>OY856413.1:507902378-509257378 GCA_963693085.1 Alisma plantago-aquatica
GATCTTGGCCTATTAGAATGATGTACGTTGCAATATTTTGAATCAATATTGAGGGCTGTCAATTTGAATAAAATAGTGTGAGTGATAGTTAATTAAAGACGTAATTAATATCAACTTTTCAAATCAAAAATGGTTTTTGACAAATGCAAATTTTCTCTTATAGAGTCAAATGGAAAACAGTCGATCTTCGCAATCAGATGAATGAAATGAGATTTATTTACATAACTGGTGTAGGACCTTGAGAAGTGTTCTACATGTTCTTGAAACAACAGTGCTATAACCCACTCCAAATTCACCTAAGAGTGACATGGATGCTTCTTTGAAGAATGTCAATGATGTTGTGAATATCAAGAACCTTATGTTGGTCTATATGAACTATGAGTTGCATAAACAACATGAAAATTATACTGTCTCTAAGGCATTCTTTAAGTGCAAACTGACAGAGGGGGATCCAGTAGAGTCGCATGCGCTCAATATGATTGGGCATATGAAGCTTCTTCAAAGACTGGGATTTCCTTTAGGTCAAGGTTGGCCACAAATATGATATTTTAATTGTTGCTTAAATCATATAGCGAGTTTATCAAGTGTTATCACTTGAGTAACATGGCTAGACCGTTGTCAGCATTGCTTGACATTTTGATAAGTGTCAAAGCACAAATGAAGATGGATAAATCTGTGATGATGATTAGTGGAGTCGAGTCCAAGGGTAAAGGAAACTCCAAGAAGAGTTTTGTGGCTAAGCTCAAGTACAAATCTTCTACACTCAAAATAAGGAGAAGGATAAGGGAACCTATGAAGATGAAGTGAGGGATTGAGATATCTACTTCTCGTATATATGTTATAGAGGTCAACTTTACTACTTCCTCATCATGGGTACTAGATATCTGATGTGGATGACACATTTGCTCAAATGTGAACACTAGTACATAACCGACCTCTAGTGTCGGTTATTTAAGGCCTTTAGTGTCGGTTTTTAAGTGACACCTATGTGGGTGCCGCTAAAAGCCCAACTGTTACACGTCGGTACTCAAACCGATGCCACAACCCTTCACGCGCCACTGAAAATGCGCCAGCAGGGGGGTATAGGCATCGGTTATTAGATTTGAAACTGACGCCATATACCTTCGCGCCATAGAAACGGCGCCATCTGGGACACTATCAGTGTCAGTTTATTAGTGATAACTGATGTCATCTCACCCGCTGCCATGGCCGTGCTGGCCAGTACGGCTGTGGTGTCTGGACCGCTGCCACGACCGTGCTGGCCAGCACGGCCGTGGTGTCTGGCCTCATTAGGGAAATCGATGTCGGTTACTAGTAGGAAAACCGACACTGTAACCATTTGTCGTCGGTTTTCAAAAAGAAACTGACGCCACATATAATGAAAAGGCGTCGGTTGTTAACATTAACCGATGTCATATCCCCTGACAACACGGTCAAATAGACGTCAGTTTTAAGTGCAAAACCGCCGCAGTATGTCTTTAGTGTCGGTTTTCTTCAAATAACTGACGCCTATGTTTTGATTTTTTTTTCTTATTAGTTTGTAGGCCTACTGTGGTTGGTCATAGGATGAGAACCTACAGTTCAGTGGAACTGAATTGTAGGTTTATGACATCCATTGATATCAGCCAACAACAGGCCACAAACCTACAAAATTAACATGATGGACAATATTATATATATGTGATTCACACTCATGTATAAGAACATGTAATTCATATTATTTTTTCATCACACGCATGTAGAAACCAGTAGCAACCTGTAGTTCCATTTATTTCATCTCTTTTCACATTCAGACACATGTAGAAACATTCATGTATTGATGATTTTCACACACATGACAATTCATAAAAATTCATTCACATTCACACAAAATTAATTATGAGAATAAAGTTATTCTTTATTCATCATTGTCATCATTGTTAACAAAATTATATTTAAAAATTCCCACTCTTTGCAGGGATTTTTCCCAATTTTCTCTTACATCATGTAATTCATCTCTCGTATAGGGAGCATGTACATCGAAACGCTTTGCACCTGCGTTGAAGTCCTCAGTTTTAAAGACCTACAAAGAGAATGACGTATATAAATAATTATAATAATATATAATATGATTCATATATTTCATATTATCTAATGAGACTATGTATAATACATGTTGTATGTTATCGATTTCCAATACGGCATGTTTGATGATTAGGTCCATAAATCGCATCACATAGTAGGCACATGCCCAGCCGTTGTCTTGTGTAGCACACTATAAGTTGAAACATACACAATATTCAAAAATATAAATAAGCACAGTTCACATAAAAAAATATATATTGGAGTCAGGAAATTACTTTCACATTCTCCCAAATGAGTGTCAGATTTTTTTTCTTGGGGACCTTTCCTCCAGGTTTTTTGTACTCTTGTAAAGCCCTATATATGTTAATGTAACACATTAAATTGCATAATTAAATAGTAATGCAATAACATATGTTAACAGATATAAAAACATAAAATATTTCTCACGAGAATAATGGCCTTTTAATTACATGTCCATATAATACATCCAACTCACTCCCCGCAGGATCTAGATAATAGATGGTAAATGTCTTGGGGACAATAACTAATAACTCCTGCTTAGCACTACAGGTAAGAAAGTAGAAAATTAATAACTCAATATCCGCAATAAAAATGTAATTTGCTTAAGTCCAAATTACAAGCAAAGTAAACTTACTCGACATTGAATGGAGCTATTATCACCGTCTTATTATTTTTACCAAAATATTCAAAAGCATCACAGCAGTATGAAGTAACTGAATATAGGTCTGTATCTACAAGACTAATCAAAGATGGAACCAAAAATCCGACATGGGAAAACCCAAAATTTGTACATGTCTTGTGTAAGTGGCTGCAAAACATGTATTACGTATGTATTAATATATAAGAAACTAGATTGTCGTACATAAAACAAGGTATATGGATGTATAAACCAGATTTCCATATGCATTAATCTCACCATATCCACAGCTCTATCATAGATGTGTTCATCCATTCATAACTAAACAACTCCAAAATATCTTGTATAAATATGTTGTTTCCGAATGTTTGACCTGCATTAATATGTATCTAGAACTTCTATTACATATGTATTAATATGTATGCTAAACTTGTATGAATAGATTGTTATCGTATGATTTACATGCATCATTCTCCGGAATAGTAACATTTATAGGGAAATTTGGATTATGTTCGCCGATCCATACTGCCACACTCCTACAATTAGGACCTATCGAGACGTGTAGGTCCCTTGGAAGCCAACTTGGTAGTCGAGGAGGTGGAGGCCGAGATGTAGCGGGTCTCATCTTTTTGACTTGTATATATAATTTCATATCAATTGACTCATATATATACACACTAACAAATTAAAGTAATAAAAATTTATCATACAATATCAGTATAGAGGACATCCGCTTCGGGCCACAGTATCACTCTGCCTACTGCCTCACCAAGTGTTTCAGCATTTGGGTGTGCATGAGGCAGTGCAAGATTTGTCCAGCCAGGGAGTATATGTATCGGGCTCACACGTACCATGCCATATGGTACTGGACTCCTATGAAACATGCACCCTTTAAGGGGTGGATAAGTCGATGCCTCTGCAACGATATATCCTTCATTTTTTAGTCGGCATGGCTTCAACCCCTACAAATTTACGTAAAGAATGTTATATGCATATATACACAAACATATCATCTTGAACAAACTAGATATTATATATGCCATAAAAATACTTACAGAGGACGTGCTAGGTTGTGGGTCTATAGGATTACTCCAAACCTCTGTAGTATGAGCAGTAGGAGAAGAGAGGTCTACCACAGGTACTGTCTGAGTGGTAGTCTGAGACGCCTACCACTTGTTAATTGCTTCATGGAGTCTTTTATCAAGTACTTCATAGACTCTCCTATCAATTAAGGAATCTATCTATACATGGATAAAAGAAATGTTAGTTTCTGATTATTGAATTCCCTTTCACAATAACGTTCTAAAATAAGAATAAGTTATCTCAGCTTGTGAAAGTCCCGCTTTTGGGATAGGTTTGCGCAGGGATGGCCCAAAGAACGCTTTGATGCCCACACCAGCGCCTGCACCCCTTACACGTCCAGGATGCTCTGGGTTACCCAGAGCAACTGTCAGTTCATCCCTTGTGCCCTGAGGGATGAACTTGCCTTCCTTCCTCTGCTCGTGTAGCTCCCGCTAATCACCATGAACAAAAATTCATAAGTAAACATAACAATAATCAATATCGATAGATTTCTCTAAGAGTTGATTTTTACCATTTTTTCAGCCTCCTCAGTAGTTGCGGGCTTCGATATCTCTCCCTTCTTGTTTTGCCTCCCAACTATCCACATAGCATGGTGAGGCAGAGGTGCGGGAGCAGCAGTAGAGGACTCTATAGTCTCCTGAGTAGAAGTAGGCTGAGTAGACTCAGCATGTAGTCTTTGGTGAATGTCTGCATATCCTCTTGGACCCATTGTGTGGTCGTGCACATTCAGTGCACGCCTTGCTCGTTGAGCATCTCTGATAGCCTAGTTAGTTAGCACATTTATTTGGTTAGTAACACTAAAGGTTAATCTTGAATAGGTGAATACATAAAAACGCATATTAATTAAATTGGGAGTGGCGCTTAATACCTTGAATTCATCTATTTTTCTTTGGGTAAAAAACTCCTCCCAGTCTTTGGGGTCCAAGTAGTTCCATTACTGTGTGGCTTCTTCTTCCTATATTTATTTTTAAAACAGAATACAAACAAAAATTATTAGTGTAGAGTTAGTGAAATACTGATCAATGTCTAGAATTGGAATCAATCAAGAACCTATTTTCAGCATCGCGTATGTAATCTCGGGTGAGATTGGTCCTATAGTTCCTTAGGACCCTCCCACAACGTTGCATCACACATTTATGATGTAGCTTTTCATCCATATCAAATATGCTCTGCAAATTAAATAGAATAGCTATTAACTAGTATCCTAAAAATTAGTAATCTACACAAATAGAATTAAAAATAATAATAACTAACGCATAGTTCCTTCCATATGTGGTCTATCTTCCCCTTAGGAACTGTATGCCATGATTCTAGGATAGGACTGCAATGGTTGCGAGTAAGAACCCCAAGATATGAAACAAATGAGTTGCAGTTCACTCCATATGGATTTCATGCCTGATCAAAATCCACAGCCAATTTGGGTCCATTGCCCCTTTTATGTATTAACTTGTTCATCATTGTGATGCCCCTCACTTTCTCAATTTTCTTTTGTTTCTCATCAAGTGTTGTAACAACTTCAGGGGGTACATCACCCGCCTAAAATTTGATAATAAAACACACTTACATGATATAATTATAAATGAACATATAGATAGAAACCTCAAGGATATATTCATAATTAAAATTAACTAACATTGTCAGGAGGCGCAATCACGTCCTCACCCTTACGGTGATCATCAACACAATCATTATGGGAATGCTCAGCCATCTGAAAGTTCACATTCAAATTATAAATTTCACATTGTAAAGTAACACTAATTGTAAAGTTCACATTGTAAAGTACACATTCACATTGTAAAGTAATTCACATTGTAAAGTTCACATTCACATTGTAAAGTACACATTCACATTGTAAAGTTCACATTCACATTATAAAGTAATTTGCATTGTAAAGTCCACATTCACATTGTAAAGTTCACATTTAGAAAAATAAAACATAATAAAAATATAAACATTCATGCCTCTAATATTGTGATCTTTTATCAATTAACAATCCTTCATTATGATCCCCGCGAACATACAAGTCATTGTGATCCCCAGCTGCAATGTTTGGTGGTGTTGGCAACCCAAATGAGAATGGACTTGAGTCATCATACTTATCATAGTACTCTTCTTCATCTATAGGATCTTCAATGAACTGTCTTTTACCATGAAGAACAACTGACCATTTATCATTTGCAGGATCATCGATATAAAATACTTGTTTCACCTATGATGCCAAAATGAATGGTTCACCCTTCTCGCCAATCTTTTCAAAGTTCACTAATGCGAAACCCAATTCATCCTCTATAACTCCTTTGTTGTTGTCAAACTCCCATATGTCTTCATAGTCAAACTCCCATATGTCTTCAATGACACCGTAATATGACATTTTAGCTTCACGTGGACTTTTATCCTTTGCACTTGTAAAAAACAATGAAGACGCTTGAAGGGTGACCCCATTGTTTTAGACGACACTCTTATCATCTTGACGCTTTGTGTAATATGAGAAACCATTTATGTCAAACCCTTCATAAGACATAACATTCAATTTTGGTTTAAAGGCGAGGCATTTGATGGTTTCAGTAAGATTATCTGGTGTTTGAGATAGTTGATATAAGACTTTATCTTCAAACCACTTAATAAATGTCGTGTTATGCTCTCTAGCAAGCCACATTGAATTGGATCGAGGATATTGTCTCTTGATGAAATTGGTATGTTCCTCGATATAAACACTCACTTCGTCGATGTTGTGTAAAATATACAAGTGACCTTGCTCCAACTACTCACGGCTGATTACTTTCACCCGTGATCCCAAAACTCCTTTGCCAAAATGCTCCTCAATATTCTTGTCATTCACGGGAGCGTCATTACCACTCAGAAAGTCATTGCAAAAATCCATAACCTCTCTCGCCACATAACCCTCAATAATACTCCCTTCAGGCCGATAACGGTTTCGAACATCACCTTTAAAAATGCCCATGTATCGTTCAAAGGGATACATCCAATACAAGAAAATTGGTCCCAACATTTTCACTTCCCTAGTCAAGTGGACAACAAGATGTACCATGATATCAAAGAACGACGGAGAAAAATACATCTCAAGCTGACATAGGGTAACAACCACTTCTCTTTGCAAATTATCGAGAGTATCAGGGTTAATAACTTTGCTGCACAGACTATTGAAAAAGAAATAAAGTCTGGTGATTGCAAACCTTACATGCTTCGGCAATATAGATCTAATTGCCACAGTTAATATTTGTTACATTAGAGTGTGACAATCATGAGATTTAAGACCTATCAACTTCAGATCTTTCATTGATACCAATGTACAGATGTTGGATGAGTAACCCTGTGGCACCTTAACATTTACCAAGCATTCACAAAATGCTTTCTTCTCCTTTCTAGACAACATGTAACAAGCGGGAGGTAAGTATGTTCTCTGATCGCTACTAACTACTTCTATTAACTCTGTCCTTATTCCCATTTCACGTAGGTCCATTCTGGATTTTATCCCATCTTTAGTCTTACCTGGTATATTCAACAGAGTGCCGATGATGCTATCACATACATTTTTCTCAACGTGCAGGACATCGATACAATGCATGACTGTCAAAGAACTCCAACAAGGAAGATCCCAAAATATCAACTTCTTCTTGAATAAAGACTTATCACTCCTTGTGGCCATCGTACATTGTGATCTCTTACCAAATTCATTGGCGATGTCTTTCACTCTTTCATAAACATCCTCCCCTGATATAGGTTTAGGTGCACTACGTTCCTCATTCCGTCCATTGAAAGTTTTGCACAACCTATGATACGGATGAAATTTTGGAAGAAACCTTCGATGAGCAAGATATACAGTCTTGCCGCCGTGTTTTAGTTGTATTGAATTAGTGTTCTCTTCACAAATAGGACACGCTTTAGATCCTTTGACACTATATCCAGACAAATTCCCATATGCTGGAAAGTCATTCACAGTGCAAAACAACATAGCGTGCAAACAAAATGTCTCTCTTCGTGAAGCATCATAGGTCATCACACCTTCACCCTAGAGCTTCTTCAAGTCATCAATCATAGGTTTAAGATAAACGTCGATATCATTTCCAAGTTGTTTAGGGTCTGATATCAAAGATGACAGCATAACATACTTATTTTTCATACACAACCAGGGAGGAAGATTGTATATAACAAGCATAACTGGCCAAGTGCTATGTTGGATGCTCAATGTCCCATACAGATACATCCCATTTGTACAAAGCCCAAGTTTTAGATTCATGTCTTCTTCACCGAATTTAGGGTACAATAAATCAATCTTCTTCCACTGTGGGGAATCAGATGCATGTCGTAGGATCCCATCATTATTTTTCTTAACATCTGCATGCCACCTCAAATTATTCACATCTATAGGATTGGCAAACAAGCGTTGAAACTGTGGTATTATAGGTAGATACCACATCATCTTGGTGGGAGAACCATTTTTAGACTCCCCCAAAGTCGTCAATTTATACCTTGACGCACCACATTTCGGACAATCTTTCAAATCCACATAGTCCTTTTGAAATAATACACAATCATTCTTGCATGTGTGTATCTTCTTGGCCTCCATTCCCATTGGGCACAACAATTTCTTTAACCGATATGTTGAGATCGGCAGCTCGTTTCCTTCAGGAAGAATTTCTTTCAACAAAGACAACAATGACGTGAAGCTTTTGTTGCTCCATCGATTGTTAGCTTTCAGTTTATACAATCTCAACACAATGTTAAGTTTTGTAAACTTACAACCCATGTATAACGGTATCTCAGCATCATGTACAATGTTTCTAAACATGGGAGGTGGATCAGTTTTGGTGTGCTCTACCCCACAACTATCCAGCATCGTATCAATGATGTCTACTGGAACTGATTCATTCACATCTATGTCATCGAAGGCAATTTCTTCTTCCACACAAGCACTGCTATCGACATCCACTGGTTTCGGGTTTGAAATCTCTCCATGCCAGTGCCATTCTGTATAGCCTTGTAAAATCCTGTTGCACATGACATGACTTCTGATTTCATCACCAGTATTGACTTTCAAGTTGTTACCGCAATGCCTACATGGATAGCAGAACCTATCTCCAGGTTGTTTCCTATGTTCCTCGGCAAATCTAATAAACTGATCAAGACCAAAAATAAACTCTGGGATGCAGCGATTGCGAATGGACATCCATGATCTATCCATTCTATGATCAAAGAGAAAATAAGTATATATTACAACAAGATTAGGGTCTAGGGTAAACAGATTAGAGTTTATGGTTAAAACTTTAGGGTTTATACATGTGATGTCATTCTTATATATAATAAATGTGTACCACCTATCACATTCTTGAACACCTAATCTCACTAGTAAGTGTATAATGTTTATTGGGTTTTCAAGAAAATTTCGGCAGCATTTCCCCACTGTATTCCAAGTACATATGTACTTAGAGAACAAATGGGGAAATGCTACCAAAATTTTCTTGAAAACCAAATACACATTATACACTTACATCCTAAGTGAGATTAGGTGTTCAAGAACAGTCCCAAACTGGGGACTATCCAAGATTTACTCCTAATGAGTAAATCTTGGACGAGTTTCTAGGCCAACATAATATAACACCAGTCCCTTGTTCACAACCTCATTAAACAAACAATGTTCTTATAAAAACACTTATGGACAGCCATAACAACATATCAATGATTCCTAAATTAATCAATATATTATTTTATAACACAAATCGTGGTGGGTATAACATTGAAAAAAACTCAACATGTCACAACATAAACATGTCCTTAACCTGATATACAGATATTTGTAACCAAACTCATTAGGAAGAGAGACCATGAAACACCATGCATTGATTTGAAATATAGATTCATACATTCTTCTTTGAAAGAGATTATTTATAATGTAAATATAGATTCATACATTCTTCTTTGAAAGAGAATACTTATAATGTAAATTGTCTCATCTTTGAACTAAAATCTAATGCATGAAAGGTAGAAAAGTAATAGAAAGATCTCATGTTTCAGCATTAAAAGAGTAAAGAGAAGAAAACTTTCAACATTTATATGTCATGTCCCCTAATACCCACTTCATCTACTTGGGATCCATACCTAGTTTTCTCTGTCACACCATAGAACGTTATTTTCTAGGGATACAAACAGCAGGCAAGAAGATATGCTAATTATGTTCCTCCAATCATTGTGGCAGATAATCTTGCATTTTAGTAGGTAAGAGTTTCGAGATCACTCTAATTGAGGAAGACAAGTCCCTAAGAAGGGATTCAATCTATCGGTTCCAGGTTGTTGTTTTGTAACGAGACGAAACAAAAATCAAGCAAAGAAAACAGCAGGAGCAGGGTGAAGGTTCCAAAGTAACCTATTCCTCACCTTTCAACAAGCAGAATCTAGGCGGACAAGCTCCTCTCCACCTTGCAAAAGTTGAAGATCCTTCACAGGTCCAATGGCTCAACCCAAGTTGCCTCTTGTCCCTTGACTAGCCTCCAGCACCGCAACTACTAGTGAGTGGTAATGGCGTTGAGGTGGGCGGCGAGCAGAGAGGGCGGTGAGCAGAGAGGTACCGCGCGTAGCTAGGGCAACGGCCGGCCGAGGTGGGCGGTGAGAAGAGAGGGTAGCGAGCAGAGAGGGCAGGCGATTAAGCTAGGGCGGAGGCCGGCCTGGAGCACAGCGGCCGGCCTGGAGCACAGCGGCCGGAGGACCAGCAAACGGTGACAGTGGAGGCGAGTGGCGGCACAGGAGCGGTGAGCAGAGGAATCGTCGCCGGAGCTTAAACCCTCAAAATCGTGAGATGAATGAAAGAGATAAAGGGGAAGAATCGAGCTTGCACGGATGCCATTAAGTTAACATTAGGTGTCGGTTATTAAATAAAACCAACACATAAAACTAAAGGTGTTGGTTCTACAGAAAAACCGACAATTATTCTCAATGATAGTCGTCGGTTTTAACTAGAAAAAAACTGATGTCTATCTACTTATGCCGATTAAAAAAATTATTCTCGATTAATGACCATAGTCGTCAATTTTTATTAAAAACCGATGCTCAAAGGGTGTGAAAAATTTCCCGCAGACAGCACTGGAAAACCCTAAGTGTCGGTCACTGTTGTCAAACCGCTGACCAAAATGTGCCCAATTTCTGTCTCGCGAATAACCATTAGTCGTCGGTTTATTAGTTAATAACCGACGCCATATGTTAAATTTTGGAGGTAATTTTTTTCACTGGAAATTTTGGATTTGGCGGTTAATTTTAGGCGTCGGTTTGTTATTAAGAAACCGACACTTAATAAAAGAGATATCTGTATCTGGTCACCCTTCACAGATTGATGTCGGTTTATTTTATAAACTGACGATGTATTGTTTAGGTGTCGGTGTATTTATACAACCGACACCTTTAAAAGTGACGTTATAAGCCATTTCTATAGTAGTGGAAGGATTTGAAAAGAAGTAGACCTTTATAGAAAGGTGGGGTAAATTTGTGAGTTGCAAATGGCACAAGAGTTGCAGCTAGTGCAGTTGGAACCTATGAGTTATCTTTGCCAAGTGGGCTTGTAATAGAGTTAGAGAACTGCTATTACATACCTACAATTAATAGGAACATCATATATGTATCTTTTTTGTACAAGAATGGATTCGAATTTCTTATAAAGATTATAAGATACTCTATTAGTAAAGATGGGATTTTTTATGGCAGTGCCCCAATATCTTTTGGTATATACTTGATAGATCAAGATAAAAGAGAATATAATGTAAATACCAAAAGACAAAAACTCAATGGCTCAAATAGAACATACCTTTGGCATTATCATCTAGGGCACATAAACGAGAATCGCATATCCAGACTCCATAAAGATGGTTATCTAAACTCTTTTGATTTTGAATCAATAGAGACATGTGACTCTTGTTTGTGTAGGGAAATATGACATCATGTAGGCACCAAAAATAGAAAATTTTTCTGACATATTTCCCATTAACTAGGAGATCGCATCAATAACTATACAATGGGAAGGATGGTTTCACAAAGATATACGTAGTCCTCAAAAAATCCAGCAACAATCCTCATTGATGTAGATGTGCACTTTGTCTCACATGTGGCTATGCAGCTCCTACTTGCACTCAAACTTGTTAAAATGCTTCTCCACGGACAACAGACATGCACAACTACTGCAACAACTCCTCAGATCTCGCCACTGACTACGAGTTGTCATTGACCTCCTAGAAGTAGCCAAAGGACTCATGCCTCTAGAGTAGTTCACACAGACCAACTAGAACTCATGTCACCCTATAGGAATATTGGATAGGAAGGAGACGTCCCTCCCATTGGTGTACTAGTCAACAAAATACTCTCCCACAACAATGATCCTCAGTTGTTTCTCTCCTATGTCTATCCCTCCCTAGTTAGGTAGGATTTTCCAGGGATCTCGTGGTTACCACAACCATACAATACAACAATTGTCAGATAAACTAATTCTCAATTGTCTTTGTAATAGTTTTACTCTAGGAAGCCCCTAGTATCCCTATATATATAAGAGGGGTTAGGGTCAAGGTTCCCAATCCCCAGACAATATGGGACTACAGTGGGAGTGGAAAGGATAGAAAGATCTTGAATTTTCACAACAATTCTGGAAGTTTCACAACTTGTGTGCGTTGAAATGGTCGTTCACCTAGTAAGACGGTCATTTCTATAAGTAAAACGGTCATTTTGCACCTCCCAGATCTACACATATTTTGGAATTTCAATTTCAATTTGTACTTAACTTGTCGTCAGCACCAATCCTTTGTGCAATCGAATTGCACTCCCCAAACGGGAGTCTGCTGTAAATGAGTACACCATCCCAGAAGGCCATTTAGTGCAACTGAGATAGGTGTCTCTCACCATGCTAGATGGTCATTTTGCATAATCGAGATGGGCGTATTGCAACCCGAGTCAGGATGAATTCCAACCAATGTACAATACAATCAACAAGACACTCCAAATGATGGTCTCAACACTTGAACTGATTGTTTGGTAGTCTAGTCAGGTGATCTATTGTGTGAATTTAATTATCTAAACACTTTAGTAATCAATCCAATCATCATCCAAGATCAAACTCCTCTTCTAGATGATTTCCTATGTGTGTGACCCTATAGGTCCCATATCATGCTGGAAGTGAATGCACATAACTAGCTTATAACATCACAAGAAATAAGTGGTGCCTAGTCGCACATCATTGCTACCCAAGTAAAAAAAAGTGGGGAGCAACTTCAACCTAAAATCTATGTATTAGTGTTATAGTGTTTGTATAGTTCCTTTGTATTGATATCTTGATTGAACTACAGGCTTGGAGTAGTCAACCTCATTATTATTCAATCTTGTTCCTTGAAACAGAGCAGATTGCATGAGATATATGTAAGCTCAATATCACATATTGATTCACATGTGTATGTCCATACTTTTCTCAGTCTCGCTAGAGTCCTTGGATATCATACCCTTGTCAGAGGGACAAATCCCATATCTATCCTCACATTCAATCCCCATGTGTCAAAGTCACCCAATCATCACCATTATAACAGACCATGTTTAAGGACTACGTTTGTTGATGTCAAAGTGTACCCAATGACATGTGATGAGTGTAGTGATTTCAGGTCTAAGAACTACAACCATCGCTATCACTGTGATAGCTGGCTATGACTTCCATGATGATGGCTTCCATGTGCCAGTTTCCCCATGGGTTTGTCTAATACACTGTTCTATAACATGTAGATGTGTGTTTGGTTTGATATCGTCATATCATGACCAATGAGATTCAGTCATCAACCAACTCACACTCTGATCTTATGTGTCATTGTTGTCTATCAACCTTCCACAATGACAACTGATCCGGGACATTATGAGATATATGTACTCTTAACATCCATATGATCTCATTTCTTCCAAGTGTATTACTTAAAGACATACATCATCCAGTAATAATATTATCTAGACATTTATTATGTTATTGATTATCTCATAACTGAATATACAAAATAAATTGGAGGCTTGCCTTTATTAATATCAAATTAGATATCTACTGCCACATCCCAATCATCATATGATTGGCTCACTGGTTAGACATACCAACAGACTCCCACTTGCACTTAGAGACAATCACAGACGGTTCTTATCCTGAGTGAATTAACTTGACCATCATGCTTCTACTGTGTAAGTGCTTTTATAGAGGGTTTAGCAACATTTTCTTTAAGTCCTTATTTTACAATTTTCACATTTCTTTGTTGTATGACTACCCGTATGAGTTGGAAGTGTTGTAGTATGCTAACTGATATTCCCATTCTAACTAGTAGCTCCATTGTTGTCATTAGTATTTCTACTATTTCATCAATGATTGGACCCTCACAAGTTCATCCGTATGAACTTCTTGATCCATATAGTATCCTAGTTTTTCATATAACAAATAGATACTCACCTTATTTTGTATATTTGAACTACTGTTATTAGTTGAGAACCCTTTCTAGCTTACAGTACCTATTTGATGTCAAACATAAATTTAGATTGTGATAGTTATGCCAGTTTGGAAGCTTACATGGGTGTAACCCTTTACATCCAACTCTTCCCTATTACCATGACCAAGGAACAAATCCTTTTTGTGATTCACAAGCACTTAAGGATGTTCATTATGGTAGTTTAGTGACTCTCACTGGAATCTGATATATACCCTCTCGTCATGTCCAATACAAACGAGATTTCTAAGTAGGTATATATGTGTCCTCTCATCATTTCAATACGTATGAGATGATTGGATATCCTCTCATCATGTCTAATATATATGAGATAACGGGATAAGTACATAACATTGCATTCAAGATAGATCCAATTGCATATGGGATCTATCTATGTGTTCCTATTCTTCATAATAATTGGGACACTAGGCTCCTGAGTGACTAACTCCATGGAACATGGATACATTTTCTCTCATTGACTCTTGCATGATGAACCCTTCATCATCTTGCCAATGTATGTGCTTTTCTTAGGTCAAGAAGCTTTCCTCGATCCCTATTACATAGGATGCTTCACCTAAACCCTTCAGAGAAGGTACTTTCCTTGCCATGTTTTATCATATGCTGGATAAGGACATTATTCCCCATTATTATGTGGAATATTAATATGCTCCCACTAAATCTTTTTTAATCACATATTCTATCTTCATTCTGACTCAATTCAAACCCTTTGATTGTCTTGTCAAATAGAAGATTCGTGTTCTTAGATGGTCGCTTCAATCCAAAGATTGACCTTTATAGATTATAGACTTTATTTTCATCAATATATTTATAAAAAACATTTAGGTTGTATCACATAGATCCTCTTAATTATTGAAATTAAGGAATGTGATTTTAACATCCATATGCCAAATCTTATAGTCATACTAAGATGCAATAGCAAGCATGATAATGAAGGACTTAACCATGGTAACTGGTGAAAAACTTCATCATGTTCAACACCTTGAACTAGTTTTAAAATCTTTTGCAACTAGTCTACCCTTCCATGTTGGTCTTCTTACAAAAACCCAAATTCTCCCAAAGGGTTTCACCCTTTCAGGTGGATCCAACAAGGCAATACCTTGTTGGTGTACATGGAGTCCATCATTGTTCTTATGTCCTCAAGCCATTTCTTAGATTCAGATCCCTCAATAGTTTCTAGGTAGGCTGTTGACTCATCTTTATGATCAACTTACCGCCTTCTTGAGTTATCATAATATTTCAAACTTGAGGCATGTTCTACTAGAACTGTGTGTTTTGTGTTTCATAAGGAACTTGAGATTTCACAACAACTTCTGATTATCCATGTTTTGACCGTACTCTTTAGGTTATATGTTTTCTTGTATGTCTCAAACATTTTGAGTTCTAGTTTTACTCCCATTGATTCCTTTGTAACTAATTTCCATTTAGGAATTTAGCCATCCTAGAAACAAATACTTTGTTGTCGGATTGGAATATATGTAGTATTCAACAAGATAACATTCATGTGATTTGTGGATAAAGCCATTTTAAGAAACAAATTTCTTTTATAAGCCTTCAATCCTAATCACTACAAAAGACACATCGGGACACTTCCCATCCCACATCTCATATGGTGTCTTTTGAACCGGTTTACATAGTACATTGTTTTAGTGTAAAGCATGTGCCCAAAAGAAATGGTAAGACAATCTAGATTTTACTTGATAATTGCACCATGACTTAACAAGGTGTAATTCCTTCTATCTGACATATCAATATGTTTCAGGTGGAGTTCATTATGATACACTATCATGATCTCCTAGAAGGTTCTCAAACTCTTAGTTTACATATTTCAACATCGATCATATCGAGGTATCTTAATAATTTTACCAATTTAGTTATGTACTTCATTTATGATCTCCTTTAACATTTCAAGAGATCCAACCTTGTATTTTATTAAATACAAATTTCAATATTTTTTTATCATATCAGTAATTATAATGAGGTACTTGTAACTACCCTTAGCATTCATTCTAAAAGGTCCATGTACATCAGTATCTACTAGTCCTAATGGAATAGTCATTATTCCACTACATCTACTAAAGATGATCTTGTCATATTGCACAACAAATAAGACATACATGTCTCTATTGCTTCAATAACCAAAAGAGTCTAGATAGCCATCATATGGATTCTAGAAATGCATTTCTCATTTATGTGTTCTATATGGAAATGCTATAGGTATTCATTGTTTGAGTTATCAGTCATTCAATATATGTGTCATGCACATTTGTCTCTACAACTGTCAAGTATAGTTTGTGAGACATAGGGCATTGCCATAAAATATCATAATTCTATTATGTTCCCATGAATGACAATTCCCAACTATAAAGGCAGCAACCCTTGCTTTGTATAGTTCTACCTTACTTCTTCTCAGGTCCTGAAGTGGAGATCTCTATCACTATTTTCTTCCTGAGATCCTTATGAAGAGGATAATTCCTTTCTAATGTCTAGACCAGTGACAATGGTGGCACTTTCTTTTCTTTATCCTTTAAGTGAAAAGGACAAATTCCTTTTACACTTACCCTTCTCCATATATTGAGTGCAGAAGACTTGGCCTTCAGCTTAGCCTCATAACACTTCTTGGCCTTTCTATTGCTCTAGGACTCACTTTTGTCGATCATCGTCATGGATTTTTCCTTCTTCCTTGCTTTGGCATCAACATGCCAAGCATTTGATAAACTTACTATAAGATTCATGCAATGCTTGCACAATCATATTCATGGTCAACTCTTGACTTAAAAGAAATACCAATCATTCCACACATCCAATCATATTGAACACATGGGGTTCTATTGGACATCCCTTTGTCATTTTGCACTCAATTAGCACTTTGGAGGGATTATACCTTCTATGCTTTACATGATTCTTAAGATTTGTTAACATCTCAAGAATGTCCATGTTTTACATGTTTTCATGCAATTCATAGTTCATCCAACATAGCATTAGGTATTCAAATGTCTGTGGCATCATTGGAATTCTTCAATTAAGCACTCATTCAAGGCCTAGGCACATTTGGAGTGGGTTCCTCTATCATTGGTCTATCAAGGGCATAGAGCTTTCACTCATTGATGAAAACATTTCTTAAAGTCCTTAACCATTTGTGGAACTTTATCCCATTTTGTCCTACTAAAGGACTGATTGCAATTTAAATGTGTTTTGTGTTTGACATTTGATTCTACAAAGATATATTGAAACTTTTCAAAACATTTTTATTTGGGTTGATTTGATAAATTTGATGATATTAGGTCTTTAATTACCTACCATTCCCACTATTTTATTTGAATTGATAGCCCTTAATATCAATCTGGAATATTGCAATGTACAATATTTTAGTGGGCCAGATCTAAGATAATTCGATTGTGGCCCGATCAACACCACAGACACCGTCAACCATCAAGGTAGATAACTCTATCCAATCACATCATATGCAGTTCTGGATAGATGATATGTGCAACCTCTTGCCATAACCATCTGCATACTTCTCGGCCCAGATGCTCTGAAAATCACCAATCAAGCCTGACCCAACAACCAACATGATAGATATGCACCCTACGAAGGCTGAAACTACATATATACCACCACACTTCCACAAGATAGATGGCGCACCACGCAAAGGAGTAAACTATACTTGGTCGATCAAGCTTTTCATGTGGGTTGTTGTTGGAAAGCATCTAAGACTTGATATTATAATTGAGGGAGTTTGTATTTATAAGTATATACATATACTTTATCCAATCACCACATATATGGTATATATCATATACATGCTATAACCACAAACGAGAACATGTAATGAATAAAACACACAAGCGATGGTTATGGCCAAACTAATGTAATTCCTTAGAGACACAAGGAATTACAACCACCTATGGTCCACATCAAATGCAACTTGTTATTGGTGAAGATTTTTTCTCAAACCAATCTGGGTTGATTGGTTCTACTCTTGGAACACATCGACTCACCTCCCAGTCACTCAGTTGGGCTCTGTTGAAGTGATCATCTGGTTCCTAGATCCAAGCAGTGTTTGGACACCTCCAGCCAATTGGTTGGATCACTTGTCAATCGGTTCATCCTCCTATCTCATGGCCTCATTCGTCCTCCACATGATCAGTTCGTCTCACAAGCCGATCATTTTATCTTGTGCGGATCATCATCTCACATCGAAACATAAACTAAAACTATCCTATTTCTTATTACATTGTATATGGGAAAACCTCGAGCTACATTCAAGGGGAAATAGGAAGAAGATAATTAGTTTACATTTAGTAAGGAGAGATAGGCTCGATATGTAGACTGATTAACAATAGGAATAAATAACCACAACCATGCATAGAAAAATCTGAGGTTTTGGCCATCACCATGCTTTACATCCACCATAATAATTGACTTTATGGTGACGCATGTAAATTGCATATATTACACACACACATAAATATATATATATATATATATATATATATATATATATATATATATATATATATATATATATATTGGCTGATGTACACGTCTTTCTAATTACCACATAATGAACCATATATATATATATATATATATATATATATAAAGATGTGTACATCAACCAATATATATATATAGTTCATTATGTGGTAATTGGAGAGACGTGTACATCAACCGGTTTAAATATTTGCATTACATGCAATAAATAAACACAATAAAAATAAAATCTGATCATATCGATTATCCCATAACATCATTAATTGACGTGGCTTTGATACTACTGTAGGGATATATGGCATCAGTTAGGTAGCAGACATAGGAAATTTTACTAACATATTTCCCATTAATCAGTAGATAACATCAATAACTATGAAATGGTAAGGATGGTTTCATGAAGATATATCTGGTCTTGGAGCAAGTCCAATGATAATCCTTGTCAATGTAGATGTGCATCTATCTTGAACAGTGGTCGTGCAGCTCCTAGTTACACTCAAACTCGTCTGACTGCTCCTCCACAGATAGTAGACAAGGACAATTGATGTAGTGGCTCCTCAGATCTTGCCTTGGACTATAAGTTGATGTTGACATCTTATCAGAAGCCAAAGGACTCCTACCTCTAGAGTAGTCCACATAGACGAACTAGAACTCATGTCATCCTACAGGAACAGAGAGAAAGGTGTTGTCCCTCCCATTGGTGTACTAGTCACCAACATACTCTCCCACAATAATAATCCTTAGTTGTTTCTCTCCCATGGCTATCCCTCATTAGTCAGGATGGACTTGCCTGGGCTCTCATGGTCACCACAGCCAGAGAGGACAAAAACTGTCAGAGCAACTAATTCTCAATTGTATTTGTAATAGTTGCACTCTGGGAAGCCCCTAATACCCCTCTATATATAGGAGGGGATGGTGTCACGGAACCAGAATCCCAGTCTCATAAACCAAACGAATACCAAAGACAACATGCGGAAGCGTGAAATGTTTAGCACACATGAACAAATAACAAGATAAAGGCACCAACACAGTCACAACACTCAACAAGTATAAATTATACAAGGTGCATCATATTCATGAGTTCAATTACACATTTCCAGAGTTGAGGTAAAAGTCATTCATGTGCACTAAACTTGGATCTTAGAACAAGTACACCTAGCATAGCTCACTAAGCCCATCAACCTTCTACCCATCTCTGAACCTAAAAACAAAATATGAGAAATGGGTCAACACACGAGGTGTTGAGTATGGGGCAGATATATATATATATATATATATATATATATATATATATATATATATATATATATATATATATATATATAAGCTTTGCATAATTTGAAAAGATTTCATGACTAAAAGAACAAGAATAAACATGTTAACTATTTAATAAAACGTGAAACCATATTTTATGTCATTCCAGTCCATTATACCAACAATATCAAGCATGTTTAAGGCCTTTCACCATCTTTCCATCGGAAGGGTCCGTAAGGGTGCTCAAGATTAGGTAACCCTTTTATATGAGAGGGACCTCAAGGCCATAGCCAACAGCTAACCCTTTATCAACAATATTATAATGAACTTCTATATATATATATATATATATATATATATGTGTGTGTGTGTGTGTGTGTGTGTGTGTGTGTGTGTGTGTGTGTTTTCAAGTTATTAAACCAACGAGGCAAACATCGAGTAAGACATAGCAATACTACATGGCAATATTTGAGCAAGTAAACAAACAAGCATACAATACATGTCTTTTCAAGCAAGAAAGCAATATTCATATAAATAGATAAGGCCCATACCTAATTCAGAGATTCTTAACTGAACTCATCCATCACCATCTAGATCATAAGACAGTCTGATTAACAACAAGATTATATGTATACATTAGATTCTCATTGTTAACCCTAATTATCCTCATTTTAGGGTTTTAGCCAAGATAGATTCCAATTTGTTAATTAGTTCATTAGATGATCTTATACTGATATAGAGGTCATCGTGATGGTTTGGTTCGAGTTTCATGCCATTATGATGTTGATTAGGAACTTCATTTGGGATACAAAGGCATTAGAGTTACGGATTTGATGCTTAGATGGGTATATATGCATCAAAGTTCCAAAATTTATCATAATATTGCATTATGTTAAGAAGATCAAAAGGTAGCATTTTTTTGGAAAATATGAGATCTAGGATCATATTTAGGTCATGAAACCATGCCTAAGTTGTAGATATTATATGTGGGTTTTGATCAAAGGAGCAATATGTTACATGTTTTTGAAGTTTCAACCATAATCATTGGGGAGTAGAGGAATTTTACCTCAAAGTTGGGCCTCCCTCGCATACTGGGCCTTGAACGTGCCCTTCCTTAGCCAGTGACAACCCAACCCATTCGACTCACTGATGTTCATCCCATTTATATGATGTCTTTGTTCCCTACATGGAACAGGTCGCAAATAGGGGAGCTTCTACCCCACCTCTGATCCACCATAGCACCAAAGTTGTATGTGAGGGGAGGGTGGTGTTGGGGAAAATAGTGGCATTGGGCGGCACAGCCACAACTCCAGAGTGCCAAAGGGGTCCTTCTAGTAAGGGCACCTGCCTGGCTACTTTTCCAGCCTCACAGGGCCACACCAAGGGAGGCAAACCATGTCCATGGTTGTTGCATCTGAGTAGCACAATCGACAAGGGGGTGATGGGAAGAAGGCTTGGAGCTGAGGAGAGCATGAGGGAAAGAATTAGTGTGTGAAAGGTTCCACTGGAACTAAGGTTGGTACCTTCCAGCCTAAGCATCATGTGCATTGTCCATTTTATAGAAGTAATCATGAAGAAGAAAGTGGAAGGGGGAAGATGGTTGGAATCTTGAGCAAACAAGAGGAAAAGAAGACAAGGGAAACTAGGGTTAGATCAGAGGGGTTTATAAAGCAACAAAGAATGCTAGGGTTTAGGTTCCCTTCATCCATCATGGGGTTTGATTGCTTTCTTGATCCTGCTGGAGGAGGGGGAAGCCTCTAGTCAAGAACTTCCTTCTATTTTGGGAAGAAGGAAGACAACTAGTTAAATGGTATGTGCGTCTAATATTGGGCCCAATAAGGTTTGAAACTCAACAAGATAATAAAATTGTGTACAATATGAGTCAATATTCAAATACCCATATCTTGGGCTAGGATGGTCCAAATGAGGCAATTTTTGCACTGTTGGAAACACAATTGAATCCTTGATAACATGAAATACATTTTAGAGTATGAAGATCATATATAAATGGTTTGATTTATGGTGATATGATATAGCATGATTCTTTAGTTCAAAAGTGCAAAATAGCAACCCACATTATGAAATTGATCCTCGTAGTGGCCAAATTGGAATGTCACAACTCTCCAATCATGCACTTAACATCAAATTGAGTAAGAGAGACTTGATGAGAGAGGAGGAGTACAATAGAGGAGAGAGAGAATTGAGTTTGTCACATCCTTCCCTCCTTACAATAAATTTCATCCTCAAAATTCACCCAAGATCATAGTTAATTGTCAAAGTCAAAAAACCATCGAGTCCAGGTATCCCACCATGGTTGTGAAGGTACTTTACCCACATTAGGGTGTACACTTAGATTATCAGTAGCAAGGTGTACTCATCCCAACCATACATGTCTCTTTGAGTTTCATCATATTATGACATCATCATGGCATTAGGGTTTTATCATCCCTTAGTATCCCTACATTAGGGGTTTGTTCATATCTTTATATGAGACCAAGGTGTATTATTCAAACCTATGTTATCAATTATCAAACGAACATGCTCATGGTCATGACTTTTAAACAAGACTAACATCGAGTGTGTATCTCATCTTTACTTTAGATTTCTACAAAATCTAATCAATTATGTTCATTATTTCTCATTTTTTGGATCTAAAATTAATAAATTTATTCATCTTGTTTATTCCAGTTATTACCCCAAGAGCACCATCATATAGAGTTGATATATTTTCATTTGGTTATGATATTAGGCATGTAACCCCTGATACAATTTTTTCTCTTAATCAGGTTTGGCATGTTACCCTTGATTATTCAAGATAAGATCTCCAGGCATCATCATATCAAGTTCATGATTTCAAAGCTACATATTTTATGTATAGTATGATTTCGTATTAGGTCTATCTTACCAAAGTGATTATTGTACATTTATCAAAATTTTAACCTAAGTGAGATTCCTTCATGTATCGAGCATCATTCAAGGAACAACCTTATCATCAACATCGAGGTTTTGTAAGTTTTTCACTTGTATCTAGAAAGGGCTCTACAAGCTCAAGCCACTCAAGCTAAGGCATATATATATATATATATATATATATATATATATATATATATATATATATATATATATATATATATATATAAAGGTAAAACATGCTAACCACAACTTTCTACCTTTCACAAAATTTCTACTCATCTTTCAAGAATAAGGGTAACCACTAGATTCCTTTACATTAAACCACTAACCTGAGTACGAGGCTCATCCTGGACATCATACATCATGTACATAATCTTAGGGTTTTGGGACATCTCCCTCACCTATATAGCAAGAATCAAATTTTCAATTGCCTCTTTCTCTAAGGTTAGATATTTTCATTGGAAGTCTAGGGTTCAACAGTTTCTAGGGACCATAAACTAGGCAAATTATCTCATATACTTAGAAGTATTCTAGATAGGGACTCATCATCATGTATTTCATCATGCATATTCTCAATATTTTAAATATTCTGGAGTTTAGGTACTCCGAACTTCTCCCGCGATGAGTTGACTCATATCAAGAGGTCATCCTTTCTGTATGTCCCATGCTAGAGGCCCTTCTTTGTGAAGAGATTGTGGCCCATGTTGGTCTCAAACTATATATCACATATCATATCTCAGTACGTACAAAACTAGGTACAAGCAAGCATGCCAACCCACTAGCTATGTTTAGCACATCAACCAAGTCATATGTATCAACAAGGTGCTAGGTCTAGCTAGGGTTGCATGGTCAAACTTATATCATCAAATTACTTGGCCCTCTTAAGGACAAACTTGGGTCTTATCAACATCAACATCATCATCAATATCATTATCATCATCTTAGTTTTCTAGGTTACTCACTTGCCTAACCTATATCATGGATCTAGACAACTCTAGAGACTATCACTATCATCTAAACTCTCTCATCTAGACTTGATGTTACATCTCTTTCTACTAGGTTGCATGGAAACTCACTGCCTTTCTACATGTGGTAACATTTTTCAAATGTACATATAATAATATTTGAAATATGTTTTCTCCAACATTTAAACAGGTGATGAAAACCACCATACTCCATTCAAATAAAACCAAAACCAAAACAAGTTACCACACTCATGAGGCAGTCTTGTACCATGACACCTAGAGAACTAGCAAGAACATGGTGCACACCTATGTAGATATCCTAAGCACGTGTCATAAGCATATGTCTAGGGAGGTAAATTACACAAGTCTACACCTAGTTCTAGAACATCTAGGTTCTAACCTAGAGGCTAAGTCAGCCTAGTCCACAAAGGACATCTTATTAAGTTTCTAGGGTTGAAATGTAAGGTGAGTTTAGTTTGTGTTTCATGTAAGCAATGTTTGGTGTAGTTATTATTCATGCTCTGATATCATCTATCACGGAACTGGAATCCCAGTCCCATGAACCAAATGAATATCAAAAACAACATGCAGAAGCATGAAATGTTTAACACACATGAACAAATAACAAGATAAAGGCACCAACACAGTCTCAACATTCAACAAGTATAAATTATACAAGGTACATCATATTCATGAGTTCAATTACACATTTCTAGAGTCGAGGTACAAGTCATTCATGTGCACTAAATCTGGATCTTACAAAAAGTACACCTAGCATAGCTCACCAAGCCCATCAACCTTCTAGCCATCTCTGAACCTAAAAACAAAATATGAGAAATGGGTCAACACACAAGGTGTTGAGTATGTGGCAGAATATATATATATATATATATATATATATATATATATATATATATGTATAAGATTTGCATAATTTGAAAAGATTTCAAGACTAAACGAACAAGAATAAACATGTTAACTATTTAACAAAATGCATAACCATATTTTATGTCATTTCACTCCATTATACCAACAATATCAAGCATGTTTAAGGCCTTTGACCATCTCCCCATCAGAAGGGTCTGTAAGGGTTCTCAAGACTAGCTAACCCTTTTATACGAGAGGGACCTCAAGGCCATATCCAAGTGATAACCCTTTATCAATAATATTATAATGGAGTTATATATATATATATATATATATATATATATATGTGTGTGTGTGTGTGTGTGTGTGTGTGTGTGTGTTCAAGTTATAAAACCAATGAGGCAAACATCAAGTAAGACATAGAAATACTACATGGCAATATTTGAGCAAGTAAACAAACAAGCATACAATACATGTCTTTCCAAGCAAGAAAGTGATATTCATATAACTAGATAAGGCCCATACCTGATTTAGAGATTCTTAGCTTAACATGTCTGTCACCATCTAGATCATAAGCCAACCTGATTAACAACAAGATTATATGTATACATTAGATTTGCATCATTAAACCTAATTATCCTCATTTTAGGGTTTTGGCCAAGATAGATTCCAAGTTGCTAATTAGTTCATTAGACAATCTTATATTGATCTAGAGGTCATCATGATGGTGTGGTTCGAGTTTCATGCAATTACAATGTTCCATGCACTTTCTATGATCATTTCAAGTTTAAGGAATTTACATGCATTCTTTGGTCAAAAGACTCACAAAAAGCACCCTAGACCATGATTCATAAATTTAAGAGGTCCACATATAAAGATGATTTAGATCAGCAACATTAAGTCATCAGGAACACATAACAAGATAAGGTGGGTGTCCATTAGAAGTAAGATTAGCAATCTAGGGCAAAGTTCAACATTAAAGTCCAAATTGGACACACATGTACAATTGAGGCCATTTATGAGAAATGGGTTGATTAGGAACTTCATTAGGGATACAGAGGCATTAGAGTTACTGATTTGATTCTTAGGTGGGTATATATGCATCAAAATTCCAAAATTCATCACAATATTGCATTAAATATGTTAAGAAGATCAAAAGGTAACATTTTTTGGAAAACATGAGATCTAGGATCATATTCATGTCCTGAAACCATGCCTAAGTTGTATATCTTTTTCTTCTCATAAATTTTCATATATTATATTTGGGTTTGGACCAAAGGAGTAAGATGTTGCATGTTTTTTAAGTTTCAACCATAATCTTTGGGGAATAGAGGAATTTTACCTCAAAATTGGGCCTCCCGCACATACTGGGCCTTGCACGCGCCCTTCCTTAGTCAGTGAAAACCTAGCCTGGCCAGCTCATTGGTGTTCATCCCATTTATGTGATGTCTTTATTCCCTGTATGGAACAAGGCGCGAACAACAGAGCTTCTACCCCACCTTCGATCCACCATAGCACTGAAGCTGCACACGAGGGGAGGGCAGCGTCAGGGCAAACGACGGGGTTGGGTGGTGCAGCCACGACCCCAGAGCGCTAAGGGAGTCCTTCTGGTCAGGGCACCTGCCTAGATACTTTTCGGCCTTGTAGGGCCAAACCAAGGGGGGCGAACCCTATCCATGGTTGTTGCATTTGAGTAGCACAATCGTCTAGGGGGCGATGGGAAGAAGGCTTCGAGCCGAGGGGAGCACAAGGGAAAGAACTAGAGTGGGAAAGGTTCCACTAGAACTAAGGTTGGTACCTTCCAGCCTAAGCATCCTGTGTTGTCCATTTTACTGAAGTAACCACGAAGAAGAAAGGGGAAGGGGGAAGATGTATGGAGGCTTGAGCAAACAAGGGAAAGAAAACAAGGGGAACTAGGGTTAGATAAGAGGGGTTTATAAAGCAACAAAGAATGGTAGGGTTTAGGTTCCTTTCATCCATTGTGGGGTTTGATTGCTTTCTCGATCCTATTAGAGGAGGGGGAAGCCTCCAGTCAAGTGCTTCCTTCCATTTTGGGAAGAAGGAAGACAAGTAGTTAAATGGGTTGCATGTCTGATATTGGACCCAATAAGGGTTGAAACTCAACAAGAATAATTAAAACGTGTACAATATGAGTCAATATTCAAATACCCATATCTTGGGCTAGAATGGTCAAAATTAGGCAATTTTTGCACTGTTGGAAACACATTTGAATCCTCGATAACATGAAATACATTTTAAAGTATAAAGATCATATATAAATGGTTTGATTTATGGTGATATGATATAGCATGATTCTTTAGTTCAAAAGTGCAAAATAGCATCCCACATTGTGAAATTGATCCTCGTAGTGGCCAAATTGGAATGTAACAACTCTCCAATCATGAACTTAACATCGAATTGAGTAAGAGAAACTTGATGGGAGAGGAGTAGTATAATAGAGAATAGAGGAAATTATGGCTGTCACATATGGGGTCAAGCTTCCCTGTCCCCAGACAATACAAGACTAAAGTGGGAGTGGAAAGGATTGGAAGATCTTGAATTTTTGCAACAATTCTAAAAGTTACACAACATGTGTGCACCAAAATGGTCATATCACACATGAGACGATCATTTCATACCTTCCAGATCTACACATATGTCAGCAATTCAATTCCAATTAGTACTTAACTTGATGTCAGCACCAATCCTTTGTGCAATGAATTGCACTCCAAACATGGGTCATGGTGTAAACGAGATGGACGTCTCACACCATCCCAGATGGCCATTTAGGGAAATTGATACAGGCATCTCATGTCAGGTCAGACGGTCATCTTGTACAAGTGAGACAGGCATCTTGCATTCTAGGTCATGTACCATTCCAACCAATGTACAATACAATCAACCTGACACTCCAAACGACAGTCTCAACACTTGAACTAATTGTTTAGTAGTCTAGTCAGCTGATTTGTTGTGTGAATTGAAGTTATAAACACTTTAGTAGTCTATCCACTAATCAATAAAGATCAAACTCCTCTTCTAAATGAGTTCCTATGTGTGTGACCCTATAGGTCCCATATCATGTTGGCAGTGAATTTCCATAACTAGCTTATGACATCACAAGCCATGAGAGGCACCTAGTCGTACGCCATTGCTATCCAAGTGAATGGAAAGTTGGGGAGCAACTTCAACCTAAAATATGTGTATAGTGTTATAGTGTTTGTATAGTTCCTTTGTCACTAATATATAGATTGAACTAGAGGCATAGAGTAGTCATCCTCATTATTATTCAATCTTGTTCCTTGAACCAGAGTAGACTACATGAGATATATGTAATCTCAACATCACATATTGACTCATGTGTGTATGGCCATACTTTTCTCAGTCTTGCTAACCAAGAGACCTTGGATATCATACCCTTATCGGATGGACAAGTCCCATATTTGTCACTCACATTCAATCCCCATGTGTCAAAGTCACCCACTCATCACCATTATAACAACCCATGATTTAGGACTGTGTTTGATGATGTCAAAGTGTACCCAATGACATGTGATGAGTGTTGTAACACCCCTGACCTGGGTTATACCTTAACCCTAGGTGTTTTGATTAAGAAAGATGATTAAATGCTTAATCTCATCTTGTGAAAGGTAATTATGGTTCAAGAGGAACTTATATTACAATTCTTATCCTTTTTGAACATTGTTGAAATCAATGTTTTGCCTGTTTTGGACTAAAGTGCAAATTACCCAAGTTGAGGGGTTTAAGTGCAAATTGTGCATGATAATATGTTCCTCATGTGTTGAAGCATCATGAGAGTAAAGATGATGCTGAGGTATGGCTTATGGAAGCCTAAATACCAAGAAAGAGCTGATAAAGCAATGTATGTGCATGAAAACCTAGTTTTGGTGTAATGTGCAATTTACCCAAAACCCAGGGTGTAATATGTAAATTACCACTTCAATAAGGTCCCTAATGTTTCTTGGCATCAAGTAGAGAAAATAAAATGAGAGGGGCGCCTCATTTGAATTAAGTTGGAGGAGAGAGAATCTTGATATTAAAATAATCAAGATTTAATCCTAATTGAAACCCTAATTCTATTTAGTGTAAAAACAAATATAATAATTGAAGGGCCTTCAACCAAAAACGATATGGTTGAATTTTCTCAAGTGTGAACACATTTGTGACTTTGCTAGGCCACGAAAATATCTCAAGCAAGTGGATAACCCACTCACCATTATTATAAAGAAAAGCAATATCCACTCAAATTGGAATATTATTATAATATGATCTAAGGTGCTTAATTTTCTTTTCTTTAAATTGATGGATAATGAAGAGGAATAAGAGGAAATGAAGATAGCCTCGTCCTTAAGGATTTTGAGGGGAATTTGAGGGGGAAGAGGCGGCCATATTTTTGGAATTTAATGCATTTTAATAATGCATTTTCTCTCTCATCAAGTTTCTTATAAAAGTACCTTTACCAAGCCAAAACAAAGGCTATTTCGGATTCTTTTCTTTACCCTTGCTTGGAAAACGACTAAGGAGCTGTGGAGGAGCAGGAGGACGACCCCAACCTGTTGGTAAGGTCCTTGACCTTCGTTCTCCTTGATTCCATGGTGGAAATAAAAAATAAATCATTGATTTCTTCTTATTTGGATCTCCTCTTCAACCCTAGCCAACTTTTTCATCCAAAAGCTTGAGGACGAGCTTAGGGGGAGTTGCTAGAGCTTCATCCACCATTAATGGCGTGAGATTGAAGCTTTGGAGCTCAATTGGAGGCGGGTTTTATAACTCAAACCCTTAATCATTGCTATTGCATCAATCAATTATGCTTTGTTGATTGTTTTCTTCAATTTGATACATACTTGTTTCCTTGCTGCAATTTCCATCAAGAACAGTTGCTGTTCTTGGTTTTTCGAAGGAAGGGGATGATTACATCATCCTATATGCTTATCCAAAGAAAAGTACCAAGCCAAATGGTCTTGATATCTATTCCAAATCGTTTTAAATTGATTGGCTATGCAGTTTCAGAAAACTGTTTTAGGGAAAACGGTTTCAAGACCGTTTGATATGGTTGAACAAGCGTTTAACGTTTGGGAATCTTGTTCCTAATTATGTAGGATAATGACCCTCCAAATTTTAGGGGTTAACTCCAAAGGAATCGTGATTTGAAGGCCAATCAATTAGATAAATCGAATTGAATTAAATGCTGATTTTCAACCTGATCAACTTGACCTGTTTGGGAAACGGTTTCAAGACCATTTGAGTGTGTTGACCAAGCATTGACCGTTTGGGATTCCTGTTTATAATGATGTTGGTTAATGACCCTCCAAATTTGAGGGATTAACTCCCAAGGAATCGTGAGTTGAAGCCTAATCAATTAGGGAAACCTAATTGAATTAAGTGCTGATTTTCAATCTGATTTAATTGACCTTTTTGAGTAAACGGTCTCAAGACCGTTTGAATGCATTGAACAAGGGTTGAATGTTTGGGATTACTGTTCCTAATGATGTGGTATAATGACTCACCAAATTTGAGGGATTAACTCCCAAGGAATCGTGAGTTGAAGGCTATTCAATTAAGAAAACCCTAATTGTTTATGGAAGCAATAACTCAGTATACTATGTCAAACATAGTTGTTTGTATTTGATCATATGGTTGATGTAACCAAATCAAGTGGAGAGAATGATAGAAATGAATTCATACATGAGTATGATTCATATGGTGATTTAGGGTAGGATCCTTAGTAAAGAGATCAAGAAACCCTAATTGAGAAGGTTAACGAACCCTAACCCTGATTTAGGGAAATTTTGAGTAAAACCCTAATCTAGGGTAATAGTGTAACCCTAATTAAGGGTAATAGTGTAACCCTAATTAAGGGTAATGACTTGGGTAACTCTAATTTAAGGTAATGAAATACCAAACCCTAATTAGAGGAATAATGAATCCCTAATTTATGGGTAATTGAATGAAACCCTAATTGGGATGATTAGTGAAACCCTAATTGAGGGTGATTCCCTGAGAAACTCTAATTGAGGATGATTCCATGTGAAACCCTAATTGAGGGCGATGTCATATGAAACCTTAAACCTAACACAGAGTAAAGCTATGTAAAACCCTAAATTTGGGCTATAGTGCATGGAATTCTAATCATGGGCAATATGATGATAAATCATAACCCTAATGTCTGGGTAATGATATGAGTAAACCTTAATGATGAAATAATGAGTAATACCCTATAATGATGAAATATCTTAAGTGGTTGACTATAGGCAACCTTATAACAAGCAATGCCTTAATTTGAGATGAGTCCATATCATTGAAGATAGTTGGATAATCCTTGTGTGTGATCTATGCACATCATGGTAAAGGTGATAGGTTGGTGGATGAAAGTATTAAGATGTGAAATTCCTTATTATAAGATAAGTTAATAAACTCATGTAAGATAGAAGTGATGAGGGAAGTGATACATTGAGACATGATAGATATCACATTTAGCATTTCAGGGTTGATATACCTTAATGCATCTCAAATCCAATATTTTTAGATAAGATACACAAGGAGAGTGTTATGTAAATTGTCACAATGAAATGTAATGAGTTTAACATACTTGATAAGTAAGATAAAATGAGTATGATGTAATCATACCATGATAATGATGAGAGATAAACTCATACCTTGTGTTGATGATCATTTAATGATAAATGATAAGAATATTAAATACTTGGAATGTCGATGGATGCTCCTAGATGTATGGAACAATATATTAGGGTTGTATTGATAAAATAAACATGAAACCCTAATTGATGTGAATAGTAAACCCTAACCCTGTGGAGGAAATAGTGGTGTTACTATTATATTACATGAGTTAATATGTTATTGTTGCCTAGTGAGAGGTGACAAGATGTTTAATGGCCTTGTGAGCCATATGGTTAGATGTTACCTGGTAAGAAGTAACAAGATGTTTCATGGGCATGATTGAGCCCTGAATGAGGTGTATTCCTCTTATGTTGATAAGGGTTGATACCCTGTGCTATTGTGAAAAGGATTTATATCCTGTGATAATATGATAATTGGTGTAATCTAATGAATGGCAAGTGAATATTACCATGTGATGAAGAGATGAGAAATTATGTTTCATATGTTTTATATCTTTTCAGGTTTTGATATTTATATGCTTGCTAGAAATGAATTAGGGTTTGTATGTCCACTTGTTTGATGCAGCCTTAATCCACCTAATTGGCATAACTAATTAAGTGCAACTCTAATCATGTAGTGCCCTGTGCCGTAGAACCATCTTCAGTGTCAGAACTTGCTGGATGGTGAAACGAGTATTCCTAAGGGAAACTCGGAGCGCATATTGTTGAATATGCGGGGGTGGCAGGTTGAGGATATATATATACTTGTCATCCACAATTGCAGGTTACAGAGGATGGCTATGGTCATGCCTCAAATATTTGATGTGATTGAGGACAGCTGCGGTTGTACCTCGGATTAGAGGGTTTTGTATACCCTGTTTTCTAGTGTCGTAACTTGTACCAAGTACGGACTAGTTGTTATCAGTTGACTATATGTCACTGTTGGCAGTTTGACTGGTATGTCACTGCAGTTTACTCGTACTGACCGAGGGGAAGAGATCTTAGGATGCCGGTACTCCTAGATCTTGTACGGAACCGAATAGCCCTTCGCAGGGGTCGGTTGGACTTTGAATGGTACGATTCAAATTCCCTAGGGCATAATAAAAGATGTAATACAGCCGTATAGCATATCTGTTTAGGGTTATACATGACGCTTCACATTGAATGGAAATCCATGTTTGTTCTCTTTACATAAAGATGATGCTTAGTGCAACTAAGAGATAGTAATTATACTTATGTTGTGGATATGCATAAGACTGTAATTGTGTACATACAATGGTCATGCTTATGTTGATATCTTACTGCTGCTGTTGATTATAATCATGATGCTAGATATCTCATGTTGATAGTTATGTTTCACATGCTATCCATGCCTCTATAATTAGAAATACCTGACAGAGGCTTAATGCCTGTAATTAGGTTTGGTTAAAGTCCAATGCCTGGATGTGTAATCAGGATTGGTATAGTCCAATGCCTGAAACATATATACCTGATTGATATAGTTTAATGCTTGAATAATACATGATGATTTATATAATCACATGTCTGGCATAAGTGAATACTTGTTTAGAAGATTGGCTAAGGCCAACAAATAGAAACAAGAATGAATCATGGGTGACACATCAGAATAATGAATGACATGAGCAAAGCTTGAGATGTTGAAAATGTATGGTAGATGAATGTTATACATGTTCTTTCTATTTCTTATAAAGAGAATAGATGAATTACTGTTCAATCATAGATATGTGTAATACTTTAAAAGATGAGAATGATCTAAACTGCTTATCCTCTGCTCAGTTTTATATTAATTAAACTACAATAATGATGTTTCTGGCGGAGAGTTATATCTCTTGCTGGGGCAATTTTCAATTGTCTCACCCCCGTGGGAACCAACATTTTTAGGTGGACGAGTGTGAAAGAGACTGATAATATCTTTCGGATGAAGAACATCAGCATCTACAAGGACAGCAGTGACAACTCAGGTTGAGTGTGATGTCTATCATGTTTGGTAGATAGAAGTCCTATGTGTCGTCTCTGTACTCTTAGGTCCTCGGAGTTAGTACTTAGTGCTTTTAATGTATCGTTTTGAGATTTTGGCTTGATGCCTCGAGGTTATTATGTTGTCTGTGTTTAGCTTTTAACAAGGCAGTTGATGTTGTAACCCTTGAAAAGAGATGGTATAAGATATATACTTATGAACAATGATGTAAATGTAATACATTGGTTCTTGTTGAAAGAGTTTTCCTATGATTAGGTCTCTTTGAAAAAGGTTTTAAATTTTTAGTGATTTTCTATAATCCGCTGCTTAGTGAACGCTTCCGCATTAGTTAATTATGTTTTTGTTAGTTGGATGCTACAATTAAGTGGTATCAGAGCTCTAGGTTCGCTGAGTCTACAGAGACATAGGACTAAGGTAGTAGAGTCTGTTCTGGTATCATCTAGTGTATCTGATAATGTCTTCTGCTCATATAAGAGAAGAAGAACTTAAAGATGACTGGGTCACATGAGGAGATTGCTGCTGAGAGCAGCAATATTGCACCAAGAAGAGGTGCATGGGAGCAGGCAAGACAGAGACAATTGCCTAAGAGTCTCCTAGTTGATCCATTTATGATAAGAAAATCTTTCTTTAAGTATTACTGTTGGGTAGATTAGAGCAACAATAATGCATATAGTGGACTGGATACTAGCTTTACGATCTAGGTTATCAGTCCTTAATACAGAAGTTTGAGCTTTAAAAGAGTTCCTAAATGACTTAGTCATGTTGGAACATGGGAAAGTCATGTGTGTATAATGATATTAAAAGTGAGGAATATGATCGCAAATAAAGTGCATACTACCTAATCTCAGTATTTATATACCCTGGCCAGGTATACAACTATTGATGATAAAGTGAGTATGGAAACTCTTAGATTGTAATCTCTCTGATTGCCCTGATCAAGCAGTCATTCTGATACAATCTAATGAGTATCATGAAATCAGAAATATGGAATGAATAAATGTGTGATATACTAAGTATAAGAAAGAGAAGTCTGAGATAATCTCAAATGAGCATGTTGTATGAGGAACTAAAAGTGTACTCCTCATAAGATAAGGATAAGAATAAGGGAAATGAAACCTGTTCAATAATGATGTAAGTATAATAAATGTATTTTCCCTAACGAAGAAATGGGAAATATGATGAGATCATGAGATGATCATAAACATGCTAAATGGATAATGTCATGTAATCATCCTTATAATTCCTATGCTAAAGGCAAGGAACCTAGGAAGATCTAAAGAGTAAATGATTCATGAATAGTTGAAAATACATAAATTAATAAGAGGAATATGAATCCTTGTTTTCTTTCCTTTCAGGGACATGACCATCAAGTGGGTCTTAGGACACTTGATGTGCATAAGATAAATGTGTTCATGTGATGGATACTTAGAAAAGTATCAGTTATCTTGGACATTGGTCCCAAGATGAGGACATATGAAACACATAATGTTCCAAGATGAAAGGAAGAGATATATATGATGTGTTTCCAACACATGTGATAGATATCAAGGTGAAAGATTATGGTATCTGAGAGATATCAGATGGGTTAGGTTGGCTACCTGGATTGGTCAACTGTGAAATTAGTCTGATTATAATAATATGAACATCATATGTTAGGGGTTTATGCTCTGCATAAACATGATACTAATAAAGAATGTATGATGCTTCTCTGAATAAGAAAAGTGTTATTTGACACAAAGTTGACTCTATAGTCAATGATGAGGGACAGTGGGGCATGTGCCTTGTGTGTTGATTCTATGAGAATTTTGTATGGAAACACTTGGTGCTGATCAAAGTTTTATGGTGTATCTATAATAAGGAGATGATATGTGAAGACTAGATAGTATGATGAATAATATACATTTGTCTTCCTTTATCTGGATTTCGAGGACGAAATCCTTGTTAGGGGTTTATAATTTGTAACACCCCTGACCTGGGTTATACCTTAACCCTAGGTGTTTTGATTAAGAAAGATGATTAAATGCTTAATCTCATCTTGTGAAAGGTAATTATGGTTCAAGAGGAACTTATATTACAATTCTTATCCTTTTTTAACATTGTTGAAATCAATGTTTTGCCTGTTTTGGACTAAAGTGCAAATTACCCAAGTTGAGGGGTTTAAGTGCAAATTGTGCATGATAATATGTTCCTCATGTGTTGAAGCATCATGAGAGTAAAGATGATGCTGAGTTATGGCTTATGGAAGCCTAAATACCAAGAAAGAGCTGATAAAGCAATGTATGTGCATGAAAACCTAGTTTTGGTGTAATGTGCAATTTACCCAAAACCCAGGGTGTAATATGTAAATTACCACTTCAATAAGGTCCCTAATGTTTCTTGGCATCAAGTAGAGAAAATAAAATGAGAGAGGCGCCTCATTTGAATTAAGTTGGAGGAGAGAGAATCTTGATATTAAAATAATCAAGATTTAATCCTAATTGAAACCCTAATTCTATTTAGTGTAAAAACAAATATAATAATTGAAGGGCCTTCAACCAAAAACGAGATGGTTGAATTTTCTCAAGTGTGAACACATTTGTGACTTTTCTAGGCCACGAAAATATCTCAAGCAAGTGGATAACCCACTCACCATTATTATAAAGAAAAGCAATATCCACTCAAATTGGAATATTATTATAATATGATCTAAGGTGCTTAATTTGCTTTCCTTTAAATTGATGGATAATGAAGAGGAATAAGAGGCAATGAAGATAGCCTCGTCCTTAAGGATTTTGAGGGGAATTTGAGGGGGAAGAGGCGGCCATATTTTTGGAATTTAATGCATTTTAATAATGCATTTTCTCTCTCATCAAGTTTCTTATAAAAGTACCTTTACCAAGCCAAAACAAAGGCTATTTCGGATTCTTTTCTTTACCCTTGCTTGGAAAACGACTAAGGAGCTGTGGAGGAGCAGGAGGACCACCCCAACCTGTTGGTAAGGTCCTTGACCTTCGTTCTCCTTGATTCCATGGTGGAAATAAAAAATAAATCATTGATTTCTTCTTATTTGGATCTCCTCTTCAACCCTAGCCAACTTTTTCATCCAAAAGCTTGAGGACGAGCTTAGGGGGAGTTGCTAGAGCTTCATACACCATTAATGGCGTGAGCTTGAAGCTTTGGATCTCAATTGGAGGCGGGTTTTATAACTCAAACCCTTAATCATTGCTATTGCATCAATCAATTATGCTTTGTTGATTGTTTTCTTCAATTTGATACATACTTGTTTCCTTGCTGCAATTTCCATCAAGAACAGTTTCTGTTCTTGGTTTTTCGAAGGAAGGGTATGATTACATAATCCTATATGCTTATCCAAAGAAAAGTACCAAGCCAAATGGTCTTGATATCTATTCCAAATCGTTTTAAATTGATTGGCTATGCAGTTTCAGAAAACTGTTTTAGGGAAAACGGTTTCAAGACCGTTTGATATGGTTGAACAAGCGTTGAACGTTTGGGAATCTTGTTCCTAATTATGTAGGATAATGACCCTCCACATTTTAGGGGTTAACTCCAAAGGAATCGTGAGTTGAAGGCCAATCAATTAGATAAATCGAATTGAATTAAATGCTGATTTTCAACCTGATCAACTTGACCTGTTTGGGAAAACGGTTTCAAGACCATTTGAGTGTGTTGAACAAGAATTGACCGTTTGGGATTCCTGTTTATAATGATGTTGGTTAATGACCCTCCAAATTTGAGGGATTAACTCCCAAGGAATCGTGAGTTGAAGCCTAATCAATTAGGGAAACCTAATTGAATTAAGTGCTGATTTTCAATCTGATTTAATTGACCTTTTTGAGTAAACGGTCTCAAGACCGTTTGAATGCATTGACCAAGGGTTGAATGTTTGGGATTACTGTTACTAATGATGTGGTATAATTACTCACCAAATTTGAGGGATTAACTCCCAAGGAATCGTGAGTTGAAGGCTATTCAATTCAGCAAACCCTAATTGTTTATGGAAGCAATAACTCAGTATACTATGTCAAACATAGTTGTTTGTATTTGATCATATGGTTGATGTAACCAAATCAAGTGGAGAGAATGATAGAAATGAATTCATACATGAGTATGATTCATATGGTGATTTAGGGTATGATCCTTAGTAAAGAGATCAAGAAACCCTAATTGAGAAGGTTAAAGAACCCTAACCCTGATTTAGGGAAATTTTGAGTAAAACCCTAATCTAGGGTAATAGTGTAACCCTAATTAAGGGTAATAGTGTAACCCTAATTAAGGGTAATGACTTGGGTAACTCTAATTTAAGGTAATGAAATACCAAACCCTAATTAGAGGAATAATGAATCCCTAATTTATGGGTAATTGAATGAAACCCTAATTGGGATGATTAGTGAAACCCTAATTGAGGGTGATTCCCTGAGAAACTCTAATTGAGGATGATTCCATGTGAAACCCTAATTGAGGGTGATGTCATATGAAACCTTAAACCTAACACAGAGTAAAGCTATGTAAAACCCTAAATTTGGGCTATAGTGCATGGAATTCTAATCATGGGCAATATGATGATAAATCATAACCCTAATGTCTGGGTAATGATATGAGTAAACCTTAATGATGAAATAATGAGTAATACCCTATAATGATGAAATATCTTAAGTGGTTGACTATAGGCAACCTTATAACAAGCAATGCCTTAATTTGAGATGAGTCCATATCATTGAAGATAGTTGGATAATCCTTGTGTGTGATATATGCACATCATGGTAAAGGTGATAGGTTGGTGGATGAAAGTAGTAAGATGTGAAATTCCTTATTATAAGATAAGTTAATAAACTCATGTAAGATAGAAGTGATGAGGGAAGTGATACATTGAGACATGATAGATATCACATTTAGCATTTCAGGGTTGATATACCTTGATGCATCTCAAATCCAATATTTTTAGATAAGATACACAAGGAGAGTGTTATGTAAATTGTCACAATGAAATGTAATGAGTTTAACATACTTGATAAGTAAGATAAAATGAGTATGATGTAATCATACCATGATAATGATGAGAGATAAACTCATACCTTTTGTTGATGATCTTTTAATGATAAATGATAAGAATATTAAATACTTGGAATGTCGATGGATGCTCCTAGATGTATGGAACAATATATTAGGGTTGTATTGATAAAATAAACATGAAACCCTAATTGATGTGAATAGTAAACCCTAACCCTGTGGAGGAAATAGTGGTGTTACTATTATATTACATGAGTTAATATGTTATTGTTGCCTAGTGAGAGGTGACAAGATGTTTAATGGCCTTGTGAGCCATATGGTTAGATGTTACCTGGTAAGAAGTAACAAGATGTTTCATGGGCATGATTGAGCCCTGAATGAGGTGTATTCCTCTTATGTTGATAAGGGTTGATACCCTGTGCTATTGTGAAAAGGATTTATATCCTGTGATAATATGATAATTGGTGTAATCTAATGAATGGCAAGTGAATATTACCATGTGATGAAGAGATGAGAAATTATGTTTCATATGTTTTATATCTTTTCAGGTTTTGATATTTATATGCTTGCTAGAAATGAATTAGGGTTTGTATGTCCACTTGTTTGATGCAGCCTTAATTCACCTAATTGACATAACTAATTAAGTGCAACTCTAATCATGTAGTGCCCTGTGCCGTAGAACCATCTTCAGTGTCAGAACTTGCTGGATGGTGAAACGAGTATTCCTAAGGGAAACTCGGAGCGCATATTGTTGAATATGCGGGGGTGGCAGGTTGAGGATATATATATACTTGTCATCCACAATTGCAGGTTACAGAGGATGGCTATGGTCATGCCTCAAATATTTGATGTGATTGAGGACAGCTGCGGTTGTACCTCGGATTAGAGGGTTTTGTATACCCTGTTTTCTAGTGTCGTAACTTGTACCAAGTACGGACTAGTTGTTATCAGTTGACTATATGTCACTGTTGGCAGTTTGACTGGTATGTCACTGCAGTTTACTCATACTGACCGAGGGGAAGAGATCTTAGGATGCCGGTACTCCTAGATCTTGTACGGAACCGAATAGCCCTTCGCAGGGGTCGGTTGGACTTTGAATGGTACGATTCAAATTTCCCAGGGCATAATAAAAGATGTAATACAGCCGTATAGCATATCTGTTTAGGGTTATACATGACGCTTCACATTGAATGGAAACCCATGTTTGTTCTCTTTACATAAAGATGATGCTTAGTGCAACTAAGAGATAGTAATTATACTTATGTTGTGGATATGCATAAGATTGTAATTGTGTACATACAATGGTCATGCTTATGTTGATATCTTACTGCTGTTGTTGATTATAATCATGATGCTAGATATCTCATGTTGATAGTTATGTTTCACATGCTATCCATGCCTCTATAATTAGAAATACCTGACAGAGGCTTAATGCCTGTAATTAGGTTTGGTTAAAGTCCAATGCCTGGATGTGTAATCAGGATTGGTATAGTCCAATGCCTAAAACATTTATACCTGATTGATATAGTTTAATGCTTGAATAATACATGATGATTTATATAATCACATGTCTGGCATAAGTGAATACTTGTTTAGTAGATTGGCTAAGGCCAACAAATAGAAACAAGAATGAATCATGGGTGACACATCAGAATAATGAATGACATGAGCAAAGCTTGAGATGTTGAAAATGTATGGTGGATGAATGTTATACATGTTCTTTCTATTTCTTATAAAGAGAATAGATGAATTACTGTTCAATCATAGATATGTGTAATACTTTAAAAGATGAGAATGATCTAAACTGCTTATCCTCTGCTCAGTTTTATATTAATTAAACTACAATAATGATGTTTCTGGCGGAGAGTTATATCTCTCGCTGGGGCAATTTTCAATTGTCTCACCCCCGTGGGAACCAACATTTTTAGGTGGACGAGTGTGAAAGAGACTGATAATATCTTTCGGATGAAGAACATCAGCAGCTACAAGGACAGCAGTGACAACTCAGGTTGAGTGTGCTGTCTATCGTGTTTGGTAGATAGAAGTCCTATGTGTCGTCTATGTACTCTCAGGTCCTCGGAGTTAGTACTTAGTGCTTTTAATGTATCGTTTTGATATTTTGGCTTGATGCCTCGAGGTTATTATGTTGTCTGTGTTTAGCTTTTAACAAGGCAGTTGATGTTGTAACCCTTGAAAAGAGATGGTATAAGATATATACTTATGAACCATGATGTAAATGTAATACATTGGTTCTTGTTGAAAGAGTTTTCCTATGATTGGGTCTCTTTGAAAAAGGTTTTAAATTTTTAGTGATTTTCTATAATCCGCTGCTTAGTGAACGCTTCCGCATTAGTTAATTATGTTTTTGTTAGTTGGATGCTACAAGTGCAGTGGTCTCAGGTCTAAGAACCACAACCAATACCATCACTGTGAGAGTTGACTATGACTTCCATGATGATGGCTTCCATGTGTCATTCTCACGGTGGGTTTGTCTGATACACTGTTCTCTAACATGTATCTGTGTGCTTGGTGTGATATCCCCATATCATGACCAATGAGATTCAGTCATCAACCAACTCACACTCTGATCTTATGTGTCATTGTTGTCTATCAACCTTCCACAATGACAACCTATTTGGGACATAATGAGAATATGTATATGTACTCTTAACATCCATATGATCTCATTTCTTCCAAGTCTAACACTTGAAGACATATGGCATCGAGTAATAGTATTCTCTAAACATTTATTATGTTATTAATTATCTCATAACTAAATTTACAAAATAAATTGGAAGTCTGCCTTTATTATTATCAAATCAGGTATGTATTGCCACATCCCAATCATCATATGATTGGCTCTCTTAGAATACATACCAACAGTTTGTTGGGAAAGATGACCAAGACTCCATTCATTGGTGGTAGTGAGAGAGCTAGTGATCTATTAGGACTCATACATACTAATGTACGTGGGCTTTTTAGACCAAATACCATAGGTGGTTATCAATACTTCATTACCTACATCGATGATTTTAGTAGGTATGCTTATGCTTACTTTATGAAACATTAGTCGAAAAATCTTGAAAAGTTATCAGAGTTTATGAATGAAGTACATAACCAACTTGGAAATAGTATTAAGGGACTTTCATCTGATCGAGAGAATAATGAATCCAACAGTTTGAGGACATTTTGAGAGCCTGTGGTATTGTATCAGAATGGACTCCACCTGGGACACCATAGCAGAATGGTGTGTCAGAGAGAAAGAATCACACATTACTAGATATGATGCAATCTATGATGAGTTTTGTTGATCTTCCAACTTCCTTCTAGGAGTATTCTCTTGAAACTGTCGTGTTTACACTAAACTGAGTACCATCTAAGATGGTTAAAGGAAATGTCACGATGTGTCTTTTACAAAAATTGGGGGATGTGAAGCTTATGTCAGGAAAATGTTTCCTAAAAAGCTTGTCCCTAAGTCTGAGAAATGTTATTTTGTTGGATATCCCAAAGAGACAAGGGGATACTACTTATACAACCCAATTGACAACAAAATAGTTGTTACCAGAAATGTTGTACTTCTTGAAAATTAATTTATTTCCAAAGGAATCAGTGGGAGGAAAGTAGAACTCAAAGATGTTTGAAACCAACAAGACAACATTGAACATGAGGAGGTACATGAGGAACAAAGGAACTCACAAGTTGTTGTGGAATCTCAAATTCCTCAAGTAACATATAAACATCATAGATCAAATAGGATACACCTTGAACCTAAGAGATATAGAAATCTTGTCACTCAGGAAGGTAGTGGATTGGTCATAGATAATGAGGCAATTACCTATCAAGATGCTAACGAGGGACTAGAGTCAGAGAAATGGCTTGAGGCCATGAGAGCTAAGATGGAATCCATGTATACCAACAAAGTATTGATTTTAGTGGATCCACCTAAAGTGGTAAAACCCATAGGGTGCAAATGGGTCTTCAAGAAGAAGACTGACATGGATGGTAAAGTACAAACCAATAATGTAGATTGGTTTTAAAGGGTTTCAGACAAGTTCAAGGTCTTAACTATGATGAAACCTTTTCTCTAGTGGCCATGGTTAAGTCCATCAAGATCATGATTGCTATTGCAACTTATCATGACTATGAGATTTGGAAAATGGATGTTAAAACCACATTCCTTAGCAGGAAACTTCTTGAGGATGTGTATATGATACAACCTGAGGGTTTTTTAAATCCAACGTTTGCAAATAAAGTTTGTAAGCTACAAAGGTCATTCTATAGATTGAAGCAAGCATCTCAGAGATGGAATCTTCGTTTTGATGAGATAGTCAAAGAGTTAGGCTTTGTTCAAAATGAAGATGAACCTTGTGTGTACAATAAGGTTAGTGGGAGCATGGTAGTATTCCTCATATTTACGTAGATGACATACTATAGATGGGGAATGACATCCCTACTTTACAAAAGGTAAAGACATGGCATTGAAATACATCCTATATGAAAGACTTGGGAGAAGAATCCTACATCTTGGGGATAAAAATCTATAAAGATAGATCAAGAAGGATTCTTGGACTAAGTCAGAGCAGATACATTGATAAAGTGTTGAATCGGTTCAACATGGAGAACTCAAAGAGAAGAAATCTACCTACGTTGCATGGAGTGACCATCTCTAAGAGTCAATGTACCAGATCTTGTGAAGAAAGGGAATGCATGAGTTTGATTTCATATGCCTCCACAATTGGATCAATCATGTATGAAATGTTGTGTGCCCATCCTGATGTCTCGTATGCCTTGAGCATGATGATCAGATATCAATCAGATATAGGTGATGCTCACTTGACAGCCGTGAAGAACATCCTCAAGTACTTGAGAAGGACTAATGATCATTTCTTGGTCCACGGCAAAGAGGAAGTGTTGGTGGTAAAAGGTTACACTGATGCAAGCTTCCAGACTGACAAAGGTAATTACAAATCACAATCAAGATTTGTGTTTTTCTCAAACAACATATCTGTAAGCTAGAAGAGTTCCAAGAAAGAGATAGTTGTCGATTCTACAAAAGAGGTCGAGTATATTGATGCATCGAATGCAACAAAGGAGGTTGTATGGATCAAGAAGTTCATTTCAAAACTTGGGGTCGTTCCAAGCATGAACGATGTAATCGAGCTATATTGTGACAACAATTGAGCTATTGCACAATCTAAGGAACCCATATCACATTAGCACTTAAAGCATATACAAAGTCAGTATCATCTCATATAGAGATCGTACAGTGAGGAGATGTAAAAATTTGTAGACTACCAACTGAGAACACCATTCATGATCCCTTAACTAAAGCACATTCGTAGAAGAAGCATGATGGTCATGTTAGGTCACTCGGAATAAGATATATGGGTGATCATCTCTAAGTGCAAGTGGGAGCATGTTGGTATGTATGCCCAGAGAGTCAATCATATGATGATTGTAATGACATAACTTATAAATGATTTGATTATTAATAAAGGAAAGCTTCCAATTTATTCTATTTGTTCAATTTTGAGATAATGAAATAACATAATAAATGTTTAGAGAATGATATTACTCAATGGCATATGTCTTTAGGTTGAGGACCTGAACAATGAGATCATACAAATGTTAAGAGTATATGTATTCTTGTTATACCCTGATTGGCTGTTATATGGGAAGGTAAATAGATAACAATGACACATAAGATCATAGTGTGAGTTGGTTGATGACAGAATCTCATTAGTCATGATATGATGATACCAAACCAAACACACAGATACATGTTAGAGAACAGTGTATCAGATAGAATCACCATAAGAGTGATACATGGAAACCTTAATTAGGTAATGCAGAATCACATCTTATAGTGATGGCGGTGTTTGTGGTTCATAGACCTGAAATCACTGCACTCATCACATGTCGTTCGATATGCTTTGGCATCATCAAATGCAATCCTAAAATATGAGTTTTTATATAGGTGATGATTGGGTGATTGTGATACATGGAGACTAACTGTGAGTGATAGAGATGGTATTTATCCCTCCTAAGGGAGTATGATATATAATGCCTCTTGATTAGCAAGACTGAGAAAAGTGTGGCCACAGACATATGAGTCAATATGTTATATTGATCTTACATATATCTTAGACAATCTACTCTAGTTCAAGAAACAAGATTGAATAATAATGACGATGATTGTTCCATGCCTCTAGTTCAATCTAGATATCAGTGACAAAGGAACTATACAAACACTATAACAACATACACAGATTGCAGGTTGAAGTTGTTCTTCAACTTCCCATTTACATGGGTAGTAATGATGTGTGAATAGACACCGCTCATTGCTTGTGATGTCATAATTTGTTATGGACATTCACTGCGAATGTAAAATGGGACCGATAGGGTCACATACATAGGAACTCATATAGAATAGGAGTTTAATATTGAATGATAATTGGATTGATTACTAAAGTGTTTAGGTATTCAATTCACACAACAAATCAGCTTATTGGACTGCCAAACCATCGGTTCAAGTGTTGAGATAGTCGTTTGGAGTGTCAGGCTGATTGTATTTTACATTGGCTAGAATTCAACTTGACCTGGCCTGTGGGACACTCACCTTGTCTACACAAAATAGTTGTTTTGGAGATGCAATTTGATTACTTCAAGGATTGATGTTGATGTCATGATGTGCATGAATTGGAATAGAATTGTTGACATATGTACAAAACTGGGAAACTGTAAAATGACTATATCACAGTGCGAGATGACCATCTCGTGTTCTAGACGACCGTCTGGGCTTTCCAGACGGCCATTTTGGATGTCACTGGCAGTGAAGTTTCTAAAATTGTTGTGAAATTTTGAGATTTTCTAGTCTCTTCCACTCCTACACAGGCTGGGAATCCTGGCTCTAACCCCACTGATAAATAGAGGGGTACTGGGGGCTTTCCAGAGCACAACATAAACAATTGAGAATCAGTTGCTCTGAAAATTGTTGTCCTCTCTGGTTGTGGTAACTAAGAGAGCCCATGAAAATCCTACCCAACTAGGGAGGGATAAATACGGGAGAGAAACAACTAAGGATGATAGTTGTGGGAGAGAAGGTTGGTGACTAGTACACCAATGGGAGGGACAACTCCTTCCTGTCTGTTCTAGTAGGAAGGCAGGAGTTATAATTGATCTGTGTGGATTTCTTTAGAGGTGAGGTGGCCTTTTCCCGTCGTTAAGTAGTACGACGTCAGCCAACAGACCATGACGAGAGGAATTTTTATAGACGACGACGTTCAAGTCTTCTGTCCTTGGAGGATTAGTGAGATGAGTCCCAGTGCAACTTGGAGCTTTGTAGACACTGTCCAAGATAGAGTGTGCATCTACGTCAAAGAGGATTGTCACTTAACTTGTTCGAAGACCAGATATATCTTCATGAAACCATCCTTTCCATTGCATAGTTATTGACGCAATCCATTGGTTAATAGAAAACATGCCGGTAAATTTTTTATTTTTGTTTCCTATCTGATGTCTTATTTCCCTACACACCTACTAGTAGGCTTTTTGTATTTGAGCCCCAACTTATTTTACACAAAACGATCCATGTGTGGTAGTATCTCATGAAGATCGATAATGCTTAGATCATGTATGATGAGTTAGCAACTTCATAGTTACTAATTAGTGGTCTAAGTTGTATACCTCAAACAATCCATGGATTAATATTAAAATAAGTAACTTGTGCTAGTTTTTTATATGTATTTAAGTATCTTGGCTATTCACATGTAGTTGTTATATTGATCTTATATAAATATTAAGTATTGCCAATTTTATCCTTATATTACATCTACTATAAATCATACCATGTGGATGTTGGTATTCAGTGTTTAACCTTTCTTGATTATGCCGATGAGTAGGCTAGTATGAATAGAATGAATTATAGTTTCTATAGCATAACATTGGAATGTTAGTCTAACCATCGTGGTTATTGACGTTTTTTATGAGGTTAACCTCGTACATATGGTTTCAATGGTAAGGATCCTCCTTTGAATGATTAATGCTTGATGGAGGTTAGTGCTTTGCCTTTTTTAGAATATCTAGAGTCATCCTTGTACACTCAAGTTAAGGAAGGGTTCTTTTATATCGATATGTTTCAACAACTCCTAGTTTATGGCTTGTCTTCCATGTATATAGATGCTCATGTTATAAACTTCAGAACATATACCTTTGCGCACACAAGTTGAGATAGTGGTATAATGTAGAATTACATATTTGTGAATGAAAGTGAGGTCCTTTTATGTGCACTTTGCTGAAATTTGGTTGGAATTGTTATCTTATTTATTTCCTCTTCTTCTCGTTGATTATGATGACTAAAATTTATCAAGATATTGTTTTGAGTAATATAATGTTGATGTGCTGGTGATTCCACTAATTTCATTCTAATTACCCATCACATTTCTAGAAACCTCAAAAAGCCTCATATGTTATTTGTACCTCTATGTACCCTATCTAATCAGATTGGTGTCCCTAATATGACTTGAAAAAGAGGTGGGTGTCAAGTTTTTCTAAAAATCAACCCCCCTTAATATTATTCCACACAAAAAATCCAATATTATTACTTATATTAATGATTTTTTATTTTTATTCATGATTCATGTATACTATACAGTACAAATAACATAGATTGAGATTTGAGTTGATATATTTGAATCCTTGAAAAATATGTTATGAGTTGATGTTAGTTGCAGAATTGTAAATTGTTCATTTCAATCTGTGAACAGGGATTGTTCATACTCAGAATAAACCCAATACAAGTTGGAATTTTGTTACTAACGATCAATTATAATATTGATAGTTGATGTTCAATTGAAAATGGGAGGGTTCTAGTTAGGAAAATCCAAACAATCACAGTTAGGGTCAATTCCAATTTGGTAAAAAAATAAGTAATGTAAAAAGTAATTTAAGATTTGATAAATCTTTGAAGTAATTTATAAAAGTTATTATATAGTAAGAAAATAAGGAATACTTATGCAATATCTTTTTGTAAATAACAATTTTATAAGGAAAATATGAAGAATTTGTTCTTTTATTTTGGTCACAAGGTACACAATCAGATCCACTCGTGATTTTGTTCTTTGATAAAAATATTGTTCAGAGTTAGTTTCACATTACACATCACAAATCCGTATATAATTTTAGGTTTATTTGTTTAGTGAAATTTCAAGTCCTGTTCAATTCAATGTTGGAGACTTTAAATAAATTTGAAAATATCTTCGATCATGAATCCACCCAAGGCTGATTTTTTAATAGCCAAGTCAACTCTAAAATTGGACTAGTTAGCATAATAGTGGGCATTATGACCATGGAATGATCTAGATAAGGTTTTTTGAACAAGTGCTAAAATAGGCACCAACAACTTGCATAAACAAATAGCAAAAAAATTGAATTGTACATTATTATGTATCATACTATTGTAAATAAAGAAAATATTTGTTTAAATATTAAAAGTATTAGAAAAAATAATAATAGTACAACACAATATAAATGTGAGAGAAAACAATCATGAAAAGCAAAATTATGAGCTAATCACCAACAAAAATGGAGAAAAACATGGAATCACTACAGATAACTATTGTCCAATGTGTGGGAATCGGGAAGAATGCATACTTCACACATTGTGAGACTTGATGTATTTGAAGACGGTATGGGAGAGAATCCAAGATATCGACAACTGATCTAATAGTAGTGTCACCCAATGGTTCTTAGACAACCTAGAAGATCTTAACCATATTTCTTTAATTTCCCATCTGATTTGTGATAGGAACATGGAAGATATAGTAGATGAGAAAAAATCACATTCTAAGAAACTACCAACAAAGATTATGATAATCTCTTGTCACAATAACAAGACATTTGCAACTATGTCTAATGACATTCAAATAAATAGGTACAAAGGAATTGGATTGAAAAATTACTACTCATAATTGGAGGAACTTAGTGTAAGGTATAATTAATTCTTCACAAAGATGGTCCAATAATAAAACAAAGAAAAGATCGGCCACACAATTCATTTTGAGAAACTACCAAAAATAATGGTAGCCTGATGGTATTAAACATATATTTGTGACATATGTTATTGGGAAAGAACTAGACAAAATCCTAGAAGGCTTCAAAGTATTATCTAAAGCAATGAGTTGATCATTTGAAAATTAAAATCAGACCACATATAAATTTCTTATTAACAATATGTCAATTCCGCACATTACAAAGCCTACAACTACACTGTAAGAATATTGAAAGAATGAAAAGGGGATTTTTGATCGGCTTTAATGGAAGGAAGGAAAACAAACTAGAAGATGTTATTATGAAATGGAAAATGAGACACGATAGGAAGGAATAATGGTGTATCTAATTTCCAAGTTTCCTTCTCAATATGTACAAGGAGGAACTAGAGTTTCACCAGAGTGCATGTCAACATGTTTCGTTGGGCATACCTACAACAAGAGGGTGAGATGAATAAAAGTAACCTCCACGGAGTTGGAAAAAATGGAAAACAATATCTTCTATGATTTTTCGTGATGGTAGGTAATGAAAATGTCATGAGAGGGACTTATTTTGGTTCAAGGAATTGGGGTTTTATGGAATTTTATAAATGGGTGCGGTGAAGGGATAAACTCTTCATGTTTTCTACTTAGGATCAACTCGATCATCGCCTTCAAAACATGGTTGAGAGGTGTGCAATTTCCCAAAAGTCATCGCCTTGCCTCTTGTTGATGCAGTGAGTTTATTAACTTTGTTGTTTGGGAAGACAACCATGAACAATTTCACCAATCAATATATTATGTGATACATGAATGTGATTGTGATGCATCCTCCTTGAAAAATGAACCAAGAATGATATGCATAGCTTCATCTGCTTCAAAAAAATAGCATACTTCTAGGGTCATGAAAGGACTTTCTTTACCTTAATTAGTTGTGATATCTAAAGAGTTTTAGCTTTTCCCAATGGTATTGTCCCATTTAGGTTTCCTTGTTTCATTAAACATTTCATGTAGTCCCACTAAGTTCTTATACATGATTCCCTATTTATTTTCCATCTTCATATTTAAGTATCTTATCATGTCCTAGTAATGATAGTAACTAACATTGGACATATTTGGGAGCCATATGCTTGGTTGCCATAAAAATCACTTTCCTCGCTCAATAATCATGTATTCACCTTGGTAATGTTCTGTTTGCATAAAACTTAGTGTTGGTCATATTAGTTTATAGGCAATGACTAACTCGTAGACGCTATTGGATATGGTGGTGCTCAACAAAATATTGATGTAGTTTTTGGTAATCACACCATTTGAATAAAGTACCACTATCTGAAATTCATTGTTGAAACAAAGAGGGAGGAAAGAGCATGAAGAAACAAAGTTACAAGGAAGTATTTAACTTTAAAACGTGACGACATCTATAAAACAAAGTAAAAGATAAGGTCTGCCTTAGTGCCTTTAAAGGTTAACAATATCAACAAAACAAAAAATAAGCTCAAATCCTTCATAAAATATTCGTTGAAACTTTATAACGATATACTTACTTCCAGACGTCGGAGTTGGTCCCTATACAAACCATAATATTTTTGTAAGGGATAGTGTGCCAACCGTATTCCTTATAAATGTTACCCACTCATCTATCTATTCAAAACGAAATTTTCTTTTGGCTTCGAACGCATACCAAGCTCGCCGACATAAGGCTGAAAATTGTGTGTACAGCTTCGGCAATAGCATATTAGGGAGTTTGGGTCACCTTCCACTCAACAAGGACTTCTTTAAGCTGTCGTCATTAACTTCATCACGATTTTCAACATTGTCACCGCCTTTTGAAAGCAATAGTTAGACTGTTCTCTTTCCTCTTTGCCCACAACAATGTACATCCCAACTATCACCACAAACACTCCTTAGAGTACCAGAAGTTACATAAGCAACACTGCAACAGTACTACGTTCTAAAACAAATCTTAGAATGTTATCAAATAGACAATCACAGGATTTCAGGAAGCCCTTACCAATACGGCATATGTGACAAGCGAGGCAATACCAATGGTATATTTCCCTGAGTCTAGCTTCCCTTCCCAGAGAAGCTGGATAAGCGCCGTGAAAATTGCACCTATCAAAGAGGTGATGGCCGTCCACGACAAGGGTGCCGGAACATTCTCCAATGCAGTAGCCGGCATGCACAGTGCGATTAAGCACATTTCGAATAACGACCGGACCGGTTACATTATCTAGAAATAAATGTTCAATAATACATCAAGAAAAGATGCTCGTCGTTTTATTAATCAGTAGCAGCTACCTGAAGGATGGTTGTATATAATATATATAAGATAAGAGGAAGACAGCTATGAAGAGATAGGCACAGCCAGTGATCCACTCATGGCTGGGCCTAGAACCAAAGACACCGGCGTCATCGCCATTATTTTGCAATAGGGTTATGGCAATGGCCCCACCCAGGCACAATAGCGTTCCCGTGGCCTTGGCAATGCTGTACCTACACTTTATTTCGAAATTCTCCAATCTCAAAAAACAAGCGATGAGGCCCGGGCTGAGGTTGCACATGACCGCTGTTATGGCTGGAGATGTCCTCCGTAGGCCCAACAGGCCTCGGAACTGGAACCCTGTCACCCTGCATCAATCATGGGAACACAAAAGAAAAGGAAGGATACAGAGAAAAAATTATACTGTAAGACGAGGAAGCTAAACTTATATATTTACTAGCATTATGATATTAGTTCAATTCATCGTTATAATAAAATGTACGTTGAATAATATAGAAGAAAATACTAGATTGACACATTTTTAATTTATTAATACCTAATTCAAACAGTTTCAAAATAATTAGATTACACATTTTCACAGTAAACACATCAAGATTGTAGATATCTTTACTGTGGCGATGTCAGTTTGTATGAAATTCAGATGCTTTGGACGACGTTACACTAAGTTCGTTCGATCGGGTCAGGAGGCAACATTCCAATAGCAAGATGATCAAACACATGATGGGAAGTAGGGCTGAAAAAATAGACCCGACTCATTCGGGCCGGAATTGTTTTAGTTAAAAATGGTGCAAGGTCTTTTTTGAACCAGCCCAAATCTGATCCCGAATAGAGTCAGGTCTGAGTTTAGATTTTAGATTAAATGGACTCGATAGATACGAAATCTGGGGTCGGGTCCCAATTTGAATTTTAAACTTAAATGAACCTGATTGACATAAAATTAAGATTCATATGCTCAGATAATTTTAAAAACATTGAAATGTAATCACTCAATGGCTTATAAAATTACTTATACATCTATCGTTATGTTTATCTTTAAAAATTGTACAAAATTTTATATTAATTTTATTAGTTTCAAATCAATTCTCTTAAGTACATCAACATATAAGTTTTGTGAGTTAAATTATGCTATTTTATACAAAATTGTGCTTTAAACCTAGTACAAAATTAACTAATTATTTACATGTTTTTAGTCGTCTTTTGAGTTTGTTTGTATTTAAATCTTTAAATTATACTTCCTCATTTTAAAAATATCAGGTAAAAATGATTTCACTTTTAAAGTCATATCTTGATTTCTGAATTATAGGTCAGACCTATTGACCTAAAAATAATTCGAAGTCGTTATGATCAAGATTTTTTAACTGAAAAGCCATTTTTTACAAACTTATCAACTAGTAAAAGAGACATGGATCCAAAACCACCGTAAAAAATACAGCCAACTGAAAACCAATTGCCACTCGACATGAGGAGGTATGTGAAGGACTAAGATTTGGGGACGCTCACGCGCAACTTCACGCGTGTCCCAAATCAACCCCAGCCCAATAGTCAAACTGTCGTCACTAGCGGATGGTGATTGGGTGGTTTTTTTGAAATTATGCAATAGGCAAAAATAAATTTGTTTCGCTTATAACTTTTGAACCGTAATGAATTTTTTAATAAAACAAAACATGTTGGTTTCGTTACAGAAAATGCAATCTAACAAGCCTAATATTGACATATTTTTAGAAAAAATATAAAAAGATATATATAGGTTAATTGACAACCAACTATGACACTCATAAATAGTTATTGACACCCAAAAATAGTTAGTTGACACCCAAAATAGTTCATCGACACCCAGAAGTATAAAGATGACGCCCAAATAAGGTATTGTAACCCAAAACAAATACTTAACCATTTTTTGGCGCTATTTAGCTATTTTTGGATGATATGACACCCATAAATGGTTTTTGACGCCCAAAAATAGTTAATTGACGTCCAAAATGGTGCATTTACACCCAAAAGTATAAAGATGGTGCCTAAATAAGGTAATTGACACCCAAAATGGTTCATTGACACCCATAAATTTAAAATGACGTCCAAATAAGGCATTTTTTGATGCTATAGAGCTCATAAATGGTTATTGACACCCAAAAATAATTAATTGACGCCCAAAATTATTCATTGACACCCAAAAGTATAAAGATAACGCACAAATAAGGTAATTGACCCCCAAAATAGTTCATTGACACCCAAAAGTTTAAAATGACACCCAAATAAGGTATTGACAACCAAAATAACATAACGACACCCACATATGTTTGTTTGACACCTAAGAGCACTAAATGGCACCCAAAATAGTTCATTGACACTTAGAATTATAACGACGCCAATAAATGGCTAATGACACTCATAAATGGCTATTGACACCCAAAGATGGGTAATTGACGCCCAAAATGATTCGTTGGCTTCAAAAAAATCTATTCATAGTATTTTTATATTTTTTATTAAAAATATATCAATATTAGTCTTGTTGGAATGTATTTTTTATAACGAATCTAATAGTTTTTGTTTCGTTAAAAAAATCATCACAGTTCAAAAATTATAAACAAAACAAATTTATTTGCATATTACACAACCTCTACTGACTCATCGAATTAAAATATGTCAGGTCAGCACCCCAAATCAGCCTCTCCCCAAAATAATCACTCCCTCCCGGCGCGGCGCGTGCTAGAATCATTTTCCGTATGTAAATATATCTCAGGAAAATTAGGAGGTTAGCAGACTTGTTTACCAGAAACGACGTTTTAGCAGCGAGCCAACAAAAAGATCGAATTCATGTAAAGGTGGACTTACCCCCCGAGGGAGAGGAGCACCACCTGCACTCCCAGCTTGGCTCCCAGCCGCTCCGACCACTTGTGCCTGCACACCAAGCTCAGTGCAGCACCGAGGAGATGAAAATGCTTCTTTCCTCATTGGACAGTCCCACCAAGCTCAGTGCGCTTCCGCTGAAGATGGCTTGCACGACGAGGAGGCCGAGAGTGGGGATGAGATAGCCGGAGGAGAGGAGATGCCTACGCTGGCTTGTTCGGCTGCCTTCTTCATCGGAGTCCGCCATGTGGTTTTGGCCAACCAAGTTTTCGGGTTCGGAGTGGGTGATCCGCAAGATGAGTGATGAAGAGATGATAGCAGTACCGCAACATCCGCCACGGATGGAGACCGTTATCAGGAAACGTTTGGGAGGGGGATAATGGGATTCGGTGTAAAGGGGGAGGACGAAGAGGACCACGACCTGTGGCGTTTATTACTCTAAAAGCGAAAAAAAAAGGCGTCTGCATTCCGGCCTGGAGCTGCGTCATTTTCTATTGTTGGAGGAAGTCGTCCGAGGTCGCGCGTCTTTTTCTACCGTTAGAGTATCATGTAATGCTTATGGTTAGGTGTGCAGGACTCATGCTCCATGACGCAGCTCTCTGCACATATTCTATAATTTAATATTTTATTATGATTAGTTGAGCAGTGAGCGAATGGATGCACGAAATCACACAGTTGCTGGTGAGGGAGTGTTGTGAAAGTACCATGATAGTTAAAAGAGAATTCGACGGCGGGAAGAGGGGGAGCTTGGGGCAATTGATGGATGAGGCGAATGTCGGGACGACAGGCAAGACTGGGGAATCCTAGGGTACAGTCACATCCGTTTATTATCCTGATTCTCACTTCTAATGACAAGATAGTTAAAGGCAAGAAGACCTCGGCATCCATTCTATAGTTTCACACAAGCAGTCAATATGAAAAGGCAATAACAAACAACCAGAGATTATATAAATGTAGAGATAGAGTCATGTACCCAATTCTTTAACAAGGATATCCCTTTTGTGTTGTATTTCAGAAAATAGTTATCATGAGTGCAACAGATCTTCATTTGGCATCTAAAAAAATCAATGAACAAAGTATATATGTGTGTGCCATTTTAGTACGCTATGAAAATGACATAAAATGTAGTTTAAGAGTGAAATAAGAGTTGCTTGGCTAGAAGCTTTATATTAAGCAAGAAGTTGAAAAGACGAGAGCACACTCTACATGCCATTCATTTATACAAAACATATTATATATATATATATATATATATATATATATATATATATATATATATATATATATATATTATACCAATATTATGCCATTGACCAACTTCCCCAGGAGGGGCCTCTTAGGGTCATTAGAAACTAAAAGTTTTAATGTCATCCTATTCCTACGTGAGGGACCTCAAGAGCAAAGTCAATGAGCTAATCTTATTCAACTTGTCGTGTGCCCTTAAATATTTAAGCCAGTATACTAGGTTATGTAATGGATTTCTCTATATTATTTTTAAGGTTTTTCAACATAGTATGATTAAACATAAATGTAGTATTCATAGAAATAATAGCTCACATAAATAACTAAGTATCCAAACATTCATAAGTTCATACATACATACATGATAATATCATAGTAGGGTCAAGAAATTGATGTATCTTGTGAGTAATAAGCAAGTCGTAATCCGTGCATAAGATTTTAGAGAAGGCCCAACACAAAGGGGGCCTAAGATATTAAAAGACATAATATGGGATTTTAGATCAATAGGGTTTGGATAATATGAGCATGCTTCATATCATTTGGATGTTCTCCTAGACCTAGTTCCTACATCATTCAAGTTTAATTCTAACATATCAACATGTATTCATTGATCAAACATAGCATCAATATCAACATTAAGTCTTTAGGTCTAGGTGAACTATCAACATTGTAAGCTATACTAGATAAAGACAAACTCTTATTTCATAATAGGGGAAGCATGATAATTATATTATCATCAAGGTACATATCTGTAAGATCATAAATAGTCATATTAGATCCATTTCATGCAACATGCTTGTATTACCAAGTTATCAAATTGTAAGGGAGTAAAGGTAGTTCAAGTTGGGACTTAGTGGTACAAATATGGTACATTTACTAATTTGAAGTTTTAAGATAACATTGGCAGTACTAGAGCATTATTCTTACAAGGGTAGAATCTAAATTATGCATAAAGATTATGTTACGTCTAACTAGTGTACAAGGATGAATGTTAAGGTTGTATGAGTTACATCATAGAAGAATGCAGAAGATCTTAGTAGATCATATCACATAGAAACATCAAGTTTACTAATTTTGAAGTGTGGGGACCATATGATAGCTTAAATGCCAAAGATTGAATCTTGATTAAATTACATCATGTATGTACATAGAAGTGGTCATTTTTAAGTCAAGATAGTAATTTAGGGTACATACATATGATCAAAGTCATTAATCATAAACAAGTGAAGTGAAGTCACTGACTTCAAAGTTTAAGGCATGATGAGATCATTATTTACATTATTGACATAAGAGGAACATAATAGGAGTCATTGACTTCAAAAGTTTAAGGCACGATGAGATCATTATTTGCATTGTTGACATAAGAGGAACATAATAGGAAATAAAATTCATTAAATAAGCACAAAAGTATCACTTCTAGAAAAGACAGAAGAACTTAGACTAGATTTAGGTTGTGAAACAAATTTTATTGGATATATCTCATTTTCCTGGTCAAATTTGTATATAAACTTGCTCTATTTGGGTGTAGGGTTTACGATATACAATATTTAAAAGAAAAAACAAAAAAAATGCATTTTGGATAAAAAAGAATGCCACATGTCTGTTGGATCTAGGGCTCCAGAGGGAGGGTGAATAGAGCTTCAAAATTCTCACAAGATAAGTTAGACCTTCAAAATATATCAATCAAAACTAATAGCTTAAGAGAAATTTGAAGTCCTAACTAAGAAAGCATAATAAGGATGAGAGAAAGTGAAACATATACTTGGACAAGGTGGTTTAGAGTGGTTCCAATCTCCAAACTAGGAGATGGTCAATCAACTACCTATAGAGGTCAACCTTTAGGACTTTGTAATCCGTGCATACATATATTCATTCATAAGAGATACAAGGAGACCACCATACATTCAATCACTTACCTACTCAAGACAAGAGTCTTCCACCTACACAAGGACTTACCCACTTGATTAAGATGTCTTCAGCCTTCAACAAGGACTCACCCACACTTGCATCAAGTCTTTGGTCTTAAAGGATTTACCCACTCTTCTTGAATCTTGGCCTTGCGCTTCTCCTTCACCTAGAGAAGATCTTCACCTCTTATTCAACATTGAAGAAGAATATAAACATCTTAATCTTCACTCAGAGTAGCTTGCCTCAACCTTTTCTCTTTGCGAAAGGGGGTAGGGAAGATGGAATGGAATGAGAGCTTTACAGGCACATGGAGGTAGCTCTCTTAGAACTTGCCTAACTCACACATAATCATGAAATGATTTATAAATGAGAGAGAAAAAGGGTCTCAAGGAGTTGCAACACACTCAACTATAGCAAGGATTTAGAATAGCATGAATGAGAAAAATTAGAATAAACTCCAAGGGGTCTTATTTATAGCTGGGGGTGTTTCGTTTAGTGTGAGATCACTTAGGGACGAAATATTGCCATCACAATTTACAACGGACGTTTTACATGTTACAATAGATCTATTTTCACTCACAACAACACTCTGATGGTTATAATCACTTTTTATATGTTTTTCGTGCAGTACAGTCGGTCGAGTTTTAATAAAGATAACTCGACTGATACACTAAGTGACAAAGCCAATTTTTAAACTATTGGTCAAGTTTGTTCTAGGAAACTCAACCGATGAGTCAAAATCAGTTTTGCTTAGTTGATCGATCATTCGAGTTATGAGAGTGTGCAACTCAACTGATTGGTCATCTTTAGAAAATCCATCACTACTCGACTGATAAACAGCCTGTGACAAATTTTTTAAATTGACTTTTGAGTGACCAAATGTTGGAATTAAGTGTCCCTAATTTTTTCTCATCTTAGTTACAAGTCATATCATCAATACAAGTGATTACAAAATTAATCTAAGGTCATTTGGAGTAATTTCCCAAAACGCACACATGCATTGCTTTTGATTTGAACTTGAACAAGCTAGGGCTTGTGTAATTGGATCCTTTTCATGTATCTAAAGCCTGAAATCAATCTTGAACAAACATATTAGATATATAGGAATGGAATGGTTAAGTCATTGTCAAAATATGGGCAATGTATAACTCTCAAGTCAACAATGTCGTTGTTTGTTTGGATATCGGCGGGGTCAAAGACCTTGATCGTGGGCCTTCCTTGTGTGCATTTGTTGCACGGTAGGTTGAGGTCTTGGGTGATCCAAGGAGGGGTACGGTGATTACATGTGGCTTAGGGATTATAAGGGGGTGTGGCTAAGACACGTGTCCTTTGGATATTGATATGCTTTCGCGCTGGGTTCATCCTGACTGTGGCTCATTGGGGCATGTTGCACATGGGTTAAGTGGTGACCCGGCCAGCCCGTGCGAGCCAAGTAGGTGAGACACTACCCTGTGGTGGACATAGATAGAGATGATGAGAGTTGGGAGAGAGAGAGAGAGATGAGAGTAGGGTGATGCATGTGCGTGAGGTCGATTAATTGGGGATGTGTTCCCATTATTCAAATGATTATTCATCATCTTCTTTCCCCATTCAGGTTTACAAACCAAGTAGGTACAAGTGGCGGTGCCAAGGTTTGAGGCTACTCAGTAGTGTTTAAGGGCTAGCTCGAGAAATGATGCATGAAGAGGGGTACCTGGCAGATCGAAAGGTGGGTTTTATCAGTGGTGTGGGTGCGCGGGGGTGTTGTTAGGGTTAGAAAACAACCATCAAACATTGAAGGGAGGTATAGGGGATGAAAGCACCTCACCTACCCCACCCCATTGCCCTTGACATCAGGCATTGGTTAGGTTGGAAACAAGGAGTTCATGCACATAGAGAGAGAAGTGTAAAAAGTAGAGAAGTTGAGTTTATAAGAAACTTTACTATATGAGTGGTGACGCAAGGCGGACAAAGGTCCCATTGCTATCATATCTAAAATGGATCCTCAACCCACTGATCTGATGACTACAAGAGATTTGATGTGTTTCTTTACACACCAAAATCACTTGGGGAAATCCTAGAGTTTAATCTTTTTAGTGGGAGTTAAATAGATACGGGTAACAAGAAATTTAGTATAGAAAGGTATCGGTCCCAAACAACAGTGTTATTAAGCATTAACACAATCCATTTGCGATGAACAAAAAGTAAATTCAGTTTGAATTGGTTGAGTTAAATAGATACGGGTAACAAGAAATTTAGTATAGAAAGGTATCGGTCCCAAACAATAGTGTTATTAAGCATTAATACAATCCATTTGTGATGAACAAAAAGTAAATTCAGTTTGAATTGGTTGGTTAAACTAAGAAAAATGGGATGAAATAAAACTAATTAATTGGGTTTTAGATCAAATGATAAAAGACATCGGGGGTTTGGGTGATCACAATCATACACCCTGTTCTTACATTTACTGATTCAACTCCTTTTCATGATTAAATCAACACCATGTGGATTTATGCGTTTTCAGAGTATAAATATTACAAGGTTCAAACTTCTCTCAAACATAAGGTCTCGACATTTTGAGGATCCTCGTCCAACAGTACAACAAATTCCCATTCAAGTCTCATCAAGGAACATGTGATTTTCATTTTGGTGTTCAAACTCATGAATCGTCACGTCACCATAAGCTATAATAAATAAGATAAACTAGGTAGAAAGATCATTATCTCAATCAGAGGTCTCATCAGGAAATTATGTGTAATGACCACATTTGTGCTTAATTGGTAAACTAGGGTTTACCTGAATGATTACATGCTTGATTAGATTGAACATTGTTTGGACTTGATTAATGATAGTAGATCAATTGTGATGTTTCAAACCTAAGAATAAACTCTAACTATGATTTTAGTCTGAATAATTAGGGTTTGAAAAATGTAAACCCTAATCGGAAAAAATTAGGGTTTTGATAGTACATGAATATGGAATTTGATCAAGATAGTAGTGTGGTAAATGATTTTTCATATTTTCTAAAAAAAAATATTTAATTTAATTTTGGATATGATATGGATAACTCAATCATGCATATTGTAGAAAAATTACAGAATATTTGAGTGTTCTTTGAATGTGGTTCTCTGTCAAACTATACTTTGACCAAAATGCTGACAGAGTGCTTTTTAGCAATGTAGTGTTTAATTTTTAATTATTTATTGGTAACTCCAAATGATCTAAAATTTTAATTAAAGAGCTAAAACTCAATCATAAACAACATGTAAAATTTTCATAATTTTTGGATGCGTTTAGACTTTATCAGTAGATGAAGTACAGTAATATTTTTATGACAGAAAATTCAGCTGAAATAAGAGAAAGTTTAGTGAGGGGTCAATGTGCAATTGACCCAAGTAGCTCAATTGATCTATATGGTCAACCTAACACACAAGGAGCTCTCAAAATTCTTGATTCAATCTATATAAATGAAATCATAGAGAGAGAGGGAGAGTTAGGGTTTGAGAGGAGAAAGTGATGAAGATGCTGACATAGGGTTTTGCGGTCCGAGGAATGATGAAATCATGTAAGTTTAGCTTCTTTGGATATAGTTTCATGGTGAATCTTCTCTCACATGTTAATATTCTGTCCCTCCTCTGATTTGATCTGAAATGATATCAAAACTTTCCCTTTTCTCACTCTTTCTTCATACTCCCTCATTTTTAGGGTTTCTGAGTTGAAAGGAAGAAGAATCGGGTGAATTGCTAGGGATTTGATATGAGATTGAGATTTTTAGGGATGAGCTGCATTTTTAAGGTGTTTTCACATCTTAGGGTGAGTGGGAGCTTCCTTTAAACAGTATATTGCATGAAAATTGGTTTTAATCATCCATAATCTTCTAATTGCTTAGTATGCGACTACAAACCCTGAATTGTCTGTTTGATCTAAGTTGTTGCAAAATGATATGAAATGGATTCCTACTCTGTTTGGATGAATTTTAGATGAAAAAATTATATTACAAATTTATAAAATATATCCTAATGAGAATTCCCTAAGTATTCGCAGAGGTTATAAGAGTAAACTGAAATATAGGGAATTTGTCTATGACCGAAATTATTGTATAATTAAATAGAGGCATTTGTTTATCTAGATCCCCTTGGTTATGAATGATTGTTTATCTGAATGCATAGTACATATATGTAAGATATTATCTTAGATTTCATTTAAGGTGAATAGTATTTTTTTATATCTCAGTAAAGAGAGTGAAACCTGATGGAGCTTCCACTTACGTGGAATTGCGTGCACCAACTAAAAATCCTAAAGATGATAAGTCTTTAGGTTTAGCCTTGCTTATACTAGATAGAGAACTCCACCCACGTATGCTAAGATAGGTGGAAGTCTTATCGTAGTATAGTTAAGGGTCGAATCCTTAGGACAACGGTCTTGTTGCAAGCAACAAGATGGAAAATGTCAGAATTTCACTTAGTCACTTAATAGTAGGCACTTAAATTGAAAGTTTGGTTTTGTCGTTTTAACCTAAGAACATGTAAAGTAAAGAAAGAAAGTAAATATAAGGAAGTTAAACAATGATAAAAGTCACTAGGGTGTGATCGGTTTTTCACCGCCACTACACATGGATCAACACATGCAAAGTAAAACATAACCTGCAAAAAGAGTTTCGTCAGTTAGTATCTTTGTAGACTTAGTTTCCTTTCGGAGAAATAACCACGAGAAGTGCGGGAATGTTGCAAAGTTAGCCATCCCCGAACGAATGGTCAACTACTTTGCATCATTCCCTTCGCAAAGTGTGTTCCTCGACTCATCAAGGTTGTACTTTCATACGTCAACTAATTCCATTTCATAGCATGAAAGTACAACGATGGGAGTGAGTATATTCCACTTCTTGAAAGACACTCCTAGATACCGAAACAGATGCATGGTGGATACATGCACCAAGAACCAACATACAAACGAGTTTCAAATCTAATAGTACAAACATAGACAATTCATACTAAAAGATAAAAGATAACACAAGTTGATGATCAGGCAACATGCATTCATTAAACGTTTGATGTTGAACTGAAAAGATAAAAACTCTATATTACAAACTATGGATTACATTTACATGATATGAAAACATGGGTAGCGGGGCTACTCCCTGCACCCTAGTGAAAGAGACTACTTGCTCATAACTAGGATAAAGAAGGAGGCAAGAAGAGAGAGAGAGATCATCATCCCCACAAAGGAGAGAGGAAAGTCAACCCCTTGGAGAGCGAGAAACGATCCACCAGCTTCACATGTTGCACAATGACGAGATATCTCTCTTCCCACCTTCTTTGGCGGAGAGAGAGAAAGCAGCTTCGAGATGGAGTGTGGGTCTCAGACCGGCAGCCCCTGGGCAGAGGATGGAAGTCGGATGTGCTCTGGAGTGATTGAGGCAGCCTTTGGACGTATGAAACTTGATAACTGGTGGAGGACCCTTGGGGTCTTATTTATAGGCCTTAAGTGAAGTCCAAACGATTTGGAGACCGTTTCGACCTCAAGCGGTCTCGGGACCGTGTGACTCCATGCGGTCTCGGGACCGGTTGGCTTCATGCGGTCTCAAGACCGGTTGGCTTCATGCGGTCTTGAGACCATGTGACTCCATGCGGTCTCAGGACCGGTTGGCTTCATGCGGTCTTGAGACCGTGTGACTCCATGCGGTCTCGGGACCGATTGACTTCATGCGTTCTTGGTACCGTTTGACTCCATGCGGTCTCGGGACCGATTGGCTTCATGCGGTCTTGGGACCATTTGACTCCATGCGGTCTCGGGACCGATTGGCTTCATGTGGTCTTGGGACCGTTTGACTCTGTGCGGTCTCGGGACCGATTGGCTTCATGTGGTCTTGGGACCGTTTGACTCCATGCGGTCTCGGGACCGATTGGCTTCATGCGGTCTTGGGACCGTTTGACTCCATGCGGTCTCGGGACCGATTGGCTTCATGCGGTCTTGGGACCGTTTGAGTCCATGCGGTCTTGAGGCTGATTTAGTCTTTTATGATTTTTTTGTGTCTTTTTCTGCGAATATAAAGGGGAAAAGTTAGTCTAATAGTATATTTACAATAAGAGGGAATATTTAGGGATTATGGCTAATTTTAATTGAGAAAGAGTGTGGAAAACTAAAGAAAAGACTAAGATAATCATCCAAAATTGGAGGTTATCACCCCCCCCCAACTTAGAGTCTAGCTTGTCCTCAAGTTAGATATAGTTGAGACATGTAATGGCGAGGCGATTTTATTTAGTTAGGATTTACATACTCTTTCTTCAATTCTCAACCTGAGTTCTCCTAAGGTCATATCAGGTCTTATTTCTTTCCTTGACTCTTTCAGGTTTCGAGAGTTGCTTGGGTCTCTGGTTCCTTCCGTATCTCATAGCTCGCATCGAGACCACCTTTATTCTGTGCATGTTGTTGACTCTAATCAGCTTTATACCTCTCTGAAGGACCTACTGGAAGCTAGAGAGTATGAGGGTTGGCTAAAGGCTTGAAGTGTAACTCCCCCTTCAAGTGGGGGAGGGGTTGTATATGCTTTTAGGATCTCACTACCGGACACGACACATCTGCCTTTGTGAGGGCAGCTGAATGTACCGGCCGGGTGAGTCCTTTATAAGCCTTTCATATATTTAGATACCTTAGGGTTTCACTACCGGGCACGACACATCTACCTTTGTGAGGGCAGCTGAATGTGCCGGCCGGGTGAGACCTTCATCGATTCTTTATATAGATCCTTATTTATGGCACAACTCTCATAATTTTATTCAACTCTCTGGCTTTTATTCGAAGACTCGCAGGCTTGGGTTTTGGGGTTTTGTTCGGGAAATTATTTTGGGCGGCCAAGCCTCTTTTATTTGAAAGGGAGGAAAGATGTTCTTAGAGTTTTTCAACATGCACTTATTTGGTTTCTTTTTTTTGTGGTCCACTTGCAGAACTTCTTGATTTGGAAGTTGCCTGATGCCCCTCTCATCCTTGAGAGCCTGGCTTATTTCTACCTTGATATTGACCTGTGGAGAGTCAGATGAAGAAGTGAAGCAAAAGCATGAAAATCAATAGTGGAGGGACATTATTAAATCGCCATTATATATCTAAGTGTTATTTGCTTTTGGGGACTAACATGATTCTAAAGTTAACTGAGGGTGACTTTATTCAAAAAGGATTATTTAAAAAGAAAGTTAAAAAGGAAAAAAGAAAAGAAAATATGTACAAACAGATAAAGGAGAAAATGGAAAAATAAGGATTTAGAAATGATACGTCGCCCTTGTCTAATGTACCCCCCTAACTTATCACTCACTCTGTCCTCAGAGTGTCAAAGTGATAGGTTGAGAAGTACGATGACAAGGGATGCAGGCTAAGTTAATTTTGAATTTTCCCCTGGTGATTGAAGTAGATTAGCTGCGAACTATCTGTGTAGAGCGTGGTAATCCACGTCAGTCATATCTTTTGCTGGTCTTTGAAGGACGATGATGGTGTACATCCAGTAGAGGATGTGGAAGCCGCAGTCATTTGACATTTGGCGGGGCCTTTCCAGTCCTGTTGTAGTCGTCTACGATCGTCTGGAGTTTGGCCTGATCTGCCCTCAGTTGCTCATTGGTCCAGATTGGAGCATCTTCAGATCCGGTGGCCTCCTTTGTTGGTGATGTCATATCTGCAAAATGGGAAATCATGAGTTAGAACAACATGTTTAGAAAAATTTGGATTTTATTTGTATTTATGTGGTTTTATATTTTTTTTTAAAGATTGTGGAAAGCCAAACGGTTTGAAGACCGTTTGGTTCCAAACGGTTTCAGGACTGTTTGGTCCCGAACTGTTTGGAGACCGTTTGGTCCCAAACGGTTTGAAGACCATTTAGTCCCAAACGGTTTCAAGACCGTTTGGTCCCAAACGGTTTCAAGACCGTTTGGTTCCAAATGGTTTGGAGACCGTTTGGAAGGTGAAACGTCGGGTAACAGACGGCGAAGGGAAGGCAGAGGCGCCGGCAATGAAGACGAAGGTGGCAATTGAGAAGGTGGAGCCGACAACGATAAAAATGAAGGCGGCGATTGAGAAGGTGGAGCCGACGGTGATAAAGACGAAGATAAAGAGGATCGCGGCAGAGCCGGCGACGATGGAAAAAAAGGGTGGAGGGTGCCACGCCGGCACCGTAGACGATGACGGAGGTGAAGACAGTTGCGAAAGCGAAAAGGTCGGACATTGCCGCGGTGGCAAAAGCAGGCGTTGCAATGGTGGATGGACTACATTGTGGCTGTTGGTGGAGACGGCGGCGGAGAAGTGGAGAGCGGTGGTACAGAGGTGAGGTCGCCGTGAAGAAGCATGGAAACCAGGTCGACGGAGGCGAGCCGCGCGGGAGCAGGGGAAACAGATGTAATGGAACAACTCTTGCGCAAAGGTTTGAGAAAACTCGAGAGTCGAAGAGAGTAGAAGGAGGGGGTAGGGTTTATATTTATAGGAAACGGGGGTTGACCTGACAAAAACCCTGGGTCAAATGGTTTAGCGACCGTTTGGACTCCAAACAGTTTGAAGACCGTTTGGTCCCAAATGGTTTCGAGACCGTTTGGTTCCAAACGGTTTGAAGACCGTTTGGTCCCGAACGGTTTCAGGACCATTTGGCTCCAAACGGTTTCGAGACCGTTTGGCTCCAAACGGTTTGAAGACCGTTTGGTCCCAAATGGTTTCAGGACCGTTTGGTAGGGTTAAGGTCGAACGGATTTTTATAATTTTTATGTTTGTTTTGGTTATGTGATTTTTTTTATATTTTCATTTTTTGTATTTTTATGTTTGTTTTGGTTATGTGAATTTTTTTTATATTTTCATAAGATAAACCTAGGGTAATTAAAAGAACGGAAAATGAAGGAAGAAGCTGAAATCTTGGGTTGCCTCCCAAGTAGCGCCTGGGTTTTACGTCGCTGGCTCGACGAAGCTGTAACGTTGTTACGCTGACGGCGTGGCGTCTTTGATTTCAATGGTTTGTCTTGGCATTTTGTCTGTCGGATTGTAGTATTTTTTCAAATGATGACCGTTGACCGTCCTTTTTCCTCCGTTGTTGTCGACAATTATGATTGCTCCAGTTGGATAAATATGCTTTATGGTGAAGGGCCCAAACCATTTTGTTCGAAGTTTTCTGGGGAAAAACTTGAGCTTGGAGTTGAAAAGGAGTACTTTTTCGCCGATGGCGATGTCTTTCCTCTTAAGATGACCGTCGTGCCACATTTTAGTTTGCTCCTTATAAATCCTGGCACTCTGATAGGCGGTCATTCGGAGCTCCTCTAGCTCCTACAGCTGGAGTTGTCTATTTTCTCCAGCACTTTTAAGATCGAAATTTAGTTGTTTGATGGTCCACCAGGCTTTGTGTTCCAGTTCTAATGGAAGATGACATGACTTCCCGTACATCAAACGGAACGGGGTTGTCCCGATTGTTGTTTTATAGGCTGTTCGGTATGACCAAAGGGCATCGGGAAGTTTGGTGGACCAATCAGTGCGGTTTTGATTAACTATTTTTTCTAGAATTGCCTTTAATTATCTATTTGATACCTCAACCTGACCACTAGTTTGTGGGTGGTAAGGTGTTGCTACTTTGTGGTTGACTCCGTACTTTTTCAACAGTGCTTCAAAACTTCGCTCCAGGAAATGGGTCCCGCCATCTGATATGACAGTTCTGGGGACTCCAAATCTGGGGAAAATGATGTGTTTAAACAATTTAATAACTGGTTTGGAATCGCTGGACACGGTGGGTATAACTTCGACCCACTTCGAGACGTAGTCCATCGCAACCAGGATGTAGGAGAAACCATAGGAGGAAGGGAAAGGGCCCATATAGTATACCCCCCACACATCGAAAAGCTCGATTTCTTGCCACATCGTGAGGGGCATTTCGTTCCTTTTGGATATGTTGCCATAAAATTGGCATTTGTTGCAAGCTTTCACAAAATCGTAGGAGTCATTTGCTATGGTGGGCCAGAAGAAGCATGATTGCAAAACTTTTATAGTGGTTTTCTTTGCACTCATGTGCCCCCCCCTGTGGGTCTTGAATGGCAATGCTCTAGGACGGGGGTAATTTCTTCTTCCGGCAAGCAACGACGGAAAAGTCCATAAGCACATAGGTGAAACAGGTAGGGTTCATCCCAATAATATTGCTTTATATCATGGAGAAATTTCCTTTTGTCGTGGTAAGAAGCGGAGGGGTGAATGATCCCAGTAGCTAGATAATTGACAATATCCGCATACCAAGGGAATCCATGGGTAACCTTCATTAATTGGTTGTCAGGAAGAGAATCTCGGATGGGGATTTTATCTTCATCTTCCACTTCAATATGACTGAGATGGTCAGTTACAACACTTTCCACCCTGCTCTTATCTTTAATTTCTAAATCAAATTCCTGAAGCATCAACACCCAGCGGATAAGTCTGGGTTTTTCATCTTGCTTCTGAATCAGGTATCGAATGGCAGAATGGTCAGTGTAAACGATAACCTTGGATCCAATCAAATAAGAGAGGAATTTCTCGAACGTGTAGATGAAAGCCAGGAACTCCTTCTCTGTGGTAGTGTAGTTCTTCTGTGCTTCATCTAGCATTTTTTATGTGTAGTAGATTACGTAAGGTTTCTTGTCACTCCGATGTCCTAATACAGCCCCTATGGCGTAATCGCTCGCGTCGCACATGATTTCAAATGGCTGCGACCAATCTGGGGCTCTTAGAATAGGTGCGGAAATTAAAGCATTCTTGAGGGTGGAGAAGCTTTGCATGCATTCTTGGTTAAATATGAACTCAATATCTTTAGTCAGGAGTTGGGTCATGGGTTTTTCTATCTTTGAAAAATCTTTGATGAATCTTCTGTAGAACCCCGCATGACCCAAGAAAGCCCTTACTCCCTTTATATCTTTTGGTGGCGACAGTTTCGAGATAACATCAATTTTTGCTTTATCGACCTCGATTCCTCTGTCACTAACTTTATGCCCGAGGATGACACCTTCAGTTACCATGAAGTGGCATTTTTCCCAATTCAGTATAAGGTTTGTTTCCTCGCAACATTGTAAAACTTGTCCAAGGTTGATTAGACAGTTATTGAAAGAATCTCCGTAAACTGAGAAATCATCCATGAACACTTCCATTATGGATTATGTTAATCCTACGAAAATGGCGGACATACATCTTTGGAATGTAGCGGGTGCGTTACACAACCCGAATGGCATTCTTCTAAAAGCATATGTTCCAAATGGGCAGGTGAAGGTAGTTTTTTCTTGGTCTTTCAGGTGTATGGGTATTTGGTAGAACCCAGAATAACCATCAAGATATCAGAAGTATTTCTGATGAGCTAAACGCTCCAAGACTTCATCGAGAAAGGGTAGAGGGTAGTGATCTTTCCTCGTGGCTTTGTTCAGCTTCCTATAGTCAATACACATCCTCCACCCTATTACAGTCCTGGTGGGTACTAACTCATTTTTGTCATTAAGCACGACAGTAGTGCCTCCTTTTTTAGGAACAACCTAGACAGGGCTGACCCATTGGGAGTCAAAGATAGGGTAGATTATGCCAGCTTTAAGTAATTTGAGGACCTCCAGGCGAACCACCTCTTTGAAATTAGGGTTCAGTTTCCTCAGATGTTTGCGAGATGGCTTAAATTCTTCAACCATTGGAAGTCTGTGCATGCATAGGGCAGGATTTGTGCCCGTCAGGTTAGTTATCTTATATCCAATGACCTTTCTGTGTTTCTTCAGTTCTTCCAGAAGCCTTTCTTCCTGGTCTTCTGTTAGCTTGGAGCTGATGATAACTGGACATAATTTTTCCTCGTCCAAGAAAACATGTTTAAGCCCCATGGGCAGAGTCTTCATTTCAGGAGCCTTAGGTGGCTCAGTTGCTTCTATAATGGTGACAGCTTTGAGTTCTTCAAAAGTGGCCGTCGGTACTTCTTCGGCCTTTTCTAAATGTTGCAGACATTGTTGAACTAGTTCATTTGCAGAGAATTCGACATCTAGGTTGGTTAGGACATTCTCTAGCTCGTCTGATGGCTCAGAAATTTCTAATTGAGACATTTGTTGTATTGCGTCTAGAAGAAAGACCTCCTCTTGAATACTAGGGCCTTTCATGCTGTTAAGAACTCGGAATTGAATTGCTTCTTTTCTGAGTCATAAAATGATGGTACCTGCTTCAACATCGATAAGCGCCCTGGAAGTAGCAAGGAAAGGTCTACCGAAAATTATCGGGTATCTCAGATCTTCTTTGATATCCATGATGACGAAGTCGCACGGGACATAGGCATCCTTGCCTATCCTTACTGGAATATCTTCAATGATCCCCAGAGGTGCGGTGATGGTGGAGTCAGCTAATTGAATTGTCATTGTTGTAGGCAGCAATTCAGTGAAACCCAATCGTTTGCACATAGAATAGGGCATAATGGATATGCTGGCCCCTAGGTCAGCTAATCCCTTTTTGGTAGATGCATTTCCAATGCAGCATTGAATTCCGACGGAACCTGGGTCCTTCTTCTTTGGCATTTTATTGAGGATGATGTCAGAGGTGGTTTGGGCAAGCTTGACGGTTTCTTGTTCCTCAGTGATGTACTTCCTTGATAACAAAGTTTTGAGGTATTTTTCCCAAGCCGGTACCTCAGAGAGAGCATCAAGGAGCGGGATATCGATGTAAAGTTTCTTCATTGCCTCCTTGAACTTTTGGAACCTGGTATCCATTTTCGTTTCTCGCAGTCTACCCAGATATGGGATCCTTGGTTTATATTGCAAGATTTCTGGCTCTGTGGACACTTGGTCTTTATCTTTGCCCTTTGTGCCCTCTGTGGGCTTCTCCGTTCCTTGCTGCGGGCTCTCATTCGTCATAAAGGCAGGTGTATCATCATTATCAAGAGTGATCCTTGTAGTTTCATGAACAGTGCGTCTGGATCTCGTGGTAATGACATTCAACTATTCAGGCCTATTATGTCCATGCCTAGGATTTGATTTGGGTTGTCCTGCAAATGTGCTTGCTGGAGGCTTCAGTTGTGCAGCAATCTGGGCAAGTTGAGCTTCTACTGCCTTTTGTTGTGCTTGTTGATTAGCGAGCATAATTTATTAGGATTGTAGCATCTGCCTTATCAAAGTCATTTCATCTTCCGGTTGAGAAGGACTATTTTTCTTAGGAATTTGTTGTTGACCTTGTTGAGGTTTTTGCGGAGGCAGCACTAGCTGAGGTTGCTGCAACTGAGGGTGCAGCTGTGGGTGTAGTGGAGGATGAGTATACTAATAGTAGGTGGATTGGTTCCTGGGGTAGTTAGCTCTCGGGAAGTTACTCCTGGGATTCCCTTGATTTTGATTGAAATTTCTTGGGAATCCAGGTGGTAACCTACTAGAGGGTCCTCCCTGCATCTGGTGTTGTGGATTTGCGGTCCCAGTAGGGTTCCCATATTGGAATCCTGGGTGATTCCTTGGCTGATTAGGAATATAATAGACTTGTCCAAGAATGGAATGGATAGAGTTGACTTGTTCTGGCAGTTGTTCTTCAGACTGGTCAGTGATAGGTCATACTGTTGTGGTGGTGGATGCAGATCCATCATCACATTATAAAGCATACCGCATGAAAGGGTTGGATGGTCAGATGCATGATAGGCTTCACATGTTCTTGGGGCAGCCTTGACTTGTTGAACCATAGGATTTTTCTTCTTGTCAAACTCTCCAAGAGAAGTCTCGAGAGCTTGTTGCTTATGAGCTATGGTTTTCAAGGCTTTAGCAATTGCCTTCATCTCTATTGATTCTTCAGCTTTATAGACCTTGAGGACTCCTTTTCCAGCTGATCATCCCCAGTTGGACTGATTCTCAGCTCCGAGTGTGACTATTTTCCAGGCATCCTCATAATTCTTTCTCATAAAGTTTCCTCCAGATGAGGAATCCATAAATTGCTTTATGTCATCACTCACTCCCCGATAGAAGGTTTCTATCAATTGGTTCTGGGAGATTCCATGATGAGGGCACTTTCACAAAAGCTCTTTGAACCTTTCCCATGCTTCAGCAAGGGATTCTCTGGGAAGTTGAGAGAAGTGATTAATCTGCCCCCTGATCTCGTAAGTCAGTGAAGGGGAAAAGAACTTCTCCAAGAACTTTTCTTCCAGGGGAGCCCAGGTGGTGATTATTGGCTCCCTTTCAAGTGATTTATACCAGCTCAGAGCTCTCCCAGACAGAGTGAAGTGAAACAGATGAAGCATTATTGCATCAAAGGCAACTCCGGCTTGCGGGACCAGGCGGCACAGTGCCTTAAACCTCTTCAGATGATCCATGCAGTCATCTCCAGAACCTCCAGAGAATGAGATGCCCTGCATGATCTGGATCCATTGGGTCCGAATCTCAAAGTTGGGAATGTTGATGATCGGAGGTCGGACCGGATGGTTGTCTTCGTAGTTCTTTGGGATAGCATAATCCCTCAGTTGCTTGTTCCTTAGTTCTAACTGAGCAGCTTGGGTTGCTGCATCATTTTCAGCTCTGATGCGGGCCTGTTCTTCCGCACGAATCTCCGCTTGAATCTGGGCACGAGTATCAGCGATGAGTTGTGCCCTTTGAGCGGCGATGGCGGCGTTGACCCTCTCCATCACCAATGCAGCCTGACATTAATCTTCAGCCATTTGCCTCGCTCTTTGGCGATTGAGTCTAATGCGACGATGGAAGCTTCTCTCTACCTAAGAGTCATACTCCGGATCAGGGGAAAATCCGCGGTTATGCGATGATTGCATACACGTTTTCTACCTGATTAGAGAAAAGAAAACACCTTTTAGATAATGGTAGAGATATAATGGTTTCAAGAATATATAGACTAATGTAAAACCCTAACCAACTAGGAAGATACTAAATGAAATTCAAACATTCCGTTATCCCCGGCAACGGCGCCAATTTTTTGATGAAGCTTCCACTTACGTGGAATTGCATGCACCAACTAAAAATCCTAAAGATGATAAGTCTTTAGGTTTAGCCTTGCTTATACTAGATAGAGAACTCCACCCACGTATGCTAAGATATGTGGAAGTCTTATCGTAGTATAGTTAAGGGTCGAATCCTCAGGACAACGGTCTTGTTGCAAGAAACAAGATGGAAAACGTCAGAATTTCACTTAGTCACTTAATAGTAGGCACTTAAATCGAAAGTTTGGTTTTGTCATTTTAACCTAAGAACATGTAAAGTAAAGAAAGCAAGTAAATCTAAGGAAGTTAAACAATGATAAAAGTCACTAGGGTGTGATCGGTTTTTCACCGCCACTACACATGGATCAACACATGCAAAGTAAAACATAACCTGTAAAAAGAGTTTAGTCAGTTAGTATCTTTGTAGACTTAGTTTCCTTTCGGAGAACTAACCACGAGAAGTGCGGGAATGTTGCAAAGTCAGCCATCCCCGAATGAATGGTCAACTACTTTGCATCATTCCCTTCGCAAAGTGTGTTCCTCGACTCATCAAGGTTGTACTTTCATACGTCAACTGATTCCATTTCATAGAATGAAAGTACAACGATGGGAGTGAGTATACTCCACTTCTTGAAAGACACTCCTAGATACCGAAACAGATGCATGGTGGATACATGCACCAAGAACCAACATACAAATGAGTTTCAAATCTAATAGTACAAACGTAGACAATTCATACTAAAAGATAAAAGATAACACAAGTTGATGAGCACGCAACATGCATTCATTAAACGTTTGATGTTGAACTGAAAAGATAAAAAATCTATATTACAAACTATGGATTACATTTACATGATATGAAAACATGGGTAGTGGGGCTACTCCCCGCACCCTAGTGAAAGAGACTACTCGCTCATAACTAGGATAAAGAAGGAGGCAAGAAGAGAGAGAGAAAGCATCATCCCCACAAAGGAGAGAGGAAAGTCAACCCCTTGGAGAGAGAGAAATGATCCACCAACTTCACAGGTTGCGTGATGATGAGATCTCCCTCTTCCCACCTTCTTTGGTAGAGAGAGAGAAAGCAGCTTCGAGATGGAGTGTGGGTCTCAGACCGGCAGCCCCTGGGCAGAGGATGGAAGTCGGATGTGCTCTGGAGTGATTGAGGCAGCCTTAGGACGTTTGAAACTTGATAACTGGTGGAGGACCCTTGGGGTCTTATTTATAGGCCTTAAGTGAAGTCCAAACAGTTTGGAGACCGTTTGGACCTCAAGACCGTTTGGACCTCAAGCGGTCTCGGGACCGTGTGACTCCATGCGGTCTCGGGACCGGTTGGCTTCATGCGGTCTTGAGACCGTGTGAATCCATGGGGACTCAGGACCGGTTGGCTTCATGCGGTCTTGAGACCGTGTGACTCCATGTGGTCTCGGGACCGATTGGCTTCATGCGGTCTTGGGACTGTTTGACTCCATGCGGTCTCGAGACCGATTGGCTTCATGCGGTCTTGGGACCGTTTGAATCCATGCGGTCTTGGGACTGATTGGCTTCATGCGGTCTTGCAACCGTTTGACTCCATGCGGTCTTAGGACTGATTGGCTTCATGCGGTCTTGGGACCATTTGACTCCATGCGGTCTCGGGACCGATTGGCTTCATGCGGTCTTGGGACCGTTTGACTCCATGCGGTCTCGGGACCGATTGGCTTGATGCGGTCTTGGGACCGTTTGACTCCATGAGGTCTCGGGACCAATTGGCTTCATGCGGAAGACCGTTTGACTCCATGCGGTCTCGGGACCGATTGGCTTCATGCGGTCTTGGGACCGTTTGAGTCCATGCGGTCTTGAGGCTGATTTAGTCTTTTATGATTTTTTGTGTCTTTTTCTGCGAATATAAAGGGGAAAAGTTATTCTAATAATATATTTACAATAAGAGGGAATATTTAGGGATTATGGTTAATTTTAATTGATAAAGAGTGTGGAAAACTAAAGAAAAGACTAAGATAATCATCCAAAATTGGAGGTTATCAAAACCCTAGATGTGAGGAAAGTTGGATATTTGTGAATAGATATCGTGAAATCTATTTGAATAGATTTTCTTGACATGATAGACTTTATTTATTCAATTTTATTATTGATGCATGTTATTTCAGTGAATGACATGGATACCCAAATTCAGCTCAGTTCCAAGGTTTCATACAAATATTGATTTTATATGATTTGTTGATAGTAGTCTTTATTCAGTGAATCTTTATTCAGTGAATGTTTATGTCGCATGAAATCCTTATGAGAGCCATGTTATAAGTGAATGAGGTAAATGAAACCCTAAGGATAGGGTGTTCAATGAATTAAGCATTGTGATTATCATGATCTCAGTATGAATTGTGGTGATGCTTAACAATTCAGTTGTGGTAAATGTTAACAGATGGTCTATGAAATGAATGGTTTACAGAGCTAAACTAAGATATGTAATGTGATGATTGAATTGTGAATGTAAAGAGTGAATTAGACATATAAATTCCCTGAAGACTGTAGATTCCCTATGACATGTCTGCACCGTAGGGATGAAATGACCTAACCCTGGCAGTGTCTAGTATACGGGGGTCAGAACGTACTAACCGGTGCTATAGGGGAGAAGCCCTAGTGTAAGTCTCCTTAAAAATACAGTATGTAGTGTCCAACATCAACCAGAGATCATGGTGGCACTAGAGTACATAAAATCCAATAGGTGGCTTGACTCACCACTTGTGTACCCAGGTTGAGAGGTGGAGTCCAATTTTACGGCCCATAGGTGTGCCGAGGCCAGAGAGCCATTTTCCTGTTGCAGACTAGCGACGTTGTCAGGCTTAGCATCCCGGGTGTGTCAGCTAAGTCTTGTACAGTGAGATCGTAGCTTGCTGTGATTCTTTCACATGTTGTGGTACACCTCATGTAGGTTCAGGGCATAATAAAATGAATGAGAGGTTAAACAAGTGTGTGCAGTTATTCAATTATTCTTTGTATGTTTCTGAATTATTAGTTATCATTATGATCAATCAAGCATTTCATATATTGATTCTCTCTTGTAGATATCTAGAGTATCCTGCCATATTTATGATTGTCAATTATTATACTCTTTAAAGCTTACTGCTGTTATAATTAATATCAGTTGCTCAAAAGTATATCTGTAATTATATCAGTTCTTTAGACTATTTCTTTGAAGTACTCATTCACTGAGCGAGTAGGGTCACCCCTCTATTCAAATTTTTTAGGGAAACCATGTGGACTTGAAGAAGGTCAAAGCATCAGAGTAGATCTACCACATGAGTTAAGTATGAGATTAGTTAAGTTTAGTCAGTCCCTGTCACTCTAGGTCCTTGTATAGATATGAGAGAGTTGTAAATGATGTTTGTATCTTTGTTTCCTTAATAAGAGAGAATGCATTTGATTATCATGTCGTATGTACATGGAAGTGTGAGAAACAGAATGAATGTATGGATGTGTATCATTAATGTTGAGATCATATTAGAGTAATCAATGTTTAGATTCCCTTGTAAAGTTAGTTTATGTGGTTCAATGTGAGAAAACAAAGAGTTTGAAAAAGAAGAAAAAGTTAAGGGTGATATTTGTATTATGATAAATCCTCAATTTATGCCCTTATCTCATGATTAGTGGTAATTGTGAGATTGGGGTGTAACAAATTGGTATCTGAGCTTAGGTTGAGTCGTCAGGGACCATTAGGATAGAAAGTTAGAGTTATAAGTGTGGCAGATAGGAGATGATGTGTCTATAGCTCTGGGAGGTCTGAGTATTTAGATACCCTAGCCCGGTATCTGAATACTTAGATTGACCAATCAAGATACTATGTCTATTCTTCTCTGAATGCCCTGGCCAGGAATGTAGTGGAAGGATAGTCTAGAGAGAAACCCTAGAAATATTAGGGTTAGAAGACTAGAAAGAAATAAATAGATTGAGCTTAAGAATAGAATGTGAAGCAACTCTTATTCTATATGGCTTCTTTCATTAGAGATCAATAGAAATGCTCTTATATGTATGAGTTCATATTATCAGTTTGTAGAATATATATGGTTCTTTTATACTGTTGTGTATCATGAAGTGATTCAGTTATTGTTTATATTCTTTGTATCAAGTAGACCAGAAGTTATGTTTAAATGAGTTTGCCCTAAGTGGATATTTTTTCCACATGTTTGAGATTAATAGGAGTTGGTTATTCTTGAGTAGCTATTGGCTTCAGGACTGTAGGTTCAGCTTGGTCCAGTTGGCAAGATGCATTACTGAGATCTAATGACTCCTATTAACAATATAATAAGAGTAGACTCTGGATAAATTAGACCCACATCATAATGAGAATGTACATACACTAAGATGTTGAAACATATGGGAAAGATTAGATTAGCTAAGAATCAGTTGGAACTAATATCTGAGATCCAACTTTGGGGCCTCATATGAGAAACCCTTAATTGGAAACGAAGGAACACGACATAAGGTTCAGATTCAGTTTAATGATTAGTATTATATGAACTCTAAATATGAAATGTAGAAAAGATATGAGAAAAGTATGTAAGAGACAAGATAGTAAGAATCAATCATGAGGAATGGATCATATAATTGAGTAAAATACTTTTATGTACTCCAAAGCAAAGGGAAAATACAAGAAAAGAGTTAAGTATACAATAAGTACATAGAAATGAAGAGTCTTCAGAAGAGTTAAAGTAAAGAGAATTAGATGAACACGTAAATCATTAGACTAGGATAAGAAACTTAGTTGAAACAAAGAGAAATGTTGGAAATGATGAGTTTGATTCAGGAATGAGGATTACATGACATAATTGAGAGCATGGAATGTATACCTTTATTATGAAGTTTTATACATTCATCCTTACTACCTTTGGATTACAAGTCTCTATAGAACAAAAAACTAGTTTCTAAAAGAAGAACAAAAGTGTAGCTTAACAAATGAATAAGTCATACAAATGTAGACTATATTCAAGAAGGAAAAACTTGATTGAAAGAGAAACTAAGTTGACCCATGAATGAGTTGTTTGATTTAAAATTAAAGATATGTAATGTATTAAACATAAGGTGAAACTAGTAGAGAGATTATTGATTTAGAATATCAACTTCACATTAGTAGAAGGATAAAAAGAAATATATGCAACATGGTATACATGATCATACACATAAAAGAAGCAACATGATCATAAGAGAAAACTAGAAGTTAAAGATGACATGTGGAATAGTAGTATATGGTAAGGGGATTATGGAAAGTAAAGAAGGGTATGAAACATAATGGAGTAATATAGATTATAAAAGAAACACTACAGCAAAAATACCCATTAGTGGCTTTTATTCCAGTGGCTTTTCTAAAAAACACCACTATCTATGTAACGTAGTGGCATTTGTAATTTAAATGCCTCTAAACCACATATTATGGACTTTACAGAAAAGAATTACTAATTAAGGCATTTTTATAATTAATTAGTGGCATTTCAAAATTGCCAAATCAAATGAGCAGGCCACAATTAGTAAAAAAATTATGTTCCCGCGTGGCTTCCCTGGCATGCAAAACGGTTCCTCTTCTCCACGCGTTGGGAAGAGACATTTACTCCCGACATTTTCTCTTCTCGCAGAACCCGCGAACTTGACCTAGCTAGCCTTTTCGCCCTAATCTGCCAGACCGTGGATGATACCTTCTAGAACGCTCTCTGCTCTTCTCCAAGGTGTCGGTGACGTTGCCAAGGGTTGGAGGGGACGCTGAGGAAGAGATCAGTCTCCCAACTTGCCAGTGAGGACTGCGGCGGTTTGCCACCCTGCTGCTTTGGCGCCTGATAGGTAAGTACACCCCACGAAACAATAAACACACATGGTCTTTCCCATCCATTCTCACAGTTTCTATTCTATCAAGGTATATATGATAATCGTTTTATGAAGATAGTCTTGAAATATGATGATTCTGTTGTTTTATATCCATCAATCACTTCCTTAATCGTTTATATCAAGCCATCGACCATCCTTCTTTGTTAGATTTAAACTTGGATTATTTTACAGTCTTGAAATATGATGATTCCATTGTTTTATTTTACAGTGTCGCATTGGTTTTGGTTATGTATACAAGTTTGCTAAATGTTAGTGTATTCATATAAAAATTTGTGTATTGTTGTATAAAAATTGTAAGGAAAATGAAGCATCCACTTTTTAAAAAGTGGTCACTTAGGTGCTCATGTGATGTCTGCACATCTCTTGTATCTTTGTTTGTAAATCATTAACAAATAGGCAAGTAATGTATCCTTACCTAGGCCACCACCTTTGGTGTGTTGGCACTCTCTGATGAGAATAGGGGTTCCCACCATTGGGCTAATGAAGGGGAGAGATACTCATCTTTATGTATGTAGGAAGAGGCTAAGGAGAGAACAAGGTTTATGAGATGGTCATTTCTTGTGTAATATTCCAGGATTTAGAAATGTCTAAGAATAAGACCTTTGTATAATTACTTATAGTATACATGTTTTTTTGGTGTGGTTTCTTCAATTTTCCTTTGATTTCCGTAAACTTGAATGGTCTATATTCTTCTGCACTACCAATTGACAAAAACCTTCACCATCCCTGAAAATTAGGGTCTTTAAGCAACAATGAAGCAAGATACCAAGGGCATGCAGACAAGTTGCTATTAACACTAAGCTATGATTGCACAAAATGCAGGAGTTCCATTGTGGAACAACAATAATTTTTTCTCTGCCATAGGAAGTCTAGTTTGCCCTCTTGATTTCTATATTGAACGAAATTGCATGGCTTCTATGCAGTGATGTTTACATAATGGTTGATTCATGTTTTTTTTGGAGTGTATGTCTTATCTCAGTACTGTTTTAATGTAAACACATTGCATTATGGTTACTTCAGTTCCATATCCTAAATCAATTTTTGTCTTTTGATGGCATGTTCTGTTACTCAAGAAATTTATAGCCAATTATACATCTTTACTATATATGTACTCCAACCTCTCGCCTTGGGCCAGAAACCATCAGTTGGCTGGCACACCAGCTTATACAAGTTGTACACTTGTATGGTCCCTGACTAGGTTTCATCAAACTAGATAATGGTGTTGCCCGTTCTCTAATGGGTTCATTCCTGTCGATGTTGATAGAAACCATGGGGAATATGTTTATGGACTACTTCCTTCACTTTAAAAAATATAGTTCTCTATATTTTGCAAATTTATATTACTTTTTTTAAAAATATATAGTATCGTTATATATACTTACAATTGTTAGTACTAATATTTTACAGTCTCTCTTCACCCACAACAGTCACTATGGCCTGGGCGTCTACCCCCCCCCCCCGCTCCTTTTCCCTGAAGCAGAAAAGCTGGACATCACCCTAGACGAGCGTACACTTGCACAGCTCACCATTCCCAGACATTGGCGTCATCTGGACGGAAGACGCTACACGGCTGGTCAAATGACCTTAAAGTTTGGGAACTCGACAAATGTAATCGAGGTTTAGTATGATGGTGACGGCAATCTGGTATCCACAACCAGTTGGCGTGGGTGGATTGGGAGAATGGGAATTGGTCGTATGGACCAGGTTTTGCTTCATCCGATTGGCGACAATACCATACAGGCTTATATACATAACTATAACAACAGTTTGCCTTCTCACCTGAGATGGTATATGTATGAGCCAGGCTGTACCGTATCTGAGGAGACATCATTCAATGAATTCGGCATGCCTGAGGTGCAATCCTTTCCCGTTGGTACCGCCTTGTACCCCATGACCATCAGTTCTGATTCGTCTTCCAGCGACTCCATCCTCAACACATCATCATCAACAAAATGGACACGTCAAAGTTATAATGGCTATCACAATTGTTGATGAATTTTTTTAACTTTTAAATTAGGAAATAATCAAAAAATGTAATTTGTGTTGTATTACTTAATGAACATTAGTAATCAATCAAGTACTGTGAATTTAAGGTACCCAATGTGATCTTGATGATGGCTTGCAAATGTTTTTCTCTGGTGTGGTTTTGAGTGATGTTTTTCTTTGAGGGTTGCCTCAAAGTGATGTTCTACTTTTATCCTTATTATAACTATGTTGTTTGTATGACAGACTTACTCATAAATGTTATATTTTTTACTATTTTTAAGAATGGATAATTGTTGGATGGCAGAGGATGACCGAACGAGTAGTAAATACCTTTTATGTTGTTCAATTTTGTTTTAAGTGTCTTCATTTTTGTGTGACTTGATATACTCAGGATGAGAGAACAGTTAAGTGACAACTTCCATAATAAGACAGCTACAAGGAATGATCAGAACAACATCATTGACTCTTGTACGGGGACTCATTTACCTAGCATTACTCCACAAGGTTGTTGGAAAGCTTTGAACCTGTCATCCAGTAATCGCTCCAAAAAAATTTTAGCTTCCCTTCCACCTAATGTTCAAAATGATAGACCAAGGAAATTCAATAACACTATTTCTAGCTCTACTATTACAAGAACACCTTGTGATGGACAAGGTAATCATATCATCGCATTTATAGTGTTGTATTTAATGATATATAATTTCTATATATGTTGTATGCTTTATGAATGTTCAGGTCAAAGACATCGACAACGGGTGCCTAATGACAATGCTTCGGTGTCCAATCATTCAAGAAGAGTAGACAGTAGAGCTGCCAATAGTCAAAATAGCCATGCATTTCATGATCACATGGAGCAAAATGGCCTATCTGATCACCATGATGAGTTGTTAAATGCTACAACAACACCTTCTGATGGGCTAAGTAATCGGTTAATTCATTGCATATATAATGCTGCCTTTAGTGATATATAATTTCCATTTATGTTGTATCCTTTATGAATGAATGCTCAGGTCAAAGACATCGACCACGGGTACCTAATCGGTGTCCAATCATTCTAGAAGAGTAGACAGTAGAGCTGCCAATAGCCAAAACAACCATCCATTTCATGAACACATGGAGCAAAATGACCTCTCTGATCACCATCAAGAGTCGTTGAATGCTACAACAACACCTTCTGATGGGCTAGGTAATCGGTTAATTCATATCATTGCATTCATAGTGTTGCATCTAAAGATATATAATTTCCATTTATGTTGTATCCTTTATGAATGAATGCTCATGTCAAAGACATCGACCCCCAGTGCCTACTGTCAATGTTCCCATGTCCAATCAATCAAGAAGAGTAGAGAGTAGAGCTGACAATAGACAAAATAGCAATGCATTTCAAGAAACCATGGAGCAAAATGATGTCTCTGATCACCATAATGAGTCATTGAATGCTACGCCAACACCTACTGATGTGCTAGGTATTCGATTTATTCATATCATTACATTTATAGTGTTGCATCTAATGATATATAAATGAATGCTTAGGTCAAAGACATCGCACACGTGGCCGAACACAATGTTTGCAAGTCTGGAAAAGAAAGCTCAACGATCAAATTCCCATTGAGATCAATCAATTTGGACAACCAGTGGGTAAAAACCAATGTTACTTATCAAGTTTTTTGACAACCATTGCAAGAGATCCCAATATTTGTCCATTAAACTACGAGGACTGGAGACAATTTCCAGCAAATAAAAAAGAATCCATATGGAATTTTGTGAAGGTAAAATATTAAAATTTATTTTTAAATGGTTAAATGAAGCTTCTAAATATCCTTATTATCGGTAGAGTAAATTCATGATGGACATAGAATTAAAGGAGTGGACAATGAAGAGACTGGGAAAGAAATGGAAGGACCACAAGTGGGAGTTACGGAAACTATACTTCGTAGAAGATAGTCCATATGAACAACAACTTGAACAAGTTGTTCCCCGTGTGGAAACGTCTCAATGGAAATTTCTTGTGGATTACTGGAGGAGCAATAAAGGAAAGGTAATTTTTGTATCTATTAATTGATATTTAATTTACCTCACAAATAATTACTATGGATAATACTGCAATTTTTTTTCACATAGGAAGTGTATAACTAACAAGACAAGCAGAAAATTTCAAAAGGTTAGCCACACAACAGGAACCAAGTCATTTGCTTGTCTGAAACATGATGTAAGTTAGTCAATATTGTGATCCAATTGGACAATTTGGAGACATCCGTTTAAATGGTGTTAGCAATAACCTTGTTTGAATGATACAGTTGGAGAAGGAAATAGGTGGGGAAGTTGATCCCATTGAGTTTTTTGAGAAAGCTCATCGTAAAAAAGATGGGAACATAGTTGATATTGAATCCGCCAAAATTTTGGTACAAGGATTCCTATCCTATAGTATTATGTTACATTTACTACATGGAAACATTTATATGTTTGGTATAAAATTCATCTCCTATGTTCTGTTGTGTGTAGGAAAAATTTTCTGAGGTAGGTGACGAGCTGCAAAGAAACCAACCTGATGTTACTTCAGCTGAAATTTATAGGTAGGTTATGGGAGAAGAGAGACCAGGATATGTTTGTGGTTATGGACTTGGACCATCACCTTCTGATATCTGGGGCAAGAACCATAAATCCCGAGAAGCTGATGAAGCGCAAAGGAAGCATTTCCAGGATCAGCTTGAACAAAAACAGATGGAATTTGAAGCTAAAATTCAAGAACAAAATGCAAAAATAGAGCAGATACTAGCCTTGTCTAGAGTAGGAAATAGTCAATCAGCACAACATGTATGCACTGGCTAGGTATGAATACATTTTATACGAGATGTGTGGTATCAATTATTTTCCATGTTGAATTTTTATGGCCTTATGACAAAGATAAAATAATTGTGCAGATCGGAATGAGACATTCAACAATTTATAACGGACAAGTATGTTTGTATTTGTGTAAATTGCACATCATTCTACATTTATATAAATTTTTTATTTAAATTGTATTTTGTTTATAGGAAGTGTATGTGCTGAGTATCACAGATGCAGATGATAAAGTTGCAATCGGGCGAGTATCTGAGGTTGACCCCTTACGAATGGTGGGAGGTGCAATTTTAGGCTCATCATGTGTTGGTGTTTATGTAGAGGTTGTGGTGATGGCCAACGAACCTCTAGTTAGACCTTCTGAGAAATATCAATATATGGATGAAGTTATTGGCAATGTCATAGCATGTCCGAAATCACATTTACTGCCAAAGTGAGCATATAGTATTGCTTATAATATGACATAATTGAAAACAAAACTAGTATCTAAAGTCGTTACCATTTGTTGCAGGTCATGAAGTGTAAAGATAGATAATTGCATTCTTGGATAATATGTAGAGAGATGAAATCTTTAGTTGTGTTTCTTTGGTCCACTTTTTTATTAGTACATAGAGAGCCAGATACTGTTGTTTCATGTCCATTGTCATAGAAAATATTTCCAAATGACAATTCTATTTTGCTTTTAGCTATGAGCAGCGTCTTACCTTCTTGTGTGTGACATTTACACAACATATTTTGTTTTGACCTGCTGAATGTGAATGTCTTTTTTTGCTTCCTAAGTCAATAGTTCTCTATAAATTTTTCTTTCATAACTTGATCACATGTTGCATGATAGCTTACTAAGTCAATATTTCTCTGAAGAATTGTGCATTTTGTGCCTTCCACAACAAACAACATGTCACTGCGTAAAAGGCCAGTTTTTGGAGATCAGAGGCCATTCTCGAGAGCTAAGGTTGTCAGCTCATCTCTTGTGAAAGGCTTCAGCTCAGCTCTTGTGAATGGCCTTTAATCTCCAAGAACAGAGCTACTGTTAGGACTCAAAAATGGGATTCCTCACCTTGGAACTGGTCTTATAGGCAATCCAACAAAATGGTTCATCTTTACATGTTCTTGATGTATTGCAGCCTAGCCAAAGTAGTATCTAAAAGTAGTATCTAAGGTAGTATTGTAGCCTAGTCAAAGTGGTTTTTAGCTATGAGCAGTGTTTTTGGAATCTTGTGTGTGAGATTTACACAACATAGTTTGGTGTGGTGATTCGCCTCAAGATGGTTTGTGGTTGAGCTTCTATGATTGCTCAATATTTAGGCTATTAAGATGTCTGAAATGTAATTGAGATATTTTAGTCGCATGCTTCTATGCGTCCTAATTTCTCTATAGAGGTACAACAAGTCATTTTCAACATTTCCATGATACAACAAGTCATTTTCAACATTTCCATACTCTGCTTTGGTTAAGAAGTCAAGGAAGAAGCCTCAAGAAATAATGGGTGCTCTTAGTAATATCGGTTCCTCCATGTTCGCTTAATTGTTAAAACAACATCTACAATAATACCCTTTCTGTAACATGTGGTTGTGATGCAGGTCCTAAAAGCCAATAACTATGGTAAGGATCCTCTGCTAAGATCATGTACAGAGAATGACCTTAAATATCCAAGTATAGAGATGATGTTAGGACTCAAAAAGGCATGTTTTTGGAGATTAAAGGCCACTCTCGAGAGCTAAGGTTGTCATCTCATCTCTTGTGAAAGGCTTCAGCTCAGCTCTTGTGATTGGCCTTTGATCTCCAAGAACAGAGCTGTTGGTAGGACTCAAAGATGGGATTCCTCACCCTGGAACTAGTCTTACATGCAATCCAACAAAATGGTGCATGCTTACATGTTCTTGATGTATTGCATCCTAGCCAACATTGGTTTCCAGTTTTTCTTTGGGTTGTTTTAAGGATTCCTAGATAAGGTATATTTCACTACTTCACTTTGCTTTTTTTCAATTGAAGGGGATAGTGAATCTATTTTGGAAACTCTTCTTACTTATCAGGGGATAGTGAATCTATTCCTGGTGGCCATGTTAGTATAGATTTGAAGACCTGAAGCCTCATGCTGATCTACATAGTCAACTTACATGTTTTGCTGTTAGTTGTTTATTACATGTGGTGGTTGCCATGACTAGTGATGGTGTCAATGATGCGTCTGCTCTGAAAATGGCAGACATTGGTATTGCCATGGGAATTGTTGGAAATGAGGTAAGTATATTCGCTATATGTCAATTTGTATATCTATCTTCTTATCTTTTAGTAATTATTATCAATAATGATTGTTTCTTCTCTTTTAATGTGTCAGTCCGGGTTACCAAGGAGACTTCAGACATGGTTCTTGCTGATGATAACTTTGGTACAATAGTTATTGCAGTTGACGAAGGGAGATCTATCTATAACAACATGAAGGCCTTCACCAGGTTCTGCTCTTATTAATCATTATATGCTTTCTTACCTTACTAAAAATCTTTCAACTTATTATGTATAGACTATAGTTTTATGAGAACCATGGACGAAATTGAGTTTAATAACCATCTTTTGCTTTTTACATAATTGTCAAGATTGTCAACTTTGCAGCCTTTCTATCATGTGCTTAGTTGTGTGCTTAGCTGAATGTCTACAGCTTTGATGCATGGCAAACTCTATTCAGCTGACATAATGTGAATGGTACAGTTGAAATTATCACCATTGTCGAACTTATTAGGAAAGGTGGGAAGGTGGGTTCTTCTGAGGCTGCCCTTCTTTCCAAGCTCGACATCAGGCCCTTCTCATATGGATTGGTTGTGCTGTCAGTTTATGACAGTGGATCTGTATTCAGCCCTGAGGTCCTTCACCTTACTGAAGATGACCTTATTGATAAATTTGGCAATGGTGCTATCTTCCCTTATACTATCTTAACAGCATGCTAGTGTTGTAAGTGTTTTTGTCTTACATTTGCATGCAAGTGCTCAATATTTTGCTCACTTCATTACAGGATCCTAGCAAGTTTGCAGTTGCTGCTACCCCTACTGCTGCTTCAGGCTATGCAGCTGCACCTGCTGCTTCTGCTGCCAAGGTAGAAGAGAAGAAGGAAGAACCTGCTGAGGAATCTGATGACCATATGGTCGTAATGCTATCACTGCAGCTGAGAAGAAGGATGAACCTTCATTGCAGTGTAGCTGGTCTACTCCTGTAGAAGCTCACAACTACTTGGAATGCTAGAATGGAGTTGTATGTTTTTGTAAGAAAATGAGTTTGTATTCCTTTGGGGGGTCTCCAAGTGCAAAATGAGTTGTTATCCAGTTAGTGTTTATGTCTAAAATATGTACCATGCATTGTCATATGTGATGTTGTTGTATTCAATACAAGGGGCAAGGTAAAATGTCCTCCCCATGTAATTGTCATTTGATTATAAATAAAAAAGTTTAATACTTCTGGAATTTGTTCGGCTTCAATTGGCATTCAATTAGAAAACTTGATCATGAACTACAAATTGACTGACTAATATTCATAAAAAATTAGTAATGCAGAACTAGTATGTCATTAGTGGCTTTTTTCATAAGCCACTACATTCAATCAAAACCGTTTTATACAACAACATTATACAAAACAATGGCATTTGTATAAAAGCCAAATGATGGATAGTGGCTTTTCTATAAATGCCAAATGATGGTTTAGTGACCTTTATCTGGCATTTATTCGAAGCCACTAAAGACAAATATTTAATGGCTTTTACAACTTAAGCCACTATCTTCAGTGGCATTGGCGCTAGAGGCATTTTTTTTAAATGTCAACAAATGTCGCTAAACATGTTTACTAGATTTTTTTCAGTGGCATTTCTGAAAGGCCACTAATGGGTATTTTTGTTGTAGTGAAAAAGGTTGCGAGATTCAAGAAAGTGCTAATTAGTCAAGTATCCTTGTTGATAATTAATTAAACCTACATATGAGAAATGTATTATTGAATGTTTGAAGATAAGAATTCTAAGTCTCAAAATCATATTATCTTTCATATCTTCCTTAATGAGAGCAATGTGGGAATGAAGGGATAAGAAAATGAATCATATATGATGCATAACCACTGTGGTAGAGACATCTAGTGAATGTAATAATTACACACAATATGATGATGAAACCCTGGCAGGGTAATTGAGAATGTAATCTATCTGAATGGCCAAGTAAGCGAAGGGAAATTCAATTGATAAGATAAAGAAGAATTTAGTAAAACTTGTGAGATCCAAAGTTTGAATTTCAAATTAAGGGAGAAAAGTCACATCACAATAACATCATGCTACTGATAAGGACCAAACCCTAGAATGTTTAGAGTTGTTGTAGTTCAAGGGATGTCACTAGTGATTTGACCATGAATACTATCATCTCTATAAAATAAGATCATGAGACTTGCACAATAAGAAGTAAACTAGTACTGATAGTAATCCAGGGTTTAAAGATAGCTAATCTGAAAGGTAGATAAATAATATGAAAATGATGCAGAGTAAAGAGTAAGATATAAATTTGAAATGTAACAAGTGTGTTTTGTAAAAAAGGAGAAATACAATCTGAGTGAAGTGTGATATGAGATAAATTCTTGCAGTGATAGCAAGAATGATGAATAATCTATTTGCACCTTGTATGTTTCAATTTTAGGAATGTTTAATCTACATTATTAAAATGAGAAGGATAAGTAGAAAAAAAGTAAGCAGTAGTGAATGAGGAGAAAGATAAGAGGAAACAATGGCTTTTAGTAGTTTGTGAATTTGTTTTTAGAAGTATAATTTGTTGAAGGTATATTAAGGGATGTAAATTGGTTCTACATATGATTTCAGTGTACATGTGCAAGAAATATGTTAATTAAAGGTGTCTGATAGTTGTAGTCATTCATACCAGTAATCCATTTTAGTATTGTACAATTGTGGTATGGTGATACAGGTTGAATAATGATGGAACAAATGAAGGGTTACCCTGAATAAGGTAGTCTTTCCTATTCACTTATATGAATAGAAGGGATGATAACCATATTGTATTGATATGTAACTCTAATGAGGTATAGCTTGTTATACCTAGCTTTAATATAAGTAAGTGATGGTAATTGGGTATGAATAGTCCTTGAATGACTAATACAATCATAGACTACTTTGTTACTATTGTTGAAACCCTAGTATGCTATAACCCGATGGTTACACCTTGAATTATGTGTGGGTTCATACTTGAGAATAATATGGAATGTGATGGTAATGCTTCACCTTATGAATCCATGATGCAATGGGGATGCCATGAGTAGTATTGTACAATTGTTGTTGAATCTAGTCTTCCAACTCAAGACTGTTTTTCTATTTGAGTAGCACAATAGTAAAATTCAAAACAACATGGTGAACTCTCTTTTGTGACTTAGAGGTAACACAGAACAATAGTACATATTGAGCCGTATGAATTGAGATATTTGGATCAGATTATGTTGAGGTAACACCTCAAGAGTATGAAAATATAGAAATGGTTGCTTCTCTATCTACTCTATGATTGATTGTGGCATAGAGAATTTGTTTGTTATCATTGAGAACTGTTTTAACATGTTGTGATTAGAAAAGAAATAAAGGACTTAATGTTGAAAACTACATTCAAGTATAAAATACAAAAATGTAATGACATGTAAGATTTCATAAGCTTAAAATAAACTATGAATATACTTTGTTTGTGCATTTATGTTTCGAGGAAAAAACATTTTAAGGGGGTGAGAATTGTAATGACCACATTTGTGCTTAATTGGTAAACTAGGGTTTACCTGAATAATTACATGCTTGATTAGATTGAAGATTGTTTGGACTTGATTAATGATAGTAGATCAATTGTGATGTTTCAAACCTAATAAGAAAATCTAACTATGATTTTAGTTTGAAGAATCAGGGTTTGAGAAATGTAAACCCTAATCGGCAAAAATTAGGGTTTTGATAGTACATGAATATGGAATTTGATCAGGATAGCAGTGTGGTAATGATTTTTCATATTTACTAAAAATTTTGTATTTAATTGAATTTTGGATATGATATGGATAACTCAATCATGCATATTGGATAAAAATTTAAGAATATTTTATTGTTCTTTGAATGTGGTTCTTGGTCAAATTATACTTCGACCAAAATGTTGACAGAGTACTTTTTAGCAGTATAGTGTTTTATTTTTAATTATTTATTGGTAAAACAAAATGATCTAAAATTTTAACAGGACATATGAAACTCAATCATAAACAAGATGTAAAAAGTTTATAAGTTTTGGATGTGTTTAGACCTTATCAATAGACAAATTATAGTAATATTTTTATGATAGAAAATGCAGCTGAAATAAGTGAAAGTTTAGTGAGGTGTCAATCTGCAATTGACCCAAGAAGCTCAATTGCTCTATATGGTCAACCTAACACACAAGGATCTCTCATAATTCGTGATTCAATCTAGAGAAATGAAATCCTAGAGAGAGAAGGAGAGTTAGGGTTTGAGAGGAGAAAGTGATGGAGATGCAAACCTAGGGTTTTGCGGTCTGAGGAATGATGAAATCATGTAAGTTTAGCTTCTTTGGATATAGTTTCATGGTGTATATTCTCTCACATGTTAAGATTCCATCTCTCCTCTGATTTGATCCAAAATGGTATCAAAACTTTCCCTTTTCTCACTCTTTCTTTATACTCCCTCATTTTTAGGGTTTTCGAGTTGAAAGGAAGAAGAATCAGGTGAATTGCTAGGGATTTGATATAAGATCAAGATTTTTAGGGAAGAGCTGCATTTTTAAGGTGTTTTCACACCTTAGGGTGAGTGGGATCTTCCTTTAAACAATATATTGCATGAAAATTGGTTAAATCATCCATAATCTTTAATTGCTTAGTATGCGACTACAAACCCTGAATTGTCTGTTTGATCTAAGTTGTTGCAAAACAATATGAAATTGATTTTTCCTCTATTTGGATGAATTTTAGTTGATAAAATCATATTAGAAATTTATAAGATACATCCTAATGAGAATTCCCTAAGTATTCACAGAGGTTATAAGAGTAAACTGAAATATAAGGAATTTGTCTATGACTGAAATTGTTGTATAATTAAATAGAGCAATTTGTTTATCTGGATCCGCTTGGTTATGAATGATTGTTTATCTGAATGTGTAGTACATATAAGTCAGATATTATCTTGGATTTTGTTTAATGTGAATAGTGTTTGTTTTATATCTCAGTAAAGAGGGTGAAATCCTAGATGCGAGGAAAGTTGGATATTTGTGAATAGATATCGTGAAATCCATTTGAACGGGTTTTCTTGGCATGATAGACTTTATTAAATTTTATTATTGATGCATGTTATTTTAGTGAATGGCATGGAAACTCAAATTCAACTCAGTTCTAAGGTTTCATACAAATATTGATTTATATGATTTGTTGATAGTAGTCTTTATTCAGTGAATGTTTATGTCGCATGAAATCCTTATGAGAGCCATGTGATAAGTGAATGAGGTAAATGAAACCCTAAGGATAAGGTGTTCAATGAATTAAGAATTGTGATTATCATGATCTCAGTATGATATGTGGTGATGAATAACAGTTCAGTTGTGGTAAATGTTAACAGATGGTCTATCAAACAAATGGTTTACTGAGCTAAACTAAGGTACGTAATGTGATGATTGAATTGTGAATGTAAAGAGGACTCTATAATCTGTGTATACATATATTCATTCATAAGAGATACAAGGAGACCACCATACATTCAATCACTTACCTACTCAAGACAAGAGTCTTCGACCTACACTAGGACTTACCCACTTGATTAAGATGTCTTCATCCTTCAACAAGGACTCACCCACACTTGCATCAAGTCTTTGGCCTTAAAGGATTTGCCCACTCTTGGTCTTGTACAATGAGATCATAGCCTGCTGTGATTCTTTCACATGTTGTGGTACACCTCATGTGGGTTCAGGGTATAATAAGATGAATGAGAGGTTAACAAGTGTGTGCAGTTATTCAATTATTCTTTGTATGTTTTTGAATTATTAGTTCTCTTTATGATCAATCAAGCATTTCATATATTGATTCACTCTTGTAGATATCTAGAGTATCCTGCCATATTTATGATTGTCAATTATTAGACTCTTTAAAGCTTACGGATGTTATAATTGATATCAGTTGCTCAAAATTATATATGTAATTATATAAATGCTTTAGATTGTTTCTTTGAAGTACTCATTCACTGAGCGAGTAGGCTCACCCCTCTACTCACATTTTTTAGGGAAACAATGTGGACTTGAAGAAGTTCAAAGCATCAGAGTAGATCTCCACATGAGTTAAGTATGAGATTAGTTAAGTTCAGTCGGTCCCTATCACTCTAGGTCCTTGTATAGATGTGAGAGAGTTGTAAATGATGTTTGTATCTTTATTTCCTTAATAAGATAGAATGCATTTGATTATCATGTCGTATGTACGTGGAAGTGTGAGAAACAGAATGAATATATGGATGTGTATCATTAATGTTGAGATCATATTAGATCAATGTTTAGATTCCCTTGTAAATATAGTTTATGCGGTTCAATGTGAGAAAACAAAGAGTTTGAAAAAGAAGAAAAAGTTAAGGGTACATCTTTGTATTACGATAATCTTCAATTTATGCCCTAATCTCATGATTAGTGGTAATTGTGAGATTGGGGTGTAACAAATTGGTCAAAGCTTAGGTTGAGTCGTCAGGGACCACTATGATAGAAAGTTAGAGTTATAAGTGTGGCAGATAGGAGATGATATGTCTATAGATCTGGGGGTCTGAGTATTTAGATACCCTGGCCCGGTATCTAAATACTTAGGTTGACCAGTATCAAGCTACTCTATCTAATCTTCTCTGAATGCCCTGGCCAGGCATGAAGTGGAAGGATGGGCTACATAGAAACCCTAGAAATATTAGGGTTAGAAGACTAGAAAGAAAGAAATGGATTGAGCATAAGAATAGAATGTGATGCAACTCTTGTTCTATATTGCATATTTGATTAGAGATCAATAGAAATGCTCTTATATGTATGAGTTCATAGTATCAGTTTGTAGAATATATATGGTTCTTTTATAATGTTGTGTATCATGAAGTGATTCAATTATTGTTTATATTCTTTGTATCAAGCAGACTAGAAATTATGTTTAAATGAGTTTTCCCTAAGTGGATATTATTTCCACATGTTTGAGATTAATAGGAGTTGGTTAATCATGAGTAGCTCTTGGCTTCAGGACTGTAAGTTCGGCCTGGTCCGCCAGGTAGGATGTGTTACTGGGATCTAATGACTACTATTAACAATATAATAAGAGTAGACTCTGGATAAATTAGACCCACATTATAATGAGAATGTACACACACTAAGATGTTGAAACATATGGGAAAGATTAGATTAGCTAAGAATCAGTTGGAACTGATATCTGAGATCCAACTTTAGGGCCTCATATGAGAAACCCTTAATTGGAAATGAAGGAACACGACATAATGTTTAGATTAAGTTTAATGATTAGTATTATATGAACTCTAAATATGAAATGTGGAAAAGATATGAGAAAAGTATGTAAGAGACAAGATAATAAGAATCAATCATGAAGAATGGATCATGCAATTGAGTAAAATACTTTTATGTACTCCAAAGCAAAGGGAAAATAGAAGAAAAGAGAAGTATACAATAAGTACATAGAAATGAAGAGTCTTCATAAGAGTTAAAGTAAGAGAATTAGATGAACATGTAAATCATAAGACTAGGATAAGAAACTTAGTTGAAACAAAGAGAAATGTTGGAAATGATGAGTTTGATTCAGGAATGAGGATTACATGACATAATTGAGAGCATGGAATGTATACCTTTATTATGAAGTTTAATACATTCATCCTTACTACCTTTGGATTATAAGTCTCTATTGAACAAAAAACTAGTTTCTAAAAGAAGAAGAAAAGTGTAGCCTAACAAATGAATAAGTCATACAAATGTAGACTATATTCATGAAGGAAAAACTTGATTGAAAGAGAAACTAAGTTGACCCATGCATGAGTCGTTTGATTTAAAATGAAAGATATGTAATGTACTAAACATAAGGTGAAACTAGTAGAGAGATTATTGATTTAGAATATCAACTTCACATTAGTAGAAGGATACAAAGAAATATATGCAACATGGTATACATGATCATACACATAAAAGAAGCAACATGATCATAAGAGAAAACTAGAAATTAGAGATTACATGTGGAATAGCAATATATGGTAAAGGGATTATGGAAAGTAAAGAAGGGTATGAAACATAATGGAGTAATATAGATTATAAAAGAAAGAGGTTTCGAGATTCAAGAAAGTGCTAATTAGTCAAGTATCCTTGTTGATAATTAATTAAACCTACATATGAGAAATGTATTATTGAATGTTTGAAAATAATAATTCTAAGTCTCAAAATCATCTTCTCTTTCATATCTTCCTTAATGAGAGCAATGTGGGAAGGAAGTGATAAGAAAATGAATCATATATGATTCATAACTACCGTTGTAGATACATCTAGTGAATGTAATAATGACACACAATATGATGATGAAACCGTAGTAGGGTAATTGAGAATGTAATCTATCTGAATGGACAAGTAAGAGAAAGGAAATTCAATCGATAAGATAAAAAAGACTTTAGTAAAACTTGTGAGATCCAAAGTTTGAATTTCAAATTAAGGGAGAAAAGTCACATCACAATAACGTCATGCTACTGATAAGGACCAAACCCTAGAATGTTTAGAGTTGTAGTAGTTCAAGGGATGTCACTAGTGATTTGACCTTGAATACTATCATCTCTACAAAACAAGATCATGAGATTTGCACTATGACAAGTAAACTAGCACTCATAGTAATCCAGGGTTTAAAGATAGCTAATCTGAAAGGTAGATAAACAATATGGAAATGATTCAGAGTAAAGAGTAAGAATTAAATTTGAAATGTAACAAGTGTGTTTTGAAAAAAAGAAGAAATACAATATGAGTGAAGTGCGATATGAGATAAATTCTTGTAGTGATAGAAAAAATGAAGAATAATCTATTTTTACCTTGTATGTTTCAATTTTAGGAATGTTTAATCTACTTGATTAAAATGAGAAGGATAAGTAGCAAAAAGTAAGTAGTAGTGAATGAGGAGAGAGATAAGAGGAAATAATGGCTTTTAGTAATATGTGAATTTGTTTTTAGAAGTATTATTTGTTGAAGGTATATTAAGGGATGTAAATTGGTTCTACGTATGATTTCAGTGTACATGTGCAAGCAATATGTTAATTAAAGATGTCTGATAGTTGTAGTCATTCATACCTGTAATCCATCTTAGTATTGTACAATTATGGTATGGTAATATGGATTGAATAATGATGGAACAAATGTAGGGTTACCCTGAATAAGGTAGTCTTACCTATTCACTCATATGAATAGAAGGGATGATAACCATATTGTATTGATATGTAACCCTAATGAGGTATAGCTTGTTATACCTAGCTTTAATATAACTGAGTGATGGTGATTGGGTATGAATAGTCCTTGAATGACTAATACAATCATGGAGTACTTTGTTAATGTTGTTGAAACCCTAGTATGCTATAACCCAATGGTTACACCTTGAATTATGTGTGGGTTCATACTTGAGAATAATATGGAATGTGATGGTGATGCAATGGGGATGTCATGAGTAGTATTGTACAATTGTTGTTGAATCTAGTCTTCCAACTCCAGACTGTTTTGCTATTTGAGTAGAACAATAGTAAAATTCAAAACAACATGGTGAACTCTCTTTTGTGACTTAGAGGTAACACAGAACAATAATACATATTGAGCCATATGAATAGAGATATTTGGATCAGATTATGTTGAGGTAACACCTCAAGAGTATGAAAATATTGAAATGGTTTCTTCTCTATCTAATCTATGATTGATTGTGGCATAGAGAATTTGTTTGTTATCATTGAGAACATTTTTAACATGTTGTGATTAGAAAAGAAATAAAGGACTTAACGTTGAAAACTACATTCAAGTATAAAATACAAAAATGTAATGACATGTAAGATTTCAGAAGCTTAAAATAAACTTTGAATGTACTTTGTTTGTGTATTTATGTTTCGGGGACAAAACTTTTTAAGGGGGTGAGAATTGTAATGACCACATTTATGCTTAATTGGTAAACTAGGGTTTACCTGAATGATTACATGCCATATTAGATTGAACATCATTTAGACTTGATTAATGATAGTAGATCAATTGTGATGTTTCAAACCTAAGAAGAAACTCTAACTATGATTTTAGTTTGAAGAATTAGGGTTTGAGAAATGTAAACTGTAATCGGAAAAAAATTGGGTTTTGATAGTTCATGAATATGAAATTTGATCAGGATAATAGTGTGGTAAATGATTTTTCATATTTTCTAAAAAAAAATATTTAATTGAATTTTGGATATGATATTGATAACTCAATCATGCATATTGGAGAAAAATTTTAGAATATTTGAGTGTTCTTTGAATGTGGTTCTTGGTCGAACTATACTTCGACCAAAATGGTGACAGAGTGCTTTTTAGCAGTGTAGTATTTTATTTTTAGTTATTTATTGATAACACAAAATGATCTGAAATTTTAATAGAAGATCTGAAACTCAATCATAAACACATGTAAAATTTTCATAATTTTTGGATGTGTTTAGACCTTATTAGTAGACGAATTACAGTAATATTTTTATGATAGAAAATTCAGCTGAAATTAGAGAAAGTTTAGTGAGGGGTCAATGTGCAATTGACCCAAGTAGCTCAATTGCTCTATATGGTCAACCTAACACGAAAGGAGATCTCATAATTCGTGATTCAATCCTAAGAAATGAAATCCTAGAGAGAGATGGAGAGTTAGGGTTTCAGAGGAGAAAGTGATGGAGATGCTGACATAGGGTTTTGCAGTCCGAGGAATTATGAAATCATGTAAGTTTAGCTTCTTTGGATATAGTTTCATGGTTAATCTTCTCTCACATGTTAAGTTTTTGTCCCTCCTCTAATTTGATCCCAAATGGTATTAAAACTTTCCCTTTTCTCACTCTTTCTTCATACTCCCTCATTTTTAGGGTTTTCGAGTTGAAAGGAAGAAGAATCAGGTGAATTGCTACAGATTTGATATGAGATCGAGATTTTCAGGAATGAGCTGTGTTTTAAAGGTGTTTTCACAGCTTAGGGTGAGTGGGAACTTCCTTTAAACAGTATATTGCATGAAAATTAGTTAAATCATTCATAATCTTTAATTGCTTAGTATGCGACTACAAATCCTGAATTGTCTGTTTGATCTAAGTTGTTGAAAAATGATATGAAATGGATTCTTCCTCTGTTTGGATGAATTTTAGATGATAAAATCATATTAGAAATTTATAAAATACATCCTAATGAGAATTCCCTTAGTATTCACAGAGGTTATAAGAGTAAACTAAAATATAGGGAATTTGTCTATGACTAAAATTGTTGTATAATTAAATAGAGAAATTTGTTTATCTAGATCTCCTTGGTTATGAATGATTGTTTATCTGAATGTGTAGTACATATATGTCAGATATTATCTTGGATTTCATTTAAGGTGAATAGTGTTTGTTTGATATCTCAGTAAAGAGGGTGAAACCCTAGATGTGAGGAAAGTTGGATATTTGTGAATAGATATCGTGAAATCGATTTGAACATATTTTCTTAACATGATAGACTATATTTATTTAATTTTATTATTGATGCATGTTATTTCAGTGAATGGCATGGAAACCCAAATTCAGCTCAGTTCCAAGGTTACATACAAATATTGATTTTATATGATTTGTTGATAGTAGTCTTTATTCAGTGAATGTTTATGTCACATGAAATCCTTATGAGAGCCATGTGATAAGTGAATGAGGTAAATGAAATCCTAAGGATAGGGTGTTCAATGAATTAAGCATTGTGATTATCATGATCTCAGTATGAGATGTGGTGATGCTTGATAGTTTAGTTGTGGTAAATGTTAACAGATGGTCTATGAAACTAATGGTTTATAGAGATAAACTAAGATATGTAATGTGATGATTGAATTGTGAATGTAAAGAGTGAATTAGACATGTAGATGCTTTGAACACTATAGATTCCCTATGAGAGGTATGCACCGTATGGATGAAACGACCTAAACCTGGCAGTGTCCAGTATACAGGGGTTGGAACGTACTAACAGGTGGTACGGGGGACGAAGCCCTAGTGGAAGTCTCCTTAAAAATATAGTATGTAGTGTTTAACATCAACCAGAGATCCTGGTGGCACTAGAGTATAGAAAAGCCAATAGGTGGCTTGACTCACCGCCTGTGTACCCAGGTTGAGAGGTGGAGTCCAGTTTTACAGCCCATAGGTGTGCCAAGGCCAGAGAGTCATTTTCCTATTGCAAACCAGCGACGTTGTCAGGCTTAGCGTCCCGGGTGTGTCAGCTAAGTCTTATTCAGTGAGATCGTAGCTTGCTGTGATTCTTTCACATGTTGTAGTACACCTCATGTGGGTTTAGGGCGTAATAAGATGAATGAGAGGTTAAACAAGTGTGTGTAGTTATTCAATTAATCTTTGTATGTTTCTGAATTATTAGTTCTCTTTATGATCAATTAAGTATTTCATATATTGATTCACTCTTGTAGATATCTAGAGTATCCTACCATATTTATTATTGTCAATTATTAGACTCTTTAAAGCTTACTATTGTTATAATTGATATCAGTTGCTCAAAAGTATATATGTAATTATATCAGTACTTTAGACTATTTCTTTGAAGTACTCATTCACTGAGCGAGTAGGCTGACCCCTCTACTCACAATTTTTAGGGAAACCACGTGGACTTGAAGAAGGTCAAAGTATCCGAGTAGGTCTACCACATGAGTTAAGTATGAGATTAGTTAAAGTTCATTCGGTCCCTGTCACTCTAGGTCCTTGTATAGATGTGAGAGAGTTGTAAATGATGTTTGTATCTTTATTTCCTTAATAAGAGAGAATGCATTTGATGATCATGTCATACGTACATGGAAGTGTGAGAAATAGAATGAATGTATGGACGTGTATCATTAATGTTGAGATCATATTAGAGTAATCAATGTTTAGATTCCCTTGTAAAGTTAGTTTATGTGGTTCAATGTGAGAAAACAAAGAGTTTGAAAAAGAAGAAAAAGTTAAGGGTGATCTTTGTATTATGATAAATCCTCAATTTATGCCCTAATCTCATGATTAGTGACAATTCGGAGATCGGGGTGTAACATTATGGGTTCATTCTTGTTGGGGTCCAAAGTCTCATCACCCACAAGAACATAATCTAATTAATTAGAAAACAAGTGCCAGAGAAGATGGAAAGAAAGATCATAATCTCAATTAGAGGTCTCATCAGGAAATTATGGGTTGATTCTTATTGGAATTTGAGGTCTCATCACCTAACAAGAACATAATTTAATTAAACAAAGCTAGAATGCAAAATGGTTGGAAAACATTCATTTACTAAAATTTTGTAGTCAAATACAATCAAGTAAAGAACACGATATGGGGATACTCCCCATGCCCAACTAGGGAAACTACTCAGACATAATGTAAATGAAACAACAAAAAAGCCTAGAATATGAGATATGATATGCTGCTTTGTTATTGGAATCCCCCTCCTTTAATGGGGGAAAATGGGTGATGAAAACCCTAAAGAGTTCTCCTGGAAGAGGCTGGAATTTTTTGGATTCGACACACTAGTCGGTCAACTGACTTAAACACTTCCTTTGACTCGAAGGTAAGTTTCACTATAATAATGGGCCTTCTTTATTTGTAGTTTTACTGAGTCTTGTTGGTGAGTCGATCAAATGGAATGTCGATCGATCCATTGGATTAAATGTTTACTTTGACATGGTCATTTCGTCTGAACTAATGAGCCTTCTCGATTCAAAGTTTGATTGGATTTGGCTGGTGAGTGGATCTATTGGGATGTCAGTCGATTGATAGGAATTTCTAGCCTTGACCAAGTTTTATGCAATAATGAAGCATCTTCATTATAACTTTGATTGAGTATGTTGGAGTTTCTGGGCTTGACCAATTCTTGTGCAATAATGAGCTTTCTCAATTCTGAGTTCCACTGGGTTTGACCAATTCTTGTGTAATAATGAGCTTTCTCAATTCTGAGTTCCACTGGGTTTTAACGATGAGTAGATCGACTAGGTGCTTTGACTGTGAGGTTGGAGGCTGAAAAAAGGCAACTGAAGCCTCTGAATCTTGGATCTTTTTGGGCTTTGGAGTGATGGCATTTATCCTACAAAAACCTTAGAAAATCTAAGAAAAAATTCAATTATTTAGGGAAAATCTAGACTAACAAAATTAACTCTTAAACTAGAAAATAACAATTAAATGCTTCTAAATAGAGATCTAAAAATGCAAATGAAATGGATAAATATGCACTTATCAACTATACCAAACTTGAACGTTGCTCATCCTTGAGAAACATTGAATCATTATCAATGGCCAATAATATTCGCATACATTCTTTCTCACTTTCCTAGAACCTCTTGAATCCTAATACCTTGCATAGCCAAGAGGCACTGATATCTGAAAATCACGAAGCACAATTTATAATTCCATACTCAAAATTTCTCACGGCTTGCTTCAATTTAAAACTATGCAAAGAAATAGGTTTCCTGTCTTTTTTTCATAATTTATTCCCCCAAATTCTCACAATTTCTGCATAAGAACAAGGTTCATGGTTTTGATTGTTTGGAGTTATGTAGATTCCCCTAGGTATAAAAGTGGAGAGAAGGGAGGTATGGAAGGAAGTGGTCTCTCTTTGATTCGAATTGAGCCCTTTTTTATTTCTTTGTTACAATTACATTAATTGAATTTTCTTATATGTACTTTGGTATCTTTTCTTGGTGGTACATCCCTATTATTTTTACGAGGGGTATGGAAGAAGTGATAGATGGAGAAAGGGGTGTACCATCCCAAACTTGGATTTTGGCACATTTTTTGTTTTTGATTAGTTTTAAAAATGGAAAGGTAACCAGGTGGTGGATGGTGTAGAAAAAGGATGGACTTGTGCAGATTGTGTATTAGAATTCAACGCATTGGGAGTATTGTGGTGCCATTTCTATTTTCTACGTAACTTATGGAAGTCAAGAAATTTCACAAGATATTGACAAACTTTTAAGTGGGGACATATTGTGTTTGATTCATATCTATCCATTATAGCTTTCCAACTTTCCCAAGGGTAGTTTTGTTAGAGGTCATAGGGGACCAGATGATTTCTAGCAAGATAATTTTATTTTAAAAATTGTTGCAAGAATATTCACTTATTCAAGGAGTTTCTTAATTAACATGCATTAAAGGCCAACTACTAAAAGGAAAAAATCAAGGAAACAAAGAGATGTTTTTGAAAATTTAAAATATAATCTACATTGCATAATGAAAAATGCTAAAAGAAGATACAGTGGGTGGAATGGACATGTAGCGCCTACCTCTACTAGAACTTCAAATTTTTCTCTACCCAAGAAAAAGATAAATCCATACTGGAGGGAATAAACACACTGGGTTGCCCCCATCAAGCGCCCTATTTAACGTCCAAGGCCAGATGATTGTGTGGTCCACCATGGATGAGCAACAACTTGAGCTTATGTAGGCTGATTGTTTTGTATTGGTGACTTCCCTTTTTGCCACCCTTATTCTAGTTTCTTGTAGCCTACCACAAATGGTGTACTACATGTCAAAATACCAAGGGAAACAGTTAGAGTCATACCTGATTGGTTCCCATTTCTTGATGTACGGCGGTGAATGAGGGATCTGTTAGGATTCAACATCATAATGATGAGGGTACACCAGATTGAGACTCATTGGATACAATGTCATCCCATCATGTTGGTAGTTTGGATCTATGGGGATTAGATCAAGAGGCTGGTACATGGGGATTTGACAACTCACGTCCATATTTGATTCTTTAGGGAATATATTTGGTATTGTCAACTCATGAGGCATGTAAGGTTTTTTCTGGAATGAAAAATGTTGGGGGAAAGAAGGTGGGTGAGTGTGGATCACTTGCAGTTGAGTAGGAAATTGTGGATAGAACATTGCTTCTTGAAAGAGTGACTCTTAGATATTCAATATGGGTCGTGTAAGAGAAACTTCATGGGAGAAGGGTGCCTCTTCAATGATTAAGGGTGTTTTTTGGGAACGGAGGAGGTAGATGCACCCTCAATCTCCATTGTGTTGTGTTTGTATTCTAAGCTATCTGACACTCCAGAATGGATGGGGCTTCTGAAGGGAAGAATTGTTGTTGCACTAATGTAACTTGATTAAAGCAGCCAAGGAAGTAGGCTTCTTCTTCTCACCTCCATGCGCTTGAAAATCAAAGGATCGATTCCCCACCCGTACGTTCAAGAGTCCGACTTTGACATCGATACAGATATGGTCGTGGTGAGAAACATTCAATAGAAGATGACAGGGTAGCGACAGTCTTCCTTGATGTCCTACACTACACAATCATTAGGGTTGCAAAACACCCCAATCTATATTGAAATCTATACTACTATAAAAAGAGTGAATCCATCTTTTTAGTTACAGCTATGCCATTTTTCTCACTAAAAAGCTCTTAGCCAATGAGATTGCAGCAAATTCAAAATGCTGCAAGCTCCTTAACTCTCTTCTCAGAATTTTCTCCCCTTTTTATTATTTTTTTCTCCATTCTAACGAGTTGCATCGCTCCCACTAACAGCGTCGTGGGCTGGAACAGGTAAAATATGTGCCATTGCATGAAGATGTTCTCCACATTTCCAAATATGTCATTTGTTTAACTACCGCCACCAACTCATGTACCAACTCTTCGTGCCGGGCGGAGTGGTCATCACGTCCTTCACACACCCCAAAACTAACAACCACTATCAAAAAATTTACGGCATGTAAGCATCGTAACCACCTATAGAGTCGTATGCCAATTATAAAGGATGGTAGCATGTGAAGAGATGGACTCACGATTGAAAACCAGTGAAAAACTGAAACGATAGAGAAGAACCAGAAAACCCGTATGTAAAAATTGACAGCAACAAGAAGATTCAACCACCGGTTATTCATCTTGATCCTAGCATGTTAGATGGCTTCTACCGTCCAGCCATCACTGAGACACAATTATTGGAAGCAAGGTTGGTAGTTTTCTCCTATTTTTCCCCTCTCTACTATAGTTACAATATGTTGTTGGAGCAGTGAGGGGTGGCAGTAGTGTCACCTAGCCAACGCGACTTTTTGCTACTTGGTTTGGTATTACCCTGCTAAACCAGTGTGAACCGACTCCATACATGCGCCGCCTATGATCCTGCCAGTAGATGAATAAGTTGCAGAATCAAATGTTGTTCAATATGTAAACAGTAAATCTTCGTGGATGCCCTACACACAGCAACAACTACGTAGCTATCATTTCCATGTGATTCCGGCTCTCTCTTGCACATATATACAATTATAACAGCAAACATGAGCATCAAATTAATCAAAGAATGTTGTTTTTGGTTATACTAGATTCTGTTAATCCATGTTGTGAGCAACATAAATTAGTCACCTATGCACATGAAAAAGTAGATTCTAACCCAGCCACTCTGCAAACAACATGTCCCAAGACGTTAGGTACATCAATTTCGACGACCTTCAGCATGAGAAACATTCCAATTTGTTGAGCAATATGGAGTGCACGCCGTGCTCTCAAGCATAGATTTCAGTTAGTAGAGGGCACAATACAACATCTGTTGCCAAAACATATTGTATCCCACAAATTGTATCACACAACTGTTGCAATTGACTCAGCGTCTTCAACCCACTTTCCGCATTTTTTTCCTGAAGCATCTATGCCACGTTTCCACCTCGATCGGCCACATGCAATAGTTTTTAACCCAACATTTTACCCAAAACTGTTTCTTTATTCTCTCTCCAGGAAATGCATCTTCGTGTATGAAGTATTGTTCACTACTTCAATTATGTGAAAGCGACTTGTTATATATCGACTTGTTGTTAGTATCAGTCAGGCTCCAACAAGAATAGAGTACAAGGTAAAATTGGATTGAATATAGTTGGAGATAACGGGGATTTATGTTGTTTTTGTTGGTATGCAGGTTTAACTATATTGAGCGGCTCTTTATAGATGCAATTCAGGACGGGTTGTCACCCTCACTTAAGTGCTTTGGGCAAGACCAGCCAAGTTCACTAGGAGCAACGAGGTGATTTCTGGTTTCGCATTCTAGAATGAACTTAAATTATATGAGCTTTATATTGTGTTTTTTTTTTAATGTCCTATTCCATTTTGTGAGTTTGCTATGGTAGTATAAATATATTTGATGCATGAGGTCAGATCAACCTTGCCAATCTTCTTAGCGGAGGATTATATGATATGTTTATGGGAAAAATGAAAAATAGACAATGTAACTGTGCTTCAAGAAAAATTACAAGGCATTATCTTTATGGCTATTGTTCCGTGGGTTGTGATGGATGGGACTTTGCTAGGAATAATGTGGTTAACTAATATCCTAATGTTTATTGTAGTTCATGCTTAGGGATTTTTTGTGTCACGGTCAGTTTTGTTGGTTTTGTTATGCATCACAGTTTGCTTCATTATGTTGTAGTTATCTTTTTTAAGTGTACAGTGAATTGGCTGATTGGTCATGAATATGTATCCATATGTGACTGATACACATATGAGGTTGATATTTTTGTTGGTGTTTGAAAATAAATACATATCCAATGTGTGAGAGATTTGGGTAAAACAAACTTGGTTGTGTTCCCTAAACATACACCTATGCAAGGTAGGCCAAGACGTGATTTGTGTAGATATGCTATTATGTTAGACAAATTATTAAATAGCGCTCTCACTTATACTCCATTAAAAGTTGTTTCTCAAGTGACATTGACACCAAAAAATAATTGCAGTCCAACCACCTGCAAAATGAAGGAAGGCTTCGGTGAACATCCTACTTTCACTCGAGAGTTAGAAGGTAGTCAAGGATTCATGTGGATTAGTTTCATTTGCACTGCATCTTTCTATTCTCATTAAAAACTCATGTACCCCCCCACCCAATTGACTAAATAGAAACTAAGGCCCACACTGGAACGTGACTTTGGAATTTAGCAATCATCCACTTCACACACTTCTCCATTCTCTGTCTCCTGATGAATGATCAATAGTTGAGGAGGGAAGCACCAATTCAGTTGAAGCACTATAACTCAGTTGTGGTGGCTCATAGTTTAAGTAGGTATTTTTCTTACAACAATGGTTTGGAACTGAATGATGGAAATCATTGGCATTGTAGGAAGACAGAAGTCCAGAGGACTAAGGATTTAAGGTTCTCGAGATGATCTATTATGCCAAATAAAAAAGAAGGTACTTTTCATTCCCTTATTTGGTGTTTTCCACACTCAGCATATCCCATTTATTTCCATCAATGTGTTTATTTGTGCACCTTAATGTGTCACTTCAATAAAAATCGTGTTGAACACATAAGACACCAATTTCAGAGTGTCATTGTAATGTGATTTTAGTGCTTACTGATTCCTTTAATGTTGTAAAAATCTTTCACGTTACACTTAGAAGTTAAATGAGTTTATACTCGAGAAACTATTAACAATTTGGAGCTTCCCTTTGCGTATTAGAGTTACTTTTGTTTTTAGTTAGCTCTCATTGTCTACTTAAGAACTATATTTTATCATTGATACTTCGTACCATCTTCTAAAAAAGAGTTGGTATCTATGTGATAAACATACACAATATGGTACATGTATATGGACATGTGTAATCGTTGTATAATAACAAAAGTGATATTTTGCTAACTTATTTACAGTTATGCTACTATTTTTATTATATGAAATGTTCAATAAAATTGAAATAATAAAGTCAAATTCCTTACATATTCCTTGACTCTCTCTCTTTCTTTTCACAAACTCTCATTTTTTCTCATTAACTTTTCCTTACTTCTCTTACTTCTTAAAGACTTCATAAAACACTATATATATGTATATATATATATATATCTTTGTGTGTGTATGTGTCTGTAATGGAACTTCTATATTTATACAAATATGAATACATTGGATACATTAATTTACTTAGAACTTTTTCATTGTGTCCTAATAGAAAATGTCCAGTCAACCAGAAGTAAGGAATTCAAGTTGCTTACTTTATTCTAGATTCTTTTCTTCTCATGAATTTCTTCATTTTTCTTATTTATCTCACTTTTCATGTTCCCACTAAATGACATTACTTAACATTATTAAATTCTCTCCCCTCATGTATACCCACTACCTAAATGGCCCCTCACCCTTTTCAACTCCTCATATCCTAATATTCTTCACCATCTTCTCTATTTTTTATATTTTTTGTTATTGCAAATGGTTCTCTTCATCCAACAACTAATACATGGTTCAAAAAAAGGGATTCTTAAAATAAACCAGCCCGTTCACTTGTTGTCTACATTGAAACCCAATTACCCCCCCCTCTTCATATACATCTTTCTTTCTTCAAACCACAAATAGTACTATTTACTATCTTTTGTATTCATTTTTCTTTATTGAAATCAAATAACCTCCACATCATCTCCCTTCCTTCATCATTTTATCATAATACAAGTAAATGAAGTCAGCTTCCCACATACTATCCATATAGACATGTCACATGTTTGTACAAAAATATTATGGAAATTGTTACTATTCTACTATGTCAAACATTTTCTAATATAATGCTTAAATATATATTTGATAAACATGTGCATCATAAATATGCATCAATATGATTGATGAGTTAATGGAATTTTAATACTAAATGATGATAATTTCTCATGTAAGATTCACTTTTATTTAATGCTAAATATTACCTATAACAAGAGATAACATTTCTCATGAATTGCAAGTCACATTTGCACATGTCAAATTCATAAATGTTAACACATCTTGTAAAATTCACATCACATTGAGTACATTGACTCAATGCTACACTAAAATCACACTAACTTCAGAGACAAAAATGAAATGATAATGAAATAACTATATGTAATTGTTATCTATTTTTAACGTACACTTAGTTTGCCTTAATTTAATAATAAAGACGTTTTTAAAAGATATCAATGGCATGATTTTAAAATATCTTTCATAAATATTATCATATGATTTTTGAATATCTAAGATTATCTAATAAAAATATAACATGAATAGTGTGACACGTGCACGAAACGTGTGCGTTTACTAGTATATTCAAATATACCAAATGTCTTATTTGTGTAGGATTCACCAATTTGGATGGTCATACAAGTGGGTCGAGCATCGGTTAGACCAAGTTTCCTACATAAACTAAGCAGGATGATCAAAGTATTGGCTCCACAATCGGCTGGTCCCATTTTCTGAAATTGTAATAGCCTCACTTTTTTACAACCCCCAATTAACAACGGCCTTAATGTAGGGAGCCATTATATAAAATCCCTAAGGATCCACATTTAGCAAGTAATAAATAACAGTAAAAAAATTCCACTAATCTAGATATTATTTATAAAATGCTCTTCCAAAGAGTTACATGAATTTCTATCATCAAGAACTCTACATATGAGAAGTATGTGAGAAGAAGTATCTATCTAATATTCCTTACAAATTAAATTTAATGTGTTCAAGTAAATTTAGCTTATTATCATGTCCAACATATCTTGGCACCATCTTACTTAGCATGTACCTAAAACACCATGAAAAAAAGCAATATCAACATATCGAGATATACTGTGTATGCAAAAGTGTGCAAGTACATAACAACATATATTCAATCAATTACTTGCAAATAAGACTATCATTTTGTTAATCTCATATTTATGTGATACTCATGGTGGCATTATAATTGAGCAAAATGTAAACAAACATCAAACAGTACAGTTGTTCAATCTCCAATAAACACTTGCCAAATACCCACAAACTAATGCGGGTAGTCATAAGCGTAAGAGGAAAGAGGAAGTGAAAATGAGTTTAGGTGACCCAGTCTCCCATGCATGCATGGAGAAATTCATCCATGATGCATGTGAAAGGATTTAAATATAAATAAAAAAAACATTGGAAACCAACAAATACACATGAAAATGAAAATATGAATATAACTTGCTCATAGCCCTAATTCTATCTCTATAGGAATGGATGAATACATAATACCCCCAATGAATGGGTGTTTAATTGAAACTACCCCCAGCGAGTGGGTATGTTATTGAAATCATATCCAGAGAATGAGTATGCTACCTCCAACAAGTTGGTATGCATTGAAATACTCCCATAAAGTGAGTATGATATTATGGACACCCCCAGTCAGTGGGTATGATTGGAGGTTACCCTAAATGAGTGGGTGAATCACTTAAATACTCCTAGAAAGTGAGTATGACATTGTGTATACCCCTAGTGAGTGGGTAAGGATGGATATCACCACAAGAGTGGGTAGATCATTTAAATACTCCCATCGAGTGAGTATGAATACCTCCCAGCAAGAGGGTATACCCCCATAGATTGAGCAAGTACGAGTTTAGAGGTTATAATATAAAATATACTTTTGAATATGAAACTTTTTGAGTTGGTGTCCCGACCTAGGGTGGGTCAACCCAAGAGTGGGAAAAGGACCTATGGGGGAGGAAAACCCCTAGACCTTAGGGTTAGTTTGTGGCTAGAGAGCCTAATCTCCTCCTGTGAGCCAAGAAGGCATCCTATGTTAGGAACTTCCCTAGAAGGGTGAGATGATAAATCAATTTAAATATTGAGGTAACCTTGAATGTCACCTAATATAGAATATGAGAAAACATATATTGAGTATAAGTCAACGAACCCAAGTTTGCCATCTCTGAGGAACATGAGCAAAAGTCACTACGGAAGTGGATGACAGTATGGGACCAAGCCTGAGAGGGAAGGTCGTCATGAGCCCAATGAGGGGACATCAAGTGAATAATGAGCACTACAAGAGATGGAGAAAATATAGGTTAAAGAATTACATATAAAAATAATGTGCAATAGGATGGAGTAATAACATCTCAAGAAACCCTTGGGAAAGGTAGAACCCAAAGTAAAATCCTAAGGTCAAGTAGGGAGTATTAAAGGTACATAAGATGAATAAGATTAAAAGTTGATTGTGCCCTGGATGCATACGACCATCTAATTGGGAGGTAACAACTATGTTTTCTTGAGGCCCATGTTTCAAGAGATTGGCCACCTTCATGAGTTCATGAGACCCAATAGGTGAATGTGAGAGGCACTCACTAGATTCATAAGTATGAGATCACTCCAAAGGTACATGTACCTGTAGAGACCTCGAGGAAGTATCCAAGGCTTATAATATTGAGATGTAAATGTAAAAGATACAAAGAAGTCATGTAAAATTGAAATCTTAAGAGGAGTTGTGCACCTACTCAAAATTGAGAAAGACACTTGACTTCATGAAATATAAGAATGATGTGGAATTAAAAGTATGTATGGTTTACAATCCTACTGACAATGATTCAGCCTAAAATATGAAATTTTAGGATAATGTGTTTCTACATCATTTCTACTATTGGTATAGGATGAACTTTGTTTTTGGGCTACAATCAAATGCTTATTTCCTCTAATTATGAGGGATAGAATTTGGGTAGACACATGTTATGTTTGAAATTGACATATGAGGATGAATATCTTTTAAGTTGAGATTAATGACATGATCTAGGGTTGGAGGTGCTACCTCACCCTTAAATAGAAACAAATGAACAACAAGTTGGAAATCTAGGTCAAAGAGTAATCATCAAGTGAAATTTAAATCACAAAATGAAAACGTAATCATCAAAAGATGGTATCATGTAAATACTAAGAATATGGATGTACCCTGAATGGAATCAAGTACCAATCTTAGTCATATGTGGAATTTGCCATATAAATAAAAGATGTTAAATATACCTAAGAAAGGTTGTTAACCGTGAGGTTTGGAACTAAGTTGGGTCATCATTCACCTTAAGCTTACTAAGTTTGAATTTTGAGGACAAATTTCCTTTTAAGGAGGAGTGAATATAATATCCTCAATTTTTGGTAAAATTGAATTATATGAATATAAGACTTGAATGGATGAATGAATTTATTAGTTGAATTTTCCATAAATAATAGAGTCGTTCACTTTGTGGCATCGGTGCAACTCATGGACCAAGTGAGGCCCATGAGACTATTTGCTTTGAACATAGGTCCTTATGGTACAAGTTAAAGAAATAAGAGATTTTGTGCACAAATAAAGGATGGCAACTTTGTTAATTATTAGAAAACTAAATTATAAGATAATGTGTAAGTTTTCAAAGGAAAATAAAATATATGTTGATTTAGATCATTAAAAGAGTAGCAGAGAGTGTCATGACAGAGCCACCGCTAGGGTTCCCACGAGGGGGGCAGCGGAGGTCGAGGAAGAGGAGGCTGACTTGGAGGGAGAGGGGGATAAAGTCATGAATCTGCTCAGGAGGACAACCAACAAAACACCAAAAATGTGACCGTCATCCTCCTCCTTTGAACGAAGATCTGCAACAAGACATGGATATCATGAAAACTTAGGAGAAATCATATAGAGATGCCTTGACAGGTCGCAGGGTTTCGGATCAGGTTAAGATCGTTTCCCCAGACACCTTAACTCTGGCAGACATACATATTGATAGCACTGGTGCACTCCCGGCCATCACGGTGAACCCCAACTCTATCCCATAACTCCTGGAGTCCTACAAGCATGTTGTCATCGTTAAGATGTTGGGCGAAAGCATAGGGTTTCAGACCCTTATTAATAGGCTATCAATTCTATGGTCCCCTACTGACTCCTTCCGAGCAATAGATCTAGAGAAGGGATACTATATCATCCAACTCGGCAACAATGTGGACTTTGTGAAGGCCATGACCGGTGGTCTGTGGGTGATCTTCGACAACTATCTGTCAGTGCAATCATGGAACCCGAACTTTTGACCCTCTGAACAGATACCTCGCAAAGTAGTGGTATGTCTTAGAATTGTCAATCTTCCAGTGTTCCTTTACCAGAATCATTTCCTGATGAGCATTGGGATTCTGGTTGGGAGGAAGATCAAAGTTGATTCCAAAACCACGACCGACGATCGTGGGAAATTTTCTCATCTTGCAGTGGAATTCGACACCACCAAGCTGCTCCTACCAGCCATCATCCTTAATGGAGAATAATATCATCTTGAATATGAAAACCTACCAGTTGTCTGCATGCGATGTGGAAGGATGGGCCATGAAAATGCAGATTGCACCTTCATCAAGCCCTTCATCCCAACGGAACTATCCACCTCAACTGTGGTGGTACCTCTTGCTTCTCCTATCTACACTCAGTCAATTCATGCCCCAAAACCCCAGCGACACTCAGTACAATGGGACAAATGTGCATCTAAACAACCCACTGTTAAAGATGCACCCAGAGAACCCGCTACATCAACCAAATCGAAACCCGGAGATGGCCCCAGTGAGAACGCAGTGGATAAGGAAGATGACAGGAAAACTGTAATGTCCAGAAAGAACAAGAAGAAAAATAAGAGGAACCAAGACATACAATCCAAGCCAAAGAGCACAACCAACAATTCTACTGTAGTACTCATTGATGATGAAGTTTCTGTGGGCCGACACTCAACTCCCAATGACGGAGGCACATTCCAATTCAAGAGTGTGCCCCCTGCCAGTTCTGATCAACCTCCTGATACCTTTGCATGGGGAGACTATGGTATTGGAAATGGTATTCTATTAAGGAATCGAAAGGTGATCTATCAAAATGTGGTAGTGAGTCTGGGAATGGATCACAAGAAAGGAAAGATTGCCCAAGCAATCAACGCCATGGGGGATTGCCAACCCAAGAAGAAGCAACTAAATTTTGATGTTGAAAACCAGGCCATGGAGGACACCATCAATATTGAAGATGGAGCAGAAGGAGAGATAGCAGACACAGGCTAGGCAGTGGGCCTGTGCGTGACCATCAACTGATGGCCCCTCTCTTTTTTCCCTACCATCTGTACATTATGACCAACATCATGTGATGGAATGTCCAAGGAGCTTGCTCTAAGGACAAAATTCATCTTCTCAAGGAATACAAATTGCAACACAAACTCAATATACTAGTCTTGATTGAAACCCATTGTAGTGGCATCTCAATGGACAATGTCATCAAGAAGCATGGCTACACCTCATCTCATAGAATAGAAGCCCTTGGCTTCTCAAGAGGCATCTGGGACCTTTGGGATGATGTCTAATGTAAAGTTGATATCCTCTTCAACCACCAATAGTTCATTCATTGTAGTATCAATGACTCCCGGAACATAACTTTCATCTATGGCAGCCCAATCCCAACTAAATGCCATCTTTATGGACTAGACTGTTGGAAATAGCCACCACTGTCTGCGATGCTTGGGCAGTGGTCGGTGACTTCAATACCATGCTCGACATATCAGATAAAAAAGGAGGCAAACATTTTGATCACCGCAACAATCAGCTATTCAAAGAACTACTCACTCAAACGGGCCTTTCTGAGACCAGAATGTATGGCCATTACTACACCTTCAAACGTCTACGGCTGCTAGAAAAACTGGATAGGGTCATTGCCAATGATGATTAGTTATCGAGTAATAGTGGCTACAAAGCCTTGATTCTCCCACGGCTATATTCAAACCACAATCTGATTCCAATTTCTAATACAAACCATAAGGTAATCAGAAAAACAACTTTCAGAACCAAGGCTAGCTAGTCTATAGTACCTGAGTTCCATACGCAACTTTCTTCCACTTTGGAACAAGTACCTGCCTTTCCCTGAAGCCCTAAAGATATTCCAACAAGCGGCCCTTAAGTGGGATAATTCCCAAATGCATACTAAAAACAAGGCAAAGAGGAACATCATGGCCAAAATCGACAAATGGTAGGTACACGATGTTACTTTTCCTAATCATGCTAATGATTTACTGTTCATTTCTCTTGAAGAACAATACAATAACATCCTTATCCAAGAGGATCTAGATTGGTAGCAAAAAGCACATATCACCTGGCTCTAGGCAGGTGATGGAAATACAATTTTTTTCCAAACTTATGTCAAGGCTAGACGACACTTTGCTAAAATAAGCAAGCTGCAAAACGATGAAGATGCATGGGTGGACAATCCACTGGAACTCAAGGAACTAATCAATAGCTATTTTCACAATCTCATGACAGTCGTCCCACTATCCCCAAGGCAACGAGCAGCCATCACCAGATTTCCTAGTTGCTTTGAGCAACTATCTGTCTAGAACTTAAATTTCATAGCTCGCATGTTGGGACCTGATGAAATCAAACGCACTGTCTTCCTCATGTCACCATCCAAAGTTCCTGGCCACGATGGGGTATACACCATATTCTTGCAATCTAACTAGGAAAAGCTCAGCACCTCAATTACCGCAACTGTACAAGATGCATTCAATACGGGGAACATAGATCACAGTCTTGCTGAATCATACATGGTCATCATTCCTAAGAAAAAAACAACCATTTAAGTGCTCAGATGTTTTACCAATATCTTTAAACAATAGCTGCTTCAAACTCATTTCCAAAATTCTGGTTGAAAGCCTCAAAAGACACCTCAAGAACTGGGTTTCAGACACACAATCAAGTTTTATTCCGGGCAGGAGGATCAGTGATAATATCATTCTGGTTCAAGAGGTTATTCATTCTATGAAACAAAAGAAAGGAAAGACCAAATGGTTTACCATTAAGCTTGACTTGTCTAAGCCCTTTGATAAAATGAGATGGCCATTCATCGAAGACACATTAGCCAAAGTTGGACTTCCTAGCATCACTATTAAACTGATTATGAACATTGTCACCTCAGGGAGTACTTTTATTCTTTGGGAAGGCACCCCGCTTGATCCTTTCTGTTCTTCTCAAGGTGTGAGACAAGGAGACCCATTGAGTCCCTACTTGTTCATGCTATGTATGAAAAAATTGTCTCAAACTATCAACTAGGCAGTATCAGATAACTGTTGGAAGCCTGTCCGTCTCACCCGCCATGGCTCACCACTTTCACATGTTTTCTTTGCAGATGACATTCTGTTGATGTCAGAAGTGAATTCAATCCAGGCAACAAATATTATGAAAATACTCAACTCATTTGCTACTGCTTCAGGCCAGGAAATATCCAAACTAAAATCATGTTGCTTCTTCTCCACGAACACAAGAAAAGTAGAAAGATGGTCCTTCTATAGGAAGATTGGCATTGTCCATACTGAGGACTTGGGTAGATATCTTGGAGTACCCATCCTCCATCACAGAATCAACAGAATAACACATCAGCAAATAACATCCACCATCTAGGAACGCATGACAGGATGGTCAGCGAGACATCTCTCTCTAGCTGTGTGCATAACACTTGCAAAATGAACACTCCAATCTATACCATCCTATGCTATGCAAATAGTTAAACTATCTCCTCATCTCTGTGATGACATCAACAAACAAGTCAAGGACTTCATTTGGTCTGGTGGACGGGACCAAAAGAAGTTATCACTAGTCTCCTGGAAGAAAATCACCTCACCCAAAGACATGGGTGGGCTGGGAATCAAGGATGCCCGATATCAAAACGCTACTCTTATGCTTAAGAACGTTTGGTATTTACTCAATAATCACTCAACACCTTGGTTGAAAGTGATGTGAGAGAAGTACATGTATGGAGAAACCTTCAGCAAAAAACCCAGCTCTTCAGCTTGGGCCTTTATTAAAAAGCATATTGCCAACCTTTCAGATATCAGTCACAAAACAATCATCTCAAGCAGTAATACGAATGTCTGGATGACAAATGGATACATGGAGAAGCTATTTCAAATATACACCCTTCCTGGAACATTCCATCTAAGCCTAATGATTTGAAGGTCAGTTCCATGCGTCTAGACAACGGAGAATGGGACCATGATTTCATTAATAACTATCTCCCAATAGGGATTGGAGAAAGAATAGAATCCATTCCATCGCCGACTGAGGATGTCGGTGATGATAGTTTGGTTTGGCCATTTGTAGATACCAGAGAGTTCTTAGCAAAGTCTTCTTACACATGGATCTGATCAGAAAAGAACATAGAAACTCATGGAGATTGGGACACCATCTGGCATCTCAACATTCCGGAATGCCTGCACATTTCATATGGCTCCTGCAGCACCGTTCTCTCCTTACAAATGTAGAGAAGCAACGACACCATCTAGACGTTGACATCACATGTAGCATCAGTGGAAATGCCCCAGAGAACCTACTACACTGCCTACATGACTGCCAATCCAGTAGACAAACCTGGACATGCTTGGGAATGGGAGCAAACTTCTTTTATGCAAATGAGGAAGACTGGATTCAAAAGCTGATCTATGATGCTGCTCGAGATACTGTTTGAATTCAAAGCATTGTGACAGCATGACATCTATGGCAGGCCAAAAACAATAAAGTTCATAAGAATCTCTCATTCAATCTACAAAAGAGTGTTCATTTTATTAAGCAGAGAACAAATTCAATCTTAAATTTACTAGTGTCTAAACCACAATCCTCAGGCATCACCAAACAAATAGTGATATCCAAGCTAGACACCTATAATGTAGTGATATTCGTGGATGCGGCGTAAAACCACACATCCAAGAAGGCAGGTGTTGGTATCTATATCATAGACAATGCAGGGAGGTGCTTGAGAGGAAGAGGAATTCCTTTCTTCTCATCATCAGTACTTTCTTCTGAGGTTTATGTTGTTCTTCTTGCAGGCATATTATGTCAGGCTTTCAGACTCCAATCTAGCAGTAAGCATGCTAAACAATGAAGAACCACCAGCTCACAATCTCCAGCCACTCTGGAGGAAATTTCAACCCATCAGGACCAGTGCTCAGCTTGCGATACTACATGTCTCTCGCACTCTGAACAAGGTTGTTGATGAAGTAGCTAAACACACCCTACACTCTTTCCTACCTTGTAATTTGAGTTTATTCAAGCCACCTTGGCTTAGCTCAAACTTGAATGTTAATCTAGATTTGTTTTGGACAGCACTAGAGAGCAGTATGAATAAAACTTAATCTCTAGTTTTCCTATAAGAAAAGATAATTAAAAGAGTAATTATCGAGCCATTATTGGGAACACAATGTTTGAGGCATTAAACAAGAATATATCATCCTAACTTTTAGTATACATGGAAATAATAATGAAAAGAAGGGAATTCTAGATTTTGGAAGAAAAAAGACTTTCCACGTGGCGTGTACAATTAATTTTAGAGTATTCTAAAAGAGCAAGGTTGTGCATAAAATGTATTCCTATAAATCCCACAAAATTCATTAAGGTTGGTAAAGACTTTAATGAGTTTCCCTCCAAGTTTCATAGAAAAACAAAGTTTCTAGAGACCTATAGAAAATCATGAAGATGGAGGGATCTACTTGAAATAAATGAATTATATTTTCCTTTTAAAGAGAGAGAAAAAGTGGCATCTAGAAATATCTTGTTGACACCAAATGTTTCCCACACTAAGATTTAACAACTAAAGGGTTTCCCTTAAATTTGGAGTTAATTGGATAAAAGAAGAGAGAGAGAAATATTAATTAGACTTCTCCTAAAGTGAAAAAGGTTTGATATAAATGTATTAGATATCACCCTTTCAATTGATTTGGAAACTTAGCATCAGCCCCCTTTTATGACGCGTGACCTCAGGGTCGTCAGTCACAGATCTAACAACTAATCTATTATCTTCTACCTCTTCCTTTAAAAGGAAAGAATGACAACAATAAGTGCTTGATCTTGATATTTCATTATCTCTCACATTTACACGAGAGGCTCCAATAACCATCCCTTTAGTTTTAGGAGGTTAAGCCACACCTACATATCCTTTTCTTCCATTGTTTTTGGGTGGGTTTGGGATTTCCCCAAATTCAAATCGGAGTGGGAGCTCTATTAATGACCATGGACACACCCCTTCAATTGCACTTCCTATATAAGGATGATACTTTCGTCTCGGTTTTGTCACAACCCTTGAAAGATTCACTCCTCATTTTTACCCACTTCTCCTTCAGCAATCTATAATACTGTCATGGAACCTCCACCACGGTATTCCTCAGACAATGCTCCCTAAGCCCTCCTTGGTGTCTGTCGAGGGCAATTGTTCATCCAAGGGGCTCCTTCGTATGCACAAGATTTGTGTGAGGACCTTTCCTGGGCATCAAATTCCTCATACTGCTTGGTCTTGACAATGCACCAAGATAATTTTCCCCTACAAAAACAAAGCCTATGTGTGCACATTTGCAGGGGGAGGAAGAACGGGTCGGTGGGTTCGGTTATTAAATAGATGGAACCAAGAAAGGGATCTGTGAGCAAGGGAAAGAAGGGGAAAAAGGAAACAAGTGTGTGTTGATGTTTGGATCCTAATTGGCCCAATAAGGTTAATATTTCAAATATCATAGTGATTGATTGGTAACACAGATTAAGATGAACATATATGAAACTTGATCAGAAAATGAGTAGATTCCAAACAAAAAATAGTGATTCCTAGATCTGATCCCAATCTAGAAAGTATTGTAACATGTGCTAAAGTAATGACTAATGTGTGAAAACCCTAGATTTGTACATTAACATGTTGAAAACATTAAGAACCTCTCTTTTATTCTATAATCTGATAAGGTGAAATATAATTGTGATTTGACATGATTATGGTCATAATGATGAGTTGATAGAGTTTTTAATATGTATAATTAAGCATGTCAAGAACCAAGGATTAAAGATCATGATTTTCTTTGTTGTTAATGCAGATAATTTGATAAAAGTGTTAATTATGTTATAACAGGGTAGAATTAGTAATCATAGCAACCTCCTAATATGAATTAGGGTTCTTAAGTCATAAAATGATAATCATGGCAATTAGAGTTTCAAAGCATAACCCTAGTGATAACTCAGTGTCACGAAGACCTAAACCCTATATTAGGGCCCAAGTATGGTATAATGTGATTAATGTATTGGTGGCACTTTAGTATTTAAATACATGCATATTAATTATTATATTTCTTGGATCTTTTGATTATATTGATTGAATATGCTTGAAAGTATATATTTCATGATAATTTGCATGGTTCTAAAAAAGGTATGTGGTTACACTTATGACTTTCCACATTAATTTTTCAAGGATTTCTTGAATATTGAACAACTAAATTTTTGGATGTTAATTTGCACTCTATTCAATCATGATTCCACTATGAGTATCACCATAAACAAACATTATGTGAAGAAAATTCTAGCTTTCATTTCCAAGTAATTGATTGAATATATGTTGTTATTGTAATGACCCCACCCCTCGGAAACCTCAATTAAGGAAGGCCACAAAGCTAGAACCATTATCCCAAAAAAGGATCATTTGGTTTTGCAAATAATAAAAAATAATTAATAAATTTTACCACAACTAAGCTTAATGCAGGTTAAAAAAATCTTTTCACATACCTTTCAAAAATAGGAATTCGGATCTTTACCCAGGGTAGGAATCTAACTAACTACCATCCTACAATCTTTATTTAGCTTTATTATTCCCATGTAACTTTAAATGATGATCCACTTTCTAATAACCATATAACTATGTGTAGTCCTAAAACACCGACAAGCAAAATGTCAGTCTATATAACGAATTATACTAGTATGTAGGGGAAACCAAAAGTTTGCATATAATCGTAACAACATAACCACAACAATTATTTCTTACAAAAAAAATACTTTTTCTTATTAATTTCTCAACCATTTTACCTAACCTCTAGTATACCTTCTCATAGGGTTTTGTCCCTACAATGGACATTAGGCTACCTCTCAATCTGGAGCTAGGTACCTCTTGGGTCACCTCTTAATTTGGAGCTAGGTACCATTAGGTCTTCCCAACCTGGGGCTTGATCACTTATAACCTGTACACCTGAGTTGTTTCTGACTAAGTGCATCTGCTACTACATTAGTCTTCTCAAGGTGATAGGAGATGGTGAAAGAATAATCCCTCATATACTCTATCTGTCATCTTTGTCTCAGGTTTAGGTCCTTCTGAGTCATGAGGTACTTCATTCTCTTGCATTCATTATTTTGGTTACTAGATCCAAATCTCATACCCATAGAATTCAAATTTCATTGGATAATTATATCCTTATTGGAAATATTAATTGGTGATTATCTTTCTCACCTCATCTTCCAAACTCTTTATCCATATTTTCTTCATATTTTCTTTTAACAATGTGGTAATTCCTCCATTACTCAATTATAATAAAAGATTTCAAGTTAAACATTTTTTCTCATATCACTTCTATCTCTGGTATGGGATGCATTTATCCTGTCTCTCACACCCATAATAAGATGAAATTAGCACTTGGTTGCAGTACAAATACAAAGCTCATACTGTTTCAAGAGTAGAGATGATGCATCACACATCACCACTTATTTTCAAACTGAGGTGAAATCATTATCCACATGACTCCAAACAATGAGTACCACAATTCCCTAAATCCTACGTATACACATATAGGAAAGACTTTTCTCATAACCTTTGAGTCTTATCATAACTCCAATTTACGATCCTTAGTCATTTTCTCAAGGTCTCTAGGGTGACGATACTTTAGGGGTGAGCTTACCCTTATGCATCTAGGGAGTTCCTCTCACATTTATCCCATGGCCCCATGAACTCATGAAGGTGTCCAACCTCCTAATCCATGGGCCTTGGGCAAAGGCAACTACTACCTCCTGACCCTATGGTCTTTTGCATTCAGGGAACAATCAACACCTACTTCCATCGGTCTGATCCCTACTTGACCTTAGTATAGACTTAGGGTTCTATCATAGCTTAATTTATTTCCTCACACATTTTTCTTGTGGTTCCTTTAATGATGTTCAAGCACATTTCATCTTTTAGAATCATCACTTGAATTTCCATCATCTCTCTGGGCACTCATAGTTCTCCTAATGTCCCTTCATGGGAAGCATGGTGACCTACCTATCTAGGCCTGGCCCCATTCTACCAATCACTCTCATAGTGACTTTTCTTTATGTCACTTAGAGATGGTCACACTTGGGTCTAAAGATTCATTCTTAATCTATATGCTTTTGTTCTTCATGAACTTAATATCTATAGTTATTTTAAGTGACCTTTAAAGTTACCTCAACATATTTTGGTACTCAACCCTTCAGGAAAAGTCCTTTCTCAAGACAAGAGAAAACTATCACTAGATAGTACCAAGGGTCACAGAAACTTTCTCGAACCAAAAGTTTACATCATCACATGTAGGCATATATCCTATCATTCCACCCATACATGTTGTTAGCAAGTAGACAACCTATTAAACCATTTCTAAGCTGTCAGTGATGTCGTACTTGTCTGTCATTTCTCGAGGTTGGATCAATTTCATACATACATATGATACCAACTTGTGTGAGTTGATCATCAAACATACACCTCAGTCCAAGAAGGGTTTACTTTTATCCAAAACTTGAGGGGGTGGCATGCTTAATCCCTATGAACCTTATGAGCATTATATGCACCTGATACAGTTACTTCCCCTCTTTTGTCTAGGAACCTCATATTTACCTCCTTTGCATTAGATATATAAACTGTAGGACATAGCCACTCAAGCAGGTTCCAAACCAAAATATGCTAGGAATATGCTTCATATCATTCTATTCCATGTAAACAACAAGGACTACCAATTCGAGTCTAAGGCTTCACATCATATTGAAATTCCTTGCCTCTCCAATATCATGGGTCTCTCTATCTCTCACCTAGAGGGTAGGTACTCATATCATATATACATCTATATAAGAAGCCTCTTTCTCTTTTATAGGGTTTGGTCCCTCCAAAGACATCTAGGGTATGACAAGCCTCTAGATATCATGCATGAAGCAACTCAACTCATCCACTCCAGGTAGTCTAGTCTAGGACACATCATACAAATATTTCTCATGATTCCTCATGTTTTGGAGACTAGATTCCCGACCTTCTCCTCATGGGTCTCACTCTCTATTGAGTTAAACCTATAACTGGTCCTAGCACCAGATGTTTCCTCTTTGTGGACAAGGTTGAGGCCCTTAAAGATACACCTCTGAATCTCACCTAGCCTATCTTAGATGATGAAGCGTACATATGTGTATTATCAGATCTTATGTCCATCTAAGATCATCATATACCATATTACCTCATTATGTAACACGAAGATTCTCATTCAATTCCTCTAGTATGAATGACTCATACTTGAATCCAACAGACATTACATCTCTGGCTTATAACTAACTCCATTTCTAGCCTTGATGTTGCTTAATTCCACGTAGGTGCATGCCTATCTCCTACTCATATATGAGTGGGAAAACACCTTTGTTAGGGTACCTTCCTAGAGGATTTAAACTTTTTGGTCACCACTAACCTTCCGATTTAGGGTGTTATCACTTTCTTAGATCTTTTCTCATTTTTGGGGGTGACCCATCCTAGGTTGGGTCACTAAAATTTGCACTAGGGGTCACGAGATCCACTCATTGTCTATGTTTCTCATGCATACACAAATCATCCATGTATATCATGCATGCCTAACCTATATACTTGCATGCATGGAAAAACTAGGGTATCCAAATTATTGTGTCCTCTCTTTCCCTATCCATTTCTTATGGTTTTGGGTTGATAATCATCCTCAGAGGATGCATCGGATTTCTTCCCCTTCCTGGAGGCTTCTGCCTTCATAGCTATCCTTCATCTCTCCAGAGACCTCCTCTTCCTAACTGTAATTCGTATATTGATAAGGACTAAACGCATCTAAAAATTATGCAAATTTTATATGTTCTTTACGATTAAGTTTTAGATCTCCAGATAAAATTTTAGATCATTTGGAGTAACCAATAAATATAAAAACATAAAACACTACACTGCTAAAAAGCACTCTATTAGCATTATGGTCGAAGTATAGTTCGACAAAGAACCACATTCAAAGAACACTCAAATATTCTGAAATTTTTCTCCAATATGCATGATTGAGTTATCCATATCATATCCAAAATTCAATTAAATACAAAATTTGTAGAAAATATGAAAAATCATTTACCACACTGTTATCCTGATCAAAATTCCATATTCATGTACTATCAAAACCCTAATTTTTGCCGATTAGGGTTTACATTTCTCAAACCCTAATTCTTCAAACTAAAATCATAGTTAGAGTTTCTTCTTAGGTTTGAAACATCACAATTGATCTACTATCAGTCTATCATTAATCAAGTCTAAACGATGTTCAATCTAATCAAGCATGTAATCATTCAGGTAAACCCTAGTTTACCAATTAAGCACAAATGTGGTCATTATAATTCTCACCCCCTTAAAAAGTTTCGTCCCAGAAACATAAATATGCAAACAAAGTATATTCAAAGTTTATTTTAAGCTTCTGAAATATTACATGTCATTACATTCTTGTATTTTATACTTGAATGTAGTTTTCAACGTGAAGTCCTTTATTTCTTTTCTAATCACAACATGTTAAAACAATTCTCAATTATAACAAACAAATTCTCTATGCCACAATCAATCATAGAGTAGATAGATAAGCAACCATTTCAATATTTTCATACTCTTGTGGTGTTACCTCAACATTGATAATCTGATCCAACCATCTCAATTCATACAGCTCAATATGTACTATTTTTTTATATTACCTATGAGTCACAAAAGAGAGTACTCACTATGTTGTTTTGAATATTACTATTATTCTACTCAAATAGCAAAACAGTCTTGAGTTGGAAGACTAGATTCAACAGCAATTGTACAATACTACTCACGACATCCCCATTACATCATGGATGCATAAGATGAAGCATTACCATCACATTTCATATTATTCTCAAGTATGAACCCACACATAATTCAAGGTGTAACCATTGGGTTATAGCATACTAGGGTTTCAACAACAGTAACAAAGTACTCCGTGATTGTATTAGTCATTCAAGGACTATTCATACCCAATTACCATCACTTAGTTATATTGAAGCTAGGTATAACAAGTTATACCTCATTAGGGTTACATATCAATACAATATGGTTATCATCCCTTCTATTCATATGAGTGAATAGGTAAGACTACCTTATTCAAGGTAACCCTTCATTTGTTCCATCATTATTCAACCCATATCACCATACCACAATTGTACAATACTAAGAAGGATTACTGGTATGAATGACTACAACTATCAGACACCTTTAATTAACATATTGCTTGCACATGTACACTAAAATCATACGTAGAACCAATTTACATCCCTTAATATACCTTCAACAAATTCTACTTCTAAAAACAAATTCACATATTACTAAAAGCCATTGTTTCTCTTATCTCTCTCCTCATTCTCTACTACTTACTTTTTTCTACTTATCCTTCTCATTTTAATCATGTAGATTAAACATTCCTAAAATTGAAACATACAAGGTACAAATAGATTATTCATCATTCTTTCTATCACTGCAAGAATTTATCTCATATCACACTTCACTCATATTGTATTTCTCCTCTTGTTCAAAACACACTTGTTACATTTCAAATTTACATCTTACTCTTTACTCTGAATCATTTCCATATTGTTTAACTACCATTTAGATTAGCTATCTTTAAACCCAGGATTACTATCAGTGCTAGTTTACTTCTCATAGTGCAAATCTCATGATCTTGTTTTATAGAGATGCTAGTATTCATGGTCAAATCACTAGTAACATCCCTTGAACTACTACAACTCTAAACATTCTAGGGTTTGGTCCTTATCAGTAGCATGATGTTATTGTGATGTGACTTTGCTCCCTTAATTTGAAATTCAAACTTTGGATCTCACAAGTTTTACTAAAGTCTTCTTTATCTTATCGATTGAATTTCCTTTCTCTTACTTGGCCATTCAGATAGATTACATTCTCAATTACCCTACTACGGCTTCATCATCATATTGTGTGTCATTATTACATTCACTAGATGTCTCTACCACGGTAGTTATGCATCATATATGATTCATTTTCTTCTCACTTCATTCCCACATTGCTGTCATTAAGGAAGATATGAAGGAGAAGATGATTTTGAGACTTAGAATTCTTATCGTCAAACATTCAATAATACATTTCTCATATGTAGGTTTAATTAATTATCAACAAGGATACTTGACTAATTAGCACTTTCTTGAATCTCACAACCTCTTTCTTTTATAATCTATATTACACCATTATGTTTCATACCCTTCTTTTATTTCCATAATCCCCTTACCATATACTACTATTCCACATGTCATCTTTAACTTCTAGTATTCTCTTATGATCATGTTGCTTCTTTTATGTGTATGATCATGTATACCATGTTGCATATATTTCTTTTTATCCTTCTCTAATGTGAAGTTGATATTCTAAATCAATAATCTCTCTACTAGTTTCAACTCATGTTTAATACATTACTTATCCTTCATTTTAAATCAAATGGCTCATGCATGGGTCAAACTTAGTTTCTTTTTCAATCAAGTTTTTCCTTTCTGAATATAGTCTACCTTTATATGATGTATTCATTTATTTAGCTACACTTTTGTTCTTCTTTTAGAAACTAGTTTGTTGTTCTATAGAGACTTAGAATCCAATGGCAGTAGGGATGAATGTATTAAACTTATTAATAAAGGTATACATTCCATGCTCTCAATTATATCATAACCCTCATTCCTTAATCAAGCTTATTATTTCTAACATTTCTCTTTGCTTCAACTAAGTTTCTTATCCTATTCTAATGATTTACATTCTCATCTAGTTCTCATCACTTTAATTCTTCTAAAGACTCTTCACTTCTATGTACTTATAGTATAATTAACTCTTTTCTTCTATTTTCCCTTTGCTTTGGATTACATATAAACATTGTACTCAGTTATATAATCCATTCCTCATGATTGATTCTTACTATCTTGGCCCCTTACATACTTTTCTCATATCTTTTCCCATATTTCATATTTAGATTTCATATAATACTAATAATTAAACTTAATATGAACCTTATGTCGTGTTCCTTTATTCCCAATTAAAGGTTTCTCATATGAGGCCCCAAAGTTGGATCTCAGATATCAATTCCAACTGATTCTTAGATATTCTAATCTTTCCCATATGTTTCAAAATCTTAGTGTATGTACATTCTCACTATGATGTGTGTCTAAATTATTTAGAGTCTACTCTTATTATATTTTTAATAGGAGTCATTAGATCCCAGTATCGCACCCTGCCAGCCGGACCAGGCCAAACCTGTAGTCCTGAAGCCAAGAGCTACTCATGATTACTCAACTCCTATTCATCTCAAATGTATGATAGATAACTTATCCACTTAGGAAAGCTCATTCAAAGATCATTTCTAGTCTATTTGATACAAAGAATGTAATCAATAAATGCTACAACTACATAGTGTACAACAAATCTTAAAGACGCATATATATTTCAAAATACAGAATATCCAAATTCAAACATATAAGATATTTTCTATTCATTTCCAATAAAACAACAATATGAAATGAAAGTTCTATCTCATTTTATATTTATGCTCTTAATTCATGTTACTTATCTTGTTTCTAGCCCTAATATTTCTAGGGTTCCTCTCTAGACCATCCTTCCACTGTATACATGGCCAGGGTATACATGAAAGAATAGACAGAGTAGCTTGATACTAGTTGATCCAAGTACTCATACGCCAAGCCAGGATATCCAAATACTCAAACCCTCAGAGATAACATCATAACATCTCCTATTAGCCACACTTATGACTCTAACTTACTAACTTAATAGTCCCTGACAACTCAGCCTAAGCTCTGATACCAAGTTGTTACACCCCGATATCACAATTACCACTAATCATGAGATTAGGGCATAAATTGAGGATTTAACATAATACAAAGATCCCCCTTAACTTTTTCTTCTTTTTCAAACTATTTTTCTCTCACAATGAACCACATAAATTAACTTTACAAGGGAATATAAGCATTGATTACTCTAATATGATCTCAACATTAATGATACACATCCATACATTCATTCTGTTTCTCACACCTCCATGTACATACAACATGATAATCAAATGCATTCTCTCTTATTTCTTTACAAGGACCTAGAGTGACAAGGACCGACTGAAATTAACTATACTCAGACTTAACTCTTGTAGCAGATCTACTCTAATGCAATGATATCTTCAATCTCCACTATTTCCCTAAAAATTTGAGTAGAGGGTTGAGCTTACTCGCTCAGTGAATGAGTAAAATAATAATGCAGTCTAAAGTACTGAATCAAACATTTATCATTCTTAGATAATTGAAATAAAACAAGATAGTAATTTCAAATTAAAAGACTAGATATTAAAAAACTTACTAATAATGTTGAAGCTTACATCATTAGAAATAAACAAGTATGGAAATATAATCCTCACTATATTCAATATTACATTTAAAGAACAACTGTTGCGAAATTGAAATCAAACCTTTCTTAACTCTTCTTACATATAAGAAACTCTTTAAACTTATATTATCATATTTTAGCTTATTCCCAGATCATATGCAGTGTACTCTACATATGAAGAATCGTAACAAATTATGATCTCGCCGTACAAGACTTAGCTGACTAACCTGAGATGCTAAGTCTTACTACATCACTGGTCTGCAACAGGAAAATGGCTCTCTGGCCTCAGCACACCTATGGGTCATAAAACTAGACTCCTCCTCTAACCTGAGTACACAGGCAGAGAGTCAAGCCACCTATTGGCTTTTCTGTATTCTAGTGCCACCATGATCTCTGGTTGATGTTAGACACTACAAGTTGTATTTTAAGGAGACTTCTACTAGGGCTTCATCCCCCGTACCACCTGTTAGTACGTTCTGACCCCCGTATACTGAACACTACCAGGGTTAGGTCATTTCATCCCTATGGTGTAGACCTCTCATATGGAATCTACAGTGTTCAGGGCCCCTAAGTCTATTATTTTATTATTCTTGGAAAGCTCTTACTATATTGTATCTTTTCCTTACTTATACTTGACTCTGGTATCTCTATGATACCACGTCTATTTATTTGAAATTTATAATACAACATGTATATCATTCTAAACTTGGTAGAGTAGTATATTCAAAATATTGTGATATTCTAAGTAATCATCATATTATACATACAAGTAGACTAAAATTCTTAAATAAACAGAATATATGTCAACTTGTCACTTTATGCACTAGAATCATGCAATTGAACTTCTTAATACACTGATAATACTGAACTGAATGCTTAACATATTGTTTACCCCTTTTTTAGGGTTTCTCCTTACTCGTTCACATATAGCACTTCTCATGTATTCAAGCATATATCATGTCTACTAATATAAATATTCTCATTCAACATTTCTCACATTTATGCATGGCATCGATAACATACCTATCTAGGGTATGTCGTATCTCCACTTGCAATAGAATAACAACATATGCATTTCATGAAAAGTATTTAAGTTAGAAAAATCTGAATCTCATAAACAAAGCATATAAGCATATAAGATAATATTCAGATAAAATCCCACAATATCACATGAATCATTTCAATCATCCATTTATTATTAAATTAGATATGTATACTTGTAAAAGCATACTAGATTGGGTTTCCATCCTTGATTACTTGCTATTCACATGATATGTATTATGAAAATCAAAAACTCTATTTGTCCATATATCAAATCAAAGAGATCAAACATGTAGAATTATATGCACTAGGAACATAAGTAAGATCATATAAACATAAATCCGAATTTCAGCTATAATGTTGTTTAAGCACCCAAATAACTTGAAAATTCAGATCTTCAGAAGATTCTCAATAAACTTCTTAATTCTATAGTATTCAAGATACATGGATATCTATATCCATGTCATCATATAAACATTTTCAGATCATAGTTGGAACATAAATTGAAGTATTCTATAAACTGAATTCAAGAACAGTTCTTTTCATTTATTGTCATCTAGGGAGAAATCGACAATATAAATTAAAGCCATCTAATTGAGTACAATTGACTGAAATATTCTCTTACCCACTCACCCTAAGTTTTGAAACAACTTCAAAACATATCCTATATCTGAAAATCTCGAATCCATATCAAAACCCTAGCAATCGCCACTTTCTTCTTCCTTTCAACTCGGAAACCCTAGAATTGAATATTAGGAGAGAAAGAGTGAGAAAAGGACTTTATTTGATATGATTTCAAATCCAATCAAGGGAGGGATGGAATCTTGACATCAGAGAGAAGATTCACCATGAAACTATATCCAAAGAAGCTAAACTTTACATGATTTCATCATTCCTCAGACCGCAATACCCTAGGTCAGCATCTCCATCACTTTCTCGTCTCAAACCCTAACTCTCCCTCTCTCTCTAGGATTTCATTTCTCTGGATTGAATCATGAATTATGAGAGCTCCTTGTGTGTTAGGTTGACCATATAGAGAAATTGAGTTGCTTGGGTCAATTACACATTGACCCCTCACTATACTTTCTCTATTTCAGCTGAATTTTCTGTCATAAAAATGTTACTATAATTCATCTACTGATAAAGTCTAAACGCATCCAAAAATTATGAAAATTTTACATTTTGTTTATGATTGAGTTTCAAATATCCAGTTAAAATTTCAGATCATTTGGAGTTACTAATAAATAAATAAAAATAAAACACTACACTACTAAAAAGCACTCTATCAGCATTTTGGTCAAAGTATAGTTCGACCGAGAACCACATTCAAAGAACACTCAAATATTTTGAAATTTTTCTCTAATATGCATGATTGAGTTATCCATATCATATCCAAAATTCAATTAAATACAAAATTTTTAGAAAATATGATAAATCATTTACCACACTGTTATCCTGATCAAATTCCATATTCATGTAGTATCAAAACCCTAATTTTTGCCGATTAAGGTTTACATTTCTCAAACCCTAATTCTTCAAACTAAAATCATAGTTAGAGTTTCTTCTTAGGTTTGAAACATCACAATTGATCTACTATCATTAATCAAGTCTAAATGATGTTCAATCTAATCAAGCATGTAATCATTTAGGTAAACCCTAGTTTACCAATTAAGCACAAATGTGGTCATTACATAACTGCTCCTCCATGGACAATAAACTCGGACAGCTGTCGTAGTGACTCCTTTAATCTTGCCACAAACTGTGTTTTGATGTTTCCCTCATAGCAGCATCCAAAGAAATCCTGCCTCTAGAGTATTCCACACAAACCAACTAGAACTCATATCATCATGTTAGAACGGATACACAGAAGTTGTCCCTCCTGTTTGTATATTAGTCACGAATCTGCTCTCCCACAACAATGATCCTCAATAGTTTCTCTCCAATAGTTATCCCTCCCTAGTCATGTAGGACTTGATTTGGATCCGGTGGTTACCACAATCAGAGAGGTAAAAAATTGTCAGAGTAATTGATTCTCAATTGTCTGTGTTGGGTTCTGAAAAGCCCCTAGTACCCCTTTATCTATAGTAGAGGCTAGGGTCAGGGTTCCCAATCTATGCGGGTGTGGAAGGGACTGAAAGATCTCAAATGTTCACAACAATTCTGGAAGTTTTGTGACCTGTGTGTGCCAAAATGGTTGTTTTGTAACTGAGACGGTTGTCTCGCACGTGAGATGGTTGTTTCTCTAAGATAAATGGTCATTTTGCAATGTTTCCCAATCACACATAAATTGCCAATTCAAATTAAATTAATGCTCACCATGATGTTAGTACTAATCCTTGATGTACTCAAATTTCTCCAAGAATCGGGTGTCTCACGGTTGTCTCGCTTTCACGAAGTGATTGTCTGGCTTATGCAAAATAGTCATCTCACTTCCTAGTTCAGGTAGAAATTAGCCAATTCAATTCTAATCAACCTGACACTCCAAACGGTAGCCTTAACACTTGAATTGAATGTATGACAATCTAGTCAGCTGATTTGTTGTGTGAATTGAGTACCTAAACACTTTAGCAATCAATTAAATCATCATTCAAGATCAAAATCCTCTTCTAGATGAGTTCCTATGTGTGTGACCCTATAGGTCCCATATTACGTTGGTAGTTAATCTCCATAACAACTTATGACATCACAAGAAATGACTAGTGCCTAGACATACATCATTGCTACCCGAGTAAATGGAAATTTGGACAACAACTTCAACCTACAAACTTTGAATGGTGTTACAGTGTTTGTATAGTTCCTTTGTCACCGATATCCAGCTTGAACTAGAGGCAGGGAGCAGTCGTCCTCATTATTATTCAATCTTATTCCTTCAACTAGAGCAGACTACACAAGATATATGTAATCTCAATATCACATATTGACTCACATGTGTATGGCCATACTTTTCTCAGTCTCGCTAATCAAGAGGCCTTTGGATCATACTCATGTAAGAGGGAAAAATCCCATCTCGATCACTCACAGTTAGTCCTTGTGTGTCAAAGTCACCCAATCATCACCGTTATAACAACCCATGTTTCAAAACTACATTTTATGATGTCAAAGCATACCCAACGACATGTGATGAGTGTAGCAATTTTAGGTCTAAGAACCACAACCACTAGAATCACTATGAGAGATGATTATGACTTCCAAAATGATGGCTTCCATGTGTCAGTCTAATCGTGGGTCTGTCAGATACACTATTCTCTAACATGTATCTGTGTGCTTGATTTGATATTTCCATATCATGACTAATGAGATTTAGTCATTAACCAACTCACACTTTGATGTTATGTGTCATTGTTGTTTATCAACCTTCCACAAGAACAATCAATCAGGGAAATAATGAGAATATGTATATGTACTCTTAACATCCGTATGATGTCATTTCATAAGGGTACACTTGAATACATACATAATTGAGTAATATCATTCTCTAGACATTTATTATGTTATTCATTATCTCATAACTGAATTAAATTGGAAGCTTGCCTTTATTATTAAGCAAATTATTTACATGTTATGCCATTACAATCATTATATGATTGGCTCTCTGGGCTTACATACCAACATGACTTGCTCGGGCTCTCTATTGGCTACCACAACCAGAGAGGACAAAAATTGTCAGAAGCAATTGAGTTGTGTTATGGGGAGCCCCCAATATCTCTATATTTATAGGAGGGTTAGTGTCTGGGTTTCCAATCTGTGTAGGAGTGGAAGGAACTGGAAGATCATGAACTTTCACAACATGAAAATCACAAACCTGTCAGTTGGCAATTGAACCGGTCGGTTCACATGTGAGCCGGTCAGTTTACATCCCAAAGTAGTTTTTTAGCCATGTTTCCCAATCACGCATAAATTAGCAGTCTCGTTTCCAATTAATGCACAACATTAATTCTTATATCAATCGAATTGAACAAGTGGAATGATCAACGTTTCTCACAAATTTGGAAAAGCTACCAGAATCTTCAGTTGGCATGACAGAGCCAATCGGTTCACCAGGTGAACTGGTCGTCTCACCCAACCTAAGTCAATCGGTTCACTCAGTGAGACGATGGTTGGTGCTCTGATTCACTAAGACAATTCAATTCTAATCAACCTGACACTCCAAATAGCTATCTCAACACTTGAGCCGATTGGTTGGTAGTTTAGTCAGCTGAACTGTGATTGAATTGAATACCTAAATACTTTAATAATCAATCCAATCATCATTCATGATTAAACTCCTCTTCTAGATGATTTCCTATGTGTGTGACCCTATAGTCCAGTATCACATTGGAAGTGAATATCCATAACTAGTTTATGACATCACAAGCAAAGAGTGGTGCCTAGTCGCACATTAGTGCTACCCAAGTGAATGGAAAGTTGGAGAACAACTTCAACCTACAATCTGTGTAAGGTTCTACAGTAATTATATAATTCCTTTATCTCTGATATCTGAGATGAACTCAAGGCATGGAATCATCATCCTCTTAATGTTCAATCCATGTTCCTTGAACTAAGAGCAGACTGTATGAGATATATGTGACCTCAATATCATATATTGATTCATATGTGTATGCACATGTATTTCTCAGTCTTTCTTATCAAGTGGCCAGGATATCAAACTCCAATAGAAGGGATAAATCCCATCTACATCACTCACAATCAGTCCCCATGTATCATAACTACCCAATCACCACATTTATGGAAATCCCTATTCAGAGTTACGTTTGATGATGTAAAAGTATACTAAATGACATGTGATGAGTGTAGCGACTTGAGGTCTAAGAATCACAATCACCACCTTCACTATGAGAGATGACTATGACCATAAATGATGGTTTCCATGTATCACTCTCAAGGTGGGTATGTCTGATACATTGTTCTCAACAAGTACTTGTGTACTTGGTTTGATATACCATATGATGAATAATGAGATTCTATCATCAACCAACCCACACTGTAGTCTTGTGTGTTACAACTGTCTATCTACCTTCCACAGTAACAACCGACTAGGTGTTGGGTTTTACGGGAGGCAGAGAAGCAGCGGAAACAACAAATTTCTCCCCAAAACCCAGAACAAAAGGAATCGTGTCAATGTCTATACAATAGGAAAGATGGTTTGTGGATGCATACCTTGTCCCGAGGCTTGCTCGGCGATAGTACCTCGCGCCTTGTGTGGTCTTCATCTCAGGTCTTGGACGATGTCTGTGCAGCTCCTGGTCACACCGGGACTGAAGACTCCTAGTCTCACCGAGACTGTCGGGATTGATAGTTGTCCTCCGAGCGACAGAGGTCTCCCGCCTCTACAGTCATCCACACAGACTGCCTGGAACTTAGATCTCCTTGTCCCAAAAGGAATCAGAAGGAGTCGCACCCTCCTGTCAGCGTACTAGTCGATGACTCACTCACCTGCCACCAGTCGCTTTCTGCAGTTGTCTTTCCCTTGTTGTGCCTCCCTTATCAGGTAGCACTTGCTTGGGCTCTCTCGGTTACCAAAACTAGAGAGAACGACAACTTTACAGAGCAACTGTTTGCACTGAGTTGTACTTTGAGAAGCCCCCAATACCCTTATATATATAGGATGGTCATGGGACATGGTTCTCTATCCCAGGCAATGTGGGACTAAAGTAGGAGTAGAAGGGTTTGAGATTTTCCACAAAAACAACCAACTGCGTAACCTGAATCGATCGTTCACAACTGAAATGGTCGGTTGGGGATATGAGTCGGTCGGTTGACACCTCAACCGATCAGTTGGGACCCATGAAATAGTCAGTTCACTTTTGAACCGGTCGGTTCGTGGTCCTGATTAGTTCCCGATTGACTTTTCTTCTTTTGTTTCGAATTGGTATCAAATACCAATCCTTGTTCCAATCAAATTGGGCAAGTGAAATGAAAGGAAATTTCTCACCAATCTTACTTTCCCAACTTGCTCGGTTGGACTTGAACCGATCGTTTCAACACTTGAACAGATCCTTTCACCCTGTCCATGAGCCGATCGACTCACTAGTTGAGCCGATCGGTTCACCAAGCTCAGCCGATCGGTTCATCGCATGAGCTGATCGGTTGGGAGTGCAGATTGTGCAGAATCAGTCAATCGCAGTTTCAATCATTCTGATACTCTAATCAATCAATCCAACACCTTGAACACTATGATATTGAGCTATCAATTGATTGAGTGTTTAATTGAACTATTAAACTCCTTTAGTAATCAATCTAAACATGTTTGTGGACAAACTCCTATTCCAGGTTAAATCCTATGTGTGTGACCCTGCAAGTCCATTTCACGTTGGCAGTGAAAGTCCATAACACTTATGACTTCACAAGCAAAGAGAGGTGCCTAGTCACACATCAGTGCTACCCAAGTGAAATAGAAAGTTGGAGAACAACTTTCAAACCTACAATCCGTGAATGGTGTTACAGTGAATGTATAATTCCTTTGTCACTGATATCCTGAATGAACTCGAGGCATGGAACAGTCATCCTGTCAACGTTCATTCATTTCCTTGATCTCAGAGCAGACTGGATGAGATGTATGTGACATCAATATCACATATTGATTGACACGTGCATGCGCATGCCTTTCTCAATCCTACTCATCAAGTGTCTAAGGACATCAAACTCCCTCAGGAGGGACAAATCTCATATCTATCACTCACCCCTCAAAAGCCTCATGTGTCAAAGCCACCCAATCATCACCTTTATAACAACCCATGTTTCAGGACTGCGTTTGATGATGTCAAAGTGTACCCAACGACATGTGTTGAGTGTAGTGATTTTAGGTCTAAGAATCACACTCACCACCATCACTGTGAGAGCTGACTGTGACTACCAAGTCATGGTTCCATGTGTCACTCTCACGGTGGGTCTGTCTGGTACCTTGTTCTCTAACAAGTACCTATGTGCTTGGTTTGATATCACTATATCATGACTAATGAGATTCTATCATCAACCAACACATAATCTAGTCTTCAGTGTTATTGATGTCTATGGTTATTTCCATAATAACAACCGACTAGGGACTAAACAAGAATGTATACTCTTAACATCCATATGATCTCATCGTTTAGGTCCTGAACCTAAAAGCATACGTCATTGAGTAAAACCATTCTTTAGACATCTATCATGTTACACCATCATCTCAGAAATAGCTTAAACATATAGATCGGAAATTGCCTTTATTATTATTCAAATCATTTACAAAGTATCCCATTACAATCATCATATGACTTGCTCTATGGGCATACATACCAACAGACTCCCACTTGTACTTAGAACCAGTCACCAAGGAACCTCAGTCCTTGTGACCTAGCATGACTATCATGCTTCTGCTGAGAAAGGGCCTTAGTCAGTGGTTCAGCTATGTTGTCTTCAGTTGGTACTTTGCAAATCTTCACATCTCCTCATTGTATAATCTCTCATATGAGATGGAAGTGCCACAGTATGTGCTTGGACCGCTGATATGATCTGGGTTCCTTAGCTTGTGCAATAGCTCCATTATTGTCACAATAAAGCTCAATTGCATCACAGCTACTGGGAACTACACCAAGTTCAGAAATGAACTTCCTGATCCACACAGCCTCCTTTGCTGCATGTGAAGCAACAATATACTCGGCCTCTGTAGTAGAATCGGCAACTGTTTCTTGCTTGGAACTCTTCCATCTCATAGCTCCATTATTAAGGCAAAATACAAATCCTGACTGCGATCTGTAATCATCTTTATCGGTTTGGAAGCTTGCATCGGTGTAACCCTTTACAACCGACTCTTCCTCGCCACCGTAAACAAGAAACTGATCCTTAGTCCTTCACAAGTACTTGAGGATGTTCTTTACGGCTGTCCAGTGAGCATCCCCCGGATCTGACTGGTACGTGCTCATCATGCTTAGAGCATACGAGACATCTGGGCATGTGCACAACATAGCGTACATGATGGATCTGATGGCTGATGCATATGGGATCCCATTCATACACTCCCTCTCTTCACAAGATTGGGGACATTGAGCTCTAGAGACTGTGACTCCATGTAGCATGGGGATGTTTCCTCTCTTTGAGTTCTCCATGCTGAACCGCTTCAGCAATTTGTCAATGTACGTGCTCTGACTTAGTCTGAGAAGCCTTCTAGATCTATCTCTATAGATCTTAATTCCTAGAATGTAGGATGCTTCTCCTAAGTCCTTCATTGAGAAAGTATTCCCAAGACAAGTCTTTACCTTCTCTAAGGCTAAGACATCATTCCCTATTAAAAGTATGTCATCCACATACAATATGAGGAATGTGGTTGAGCTCCCAGTAACCTTCTTGTACACACAAGGTTCATCTTCATTTTGAATAAAGCCAAACACTTTGACTTCCTCATCAAATCCAAGATTCCAACTCTGAGATGCTTGCTTCAATCCATAGGTTGACCTTTGCAGCTTACAAACTTTATTGGCATTCTTTGGATCCACAAAACCTTCAGGATGTGTCATGTACACATCCTCATTTATATTCCCATTAAGGAATGCGGTTTTAACATCCATATGCCAAATCTCATAGTCATAATAAGCTGCAATAGCAAGCATGATCCGGATGGACTTAATCATGGCAACTGCAGAAAAGGTTTCGTCATAGTCAACACCTTGAACTTGTCGAAATCTCTTCGCAACCAATCTGCCTTTATAAGTTTGCACATATCCATCTATGTCGGTCTTTTTCTTAAAGACCCACTTGCACCCTATGGGTTTTACCCCTTCGGGTGGTTCCACCAAAGTCCATACTTTGTTGGAGTACATGGATTCCATCTCGGATCTCATGGCTTCAAGCCATTTCTCAGAATATGGTCCCTCCATAGCCGCTACGTAGGTAGTTGGATCATCATCTATGATCAACTCACCACCTTCCCGAGTCACAAGGTATCCAAACCTCTCAGATTCAAGGCGGGTCCTACTAGATCTACGAGGTCCTTGTGTTACTAGAGGAGAATGAGATCCCACAACACCTTGTGAATCTCCATATTCCTCTCGTACATCTACTGGTTCAATGTTTTCTTGTTGGGCTTGAACCTCTTCAAGCTCTATTTTCCTTCCACTGCTTCCTTTGGAAATAAATTCCTTCTCTAGGAACACAGCTGTCCTGGCAACAAATACTTTGTTGTCAGTAGGGTGGTATAGATAATATCTTCTCGTTTCCTTGGGGTATCCAACAAAATAACATTTATCGGATCTGGGTCCAAGCTTATCAGGAAACATTTTCCTAATGTAAGCCTCACAACCCCAAGTCTTCAGAAAAGACAAATCGGGACGCTTCCCGTACCATATTTCATATGGTGTCTTTTGAACCGATTTATATGGTACACGGTTAAGTGTAAACGCGGCGGTTTCAAGAGCATGACCCCAGAAGGAAATCGGAAGATCAGCAAAACTCATCATTGATCGCACCATATCCAACAATGTGTGATTCCTTCTTTCAGACACACCGTTATGTTGTGGTGTTCCAGGCGGAGTCCATTGTGATACAATACCACAGGCTCACAGAAGGTCCTCAAACTCCTGGCTTAAGTATTCTCCACCTCAATCGGATCGAAGTGCCTTAATACTTTTACCAAGTTGGTTCTGTACTTCATTCATGAAATCCTTGAACCTTTCAAGGGTTTCTGACTTATGCTTCATCAGGTACACATAGCCATACTTACTGAAATCATCAGTGAAGGTAATGAAGTACTAACACCCATTTCTGGCATTAGTTCAAAAAGGCCCACATACATCAGTATGTATGAGTCCTAATAGATCACTAGCTCTCCCACCTTTACCTGAAAAGGGAGTCTTGGTCATCTTGCCCAATAAACAATATTCACATGTCTCTATTGATTCATAATCAAAAGAGTCTAGATAACCATCTTTATGGAGTCTAGAAATGTGCTTTTTATTTATGTGCCCTAGACGACAATGCCAAAGATATGTTTTGTTTGAGTCCTTGAGTTTTTGCTTTTTGGTGTTTACGTTGTATACACTTGTCTCCAAATCTATCAAGTATAGACCATAAGACATTGGGGAACTTCCATAAAAGATCCCATCTTTAGAAATGGAACAATTTCCATTCTTAATAAGAAATTCAAATCCATCCTTGTCCAAACAAGAGACGTAAATGATATTCCTATTTATGGCAGGTACATAATAGCAGTTCTTTAACTCTATTATTATTCCACTTAGTAGAGTTAACTCATTGGTTCCTACGAAACTGGAGGCAACCCTTGCCCCATTGGAAACACGTAGTTCAACCTCGCCTTTCCCCAAAGGCCTACTTCTCTTAAGATCCTTCACATGTGAACAAATGTGAGATCTGCATCCGGTATCAAGTACCCATGATGAAGAAGTAGTAAAGTTAATCTCTATCATGTATACACCAGAAGTAGAGATCTCTATCTCTGACTTCTTCTTCCATCATTCCTTCCATCCTCTCCATGTAGAAGAAATTGGTTTGGCGAGAGAACCCTTCTCTCCCTTACCTTTCGTTCCATTGATCTCTATCAATGAACTTTCTTTCTTCTTCACTAACGCATTAAGCGTACATAGAGTGGATTCAAAGGCTCCTGGTATATCTAGATTGTGCAGAACACTTCTCACAATCCTCAACCAGTTATGGAATTTGTTCTCAATTAATTTTCCCATTTTAAAAGATGATTCTTTTGCCATTCTATAAGAGAAAATTGCATTTGTCAAAACTCCTTTTGATTTGATTTGAATAAAATTTGACGATAGTTAATTAGGCCTTTAATTAATTACCGCTCCCACTATTTTGACTCAAATTGATAGCCCTCATCATCAATTCAGAAGATTACAACGTACAATCTTCTAGTGGGTCAAGATCCTAAAATCCTCTGAGCCATGGACCAGCTAGGGCTGTCACCCACAACTCAGATCTCCCAGGTAGGCAACTCTTGCCAATTGCATCATATGCAACTCTTGAAAGATGTCACATGCAACTCCTTGCCATGATCATCTCCATGCCTCAAGGTGCTAGATCCTATCTAGGTCACCTTGTTAAGTCCGACCCAAAGCCAACACGATGAATATGCATCCTACTAGGGCAGACCCACACATTCATCCTTCACGCTTCCACGAGATAGACGGTGCACCACGCTAGGGCGTTCCCACACTTGGTCGATCAAGCTTTTCATGTGTGTCGTATTTGGAAGGCATCTAAAACTTTAATATTTAATGAGGGATTTTTTTTATATACATATACATATCCAATCACCACTATATATAGTACATATCATATACATGCTATATACCACAGATAACATGCAAAACGATAAAAGTAATGGTTATGGCCATCCTATTATAATTCCTCGAGCCAAGAGGAATCACGGTCATCTAGGTCTACATCTGTTATGACCCAACCCACGTGGTGGGCCCATAACCCACAGGTCCCAGGATCGAAACCTGGCTCTATAATCTAGAAGAAGCTACGTGGGAGCTTGAATCTGAGATGCGTAACAAGTTTCCTTTTCTTTTAGGAATTTCGGGACGAAATTCTTATAAGGGAGGGAGATTGTTATGACCCACGTTGAGGTTAGCCAGTAAATACCTCAAATTATGTGAAACACCTCAATTAGTGCTAAGCACCATGTTAAACTGCATGGTTAATCAAGATAAGTTACGTCGTGAATCAATAGTTGAGTTTGAGTCATCAGAGGTAATTAATGATAATAGCAACGTTGATCATTAAGTTAATTAAGTTGAATTAAGTATACAGATGCGATTAGTGTTTTGGTCAAGTGTTACTAGTTGATTAGCATGTTTTCATGCCTTAAGAAGGTAGTGGATTTTTTGCTTGAGAGTTTGCAAAAAGAATCAGTTGATTTGGACACTCGAGGCGAGAGTTATAACATTTTCTAGAAACTTGGACCTAGTTAGCAATTTTTTTCCAAGTATTTTGGCTATTTCTTTTCCTTACCCCCTTTTATTGGGTCGGCTACTTATTTTCCTCACTTATAACTTTATCTTTTGATCCTAATGATCCCTAATGACTCAGCCGAAGCTCTCTACTTGGTTCTCGTGACCACATCCTCTTCGTGCTATCTGCAATAGTATAACAGAACATTTCCTGTTAGAAAATTGCAGTTAGAAGGAAGACACTTAAGTCCTAATCCTATTGGTCTCTTATCGTCCCCTGACCTTGACTTAGAGTATTCATATACTCAACATGGCTTTGATACCAAGATGTCACACCCCGATCTCACACTGACCACTAATCCCGAGATTAGGGCGCGACGGAGGGATTATTACATAAATAAATCACTGAGAACTTTTTTCTTTTTAAAACCTCGTAATGATATCCGGATTATAGCTGTAAACTAAACATAATAAACTATTGCGGAAGCATTTCAATTAAACTGGCTAGAGAACATAAACAAAGTTTACAACATGTAACATTGTTTAACAGAAAGTAAAACATAACAGTTAATTTACACCTTTTACACATTCGCCATACATTCTCTCTCTCACCCACACCATGTCCCAAGGATCGAGGGGAAAGGACTAAGAGACCTCTAACTACTAACTACGTATACCTTCTACAGTCTAAGTGTTAGGATGAAAGGATCCTTCAGTTTTCCTGCTGCTGATGATGACCTGAAAATGTTTTGAGTAGAGGTATGAGCCTACTCGCTCAGTGAATAGCATTTCATTTAGCTATCACTAAACAACTCACCAGGTTTATAAAATTTAAATAAACATAAATACAGTACAAACAGGGCAGTTCTAATGACATAGCAAATTACAGAATATAATCGCATTTCTATGCAACAACAGATAATTTAAACAAATAAACTGATATAATGATTTGGCACAAAAGTTCGGATATATTAATTTACTGTGATCCTATATGATTACATATTTATTTTATTATGCCCCAAACATATGCAGCGCACTCTACATATGAAGATCTGTAGTAAACTACGATCCCACCGTACAAGACTTAGCGACACACCCGGGAAATGCTAAGTCTGACTGTCCGTCCTGGTCTGCACAGGACTCTCAGGCGCACAAGGGCCTCAGGCGCACAAGGGCCTGTCTGCACTCTCAGGATCTCAAGGGCCTCACTGCAGTTCCTAGGCACTCAAGGGCCTCACTGCACTAACTCTGAGTGCTCTAGACTCCTCCCGCAACCTGTAGTGCACAGTCGGAGGGTCTGGGTTACCAGTGTGACACACGCACGGATTATTGTTGAATAACCCCTATATTACTCTAGTGCCACCGTGACACATGCACGGATTATTGTTGAACACTGGTCACCAACCATCTAGGCTCAGGGCTAGATCGGTCGTTTCACCCCAAAGGTACAGACCGCGCAATGGGGTTCTACGGTGTTGGGGCACCTAAGTCTATTAACTGATAAACATATAAACATTTAAACAGGAAAATCACATTTACTGATTTCATATCAGATCACAATACACTGTCATTCTAAACCGACAGAGCAATATATTTCAAATCATTGTAATTTCTGAGAAATTCTCATACCATGCATTCAGGCAAATTAGAAATGCATAAATAACCCAACTTATTTCAGTTTGGCACATAAATAGAGAATTTACGCAATTGAACATCTTATTGCACAAATTAAAGAAATTTACTTCACATATGAGAATCATACTCAACAATAATCAATTCTCTAAAATTCTCAAAAAACGTGCACATTAACCCAAATCCTAGTTTGTGCATCACTTAACTCAATTAAGAGTTAATTACATATCACAACACAATTTAATAACAATACTTGAGAATTTCTGGAATAATTCAGAGAAATGTGCCATTTCATGTAAATATCAATTTACACATATTAACGTCAAAAGATATATGCAATTAGGGTTTTATTGCATATTTTTATTTATTCATATCAACTTTGAAATCGTACATCTGATAATTTATCAGAAATCCCTATTGTCTGGGTTCATACCCAAACCATACCAATTTCAGATATAAATTTCTAATTTCAACATTCAAATAAGCAATTTAGGTTCCAATGAACCATATAAATCAACCGATTCAATCCACACTGATCAAATGTTAAATTTAATCATATAACAGCGTCTAGAAGCAGTTTATGAAATAAAAAGTCGGGCGACGCCAAACGCTGCCCGACGCCTGATAACGTCTGTTATCAGTGTAATTCGCGCACAAAATAGAAAATGTTCAGACGCCTGAGTTTATTAATGATAAATAAATGAAATCCTACTCACATAATTCGGGATGTCCGAATTCGTCCGGGAACGCGTCTAGGGACCAGTTTCTGGGCGTCAACGGGTTCGTCTTCTTCCTTAGAATTCTTTGTTCCCAACCTGTTGCGAACAAAAACCAAACACATTCAAGCACAGGTTGCCGGAAGGTGCAAAATTGCCGGCTGAATCATAGCGAATAGTTGCGAACCTTGCTTGGTCCTCAAATTTGGAGTCAAAGGCATCAAACTCCATGGTACTAGCTGCGCCCAAGCACCTCTAGATGCAGCTTCACGTAGCAGCTGCTACCTGCTTAATGGGGTGCCACCCTAGGTGGTCATCGCTAGCTGTGGCTATGGTTGCAAATCCTAGATCCCGAGATTTGAGATCAAGAGAGCACTTTCTCTTTACTAGGCGGCCCACGATGGCCCCTGGCCATGAGCAGCGGTTGCAACTGCAGCTTGGCCGCCGGCCAAGGTTGCAGGGCAGCAGCTAGGGCTAGGGCGAGTGGAGTGGAGGAAGAAGAGCCGCCATTCCTTGGCGTATGGAGGTGCTTCCTGAGCTAAAGGTGCCGCACCCTCAACTCCTAGCTGGTCAGGCGATCTACTGCAACAACCTGCAGGTCAGGGTGCCACTAGGGCCGGTTGAAGCTGCAGTTTGGGCGAGCTAGAAAAGGGAGAAAGGAGGAATGGCGGCGGAATAAGCATTTCTGGAAGGGGCTACCAAGCCCTAGATCGGCCGCAGGGTGGGCTGCTTGGGCGCCGCCTAGCGGCTGGTCCTGTTCTATCGGGCATCCGCTCAATCGCAAAATGTCTGGTCCTGGAAGCGGCCGAGAGAAGAAGATAAGGGAAGAAAAAAAAATAAGTATCCGACCCAATAAAAGGGGGTAAGGAAAAGAAATAGCCAAAATACTTGGAAAAAAATTGCTAACTAGGTCCAAGTTTCTAGAAAATGTTATAACTCTCGCCTCGAGTGTCCAAATCAACTGATTCTTTTTGCAAACTCTCAAGCACAAAATCCACTACCTTCTCAAGGCATGAAAACATGCTAATCAACTAGTAACACTTGACCAAAACACTAATCGCATCTGTATACTTAATTCAACTTAATTAACTTAATGATCAACGTTGCTATTATCATTAATTACCTCTGATGACTCAAACTCAACTATTGATTCACGACGTAACTTATCTTGATTAACCATGCAGTTTAACATGGTGCTTAGCACTAATTGAGGTGTTTCACATAATTTGAGGTATTTACTGGCTAACCTCAACGTGGGTCATAACAACATCACATGCAACCTGTACAAGATGAAATCTGTGCCTGCCTTTCTGGGTTTGATCAGCTCATCTCCATGACTGATCGGCTCGCCATCAAGTTGGTTGTTTGGGTGCCACCAGCCGATCGACTGGCACCTCCAGCCGATCGGTTCACCGGTCGTCGTGCATCTCCTCAGATTGCCACCCGCTTGTATCGCTCCTCGAACCATTCGTCTGGAACGTCAACTGATCGGTTCACTCCTTGAACCGATCTTCTCAGTTGTCGTCAGGTCGTTCGCCGTTCTTTGACATAAAAGGAAATAAAATCTATCCTATTTACAATTGAATTGTAAAACCCCAAGTTACATTCTGGGGGAGCAAAGGTAGGAAAAGAAATCTCAAATTATTTTGAGTTACATTAGGAATAGGAGAAAGGGAATCGGTGCGCAGACCGAGATGCAAGCAACCACATACAACCACACACAGATATAGGGTTTATAGGCCATAACCATACTACACATCCACCACAAAACTCGTTTAAGGGCGACACGTATCGAGTGCATTAATATTACATATCATATATGTATATTTGGGATTTGTGGATTGGACATGCATAAAGCCAATTTTATTCGCATCGTATGCAATAAATAAAGGCGACAAACCAAAATTAATCATATCGATAATCCTAAAATATAGAGCAGTTGACGTGGCTCTGATACCACTGTTGGGTTTTACGGGAGGCAGAGAAGCAGCGGAAACAAAAATTGTCTCCCCAAAACCCAGAACAAAAGGAATCACGTCAACGTCTATACAATAGAAAAGATAGTTTTTGGATGCATACCTTGTCCTGAGGCTTTCTCGGCGACAGTACCTCACGCCTTGCACGGTCTTCACCTCCGGTCTTGGACGGTGTCTGTGCAGCTCCTGGTCACACTGGGACTGAAGACTCCTGGTCTCACCGGGACTGTCGGGATTGACAATTGTCCTCCGAGTGACAGAGGTCTCCCGCCTCTACAGTCGTCCACACAGACTGCCTGGAACTCCGATCTCATTGTCCCATAAGGAATCAGAAGGAGTCACACCCTCCTATCAGTGTACTAGTCGCCGACTAACTCACCTGCCACCAGTCACTTTCTGCAGTTGTCTTTCCCTTGTTGTGCCTCCCTTATCGGGTAGCACTTGCTCGGGCTCTCTCGGTTACCAAAACCAGAGAAAACGACAACTTTACAGAGCAACTGGTTGCACTGTGTTGTACTTTGAGAAGCCCCCAATGCCCCTATATATAGGAGGGTCATGGGACAGGGTTCTCTATCCCGGACAATATGGGACTAAAGCAGGGGTAGAAGGGTTCGAGATTTTCCACAAAAACAACCAACTACGTAACATGAACCGATCGTTTCACAACTGAAACAGTTGGTCGGGGATCTGAGTCGGTCGGTTGACACCTCAACCGATCGGTTGGGACCCATGAAACGGTCGATTCACTTCTGAACCGGTCGGTTTGTGGTCCTGATCAGTTCCCGATTGCCTTTTCTTCTTTTGTTTTGAATTGGTATCAAATACCAATCCTTGTTCCAATCAAATTGGGCAAGTGAAACGAAAGGAAATTTCTCACCAATCTTACTTTCCCAACTTGCTCGGTTGGACTTGAACCGATTGTTTCAACACTTGAACGGATCGTTTCACCCTGTCCATGAGCCGATCGACTCACCAATTGAGCCGATCGGTTCACCAAGCTCAACCGATCGGTTTATCACATGAGCCGATCAGTTGGTAGTGCAGATTATGCAGAATCAGTCAATCACAGTTTCAATCAATCTGATACTCTAATCAATAAGTCCAACACCTAGAACACTATGATACTGAACTATCAATTGATTGAGTGTTTAATTGAACTACTAAACTCCTTTAGTAATCAATCTAAACATGTTTGTGGACAAACTCCTATTCCAGGTTAAATCCTATGTGTGTGACCCTGCAGGTCCATTTCACGTTGGCAGTGAAAGTCCATAACACTTATGACTTCACAAGCAAAGAGTGGTGCCTAGTCACACATCAGTGCTACCCAAGTGAAATAGAAAGTTGGAGAACAACTTTCAATCCTACAATCCGTGAATGGTGTTATAGTGAATGTATAATCCCTTTATCATTGATATCCTGAATGAATTCAAGGCATGGAACAGTCATCCTGTCAACGTTCATTCATTTCCTTGATCTCAGAGCAGGCTGGATGAGATGTATGTGACATCAATATCACATATTGATTCACACGTGCATGTGCATGCCTTTCTCAATCCTACTCATCAAGCGGCCAAGGACATCAAACTCCCTCAGGAGGGACAAATCCCATATCCATCACTCACCCCTCAAAAGCCCCATGTGTCAAAGCCACCCAATCATCACCTTTATAACAACCCATGTTGCAGGACTGTGTTTGATGATGTCAAAGTGTACCCAACGACATGTGTTGAGTGTAGTGATTTTAGGTCTAAGAATCACACTCACCACCATCACTGTGAGAGCTTACTGTGACTACCAAGTCATGGTTCCATGTGTCACTCTCACGGTGGGTCTGTCTGGTACCTTGTTCTCTAACAAGTACTTATGTGTTTGGTTTGATATCACTATATCATGACTAATGAGATTCTGTCATCAACCAACACACAATCTAGTCTTTAGTGCTATTGATGTCTATGGTTATTTCCACAATAACAACTGACTAGGGACTAAACAAGAATGTATACTCTTAACATCCGTATGATCTCATCGTTTAGGTCCTGAACCTAAAAGCATACGTCATTGAGTAAAACCATTCTTTAGACATCTATCATGTTACACCATCATCTCAGAAACAGTTTAAACATATAGATCAGAAATTGCCTTTATTATTATTCAAATCATTTACAAAGTATCGCATTACAATCATCATATGACATGCTCTATGGGCATACATACCAACACTAGGGACATAATAAGAATGTACATACTCTTAGCATCCGTATGGTCTCATTGTTCAAGTCATATACTTGAATACATACATCGCTGAGTATTGTCATTCTCTAGACATTCATAATGTTTCCTCATTATCTCATAATTGAGTGAAACATAATGAATCAGAAGCTTTCCTTTATGATTATTAATCAAATCCTTTATGTTATATGTCGTGTCAATCATCATATTATTGTCTCTCTGGCCATACCATACCAACAAAAGGTGTACTGGAAAGAACATTGGTTTGAGCAATAAATCTAGCATTTTTAGTTCTAAGCATGAAAAGATCATCAAGATAAATCCTATTCTAATCCTTAATAGCATCACAAGCAAGTTTGAGATCATCATATTTAGTTCTAAGTAAAACAAGCTCATCTACTCAAACTTGATTTTCTTTTTTAAGACTATTTCTGTTCTTAAGGTAGATGTCATTCTCTACTTCAACTCCATTGTATTGGAGATCAAAATCAAGAAATTACCATTGCAAGGAATCAATGTAATCAAGATGCAACTTCACATTTTTTATCAAGAATGTCAATTTTAGCATACAAATCATCTATGATCTTCCTAACCTCTTCTTCTTAGATTTGCATTCAGAATAAGAGGAGTGTGTAGCATTAAGCATGTCAGTGAGAGTTTCCTTAGATAACTCATGTAAGCTTACTTGACTTACCTTACTTACCTCAACAATGTCTTCACTTATAAGGCCATGAGTGCAAGATGTTATTATCCTTCATTGGAGCTTTCATCACTAGAAGATGAGTCTTCCCATGTGGCATTCTTTGCATGTTTACTCCTTTTGTCATTCTTGTCCTTCTTCTTGTACTTTCCATCCTTCTTGTAGTCCTCCCTTTTCATAGAGTTTCTCTTGTGGTAGGACTTCTTAGCCTTGGGGCATTCATTCTTGCAATTCCCTTTTTCCCACATTCATAGCCCCTAGGAGTGGAGGAGGAGGAAGACTTTTCCTTGAAGTACTTGCCCTTGGAGTAGTTAGCTTCATGCTCACGTGGGGCATCATCTTCACTTGAAGAAGGAGAAGTAGATCAACCTACGTGTTGTTGTTGAAGGAGTTCTTCCATTTGAGCTTTGAATGCACTATCTTTGATCTTCTTTGGTTCCTTCTCTTCTTGCTTTTCAAATTCCTCTTTCTATTCAAGCCTTGGCTCATGATCTTGGAGGTTTCCAATGAGCTCTTTGGTGGAAATGTCACTAATACTTCTAACTTCTTCAATGGAAGTCACCTTGGATTCCAATCTCGTTGGGAGAGACCTTAAGACTTGGAGTTGATGGCTCATTATCCATGGTGTGACCCAATTGAGCAAGTCCATTGATGATGGTGTTGAGCCTTGTATACATCTCTACCACTCTCTCCTTCTTGCCCATCTTGAAGTTTTCAAGGAGACCCTTGAGCATGTAGATCTTGGACTCATTGACTTGCTTTATGCCTTCATAGGTGATGCACAACTTGTCCCAAATCTCATGGCATGTGTCCCAAGATGAGATGCGGCTGAACTCAGAGGGGGCGGGGGATGCATAGATGATGCTTATTGCTTTTGCATTCAATTGTGCCTTCTTGACCGTAGCTTCATCCCAAGTGGATATCTCACTGACTGGCTCCTTGTATGGAAGAACCACCACCTTCCACATGTTGTAGTCATTCCTTGAAGGTAGAATTGTATCTTTTATTTCCAATAAGGGAACTTAGTGTCATCGAAGATTGGGGGTCTCATAGATAAACCTCCCTCTAGGTTGAGGGACCCAAGTAGGTTGTCGCCGATCTTCTCGTCTTGGAGGAGATGTTACTAGGAACAATTTCAAATTCAGAGAAGACTAGAGGGGGTAATTAGAGCTAAAAACACTCACACAAAACTTGTTAAACCTTCAAGTTACTTCAACTAGGAACAATTTCAAATAGTGAATTTGATGGCAATCTAAACATACATAGAAAGGATGAGAGAGATTGAAACAAGCACTAGAACAAGCTATTTAGAGTGGTTTCACTCTCCAAACTAGGAGACAGTCAGTCAACTATCTAGAGAGGTCAAACTCTAGAATTTTACAACCTATGTATACTTATATTACAATATAAGACATACAATTGACCTTACTTTTCTGGGACAAGGATACCCAACTTCCCTTTCAGGTCAAGGGAGCAAATAACCTTACAACCAAGGACTTACCCATCCATGAGCTAGAGTCTTCTACCTCACCAAAGTCTTACCCACTCTTGCAAGTAGCTGGACACCTTTGTCAAGGAGATCCCCTCTTTGTATTGAGTCCTTTTCCTTGAAGGATTTACCCACTTCACTCTTGGATCTTTAGCCTTGTCCTCCTCCTTCACTCGAAGAAGCTTTTTGCACCTTCTTCTACAACTTGAAGAAGCGTGTACCTTCTCCTTCACTTGGAGAAGCTTTCACCAACAAGCACTTGAAGAAAGGGGTTGGGAAAGAGATCTTTGAGAGCATTACACAAGCACAATGGAGTATCTCTCTCACATGCAACCCGTCTCACTTATATAGACATTTGCCTTTGTAAACAAGAGAGAGAAATGGGCTCTAGTGGACTTGATGCACTCTACCATAGCTAGGAGCTTAAATAGCATAAAAGAGCAACCTTAGAATGAACTCGAAGAGGTCTTATTAATAGCTGGGGTTGTCCACTAGTGCCTATGAACACTGACGAACAAATTCTAGTCATTTGGGGTATTGCAACTGATCTATTTTTGATGTTAGCAACATCCCAACGGTACACATTTTTTACAATGCAATTGGTCAAGTTTTAATAAAGGTAACCCAACCGATAACACTATGCGAAAAAGCCAATTTGAACCATCAGTTGAGTTTATCTTGGATGAAACTCGACCAAATGATTAAATCTATTTTGCTCAGTGTAAGGATCGGTCGAGTTCTGTGAGTGTGCAACTAGACTGCACCTGAATTTTCTCAAAATCTAGTAAGGGGATTAGTCGACTTTATGATAGGTAAAATTTGATTAAAAAAACTCCCTATAATGAATTTTGGAAAATGCCATTAAAGTGATTAATCGTTCGAGTTGAGTGCTCCTGATTTTTTCTCATCTTAGTTATAAGTCATCACATCAATGCAAATAATTACAAAAATCATCCTAAAGGTTTTACGGGGTTTTGCACAAAAGTGCATTTGCATAGCTTTTGATTGGAACTAGATCAAGCTATTGCTTGATGAATTTGATCCTTTTCACATACATAACGCCTGGAATCAATCTCAAGCATACATATTAGATAAATATGAATGGAATGGTTAAGTCATTATCAAAATATGGACAATGTGTAATACCTAGGTCAACAATGACCACTGTCCCTCCAGGGCTCCTGTGCATCACCCCTCGATGCATGCCATCCTAGGGTCCAAAATTTGATATCTTTATTTATGTGATACTGATAGTGGCATTTAATTGAACGTAATATAAATAAACATCCAACAATTTATTTAGTCAATCCTCGAGCAACCCTCGAAAAACACCGTCAAAGTATATTATGAATAGTCATAATCAAAACCACGTCCCTTATGTAGAGCCATGCAGATTATCATGCAATATATACTTCAAGTATGTTCAAGCATTCCAATCAATAGATACAAGAAATCAACATTTATATTGCATGTATGTATATCTCAAAGTATCACCACCATATTATTTAGATTAAACCCTTCTCGGGTCCCAATCTAGGGTTTTAGGGTTGTTTCAAGTTTCTATAAGAAACAAGGCATAGGCCCTAGTTCCATCACATTTTAAACATTAGGTCAAATCCTAATTATCTTATCTACTATATCCTTGCATTATGATCACCTAGATTCAATTATGTTTATGAACAACATTGCATGCTATGATCTTTAACCCTAACTTCTCATATGCATGATTATTCACTTTAGAAACCCTAATGATCACCATTATGATCATGATTATGTTAAATTACCATTATATTCCAAAATAATATATAACATTAAGAATAAAAGCATTTAGTGCATAACAACCTAAGTCATCAATTCTAGGTTTTCCATTTACGAATCACTACTTAATCATATATTAGCATTACTTTTAGAAATGAGATTAGAACTAAGTATTAAATCGATTTCACTCATATTCCTCTCATTATTCAGAGCAATGTTCATGTCTTACTTGTCTCGATCCAAGTTACAAATTATTTTCTACAATTTAAGCAAAATAATTATGTCTAGGCCAATCAGGAGAAGCCACGTCAACATGGATAACATTATCGACGCTAACGCGGGTCTTGGCCCTAGCCAATGGGGCTTGGCCATATCGATGCCTACTCAACACGGCCGACCCTCCTGTGGTAGGGCCAAAAGACCAAACTACCCTTTCACGGTGACTTTGGTATCGTCACGTGGTGTGGGTGTCCAGGTCAATTTACCAACGTGATTGCTCCTCCTTAGTTGAAGCAGCACCTTCACGCCATTGACAGGTCAGCATACACGAGTTGACTCGCTTCCTCTGGCCTTAAGCCCCTGTTTGGAAAAGGCTTGGGTTTATGTCAAACCTGAGGTCTATGTCAAACCTGTTTGGATTAGTCTAGCCATCAAACCGGATTGGGATTACTTGATCCTGTTTGGCAAACCAATCTGGCTTGCCTCGTAAGTTGCGATTTTCAGTCTGCTATATAAAACAAAATACATAAAAGTCAGAGCCTAAACCAGCTTGGGATTCCTAAACCTGCTGCTGGCAGTACTGGGCCAAGCCTGCTTTTGGGTGTAACGGAAACCAAAACGGGGCCGTTTCAGGATTTCAAGCCAAACACGCAACTGGAAAACAGGACTGACTCGGACTGGCTTGGTACTGGATTTGCAAATGTGGCGCAGACGTGGCTAATAAGACAAACATTAATCCTGGTCCAAGCCAATCCCAAGCCGTTTCCAAACAGGGCCTAAGACTTCAAGGCGAGAAGCCAACCATCTTCGTGGAGCTATGCTGAGTTCATCCATTGAAATATGGCGCATAGATACTTGAAAGATACCATTTTTACTACTAAAAAATCGCATCGTGTGCTGACAAAAATCCTGTCACCATCGAATTTTTTGCACTGTGCAATGGCTGAATTGGCTCTCTCAATGCAATTATTGCCTATTCGCTTAACGACCCTACACACTGTACACATGCTCGGTGTTTGTCGAATTAGCTTTACTCCTCTTCCTCCACTCCTCAATACACTTATGCGGGCCGGGTCGAGATATTGGAGTCCGCATGGCGGACGGCCAGGAAGAACCTGGGCGCAGCATTCAACGGCGTCTCCTCCTCTCCTCAGACTACCTCGTCCCCTCTCTCGGGCTCCTCGCAGTCCATGTAATCTTCGGGTGTTTCTCTGTGACGGCCGGCGCACTCCTCTCTACTGGCGTCGACCCGCTATTCTACGTTGTCATCAACAATCTCGCCATGTTCATCTTCCTTTCCCCTTTTGCTGCCTGCCTCGAGAGGTAAGTCTATCTTCGCTGCTAGGCTGAGCGAGCCCTCTCCTATCACCATGCTTTTTCAGGAAAGGAACATCTCGATGAACCGATGAGCGCCACTCAGCACTGGGTTTCTGATGCAGGAGCAAGTGGCCGGAGCGTGTGGGCGCTAAGCTGGCAGTTCATTTGCTACTGCTCTCAGTTGGAGGGTTAGTTTTACTCTTTGCAAACTTGCAACTACAAACACCACCTTTTACCTCAATCCGGCCTGGGTTCTTCCCGTCTCGCGCTCTAGTTCTCTACTGTTGTTTTGATAAAATCAATGTATTTATCAGTCTTCATCTTTTTTTTTTGTCCTTTATAACTTCAAAACATTCATCGTAGAAGGGTCTCCTAAACTTTTATCTGGAATCATATAAACGTTTTGGAACAATACGATTGAATTGTTTTTAATAATAACTACTATTTGTGGACAGTAAATCTTCTATGAGAAGATACTGCAAAGTAATCGGCCTGCCGTAGAAAAACAATAGCAGACTACTTAATCTCTTATAACATAATTGCAACAGCAACAACACCATGGAACAAACTCACTCTTCAGAACTTTACGATTCACTAATCCATATTTTTATGTTCTTTCCATACGCATGCATGTTGACTATTGAAATGTACAATTAAGAATTTACAGGTATCCGAAATTGTTTCATGTGATTAGTGTAGTGTGGCATATTAAGTAGTGTCATAATATAGTGCAGAGAAGTCTAAAAGATACAGTGTGGTTAGCGCTCCATCAATTAAGAAAATGAAGGGTTGCTTAAATATGGATGGACAAGATTATTTTCCAAAATCTTTCTTTGCCTAAAGGTTCAGACAATCCCTCCCTTTTACCAAATTTCAAATAGCCCCCTTTCTTTTACAGAATTCATTTTACTAAAAGAGGAGGTTAGGAAAGGTGAGGGAGTTATTTGAAATGTATGACATAAAAAGGGGTTATTCGGGATTTGTTAAGGGGAGTAGATTCTGGAGTTTCAGAAAAAGTAGGGAGGCTATGGGAAAACTCGAAATTGACATACACAATTTAATATCAGATGCACCAGCAAATAAAACAAACGGATTAGAAGTGAATGACACATACATAGTTGTTTGTAAATTCTCATGAATAGACAACCTACAAAACATGTGTATGCAGAGATCCCTTTGTAAGTATACCGACTCATCAAAATAAATATAGAAAAAGATGCCCACAAAGAAAAATGTGAACTGATCAGTAACCAACTGCCCCTTCTGATCGAGAAAGTGAGACAAGTTTTGTATATGATTTGGTGTCAATTTGTTTACTTGTTTTCTTTAATGATGCAGGGTGTCAGCGTTCCAGATCCTAGTGCTGATGGGGTTGCAGAGGACTTCCCCTGCAATCGCATCCGCCACCAACGACTTCTGTCCGGGCCTCGTCTTCGTCATCGCATGTTTGTTGAGGTTTGAGAAATTTGACGTCAGGTGCAGGTATAGCATCACCAAGGCTATGGGCACACTGCTATGCCTCAGTGGAGTGATCGCAATGACCCTGTTGCAAAACGGCAGCAAAGATACCAATCGTTCCACCGCATCTCGTATACTCGATGGCTTTGTTGTCGGACCTAGCCCAGAGTGGATCACTGGCTGCGTCTACCTTATTCTAGGTGTCTTAATTGCGGCCTGCACCATCATCCTCCAGGTAGCTATGAATGTAATATCTTGACAAGTTGACAACATAAGAGGCGTTTTGTACTCTATATGTTTACATAGATTCCAAGACAAGATGAAACTAACAGATTCATTTCTGCTTCTAGGCTTCTGCCCTGCGGGATCTGCCTGCTCCCCTGTCTTTGACGGCCATTACCTCCTTGATGGGTGCAGTCTTCACCGCTCTGATCCAGCTCCTCAGCAAAGGAAAGCTGGACCCTGGGACATATACAATGAGTACAGCCTTGCCTGCCTCGTGTATCTTGCTGGTAAAGATGCCTCAAATCCTTCTGTTTGTGTCGTTCACCGGATTCAACCACTAATTATTTTATCTAAATGTTTACTCATTCCAATTTCACATACCAAACAGATGGGTACTGTGACGAGCACATGCCATGCGTTTCAAATGTGGTGCATCCGCAAACAAGGGCCTGTGTTTGTGTCCATGTTCAACCCTGTTGGTACTGTCGTCTCAGCCGTCCTCTCAACACTGGTGCTTGGGAAATTCCTTAGTCCAGGGAGTTTAGCGGGAGTTGTTGTGATGATATTTGGACTGTACATTGTGTTGTGGGCAAAGATGAATGAACGGACTCTCGACATGCTTGTCTGTGGCAACAAGAATGATGACGTCGAGAAAAGTGGACTGGATAATGGTGGCAGCTTGAGGAAGCCCTTGTTAAGTTGAAGGTGATCCTCAACAAAGGCGTATCTAGTAGGGCTACGGGCCTCTAGCTCCCTTCTCAAATTTAAAAGTATGTATGTATATACATGAATACTATCTAAATACTGTGTACATATGTTTTTTCTCCGGATGTATTACAATGTTAATCTGAATTGGAATTTGTGTCTTTTATTTGTTCAAACATCTTGGGTTCAAGTTTCACTCTCAACATATTTTTTATAAGTTCATTTTACTCAACCCCCTTCAATTACTACTAATTCCGTCTTCATCTTTCATCCCACCTTCTGCGTCTTCTACTGACCTCAGCTATTAGTGTTGTAGATGTATATACCACCTATCAAGGAAAAATGGATTAGAAAAAAGCAACTTTGATATGATTGTATTAATTGAGAATTAAACTAATACATGTGTGGAGAATAGATAACTGCAGAGGGTCAAAATTCACAACATCTCATGATTACCTTACCCTGAGCGGAATACCTTTTGTATCATCTTTTCCTAGGTATATGCTCAGAGGTTGAAAACAAACCGTTTATATATGAGGAATTCTGATCACAAGACGCTACGCTTAACTACTAGCTTTACCAGAAGTCTTGTGAATTTGTTAATTTCTATTTGATACTATCCTTCATTTTTATATGAGTGTTTTCATTTTAGATTTCACGCGATTGCTGGTTAGATCAGACTTTCGTTAGGATTTCCTTGCCATATCCTGTGATAACCAAGGCGATGGGTGGCACAATGAGAGATGGCTGGCACCCTCCTATCACACGGTCTAGAGAGAAAAACCTGTAGAAAGGCCACATATAACATGGTCAAGGCTATTTGATATAGTATTAAATCTAGTCTACAAAGATGTACGATGTAAATCTGCAATCAAGATGCCCATAGACCATGGTGATAACAAAAAAGACACGGAACTTGAGGGATATATTCACTAAGAATAGAGGGGACTTTCCCAAACAATTCAAATCTAAAACCTACAACAACATGATTTGACGGCAGGGCCAAAGACGCCGAATGAACAAATGGCTGCGGAGGAGGATACACGTGAAATGAGAATCTGCAAAATCAAGATGATCGCATGTATCCTTATCACCAAATAAACAACACACCAAAGAGGGAACCAATAGCATCATTGTAGATAAGCTAGGTTCCTGCCATATAGAGAAATAAAACTAAATGAATCCACAAGGAGAGGGACATGGATTCCATACATAGGAGAATCATTAACTAGGAATGCAACCCGAGGACATCATGGCCACACAATTAATAAGAGTGGCATACTTTCATTTGAATGAGGAGAAGTTGGAAAGGCTTCTAAGACCATACTACAACAAATAACTATCTTGTTATAGCTATCACCCTAATGGAAATGTGATGTGTGAGAATGAGGACCCTTGACCCTCACTCCAAGAGTCATCCAAAAGTTCCTCTCCAAACTCAACCCATTATGATGAAGACCCCAACACTTAAGCAACCCATAATAAAATATAATGTAAGTAGCCACCTGTTGTGTTATGGGAAAAAATCTGACACAAGAGTAAGTTATAAACAAAATAATACTAGAACTCTTCGTGTAATGCTTTATCACTTTCTATATAAAAATTAGCCGTGAAGATCCCCATCATACAAAAACCATCATACAATGTGAACATTACATTTCCAAAGATCTACATAAACAAACTAATCTAAAAATACACAATTGAAATTCATAAATAATCCAAATATATTCATTTATTTATTTTGTAAAAACGGTTATACACAGGGGATGATATGGACAGTTGACCCACGATGAGTTACAAAAATATGACCAAGTAACATATATCACCACATTTGTAGGCTTCATCCAACTTTTAGACTTCTATTGTAATCTCTAGCAAAGATTCTACATCTGGCTTTGACAAATTCAGTTAAATGATGCAAACACATTTAGCAATTCTACAGGCAGTCTCCATATGAGATCGCCACACTAGAACGATCTCTTTAACTTTTAAGAAGTCCACAAAAATTAGCAAAGAATTTATAAACCAAAAAGAAACAATTTTCAAGTGGACATGAGAAATGCAATAAAAAACATTCCCAAAGAGCACGATGGATATTCTTGTTAATGGAAGATAGAAAAGGGAATCAAATATGATGGAATTTACCAACAACTTGGTATTTTAAATTCTTATTCTGCATGTAGTTTGAGTCTATTTGGCTCACTGACCAAAACAAACAAAAATTTATGCATATGCATGTGTTGCTCACAATATAATCTATTCTAACACTAATGTGATAACACAAATGCAAATTATGATTCTTTTTGTTCAAGTGTGGACCAAAATTGCGGTAATGTTACTTAAAATTGAGCATACGATAACAAGACATTATGAAACATAATTACACAAAAAAACTATTCCAAGCTATAAAATAAACAATATTAGATTATATTCGTTGGTAGTACATACGCCTCACTTAAAAAAATAGATTTTGAAAATATAATCTCTAGATAATAAACACAAATGACAATTTAAATGTCTTAGAAGGTATACAGATGGCATATGTCTTAGATAAATATCTTATTGTTCAAAGTCCAAGTCTCAAAAGTAATTCACATAGTCGGTGATAAACTATCTTGGTGTAATAAATTCTAAAATGAGCAAGAGTGTAAATATATTTGGCTTAAAACATATACCAATGACAATGGCTATTACAAAGTACCTCATTGATCAAATACTAAGTCTACAAAGCAGTCCACACAACCAACAATGAGCTATATTAGTGTATCAAATTTTGAAAGTTGGCAGATATGTCATTTCGTACATTTTGAATAATTCTAACTTTTGACATGTAAAATATGATAAGTAACATGTGAGTCAAAAAATAGTTTAAGAGTAGTTTACACAACCAACAATGGGATACCTTGTTGCAAAAAAATAGTTGAAATTGGATGACATGTTATTTAATATAACAATCAACTATTATTTTTCAAATGCAAGTAAAGGTTAGTGATTGTCATCGATATTATCATTAAAAACAAATTATTGATCACAACAGTATGCGAAATTGTGTTGAATATTTTTACTTTAAAAAACTGAGACTTTCCATATGAACAAAAACTAACTAACAAGCCAATAAAAATGCTATTTAATAAAGCGCCTGTTACGACCCCACCTCCCGATAACCCCCAATTAAGGGAGACCAAGAGGTTGAGCCGCATCCATTAATCCCGGATCAAAGGTTCGACATATAACCATAAACAATTATCAAATTCTAACAGACTATACTGAAAATGGTAATAAATTTTTTCTTTACATACCTTTTGAAAACTTGGATGTCTAAATTTTTATCCACACCGATACTAATCTATCTAATCCTCCTTTGTACTTTAATCCCCTTTTAGTATCACATCTGCCACTTTACTGTTTGTTCTTTTCATTGTACCTAAAACGCCGACAAACAAAACGTCGGTCAGCCGAAGCTGGTATGTGGGGGAAACAGATAATCGTACAACTATGATAACCATGTAATCATTCAATTAATCATTTAACAACCAAGATTACATTTTAAGCCAAACTACTCAATCCATCTTTTCCACAACTCTGTGTTGTCCCTATAAGGACTTACATGGTACCTCTATTAAGGTGACTTGATGGACCTACCCTCTAGGAAGACAAAGTCATTCATGACCCTACCCTCTAGGCAGTCAAAGTCATTCATGACCCTACCCTCTAGGCAGTCAAAGTCATTCATGACCTGATGTACCTACCCTCTAGGTAGTCTTTTATCAGGTCAGCCATTACGACACAGGGGGAATCAAGGATTGAGCTAGAAGGCATATACATTATGTGATAGTCATAGTCGCTTTATACTTTGCATGAAAGAAATAAACATTCAACAGTTTAGTTGCATTCAATGCGATTAAACATCCGGGAATCCATCGGAAAACCTAAAGCGGTTATTCATAATCGTAACCACATACCTGATCCATAGTAACTTGATGTCCATGCATTAACATTCAACACAATTAACAAGCAATCAACAATATCCTGAAAATAATGCATAACATCCAAGTGTCATTGTTTTATTCAAAACATCCTCAAGATCAACTTGGATTTCACCTTATGATTTCTAGGCCAACTTTAGGGTTTTAGCTTTCAGTATGCATTTATCACTTTTAATGCTAAAACTATTATCTTTATCCTTTTAGGTCATAACCAAAACATTAAGGCTAATTATCATCTTCAGTTTCTTCCAAATTGACAAATCATATTTCATTATAGTTCAATTCACATATATGAACCTTATTTATTACTATTTCCACTTTTATACACTAGGAAACACTAACTATCCAAATAATTCACATTAAAGATCTTTGATACTCAATTTATCTTCAAATCATCATATCTCTATTTTATTCTTCGATTTGTACAATTAAAACCATTAGAATTCATATCAACATAAATTAGGGTTTCTAATCCCATTAAGGCATATTCCTGTACATAGAACCCTAAATTAAACCAACTAAAAAGATCATCTTTTTAAATCCTATTTTCACTTTTATTAGCAACAGGTTAATATCAGCTTGAATTATCCATCTATCATCAAATCTAAGGGTTTTTCCTTAGTTAAATCATTAAAGATGATAACTTTATGTACATTTCCAATTTCAAGCATATAAACTCTAAATTAGACTAATCACGTGAAAAGTTCTTCCTTTTTTAACTCAATGTTACATTTAACAGATTAACATCAACTCCAATGATCCATTAAACCCTATTAAACACACTAATCATATCAGATTAGGGTTCCTTAATCTTTAAAGTATTAAAGATGATTACTTCCATTAATTTTCGGATTGCAAATAGAATCAGACTTCAAACATAATTTATTTGGATTCCTCTCGTTCTGAGGATCAACTTTCATATATAACTTTTTGTCATCCGAACTATGAATCTTAATTTACGAATTTTGCAATAAAAACACTTACTTGGCCAATAGCATGCTGACACGTCAGCATAGCCATGCAACACACCCCTTTAGGAATTATAATCAAATTACCGCTCTACCCTCCACTTAACTTGAGCGGCCCTTGCTAAGTCAGGGTTATAACCGTCCAATGTTGCTTCCCCTTTCTTCAACCTTGAGCAGGACAAAGGCAGCCGCCCTAGCTGCCGATCTGCAGGCTGGGCGTGGCTCTCTCTTCTCCTCCGGACCCCGACGACGACCAGAGCTTGGTCTCCTTGCTCCGCCACCACCTTGCGCACCTGGAGGTGCCTTTGGCAGACAGCAGGTCAGCTGGGGTCGAGCCCAGTGGGTCTGCCACCATGGCTGCCCTGCAATTTGAACTGCGGCGCCGTGCGGATGTTGGGGCCAAGGGATGATGTCCAAGCTCCCCCTCTAGAGACCTGGGAGCATCATGCCCCAACTACGATCCTCCTACAGCCGCTAGCCGCCAGGATGATTCATGCATTCATGGTTAGGTTTTAGTAGAGAAAGAAGAAGAAGAAGCACTGCGTAGAATCCCTCTGGATCTCGAAGCAGGGGTTCCACCCTTCTTATAGGGGTGGATATGAAGCCCTAAGGCGTGCCTCAAGGGGTCCCAAGTCCCAACTTGAAAGGAAACACATTTCCTTGGTTGTGAAGTAACAACCCTTCTTTCTCTCTCTTCCTTATTCTTTTCTAACATCCATTATTATTTGGATGTTTTAGGAATTCGAAATTCCTTCTACTTACTCTTTTTATTCTTGCTTTTTAATCCATTGGCCACGAAAATATACATATATGTATATACCTCCTTAGGAAAATACTTCCTTTTATCAAAATTACATAATCCATTAATAAAGCAACACATTATCCTCTTATTTTGCCTTTTTAGTATTTTCTCTTTCTTTCCTTTTTATTGGGACTCCTTGGATCCCAAGGCACTCTTTATTTCGAAATTTATTTTATTGGAATACTCATTATCCTTCTTAATGCACCTATATGCATTATTTTGCATTATCATGTTTATTTCTTAATAAAATATTTCTTTTTGAGGATTTCTTTTTATTTCTCTTTTATTTTCCTGATTGGCATTCCTTTTAATATTAATAATCTCATGGATACGAAATTTCTCCAAGAAATCTCATTTATTCCTCTTTCCACTCATTTTCCACATTTTATCATTATTTCCAATTTATTTCTTAATAAAGAAATACTTAATTAATCCTTCCTTTTCTCATTGCTTTCTTTTTGCAACTTTGGACTCCTTGGAACCCAAGGACCCAAGAGGCACGAAATCCTCTTTAGATTTGCCTTCTAGAGGTTTCTACATATTTCTTTTCTTAGAAATTCAATTATCCATTTACTAATTGAATTTCCTTTATTATTTTCCTTTTATTGGGCCCAATAGCCAATAAAGCCCACAACACAAACATCAAGGCTATTGTAAACGAAATCCATTTATTTGAAGAAAATTATATCATTATTTTTTTTCAAATATCTTTAATATGAGAAATTAAATTTCTCACCAATTGAACCCAAAAATTGGGGTTATAACATCCTTCCCCTCTTATACGAATTTTGTCCTCAAAATTCTATGAATCAATCAAACAAACAAACAATTCAGGATAAGACTTCCCATGTCCATCATTGGCCCCTATGTGGCTTTTCCGTACTCATGGCGCTTCCATAGAACCTTTATCATCACTTATTCTTTTCCCTGAGTTCTTTCACTCTGGCGTCTATAAACTGCATAGGTGACTCAGGTCATTTTAGCCTCCCTTGGGGCTCACTAGGTTCATTGCTCAGCACATGGTCGGGGTACCTCACATAGTGCTCTGAATTGGACACATGGAAAACATCTCATGTTACTCTATCATGAGGGGTAGGGTCAAACCTAACCTTCTCCACCCATCCATCTCTAATGGACCCATGTATCGGGGACTCAACTCTCTTAGCTATAACTTAGAGGGGTCGGATTTTTATGTCACATTTTCTCCCACAGTAACTTGTATGTCAGTCTACTTTGCATCTGCTCACGACTCTCATCGTCTCTAGGCTCCTTTCATCCCTTGCACAATCAAAGTGACTTCATCTACACGTACTGGGGTCCCTTTTCTAACCATCATGTGGTCCTTTTCTAACCATCATGTGGCCCTTTTCACCAACATCACCTTACTGAAGTGGTGACCGACACAACCTCCCTTACAGAGCTTCATATAAAACCCAATACTGGCTATGGTGGTCATTGTCACATCTTTCATAGGACAAGAACTGTCTCTAGATATCACCCTGAACGAGCACACATGCCCTCATCAGATCCTTTAGTCTGGATCATACTAACCATAGTTAGGGGTGATAAACTATACTAACATTGAGTTCTTCATGTACCTACTTCCACTTTATGGAAGTGAACCTTTAGGTCAAACTCAAGAACCTTTAAACTCACTTCATGGTGTAGTTGAACCGTCCCTCTCATGGGTAATTCAACCAGATTTGTCCCTTGACAGAACTCCTTCCTTCTCATGTCAACTAGGTAAGGCGATCTACCATAACCCATAATGCATCTTGACCTTCCTCGGTCTAGGGGAGACCTATCACAACATCCATGGTGATGAACTCCCATTCCCTCTTAGGGACTCTTTTGTCCTCTATATCGATACACTGGGTTAATGGGATTCGTCCTTTACCTCCTGGCTTGCATGGCCATAAACCACATGCAACTTCATCTTAAGCATCCAAAGTGCTATTGCCATTTACCCCGGTGTATGGTGATCTTCAATCATGATTTCCTGTATGTCATGATTCTTCAAGATCGATACCTATGAAACCCTAAACCACTCTAGTCTGGGTTTCATCACCTTCTTTTCCAAAGAAGTCACTACTACAGAAACGGCCTTTGGCGTCAGTCGTTTAACCCCATTTGGCGTCGGTTTCCGACCGACGCCTATGTGGGCGCCGCTAAAGGTCGAACACTTCGGCGTCGGTTTTTTAACCGACGCCTATTTATTCTATAGGCGTCGGTGTTTTAGTATATAACCGACGCATAAAGTGCCCTAGATGACGCCATTTTCTGTGGCGCGAACACTTTTGGCGTCGGTTATATACTAAAACACCGACGCCTATACTTCAAGACGACACGGCCGTGCTTCCCTACACGGCCGTGTTTAGTACTATAGGCGTCGGATTTATATGAATAACCGACGCCTTTTCCACCACGGCCGTGCTATCCTGCACGGTCGGGTTTTTTGTATTATTAGGCGTCGGTTTTTATCAAATAACCGACGCTGTATGTCTTTGCTGACGGTTTTCTATAAATAACCGACGCCTATTTCTATTTTTTTTTCATATCAGTTTGCAGGCCTGCTGTGGCTGGTCAGTAGGATGAGAACCTGCAGTTCAGTTTTCTGAACTGCAGGTTTACGACATCCATTGATATCAGCCTTCAAACATGCCGCAAACCTGCAAAAGTCACAAGGAAAATTTCACACAAGTACATACATTCAGACATCAATTCAATTCTCACATTCACACATATAGAAATATTCAAATACATGTATTAACATTCAGAAATATTCATTTACAAAGTATCATTCATTATCGCTATCAACATCCCAATTATATCTTATAGTTGCCACTTCTTGTATGGCTTTTGCCCATTCTTCTCTTACTTCATTTAATGCTTCCATCGTGTATGGAGCATGTATATTTTTTAAGCGTTTACCTATAGTGTGGTCAGTTTTAAACACCTGCAAAGAGAATGATGTATATATATAAGTAATAATATAAAAATAAGATTGATATATTTCATACTAACTAATGAGACTATATATAATACCTCATGTATGCTATCGATGTCCAATGCGACATGTTTGATAATCATCTGCATAAATCGCATCACATAGTATGCGCATGCCCAGCCATTGTCTTGTGTAGCACACTATAAATTGAAACATACAAAATAATACAACTAAGCACAATTCACATCAATAATATATATATTCGAGTCGGGAACTTACTTGTACGTTCTGCCAATTTATTGGCTGGTTCTTTTTCCTTGGGATCGTTCCTCCAGCCTTTTTGAATGCATCTAAACCCCTACATGTTAATATAACACAATAAATTGCATAAGTATATAGTAATGTAATAAAAGATGTTAACGGATATAAAAATGAAATATTTCTCACCAGAATAATGGCATTCTCATTACGTGTCCAATTTTAGTGTTCAATGTACTCCCCGCAGGATCTAGATAATAAACAGTGAATGTCCCGGGGACAATAACTAGTAACTCCCAATGTCTACCGCTAGAGGTAAGAAGTTAACAATTAATAACTCAAAATGCAAAATAAAAATGGAATTTTCTTAAGTCCAAATTATAAATAAAGTAAACTTACTTGACATTGAATGGAGCTATTATTATCGTCTTCTTTTGCTGACCAAAAATTGTAAAAGATTCTATACAGTATTGGTGAACATTATCAGGGTCTTTAGCTACCAAAACTAATCAATGATGGAATCAAAAATCCCACATGATCAAATGCAAATTGTTTGCAATGATCTTCGATTAAGTAGCTGCAAAACGTATAGGCATATGCATTAATATATAAGAAACCAGATCACCGGATCTTACACAAGGTATATGGATGTATAAACAAGATCTCACCTTATCCATGTCTCTATCATTGATGTATTCAGCCAATCATACATAAAAAACTCAATAATATCTTGTATAAATAAAGAGCTATCGTATGATTGACCTACATAATCTGCATCTAAAGAAACTATTATAGGGCAATGTATATTATGTGCCCGTAGCCAACATACCATTCCCCTACAAGCAGGACCTAACGGGTATGTTAGGTCAGTTGGAACCCAAGTTGGTAATGCGGGAAGTGGAGGTGGAGGCCTAGGTGCTCCTGGTGTCTTCTTTTTAACCTGTATATATAATTTCAGATCAGTTGACATCATATATACACATTAACAGTCTAAATCAATGTAAATTTATCTTACAATTTCAGTCGTGTAGACGACATCTGCTTTGGGCCACAATATGACCCCGCCTTCTGCCTCACCAAGTGTATCAATATCTGGGTGGGCATATGGCAATGCAACTTCCCTCCAATCGGGTAATACATGTAGCGGGCTCACACGAATGTAGCCCTGCGGCATTGGAGTCCCTTGAAACGTTGCCCCAGGAAGGGACTGGTAAGCCTGCGCCTCTGCAACAACATAGTCTTGCATTCTTAAGCGGCATGGCTTCAATGCCTACAAATTTACGTAAAGAATGTTATACATATATACATATAATCTTGAAAATATATCATCTTGAAAAGACTAGCTACAATGTCATAAACAATACTTACAACAGACGTGCTAGGCGATGGGTCTCCAGGATTACTCGCAGTCTGTGCATCAGGAGAAGAGTGGGTCGCCATAGGCTGATTGGAAGCCTGAGATGCCTGCCACCACAGCAATTCTTCCTTGACCTTCTCAGCAACTACATCGTTGACCTTCTTAGCAACTAAATCCTCAACTCTCTTATTCTCCTATATATGGATAAAAGAAACATTAGCTTCTTATTAATGAATTTCCTTTTGTAGTAACATTCTAAAAAAATAGGTTACCTCTTCTTGAGAAAGTCCCGCTCTGGATTTGCACTAGGATGGCCCAAAGAATGCTTTGATGCCAACACCAGCGCCGACACCTCTAACACGTCCAGGATGCTCTGGGTTACCTAGAGCAACTGTCAATTCATCCCTTGTGCCCTGAGGGATGAACGTGCCTTGTTTCCTCTGCTCGTGCAGCTCCCGCTAATCACCATAAACATAAATTGGTAAGTTAACACCACAAATAATCAATATTCAAACGATTTCTCTAAGAGTTGTATTTAGCATTTTTGCAGCCGCCTCAGCAGTTACAGGATTCTTTATTTCACCCTTCTTGTTTTGCCTGCCAGCTATCCAGATATCATGGCGAGGCATGGGTGTGGAAGACTCCTGAGTAGGAGCAGACTCCTGAGTAGAAGCAGACTGCTGAGTAGCCACAGACTCCGCCTGTAGTCTTTGGCGAACGCTTGCATAGCCTTTTGGACCCATAGTGTGGTCATGCACATTCAGTGCACGCCTTGCTTTTTGTGCGTCACTGAGGGCCTAGTTAGTATGCACATTAATGATTTGTTTATTAGCACTAAATGTTAATCTTGAATAGGTGAATACAATGTATATTAATTAAATTGGGAGTGACGCCTAATACCTTGAATTCTTCAGATTTTCTTGAAGCAACAAAATTGTCCCAATCTTCTTTGTCCAAGAAGTTCCATTGTTCAAGGGCTGACTTCTTCTTCTTATCACCCTCTTTTATGTATTCTCTGTTCAGATTTGTCCTATAATTCCTAAGCATCTTTCCAGCGCGTTGCATCACACTTTTACGATGCAACTTCTCATCCAATGCAAACAGATTCTGTAAAATAGAAATGTTATTAACTAGTATCCAAAATAGAATTGCAAATAATAGAATTTGTAATCTACAAAATAGAATTGCAAATAATAATAACTCACGCATAAATCTTTCCATATCAAGTCTTTTTTCCCTTGAGGAACTTTATGCCAATTATCATACTTAACACCACAATGGCTCCGAGTGGTACACCCAAGATAGTTTACAAAATTATTGCGGTTCACTCCAATTGCATTTCCTCCATTATCAAACTCCACCACCAATTTGGATCCACTACCACTTAGCGCTAATAACTTCTTCAACAGAGTGATGCCCCTTTTCTTGTTAAGTGTTTGGTGCTGCGCATCAAGTTGCTCCAGTGCTTCAGTGGGTACAAGTACATCATCAACCTAAAATTTGACAAAAATAAACACACTAAATTAGCCCAATATAGAAATATAGGATATATGACATAACTAGAAGATAATGAATTTTATATAAATACATGATATGTTTTTAGAACTTACATTGGTATCCTCGCCATGCTCGTCATGGACAGCATGCTCATCATGGACTTCATGCTCATCATGGACATCATGCTCATCATGGTCAGCCATCTGAAAATGTCATTAAAAAGGAAAACATTTAGCATTTGTATTAACTAGAAAAAGGCAAACATTTAGCATTTGTATTAACTAGAAAAAGGCAAACATTTAGCATTTGTATAAACATACATGTCTCTAAAATTGTGATCTTTTATCAATTAACAATCCTTCATTGTGATCTCCACGCACATATAAGTCATCATTAGCTTCAATATTTTGTGGAGTTGGCAACCCAACTGAGAATGGACTGGAGTCATCATACTTATCATAGTGCTCTTCTTCATCTATAGGATCTTCAATGAATTGTCTTTTACCATGAAGAACAACCGACCATTTATCATTCGCAGGATCATCGATATAGAATATTTGTTTCTCCTGTGATGCCAATATGAATGGTTCACCCTTCTCGCCAATATTTTCAAAGTTCACCAAAGTGAAACCCAATTCATCCACTATAACTCCTTTGGTGTTATCAACCTAATTACATTTAAAGAGCGGAATTTTGAAATCTATGTAGTCAAACTCCCAAATGTCCTCAATGACACTGTAATATGACATTTTAGCTTCACGTGGACTCTTATCCTTTGCACTTGCAAAGTACATAGTCGACGCTTGAAGAGTGACCCCACTATTTTGGACGACACTCTTATCATCTTGGCACTTTGTGTAATATGTGAATCCATTAATGTCAAACCCTTCATAAGACATAACATTCGGTTTTGGTTTAAAGGCGAGGCATTTGATAGTTTCTGTAATATCATTTGGTGTTTGAGATAGTTGATGTAAGACTTTATCTTCAAACCACTTAGTAAAAGTCTTATTATGCTCTCTAGCAAGCCACATTGAACTTGCTCGAGGATGTTGTCTCTTTATGAAATTGGTATGTTCCTCGATATAAACACTCACTTCGTCCATATTGTGTAAAATATACAAGTGAGCTTGTTCCAACTGCTCACGGCTGATTACTTTCACCCGTGATCCCAAAATTCCTTTGCCCTCCTCAAAATTCTTGTCATTATCAGGATTGTCATTACCACTGAGAAAGTCATTGCAAAAATCCATAACCTCTCTCGCCACATAACCTTCAATAATACTCCCTTCAGGCCGATAACGGTTTCGAACATCACCTTTAAAAACGCTCATGTATCGTTCAAAGGGATACATCCAATGCAAGAAAACTGGTCCCAACATTTTCACTTCCCTAGTCAAGTGGACAACAAGATGTACCATGATATCAAAGAACGAAGGAGGGAAATACATCTCAAGCTGACATAGGGTAACAACCACTTCTCTTTGCAAATTATCGAGAGTATCAGGGTCAATAACTTTACTGCATAGACTGTTGAAAAAGAAACAAAGTCTGGTAATTGCAAACCTTACATGCTTCGGCAATATAGATCGAATTGCCACGGGTAATATTTGTTGCATTAGAGTGTGACAATCATGAGATTTAAGACCTATCAACTTCAGATCTTTCATTGATACCAATCTACGGATGTTAGATGAGTAACCATGTGACACCTTAACATTTACCAAGCATTCACAAAAAGTTTTTTTCTCCTTTCTAGACAACATGTAACAAGCGGAAGGTAAGTATGTTCTTTTACTACCCATTTCATGTAATTCTGTTAATTCTGACCTTATTCCCATTTCACGTAGGTCCAGTCTAGATTTTATCCCATCTTTAGTCTTACCTGGTATATTTAACAGAGTACCAATGATGCTATCACAGACATTTTTCTCAACGTGCATTACATCGATACAATGCCTGACTGTCAAAGAACTCCAATAAGGAAGATCCCAAAATATTGACTTCTTCTTGAATGAAGAATTGTCACTCCGTGTGGCCATACTACATTGTGATTTCTTTCCAAATTCATTGACAATGTCTTTTACTCTTTCATAAACAACATCCCCTGGTATAGGTTTAGGTGCACTCCGTTCATCATTCCATCCATTGAATGCTTTGCGCTTCCTACGATACGGATGGAATTTTGAAAGAAACCTTCGATGACCAAGATATACAGTCTTGCCGCCATTTTTTAGTCTTATTGAATCAGTGTTTTCTTCACATATAGGACACGCTTTAGCTCCTTTGACACTATATCCAGACAAATTCCCATATGCTGGAAAGTCATTAATAGTGCAAAACAACATAGCGTGCAAACGAAATGTCTCTCTTGCTGAAGCATCATAGGTCATCACACCTTCAGCCCAAAGTTTCTTTAAGTCATCAATCAAAGGTTCAAGATAAACATCGATATCATTTCCGGGTTGTTTAGGGCCCGATATCAACAATGACAACATAACGTACTTATTCTTCATACACATCCAGGGAGGAAGATTGTATATAACAAGCATGACTGGCCAAGTGCTATGTTGGCTGCTCAATGTCCCGTACGGATTCATCCCATATGTACAAAGCCCAAGTCTTAGATTCCTATCTTCTTCACCAAATTTGGGGTACAATAGATCAATCTTCTTCTACTGTGGGGAATCAGACGCATGTCGCAGGATCCCATCATTATTTTTCTTAACATCTGCATGCCACCTCAAATTCTTCGCATCTTTCGGATTTGCAAACAAGCATTGAAACCGTGATATTATAGGTCGATACCACAACACCTTGGCAGGAGAACCAGTTTTGGACTCCCCCGAAGTCGTCAATTTATATCGTGACGCACCACATTTTGGACAATCTTTCAAATCTACATAGTCCTTTTGAAATAATACACAATCATTCGGGCATGCGTGTATCTTCTTGGCCTCCATTCCCATTGGGCACAACATTTTCTTTACCTGGTATGTTGAGATTGGAAGCTCGTTTCCTTCAGGAAGCATTTCTTTCAACAAAGTCAACAATGAAGTGAAGCTTTTGTCGCTCCATCTATTGTTAGCTTTCAACTTATACAATCTCAACACAGCGCTAAGCTTTGTAAACTTAGCACAGCCTATGTATAACAGTATCTCAGCATCATGCACAATGTTTGTAAAGATAGGAGGTGGATCGGTGTGCTCTACCCTACAACTATCCAGCATTGCATCAACGATGTCTGCTGGAACTGGTTCGTTCACATTTACGTCATCGGAGGCAATTTCTTCTTCCACCCAAGCACTGCTATCGACATCTACTGGTTTCGATTTTGAAATCTCTCCATGCCAGTGCCATTCTGTATAGCCTTGTACAATCCCGTTGCACATGACATGACTTTTGATTTTCTCACCAGTGTTGACTTTCAAGTTGTTACCGCAATGCCTACATGGACAGTAGAACCTATCTGTAGGTTTTTTCCTATGTTCCTCGACAAATCTAATAAACTGATCAAGACCAGATATAAACTCTGGGGTGCAACGATTACGAATGGACATCCATGATCTATCCATTCTATGATCATAGAAAACAAGTATATATTAGGAAACAAGTATATATTAGGAAACGATTAGGGTATACACTTACAACCTAAGCGTATAATGTGATGTCATTCTTATATATAATAAATGTGTACCACCTATCCCATCCTTGAACACCTAATCTCACTAGTAAGTGTATAATGTGTATTGGGTTTTCAAGAAAATTTCGGCAGAATTTCCCCGCTATTCTCTAAGTACATATGTACTTAGAGAAAAAATGGGGAAATGCTACCAAAATTTTCTCGAAAACCCAATACACATTATACACTTACATCCTAAGTGAGATTAGGTGTTCAAGAACAGTCCCAAACCGGGGACTATCCAAGATTTACTCCTAATGAGTCAATCTTGGACGGGTTTCTAGGCCAACAAACACATTTGATGTCATTCTTATATATAATAAATGTGTACCACCTATCCCATCCTTGAACACCTAATCTCACTAGTAAGTGTATAATGTGTATTTGGTTTTCAAGAAAATTTCGGCAGCATTTCCCCACTGTTCTCTAAGTACATATGTACTTAGAGAACAAACGGGGAAATGCTACCGAAATTTTCTCGAAAACCCAATACACATTATACACTTACATCCTAAGTGAGATTAGGTGTTCAAGAACAGTCCCAAACCGGGGACTATCCAAGATTTATTCCTAATGAGTAAATCTTGGACGGGTTTCTAGGCCAACAAATACATGTGTTGTCATTCTTATATATAATAAATGTCTATAAAGTACAGGAAACATGGTTAATCCTAATCAACAGAGCATTATTAAATAATAAATCAAGAAATCAATAGTTTCAAACAAAAGGTCTAGGAATCTTTACTAGACATTATATGTATCCCTAATCATCATATTTAACATACTACATTATTATGAACATCCAGATCAGATTAAGATCATACTATGTTATAACCATTGGTTTAATAACCCTATTTCCGCATGTACATGTTTATCAACTTTAAAACCCTATAATTCATTAAATCATTCTAATTCAATTTAATATGTTGGGATCACATAATTATATAATGACATCAGAATATATAGAAGAATCATAATTAACATGATTAACAACATGCTCATCAAACTAGGGTTTTCTTGAATATCATCTAATATTTGTGTACTAGACATTATATTTATCCCTAATCATCATATTTAACATACCATTATTATGAACATCCAGATTAGATTAACTCTAATCAAATACATTACATGCATTTTTATCACAACAATTTGATCGATGCATAAAAAAGTAGAGCAGCTAGCAGCGGGAAGACCAACCTTGTCAGAGGGAAGAAGGCAGAGGCTCTGGTGGCTCTGGCTGGAGAAGTAGCTAGCAGCGACGGCAGTGGAGGAGCAGCTAGCAGCTCCGGTGGCTCTGGCGGTGGTTGCGGCGGCGCGACGATGGTGGAAAAGCACCAGGCGGCGCCGGTTCTCAGGCGCTTGGAGCAGCAGGGGCGGGCAGCAGGGGCGGCGGAGAAGGGGGCGCGGAGAAGGAGGAGTGGTGGCGGAGAAGGGGGCGCCGGAGAAGGGGGCGCCAGAGAAGAAATAGCCGGAGAAATGGCGCTGGAGAAGAAATCGCCGGAGAGAAATTGCCGGCAGCAGAGAAGGTAATTGCTCACAATGAAACAGAAGAAAGGGGAAGAGTCGGGCGATCGCGGGTTATAAGTTCCCAAATCGCGTCGGTTGTTTAAAACAACCGACACCTAAACATCTTTACCGTCGGTTGTTTAAAACAACCGACGTCCAATTGGATGATATATTCATGAAATTGTTTGGCGGGAACCACCTTCAGCGTCGGTTATAAAAGGATAACCGACACTGAAAGTGACACTTTTCACGCAAATTTTCATCGCACATAGGCGTCGGTTTATACCTACATAACCGACGCTGAAAATGACACTATTTTTTTTGATCAAAATTTGGATTTCGCGGCCGACTTTCAGCGTCGGTTTGTTATAAACAACCGACGCTGAATACAAAGCGGTACCCGTGTCTGGCTGGTCTTCGAATATAGACGTCAGTTTGCTTAAACAACCGATGCCTAACATATAAGGCGTCGGTTTTCCTTAATAACCGACGCCCAGAAAAGTGACACTGAATGCTATTTCTATAGTAGTGAGTGTATCTGAGGTCTACCACCATCCTTTTATTGTATCAATAACTAGGCTGGCTAACCAAACAACCATATCTTTTCAATGTATCTTGTTACATCTAAGTGTTATCCAAACACTTCTCCTTTTCAAACTTAGGGTTAGCCAAACAACCTCTTCTAACTTCTAGTCAAACAAGTCTTAACCAGAGCATCCATTACCACTTCACATCCTTAGGTATTAGGTAACATTACACTTCCATGTATTTCACTTATCATGTCACCTCAAACTATATTTTTATCTTCATAAGAACACTCTCTGATTTCATCATCATGTTGACCAAACTCAACATGGTATAACTTGTAAGCTCCACTTAGCTCATTCTAGAAACATCCTCATAAGGTGACTACCTCATTCCTCTTAGGGTTTACAAACCATCCATGTATCATTCACTTTACCAGGGTAGATATCTTCTCTACCCCATTTCTCGTGGCAACGCTTCAACCTACATCATCTCTTATCCTTGGTGTATGGCATGCATAATGTCCTATCTCTCACCCCCATAACAGGAGGAGATAAGCATTTGGCTGCAGTCCAAATACAGAGTTCTTCCTATTCCAAGAGTAGAGATGGTACATCCCACCTTGCCAGTACACCTTTAAATCTAAGTTGCAACGTGCCACATATGTCTCTTCATCACAACCATCATGATATCAAACTAGTCTTGAAACTACTGAGGTTTATATCCTTGGTCATCTCCTCTAGGTCTATAGGGTACCGACTCTTTTGGGGTCATCCCTCTTCCCTCATGCATCAAGAGAGTGCCCTACTCATCTGCCCTTTGGGTCCCATGAGTTCATGAAGGTGATCAATCTCCTAACCCATGGCCCTCAGACAATGATAGCTGTTACCTCCTGACCCTATGGTCATGTGCAACTGGGGAATTAGGCAACTCCTACTTTCATCGGTCTTATCCCTACCTGACCCGAGGATAGACTTAGGATTCTCCATTACGGAACATGTTCACTTAGAACCTTACCCAAGTCTTCATCATCTCTCTTTCTGCATTCATGGGCTGCCTCTCATCCGTTCATAGGCATCATGGCAACCTGCCTACCTTGGTCAAGCCCCATACTGGTTACCTCCATGGTAACACATTCACATGCAATTAGAGATGGTTATCTATGGGTTTTACAGGTTCATTCTCATACCATGTACTTTTCACTTAACTTCTCAAGATCCTGTGAGACCTCTTCAGGTTACCTTAACCAACAAGACTGTTATACACCTTACAAAAGGGGTCGCTCTCCCAGGATGGGAGGAAAACTATCTCTTTACAACAAGGTCATAAAAGCTCTAGGGTTTACATCCACACGAGCCTACTCAACCCTAGCAATCTATTAAGGCATAAGCAGATCACCATGCTAGGTCATTCTTGTCCTCTTTCCTCAAAGTTGGATCAAGATTATTCTTTCCCTTATCATTATCCTAGTTGTGAGGGGTTCATCAAACATACCTTAAACTTAAGGGGCTTCCCTTTTCCTCTATTCATGAGAAGTACCATGCTCGCTTTGACCAGGAACTCAACTCTCACCATGAGCATTAGGTACACTGCTCCCCCTCTTAAACCTAGGACCCTAGGTTCACTTGTAGGTGTCCAACTGCATGCTCTATCTCTTAACTACGAACCAAGCATACACAAGGCATGACATGTACTTCTTGTCATCCTTCAACTCGAGTAACACCTAGGGTTGGGTCCTCCAACAAGGTACAAGGCCTCATAACCTACTACCACACTTTTCTAGGTCTAAGGAACTCTTCTTCCTACCTCGAAAAGTGAACATCTATACCATAGGCACGTAGGTACCAGAAGCTTCATCTTTTCTCTAGGTTCGGTCCCTCTAAAGACAACCAAGGTATCATCAACTTTTAGGGATCGATCATGAGGCAACCACTATCATCCATTGTTCAGGGTTTTAGGCTTCCAACCTTCTTGCTGGGTTTCCTGCTCTCTCTAGAGCTAGCCCCACATCCAACCTCACCATTAGAGGTCCTTTCTTCATGGAGGATCAACCTCAAAGGCATGCTCTACATGGGTGAAGCCTAGGTTAGAACTTATAGTTGCTCAAGGTTATCCATAACTCTTTATGCTCCATCATAATTCCTTATCCAGGGTTTCATCCTACCGTCAGCACTATGACGTGCCCTAGGTTCCAGCTATGCCCTACTGGTACAAGCCCATGGGGTTTCTATGGTCCTTCACTAATATCATCATCTAAAGAGCTATCATGTACTCTAACATGCACGACCCTTCCCAGGGTTGGGGTTGCCAAAGGTGCTAGGTCACCCATGGATCCTATGGCATCCCAAAGGCATGTCCTTTCAAACACCTGGTCCAACTCATCTCTCTCTAACCTTCACTTAGGGTTAGGGTTAGCATCATCCTCAAAGGATGTGCCAGGTCTCTACTTGCAATGGAGATCTCTATATCCAAGACTAACTTATCCTCCTGACAAGAAGGTCTACTCTCAGGTCTATTCTGAGGACATGACAACTTATGTCATATGACCTAAGCATGTATCTATTCTTTAATTTGCGCTTAATCTATTAAGCTTATGTCCATGACATCTTATTTACATGTTTTTCATTAATTTGATGGAGGATTACTTGAACCTTATTAACCTTACCCATACCTCAAGAGGGTGAGGAGAAGAAAGAAGACCCTAATCCTGTAGGTCTTTATCAGAATTTTGTGATGAGAAGGGATGAAAAGGATGAGAAGTCCTAAAGGTATCTTATTTCGATTCATACCCTAAGACTTTGGCCAGGCGGTGACACGGGTCTGGGAGTCCTCGTATTCTGACTAGCGGTGCGGAGGAAAATCTTGCCAGCCCCCGGTCGTGATCCCTTTCTAGACACCTCCGTCTTTCGGATACTCCTCTAATAACTCCCTTGGGTTCTATGGAGTTTGTAAAATTTAATAATTATTAATGGTTAATTGAGGAACCCAAGCTCTGATATCAAATGTTACGACCCCACCTCCCGATAACCCCCAATTAAGGGAGACCAAGAGGTTGAGCCGCATCCATTAATCCCGGATCAAAGGTTCGACATATAACCATAAACAATTATCAAATTCTAACAGACTATACTGAAAATGGTAATAAAATTTTTCTTTACATACCTTTTGAAAACTTGGATCTCTAAACTTTTATCCACACCGATACTAATCTATCTAATCCTCCTTTGTACTTTAATCCCCTTTTAGTATCACATGTGCCACTTTACTGTTTGTTCTTTTCATTGTACCTAAAACGCCGACAAACAAAACGTCAGTCAGCCGAAGCTGGTATGTGGGGGAAACAGATAATCGTGCAACTATGATAACCATGTAATCATTCAATTAATCATTTATCAACCAAGATTACGTTTTAAGCCAAACTACTCAATCCATCTTTTCCACAACTCTGTGTTGTCCCTATAAGGACTTACATGGTACCTCTATTAAGGTGACTTGATGGACCTGCCCTCTAGGCAGCCAAAGTCATTCATGACCCTACCCTCTAGGCAGTCAAAGTCATTCATGACCCTACCCTCTAGGCAGTCAAAGTCATTCATGACCTGATGTACCTACCCTCTAGGTAGTCTTTTATCAGGTCAGCCATTACGACACAGGGGGAATCAAGGATTGAGCTAGAAGGCATATACATTATGTGATAGTCATAGTCGCTTTATACTTTGCATGAAAGAAATAAACATTCAACAGTTTAGTTGCATTCAATGCGATTAAACATCCGGGAATCCATCGGAAAACCTAAAGCGGTTATTCATAATCGTAACCACATACCTGATCCATAGTAACTTGATGTCCATGCATTAACATTCAACACAATTAACAAGCAATCAACAATATCCTGAAAATAATGCATAACATCCAAGTGTCATTGTTTTATTCAAAACATCCTCAAGATCAACTTGGATTTCACCTTATGATTTCTAGGCCAACTTTAGGGTTTTAGCTTTCAGTATGCATTTATCACTTTTAATGCTAAAACTATTATCTTTATCCTTTTAGGTCATAACCAAAACATTAAGGCTAATTATCATCTTCAGTTTCTTCCAAATTGACAAATCATATTTCATTATAGTTCAATTCACATATATGAACCTTATTTATTACTATTTCCACTTTTATACACTAGGAAACACTAACTATCTAAATAATTCACATTAAAGATCTTTGATACTCAATTTATCTTCAAATCATCATATCTCTATTTTATTCTTCGATTTGTACAATCAAAACCATTAGAATGCATATCAACATAAATTAGGGTTTCTAATCCCATTAAGGCATATTCCTGTACATAGAACCCTAAATTAAACCAACTAAAAAGATCATCTTTTTAAATCCTATTTTCACTTTTATTAGCAACAGGTTAATATCAGCTTGAATTATCCATCTATCATCAAATCTAAGGGTTTTTCCTTAGTTAAATCATTAAAGATGATAACTTTATGTACATTTCCAATTTCAAGCATATAAACTCTAAATTAGACTAATCACGTGAAAAGTTCTTCCTTTTTTAACTCAATGTTACATTTAACAGATTAACATCAACTCCAATGATCCATTAAACCCTATTAAACACACTAATCATATCAGATTAGGGTTCCTTAATCTTTAAAGTATTAAAGATGATTACTTCCATTAATTTTCGGATTGCAAATAGAATCAGACTTCAAACATAATTTATTTGGATTCCTCTCGTTCTGAGGATCAACTTTCATATATAACTTTTTGTCATCCGAACTATGAATCTTAAGTTACGAATTTTGCAAGAAAAACACTTACTTGGCCAATAGCATGCTGACACGTCAGCATAGCCATGCAACACGCCCCTTTAGGAATTATAATCAAATTACCACGCTACCCTCCACTTAACTCGAGCGGCCCTTGCTAATTCAGGGGTATAACCGTCCAATGTTGCTTCCCCTTTCTTCAACCTTGAGCAGGCCGAAGGCAGCCGCCCTAGCTGCCGATCTGCAGGCTGGGCGTGGCTCTCTCTTCTCCTCCGGACCCTGATGACGACCAGAGCTTTGTCTCCTTGCTCCGCTGCCCCCTTGCGCACCTGGAGGTGCCTTTGGCAGACGACAGGTCGGCTGGGGTTGAGCCCAGCGGGTCTGCCACCATGGCTGCCCTGCAATTTGAACTGTGGTGTCATGCAGATGTTGGGGCCAAGGGACGATGTCCAAGCTCCCCCTCTAGAGACCTGGGAGCATCATGCCCCAACTACGATCCTCCTACAGCCGCTAGCCGCCAGGATGATTCATGCATTCATGGTTAGGTTTTAGTAGAGAAAGAAGAAGAAGAAGCACTGCGTAGAATCCCTCTGGATCTCGAAGCAGGGGTTCCACCCTTCTTATAGGGGTGGATATGAAGCCCTAAGGCGTGCCTCAAGGGGTCCCAAGTCCCAACTTGAAAGGAAACATATTTCCTTGGTTGTGAAGTAACAACCCTTCTTTCTCTCTCTTCCTTATTCTTTTCTAACATCCATTATTATTTGGATGTTTTAGGAATTCGAAATTCCTTCTACTTACTCTTTTTATTCTTGCTTTTTAATCCATTGGCCACGAAAATATACATATATGTATATACCTCCTTAGGAAAATACTTCCTTTTATCAAAATTACATAATCCATTAGAAAAGCAACACATTATCCTCTTATTTTTCCTTTTTAGTATTTTCTCTGTCTTTCCTTTTTATTGGGACTCCTTGGATCCCAAGGCACTCTTTATTTCGAAATTTATTTTATTGGAATACTCATTATCCTTCTTAATGCACCTATATGCATTATTTTGCATTATCATGTTTATTTCTTAATAAAATATTTCTTTTTGAGGATTTCTTTTTATTTCTCTTTTATTTTCCTCATTGGCATTCCTTTTAATATTAATAATCTCATGGATACGAAATTTCTCCAAGAAATCTCATTTATGCCTCTTTCCACTCATTTTCCACATTTTATCATTATTTCCAATTTATTTCTTAATAAAGAAATACTTAATTAATCCTTCCTTTTCTCATTGCTTTCTTTTTGCAACTTTGGACTCCTTGGAACCCAAGGAACCCAAGAGGCACGAAATCCTCTTTAGATTTGCCTTCTAGAGGTTTCTACATATTTCTTTTCTTAGAAATTCAATTATCCATTTACTAATTGAATTTCCTTTATTATTTTCCTTTTATTGGGCCCAATAGCCAATAAAGCCCACAACACAAACATCAAGGATATTGTAAACGAAATCCATTTATTTGAAGCAAATTATATCATTATTTTTTTCAAATATCTTTAATATGAGAAATTAAATTTCTCACCAATTGAACCCAAAAATTGGGGTTATAACATCGCCCACCCAAACCCAACATGGGATGCCTTGTTTCTACTTGGTAAATTTATTCTTCTATCAAAAACCAACCCAATTTGAAAATTTCAAAACATACACATTATCAGAGATATTATTAAGTAACAATAATCTAAATATAAATTGACGTAGAAATAGAAAATTGCAAATCATTATGATCATTTGGTGTTTAATTTCAAAATCACAGACCTAAAACCTCCTCTACAGGCACTTGTAAGACCTAGGTAGAGTCTAGGTGAGTTTTAATAAGAACTTGTATACTCTTTATTGATACTATACAAATGTAACCAAAATGTATATGTGATAGCTTTCACTCATTTGAAGGCCCTGGAAAATGAAAAAATGGAGGTAAAGACCTAAATTTAAAGAAAGAGTAAGACAATTATTAGTTACAACCTTATTTGATGATCCATATTGTATTGGTGTATATTGGATGATTGAAATGATCCAGTGCTCTCTGCAGTATATTATTAATGACCAAAAAGAGTAAGAAAAGGGTTTCGATATAATGTTGATTAAGGTTTGCTTGGACCTCAATCCAGGGAAGGTATTTAAACTATGTTACCCCAAGAACTATAAGGAATAAACCACATTGTTGAGTCAATCCCTTTAAATTCTACTTATTAATAGGAGGTCAAAATCTTGATCTCTTATTTTCTTGGATTTTTGTTTCTATAACATCCTATTGCCCCCTCTCAATATTAGTATCTCTAGGAGAAAGCAAGAGGTGTTTATCTTTTCATTTTAGTCTACCTAGGGGGATAGATTATCTTATTCATTGGTCAATATTATTTAATTCAATGAGCCACTTCACTCAAACCCTAAGCAAGGGTGTACATGATTCTATGAAAAATATAGGAACAATTTTTGTATATCACATACAAGAAGATATAACTACTTGCAACAAGAATGTACAACAAAACTTTATATATATCTCGTACTAGATGCAAAACCTGATATGAAGCATCACATACAAAGCTGTAGTAGATGTAAAGTTTGGTGTAAATTGCAATTTAGCCAAAGTATAAGGGTTAAAATGCAATTTACCATCTCTAGAATGTTCCTACTTTTGTTTGACATCATCTAGAAGATAGAGGAAGTGGTTGTAACCTAGTTTGGATCTCAAGCATGAGATGATATCCTTAGTAGTGATAATGATCTATGGACAATGTGTGTTTTGACCTTGGAATGTAGTGTATCAGTTTGGTGTAGTGTAGTGTACCGACTTGGAGATGTGGTGCCCATGGTAGGAATCCAAGAGGCTGATACTCCACCTAGAGTATATCAACATAATCTTTCATGTTAGACTAAGTGGTAGCATGTGGCCTTTGCACGTGGACAAGTGTCACCTAAACTTTTAAGGTGATGGCACCTCTCTTTTGATCTCTCTTTCTTCCCTCAAGTATAAAACCCCCTACCTCTTCACACAAGTGAACCCGTTCATCCATTCTTATTCTTCTCTTCTTGGTGGATGAGCATGAGAGCTTAAGGACCTAGAGGAAGTCTCCATGGAGCTTGGGAGATCGATCTCCTTGCTCATGGTGATTCTTGGTTTAACTTCCATCTTGGTGAGTTATGCTTCTTGGTGATGATTTCTTTGAGATCTCTTCTTCATCTTCTTCTTCACCTATCAGCCATGGATCATACCTTGAATAAAGGTTGAATAGGTTATGGTTCTCTCCTTCCTTCCTTCCTGCTTGAGCTATCATAACCTTGGCATCTTCTTCTTCTTTCTTGGAGATAAGGTTGAGGTCGAGTTTGGAACTTTTGATGGATCATCTTCAAATTGAGAAATGTGTTCTTTGGAGCATGAACCCTTGAAGAAGACCCTCATGAGGCTAGTTATCTAACTGTTAGCCTTCTTTATTATAAATTCCAATCATTCATGTGCTTATATTGTTTCTCATCTCTAAATTGTTTATCTCATATATGTTAGCAGTTAGTGATGGTCTTGAGAACTGATTTGATGAAGGAACCTCATTTAGTTTGCTGTCCATATCTTGTACTTTCCTCCATGATAATAGTTGAACTAGTGGCCGGCATCCTAAGGTTGAAGATGACAGGTCGATACACTTTGATCTAGATGACACTCCAAGCTAGTTCTAACCTGACATGCTCTAGAGGGGTTGAACCACCTTGTTAGCTGACACCTTAGTCTGACATGCCTTGATGGTGCTAGACCGACATGCCTTGAGGGAGCTAGCCCGACATGCCTTGTGGTGCTTAAATTGACATGCCTAACTGGTGCTTAAACCAGCACACTAGACGATGGCATGGCCGACACATGTGTCTAAACTGACACACCTTGGGGAGGTTAACCTCTTGTACTTTGAATGGAGGTAGTTGACATGATATGATGGTGAAAAGTCGACACTCAATATCAAAGTATCAACCCGACCTACTTGGACTGATGCTAAACCGATACACACTAGATGAGAAAACCTGACACCTTGAGGTCTAACCCAACATCCTTAGATGATCTTGCCTGACACACCTTGGTGTGGTCAGGCCAATACATGAAGGTGATGAAACTAGGATCCCTCTAGCAATATGAAACCGATATATCAAGGGCTGACCCAAGAAGTTACAAACTGAGACACACCTTGATGAGGTAAATCGACATACCTAATGGGTGTTACAACTGGGATGCAATGTGGATGTCGGGCCGACACAGCTTGGAAGGGATGAAAATGATACCTAGGGTTGATAATAAACTAATATCTTAAGTTGAAGTTGAAATTGACATCTAGGGTTAGGGGATGTACTGAGATGCCATGTAATTATTTAGTTGATACATGTGTAATGAAGGAGTGTTACACCTATACTCTTGTGTGTGGATATAGTCAATACATAGTGAGATGATCTATCTAAGATGTCATGACTATGAATGGTTTATCCTTAATTATGATGCTTATCTCTAATACTCTTCAATAAGGTGGGAGGTTATAGAAGTTGGGTTTAGTGGTAAAGTGACCATATATTAATCCTAATCATAAGATGGTAAGACTTATGTGCTCACCTTAGTGAAAGATTCTAACCCATGACAAGTGTCTTCTACATTCTTTTCTACATGATCATAACTTGTGAGAGAGGTTGATGAGACAACCATGTGAGTATATGATAGTGGTAATGAGCCTTGTTGGAATCAAGGGGTGCTAGTTTTGGGTAGAAATCATATGAACAAGTTTAATGATCTAATAGGTGCCTTGTGTATAGTTTGAAGTAAAACCCTCTAATCATGTAATCTAAGGTTTTACATTCCTTAGTATGATAATGTGGTTGGTAACTTGTGAAGAGTAACAACATATGTGTAACATAATGATGAAACATCATGTTGGTGCAATAGTCAATGTGTTTTCATAATACATTGTTATAACCCAGACATAACTCAATGAGATGATACACATATACATTTATAAAATGGTGATACCTAGTTCTAATGACACGATGAATTATTCATATCTAACTAATGATGTTAAAACCTAAATTGGTTCCAAGAAAGTGGAAATGGTGTGTTTAGGGTGGGTGATGTAACCATGAGGTAAAACCCTAATCGACTATATGTGAAGAGCATTGACCCTGATTCTAAGGGCAAGTCATATTATTGAAGGCATATAAATAGAAAGCATGATATTGTACTCTCTCTCTCTCTCTCTCTTAAATTACATGAATTTAACCTTGTGAGTTAGTTAGGTGTTATAATTAGTGAATAACATGAAGATGGTTAAATAATATCAAGCATTGGCTATAAGACTCGATAAGGGAACATGCAAAGTATGAATATGTGAATGTGCATACTTGGTTATATTTTATAAATACACTCCAACTTAAGGGAGGTAGTGAAAGTTAGAGATTTGAGATAGAATGATGCTTGAGAACCCTATGTGGGATAAGCATGAAGCCTAATTCTAAATTACAAAACCTACGATGTGTTGCTTACTTTATTTCAAGGTGTTTAATGTGTTGAAGCATATTCTCTCTATGGTTATATAATGTTAACTTTGCCACAGAGATGAATGTAATAGATAATGATTGCTATGGTATGTATATGTGATGTGGCACAAATGATGATTGGTATAAGTAATGTTTATATGCCCAAAGAAGCATGATGACATAACAATGAATCACAAGTGTGATGTGATGGGTCTTAGGACTTGAAAGGACTTAGTGTCTAGTTGAGGTGATATCCTTGGGTGCTGGAATGAGAGATTTATATCCCATGATATTATGTTGATGGTGATATCCTTGTGAATAGCAGTAATACAATGTTATGTGATGAAGGGAATCAATTTACAGTTTAAACAATTATATCTTCTACCGTAATACTATGCCCTTTCTTTTGAAGAATTTGCCTCTGATTTGTACGTTATAACTTGATTGATGCTAAAAGACACTTTAATTGGTCTAATTAATCAAGTGGAATCTATTCATGTATCTTGCCATGTTCTATAGATCCATTCAGTGTCAACATTTGCTGGATGGTGAAATGGGGGTCTCCTACGGGAAACTCAAAGCACATACTATTGAGTATGCGAGGACAACTTGGTACCCTAATATCAAAAAATTGAGGGTGACTTTGGCCATGCATGAACCTCATATCTTGCCTCAAGATTCGTGTGATAAGTGATATGTGATACATGATTGGTTGTGGGCCATACCCTGAGAAGAGTGTGGTTGCGGGCCATAGCTCAATTTTGTTAGTGTCGTGACCTATACCAAGGTGGGATAGATGTTATAAGGGTGGCCATGCATGACCCAACCCATTTGATGTGACTATATGCCACTTTTGTAGTTGATTGATATGTCACTACGTTGTACTCGTATGCTGACCATGAGGTGAGGAGAGGTCGTGGATTCCAACTCTTCCATTGACCTTGTATGGCATTGATTTTGACTTCGCAGTGGCCAGTTGTATTTGTGTGGTACGACTCAAATCCTTAGGGAATAATAAAATATGTAATCATCTGTGTAGTATACATGTATAGGATCAAATACAGAAACATTGGTTGAAGCCTTTTTTTTTTAAAAAATGGCCATTCTATTCATCTTGTGGCCTAGGCTCGATCTTGGGACCTCTCGCTAACAAACCGAGTGTCTAACCATCTTGGTTCTTCTGTTAGACCATTGGTTGAAGCCTTGCCTTGATTTTACACTATTTGGTTTATAACAGTCATATTCCTTTTTATATTATAAATTGTTCTACTACTCAGCGGAAAGTGCATATTACTATTCTATTTACTTCAATCATGAGGTATAAGTCATTTAGTTAATTTTGTGCAACTTGCTCATCATGTTATTCTATCTACTTAGGTATGTGATAATAATAGAGTTGGTGGATAGTTATATCTCTTGTTGAGATGTTGGTCTCACCCCACTGGTTAAATATCTTTTAGGTGTACGTGAATGCCAAACTAAAGATCAACTAACTGAGGACATAATACAAAGAGAAACTACTCCTGGTGGATCATGGTTGTGATGACCCCAATTTCTGTATGTTTTCCTTAGTGACATTCAAATATATATGTTCACTCATATCTATAGTTGTCAGAAGGGAAAATATAGGAGATTGTGGTAGTCAACTAAATCAGAAGAAGAAGAAGCCAGATCATTGTTCACAACACCATTATATAGCCACACAAACAATCATTCATTGATAATAATAAAGTCATTACATATACTATTTTGGGATAGAAGAGATGAATAGTTCTATAAAAGGAAAATACATAGGATTTAGAACATCCTATAAATCATCTAGTAGAATAAGCCACTATCTAACTACAAAAGAGATAAGAAATAGAAGTCTATCTAGTCTATCCTCCATGTCCATTTATTGATGGCTTCAGATACTTTGAGATGCATTATTTATTTCTTGTACCTAGAAAATATGAGAAACAAAAACATCAACATAATGTTGGTACGTGGTTGCAAAAATGCTATACTATGCTAGAATATTAAAAATAGTTGAACAAAAAGAAAGAGAAAAGAAAACATTATTTAATGGCAGAAAATTAGGTAAACCCAAGTTATTAACCATATTTCAATGGACATGCATTACTATGGTGGACTTAGCACAAACATATATTATTGGGCCCTATCCCCGCATAACTTGTACCATTAGGGATTTCCCCACATACCTTGTACGATTAGGGAGGTGCTAGTCAACATTAATACCTTCCCTCTCGAATAGGGAGATTAATGAACCATCAGTAACTGCATTCCATTTTCATTCCCTTAGTGTTATTTAGTGTTCAAGGCAGAAATGACAATACATACATACATACATACATACATATATATATATACATATATATATCTATCTATCTATATATATATATATATATATATATATATATATATATACATATAGGGCCCATCTTTATTGCCCGCGCGGGTAGCTACCCGCCCACCCTTCCGACCACTTTTTTTTAAAAAAAATTTTGCAATTGTAGATGACTATTTTGTCTAGCTCTCCAAAAAAATTTAGCCAAAAATAATATCATTTGCCCCTCCAAAATAAAAAAACCCTTCCTTATATATATCTGATGTATATTTTGTATAGAGTTACTTTTTTGGCCAGCAGAGTTACTTTTTTGACATCATAGTTACTTTTTTTACAGCAGAGTTACTTTCTTAGCCAGGAGAGTTACTTTTTTGGCTGCCGGGTAATGAAAATCCAGGCTACCCGCACGGGCAATGAATGAACGCCCATACATATATATACATATATATATATATATATATACATCCAACAAGATATACAAATACATGCAAGCAATTACTTATAATTATCATCCAACAAAACTAGTCTTATACTTATATCCATGTACCTCAGATCTCAGATTTGAATTTCCACAAGTCTAGATTAAGAAAGAGTAGATCACCCTAAAAGAGAAATAAAACCTAATGTCAAAATGTGTTTTCAACACCTCACATTAGGGGTTTTTCTTACTAGGGTTTTCATTAGGTTTCATGTGTTTTAAACCAGATTATAATAAAGTGAATTTTCAGGTTAGGGTTCAGGGTGTGGATTTAGGTATCTAGGATGGTTGATCTTCCCTTAATCATCATTATTGAAAGAGAGAGAAGATAAGGTCCATCCATTTATTATTAATGAGTATGAACCTATTATTGATCATCATCTTAGGGTTTCGAATCAAGGGGCTCAGGGTCAGATTGATAATTCAAGATTTCACAAAAAAAATATCGACATGTATTTTTGTACTTATTTCCTTTAAGTTAAAGTAAAAGACATAAAACATGGTCATAAAAGGTTTTGTAAAAAAAAAGAGTTGGATTTAGGAACAAGAGATAATTTATATAGATTCTACTTATTTTTCTGAGAACATAGGTATTTTATGGTGATTTTTCAGATACTGGAGCTATTTATAAAGGGTTTAACAAAACTTACCAATCAGGTATTTTCTAGAGGAATAAAATGAAAATAAAAAAAAGAAAGTGAGCTTGGATTCGCGGATCAGGTGAGGGATCTGAATTATTAGATCCTCCCAATAACCTACGAGCCAACGCTCATATGAGAGGGTCAGCGTTGGGAAAAAGGACGAGATGCCCCTGAGATTTTGTATAGATGCATGTGGCTAAAAATGGGCAGGGTGGGAACACTGCCTGTTCGATTGTTCTCTCTCGCATGCACCATGGCCATAGTGAGGGGACAACGAAGCGAGGTGAGGTTGCAGGTAATTAGGTGGGTGTTGGGTAGAGTTGAGGTGTGGGTTGAGTTTGCAGGGTCTCCCTGAGTTCAATGAACCCAAGAAGCTCCCCAGAGATGGACCCTAGCTCAGGTTTCGATCTACAGTGTAAATGAAAAGGCAAATGAGGTTTTGGGTTCGTACCTGCCCTTGGGTTGGATTGAGGGATCATGAAGCTCCGTGCAAGGTTCATGAGGCTCTGTGAGCACTCCCTACTGCTTGATGTGTCCCCGACCTTGCCGGTGATGGAGCTCTGGAGCTCAGTTGTCATTGCTAGTTGACCTGGGCATCTGGACGTTCATGGCTCCAACAAGGGGTATTGGTCACCTCGTAGAGGTCTCAGGAAGGTGTGACCTTGACCGATTAGAAGGTGGAGGCTTCAGGAGTGAAGGGGGAGGTCAGGGTCAGGCGAGGTGAGGTGGTTCAGGTTTGTTATGGTGGTGAAACCTCTCAATACATTTGGGGGTGCTAGATGATAAAAGGGTGGTCAAAGGAGCTTGTGGGATACATATATAGGCACAAGGATGTGTAGAGTGGTAAACCCTAAAATGGGCGTCACTGCCAATGAGAGGCACATAAAGGTGGGGGTTTGTTCTCCCTGATCTGAGGGAGATGGGAGATGTGGCAATGGTCATTGGGTTCATTTTGGTGAGAGGAAATGGTCCTCTAAATATCTCGCATAGGAAATGTGGGAGTCGGGTGCTCGAGGTCGTTGTTGAGTTAGGTGTTCTATTGGGTTTAGGGCCGATGTAAGCGGGAGGTTAGGGATGAGTCTAGCACCATTATATATCGCATGATCCATGAACAGAAGATCGGTCAACTGGGATGGAGTCCCTTAAGTGATATGTTCCCAGGTTTGTATATAGGGGCTACGTGACACTTTTTTTATCAAATAATCCGAGACTTAGGTCATAGGGTTAAATAAATGACATAATATACACCAATCTCAAATTACTAATAACTCCATTTTGGTTTGTCTAATTGTAACGAGATTTTAGGTGAAGCTTCAAGATATAACTACCTTACTATGGTATAAAATTGAAGTTGAAATTCGAATATTAAATAGGGTTATTGGCTAAATACATTAATACCTATAGTTCATCTTCATGTGACACTTAGGGTTTGCATTATTTGAAATTGATAGGCCATTGAGTTGAGGGAGATGGTTGAGGGTATTATTGGAATTAAAAAAATTATAAGAGAGATAAAAATATATAAACACTCACTCTCTCACATTCTCCCCTACTTTTTAAAAATTTTGTCCTCAAAATTCAAGCAGCTTGAAATAGATATGGATATTTCTACTCAACCTCAGACTTGAGCTCCCAGATGGCATCAATCTAATCATGGTGGTTCCAGAGAACTTTCACCATATCTATATGCTGATTACTACGATGCTCCTTTGTCTTGAAATCAAGAATTTTGACCAGGGATTCATCATAAGTCAGATCATCCTTCAACTTTAGTGGTTCATGATTCAGAATGTGACTCAGATCTTTGACATACGACTTTAGATTCGATACATGGAAGACATTATGCATGGAATTGTACTGAGGTGGCAAAGTAAGATGACAGGCACATTCACCAACCCTTTTAAGAATTTCAAAGGGTCCCACATAGTGAGTACTAAGCTTTTCTTTATTCTTAGCCAAAGCTCGAATTGGTCAGATCTTCAAAAAGATGTCATCACCTTCCTTGAACTGACGTTCTTACCTGTGAGCATCTGCATAAGATTTCTGCCTATCCTGTGCTCACTTCATCCTTTACCAGATCAGTGCAAATTCATCTGTATACAGCTGCATCTCCTCAGATTTCATCAAGGTATGTTCCCCGACGTCATCCCAGTGTAGTGGAGACCTACAAGGACAGTCATATAAAGCTTTATAGGGAGGCATCCCAATACTCGCCTAATAGTTATTATTATTGGAAAACTTAGCTAAAGGCAAATAGTAGTCCCATGAACCTTCCCAATCAAGACCACAAGCTCATAGAAGATCCCCCAGAATCTACACTGTGCATTTTGACTACCCGTCTGTCTATGGATGGTTGGCTATACTGAAGTTCAGTTTGGTGTCCAACTCTTCTTGAACATGTTTCTATAGCTTTGAGGTGAACTTTGGGCCCCTGTCCGAGACAATGGATGTCAGAACTCCATGCAGGCATACTATCTCTTGTATATAAAGGTCGGCCAACTCAAAAAATTTTGCAGTAGCCTTCACAGGGAGAAAATGAGCTGACTTTGTGAGACGATCCACTATGACCCATGCATCATCGTATCCCTTCCCGATCCTGGGTAGTCCCACCAAAAAATCAATGGTGATGTGTTCCCATTTCCATTCTGAGATTTCTAAAGGTTGTAGTAAACCACCTGGTCTCTGGTGCTCATCCTTGATTCTCTTGCATGTCAGACATCTGGACACAAATTTGGAAAATCATGTTTCATGCCTCTCCACCAGAACTGATGTTGTAAGTCTTTGTATATCTTAGTGGTGTCGGGATGAACAATGTACTTTGACCCATGTGTCTCACTGAGGATCTTCATCTTTACAGTTGACTGCTCAAGAACCCACATGTAATTCTTGTTTTGAAGACCGCCATCAAGACCCACAGATAAGTGTGTTTGAGGCTTTTCCAGGAGAGAGGTGAGCTCTACAAGATTGGGACTAACTTTTTGTCCCTCAAGAATTTCAGAATGCAAGTTAGACGTGATAGAGATATTGTTGACATGTACACAATCAGATAGAAATTGCAGCTTCCAACTCACTGGGTCCTCCATATTCCTCCACTCGGGAACATACAAAGATGCACATACTGCTCTTTTTATTCTTAGAGCATCAATGACTACATTAGCTTTTCCTGGATGGTAGCTGATAGTAAAATCATAGTCCTTCAAATACTCGATCCATCGACATTGACACAGATTCAGATCCTTCTGTGTCAGGATGTACTTAAGGCTTTTCTGGTCGGTGAATATATCAAAGGTTGCCCCATACATGTAGTGCCTCCAGATCTTGATAGCATGAATGATTGCAGCTAGTTCCATATCATGTGTGGGATAATTAAGTTCATTGGGTTTTAGCTGTCTAGATGTAAAGGCCACTACCTTTCCGTAATGTTGCAGGACACAACCTAACCCATTTCTTGAAGCATTAGTGAAGACCACAAACCCTTCATTGCCAGATGGTAGAATAAGAACAGAAGCCGACGTCAACTTCTACTTTAATTGCTAGAAACTCGACTCACAAGCAGCTAACCAGATGAAGTGCTCGTCCTTACAAGTTAGCTTAGTCAAAGGAAGTGCTAGTTTGGATAAGTTCGTAATAAAGCGACGGTAATATCCGGCTAGACCCAATAAACTCCAGAATTCAGAAGGATTAGAATTGGTTTCCAATCAAGTACATCAAGATACTTTGGTGGGATCAACATATATGTTACCCCAGAAATGACAAGCCCAAGAAACATGACTTTATCAATCTAGAATGCACATTTAAAATTTTTTCCATAGAATTTTTGAGCTTGAAGGATTTCAAGAACTGCCTTTAAGTTCTCTCGATGTTTCTCCATTCAATCAGAAAAAATTAGGATATCATCAATAAAGACGACCATGAATTCATCCAGATAAGGTTGGAAGACTTTGTTCATCAGGTTCATGAATACGCCAGGTGCGTTGGTCAACCCGAATGGCATCACTAGAATTTTGTAATGCCCATAATGAGTTCGAATGGCAATTTTATAAATATCAGAATCTTTGACTTTAAGTTGATGGTAGCCAGAGCGAAGATCAATTTTTGAGAAAACTTTGGCAGTACAAAGTTGATCAAAGAGGTCATCAATACGAGGGAGATGATACTTATTTTTATTAGTAGCATGGTTCAACATGTGGTGGTCAATACACTTACACATAGAACCATCTTTCTTTTTGACAAAAAGAACAGGCGCACCCCAAGGGGAAACACTAGGACAGATTAATCCTTTATCGAGAAGTTCTTGTAGTTGAATCTTTAACTCCATAAGCTCAGTAGGAGCCATCATATACGGTGCCCTAGAAATCGGAGTAGTTCCAGGAAGAAGATCTATGGAGAACTCAATATCTCTATTTGGAGGCAACCCAGGAAGTTCCTCTAAAAATACGTCGAGGAAGTCACATACCACCTCCGGTATTTCTATAGGCCTGCTACTAGGACTGGTCTCTGAGACTAATGTGAGGAAGACTTTGCATCCTTGGGAAATGAGCTTTTTATCTTTAAGAGAGGAAATTATGATATTATTATAGAATCCACTTCCCCTAGGGATAATCACATGACAAGAATGAGGTTGAGAGATGACTACCATCTTGTTTCTACAGTCAATGTGAGCATTATATGTGTATAGACAATCCTTGCTAAGTATAATATCAAAGTCTTCCATGGTTAAGAGAATAAATTTGAAGGGCATATCATGATTTTCGAATTTTAGAGGTAGGACATCAATTTTATATAGGGTAGTGAGTATTTAGGCACTAGGAGTAGACACATCCAGGATATATCCCAAGTCCCTTATATGCAAATGTAACATAGATGCCAGATTTTGAGAAATAAAAGTATTTGTGGATCCAGAATTGAATAAGGCTTTAACAGGATGATCATTTGACAATACAATGCCTACACAAGATAATTTATGATATGAATAATTTGAAGGCTTGAAGAAGATATTGATTATGAAAGGAATTTAGGTTACCCCCAACGAGCTGATTGGGATTTGCCTTGCCCTCTTCTGCATTCACTGCAAAAACTTTGCCATTGTAGTGTCCCTGAGGGGGTGGAGCACCTGGTGTAGGATTGTCAAAGGAAGAGGGAGTCAAGCACTTGGCGATGAAATGGCCCTCCTTCTTGCAGTTGTAACAGACTAGCTTGGTATGGCAGCATACGCCACCATGGAAATGGCCACAAGTCTTGAACTTGGGATGAGTCATCCTCTGCTGGTTCTGGTTGCCTTTCTATCCTCCCTTTCTTGAACCTACTCATTTTCCTGATCCCTTGTTGTTATGGCCAGGGTGGAATTTTCTAAACTTGTCCTCCTCGGTGGTGGTTAACGCTAAGTATCCCATGCTGGAAGGCTTCTGCAAACCCTATTCCCTTTCCTACTCGAGGGCCATGTCTAGGGCTTCATCTTTGCTTTGGGGATGGGAGGCTATAACTAGGGGTTTCAGATGGGCGGCGAGGTAGTCAACATAATGTTTGGTGAGGCGTTCTTCAGTCCTAATAGGTGCATAATGCTCCAGAAGCCTAAACTTCTGGGTGTAGTCAGCTACTAAGAGACTGCCTTGCTTAAGTTCCATGTGCGTCTTCTCCTTCCTCTTCCTCTCAACTAAAGGCATAAAATGATCAATGAAGAGGGTTTTGAAGGCTTCCCACCCCGGGTTATCTACTTCTTCTCCCCTATTCTCGCCATAGTTTTCCCACCAAATTTTTGCCCCTCCCTTAAGTAGATGGGTAGCGAATTTGACCTTATTTTCATTGGGTACTTCTAGGGTACGGAAGGAATTCTCCACAGAGAGGATCCAGGCCTCAGCCTTGTCCATGACTTCAGGATGGTCTTCCCCCCAAAAGGTGTCAGGGTTGAGTTTGATGAAATCTATCACTGTCACTTCCTTTTTCCTAGAGGAGCTGGGTTCAGGGGTTTCGTTTGTGGCAAGGGTTTCCATGAAGTCTAGCAAGATTTTGTTTTATTCTTCCCACCTTTCTTTGGCTTCACTATCGGGATTAGGTACCTCAGAGGTTTTAGGTTCCTTCCTCTTCTTAGAGGATGACTCTTCGGATGCCTTGGAGTTACGAGTCTTTGGAGGCATCCTGAAATTAGGTGGAACATATTAGATTTATCATTATTCATCATTTTTTTATTCATACGATATTTCATTATTCTTTGTTAATTGTTAATGATCTTAATGTTATGATTTTCAGAGGATACCCTAAAATCCTTATCAAAGTTGGTCCTTAGGACATTCTAAGTAGAGTGACTCTTTTTCTAACCTTATATCATAAAGGTAAGAGGGAAATATTTAAAAATGAAGATGAGGGGGATTTTTTTTATAGAAGAGGTGAGAGGGAATATCTATAGATGAGAGGGGTCCTAATTAAGGTACGTTCAAGAAGTAGGGGACATTTAGGATATCATCCAGGTAGACTTATACTGCCATATAGGTAGCCTCGTGATTGCCAAGCTAAGTGTCTCAGAGTCTTTAGCCAGACCCATGTGAGATGCTATCCTAGACACCTTTACCCTTCACATCCCTAACTCAATGACTACCCTAGACTCACAATAGGGTGAAGGAATTTCATGTGACCATGATGTGTGAACATCGGCTCTGATACCAACTGTGACAACCCCAATTTCTATATACTTTCCTTAGTGACATTCACAGATATGCATGCACTCATATCTATAGATGTTAGAAGGGAAAATACAGGAGATTGTGGTAGTCAACTAAACCAAAAGAAGAATCCATATCATTGTTCACAACACCATTATATAGCCAAACAAACAATCATTCATTGATAATAATAAAGTCATTACATATACTATTTTGGGATAGAAGAGATGAATAGTTCTATAAAAGGAAAATGCATAGGATTTAGAACATCCTATACATCATCTAGTAGAATAAGCAACTATCTAACTGAAAAAGAGATAAGAAATAGAAGTCTATCTAGTCTATACTCCATGTCCATTTATTGATGGTTTCAGATACTTTGAGATACATTATTTGTTCCTTGTAACTAGAAAATACCAAAAACAAAAACAATAACATAATGTTGGTACATGGTTGCAAAAAAGCTATATTATGCTGGAGTATTAAAAATAGTTGAACAAAAAGAAAGAGAAAAGAAAACATTATATAATGATGGAAAATCAGGTAAACCCAAGTTATTAACCATATTTCAATGGACATGTATTACTATGGTGGACTTAGAATAAACATATATTATTTGGCCCTATCCCCACATACCTTGTACCGTTAGGGATCTCCCCACGTACCTTGTACCATTAGGGAGGTGCTAGTCAACATTAATACATTCCCTCTTGAATAGGGGGATTAATGAACCATCAGTAACTACATTACATTTTCATTCCCTTAGTGTTATTTAGTGTTCAAGGTGGAAATGACAGTATATATATACATCCAACAAGAAATACAAATACATGAAAGAAATTACTCATCATTATCATCCAGCTAAACCAGTCTTATACTTATATCCACGTACCTGGGATCTCAGATCTGAACTTCCACAAGTCTAGATTAAGAAAGAGTAGATCACCCTGAAAAAGAAATAAAACCTAATGTCACAATGTGTTTTCAACACCTCACATTAGGGTTTGTATTACTAGGGTTTTCATTTAGTGTCTTGTGTTTTAAAGTAGACTATAATAGAGTGAATTTTTGGGTTAGGGTTTAGGGTGTGGACTTAGGTATCTAGGATGGTTGATCTTCCCTTAATCATCATTATTGAAAGAGATAGAAGATAAGTTCCATCCATGTGTTATTAATGAGTATGAAACTATTATTGATCATCATCTTAGGGTTTTGAATCAAGGGGCTCAGCGTCAGATTGATACTTTAAGCTTTCACAAAAAAAAACATGACATGTATTTTCGTACTTATTTCCTATTAAGTTAAAGTAAAAGACATAAAACATGGTCTTAAAAGGTTTCATCAAAAAAAGAGTTGGATTTAGGAACAAGAGATAATTTATATAGATTCTACTTATTTTTCTGAGAACATAGATATTTTATGGTGATTTTTAGATGCTGGAGCTATTTATAAAGGGTTTAAAAAAACTAACCAATCATGTATTTTGTAGAGGAATAAAATGAAAAAAAGGAAAGTGAGCTTGGCTTCGTAGATCAGGTGAGGGACCTGACTTACCGGATCCTCCCAATAACCCATGAGCCAACGCTCATCTGAGAGGGTCAACATTGGGCAAAAGGATGAGATTGCCCTTGTGATTTTGTATAGATGCATGTGGCTAAAATGGGCATGGTGGGAACACTACCTGTTCGATTGTTCCTCTCTCTCATGCACCATGGCCGCATCGAGGGGACAACAAAGCGAGGTGAGGTCACGTGTATCTAGGTGGGTGTTGTGTAGAGTTGAGGTGTGGGTTGAGTTCGCGGGGTCTCCCTGAGTTCAACGAACCCAAGAAGCTCGCCGAAGATGGACCCTAGCTCAAGTTTCGATCTACGATGTAAATGAAAAGGCAAATGAAATTTAGCTGAAATAATAGAAAGTATAGTGAGGGGTCAATGTGCAATTGACCCAAGCAGCTCAATTGCTCTCTATGGTCAACCTAACACACAAGGAGATCTCATAATTCATGATTCAATCCAGAGAAACAAAATCCTAGAGAGAGAGGGAGCTTAGGGTTTGAGAGGAGAAAGTGATGGAGATGCTGACCTTGGGTTTTGCGGTCTGAGGAATGATGAAATCATGTAAGTTTAGCTTCTTTGGATATAGTTTCATGGTGAATCTTCTCTCTGATGTTAAGATTTCGTCCCTCCCCTGATTATATTTGAAATCATATCAAATAAAGTCCTTTTCTCACTCTTTCTCTCCTAATCTTCAATTCTAGGGTTTCTGGGTTGAAAGGAAGAAGAAAGTGGTGATTTCTAGGGTTTTGATATGAATTCGAGATTTTCAGATATGGGATACATTTTTAAGTTGTTTCACAGCTTAGGGTGAGTGGGTAAAAGAATATTTTAGTCAATTGTACTCAATTAGTTGGTTTTAATTTATATTCTTGATTTCTCCCTAGATGACAATAAATGAAAAGAACTATTCTTGAATTCAGTTTATTGAATACTTCAATTTATGTTCAAACTATGATCTGAAAACATTTATTTGATGACATGGATATAGATATCCATGTATATTGAATACTACAAAATTAATAAATTTATTGAGAATATTCTGAAGATCTGAATTTTTAAGTTATTCAGGTGCTTGAACAACATTATAGTTGGAATTTGGATTTATATTTATATGATCTTACTTATGTTCCTAGTGCATATAATTCTACATGTTTGGTCTCTTTGATTTGATATATGGACAAATAGAGTTTTTGATTTTCACAATACATATCCTATGAATAGAAAGTAATCAAGGATGGAAACCCAATCTAGTATGCTTTTACAAGTATACATATCTAATTTAGTAATAAATGGCCGATTGAAATGATTCATGTGATATTGTGGGATTTTATCTGTATATTATCTTATATGCATATATGCTTTGTTTATGAGATTCACATTTTTCTAACTCAAATACTTGTCATGAAATGCATATGTTGATATGCTATTGCAAGTGGAGATATGACATACCCTAGATATGTATGTTATCGATGCCATGCATAAATGTGAGAAATGTTGAATGATAATATTTATATTAGTAGACATGATATATGTTTGAATTCATGAGAAGTGTTGTATGTGCATGAGTAAGGAGAAACCCTAAAAAAGGGATAAACAATATGTTAAGCATTCAGTTCAATATTATCAGTGTATTAAGAAGTTCAATTGCATGATTCTAGTGCATAAAGTGCCAAGTTGACCTGTATTTTGTTTATTTAAGAATTTTAGTCTGCTTGTATTTAAAGTATGATGATTACTCAGAATATCACAGTATTTTGAATATAATACTCTGCCAAGTTTAGAATGATATACATGTTGTATTATAAATTTCAAATAAATAGACACGGTGCCATAGAGATACCAGAGTCAAGTATAAGTAAGAAAAAGATACAATATAGTAAGAGATTTCCAAGAATAATAAAATAATAGACTTAGGGGCCCTGAACACTGTAGATTCCCTATGAGAGGTCTGCTCTGTAGGGATGAAACGACCTAGCCCTAACAGTGTCCACTACACGGGGGTCAGAACATACTAATAGGTGGTACGGGGGATGAAGCCCTAGTGGAAGTCTCCTTAAAATACATCATGTAGTGTCTAACATCAACCAGAGATCCTGGTGGCACTATAGTACAAAAAAATCCAATAGGTGGCTTGAATCTCCGCCTGTGTACTCAGGTTAGAGGAGGAGTCTAGTTTGATAGCCCATAGGTGCGCCAAGGCCAAAGAGCAATTTTCCTGTTGCAGACCAGTGATGTAGTCAGGTTTAGCATCCCGGTTGTGTCAACTAAGTCTTGTACGGTGAGATCGTAATTCATTACGATTCTTCATATGTAGAGTACACTGCATATGATTAGGGCATAAGCTAAAATATGATAATATAAGTTTAAAGAGTTTCTTATAAGTAAGAAGAGTTAAGAAAGGTTTGATTTCGATTTTGCAGCAGTTGTTCTTTAAATGTAATATTGAATATAGTGATGATTATATTTCCCTACTCGTTTATTTCTAATGATGTAGGCTTCAATGTTATTAGTAAGTTTTTGAATATCTAGTCTTTTAATTTGAAATTACTATCTTGTTTTATTTCAATTATCCAAGAATGATAAATGTCTGATTCAGTACTTTAGACTGCATTATTGTTTTACTCATTCACTGAGCGAGTAGGCTCACCCCTCTACTCAAACGTTTTAGGGAAACCGTGGAGATTGAAGATATCATTGCATCAGTGTAGATCTTCCATAAGAGTTAAGTCTGAGTATAGTTAAGTTTAGTCGGTCCTTGTCACTCTAGGTCCTTGTAAAGGAATAATAGATAATGCATTTGATTATCATGTCGTATGTACATGGAAGTGTGAGAAACAGAATGAATGTATGGATGTGTATCATTAATGTTGAGATCATATTAGAGTAATCAATGCTTAGATTCCCTTATAAAGTTAGTATATATGGTTCAATGCGAGAAAACAAATAGTTTGAAAAAGAAGAAAAAGTTAAGGGTGATCTTTGTATTACGTTAAATCCTCAATTTATGCCCTAATCTCATGATTAGTGGTAATTGTGAGATTGGGGTGTAACAACTTGGTATCAGAGCTTAGGTTGAGTTGTCAGGGACCATTAAGTTAGTAAGTTAGAGTCATAAATGTGGCAGATAGGAGATGTTATGATGTTAGCTCTGGGGATTTGAGTATTTGGATATCCTGGCCCGGTATATGAGTACTTGGATCAACCAGTATCAAGCTACTCTGTCTATTCTTTCATGTATACCCTGGCCAGGTATACAGTGGAAGGATGGTCTAGAGAGGAAACCTATAAATATTAGGGCTAGAAATAAGATAAGTAACATGAATTAAGAGCATAAATATAAAATGAGATAGAACTTTCATTTCATATTGTTGTTTTATTGGAGATGAATAGAAAAGCTCTTATATGTTTGAATTCAGATATTCAGTATTTTGAAATATATACATGTCTCTAAGATTTGTTGTACACTATGCAGTTGTAGCATTTAATGATTACATTCTTTGTATCAAGTAGACTAGAAATGATCTTTGAATGAGCATTCCTACGTGGATAAGTTTTCTTCCACACATTTGAGATGAATAGGAGTTGAGTAATCCTGAGTAGCTCTTGGGTTCAGGACTACAGGTCTGGCCTGGTCTGGCTGGTAGGGTGCGTTATTGGGATCTAATGACTCCTATTAAAAATATAATAAGAGTAGACTCTAAATGATTTATACACATATCATAGTGAGAATGTACCTACACTAAGATGTTGAAACATATGGGAAAGATTAGAATAGCTAAGAATCAATTGGAACTGATATCTGAGATCCAACTTTGGGGCCTCATATGAGAAACCTTTAATTGGGAATAAAGGAACACGACATAAGGTTCAGATTAAGTTTAATTATTAGTATTATATGAACTCTAAATATGAAATATGGGAAAAGATATGAGAAAAGTATGTAAGGGGCCAAGATAGTAAGAATAAATCATGAGGAATGGATTATATAACCAAGTAAAATGTTTTTATGTACTCCAAAGAAAAGGGAAAATAAAAGAAAAGAGTTAAGTATACGATAAGTACATAGAAGTGAAGAGTCTTCAGAAGAATTAAAGTGAAGAGAACTAGATGAGCATGAAAATCATAAGACTAGGATAAGAAACTTAGTTGAAACAAAGAGAAATGTTAGAAATAATAAGCTTGATTAAGGAACGAGGGTTTTGATATAATTGAGAGCATGGAATGTATACCTTTATTAATAAGTGTAATATATTCATCCTTACTTCCTTTGGATTCCAAGTCTCTATAGAACAACAAACTAGTTTCTAAAAGAAGAGCAAAAGTGTAGCTAAATAAATGAATGTCATACAAAGGTAGACTATATTCAGAAAGGAAAACCTTGATTGAAAAAGAAACTAAGTTTGACCCATGCATGAGCCGTTTGATTTAAAATGAAGGATATGTAATGTATTAACCATGAGTTGAAACTAGTAGAGAGATTATTGATTTAGAATATCAGCTTCACATTAGTAGAAGGATAAAAAGAAATATATGCAACATGGTATACATGATCATACACATAAAAGAAGCAACATGATCATAAGAGAAAACTAGAAGTTAAAGATGACATGTGGAATAGTAGTATATGGTAAGGGGATTATGAAAGAAAAGAAGGGTATGAAACATAATGGAGTAATATAGATTATAAAAGAAAGAGGTTGCGAAATTCAAGAAAGTGCTAATTAGTCAAGTATCCTTGTTGATAATTAATTAAACCTACATATGAGAAATGTATTATTGAATGTTTGAAGATAATAATTCTAAGTCTCAAAATCATCTTCTCTTTCATATCTTCCTTAATGAGAGCAATGTATGAATGAATTGATAAGAAAATGAATCATATATGATGCATTACTACCGTGGTAGAGACATCTAGTGAATGTAATAATGACACACAGTATGATGATGAAACCCTAATAGGGTAATTGAGAATGTAATCTATCTGAATGGCCAAGTAACAGAAAGGAAATTCAATCGATAAGATAAAGAAGACTTTAGTAAAACTTGTGAGATCCAAAGTTTGAATTTCAAATTAAGGGAGTAAAGTGACATCATAATAACGTCATGCTATTGATAATGACCAAACCCTAGAATGTTTAGAGTTGTATTAGTTCAAGGGATGTCACTAGTGATTTGACCTTGAATACTAGCATCTCTATAAAACAAGATCATGAGATTTTCACTATGAGAAGTAAACTAGCACTGATAGTAATCCAGGGTTTAAAGATAGCTAATATGAAAGGTAGATAAACAATATGGAAATGATTCGGAGTAAAGAGTAAGATATAAATTTGAAATGTAAAGAAATACAATATGAGTGAAGTGCGATATGAGATAAATTCTTGCAGTGATAGCAAGAATGATGAATAATCTATTTGTTGTTGTATGTTTCAATTTTAGGAATGTTTAATCTACATGATTAAAATGAGAAGGATAAGTAGAAAAAAGTAAGTAGTAGTAAATGAGGAGAGAGATAAGAGGAAACAATGGCTTTTAGTAATATGTGAATTTGTTTTTAGAAGTATAATTTGTTGAAGGTATATTAAGGGGTGTAAATTGGTTCTACATATGATTTTAGTGTACATGTGCAAGCAATATGTTAATTAAAGGTGTCTAATAATTGTTGTCATTCATACCAGTAATCCATCTTAGTATTATACAATTGTGGTATGGTGATATGGGTTGAATAATGATAGAACAAATGAAGGGTTACCCAAAATAAGGTAGTCTTACCTATTCACTCATATGAATAGAAGGGATAATAACCATATTGTATTGATATGTAACCCTAATGAGGTATAGCTTGTTATACCTAGCTTTAATATAACTAAGTGATAGTAATTGGGTATGAATAGTCCTTGAATGACTAATACAATCATGGAGTACTTTGTTACTGTTTTTGAAACCCTAGAGATAGAATTTGTCCCTCGTATCGGAGTATGATATCCAAAGGCCTCTTGATTAGCGAGACTTTAAGAAAATTATGGCCATACACATGTGAGTCAATATTGGATATGATCTTACATGTATCTCTTGAAGTCTTCTTAGGTTTAAGAAACAAGATTGAATAATAATGAGGATGACTGCTCCATGCCTCTGGTTCAATCTAGATATTAGTGACTAAGGAACTATACAAACACTGTAACACCATACACAGATTGTAGGTTGAAGTTGTTCTCTAACTATCCATTTACTAGGATAGCAATGATGTGTGACTAGTCACTGCTCATTGCTTGTGATGTCACAAGTTGTTATGTACATTCACTACCAACATAATATTGGACCTATAGGGTCACACACATAGGAAATCATCTAGAAGAGGAGTTTGATCTTGAATGATGATTGAATTGATTAATAAAGTGTTTAGGTACTCAATTCATGCAACAAATTAGCTGAATAGACAACCATACATTTAGTTCAAGTGTTGAGGCTGTTGTTTGGAGTGTCAGGTTGATTAGAACTGAATTGGTTGAGTTCTGCCTAAACTGGGAAGTGAGACGACCATTTCACATAAGCGAGATGACCGTCTTGTGGTTGACATGACTGTTTCATGAATGCGAGATGACTATCTCATGAGAATGAGATGCCTGGTTCATGGAGAAATTTGAGTACATCAAGGATTAGTGTTGATGTCATAGTGAGAATTAGTTGGACACAAATTGGCAATCCATGTGCAATTGGAAAACATCTCTAAACGACCACCTCGCATGTAAGACGACCATTTCAGTACACACATGTTGCGAAACTTCCAGAATTGATGCAAAAATTTGAGATCTTCCGGTCCCTTCCATTCCTGTACAGACTGGAAACCCTAACCCTGGCCTCGACTATAAATAGAGGTGTACTAGGGGCTTTTCAGAACACAATACAATAATTGAGAATCAGTTGTTTTGACAATTGTTGTCCTCTCTATTTGTGCTAACCATGAGAACCCAAACAAGTCCTACCTGACTAGGGTGGGATAGCCACGGGAGAGAAATAACTAAGGATCATTGTTGTGGGAGAGCAGGTTGGTGACTAGTACACCAAAAAGAGGGACAACTCCTTCCTGCCCATTCTAGTAGGATAACATGAGTTTTAGTTGGTGTGTGTAGACTACTCTAGAGGAAGGAGTCCTTTGGCTGCTGTTAGGAGGACAAAATGAACTCCCAGTCCATGGCAAGATCAGAGGAGCCACTACAATAGTTGTCCAAGTCTGATATCCATGGAGGAGTAGTCAGACGAGTCCCAGTGTAACTAGAAGCTACACAAACACCGTCCAAGATAGAGTGCACATCTACATCGATGACGATTGTCATTGGACTTTCTCTAGGACCATGCATATCTTTGTAAAACCATCCTTCCCATTGCATAGCTATTGACTCGATCTACTGGTTAATGGGAAATATGTCAGTAATTTTTTTATTTCCGTTGTCTATCTAATGTCGTATTTCCCTACAAGTCCTACCCACTAAAGGGGGGGATAGCGAGGGAGAAATAATTATGGGAGAGAAAGTTGGTGATTAGTACACCAACGGGAGGGACAAATCCTTCTTGTCTGTTATACTAGAATGAAAGGAGTTCTAGTTGGTCCATCTAGACTTCTATTGAGGGGAGGAGGCCTTTTCCCATTGCTAGGAGGGCAATGCCATTTTAGTCTATGGCAAGACAACAAGACCCATTGCAAAAGTTGTTGTAGTCTACTATGCATGGTGAAGAATAGGAGCTGCACATACACCGTCCAAGAGCAACTAGAAGATAGTTTCCCTACAATGAGTTGTAATTATTGGACTTGTTCCAGGACCAAGTATAAATTTGTTAGACCATCTTTCCTATTTCAGAGTTATTGACGCAATCTTGTTGTTATGGGGAACAAAGATAGATAATTTTTTTGTTTTCTCTACCTACTCTATGCATGCATTTCCCAACGCCTTGATTTGCCAAGTAATGATGCTTCCAATCTTAATTTAGAAAAAGATTCTTATCTTACTAAAGCCCTATGTTTGGAGGTTGACCTACTTCATGCACAAGATGATCTTGCTAGCTTATCTTCTACTGTCATTACTCTTACTAATGATAATAACAAACTAAGAGCTTCCATACAGAGATTCCTCAAAGGGAAAAAGTCCTTCAATGAAGTTCTAATCATTCTGCCAAACATGGTGGTAAAAGTGATTTGGGATACTAGGAAGATTCATAGAGCAAGAGCAAGGGTAAGAAAAAGAGTAAGGGACCTCCTATCTTCCGTGGGGAGTCATCTAGCTCTAAGAATTGTATGGTTTGTGTGCATTACAAGAGTGATGACTCTTACTGTACTTATTGTCCTTATAGAGAGAAGAGAACCAACCCAAAGATGAAATGGGTCCCCAATATAACACTATATCCTAAGGTTTGAATTGCACACCAAAATCTTCCTTTATTGTAGGTCAAAGGAAAATGGATTGTTGACAGTGGTTGCTCAAAGCATATGACATGGGAAATCAACCACATCAACCAATTCACAAAGAAGAAAGGAGGGTCATTGACATTTCATGACAACAACAAAGGTAAAGTGATAGATGAGGGTGATGCAGATGATTCAATATGCATCAAGAATATTCTTCTTGTGGATGAACTACATCCCAATTTAATTATATTAGTCAATTGTGTGATAATGGCTATCTTTTTCTTTTTACCTCACTTGAGTGCTTTCTTATAGATTTTGTCTCCCAAAATGTTATATATAAGGGAACAAGAATTGATAATCTCTATGTTATTTTTCTTGACTCTATTAATCCTATTGGGTGTAGATGTCTTGTTGACAACTCAAATCATATTTCTTTGTGGCATCATAGGCTTGGTCATGTAAATATGCATCAGTTGAAGAAGTTGAGAAAAAAAGAATTAGTAAAGGGACTTCCTAAATTAGATTTTGAAAAGGATGAGGAATGCCAACCTTATACCCAAGGAAAGCAAACAAAGTCCTCCTTCAAGTCCAAAGGAGTCCTTAGTACCAAAAGAGCTCTTGAACTTCTTCACATTGATTTTTTTGGGCCAATTTGTACACAATCGTTTCAAGGTAGCAAGTTTTGTCATATATTGTCGATGATTTTTCCCGCTATACTTGGAACTTCTTTCTTGTTTTAAAAATCAATACTCTTGATGTTTTCTTAACTTTTTGAAAACTAGTTGAAAATAAAGCTTCTTTCCAGATCGTGTCTATCCGCAATGACCATAGGGGATAATTTGAAAATGACTTGTTTAAATAGTTTTGTGAGGAATTCGGGTATGCACATAACTTTTCTTCACCTTGAACACCTCAAAAAATGGGGTTTTAGAGAGAAAGAGTAGGCCACTATAGGAAATGAGTAGGACTATGCTTCTAAAGTATGATACTCCAAATAAGTTTTGGGCTGAAGCCGTTAGTACTTTAGGTTTTGTGCAAAACTGAGTTTTCACTCATCCATCCTTGAAGAAAACCCCCTATGAGCTATGGAGTTGTAGAAAGACTTCCATTGATTTCTTTATGCTTCTAGTTGTTCTTGGTTTGTTTTGAACACTAAGGATTCCCTTGAAAAGTTAGATCTGAAATAGTACAAGCCTTTCTTTCTTGGCTATAGCACTCCTTGCAAGGCTTATATAGTGCTTAACATTGTATAATCTAATGTAGAAGAATCTATTAATGTTAAATTTGTTGAGACTAACCCTTCTATTTCCAAGAATATTGTTAATGATGATGTTATAAATGAGGTGATCCCTCACTCGAAGGAGCTCAACATTGTTGATAAAGGAAAAGAGTGCTAGTTGATGAATAAGAGAACCAAGAAAAAAAGAAGGATCCAACTCCCTAGTTTGCAAAGAATCATCCAAAAGAGCTCATCATAGGTAATCCCTTTGAAAGGGTGAAGACGTGGGATGCTTACAATAAAGAACAAGTCAACAATGCCTTCATCTATCAACTTGAGCCAAAGAATGTCAAAGAAGCTCTCAAGGATGATGAATGGATCATATCCATATAAGAAGAGTTAGAACACTTTGAAAAGAACAGAGTGTGGACTCTTGTGCCAAGACCAAGTGATAGAAAGATCATTGGCACCAAGTGAGTCTATCGCAACAAGCTTGATGAAAGAGGAAACATGGTAAGGAACAAAGCAAGGTTAGTAGCTCAAGGTTATAAGAAACATGAAGGTATTGATTTAGATGAAACTTATGCACATGTTTCTAGACTTGAATCTATTATAATGCTACTTGCTTTTGCTAGTTACAAGAATTTCCTACTTTATCAAATGGATGTTAAAAGTGCATTTTTGAATGGTATACTAGAAGAGGATGTCTATGTGTCTCAACCTCCCGACTTTGAACATGATAAATTTCCCTAACCATGTTTCATTGTTACAAAAAGCTCTCTATGAACTCAAACAAGTCCCTAGAGCTTGGTATGAAAGATTATAGAACTTTTTAATAGAAAATGGATATATCATGGGCAAAGTCAATTCCACTTTATTTCTAAAACACACTTCTAGAAACTTTTGAATCATTCAAATTTATGTTGATGATATTATCTTTGGTGGAATTGATCATGATCTTTGTAAGGAGTTTTGTTCTCTTATGTAGAGTGAGTTTGATATGAGCATGATAGGTGAGCTTACCTTCTTCCTTAGCTTCCAAATCAATCAAACCAAGGAAGGTAACTTCATCGACCAAGGAAAGTAAACCAATGTACTACTTAAGGGCTTTGGGATGGAGAACACTAAGCCGATGGACACCCCCATGTCAAACACCACCAAGCTTGATAGAGATGAAGAAGGTGAGAAAGTGGATGAGAAGCTCTATAGAGGTATGATTGGAAGTTTACTTTATTTAACTGCCTATATACCTGATATAATGCTTAGTGTTAGCTTGTGTGCTCACTTTCAATCAAGTCCAAGAAAATCACACCTCGTAACGGTTAAGATGATTTTAAGGTATCTAACCAAAACTCAAAATTTTGGGCTATAGTATCCCAAGTAAAGGGACTTTACTTTTACTTCCCATAGTGATGCTGATTATGCAGGTTGTGTGATTGATAGAAAGTGCACAAGTGGCACTTGCTTCTTCCTAAGAACATGCCTAGTATTTTGGTTCTCTAAGAAACAAAGCACAATGACTCTTTCAACTATCGAGACTGAATACATTGTAGTTAGGAGTTGTTGTTCCCAAGTCCTAGGGATGAAGCAAATGCTCCAAGACTTTAAGATTCATTTTTATGCTTCTCCTATCTATTATGAAAATACTAATGTAATTAATCTCTCTTATAATACTATATTGCATAGTAGAGCTATACATATAGAGATTTGTCATCACTATCTTAGTGACCACATTACCAAGAAGGATATTTGTATCACACATGTGGACACAGAGAATCAACTTGCATACATTTTCACTAAACCTGTAGCTAGAGAGAAATTTGCTTTTATTAGGTAAAAACTACTTATAACTGCTCTTGATGATATTGACATGCAATCTAGCTAGATGTTATCATGGATATATGTTTCTTGCTTAAAATTGATCATCTCTTAATTGAAAGGCTATAATTGCTATGTTTTCATGCCTTGTTTCACTTGTTTTTGGCTATTTTTCACAAACGAATGTTTTATCACAAAATAGTTGACAATGATAAGTGAAATGTGCCTCAATATGTTTAAAATACATGACAGGCTAGAAAAATAAATTTAGATATCACTCTAGAGTCTTATAAGTAAATTTCTTATCATTTGGATAGGCTGCCATTCAGTCAAGTTTCTCTTGCTACAAAACTTGATCGATCGCTTCCGAGGATTGAACTAAAAAGCCAGTCCAGTCAAGCTTCCGACACAAAACTCGACTGATCGCACAACTAGACAAAAATTAATAGGGGATTGGCCAACTTTTCTCTCTCTCAACTAGAGAAAAGCTAAACTATAACCAACCTCCAGAGATTCATCCTTAACCTTAGGCTAGACCATCCAACCCTAACCCCTTCCTAGACCTAGAATCGGCTTTCCTTGCCTCTTCCATTACGACCTAGATGTTTTTTTGGACCTACCTTGTGTGTTTTCTTCTATGTTTGTTGGTTGTACTCTCCTCTCTAACTTAGATGGACTCAAATCAAAGAAAGAGATCCTCCCCTATTAGAGAAACCTCCACACTAGCTGCTCCAAGACATGTGTCCTCCGATGGTGCTTCCTTCATCTCATCCCAAGCTTTGAATCAGTATAAGGAACTCATCCGTAAGACTCCATTTCCTTTTTGAGCTTTGTTTGAACCTTAGTTTGCAACAACTGAGGCGATTGAGGAGGTACCTAATGTGTTCAAAGAACATCACCTAAGTGCTTTATGTGTAGATCATGCATTCTTTGCAAATGCCATGTCAAGCATAAAGGTTGTCCATGAATTCTACACCAATTTGATGTGGAACTACACCTCCCTAGTCCCACCACCAAATACCCAAGTCATTTTGACTTTGATGATTGTCGGGACCAAGATTAGAATCTCATAGGATTCTATGAAAATACCTATTTCTATGGTTCTAACATCATTGGTTCTTTGGTGGCTTCTTATCCACAGTACCATGATCTTTTGGACCTTGAAGGTTTCTAAAAGAGCTTTTAACCCAAGACTACCCTTCCTAACATCCGTTAGCTCCTGAAGAAACCTGACATACCTTATAAGAAGAAGTCAACCCTACCCTCATCTTCCCTAGATATCAAGACAACACTATTTCCTTTAGTGGTTAACTACAATATTCATCCCAAGAGGAATCAAAGAAAAATTGCAGAGAACATGACAATGATTATGTAATGTCTGCTGAATGATATTGGAGTTAAGTGAGCTCGTTACATTCTTCATCATATGACTTACTTCGAATCTGGGAAGAACACCTCAGGCACCCATATACCATATCCAAACATTATCTATGAAGTGTTTGCTACCCATAATGAAAACTCCCTCATTCATGATCTTGGATACATGCCAAGTTGTACAGGAGTTTCCATTAGAGAGACAACCATCAAGAAGACCTTTCTTCCTACCTCTTCCACCACACCAGGTGCCTCTACCTCCACCCAGACCCCTCCACCTCCACCACAACCCCACCCTATACATGCCTCATTTTCAGTATCAAATGAAGCCCTCATGGGATACATGATGCATCAACAGGCATATAACCTTAGGGTTCAAGATCATCTTCACAACAAACTCTACTAGATCATGTCTCATATGAACATATCCTTGTAGCCATCCCTACCCACCCTACTAGGCTTATACAGGATTTGACTATGCCTCTTATGCATATAGTCAGTTCTACCCTGATCCTCCACCTCCCGTTGCTTTCGTTGCACCCCCTGATACTACTGATGGTAGACATGTTCCTTCCCCTGGTGCTCTTCTGCTTTTGTCTCTACCTATTGGCCCTGCTGCCACTCTACTTGCTGGTTTTGATGGGAATTTTGCCCCCTCTTTTGAGCAAGAAAATACACTCACTACATCTGGCATGTCTTGGCCTGATCAGAATGCTAGATGGCCTGGTACTCGTGCTTTTGGACCTCCTGCTAATGAGGAGATGCCTAACCAGGATGATGAGGATGAGGATGATGTTGAGGATGTTGATGGCTCTGATACTACTGATGATGGATCTTCTTATGGTGATGATGGTGAACCTACCACTGCTTCCACTACCACACCATCTGATGATGATGACTATATATATATGTATATATATACTAGTAAACGCACACATGCTCATGCACGTGATAACCAAAACTAACACATTTTAGAGTGACATTTTTTAAAATATCTATATGCATATAATATAGGCGTAATTTGTGTATGTTATTTAGTTATTAATGTTAAACAATTCTATTACTATAAACAACATTGATAGCTAAAATATATATATAGGCATAATTTGTTTTTTAAAATATATATATGCATATAATATAGGCGTAATTTGTTTTTTTTCTTCAAAAGAGTCCTGATGGAACGTGGTGTTCTTAGGAGATTTATTGAGCTCACTATTGGTGATGGTTCTGATACCTTTGTGTGGCTGGATCCGTGGCTCCCTAACTCTAAATTTCTTGTGGATGTGCTTGGTAGACAAAGCCTTATTCAGCTGGGTATCCCTGGGAATGCTAAAGTTTGTATTCATGATGGGGAGTGGTTCTTCGATGCTTCAAGACTTCATGGCAGGCTGTACAATATTCTGCAGTCTCTTCCCCCTCCCTCGGGTATGTGTGATAGTATTATGTTTGCTGGGAAGACTGAAGCGAACCTTAGGCTGGTTATGGATAGCTTAAGATCTTATAATGGTGCTAGTTCCATTCCTTTCTTCCAATGGCTCTGGAACTATAATGGACCAAAGAGTTTTCATATGACGGGGTGGAAGATTGGGCATGGCAGAATCCTTACTGCTAGTTATGTTAAGAGACTTCGTATTAGTCTTGCTTCTAGATGCCCCCTCTACAAGTCTGATGAAGAGGATCTGAATCATCTTTTTTTCTGTTGTTCTTTCGCTCGGTCTATTTGGAGTATGGCATGTTCTTCTTATGATTTCGAGATACCTGGTAAGGTTGAGGACCTTTGTTTTCTTCAGGGCAAATCTCTGTTGATGGTTTGCATTTCTGTTCTTCATTGGATATGGAAGGAGAGAAATGATAGAGTCCACAGAAATTTTGAAAGGGACTTCCTGAGGGTGTGGGCGCTTATTCGGGATGATATTCAGCGGATCATGGCCTGAGGGGTTGGTGTGTTCTGGATCTTCTGTTCTGCTGGTTTCTTTGGCGCGAGCTGCTGGTGGTCTATCTGCTATCTTGTCCATGACCGTGCTATGATAAACACGACCGTGTTGGGTCCCTATTCTGTGTTTCCTGTTGGTTTTTTCTCGACCACGACCATGTTTTGGATCACACGGCCGTGCTTGGATCCCTAAAGCCTACGTTCCTTGGTGTTTTCTTCTTGGGATGTGTTTTGGCTGAATAGTTTGTTTTTTGTCCTAGTTTACACTCTTTGTACAGTGAGTGTACATATTCTTGTACAGTTTACAAAAATTATAAATAGCAATGGAAGAGCTCGGTTCACCAAAAAAAACATTGATAGCTAAAAGTTCATTTGGTGTGATTGTTTGAGTGGGAAAGAAATTATTAAGTGTGAATATGAAGTATTGTCATGGAAAGTATAGTAGAGTATTGGGTCCATTTAGATACCATTTATCAACTTGTTGCATTCGTAATATGAATGCAATATAATTGGTTAGATTGTATAGAGAGAACACGGTGAAAGCTTGGATCATTGGGGTTAGATTGGGAATTAGAAGATCAATTAAAAAAAGTTTGGGTAGAATTGTGGTCTAGACTAAATGGTGAATCATATGTTAACTCATTGAGAATATAAATGTACAAGGTTGAAAATGGGACAGTTTGAGAGAAATTTGAGGGTAGGAAGTTCTAAAATAAATTTTTTATCAGATGAAGGATATGGAAGAGGTGAGGTAATTATGGATCACTGGAGAATTTCTTTTGAAATATATTAGTGAACACTCACATGCTCATGCTAACCGAATAATTTATGGGTTCAGTTTAAGTTAACAAATTCATTATGAAATAATATTGGGAACACTAACATGTTAGATATGAAGTGCATCATTTCAAAATTAAAAGTAATAAATATATGCCTAGAAACTGAATACAATCAAAATTCTTCCATAAGTTAAAGTAGGTTAAATGGAAGTTGAGATGTATTATACGAACAGTTACCATATGAAGAATTTATCTTATAAGTACATATAATTAATTTGAAAGGTTGTAAAATCATCTTCTTTTTCAAGTGAGTGATAATCACAATGGAAGGTATTTGCAGGTCCAAATTTAATGGGCAAAAAAATCATAAAACACTTTGGAGAGAGTTGATACAAGGCATGAATGTGTTTAAAAATGTGTTTCTTATTGTTTTAAGGACATTCGATGGAGAGAGGTAGCTAAGGGTCATTGGGGATGCACTTTGTAATTTATAGTAGTAAGTAATCACATGTAAGTGCACAATGAGTATTTTATCTAATAAATTTGTTGTTAACTAATTCATAATTAAATAATTTTTGGAATAATATCATTTTAAATATACTTCAGTTCAATAAAAATATAATAAACATTTGACGCATTGTAAAACACAATAGAACTTCTCTGGTAAGTACAGATGCATCAAATGGAATTTGAGAGGTTTTAAAAGTGTAGTTTATGATCCAAATAATATTATAAATGTATGTGTATATAAATGATCATAAAGTTTATATTTTTTCTTGTATTCCTTATCATCATCATTATGTTCATACTATGGGACTAAGTATGAAAATATGTTTGTACATTCTCCATAAACTTCAATAACATGTTAAAAATTTATATTGTGAAATTACTGTAACACAAGTGCCAAGCATGCATTAGTCACGTACTTCTTCAAATTTTCCTAAACCTATTAATGCACTTCTCGATCAATTATAAAGTTATTTTGCAAATTCATTTTTAGTGTATATCACATGCTTTACAAATCTGGTGTTGATGTTCCAAATTTAATGTTCTAAAATTTATTGTTATGAAAGGGAAAGGGAAAGGAAAAAGACACTGTGAGATTTGGGAATGCTAACTTTTCTTTTCTATAGCCGTATATATCTATATATAAATACACATATTGAAAAAAGTTATACTCCTTTGTTATGAAGAATATACCTGTACTATTATGTGGTTAATAGAATTTTATTTGGGGAGAGAGATTTGAAGAAGTGAAAAGGAGTTGGAGGTGTGTGATTGTAATTAATATCATGTTCATAGGGAGAGTAAGGAAAGTTGTTTAATACGAACATGCTTTAAGGAAAGGGAGAAAATTCCAAGTAATTAAGGAGAAAATAGAGATAAATGTGGAATGGACTAAAGTTAAAGACACTGTAAGGATTTTGAAATTGTAAAATCCAATTGGCTATATGTTTTTTGGAAGCTTAAATGTCAGATGTTGTAGTGTAGTGACATTGTAGTCAGTTCAAGTATGCTTGTTGTCTTTTTAATCTTTTTAATTTGTGCTGAAAAGAATATGATGGCAAACTTAAATTTTCATTGTAACCATCATAGATGTATGTAGTAAAGTTTCACTTCTACAAAACACCAATTGTGATGAGTACATCTATTCATAGATAGTATTCTTGCGTAAAATAAATGTGATAAAATGTGCTGAAATTTAATGTTATTTTTTAAACATGAATATTTTCTTTCAAAAAAAGTTCTTCAACATATTTAAAACATTCAATATTAGTGAAAATGGGATAAACAATCCGTTGAACATTTTCTTGGTAGGTTATGTAATAAAAAATATGCAAATCAATAAATAACTTCAAATTTCTATGTTGAATTTGTATTCCATCTCAATGCAAGTCCCTTTGAGGCATTGATAAACCCAAATCATAATGGAAACAAAATTGAAACGTCTGACTAAAATTCAGAATTGAATGTGTAGTAAATATATTAGAAGTGGAAATGTATTGTTAAAAGCATGGACTACCAGCAAAAGTCTAGTATAAGTGTAGTTACAGTACAATGCAAGACAACAAACTCTACCTTTCAATCCTTTTTAAGTTCAAGACAAGATGGAACATTAAGTTGTTTCACAAACACAACTAAATCATTTCCCACGAACAGACTTTTCCGAACAACTTAGTTTGACCCCATGCTACATTAAAATGAAGAAGGTACATCACATATACCATCACTAATTACTTAAAAAGAAATACTATTTTTTTTCTGTACCCTTCATCTAGAAAAGAAGGAAACTGCCAATGAAGCAGTAAATTTTAACCGTTTCAAAATTGATATATTTCTCATATTTACATACTAAATCTTATTGTGTGAAGATACTCTCCAAATTAACTTCTTTCAGCATAGCAAGTGGTCACGTCAATGGTTTTATCAACTTATTCAACATGAATTTTAATTAAAAACTGTTACTACTAAGATGTTGCCTAGATAGGAAGGCATTAACTTGAATGGCACGGGGGAGAATAGCATGGTCTTGGACCTGATTATAGAGATTTTAGTTTATTTACAAAAGATAATGTAGAATTAACAATGGACAAGGGAAAATAATACATGCCGAGTTATTGTACGTCAAGGAAACAACAGAAATAACTGCATACATATTTCCTTAGGGATTGTGGAAGTACCCACATGTAGTGACATAGCATGTATGAGAAGGAAAGTTGTTCTCACTCAAAGACAGATACACAATGAGCAATATACAAAGGAAAAAGAATAGTAACATGGCAATGACGATACCTCCTTTACTTTGAAATCCATCGACGACTTGACAGAATCAATGTCCCCTCTGTCTTAGTACATTGTACTTGAATTGAGGTTTGTAGGTCTTCGGATTGCTATGAACTTTGACCATTGATCTATTTTTTAATACCAAGTTACATCAAGAAGTGGTGAGAAAATGGACAAGACGGTATGGATTTAGAAGAAGCAACATCCATACTCGGTGAACATCCACTCTGTACGAAATAAAGTTTGTTGGTCATAACTCCAAGTTGAGGCAGACAATGATGATTGTTGAGGCCTTATTTTCCACATTGATTGTTGTTGATGAATTGCCTTCTTGCCCTCTTAGGTAGAGGACCTAGAGGTATAGATCGGCAGTGGAGTACCTTGAGTCTAACAATCACCACCGGTTACTGCTTTTATCAACTTTAGAATGAAGGATTCCTCCTATAGCATGTAGACTGCAGCTTATCCGCACAAACCTAAACATTTTGCTTCGATCACCTGTAAAATGTTGACTGATGTGGAGATTTACCACGATGTTGCATGCCTCTTCCGCCATAACAACTGCTACTCAATGCTTATTTGGTGATAGGCTGGGTAGGGGTAGGTGAGGCGGCTGCTGGGTAATGCGCTCGGCCAGGACACAATCAAGCGGATGGTCCAACAGATTACAAAAGCAAATAAAAAGGATATGGAGTTTAAGATCAATTTGACATAATCAAAATAAGAAAAGAAAGAAAACAGTTAAGATTATTACATAGTAGGTGAAGAGAAAAGTTGAGAGCATTACATACTATATATACGGATTTATATAAACTCATTAGGAAAAACTTTGTACATTTAGTATCGCCACCATGCTGCTTGACGGGTGTTGGTGTTTCCTCTGTTAGGCGAACAAGGTGTTGGTTGTTATGGGGTGCGCTGATGAATTGAAAAAGAATTTTGGTTGTAAATAGTCATCAACGATGAGCCTGCTACTATTGTTACACGACAGCTGGAGATATGTTGATAATAATGAGGACGATGGGGATAAACAAATGAGACTAAAAGGACAGTTTCACCGCAGAATGTAGAGTGGTATATAAGAACGAAGAAGCGGTTTTTGAAGCCTGAGATGAAACGACCAGTCCCACGATGAACACGTTGAACGTGCTCTGGAGAAAATGAATTTCCGTTATTTGTTGACAATGTGGAATAATGATGTTTTCTTTTTGTAGGAGCGTGGGGAGTTAATTGGAGGCTGTTAGAGAAATATCTACCATACAATGAGGCAAGAAAATATGCGACACTTTCCATAACACAGCGCCAATAAGAAACGTAGGAATTCTGGGAGTTATAGGAAAGAGTGGATTGTGGGGGTTACCGGTGAGATCGAGAGAACTGGATGAATAGGTGTGCTGGATCAGTTATTTTTTGCGGAAACAAGAAAAGGTTAACTTAAAAGCCTAAAAAAAAGGAGAGAAGAGAGAGGGTTAAGGAGGGTACCATATTTTGAAAATGCTAAATTCTAATAGGTTGATGGAAGTATTATAATTTATGAAAACTATTCACTCTTTATATATGAAGTACATGTAAGCTACATGTACTCAGGTACACAATTCTTTTAGCCTATATATATATATATATATATATATATATATATATATATATATATATATATATATATATATATATATATATATATATATGAGGTTAGGAAGTGTGTACCGGCCGGTACATGTAACTTACGTGTACCGGCCATTAATATAGCATATGTAGAGTATGTTGATAAAATCCAACCATATGGATTGATTCAACTCTATATAGATTAGATGTCTTTAAAAAATCATAACCATATCTTATGTATATCATGAGATATAGCCATACATCATTCAATGGTTTATGCAATTTCTGCAACTTACCATTGATTAGAAAATCGACATTTTCTTTTATTGTATGCTTTATGAATATCAGATTGCGATGATTTTTGATACACATCTTATCTAAGGGGTATACTATACATCCATAAGGTTGGATTATTCAATATAATTTTACAATCCCCATAAATGAAGGTGGGTACATGTAAGCTACATGTACTCAGGTACACAATTCTTTTAGCCTATATATATATATATATATATATATATATATATATATATATATATATATATATATATATATAGAGAGAGAGAGAGAGAGAGAGAGAGAGAGGCTAGAATACACTCGAGTGTATTGATCACACGGATACACTCAAGTATGTTTTCTTATCAACACAAAATGTAAATCATTGATCTTCATTGTCATACTATAATTAGGGTACATACAAATTTTGAGCCCATTTGGATGAGTGTAAGTCACTCATCTGAGGGAAACAAAATTGACACAAAATTAATTTGAAATGTATAATTTTTGCGGTCTCTATAACATGACCTATAAATGTCCAAATGTGCTCAAATTCTATATATGAGTTACTCACAAGATGATTACGAAGATCAATGGATTAGATTTTTGAAAAAAATATTGCATCATGAAAATCTACTTGAGTGTATTCTACTCTGAATATACTCGAGTGTATTCTAGCCTCACTCCATATATATATATATATATATATATATATATATATATATATATATATATATATATAGAGAGAGAGAGAGAGAGAGAGTTAGGCTAGAATACACTCGAGTGTACGGATCGCACGAATACACTCAAGTGTGTTTCCATATCAAGACTATTTTTTGCAAAATGTAAACCGTTGATCTTCACCGTCATACTATAACTAGGCTACATACAAATTTTGAGCCCATTTGGATGGGTGTAAGTCACTCATCCAAGGGCAACAAAATCGACGCGCGAAACTAATTTGAAATGTATAATTTTTGCAGTCTTCATAACATGAGCTATACATATCCAAATGTGCTCAAATTTTGCGTATGAGTTGTTCACGAGATGTTTAAGAAGATCAACAGATTAGATTTAAAAAAATATTGCATCATGAAAAACTACTTGAGTGTATTCCGCTCCGGATACACTCGAGTGTATTCTAGCCTGACTCTCTCTCTCTCTCTCTCTCTATATATATATATATATATATATATTTGTCATTTATCATGTATTAAACATATGAGCACTATGTATCTGAGGCATACTATTTTATCATCTCCTCATTTTTTGTTGGTTTATAGCTCTTATTTTTAGAGGACATGGTTCATGTTGTAATCTTAAAGTATGTACCATAACTCTTTGGTTGACTATATCTTATGAGTTCTTGGTATGTTATTCCATATTTTGATTATGACACTAGATTTCATATTTCTCTCTATTTTGCCTCTGTTTGGTGTGTGCTATATGTGGTTGCTTGTTTTAGTTTGTGCCTATGGATAAGACATGCACTCTATAGCTCTTCTACCCCCTGCCTTTTTGATATGATAGAGGAGAAGAAATGAGCTCAGAGATATTGTTTTATTGCTTATGTGATCCTTTTGTTGTCAATTAACTGAAATATCATGTGACTTGCTAAAAGGCTACAACATTATATATATATATATATATATATATATATATATATATATATATATATATATATATATATATATAATGTGTGTGTATATATTTTCTATGATTATTTATGGAAAGACTAACCATGCATGCATAGGTAAGCATGAATTGAGGGGGAGAAATTAACATTGTTCTTTCATGTATCCCCTTGCATTCACAAGGTACAAGTTTTAATTTCATACCCGTTTCAGTATGTTGAGGAATAGTTTGCCATTGTCAAAAAGGGAGAGAATGTTGACCTAAGTGTTACACATTATCCATATTTTGATAATGAGTTTACCATTCCATTCATATGTATCTAATATGTCTACTTCATATTGATTTTAGGTATTAGGTACATGAAAAGGATCAAATTCATCAAGCCCTAGCTTGATTTAGTTCAAGTCAAAAGCTATGCAAATGCACTTTTGTAGAAAACACCCTAAAACCTTTAGGATTATTTTTGTATTCATTTGTATTGATGTAATGACTTGAAATTAAGATGAGAAAAAACCAGGATCGCTTAATTTGAATGATTAATCACTTTAATGACATTTTTTAAAATTCATTACAGAATGTTTTTCGATCAAGTTTTACCTGTGATAAACTTGACCGATCCCCTTACTAAATTTTGAGAAAATTCAGGTTTGGTCGAGTTTCACACTCATAGAACTTGACCTATCCTTACATTGAGAAACTAATTTGATCGTTTGGATGAGTTTCATCCATGATAAACTCGATCGATGGTTCAAATTGGTTTCATCGCATAGGGCAATTGGTTGAGTTACCTTTATTAAAACTCGACCAAATGCACTATATCGAATGTGGAGAAAAAGTGATTCTAGCCGTTGGAATGTTGCAAACATGAAAAATAGATATGTTGCAACACCCCAAATGACTAGAATTCATTCCTAAGTATTCTTATGAACTAGTGGACACCCCCAACTATAAATAAGACCTCTTGGAGTTCATTCCAAGGTTATTTTTTCATGCCATTCAAGATCCTAGCTATAGTTTAGTGCATCTAATCTACTAGAGCCCTTTTCTCTCTCTTATTTATAAAGGCAAACATCCACATGAGTGAAATAGGTTGTATGTCAGAGAGCTACTCCATTATACTTGTGTAAAGCTCTCAAATCTCCCTTTCCCAATCCCTTTCTTCAAGTTCTTTATTAGTAAAATCTTCTCCAAGTGAAGGAGAAGGTACAAGCTTCTTCAACATGTAGAAGAAGGTGCAAAAAGCTTCTTTGAGTGAGGGAGGAGGACAAGGATGAAGATCCAAGAGTGGAGTGGATAAATCCTTCAAGGCAAAAGACTCGGTACAAAGAGGGGACCTCCTTAGCGAAGGTGTCCAACTACTAGTAAGATTGGGTATGACCTTGGTGAAGTAGAAGAATCTATCTCTTAGATAGTTAAGTCCTTGGTTGCAAGGTTATTGGCTCCGTTGACCTCAAAGGGAAGTTGGGTATCCTTATCCCAGAAAGGAAGGTCAATTGTATGTCCTATAATGGAATATAAGTATACATATGTTGCAAAGTCCTAGAGCTTGACTTCTCTAGGTAGTGTACTAACTCTCTCCCAGTTTGGAGAGTGGAACCACACTCTAAATAGCTTGTTGTAGTGCTTGTTTCAATCTCTCTCATCCTTCATGTGCATGTTTACATTGCCATCAAATTCACTATTTGCAATTATGCCTAATTGAAGTAACTTGAAGGTCTAATAAGTATTCTGTGAGTATGTTTAGCTCTATTCACCCCCCTCTAGAGCTCTTTTGATCCAACAGTCACACCCAAGATAACATATCAAGTATGAGTTAGAATTCATAAATAAAAATTCAATTCTTATTTGCAAGTAATTGATTGGTTATATGTTGTTAGCTTAGTTGTAAACTTTTGCATGCAACCCACGTACACATTATATTTTGATATACTGATATGTGCTTATGTTTCACACCATTTTAGGTAAATGAAAGATAAGGGAATATGAAGACATGATAAATCAGATGAAACTACCTAAATGAATTAAATCTAAGTAAAGGAGGATTGGATACTTCTTCTCATATGTACAGTTCTGACGATAGAAATTCATGTAACTCCTTAGATAATGATCGTGTAAACAATATTTTAATTACTGGAAATTATTTGTAATTATTTGTTGTTTGCTAAATATGGATCCTTTGGATCTCTCAACTTTTTGGGTCTTTCCTTAATTGGAGGATGCTAAAAAGTGAGGTCATTACATTGGTACAGAGCCCTATATTTTTCAAATAATATTTAATAGTTTACAATTTCAAGTAGTCCGTATAAATATAAGAAAATTTATTAAGGCATGACCTGATGGTAATGGTTTCTAGGACGGGTCACAGTTTTGGGGGATGGCAATATGATGAATGCATACTCATGATTTCCAGTCACCTTTTTGGAACCAATTTGATTCAATACATCCAATTTCATTTACTTATTCTCACAATATATAAAATTACTTAATTGGTTCAATTATCAAGAATATTAACTACATTTATATTGATTTTGTGTAGGTCTTGATGAGGTTCAATCATCATATGGAATTCATTCAAAGATCCTCTCAACTTTGGTCTTCACCTAACGGTTTCACCTAACAGTTTGACCAAATGTTTTCCCTAGCAATCTACCCATTCGGTTTTGACCTATCGGTCTTAGCCTTTCACCCACACAGTACCCCTTCCATCATTCCCCCTTATACGGTCTCAAAACCACATGAGGCCAAATGTTCTCAAGACCATTTGAAACCCATCAGTCTTCAAGATCGTTTGCATCACCAAACCATTTGGACAACGAAACCGTTTGAACAACGAAAACCATTTAATGGACATCAGTCCTCAAGACCGTTTGGACAATGAAGATCCAAGACCATTTGGATGAAGACCGTTTGGGACACGCAAACAAAGACCATTCGGTCCCAAGACCGTTTGGAGCCATACGGTCCCAAGACTGTTTGCCCTCAAGACCGTATGATCACTGAAGACCATTTGGGACACACAAGCAAAGACCATTCAGTCCCAAGACCGTTTGGAGCCATTCAGTTTCAAGACCGATTGGCACCATACGGTCTCAAGACCGATAGGCCAGTCATTCCCAAGACCATTTGGTCATTCGATTGTTCTGCAAGACCATTTAAGGCAGATTTCCACGACCGTTTGGATGTCAAACGGTCTCCAAGACCATTTTCTCCAAACCGTTCAACCAGACCATTTTCTCAACATCGTTTGGAGTAGGTTCATGCAGAAAATGTGAAGACCCCATATGAGCCTATAAATAGGACCACAAGGGTCCTCATTTGGCATCGATTCCAGGATGTCGACAGGATGCCCAAGTGCAAGGTTCGATCAACTTCATCCTCCACGTCACCCTCCACGCCATCTACCTGCTCCTATTGACTCTAAGCAAGGAGAAGAGAAGAGAAGGACGATGGAGAAGAAGCTCTGCCCGATTTACCTTGGCAGTTCCTCCTCCTCGTCCAGATCTACCCCGACACGATGTAGAAGACCGCATCATCTTCACCGAGCTGCGCCCACCTTCTTCATCATGCTCATGGCATAATCTTCTCTCTCTCTCTCTTCTTCTTATTTCTCGCATCATGAGTGAGTAGTTCCTTTTCACTGGGGTGCAGGGACTAGCCCCACTGCCCATGCATTCATGTCTTTTCATTTAACATTCCAAGGCAATATATATAACTTTTCATTTCATTACTAATTGATATGCTTGTAGTTGATTACCTGCTTGCTTTCATCTTGTTCTTCTCTTCATAGCATAGAATGTCGATTAATGAGGTAGACTCCTTGACGAGAAATCTCATAGGATTCCTTGAGGTCGTAAGTGTGTGACCCGTGAGGGGACGAGCCATCTAACCTACAGTGATGCTTTTGTGGTCTAAACATCCCACAGGGAGGACCACAACCTCAGTTGGATGTTGTATCTTCTTGTTAATCGTCGATGTTTGCTTGTAGACTTATCACCTACATGCTTGTCAATTAGAGCGGTTGACTCCCAGACTAGAAATAGAATGGGGTTCCTTGAGGTCGTAAGTGTATGATCCGTGAAGGGATGAGCCATGTAACCCACGGTGATGCTTCTGTGGTCTAAAAACCCCTTAGGGAGGACCATAGCCTTAATTGGATGTTGTATCTTCGGAGCCGTAAGTGCATGATCCAGATGGCAATGAGAAATCGGATGCCTAAGGGGATGCTTACGCATGCCTAAACATCCCTCCGGGAGGATTTGCAGCAGTTCCTTTTGGATGGTTAGATGTTTTCCTGGATGTTATGTGTTTGGATGTGTTTGCATGTGCAGTGGTGGTGAACCCAATACCATCCCAGCGATTCCATATCATTTAATCTAAAACAAACTTTCATTCTACTCATTTACTTTCCTGCAACTAGTTTAATTAACCTCAACCAAATCAATCGTTCTAAATATTATTAGTCTCACTTGATCCTGATTCGAATAATAAAGATTCTTAAAAATGTTGTTCTTTGGGATTCGATCCTTAACTACATTGCGATAAGACCCGTCCGCTTGTGGGTGGTATTATTGCACGAGGTTTTGATAAAAGCTCGGGGATTTCAACCCCGAGTGAATTTGTTAGTGCAATATTTGCCACGTCAAATTCTGGCGCCGTTGCCGGGGACAATGGAATCAGTTAGTCAAAACTAGTTCTTTTAAGGCGAATCTAGGATTTTACTTTTTCTTTTTGAAACCATTTCTCATCTACTTGGATTTCATTCCACTCCATCAATCTTACTTCAAATCTTTTCATCTCAGTTACCATCAAAGACCAGTGCATGCACCGTTTGAACAGTCCTAGACTCACCGCCAACTTTGACCCAGAGATTGATAGAACCTTTCATCGTAAAAATAGAGAAAACCAAGTAAGAAATACTCAAGAGGAGGAAATAGCCCGAAGGGTAGCTCAAGCCCTTAATGCACAGAGACAAAGGCTCATGCAAGAAGCTAGAGCTACGGTTCAAGAAGAAATCCAAGCAGTACAAGCAACGACACAAGCAACAAAACTATAAAAGGATCTTAGAGAGTTCTCAATCCCCAAAGTTGCTAATGTTCGTCATCCAGTACAACCTTCTCCCATCAATGCTGTCAATTTTGAGATTAGGGCGCATTGAATCACATTCCTTTAAAACAACCCATTCTATGGCAAACAAGGAGAGGATAGTCAGGATCATCTTTTGAGGTTTATTGATCTATGTGCTATGATAAAGCAAAATGGAGTATCCGACGATGCCATTCGTCTCTGTCTCTTCAAGTATTCACTTGCTGACATAGCAATAAGCTGGTATAATTCATTGCAAAGTGAACCCATCACCACTTGGGAACAACATCAAAATGTATTTCTGGAAAAGTTCTACCCTCCCTCTCTCACCTATGAAATTAGGGGACGGATAACAAATTTCACTCAAGTCCCTGGAGAAACCCTTCCAAAAGCATGGGATAGATACAAAGAGCTTTTATAAAAGTGTCCACACCATGGAATTCCTAAGAATCAACTCATCGAAATTTTCTATAGGGGTGTGGACGATGATATCAAAAGGTTTTTAGAATCCTCATATGGAGGAAACTTCATGCATCAAAGTTATGACATCGCATGGAGAGTCGTCACCCTTGGAGCTGAAAATCAAGAAAATTGGGGTAGATCTGTAGGCAAATGAGTGTTGAAAGTAGCCATGGCTGACGCTACTCCCAAGTATAAGTCTATTGCTGAAACCCTCAAACTCTTAGTTGGCAAGCAAGACCATATTGAATCATCCCTTGCTACAACTGGAAGATGACGTTCACCCCCTCAACAACAAGAATAGATCAAGTCAGCTTCATTGTTCTGTGAAGCATGTAAGGGTACCGATCATTCCACTTTAGCATGCAATGTTCTCTACGATGTTGTTCTAAGAAATGCATGTGGACAAGGAGATAATGGTCAAATGGAAAATCTTAATGTTGTCAACACCATCCCTGGTCAAGGATATTACAATCTGAGTCAGAATAGGAACTACCCTGGTTTTCAATATGGAAATCCTTTAGGAGAGGAAAACTCATGACAACTTGGTTCAAATAATCAACAACGTGGCCCATCATGATTCCAGTATAATCAACAAAAAAATTTTAGGAATCAAGGAAACTTTAGGGGCAACTTTTAGAATAGGAACTACAATAATTATCAGAATAGTTCTTAGTTCTAGAATCCCAACCAAGTCCCCTACCAACAACAACAAGGGAAACAAGCCAGCCCCATCTCTCTTGATGATAAGCTATCGGAAATTGAGAAGATGTTGCAGTCATAGCAGACAATGATATCTAACCAACAAGCCCATCATAAGGCTATTGAATCCCAACTAGCTCAACTTGCAACTAGCATGAAACCACCTACTGGAACCTTCGCTGGCCAGCCAGAGAACAATCCCAAGCATCCAGAGCAACTAAAGGCTGTCATCACTAGGTCTGGAAAAGACTATTTAGACCCCCCTATCAAGACACCAGTAGTTATTACAGACGAAGATGACTCTGTGGCTGTCCAAGACTCTACATCATCTGAGTCTCAACCAAAAGGGGAAGTAACCACCGATAAGATGGATGAGGAAAGTTTTGAAGAACCTACTGTTATCGAAAAAGAAACACCAGAGCTAGAAGTATCAGTGTACAAGCCTCGTATACTTTTCCCGGCTCGTCTAAGGCAAACCAAGCTTGATACTCATTTCAACAAGTTCAAGGAAGCTATGAAAAATCTCCATGTTGATATACCCTTTCTTGATGCGCTAGCTGAGATACCAGCTTGGACGAAGTACTTGAAGTCACTCCTCATAAGGAAATATATAACTGAAGAGTATGAGATAATCAAATTAGCAATGACTACTTCAGACATCATCTAGAGTAAGATGCCCAAGAAGCAGAAAGATCCAGGATCTTTTGGGATCTCTTGCCATATGGGTGATTCATCTTATAAGAAAGGATTGGCAGATCTTGGTGCTAGTATCTCCATCATGCCACTTAGCCTTTGCAAGAGGCTAGGGTTTGCTGAACTTCTCCCAACCAACATGACAATACAACTTGCAGATAACATTGTGACTCTACCTTTAGGAATCATTGAGGATGTACCTGTCAAGGTGGGCAAAGATTCCTATGTCTGAGGTGATTTTGTCATAATGGACATAAAGGAAGACACTAGATACCCTCTCATTTTTGGTCGTCTATTCCTTGACACTGCAAGAGCCCTAATTGATGTTGAAGCAGGAGTTTTGCTGCTCAGATTAGGCAAAGAGACTCTTGAATTCAAAGTTTTTGAAAGTATGTGTAGACCAAGCATGCAAGAAGAAGTCTACCTGATTGAGTGCATAGAGCAGATGTCACTGCTCACACAAGAGGATTATGAACCAGAAGATCCCTTGGAAGTGGCTCTAACTAATCCAAATGCTAATAGTTCAGTTGACAAACAAGTCAAAAGTTGTGTTCTCGGCCTCGATGCTACTAAAGAAGATCCTAAAGCCAAGGTTGAGGAAGTAAAAGTAGTAGATGTTACTGAAGAAGCATTTGAAAATCCACAAGCTCCTAAAATGAAGCCCCTACTAGAAGGATTGAAATACATGTTTCTTGATGAACTCAAGATCTGCCCCGTCATTATAAATTCAGATCTAACGGCGGAACATGAAGACAAACTGTTGAAGGAATTGAAGGAAAGAAGAAAAGAAATCGGCTACAAGATGAGTGATCTCACTGGGGTTAGTCAAGTGTTGTGCATGCACAAAATCCCCATGATGGAAGATCACAAGCCAACTATTGAACATCAACTTAAATTAAATCCAAATATGAAGGAAGTAGTCCGTCATGAAGTCATTAAATTGCTCACTGCTGGGATAATCTATCCGATATCAGATTCACCATGGGTGAGTCCCATGCATGTGGTCCCAAAGAAAGGTGGAACTACTGTAATACAAAATGAAAACGATGAACTCATCCCCACTCGAACGATTACAGGGTGGAGGATGTGCATTGATTATAGAAGTTAAACAAGGCAACTCGAAAGGATCATTTCCCAATGCCTTTTCTTGATCAAGTATTAGAAAGATTGGCTCATCAAGAATATTTATGGTACCTCGATGGTTACTATGGATTCTATCAAATACCCATACATCCAGATGAGCAAGAGAAAACTACTTTCACCTGCCCATTTGGAACATACACATTTAGAAGGATGCCATTCGACCTCTGCAATGCGCCTACAACTTTCTAGCATTGCATGACAGCCATATTCGCTGGTCTAACTGAAACGATCATGGAAGTTTTTATGGACGATTTTTCTGTGTACAGAGATTCTTTCGACTCATGCCTTGAACACCTCTCCCTGGTCCTCAAACGGTGTGAAGAAGCACATCTTGTAGTAAATTGGGAGAAGTGTCACTTTATGGTAAATGAAGGCATTGTCCTCGGTCATAGGGTTAGTAATTGAGGAATCAAAGTGGATAAGGCCAAGATCAAAGTGATTTCCAAACTCTCTATCCCTGTCAATGTAAAGGATGTTTGCACATTCCTAGCTCATGTAGGCTTCTATAGATGGTTTATAAAGGCCTTCTCAAAGATAACCAAGCCCGTGACAAATTTGTTGCTAAAGGACATTGAATTCAATTTTGACAAAGAATGTGTTAAAAGTTTCAACAAACTGAAACATGCCCTTACGACAACACCCATCATTAGAGCTCCTAATTGGGATCACCCATTTGAATTTATGTGTAATGCCAGTAACTATGCTGTGGGAGCTGTCTTGGGACAATATATAGAAAAGAAACACTATGTGATCTACTATGCATCAAAAACCCTCGATGAAGCTCAGAAGAATTATGCAACTACCGAGAAAGAATTTCTTGCGGTCGTGTATGCCATTGACCAGTTCAGATCCTACCTCATTGGTTTAAAAGTCATTCTCTACACATATCATGTCACTATCTGTTACCTCCTTGCAAAGAAAGATGCTAAACCTAGGTTAATTAGATGGATTCTCCTCTTACAAGAGTTTGATTTGGAAATAAAAGACAAGAAAGGTACAGAGAATGTCGTGGCAGACCACCTCAGTCATATCCATGCCCTGGACATGGAGAAGACCCCCATCGATGATTCTCTTCTAGACGACCAACTTATAAGAGTTTCAGGGGCTATCCCTTGGTACATAGACTATGTGAACTACCTGGCTGTTAGTGTCATCCATCCCGAATGCACCGGAAATGCACTAAAGAAATTTATGTATGATGTGAAACAATACTACTGGGATGAGCCGTACCTTTTCAAACTACATGCTGATGGTCTATACAGATGATGTATCACTGAGGAAGAAGCTCAATCTATCTTAGAGAAATGTCACTCAGGCCCAGTTGGAGGCCATAAGGGTTCCAAGAAAACTACCTTAAAGGTTTTACAATGTGGTTTCTTTTAGACAACCATATCCAAAGACTCCTATGACTTTGTTCTATCATATAACAAATGCCTAAGAACAGGTAACATAACAAAGAGAGATGAGATGCCACTGAATTTGTGGAAAGAAGTCAATATATTTGATGTTTGGGGCGTGGACTACATGGGTCCATTCCCATCCTCTCATGGATTTTCATACATCCTAGTGGTGGTAGATTATGTCTCAAAATGGGTTGAAGCTATACCGTCCTTCACTTGTGATTCCAAACCTGCAATCAAATTGTTCAAAGATATCATTTTCCCCCGATTTGGAGTTTCACGTACTGTGATTTCTGACAGAGGTTCTCATCTCCTAGAAAGAAGGTTTGAAGCATTGCAAAGGAAATATGGTGTAACTCAAAAAGTAGCCTCACCCGACCATCCACAAACTAGTGGACAGGTAGAGGTTTCTAACCGTCAACTCAAGGCTATTTTGGAAAAGACTGTAGGCCGCAATCGGAAAGATTGGTCAATAAAAATCAATGACGCCTTGTGGGCCTGCCGAACTGCTTTTAAAACTCCCCTTGGGACTACACCTTTTTGACTAATCTATGGAATGTCATGCCACCTTCCGGTAGAATTGGAACACAAGGCATGGTGGGAAATAAAATAACTCAATTTTGATATGAAAGAAACAAGCCAAGCTAGGATTATGCAACTCCAAGAGCTGGAAGAACTCCGAATGACAGCTTATGATAATGCTAGAATCTATAAAGAACGCACAAAGTTGTGGCACGATGGTCATCTCAAGAGGAAGGAAATTCAAGTGGGAGACCAAGTTCTTCTATTCAACTCAAGACTAAGGTTATTCCCAAGAAAACTCCATCCCCACTGGTCAAGACCTTACATCGTCAAGAGCATCTCCCCACATGGTGCTTTTTCTTTATGGAGTGAAAAGTTAGGCGAATTCATGGCAAACGGTCAACGATTGAAGAGATATTTCACCTCTACTGATACAGGCTCTGAAATGATGCTGGATCTCACCAATCCAACATATCCACAGTAGAAGTTGAAGGAATCAAGTCGAGCCATCGACGTAAAACAAAGGCGCTTGTCGGGAGACAACCTCATAAATAAATTCATATTTATTTTTAATTTCAAATTAGGATTTTTCCATAATTTTGTTTTTACCTTTTAGATAATTTTACTCCAAATAAAATTGCATCGCGAGATGCTATTTTGAGTTCTAAATGGTCTTTATGTTTGACATTTTTAGATGGAGGAAACACACTGATTGGAACGCAACCACATCCGGTGGTCCAAACGGCATGAAATTTCCCCTCCATCTCAGATTTAAAGTTTGCTCAGGACGAGCAAATTTCTATGTTCGGGGTGGAGGGTGGGTGGTACGTACTTCACTTTCCACTTTCACCCATCTAAATCAGACTTAAGATTTCATTGTCGCATTTTTGACCTAAATTTTCAAAATTTTCAAATAAAATTTTAAATTTTTTTAAAAGTTTTCAAAAGAAATTTGAATAGATACTGGATGAAGTTTTAACACTTTTTTCAATCTCTATGCATTTCAAATCATTATACTCTCCTTATCTGAAGTAGATCCTCAAAAGGACCACTTTTTGAAAACTAGCCTTTTGATTGAAATCATCTTGTGAAGCTGATGAATCCTAACATCATGATCTTTATGCAAAAATGGCAAGTGTCTGTCAAACTGATAGGGATCAAACACATCGTGCTTCCTAATTGACCAGTGGAGAAACAACATGAAATCCCCACCGGATCCCCATCAAGTCATTATTTTAGTAGAGTATGATAAAGAGAATGACTCAATGCACTGAATTGTAAATCAAGTTGCATTCTGATCTGAACTTTCTTCTACACTTCTTCTATCATCTTCGTACCCCTCCATTCATAAAAAAGAAATAAAAATAGCCAAAATAGTGCCAAACCCTAAGTTCGGGGTGGCACACCACTTCCCTCTATATCCGCTTCTTCCATACCCCTCACAATTAGATAGGGGCGTACCACCAAGAAAAGATGCCAAAGCGCACACAAAAAGAAATGCAATCTCGAGTCGAATAGAGGAGAGATTCACACAAAAAAATGCAATAAATGAAATTGCAAATAATATAATAAAAATCTTGAGTCGAATAGAGGAGATATTTATATCTTCCTTCCATACCTCCCTTCACTCCCTTTTCTACCTAAAGGCACAATGAATGCCTCCACTATCTTGAAAAACACCAGTGTCAGATCAGGTACACACTTGTTGTTATGCGGGTATCTCTGGACTCCTACAAAACTCTTTGACATTCTTGTTGTTGGAAAAAGTGAGGAGGAAGTGAAGTTGGAAAGAAAACTCAGGAATGAAGATATGGTAAGATGTGTTCAGTGGTCTCAGGAAGTTCAAACACTTAGTCATACTGAGAAAAAAGAAAAAAAAAACAATCGTGATGTGAAGAGGAGGCAATCACATGATCAGAAAGTACTCATTTGGCGACTGTTTCATATTTTGTGTTACTCGAGGATGAGCAACGTTTAAGTTTGGGGTGTTTTGATGAATGCATATTCATCATGATTTCCAGTCATTTTTTTGGAACCAATTTGATTCAATACATCTAATTTCATTTACTTATTCTCACAATATATAAAATTACTTAATCATTTCAATTATCAAGAATATTAACTACATTTATATTGATTTTGTGTAGGTATTAATGAGGTTCAATCATCATATGGAATTCATTCAAAGATCCTCTCAACTTTGGTCTTCACCTAACAGTTTCACCTAACGGTTTCACCAAATGTTTTGCCCTAGCAGTCTACCCATTTGGTTTTGAGTTCTCAGTCTTAGCCTTTCTCCCACATGGTCCCCCTTCCATCATTCCCCCTTATATGGTCTCAAAACCGCAAGAGGCCAAACGTTCTCAAGACCGTTTGAAACCCATCAGTCTTCGAGACTGTTTGCATCACCAAACTATTTGGACAACAAAACCATTTGAACAACGAAAATTGTTTGATGGCCATCGGTCCTCAAGACCGTTTGGACAACAAAGATCCAAGACCATTTGGATGAAGACCATTTGGGACACGCAAGCAAAGACCATTTGGTCCCAAGACCATTTGGAGCCATACGGTCCCAAGACCATTTGCCCTCAAGACTGTATGATCACTGAAGACCATTTGGGACACACAAGCAAAGACCATTTGATCTCAAGACCGTTTGGAGCCATTCAGTTTCAAGACCGATTGGCGCCATATGGTCTCAAGACCAATAGGCCAGTCATTCCCAAGACCGTTTGGTCATTCGATCGATCTGCAAGACCATTTGAAGGCGGATTTCCACAACCATTTGGATGTCAAACGGTCTCCAATACTATTTGCTCCAAACCATTCAACCAGACCGTTTGTTCGAAACCGTTTGGAGCAGGTTCATGCAGAAAATGTGAAGACCCCATCCGAGCCTATAAATAGGACCGCAATGGTCCTCATTTGGCATCAATTCCAGGATGCTAACAGGCTGCCCAAGTGTAAGATTCGATCAACTTCATCTTCTATGCCGCCATCCACCTGCTCCTCTTCCCGATTGGCGCCATCCTAAGAAAGGAGAAAAGAAGGACAGTGGAGAAGAAGCTCTGCCCGGTCTACCTTGGTAGTTCCTCCTCCTCATCCAGATCTGCCCCGACACGACGTAGAAGATCACATTATCTTCACCGAGATGCGCCCACCTTCTTCATCACGCTCATGGCGGAATCTTCTCTCTCTTCTTTTTTCTTGTTTCTCACATCATGAGCGAGTAGTTCCATTTCACTAGGGTGCGGGGACTAGCCCCACTGCCCATGGAATCTTGTCTTTTCATTTAACATTACAAGGCAATGCATATAACTTTTCATTTTGTTGCTAATTGATATGCTTGTAGCTAATTACCTGCCTGCTTTCATCTAGTTCTTCTCTTTGTAGCATAGAATGTCGATTAACGAGGTAGACTCCTTGATGAGAAATTTAATAGGGTTCCTTGAGGTCATAAATGTGTGACTCGTGAGGGGACGATCCATCTGATCTATGGTGACGCTTTTGTGGTCTAAACATCCCTCATGGAGGACCACAATCTCAGTTGGATGTTGTATCTTCTTATTAATCGTCAATGTTTGCTTACAGACTTATCGCCTACATGCTTGTCAATTAGTGCGGTTGACTCCCAGACTAGAAATAGAACGGGGTTCCTTGAGGTCGTAAGTGTATGATCCGTGAGGGGATGAGCCATCTAACCCACGGTGATGCTTCTATGGTCTAAACATCCCTCAGGGAGGACCATAACCTTAGTTGGATGTTGTATCTTCAGAACCGTAAGTGCATGATCTGGATGGCGATGAGAAATCAGATGCCTAAGGAGATGCTTACGCGTGCCTAAACATCCCTCTGGGAGGGTTCACAACAGTTCTATTTGGATAGTTACATGATTTCCAGGATGTTATGTGTTTGTATGTGTATGCATGTGTAGTGGTGGTGAAACTCGATGCCATCCCAACGATTCCATATCATTTAATCTAAAACAAACTTTCATTCTGCTTGTTTACTATCCTGCAATTAGTTTAATTAACCTCAACCAAATCAATCGTTCTAAATATTAGTCTCACTTGAGCTAGATTCGACTGGCAAAGATTCTTAAAAACATTGTCCTTTGGGATTCAATCCTTAACTATACTGTGATAAGACCCGTCCGCTTGCGGGTGGAATTATTACATGTGGTTTTGGTAAAATCTCGGGGATTTCAACCCCCTAGTAATAATGTGAGCAATTTACATATCAATAAAAGGTGTTGAAGATATTTAAGAAGGGTTGCTAAACTAAGGTTTGAAACTAAGTTGAGATATCATTCACCTTAACCTTGCTATGCTGGATTTTGGAACAAAATCCATTTATGGAGGGGTGAACAAAATATCCTCATATTTGGTGAATTTGAATTATATAAAGATAAGACATGGATTGATAAATAAATTCCTCCAATGGAATTATAATTGATAGAATAATAATGTTATCCACTCAGTGGCATGGTTGTAACCCATGGCACAAATAAGGTCCATGAGATTATTTGATTTACAGATAGATCCTTGGGGAGTAAGCTTAAGAAATAAATGTTTTTGTGCTTAATCAAAGGATAATTGTTTTATGGTTTATTATATAAAAATATGAGATGATATGCTAAAAGAAAATAAGATATGTGATTTTAGATAATTAAAAGAGTAATTATCTATCCATGAATAGCAACACAAGATTTAAGACATCAAATAGTGTTATCTCATTCTGCCTTTTGGTATAATTTAAAATAATAATGAAAAGAAGAGGATTGTAGAATTTGAGAGATGAAGGAATTTCCTTTTGGTGTGAGTAATTAATATAATGATATACTAAAAGTGCATTTTTGAGATATATAAGTTATTCCAATAAATAAAAAAAATAGATAAAGGTTAGAAAAGACATTAGTTATCTTCCCTCCAAATTTGGGATCAAAAGGGTGTTCCTAGTGGCCTAGAGAAATCTGATAAGGAAGAGGGTTTTACTTACAATTAATGCATATGCTTCCATATTGGAAATGGAATCAATAAACCCAACTTTGGCCCTGGTTTAGCGGTGCCAAGTAATCTATCATACTGGCTCGAACTATTAGATCATATATCCCCTCTCATCTCCTACCTCATGATAAAATAGGAAAGTTGGGGAACATGAGGCACAAACTTCTCTCACGCCGCTCACCCTTTCCTTCCCACCTCTTCTCTTGATTTCTTTCCCTTTGGTTTCGAGAGAGGGAGAGGAACCTAGCAAACCCTAATGTGACGATTATTGTGTAGTATATGGAAAGTGCACAAAACTTTTCCAGACTAGGATTTTAGAGAACGGGTGAGACCTATTGCACCATATCACCCTTGCGTATATAAAGACTCAAGATTAACCCTTAGGATCTCAGAAGGTTTCCTCAACCCTTAATTTCATCAATGTAAATGCAGAACCCTTCTCAGTTCACCACCTTTGTTTCTGATGATCTTCCCCTAGTGCTAGGTCCTGGGAGCATCTCTAACCAATTCTTTGGCATTGGAGCACTGTACGACATGATTGAAATGACTCCGATCCTCATCATGGTTTAAGGATGATTGGAAGGGGGTAGAAGACAAGGTGGTTTCACCACATTGAAGGCATTCTTCAGATGGAATGCTCCATGCCACTCCAGACCCTTGAAGAATGTAGGGAGAATCAAATATATCTTGAAGGGTACCCCGATGCATCTATACTCCAATGGAATACCAATCTCCTCTCCTAGATCTAGTCCTCCTATCTTGTAAAACACTGGATCCCAAACATGTTTGAAGAGTCTAGAGTATGATTACTCTCACTCAGTAGCTTGTTGAACTTGGCATAGCTCCATGAAGATGATTTCTTGTCACCTTGAAGCCTTAATGCCAAAGGAGGAAAGTCAACTCAAATTTTGACCTTTCCATGGTGCGGAGGTGCTGCTTCAATGAAGAAGGAGCAATCATGTTGGTAAAGTGACTTGGACTCCGACACGGCATTACAATACCAACATCACCGTGAAAGGGTATTTTGGTTTCTTTCCCTACCACATGAGGGTCGGTCGTGTTGAGTAGGCATCGATATGGCCAAGACCCATTGTCCAGGGCCAGGACCCACATTATCATGGATAATGCTATCCATGCTGATGTGGCCTCTCCTAATTGGCCTAGCATAATTATTTTGCTTAAATTGTAGACAATGATTGGTAACTCCGATTGAGACAAATAATATATGAAATTGATTAGAAAAATGAGAGAAATATGAATAAAATGGATTCAGTACCTAGTTCTAATCTCAATTCCAAAAATAATGCTAATATGATTAAGTAGTGATTAGTAAATGGAAACCCTAGAATTGATGGTTTAGGTGTTTAATACACTAAATGCTTTTATTCTTATTGTTATCTGATATTGTGGAATATAATGGTAATTTAACTTGATCATGATCATAATGGTGATAGTTAGGGTTTCTAAGGTTAATAACCATGTATATGAGAAGTTAGGGTTAAAGATCATAACATGGAATGTTGTTGATAAACATAATTGAATATAGGTGATCATAATGAATGGATGTAGTAGATAAAATAATTCAAGTTTCACCTAATGCTTAAAATGTTATTGAACTAGGGTTTGTGCCCTTATACCTTATGCAAATTTGAAACAACCCTAAACCCTAGATTTGGACCCGAGAAGGGTTTTATGTAAAAAATATGACGGTGACACTTTAGGATATATACATGCAAATTAAATGTTGATTGCTTGGATCTGTTGATTGTAATGCTCGAACATACTTGAAGTATATACTGCATGACAATTTGCATGATTCTACATAAGTGATAACACCAAATTTTGTGATGTTTTTGGCCCTTATTTCATTGTCAAAACTGCCCTTTTAAACTGTTTTCCACTCCTTTTTGTCATGTTTTTGAATAAACAGGCCACACTATGCTCTTATCCCATTTTTATCATCTTTTGCAGGGTTTTCCTCATTTTTCCACCTATTTATCAGCAAAAGGCCCGTCCTGGCTCATGAACGTGTTCTACCTGCATCGACCCTCCTACCAGTCGGCCGACACACTCACGGCCTAAAATACAGTAGCCCGATACAGCTGTCGTACGACACGGGCGTGCCGCACAAGGAAGATCTGATGGGCGATACACCACTTACCCGACAGGGAGATGTACTCGCCACGACTACTGAAGCGTGTCGCGCGATGCAAGCCACCCACCGGCAGGCGGCCACTCGTCACGACACCCGATACGCTTACAGCCCGACACCCTCTGTGCCGGGCGACACGCATATCGGGCATCCCTAAAGCCGCAATAATAGAGCTGATGGAGGACACATGGCGCCCAGAGAACCGCAACTTCTCCCAACCGCTGCCTATAAATAGCAACTACAGGATCTCGATGGGATAGGTCAGAACCTCGCGAAAGCTAACTTTGGAAAGCACCTGGAGCTAGTATGCCACATCCCAGAGGTGTACCGGGCGATACTAGGTGAGCACTTCCCCTACCCGAGAGGGCGGGAATGGTTCACTTAGAATCCACCCCAGTTACTGCTGTAGCCCGATATCATCCAACGAGGACACCCAATATGAGTAACCTGATACCCTAAGCAGTCTCTAGCCCAACACGATACCGAGCCTGATATGAATCACCCGTCACGGTGTGTCGCCCGAGAGGGTGGCATCCCGTCACGACCGTATCGGGCAAGAGCGCTTTGGTTGGTACGTCTGCCCGTCATGGCCTATCGCTCGATAGGGAGTGCCTCCCGACACAGGCGTATCAGGCAGAGCTCCAAACCAGTATCGGGCTAGAGGAATCTTAGGGATCTGCTGCTGCTTGTCGATTTCCTAAATCAAGGAGATGATACCTATCTTTCCTTTTTCAGTCATTTACTTTCTTTACTTACGCAATGTAACCAAACCCTTTTATATAATAATTATGCTAATGGAATTAGAGGAGCCTTAAATACCTGTTGGCTTTATGTTTTGTTTCTTTTTGTTGGATGATTGCTTGTTTAGCATCTGAACTCTAGCTTGTATGCTTGGATCATGTTTTGACTAGCTATCGAATCGTGCTTCCCGCTGCAACTCCCTCGAGAGAGGTGTTGTGGCTCTAGTGTTTGGTCCGATCAGGGAGTACAAGAGTACCCATGATCGGAGTTGCTTCAGTTATCTTTCCACTCTAACCCAAGTCCAACAACCTTGAGAGAGGTGTTAGTGCTTAGTTAGAGGTACCCTCTTTGAGAGAAGGGGTACTGGATGTTCCTGCTGCCGCTTGTTTTACCGAAGTTTTCCTCATTCGTTCCTTACTAAAGCAATAGTGTTATCCTCTCTGGTTCTGTTGCACAAAACCCCTAAAAATGGATAAACACTTAAAACCTTAATTTTACTTGTAACTCCAGTTGGAGATAGTTTTCTTTTATTTTATCGATCTTCACTTGTTGTTCCCTTTGGGAACCTTATCTTCACCTTGCTCCTTACTAGAGTGTAAAGTGTTGATTCCGTGTTCTTAACACTACTACCCTTGTCCCTGTGGTTTGACCCCGATCTCTACTTCGGACCCCGTTATCATTGTGGGGGCCTAAGAGTCGGGTAATTTAAAAGTCCGACTACTTCAAATATGTTCCTTTTGGATGCACGATTTAGGCCAGTTAACTTTTTGGTGCCATTGTTGGGGATGAGGCAAAATGGTACTATTAATGAACCCGAATCCACTAACTACACTCCCGTGCCTCAAGCTTAGTAATGAGCTTGCCATCACTTTTTCCTTTTTTATCTTCTAACCTGAAATGAGTATAGAGTAGCTCGTTTTATTGATACAAGTTTTCTAACTTGATTATACATGCTATTCAGGTACTCAGGAAAGAAGCTTTTTGCTCAGTTGAGCACCGACATCGCTAGTCATGCCACCTCACATCGAACCACCTCTTTCGGAGGGTGAGCAACACGTGAGAGTTAGACCCCACTCACCTCTGCATGGGGATAATGACCGTTATGACGACGATCATCAACATGAAGAACCTGAAACAAAATAATTCGAGGATGACCATCGCCATGAGAGGCATCGTCACCATTGAAGACACAGAAGGAGTCAACATAATCAGGAGCAGAACCATGGGGATAGTGATAGTGAAGACTCTAACGAAGAAGAAAAGACCCTCAGGGAGTTGGATGACACAAAGGACAATAACTCAAGATGTCCTGTTGTTATCCTGAGGTTCAATGCAACCACCTTTGAGCTTAAACCATATATCATTTCTATGATCCAGAACAAGAGCTTCTGTGGGAACTCAAAGAATGATAACCCTTACCATCATCTAGATGCTTTTAAGAACATATGTGATACCATTAAAATGCGAGGAGTTCCACAGGAGGTGATTTATTGCAAGGGCTTCATCTTTTCTTTAGAGGACAAGGACCTATCCTGGTACCTCAGGCTACCACATCAATCTCTAAATATATGGAATGCGTTGGCAGACGCTTTTGTAAACAAGTTTTACCCTACAGAGAAAACTGTTAGGAATAGATAGAGGATCACCTCATTTATGAAAAAGATGAATGAGAATCTACACGAAGCTTGGGAAAGATATCAAGAATATCATAGGGACTGCCCTCATCACAAATACAAGAAGGGTTTTCTGATAACCACCTTTTACAATGGTCTGACCCCTGAAGAAAGGGTTTCACTGAATGCAGTTGCAGGAAGTGACTTTCTGGGGAAGAAGCCCAGCAGATCCAAAAAGATCATCGAGAACATGGCCGAACTACAAGTCGAAACCAACTACGACAGATGTGATAGAGGATATGCTAAGAAGGTAGCTAGTGAAGGACCTTCGGCCGAATCCAAGGCTCTTGAAGCTATCACCACTCAAATCCATAAGATAGCCACTGATGTCAGATAGTTGAAAGAATCAGGTGGAAAAGGGAAGAAACAAGTTGAGAAAGTCATGAAATGTGTCACCTGCGGAGAAGGTGGACACGGGGTTGATAACTGTGTTTACACCCGACCTGACGAGTCAAGTGAAAGTGAATCCAAAGCAGAGGAATCCAAGAACGTCTCTTTTGTCAACTTCAAAAGACTGGATCACCCTGGTTTTAACTATGGCAACAAGGATGCGGCTGAAAACTCGCATCAAATGAATAACCCCACCAAGCAACTGCGAGGTTTTGAGAAAAAGGGGGGACAAGGTCAGTTCACCAGAACTACCAATTTCCAATCGAACAAGACAAACTTCCAAGGGCAAGGAAAGTACCAAAGTCGCCCAGCAACTAACCCTAGTCAAGGCCAGGGTCAAGCTAAGGTGCAAAGTCAGGACAAGAACTCGAACCAACCAGACTTGGTGGGTCAATTGTTCGATTTTGTAAAAAGACAAGACACTATCAACAACCAGTTGGCACAAAGCGCGCTGTCAAATTCAGAAGTTCGAAACTCGATGCAGGTTCAGATGGCGAACATGCAGACGCACCAATGCCAAATCGATCAGCAGCTGGCCCAGATGGCCGAGTTAATAAAGAATCCATCGGGTAAGATACCCTCCAACAGTGAATCTGCTAAAATGACGGTGCTGAGATCAGGGAAGATAGTAGAACGCCCTGAAGAAGCCAGACCTGAGGAACTTGAAAAAGGATTGCGACAGAAAATCCCGCAGAGAAGGAAGACCAACAAGCTCATGACAGGGAGCCAATACCAAGATCTATGGAGGAACTATTTGGTAAAAGAAGTCCTTACTCTCCTAAGTTGCCTTTCCCTTACAAACTGATAAAGGCACATCTTAAAAAGTGTTACGAGAGGTTTATGGAGTCAGTAAAGAAGCTTCACCTCGAAGTACCCTTTCTGGATGGTTTAGAGGAAATGTCGACCTACGCCAAGTTTTTCAAGGATCTGATAACCAAGAAGAAAAGAGGCGGAAGGGTTGAGACTGTGCATCTAGCTAGTATGTCTTCTGCTTTTTTTAAAGCGGATTTACCAAACAAGAAGAAAGATCCAGGGGCTTTCACCATTCCTTTTACCGTTGGAGATAATATCGAGTGGAAAGGTCTTACTGATTTAGGGGCTAGCATCAGCCTTATGCCCCTAAGCCTCGCGCATCATTTGGGTTTGACTGATATGGTCAAGACCAACATGAGGATTGAATTGGCGGACCATTCCTTTAAAAGACCTGTAGGTGTTGTTGAGGATGTACCGATCCATGTGGGAAGTTTCTTCATTCCGTGCGACATTGTGGTCATTGACACTGTGGAGGACCCTAGCTGTCCTATCATATTTGGACGCCCTTTCTTGGCTACAGGAAGAGCGTTGATTGATTTTGCTGAGGGAATAATCACTCTAAGGGTCGGAAATGATCACTTAGTTTTCAAAGTAAAGGATGCTATGAAAGGGCCATCCCTGCTAGAATCTTCTTACTTTGTAGAAAGCTACAACTAGTTTTGTGAAGAGGTGGAAGAAGATATCCTAATGGTAGACCCTCTTGTAAGAGCGATAAACAATCAAGACTCTGATTCTGAAAATCTAGAGGTTGTAGAGTTTCTCAACTATCTAAATCAGTTTGATGAAGATCTGAGCGACGGGGAAGAGGTAATAGAAACAGTTAAGTTTGCCTCTCTAGAGGAGGCACCAGAAGAAAAGGCACCCAAGGCTAAACCAGAACTGAAGTAGCTACCTGAAGGATTAAGGTATGAATTTCTAGATCAAGAAGAGAGAAATCATGTCATCGTTAATGCCTATCTTATGAAGGATCAATTGGAAAAGCTTCTCGAGGAGTTGAGACTCCTCAGGCAGGCTATAGGATATTCAGTGGAGGATATCAAAGGCCTTAGCCCTGTGCTTTGTATGCATCACATTAATTTGGAAGAATATGCTAAACCTCTGGCTCAACCCCAGAGGAAATTGAACCAGATGCTAAAAGAAGTTGTTAAGAAAGAAATAATCAAACTGAGGGATGCGGGGATCATTTACCCAATCAGTGACAGTAACTCAGTGAGCCTGATCCATGTGGTACCGAAGAAAGGAGGCATAACAGTAGTGAAAGGAGACAAAGGCGATGAGGTGGCGGTTCGGACCGTCACCGGATGGAGGATGTGTATAGACTACCGAAAACTGAACCAAACCATGAAAAAAGATCATTATCCGCTTCCTTTCATTGATCAAGTTCTAGAACGATTGGTGCATCATGACTATTTCTACTTTTGGGATGGTTTTTCTGGGTTTTATCAAGTACCTATCTTACCACATGATCAAGAAAAAACCACTTTTACTTGTCTCTATGGGACTTACGACTTCTGAGGAATGCCTTTCAGCTTATGTAATGCTCCCACAATGTTTCAGCATTGCATGATATCGATGCTTTCGGATTTTCTAGAAGACATCGTATAAGTTTTCATGGACGACTTTCCCTCTATGGAATAGACTTCGATACCTGCTTGAAAAACCTATCTCTGGTCTTGCAACACTGTGAAGAAAAGAGTTTGGTCCTGAACTGGGAGAAGTGCCACTTTATGGTATGAGAAGGCATCGTGCTAGGGCATAAAGTCTCGAGGCATGGCATCAAGGTAGATGTTAGCAAGGTTGAAGCTATATCTAAACTTCCTCCATCGAAGTCTGTAACGGGAGTGAGGAGTTTTCTTAGGCATGCTGAATATTACCGAAGATTCATAAAAGACTTCTCAAAGATCTCAAAACCGTTGTCCATCCTTCTGGTAAAGGATGTTGAGTTCAATTTCTCTAACGATTGTCTAATTGCTTTTCAAGCCTTAAAATATGCCCTTGTCTCACCGCCTATCCTTCAAGCTCCAGACTGGGAGCTACCTTTCGAGCTTATGCGTGACACCAATGACTTTGTTGTAGGAGCAGTCCTGGGACAGAAAAAGGACAAAAGGCACCATGTAATTTGCTACACTAGTCATACTCTGGATGAAGCTTAGGTGAATTACACAACTACATAGAAAGAGATGCTCATAATTGTCTTTTCTTTCGACAAGTTCAGATCCTATCTTATCAGAATGAAGGTGAAGGTCTACACAAACCATGGGGCAATAAGATATCTTATGCAGAAAAAGGATACCAAGCCCAGGTTGTTAAGGTGGGCTTTGTTACTCTAGGAATTTGACCACGAGATCGTTGATAATAAGGGTGGGGAAAATGTGGTCACCGATCACTTATCAAGGATCATAGTGGAAGGGCAGAAGGAGCCACCTATTAATGACAACTATGCTGACGAAGCCTTGCTGATGGTTGAAATGAAAGATGAGAATTTGCCTTGGTTTGCAGATATTTGCAATTATCTTGTCTGCGGGGAGTTGCCTCCTGATGTAACGTACAATCAAAAGAAGAAGCTCTTTTCGGATGTAAGGAACTACTATTGGTATGATCCTCTTCTCTTTAGAAGATGCGTAGATAACCTGTATAGAAGGTGTATCCCTGAAGAAGAAGTCCCAAACATTCTAAAATAATGTCATGCCTCTCCTTATGGAGGACACCTGGGGAGCGAAAGAACCGCCGCCAAGGTGCTGTAATCGGGTTTTTACTGGCCCTCGTTGTTCAAGGATGCTGCAAATTATGTAAAAGTTTGTAAAGAATGCCAATTGACAGGAAACATTGGAAAAAGAAATGAGATGCCTATGGCCAATTGGATCGAAGTTGAGATCTTCGATGTATCAGGAATTGACTACATGGGTCCATTTCCCCCATCAAAAGGGTATCAATACATTCTGGTCACAGTGGATTATGTGTCTAAATGGGTGGAAGCTGTTGCCACCCAGACTTGCGACTCCAAATCAGTGATCAAGTTGTTTGAGAAGATTATCTTCCCTCTCTTCGGATTACCTCGTACTGTGATAAGCGATGGTGGATCACATTTCAGAGGAAAACAGTTTGAAGCACTCCTGCAGAAGTATGGGGTTAAACACAAGGTCGCTATGCCCTACCACCCTCAAACTTCAGGGCAGGTGGAGGTTTCGAATAGACAAATTAAGCAGATTTTAGAGAAGACTATCAACCGCACAAAGAAAGATTGGTCAATGAAGCTCGATGACGCCCTTTGGGCCTACAGAACTGCATATAAAGCACCCATTGGAACTACACTTTACAAATTCATTTATGGGAAATCCTGTCATCTACCTTTAGAGCTTGAACACAAGGCTCTTTGGGCCATTATGTTCCTGAATATGGATCTAGAAAAGGCTGGGGAGAAAAGATATCTACAGTTACAGGAACTTGAAGAATTGAGAATCCATGCCTACGAGAATGCAAGGATCTATAAGCAGAGGACCAAGGTGTGGCATGATGCCCACCTGAGGAAGAAGGATGTGAGTGAAGGTGACAAAGTTTTATTATTTAAATCTTCCATTCATCTTTTTCCAGGTAAGCTGCAGACAAGGTGGTCTGGAACCTTCACCGTAGCAAAGATATATCCATCAGGGATGATGGAGTTGTATGATAAAGACGATCCATACAAAGTTTTTCCAGTGAACGGGCACAAAGTTAAAAAGGTTCTATGAAGATGAAGCGTTTGTGAGAAGAACCGAGATAAGTCTGCAAGATGTGGAAACAGCTGAAGGCGCAAATTGAAGGATCTGAAGCTGTCGAGTTGACGACGCTAACTACAACGCTCCTCGGGAGGCAGCCTGAGTTTTTACTTTTCTTAGAATAGGATGTTATTTCCTTTCATGCAAGAAAACCATTGTAAACATTATGATTGTAATAAGGCCCAAGTCAGCGCATGCGTCACATGCTCTGACTCTTCTGTTTTATGGGCCACCACTCGGTTTTATGAGCATTGATGAGTAATGCTATCTGAGGCTGGGAAATTCACCTTAGGCCAATGATGTTTTACCCATAAATTGCTTTTTCCTTCACTTTGATTTTGGTTTTTCATCAAGAATCTTATTCGAAGAGCCTTGTATCGGGAAAGGATACCTTGCTCCCTGGCCGTATCAGGCAAAAGGCTCAGGAAGAATGCAAGACACACCCTTATCGGCCTAGGCGTATCGGGTGACACACCTTAGCAATAGGCTGTGTCGGATGATACGTCGAGCAGCGATCAACCGTGTCATGCGGCAGGAGCAATAACCCTTGATTTGACAGTTGGGACTGCTTGTCTCGGGAATTATTTGTCTCCTCGCCCGACACGTGCCCCTATTTTACCCGTTTTACCCACGATCTAGATTGCTATATATAGTAACGGAAGTTTAACTGTGTCGGGCACCTGCATTTAATCCTCACCTACTCCCGTGTCGTGCGGTAATTTCTCTCGTTGCTCCCATGTCGCACAACCTAGCTTCTACTGTGGTGTCGCGCAAGCTAACTTCAGATAGCAAAGGTATAGCCCGACAGCCGTATCGTTTGGCTTGCCCGACAGCCGTATCGTTTGGCTTGCCCGACAGCTGTATCGTTTGGCTTGCCCGACACGACTCCAATGTCACACACTTTCGTATCGGACTCACGACTTTAGTTGATTTCCTTGTATCGCCCGACACACATTTGTGTCGGCTGCATTACTTTTGACCATGTCACGCGACACATCTATAACACGCGCTTGCGCGACACCTTATATCGGGCAATGCCCGTGTCACCCAGCCTTGTATCGCTTCACGTGTTTCTGTTGTCGGGTGACACAGTTTCTTTCGGAGCAACCGTATTGGGCACTTCGCATCGCGTGGCTGCGTCGCCTGACATTCTTTGAACATGAAGTGTATCGGGAAATGGCTATGTCGTTCATTTTTTTGTGTCACTCAGTCTTCTATCGCCTAGCGTGTTCCTTCTGATGGGCGATACCATTCTTAAGGATGATCGTATCGGGCATAAACCTATGGCAATTTTGAGTCGAACTTCATATTGCCCGACACAAGCATATCGAGTGAGCATCATATCGTTCAGATTTGAAGCCCAATACGGTGGTGTCGGGTAGCTCTTGTATCAGGCCAACCCTCTTGGATTATTGTGCTATTAGTTTTCTTTTTCGACACCGATATCGACTTTACATTTTTACCTACCTGATAATGAAACATTTAAATGCTTAATAAACTTGTCTTATGATAATAGAAATGGCCCGTACAAAGAAAACCATCGTTCAAGTTGACGAACATGGTCGGAGGATCAACAACGAGGCCACGGCAGAAGCAATGATCGTCAGGCAGAAAAGCCCAAACCCTGAGGCAGCTGGGCCATCCACGGACGAAAAGAGACCAAGGACGGAAGAAGTAACGACCCCGACTGTAGTTTCAACTACAGTGGCAGAACCTCTGGATCACACACTAGGAAGGTTCGTGCCCAGAGATAACGAGTACGGGCATCGATACTCAGAACTGGCAACAAAACTCTACAGGCCAAGCAGATTTTGCCACCAGTCGTCCTTCCTTCAACTAGGCATTTTCGACAGGCTTAAAAATGTCCTAGTTGCAGCAGGGCTGAGGAAGATCTGCTTCAGCCACTCCGCCTCCTACACTGAACTCACTAGGAAGTTCATGTCGTCTCTCCGCCGGGTGTAGAATAAACCCGAAGAAATTGAAGAATATGGCAGAGCAGACAGACTGCAGGGGCGGCTATACAATGCCGAGCACGCCATCTCTGAGAAGCTACTCAACGAGATCTTCTCTTCCAGCGAGGAGGAGAAGGAACTGCTTAACAATGGTGCAAGGATCACCGAAGGAGACGGGTTCAACCCCGTGGAGCTCTGGAAAAGGCTGACCGGCGAGTCATCGTTCAAGCCCAGAAGCAAGGTGGCGGCGGTGCACTCCTACTTCTGGAGAATAGTGCACAAGCTTGTGGCGTGCCTGCTCTTCAGCAAGAACGAATCAAGCAACATCTACACCAAAGAACTCCATCTCATGTGGCACATGATGGAGGGCAATATGATCAACCTGGGATGTTTCTTGCTGAATAGGCTACACCTAATAAAGGATTCCAGCAAGGAGTACTGCATGGGTGGCATCATCAATCTGATTGCGGTCGGGTTAGGGTACCCACGGGAAGCGCACAGTCTCTCAAGGACAAGGGGGGACAAGAAGATCGACCTCAAGTTTCTCACAAGGGCCAGCATCATCGAGAAGGAGGGGCAAAGCTACTTCTACAAATTCTCAAGAACAAACACCCTCTTTCCGCTTCCTAGCTGCACCAACTACGACGCAGAGAAGCTGGTCTTCACCAGCGCAGAGATGGAAGTGGCGGCAGTCGAAGCCGCTTACGCCGCCACCACCAGTATACAAGAGAGGGCGGCTGTGAGAGGAGAACCAATTCCTCTCGACACATGGCAGGACAAATCTTCAACAACTCCTGCCGAGCCGCCCACCGCTCCAGAGCTACCGATGATAGTAATTGATAGAGCTGTCGTCGCTCCTACCATCCCAGCCACGACAAAAGCTGAAGAAGTATCGGCGATCGTGGAGGTCGTCAAGACAACGGGGGTAGAGACGACCATACTAGCCCCGACGGAAGCTTCCGCAGAAGAAACAGCATCCCGAAACTTCTGTGGTGCCCTTAGTGGCAGAAGAAGAAATGCAGCCAAACGCCTGCGATGAGGCGTTCGCCGATATCCTCAAGATGGAGCTCGGGGCTGCGCAACCTACGCCAACACTGTTGCCGGTGTCTCCCGTAGCAGCTACAGAGGAGGTCGCCGACAACAGAGAGGTGGAGCAGCATCCACCCACACTGCGACCTTCTCCATCACAACAAGGGGGTGAGGCAGAGACAGCCAAGAAAGCACTTACACCTCGCCCAGAAGAAACTACCTCACGAACAATCGAGATAGATTCTACCTCGTCGGGTAGACCCTCGCACGAGAGGAGTATCATGAGGATGAGAGGGAGATTTGCAGGAGCCCCTCCGTTGCTCGGGAAGATGCTGGGGAATGAACTCGATCACTTGCAGGAGGTAATAGAAAGCCACTCGGCTACATTTACTTCACTAACCCGCAAGTTTTCTATTTTCCAGTAGAGGTTGAATAGCTAAGAGCTGCAACTGCTGACTCTAGTTGGCCTCCCCGGCCAACTAAAGGAACTCAACGCCATGCTACAGCAGGCCCTCCAACGCCTCGACGTGGTCAAGGAGAGGATGAACAGGAGGGACGATCACCCGCGTCCAAGGTAGCCGAGGAGATCTTTGTCACCTCCTGGCTCAGGCTCTCAACCCTCCTGGTCAACATCCTCGCCAAGATCATCGTCCACTTCCTGCTCCTGCGGGCCATCCCCAACGCTCGAGGAAGGGATGCCGCAAAGGTCAGCCAACAGAGCTCCAGCTGGACAGGCGAGCTCCCACGGTTTGGAAGAAGCAGCTCCCTCAGTCCCCCTAGATGAAGCTGAGGATAACAACGAAGCAATCAACATCGGGGAGGACTCTTCTGATGAATCTGAGGGAGAGGGGGTGGACATCTGTGCCGCCAATGAAAGACACCCCCTCCAGAGAAAGAAGCTCGACGGAAGATGAATTCTCTGCACTGTCAGAGATACCTTCCTTCGAGATGGCCGACTTCGACAGAAGGGTCATCGTATACCTGTCGATTAGGGACCAGAAACTCCAGAATAAGGTCCTGAGGTCGTAGGTTGATGAAGAAGATGTCGTTTGGAGCAACGGCTACATCTCTGTACGATGGGGAGCACTCAGAAGCATGTTCTGCTCACCAGCCGTCATCGGAAGGAAGCTGTTTAGGGTCCTAGAAGGTGCAATAATAGAGAATATCAACACCAGGATAGGTCGGCAAACAATATACAATGCCACCCTGACCTTGGCAAGAAGATTGATGATGGGAGTACCATACTCCATCACGGTGTCCAACATGCTGCGACACATCGAAGAGCACAACATGAACATTGCGTTGGCCCCGTACAAGCACCGCAACATGTGGTTACTGTGTGTGGTAGACCTCCGGAACCATGACATCCAGCTCCTCAGCTGCTGCAGCAAGGAGGTGCCAAGCTCATGACTGATTTTCAGTCGCCCGGAGGATAAACATCTCAGGCTTCTACCAATGTGTCTTCTCCGAGCCATCAAGCAAGGAGTCCAACGTCATAGCGACGTTTGGAACTTCTTCTCTATCAGAGACTTCCCCGTCCAAGCAGAAGAGGGAAGTGGAAACAACACATTTATGCTCTTGCATGTCTTGGAGTTGTTCAACATATTCAGATGCATAAGGCATCTCCAGGGCCAAAACTTCTACCAGCTCAGAAGCATATATGTACTATTACTAATCAAAGATAGGCGCTACTTCTAAGACGCAGGGGTACCAGAGAGGCTGCTGGACAGTAATCAAGCAGACGAATCTTCACAATCCAACAATACTCCAGAGAAAGAAGCTGAGATAGAAGCAGACATCTATGGGGTAGGCAAGCAGTTAGAAATCCTGTGGGAAGTACACAGAATCGAAGACCCTGCTTCGCCTGAAACATCAAAAGAAATGATCTACAACTTTGACCATTTCTCATGCTCTACACACACACAGGAGCAGGTCAATGAAGTTCTTTTGAAGTTAGCTGACTCTACCCGGCAGACGTCATCTACGAGGCAGGCAGTTTCATAGTCCCGGTTGACGACTTGAGGGACATGGTAAAAGAAGGAGGATGTTTGGCGATATCTGTGGTGGCCGCCTACATCCAGACACTACATAAGAAGTTTGAACACGCATACATAGCTCATCCAATGCTGTTCAACGACATCTGCCTTGCCGACGAGACAGGAGTGAAGCAATCCTTTCTGGTAGAGTTGCAGCGCAGGGTTCCACTCACAATCTTCCTATCCATCCGGCACTACAACCATTGGATGCCCCTGACGATGTACACTCGCCAACGAGCAGGAATCTTCTACAACAGCTCGGACAGCAACAGAGATCATCCAGTGCAGTGTACATCGACGACATTGACATCCCTCGAGCGCTTCGTAGGAAGATACTATGATGAGGTGGCGACGCTGATACAATCATTCCTGGAGATGGCAGTGAGCAAATGACACGAGCTCCAGTTCTGCCACCGCAGTCCACAACAAATTCCTTTATCCAACGACTGCGTCATCTTCGTGCTGGAATGGATATCAAATGAAGAGACACCTGACCAGCTCCACCACATCGACTATCACAATAAACACAGAGAATATGTGTGGGAGCTTCTATCTGGCAAAGGCGTGCTCATCAGCTAACCCTCACTGAGTTAACATTACCCTACCTTAGCTACTTCACAACTCTGGGACAAAGTGTGGAGTAAGTTTGGGGGGGATACTATGTACCAGTGAGGGAGGTACTAAAAGCACTTCAAACTTCACCTCTTTTGTTCTTTTTCTATAACATGTGTACATATACATATACATGCCTCATACAAAATTACAAAAATTTTGCTTATTTTGTCTCCATATATATGTACAAAGACACTGTATAGTAAAAACCTGATACGACTTCTTACCAGTTTGTTTTCAATGTGTCCAAAGAGGTACAGGTTTTGTCATGTCTTTTTGAAAATGCAGCCTCAAACAACGAAAGAACATGACTTTCCACGCCAAAAATTTCGAAAAATAATCTCGCAACAGCTAAGAGACGTGTATGCAGAAGGAAAAAGCTGCCCAAACAGCAAAAATTTCTCTTGTTTTCCCTTACCCAACAAAAATCCCAAAAAGAGAGAATAGCCTTATGAGAGTGAATCAAAACATGAGAGTTGTGCCAAATAAAATAATAGTAATAATAATAATATACACACTTGTGCTCCAAAAGTACCCATCTTTAGGCATGGTAGATCTGGGGCAGTGGTACGTAGAATGTGAAATCACTGTTCTAAAGCCAACTGGCTTGGACTGCAGGGACCACTCGCCTGCTAATGGACTCATACCTGGATGGACTGATGGAAAACAAGAAAAAACCCAAAAAGCCTTAAGCCTACCCAAACACACAACTTTCTATTCCCAAAAGCTGTTTGGTGTGAAAACTAACTTCGAAATCATGCACCCAAGGTTCGCCAAAGCTGTGGAGAAATATTTTGCTTAAATAAGGCGGGAAAAGTAAAGTCTGTTGTTCATGGTCGGGCAGTGTTCTCTATAAGACATCTCAATACCCACTCAAACTCATGGTCTAAAAACCATACCGGTTAAGAAGAAGCATCACAAAACATAGTTTTAAAAGATTGATTGAGGACAATCAAAATGCTAAGTCTGGGGGAGTTGATAACACCAAATTTTGTAATTTTTTGGCCCTTATTTTGTTGTCAAAACTGCCCTTTTAAACTGTTTTCCTCTACTTTTTGTCATGTTTTTGAATAAATAGGCCACACTACGCTCTTATCCCATTTTTATCATCTTTTGCAGGGTTTTCCTCATTTTCCCACCTATTTATCAGCAAAAGGCCCGTCCCGGCCCATGAACGTGTTCTACCTGCATCGACCTTCCTACCACTCGGCCGACACACTCAGTGCCCGACATACAACAGCCCGATACAGCTACCGCGTGACACGGGCATGCCGTGCAAGGAAGATCTGATGGGTGATGGAGCTAGAACTTACACCAAAAGATTACTCTTCCAATGGAAGTCCTAATATGCACCAAAAACCCTAGAGAGTTGATGTTCTCTCTAGGTTTACCTACAACTGGTGCTAGATAAATGCTCCAACCCCACAAGAGTGTGGAAGCCTTATCATAGTACAGATTTAGGATCGCACCCAAAGGAACACGTTAAGAATCTGAGTGTCTTTTTCTTGTTTCGTATCAATCTAAGTTAATCATCTAAGACTAGAAGTTTGATTTGAGTTATTTAACCTAAAACATGCAAAAGTAAAGGCAAGAATAAAAACTAGTTTAAGGATTAAAAACTAAGATTAGCAAATGATGATGGATCACTGGGGTGATGCAGGTATTCACCACCACTACACATGAATTGTACTTGTACCAAACATAGCAAGACTTGTAAGCAAGATACATGGATGTTGTACAATACTGATGTCTTATAGGACAAGAGTAATGCACGCATCCTTCACGGGTTGAGTAACTCCCATTCGGTACGTATCTACGTGTTAATGAAGATATGTAGTCTCCGAAGAGAAAATCTTACTCAACCTCGTGAAACGTGCATCAGAAAACTAACAAGCGAGTAATAATTACCAAATCGATTAGTATCCTTATAGTCTATCCCTCTTTCGAGGATATAACTACGAGAAACGTGGGAGTGTTGCAACGTCAGCCATTCCCGAATGAATGGTCAAGTACTTTGCACCACTCTCTCCTCAGAGTGTGTTCCTCAACCTGTCAAGGTTGCACTTTTGTACGTCAACTGATTCCATTTCATAGTACAAAAGTACAACGATGGAGGTGAGTTTACTCCACTCCTTAGAAAGCGTTCCTAGATACCAAAACGGATGCGCGGTGGATACACACACCATATTCCAACACTAAATCGGTATTCGAGTCTCAAGAGCGGTCGTAGACAAACCACAACGAAAGACAATAGATGCACACAAGAATGCGGCCAACATCCAAGCATGTATGAAACGATTTAGTATTGAATCGGAAAGATAACATCTTTTTGATACAAGTTTCAAAACACGGGCAACGGGGCTAGTCCCCGCACCCCAGTGAATGGAACTACTCGCTCCTCAGAGAGGGAGCAACAAAGAAAGAGAATAGAGAGAAAGAAAGCATCGTCGGAGCAGAAGAGTAGATCTATGACAGCCCGGTGTAGATCGTCGCAGTCTCCGGGACTGCTCTGTTGTGGTCGATGACGCCTGTCTCTCTGCCTCGATCGTCGTGTCTACCTCCGGGATTGCACGGGTAGAATGAGGTAGAACAATGGTAGAAGTGAGATGATAGAGGTGAGATGGTGATGGAACAACCTTCTAGATCTGTCCCCAGTCTGGCAGCACACCGGATCTGGTCTCAGGCCGGGATTCTGAGGCTGTGGGTGAACTTTGGTTGGAAACGGTGCTCGGGCATTCTGGCGGCATCCCGGCACTGGTCCCAGTCCGGAAGCCTTGGGCCGTAGTGAGATTGGTTACCTTAGGTCATTCCTCTACCCTTCTATTTATAGGCTTGCCAAAATATCTTGGCTCAAGGAGTCACACTTTTTACGTGCCCTTTTGTTCATGCGGTTTGCTCTAATAATGCTTATGCGGTTTGCTGTAGCAGCTATTCCATGCGGTCTTGTAAAACAATTGGCTCATGCGGTCTTCGCAATGTGCTCCATGCGGGATGTGCATGCGGTCTGCTCCGCAAATGAGCATGCAGTCTTGTGCTGCATTTGCTCATGCGGTCTTAGAAACCGCGGGCCTCCTCACGGTCTTGTCCTTTTGCTTTTCAATCCATGCGGTCTTGATTTCCTAGCGGCTGCCTCATGCAGTCTCACGTCCTAGTGCCCATGCGGTCTGTGTGCATGCGGTCTTCTCTACTGCAAGTGACCATTCGGTCTTGCTCATTCAGTTTGCGGACTTCATGTCTTCACATGGGTAGCTCTCACGGTTTGCATGTGAATAGCAAACGATCTTCATTTCTAAATCAGCAAGTCATCCAGTTTGTATGATTTGCATGCACGTGATTATTCCACCAAATGGAGCAAGCAGTTCACGTGTACAGCAATTTGGCCATTCGGTCCTATGCATGATGCTTACTCGATTTGCCATGCATTCAATAATCAAATGCTCTTCATGTGACCAGCAATTGTATTACACTCCAGCAATCAACAAACAGTTTTGCTTGGTACTATTTCAAACGGTTTCATGGTTATTCACGTGATAGCAGAAGCAAACGGTTTGCTACCATTTTATTCAAACGATCTTGCTAATTAGTGCTCAAATGACTTGCAACTCATTCAGTTTGTAAACCGTTTGATTATCAAATGGCTTGATAGCATTCGGTTCTCATTGCAAACGGTCTTCTCGTGGAACCCAAACGGAAGCAGCAACAAACGATCTGCTCCATGCGGTCTCTTCAAGCAAACGGTCTTGGATCCAGCCAATTCTCCCAAACGGTTTTATACGTAGTGTTGTTAAACCGATCTCGTTGTATTCCTCCAAACGGTTCTACGTATGCATGCATGCTGAGCAAACGGTCTTCATGCACACCAGCAAGACCGCATGAGAAGCCTACGACGTTGCTGCTGCGATGATGGATGGTGCCGGCGGTTGCTGGTGTATGTCGCGTGCTTCAAACGGTTTGCATGCGTGGTTGGCGAGGGCGGCGTGGTTGCTGCGATGGCGGAGACGGCGGTGGTGCTGCTTCGTGCATGTGCGATGGCGGCGGAGCAAGGTTGGTGAAGATGATGATGCCGATGGTCGCGGACATCAGTGGTGTCGTCGAGTAGGCTGCAGGTGTTGTTTGCGTGAGCTGCGGAACATGGATGTCGATGGCATAGGTTGCAAGTGTTGCGGGTGCCGTCGTTGCTGCTGCTGACGATGTGGGCACCGTCGTTGCTGCTACTGACGACGCGGGCGCCGTCGTTGCTTCTCTCCAAATGGTCTTGTATTTGACTATCCATTCGGTCTTTACAATCACAGCAAATGGTCTTGAGACTGCATGGGTTCAAACGGTCTTGAGATCGCATGGACTCAAACGGTCTTGAGACCACATGGGTTCAAACGGTCTTGAGACCGCTAGAGTCAGTGTTGTAGGGGTCCTAACCATTGGTGATAGTTGAGGATGATCTGCAGAGGAGAGAGATCGTGAGTAAGGGAAAATGAGATCAAATAAGCTGGAAACTAGGGTTATTTGAGCTAGTAATGCACTAATTACACGAGACTGAAAAGATACTTAAAGTAAACGCAAAGCGAGGGTAGATCAGTCGATATGTGGCATAAAATCCTTAGAATTGGCGACTGGGAGGGTGAATCTGGAGGATTCATCACCACACCGAACTTAAGCGTTGCTCGTCCCGAGGAACGAAAAAGCCCAAGACAGTCGCAAAAACACATGCAAGTTGATCTCGTATTTACCTCACCTTCGTTCCAAGTGTCAAAATTTTCACAAAAACAAAGAGAGAAGAAAAATGAGTCAAAACAAAAATTAGGGAAAAAAGTCACAAATCCTTTGAATTGGTGACTGAGGATGAGTCTGGAAGATTCATCACCACACCGAACTTAAGCGTTGCTCGTCCCGAGAAATGGAAAACTTAAAACAGTCACCAATGAAATCGTTCATCTCAGGATTGCCTCATCCTATTGTCATATCATAATTTTGTTCATGGCTTAGGTTGATACAACATTAAAGTTTCCTTAGATCACAGAATACATCTTATGATATCCTCATTTCTGAGTTCATTTTGCTGAAGTATTTCCTTCTCATTCTCTGCCATATCAGTCATGTTTAAAAGTTTTATGAGACTTTGAAAAGACCCACAGAATCAACAAAATGCATACGATCTGTTACTGGTGTTGAAAAAGGAGGGAATGGGGGTATGATCAAAAGATAAGAGTCTCTCCTCTGATTGAATCAAGACTCTTATTATTAGTTGACTCATCGAGAAACTTTGAATGATTTATGCACAACTCTGGTTGACTTAGCCTTACACCCGATTTTTTTCTAAAGGTAACTCAGAAGTGTGTATAGGTTGGCTTAAGGCTTTTGGGCTATTTTACCTCTTTGAGAGGAGGTAAGGGGTTATTTTTGGATCCTTAGGATCCTACTACCGATCACGACACATTTGCCTTTATGAGGGCAGCTAATGTACCGGTCGGGCAGGACCTTTATCGGTTATCCTTATTCAGGGCACAACTCTCATGTTTTTATTCACACTCTGGCTTTTATTCATTCTCACTTGACTTAGGTGAAAGGGTATTTTTGGATTTTTGCATATTTGGGCTGCCAGGCCTCTTTTTGGAATCGGGGTAGATTTTTCACCAACCTCGGTATGCGCACAATCATCATTGTATACTCTTTGAAGCAAAAAGAGGAGGTGGTACGCCCCTGTTATGTATTGAGGGGTATGGAAGAAGCGGTAGTGGAAAAAGAGGTGTGGTGTACCACACCGAACTTAGAGTTTTGCAGAGGTGCGGTTTACCACACCGAACTTAAAGTTCGGTAATGTTCTAGTTTTCACTAGAAAGGGGTGTGGCGTGCCACACCGAACTTAAAACTTTGGCATGGTTAGTGAACAGAGGGGTATGAAAATGAAGGAAGAAGTGTAGAAGAGAGTTCGGATCATGATGCAGTTTGCTTGGCGATTCCATGCGACGGGTCTTTTCTCCATCACACTCTGCTCAAAAAGAGACATGATGAAACATCAAATGAGAAATCCATACAACAGATCCATTAATCAGATAAAGGCGTGATGTATTTGATCTATCTCATCCTTATTGAAGTGTATCATATTTTCCTATTTGAGGGTATGACATTAGGTTTCATAGACAGTTCAAGATGAAAGACACGCATTGGCTAGTTTTAAGCATTCTTTTCTTGGAAAATTGCAACGAAAAGAGGTGATGATCACATATTTGAAAAACAGAAAGCCAACTAGATAAAGGCTTTATTTTTGGAAGACTACCGAAAGGCAGAAAAATTATGAAAAAGAAACTAGAATGGAAAAATAGGAAGCAATGAAGATAGAGGGTGGAGTGAAATTCATACCACCCGCCCTCCACTTTGAACTCATGAATTTGCTCTTTTCTGAACAAATATTAGGTTCAAGGTGGAGGGGAAGGGTTGCTCAATGTTAACCAGGCGGTCCTCGTAGTTGGAAGAAGGTGTGGCAAAGATGTCTCGTGATAGCTGGTGCTGAGAATGAGGAAGTGGCCCGAACAACCTGTTGACTGGGTGGTTGTGGCGACTCGAACGAGTCTTTTGGATGACTTGGATTCACATTTCTTTTGCCTCGTTGTCCGTCTAGAAGAATCCAAAGACCTTCCCCCATCAGCGAGGGAGGTGAAATATAAGCAGTCAAAACTGGAGGACTATGCGAGAAATTAAGGTTATGCCCACTTGTGCCCTCCAGTTATGGCTCACCCTAGAAGTTTAAAGTAAAATTGCTTTCTTCAAAATCTAGGCCAGTTGATTGAGGGTCGGCCACTTGAACTTCCTCCTGTCCAGGATCAGGTGGTGGATCCGGTTCCGGCTTTATTTCATCACCTGGTTTTTCTTGTGTGGGATATGGTAGCCAGGATGACGTTTCTTCATCAGAGGAGTTATTTTGAGAAGTATCATCATCTTTATCAATGTTGAAATTGGTAAAAGCGTGGTTCTTCTTTTCAAGGTTTTGTCCAGGATTTTCCTCGTAGAACATCCTTAGTTCATCCAAGAAACTAGAAGAGGATTTGACTGGTAAAACAAATCTTGCTCGGGTAAGGAAATCATGGGATCCTGGGATAGAGGTTCCAATGATATATCTTCATGGGATGGATTAGTCCATGACATATCGTTCTGAGGGCTAAAATCCTCTGATGAACCTATTTCTTCAATATTGGGGCTAATATATTGTTGTTCCAATTCTTCTTCATAACACTCCTCCAGTTCTATTGAGTGCTCGGGAGGAGTTTCTATGAGAGGAATTGAACCTAGCTCAGGTAATCGACATATCTCAGTTTCTTGAATATCAGGAGGGGCTTCTTCATTGGGATGAGTGACTATAGAGGGATAGGTTTGTGACTTGATATCTTCCCAAGGGTCCTTTTTGTCATTACAAGAGTATACAGTAATATCGTAATCCTTTCCAAAGTCAAGAGATGGCTCATGTTTCTCTTCATAGTACACTATCAACTCGTTCAAGTGACTAGGAGTAGTTTCAATAGAAAGATCATACTCTTGTTCGAGGACTGGCTCCGTATGGACTTCTTGTTGTGGCGGTAACATCATCTCATGAATAGGACCTATCATAGGATTGTCATCTTGAGGCCTATCATCCTTCCTTGATTCTGTTTCATTAGTGAGGGTGGTATGGTCCATTTCTGAATCAAGATCTTGATCAGTTCTATCCTTAAAGTCTGTCCCTAGATCAGCCGAATGATTAGAAATTTCTTCATAAGGATAATTCAGATCTTGTTCCAGAAATGGAGATATTTGATTCTCATGCATGAAAGACATATCTTTATCTGAATTGGTCACATATCCATCTGAGTCTGACTACGAAGGAGTGTAGATTCCTTGCGACATTAATCCTTCTTTTACGGATTATATTGATGAAACAACTGAAGTTGAAAAGATCTTGTCATTGAGGGAATCGATTATCGCTGATTGCTCTTCAATGGTTGGATTTGAGTCTATGAAGTTAGAAGGTGGGTAGGTATTGAAGTTCATCCCCCATTGACCTCCTGACTGTAGAAAATCCTCATATTGGTTATTCCATCTTTCACCTAAGGGCATAGTGCAGGAATCACTTTCCGAGTCAGGTCTTGGCTCGAAAGGTGATTCTTTCTCTTGTAATGTTATGAAGAAATCGTCCTTGGGTTCAATTATTAATTCTGAAGATGATTCCTCACCTTGCACTGATTCTTGAAGATCATTGAAAGGCATATCCCACATGATTTCATAATCATCATCGTAATTGATTGCAACATGTGTACTAGGGATGTGCTTAGTTGAAATAGGAGGTTGTTCTACATGTTGCTCAGGAGCGTTGACAAGATGAATAAGTTGATCAAGATCGGCTATCAACTTCTTAATCGCGGCTGTCTGATCAGCTAGTTGTTGAGCCGCCGATGTCTGTAAAGCACATAGTTCTTCTATCGACGTGTGTTGATATTCATGAGAAGGCTCTTCACTACGCCCGTTGGGTTGATATTGATAACATCTCTCCTCATCATAGTATTGATTTGCATTGTTTTCCAGGTTCCCTCCTTCATTGCAGTCTACATCTTGAAATCTTCCATAGTTAGGTTTTTCGTAGTAGCCTCCAGGGTGATACGGATTATATCCATAGTTGTATGATGAGGCCGCTTTGAGTTTCCCAGCTATCCGATTCATGATTATTTGACACAGAGCAATCACGTAGAGGGGAGGGACATTGAAGCAGTAAATCAATGCATGAGAATAGTCACCACATAGTTGACATCTAACAGTTGGTGGTGTTGACTGCTCCATCTTGAAGAGAGTTGGTACCTGAAATCAAGGAAAGAGTGTATCAGACTTGACCAACCACTTCAAATCCAAGAAGATATGCGATATTAAGCCCTTCAGTTTTTAGGTTTTTGAAAAGAAAATGAAAAACCCTAGAGAAACCTAAATCGACACGAAATTCAAAAAAGACGATTCTTATACCGTTGTCCCCGACAACGGCGCCATTTTTTGATGGAGCTAGAACTTACACCAAAAGATTACTCTTCCAATGGAAGTCCTAATATTCACCAAAAACCCTAGAGAGTTGATGTTCTCTCTAGGTTTACCTACAACTGGTGCTAGATGAATGCTCCAACCCCACAAGAGTGTGGAAGCCTTATCATAGTACATATTTAGGATCGAACCCAAAGGACAACATTAAGAATTTGAGTGTCTATTTCTTGTTTCGTATCAATCTAAGTTAATCATCTAAGACCAGAAGTTTGATTTGAGTTATTTAACCTAAAGCATGCAAAAGTAAAGGCAAGAATAAAAACTAGTTTAAGGATTAAAAACTAAGATTAGCAAATGACGATGGATCACTGGGGTGATGCAGGTATTCACCACCACTTCACATGAATTTTACTTGTACCAAACATAGCAAGACTTGTAAGCAAGATACATGGATGTTGTACAATACCGATGTCTTATAGGACAAGAGTAATGCATGCATCCTTCATGAGTTGAGTAACTCTCATTTGGTACGTATCTACGTGTCAATGAAGATATGTAGTCTCCGAAGAGAAAATCTTACTCAACCTCGTGAAATGTGCATCAGAAAACTAACAAGCGAGTGATAATTACCAAATCGATTAGTATCCTTATAGTCTATCCCTCTTTCAAGGATATAGCTACGAGAAACGTGGGAGTGTTGCAACGTCAGCCATTCCCGAACGAATGGTCAAGTACTTTGCACCACTCTCTCCTCAGAGTGTGTTCCTCGACATGTCAAGGTTGCACTTTTGTACGTCAACTGATTCCATTTCATAGTACAAAAGTACAACGATGGAGGTGAGTTTACTCCACTCCTTAGAAAGCATTCCTAGATACCGAAACGGATGCGCGGTGGATACACACACCAGAAACCAACACTAAATCGGTATTCGAGTCTCAAGAGTGGTCGTAGATAAACCACAATGAAAGACAATAGATGCACACAAGAATGCGGCCAACATCCAAGCATGTATGAAATGATTTAGTATTGAATCAGAAAGATAACATCTTTTTGATACAAGTTACAAAACACGGGCAACGGGGCTAGTCCCCGCACCCCAGTGAATGGAACTACTCACTCCTCATAGAGGGAGCAACAAAGAAAGAGAAGAGAGAGAAAGAAAGCATCGTCGGAGTAGAATAGTAGATCTGTGACAGCCCGGTGTAGATCGTTGTAGTCTCCGGGACTGCTCCATTGTGGTCGATGACGCCTGTCTCTCCGCCTCGATCTTCGTGTCTACCTCCGGGATTGCACGGGTAGAATGAGGTAGAACAATGGTAGAAGTGAGATGATAGAGGTGAGATGGTGATGGAACAGCCTTCTAGATCTGTCCCCAGTCTGGCAACACACCGGATCTGGACTCAGGCCGGGATTCTGAGGCTGTGGGTGAAGTTTGGTTGGAAACGGTGCTCGGGCATTCTGGCGGCGTCCCGGCACTGTTCCCAGTCCGGCAGACTTGGGCCGTAGTGAGATTGGTTACCTTATGCAATGCCTCTACCCTTCTATTTATAGGCTTGCCAAAATATCTTGGCTCAAGGAGTCACACTTTTTATGTGCCCTTTTGTTCATGCGGTTTGCTCTAATAATGCTTATGCGGTTTGCTGTAGCAGCTATTCCATGCGGTCTTGTAAAACAATTGGCTCATGCGGTCTTCGCAATGTGCTCCATGCGGGCTGTGCATGCGTTCTGCTCCGCAAATGAGCATGCAGTCTTGTGCTGCATTTGCTCATGCGGTCTTGGAAACTGCGAGCCTCCTCACGGTCTTGTCCTTTTGCTTTTCAATCCATGTGGTCTTGATTTCCTAGCGGCTGCCTCATGCGGTCTCACGTCCTAGTGCCCATGCGGTCTGTTTGCATGCGGTCTTCTCTACACCAAGTGACCATTCAGTCTTACTCATTCGGTTTGCGGACTTCATGTCTTCACATGGGTAGCTCTCACGGTTTGCATGTGAATAGCAAACGATCTTGATTTCTAAATCAGCAAGTCATCCGGTTTGTATGATTTGCATGCACGTGATTATTCCACCAAATGGAGCAAGCAGTTCACATGTACAGAAATTTGGCCATTCGGTCCTGTGCATGATGCTTACTCGATTTGCCATGCATTCAATAATCAAATGCTCTTCATGTGACCAACAATTGGCCTACACTCTAGCAATCAACAAACGGTTTTTCTTGGTACTATTTCAAACGGTTTCATGGTTATTCACGTGATAGCAGAAGCAAACGGTTTGCTGCCATTTCATTCAAACGATCTTGCTAATCAGTGCTCAAATGACTTGCAGCTCATTCGGTTTGTAAACCATTTGATTATCAAACGGCTTGATAGCATTCGGTTCTCATTGCAAACGGTCTTCTCGTGGAACCCAAACGGAAGCAGAAGAAAACGATCTGCTCCATGCGGTCTCTTCAAGCAAACGGTCTTGGATCCAGCAAATTCTCCCAAACGGTTTTATACGTAGCGTTGTTAAACCGATCTCGTTGTATTCCTCCAAACGGTTCTACATATGCATGCATGCTGAGCAAACGGTCTTCATGCACACCAGCAAGACCGCATGAGAAGCCGTCGACATTGCTGCTGCGATGGCGGATGGTGCCGGCGGTTTCTGGTGTATGTTGCGTGCTTCAAACGGTTTGCATGCGTGGTTGGCGAGGGCGTCGTGGTTGCTGCGATGGCGGAGACGGCGGTGGCGCTTCTTCGTGCATGTGCGATGGCGGCAGAGCAAGGTTGGTGAAGACGACGACGCCGACGGTCGCGGACAACAGTGGTGTCGTCGAGTAGGCTGCAAGTGTTGTTTGCGTGAGCTGCGGAACGTGGATGTCGATGGCATAGGTTGCAAGTGCTGCGGGTGCCGTCGTTGCTGCTGCTGACGATGTGGGCGCCGTCGTTGTTGTTGCTGATGATGCGGGCACCGCCGTTGCTTCTCTCCAAATGGTCTTGTATTTGACTGTCCATTCGGTCTTTACAATCACAGAAAACAGTCTTGAGACTGCATGGGCTCAAACGGTCTTGAGATCGCATGGACTCAAATGGTCTTGAGACCGCATGGGCTCAAACGGTCTTGAGACCGCTAGAGTCGGTGTTGTAGGGGTCCTGACTGTTGGTGATAGTTGAGGATGATCTGCAGAGGAGAGAGATCGTGAGTAGGGGAAAATGAGATCAAATAAGCTGGAAACTAGGGTTATTTGAGCTAGTAATGCACTAATTACACGAGACTGAAAAGATACTTAAAGTAAACCCAAAGCGAGGGTAGATCAGTCGATATGCGGCATAAAATCCTTAGAATTGGCGACTGGGAGGGTGAATCTGGAGGATTCATCAATGGGCGATATGCCACTTACCTGACAGGGAGCTGTACTCGCCATGACTACTGAAGCGTGTCGTGCGATACAAGCCACCCACCGACAGACGCCCACTCGTCACAAAACCCGATACGCTTACAGCCCGACACCCTCTGTGCCGGGCGACACGCATATCAGGCATCCCTGAAGCTGCAATAATAAAGTTGATGGAGGACACGTGGCGCCCAGAGAACCGCAACTTCTCCCAACCGCTGCCTATAAATAGCAGCTACAGGACCTCGATGGGACGGGTCGAAACCTCATGAAAGCTAACTTTGGAAAGCACCTGGAGCTAGTGTGCTACGTCCCAGAGGTGTACCAGGCGATACTAGGTGAGCACTTCCTCGACCCGAGAGGGCGGGAATGGTTCACTTAGAATCCACCGCGGTCACGGCAGCAGCCCGATATCGACCAACGAGGACACCCGATATGAGTAACCCGATACCCAAAGCAGTCTCTAGCCCGACACGATACTGAGCCCGATACGAATCACCCGTCACAGTGTGTCACCCGAGAGGGTGGCATCCCACCACGACCGTATCGGGTAAGAGCACTTTGGTCGGTACGTCTGCCCTTCATGGCCTATCACCCGATAGGGAGTGCCGCCCGACACAGGTGTATCGTGTAGAGCTCCAAACCGGTATCCGGGTAGAGGAATCTTAAGGATATGCTGTTGCTTGTCGATTCCCTAAATCAAGGAGACGATACCTATCTTTCCTTTTTCAGTCATTTACTTTCTTTACTTACGCAATGTAACCAAACCCTTTTATATAATGATTATGCTAATGGAATTAGAAGAGCCTTAAATATCTGTTGGCTTTATGTTTGGTTCCTTTTTGTTGGATGATTTCTTGTTTAGCATCTGAACTCTAGCTTGTATGCTTGGATCATGTTTTGACTAGCTACTGAATCGTGCATCCCGCTACAACTCCCTCGAGAGAGGTGTTGTCGCTCTAGTGTTTGGTCCAATCAGGGAGTATGAGAGTACCCAAGATCGGAGTTGCTTAAGTTATCTTTCCACTCTAACCCAAGTCCAGCAACCTTGAGAGAGGTGTTGGTGCTTAGTTAGAGGTACACTCTTTGAGAGAAGGGGTACTGGATGTTCCTGCTGCCGCTTGTTTTACCGAAGTTTTCCTCCTCCATTTCTTACTAAAGCAACAGTGTTATCCTCTCTGGTTCTGTTGCGCAAAACCCCTAAAAATCGATAAATGCTTAAAACCTTAATTTTCCTTGTAATTCCAATTAGAGATAGTTTTCTTTTATTTTATCGATCTTCACCTATTGTTCCCTTTGGGAACCTTATCCTCACCTTGCTCCTTACTGGAGTCTAAAGTGTCAATTCTGTGTTCTTAACACTACCACCCTTGTCCCTGTGGTTTGACCCCGATCACTACTTTGGACCCCGTTATCATTGCGGGGGCCTAAGAGTCGGGTAATTTAAAAGTCCGACTACTTCAAATCCGGTCCTTTTGGACGCACGATTTAGGCCGGTCAATAAGGTATGTGGTTAGATTATGGCTACTTGCAATATAGTTTGCTGGTGATTTCCAAGGACTTCAAAGGAATGGGTGTAGGGTGAGTTCTTTAGCCCTCTTGATACTTGGATCTTTAAATCAAAGATTTGGGATCTGATGTTCGGAGCTGCAGAAGGCACTCCAAAAATTTCAAATAGAACCCTTGGTTAGGTATCCATGGAGGGGTATTTATAGTGGTAGGTGGTGGGCATATGTCACTGGGGCCAAATGCGACTCAAATTAGGGTACTGTGAGTCACGTTAAAACCTTTAGTTTGTGGAAATGGACAGGAACATACCTTCATAAGGCATGTATTTGGTAGACACCATCAGAACTGACCTTTAGTAGGAGCCATCAAGTTTCGACCTTCAGAACTAGCCTTCGGTTGGTTCCATCAAAAGGTGATTCACTGGAAGATGAAACTTCAGTAAGTAGACCTCCAGTTGTCTTTGAGGAAAAAGATTGGAGGTGGGTGGAAGTGAATTCGACTCAAATTTGGGGAGTTTAACTCGAATTCATTTCTTTGATAGGAGGTTGCTTTTCTTGGAAAATTTATGATAAATGTATTTCCCAACCCCAAAGGGGACAAAATTAAAAACTACACATGAGCATGTAGCTTACAAAGAGGATAGGAGAGATGAGAATACATCACAAATCAAGCATAGGAAATAAGAATTACATGAAACCCAAATTCCTAACTATGGAGGTATTAACTCTAGTGAGTTTGTGCTTGTAGGTATCGAAGAGTATTCTCATCTCTTTCACCAGGCAATAAAAAATGACCAGGGTGTCTTTGTGTACACCACCATGAAGCCTACTGTTCCTCTCCATTCAGATGCTATGAACACAACTAATCATTTTTCCAAAGCTCGATGATGGCGCGATGGCTTGATCGACTGCCTATGTTCCTAAGATAGTCATGAAGAGAATAGGAGCTTCTAATGTTTAACTTCAATTGTGCTCATCCCCATAGTTCCTGAATAAGTTGTCATTAGATTCTATATCATCTTAACAAAGCATGTAGTATTAAAAGTCAAATTCCATTTGTTAATCGTTTCCATTGTAAGTAGAAGGTTGTGAAGATCTCTGAAGGTGGTGAGGCTCCAGTGAGGTTTATGCATAATGATCCAAAGGTTTAATTATGCTCTATTTTTAGGTTGGTTTTGTCAGTTGTTGGACCATAGGATAGCATCATCATTGAGAGTGAAAGACGGCCATAGAATTAACATCATTTTCCAACTCAATGATAAACATCCATTTGGGAGAGAGTTCAGATTGCTTCCATATCTTCCTCTTATTCAAGAACTCCATAAGCAATTACCAGGTAGTAGTTTCCTGATTCTTTCAATGTATAAAAGTCAGCTAAATCCTTAAGGAGACATAGGTTCAGGCCACCTTTGTCAGAAGGATAAGCTAGCTTAGCCCAACTGGCAAGGCATTTGGTACTACCTTAAATGAAGTTAGAGAGGAGGATCTCCATGATTGACAATGCAGAGATAGGGATTTCCCCTTGTCTCATCTAGTACTTGATGAGACCCATAACACAATATTTCACCAAGACAATATGGCCAGACTTTGATATCCTTGCACCCGACCATCTGCTAATCATATTACAAATATGATCTAAACACTCATTAAAGTGTTTTCTTCTTAAGTTTCCCCCAACCATAGGGAACCCTAGGTATTTGGTAGGCCAGATGCCTTCTTGATTACCCAAGGACTCAATCAGTGATGTCTTGTTTCTGCAAGAAAAAGAGAGATAAATATGGGTTTTTTGATGTATTTCACTTCATTCCTGAAACATCACCAAACTCAAAGAGGAGATCTTTGAGTGATGTGCTCTATGACTTCCATGAAGATGAGGACATCATCCTTGAACATTAAGTGATTGAGAATTTGTATACGTCTGGTAGTATAAGGCTTTATTAGACGTTTGTAATGTGCATCTTCAATCATCTTGCTCAAATTCTCCATAGATATTGAGAAAAGTAGAGGTGATAGTGGATCACCTTGCCTTAGTCATTTGTATTCTTAAAGAAGCCAATTGATGTACCATTAAGTAGAACAGAGAAAGAAGGTGTGCAAACACACTATTTGACCACATTAATCCATCTTTCACAGAATCCTAGACTTTCCTGACATTGCCAAAGTAAGACCAACGAACTAAATCAAATACCCTAGTAATATCAAGTTTTATACAAGTTGTAGGAGGGATATTCTATGTGTTGAAATTGAGAGTGAATTCAGCAGCTAGCTGAGAGCAATCTTGTATGCTTTACCTTGGATGAAAGCTCCTTGATTAGGAGATATTAGCTTGGGCAAGATAGAGGATGGTGGATAATTTTATAAAGCTAGAACAACATGAGTTGGGTCTAAAGTCTTCTGGAGAAGCTATCACTTCCTTTTTTGGAAAGAGCAAGATAAACATGGTTCACTTGATGAACCATTCTACCACCTTTGAAAATCCATTTAACAACTTTACAAAGATCATCTTTGAGAATATTCCATTTTTTCTATTGAAGAATCCATTGAAACCAACTAGTCCGAGATGTTTGTTGGGTCATATGCTCTAGATGGCCTCGTTAGCTTCATTTACATCTGGTGACTTACATAAGAGAAAGTTATCTTCATCTGTGACCTTTCCAAGCCAGCTATGATTAATAGGTAGTTCAACCTAATCTTGTGTTTGAGGTTCCCGTTTAAAGAGCTTATCAAAGAATGAAATTGTAGTTTGAGAAATAACTTCTTCATCTTGCAAAGGATTTCCGTTAGAGTAAAACAATTAAGTAATAGAATTTATAGCATCCCTTCTTTTGATAATGGTTTGATACAACTTAGTATTGTGATCACCATTGGCAACCCAGTCCACTCGACTCCTTTGCCACTAATATTTCTCCTCGGCCTTCTCATAGTGTTGAGTCTATCATAAGTAAGTTTCTCAACATCTATAAGGTCTGGATTCAGTGTAGTCCTTCTAAGAGCCGCAACAATATCCTCCATTTCTCTTCTTCATTTGCAATAAGATTTTTCAAGTAGAGAAATTCTTTTGACCATGCCTTAAGTCTAGCCTTAACATGCTTCAATTTGTAACTAAAACAGATTAAAGGATAACCTATGTAAGGTTGAGATTCCCCTACATCTTTGATGATGTCCTGACATCCTATCCAATCCATCTAGAGTTTGAGAAATGGAAAAGGTTTCTTTATATATATCAGGTTGATAGGAGGTTGTTGGAGTGATCCTTTGGATGGTTTGTTGGACTTTGTTTGTGACCTTCAAAAGACATTCTTTCAGAAGTGGCCATCAAAAGGCAACATTATAATAGGTACGTTTGAGGCCATCCTTTGGTTGGTGCCATCAGAAGATTGCCTTCAAAAGATGGCCCTTCTATTGTCTTTCAAAGAAAAAAAGTCGATGAAACGTTGATGTGAATTGTTGTAAAGAGGGGAGGAATGCAACTCAAATTTGAGGAATTCAAGTTGATTTCATCAGAATGAATCGGGAGGATCAAAACTTTCTTCTGTATAGTTCCTACAAGTCCCAAAATTGACTAGTTGAAAAACTACATTTAAAAAAAAGGTAAATTATAAAAATGTAAGTACGTAGTGTTATTTTAAGCATATCAAGGCTACTACGACATGAAACTACAGATAAATACTTAGTATAAATGTCAAAATTTGGGTGTCAACCTACCATGGTGGGAAATTCTGACTTCTATTCTCTGCGTCATCCTCCATATCTCCTTGCACCACCTCTCTAGGTAGATCTTTACTACCTACATACCACCGAATAATAGATGCAAACCAACCTCATCTATTTGCATACTCGACCCATCTCCAATGTCCGACCATCCATCTAGATGATGGTTCTAGAATTGGAATTCCCTCTTCCTCCCCACTTTGTTCTCTTCCCATAGATGTCCCGCCATCCCTATCTAGAGCACTGCCTATGCCTCATGCTCCCCCTCGTCCCATGTGAGGGCTTATAAAATTGTAGCTTCTATATGTAAATTACCATATCATTGAAAAAAACCAACATTATAATTTTTCATGTCATGCTTAAAATCATCCAGTAGTGTCGAAGCATTTTTCATTGATGCACTTTCAAATTATGAATTTCATGGAATGAATGGGAAATTGCAAAGAGGATGCATATATATGTAAAAGAATCAGTTCCAAAAATCCATTGTTAAACTAATTATGTTGGATATAATGTTTCTTCTTGCAATAAATAAAACGGGGTCCTTTGTTAGATTACATTCACAAAGTTAGTTGATGTTTTCAAATGAAAGACCAATGGCCGCAAAGAGTTTCCATCTGAGGTGATTTATTCTATAGGTTTCAATGATGTTATGCAGGTTCAAGTCTCTCTTTTTATTTAAATGAAATCATTCATATAAGGAAAAATTGTATCACAACCAGGAAAACTAATTAGGAGTACAATGAAAGTGAAAGGTAGGCACAAAAAGTATCAAAGAATTCAATTACACATAGATGACAATAGAGAGATCAAAAGAGTAGTAGAGGGAGGTGTACCCTATGTGAAAACCTACTATGATAAGATAAAACATACAAATACAAAAAGACTAATAGAAAATGCCAAAGTCAAACAACCTCTTCAAATCCATTAAGAATAAATGTCAAAGAGAACGATCCATAATAGAGTAGTCGGCACCATCTGCAAGGTTACTAGAATACAATCTTCTTTATCCAAGTTCCTAATATATTGAGCCTGGTCAACTATATGCAAGTGAAATAGAGTGATTTAAATAAATCAAATTGACTCAAGTCTCTCCTCCAGGCATATGATGTATATAATCCTCGTGTTTCATTCTATATGATAAAAATCATGAAATCCAGTGAACGTCTATATTTGAACTAAAAATTTCAACATGAGATATAAATAAATTTACATAGGGACATCATGCATGATGTTTTAAAGTGAACTCTATATTTGAATAAAATGTGATTTTAGAAATTTGTGTGCTGATAATATTTATAAACAATTCAAGTAGTACTATTTAGTATGTAGTTTATTGGTTCCACTATTGGAAGGAGGGGTGAGGTTTGATGGTTTTTCACATGCACATTCAAAGGTGGGACATATGGAATGGAAACAATTGTGGAATTTGGTTTGGCACCAACCAAAGAAAATTTAGCGGGAAACAAAAGACCCACCCCACCTCTTTTCTTTTTCAAATAAAATAATCATGGTCAATAATTTTACTAGAAGCGGACCCCAAACAACTTATAGACCTGAACATAGGAGAGAAGATGCATGCTATCATTTTAGATACCCCACAACCACTCTCTCTCATGACTGGGCAAAGGGTAATTGAGAAGGTGTGACATGATCTAGAGAAAAGGGGTGATGCTATATGGCATGGTGCAGTTAATAGATAAGCTTGCGACATCTAGATTAGAATATGGGAGTGAAATGTGGCATGTAGTTTATTTTTTAAAATTTAAGTTCTATTCGCTTGTATGTGATTGGTTTGTTGGAAGTGTAAATATGAAAATCGTTAAATATGTTATGGATTTTTACTGTCATATCTTATAAAGAAGGATAAAAAAACATAAAAAATCCATATATGCTAAAAACCATAATATATTTTAACCATAATAACTTTAACAAGCGATCATCGTATAGATGTTACTCCTTTAAAAGAATATTTTAGTATGATATAACTAAAAGTTTAATAAATAAATATTGTGATTAAAATCATATTATTATTTTTATTTCACTTTTTATTATTGTAATAATATAACATTTCATGTGTTTATAATTATAGATTTTGGTTCATCATTGTTCAAGACAAATTACAATATTAACATTTTATATGTTCTTTTAGTATAGTTACAATTAATTATCATTTTTATGGCATATAGTTTAAACATGAAGAATAAACATATTTAGATAAATCATAATTTTGTCACATGGTGAGGTGTGATAATTTTTCATAGTGTTCATATATTTGTTGTTTTATAAATAGCATTGATAATGGTGGTTATAGTATATTATATTTTTCATAGTGTGATTATATTATATAGTATTGCGTCATATTATGTTATGATTTTGGAAATAATCCATATCCACATTTCTAATCATAAATATTTTACATGTGTAATTTATGAAGAATAAAGAATATAATTATATACATAATATTGTTAGTTGTTTCAGAACTCATTTTCTGCTCTTTTTAAGAGGAAACTCATGAACTGTATTTTATATGTAAGTTTGTAATTCATCAGAAGCCACAAAACTCAAGTTTCAACAATTATTTTAGACCAATTATGAAAAATTTGTATAGAAACACCAGTTCATAAGTTTTCCACACTAGTTACGACAAATCAATTAGAGCCTTAATTTTAGGCTTTGACTTACAGTGAAAATATATATCCTTTTGTCTGCATGTCTCACATTTCCATCAGTGTCCTTGTATTTGATATCAGATAATGTGCTTGTAGTTCTTTTTCAACAATTAGATGACTTTGGTGTTGTGTATTAGAATATAATAGTTAAATTTGTATTGTCAGACATGACTATTTAGGCCTTGACATATGCATAAATCTTGTTTTAATACCTTGATATTGATTTATTAGTCTTAATATGTTCCATAAAATAAACTCTTTACAAATTTTATGTTAGCTTGAGACAGATTGTTCCAAACAAGACTTGTAGATAAACATGTAATATCCTCCAGTTCTACGTGCATGCACATGCATAAAATTGCATAGAAAAGGAAAGGCCTCTGGAAATATGAATAAGGATTTCCTTCTCTTTTTATTTATTCTGGTTTTGGTAATAGACAAAATTTTCCAAGAGATGTAATGGTTTAATATTAATACTTTCCTTTTTTATTCAAAACTTCCTCTTTTTTACTCTTTTCTTGATGTACATATATTTGTGGATCCTAGAGGAAACGTTGTTTAGAAATGTATAAGGGCCCAATTAAAAGGATCAAAAGAAGGCAACTAATTTTGAACTTGTTCTCGGTGAGTACTGTGATGTTCATGAGTTTTCAAAGTTTCACATTTGTGTATTGGATGCACCAATTCCTATATCTTATTGAATTCTATCATTGTATGTGTCATTATGCATCCTAGAACGAATGTCTCTACCTTATATACTCATATCAATCATACATGACTCTCAAATGACGATTTTGGATATAAACATGGTTTTTTAGCATATTTCATAATGTAATCTATATGTTTTTTGGTATTTCAAACTTCTTCTTATTGTATCCAAATATATTGGTGCTATAGATTAGCCTAATTGGTAAAGACAATGATTCTTCCTTGAATGTTGTTTGCAATCCTCCACAGACCCAAAGTAAATAATTTGATGATGGGTAGTAGCCTATAACTTTTTCCTTTATGAACTATATGTTTTTTTTATAGAATTCATATATTTCATTACTATCCTTGGTTTCATATGTGCATCTTAGTGCATTAGTACATGTCTACCGATATGGGTGAGTGGTTAATATGGTTTTTTAAGAGTGGAAAGGAAACATAATTATATTGATCCAGTCTCTTACAATCAAATGTGAGTCATATTCATGACACTTGATGAAAACAATCCTTCTTGTGAGCTTTTGAGAATGATAGTCTTGTACTAAGAATGAGATACACTTCCAATGATGCACCCATAGAACCCTATCTTGGTTTTTCTCAATTCATAGTTTTCCCAAGGACCTAGGGAAGGCCAACACATATTCATCTTTTTCATGTAGATGCCCTTCCCCTACTCAATCTAGTTATCTATTGAGACTCCCACCCTGAAAAAACAATTTTACATTTTACATTATTTTTTAGTTTTATTAAACACGATCATCATAGACATCCAACTACACCAAGGAGTTTAATAAATGGAGGAAAAGAAATAAAATGGGCAAGAAACATCACATGATAAAACTAATACACAAAAAGTAAGATTATTTTTCAACTTGCCACTTCTTTATCTATTATGAATTATATATACTAATTAACTAATTTATTGTATGAGTGTAGAACCATCATCTTAAATATAAGTGATATCAAATAAGTTACTCTGGACATGTTGATCCCTTCATAATTGATGAACATCCTTAGAACCACATCTTATAAGATATTAAGTAGATTCATATCTAAGAACAATGCACTTTAATGAATATAACACAGTATGAAAATTTTCAAGTTCTAGTATTATTTCTTGGAGATAATATAATTATCATATATATATTTATGAAGTAAACAAGTAGAAAATCTATCATAAAATGCAAATGTCCTTTCCTACATTTTTTTATTCTTTGAATGAACAACTCTTAATATTTACATAGTTCATTTTTACCATGTCTTCTGGGTACCATGCATATGCTTTTGTTAACATGCACAAACACACTATCGTGTATATTGTTTATATATGTAAGTATTTAAATGGAGTTCAATTATAGGTATACAATACTTGGGGATGACTTGTCTGATTGTTTCGTTGGTTTCACTACTTGATCAATTTTTTTAGGAAACAAACAAGGATTTATAGGTGAAACCAATGGAACAACCATGTTAACATAGTTTTTTTATTGCACTATATAAAATGATTATTGACCAAATTAGTCTATAAGTAGGTATAGCATTAGATAGTATGGCCAATATAATATGGCACAACCATCATATTTGTTCCTAATGTTGGTAAAACTTTAGAATCTAATACCTAATGATAAACTCTTAGATGTTGCTTCTTTGGAATTAAATTTACTCCTAATTTAATTGTAGCATAGTTTAATTACCAAGTTATTATGTAACTTTTTATTGATTTTGTAAATCTCGCTTGCAAATTAGAATGGTGTCCAATGTGTTGTTTCCCAACGGTCTAATTACATTAATGTGGAAAATGTAAAGTTCAATCTAGAAACCAAGGGGAGACACCATCCTTGTTAGATTCCATAGACAAGGTTTAAAGGTTTCTTTCCTAGCATAGATGAGACTATGATAGGAGCAATATGACACAATTGGAATAACTAGAGGGACTAGAGATGTTAAATAGGGGATGTCAAAGTCCAAAGGGTCTGAGAAAAGATTCATTATATATGAGTTTCTTAATTGTAAATCATTTCTTAGCAAGTACATTTTGACCTACATACATCTTCTATTAAATTCTTGTTGGTTAGAGATGCACCTAGTGAGTCATAATTTTCCTTTTTTAAATCACATGATACATGATCAAACATTTTGCATAAAAAGAAGCAATCCACTAAGGTGGGAGTGGTGGATCGATGTTGAAGTTAGGGAACTGTGTTACCACAAAAAAAAAATCATTGCTCCTATAATAAATTTTAGAAATCAAAATTGTTCCCTCTCCTTGTCTTTATGTGAATGATTACAATAAGCACAACAACCACAAGTGAAAAGGAACTGGGAAAAATGAAAAAGCATCCCATTGGGATTAGGCATGGAATTACACAATTATCTATATCCACTATCCATCTCCAAAACCATCCATTTCTTTGGATAGACAATTGGGAGTTGGTAAGATCTAATCTCTAGATGAATGGATGATTTGGGAGAATCTTCTACCATTTTGGAATTATTGAAATGCATTTTGAATTGTTGGAATAGAAGAAGGATGAAGGGGAAAAGGACATATGATTGTGAATAAGTAAGTCGGTACCCGCCCTTTTCCTACTCCTCCTGACCGACTGAAGTTGGGTCTACCCATCTCTCCTCAACTTTCTCAGGTCTTTGCCCCATCCTTTGTGTGTTAGAAACTCATTCCACACATATTCTGGAGGTTGATCCCCGCCCCTACAATATTGGTGCGACTTTATGTCAACTAATATGATTAAGATACAATTCACTCAACCTTCTGATTTTGAACTCCATATGGGGAAGGATCATAGTCTAAATGATTGAGGTATAATAATCAATATTCATCCCTAATTACCTTACCTCATTGCACATCGTAGTTATCAAGCTGGGTACACCTAGGTGCGACTAGGTGCCCTAGGAACTCCATGGGGGCTTTAATATTAGGATCCTAGAATTTTCATGGGAATTAGGCAGACTAGGTGTACTAGGCATTCTAGGAAGGTGCCCAGGAGGGTTGGGCAGAGACCCTAAGTTTTGATGAAATTCATTTTATTTTTTCTTCCTATCCGTTCATCCTTAGTCTTTACTAGTTGCTTATACAATTGTGATGGTTCTTCTCCTCCTTTTATCATCTTCGTCCTTTGTCTCCTCTAACTCATTTCCTCATACATCTCTTTCTCTCTCTCTCTCTCTCTCTCTCTCTATATATATATATATATATATATATATATATATCAATTTTCTTCTTCCATACTACTTCTACAGCTATTTTTGCGTTCACTTCTTTTTCCTGCAATATTTCTTTACTGTTCTACATCTCCCACTACTGTTGTGATTTTTTTCTTCTCAAATTTTTCATCCTCTCCCATCTCTTTCTCATGTTGTTGTTACAACCTTCATTTGGCTTCTTTTTAAAAAATTTGTTTTCCTATAATCCTCTTTTACATCACCTATACTTTGTAATATTGTCGATGTTGTACTTTCAATTTTCCTTCTTTACATCACATGTTCCATGTGATGTTGTTGCTTTTGTTAATATTTCTTTCCTTTTTTTCCCTATCCTCCATTTCCTTTCTACTTAGTTACAACCTCTTCCCCTCCTTTTTTTCCCTATTTCTTTTATTTCTTTCTACATCTCTTGCTCCCATCATCATTTTAGACTTGTCGATAGTACTTCCCTTTTTCCTTCTTTGTACCCCCATCTTCTCCTACTATTGTCATAACCTCACTCTACCCTCTATTTTTATGTTTCTTATATGGTATTATATGTAGTATATATGTATAAAGAGGAAATTAACATACTAAAAAGAATACAAATAAAAAAACACCCAGAGCAGCCTAGGCACCCCTTGGGACATGTTGACTGCCAAGCTGCCTTGACAACTATGTTGCATGTACTTCATGTGACATCACCAATTCCACCACACACCTCGCCATCCATGAAAATAACTGAAGGTACACACCTCCTATGTTGTATTGGACTTATTTATTGTGGTGGTTATCATCCTTGAGACTAGAAGGAAAATGTAGTGGAGATTGGTGATGGTGTCATTCAGTTGAAGCTTGAAAATCCTCAGCACCTATGCCAATAAAGGTTGAAATCCCGAGTTCCCTTAGAGTGTAGATCGATTAGCTAGAATCACCAACACACTACAAAAACTGGTGGACTTTGATGATTTAGTGCTTATGGCTGGTTGTCTAGGCGATGTGAAGGTTTGTGTATAATTCAAGGCTATTATGACCTTTCCTAAAGCTATGTTGGCAGAGGTAGAGTGGGAGAAGTTCTTCTGAAGCTCAAGTTCATAGCTAAGCCTATGATTTGTTCATGGGTGAAAAAGATTCAGGCAAAGACTAAAGCCTTGCACTATGGTGGAATGTAAAGCTCAACCTAGCAATGATCACTAGTTTAGGTTAGGAAAATGAACAAAATCTTTTCATTGAAATGCTAATGAGGTGCAAAGCATCACAAGCACAACATGTTAGGAAACAACAATAGTAGTAACTAAGGTGTCAGAGAGTTCAAATCACCTTACTTGTGAGGATGTAAATAATTCCCCAACATCTGAAGAACCTCAACATAACGATTCCTTATCAAAGGAATCAGATACGACCCAATGTGAGTAGATTGCTCTAGAGGAAAATCTAGCTGTAAGTAAAGTTAGTGATGTTTTTGCAGTTTATTTGATGAATTGTACTATTCCATGATTCCTAAATCAAATCAACTACTTCTTCTTCATTGCTGAAAGTGTTAGATATGTCATGTTCCAATCTCATGATGAATGTAGTTCATGGTAATAGGATGTGTGTATTTATCAAACTTGTGGTGGTGTTTATTCATCCACTAAATCATGGAGGTTGAGAAAATCTACGAAGGCTACTAATTTTCATCAGAGTTCCAAAAAAGGAGGAAGAAGGTATTGGCGACTCATGGGGGATGAAGACACAACTGAGGAAGTGTTTACATCTGAACCTAAACATTCAGAAACATACCAAATTAGAGGTGAAGATTCATGTTTGAAGTAGAAAAATAAGAATAACAAGCAACTAGATGTGACCAAATGTGATCTAGATAAGACAATTGATGCTATCTAAGAAGTTTAGATGTCTATATATTCAGTCTCTTATGTTCCTAATTCTTTTTGTAGTGTGTTTTGGATACTCTGATATGTTTTAAGACCTGAGAAATTAGATCATCAATATTGTGGTTGTATGACTTTCCCATTCAAAGGGTTGGTCATGTGTAGTTTTGTGGTTGGTTTTTATACTTCCTGTATGGAGATGTTTCAGTCAAGATGGATTCAAGATGATGTCTAGATTCTTTGTTTCCTCTGAGGAACTAATATCTAGATGTAGTTAAAGCTTCTTCTCTAATCAATGGTCTTGTTCCTTGTGTTGCACTAGGTTCAAGCTTTTGGTGGTCGAGTATCTTGGTTTCATGGGCATAATAATGTTTGAACACAAAGTTTGGTATCAATAAGTCTCATGCTAAAAAATAAATCTCAAAGCTTTTTGGTAAGAAAAAATACATAATTAATCTACTAATATACATTGAAAGTTTTTTTTTGGTCGGCTAAACTCGGGTTGCTTTTTTGTATTTTGAGAAGTGTCTTTACAAAACAACTTCTTTCAAAAAGAAAGTAGAAGAAGAAAGAAACTATATATACAAAACTCTAACAAAAAGAAGAATTTCGTATAATCCAGCTATCCACCATCAGAAACCAAAAGAACATCAACAGTAGGCAGCTCCTGAGTAACCTCCAACTCAGAAAGAAAAAAGACCCTCCAACCTGAAAAGGACTGAAGGAAAAGCAAAACATACTCCAGCTAGAACCTCAAAGGAAACTAAACCCACCCTGACTATGCAGAGGAACTCGACAACAACTCCCTATAAAAAGATCAAACACTCCTTCCTTCAACCAGCCAGATAACCTCCCCAACAGATAGGAAAAGTTCAGAACCAAGCATAAAACTTTAGCATAAAGAAAAAAAGCAATCGATCCAACACCCTCATCTCCAGAAGAAACTCCACAACAGGCAAGAAACTTGACCCTCCAGCCTGAGAAAACTCTTCAAAACCAAAATGAAATGAGCAAGACTACCCAGCTAGCCACAGCTAAAAGGAGCACTACTTGTACGAAAAAGAAACATCTTCTAAAAACTCCAAGCAGTATCAATATTCTTCTGAACATAATCATGAAGTCTTCCATCTTTCCAACCAAGAGAACCGCAACAGCAAGGCAGCTCCTGAAGAACCTCCACACCAGATGGAACAAAGACCCTCCAACCTGAAAAGGTCAAAAGGAGAAAGACTACCCAGATAGCCATAGCTAAAAGGAGCACTACTTGTACAAAATATTGAACTCATCTTCTATAATAATCCAAACAGTATCAGTGCTCTTCTGAACATTGTCATGAATTCTTCTATTTCTTTCCAACCAAGAATGATATAGGATCAACGAGCAACTACTACCATCCTTCCTTGATTTGAGAACTTCCAAATCATCCCAACTACTAGGGATTTTCGAACACAGACCTTTGTTTACAGCCAAGTCCCAGAGCTTTTTGGTAAAAGAGCAACAGAAACTGATGTGATCAGTGTCCTCGTACCCATTCATACAGAGAATATAGACCGAGACCACAGTGATCCCCCTTCTCCTCGAGTAATCATTGGTGGGAAGTCTATTGTGCATTGCTTTCCAGACATAAAACTTGCTATTAAGGTGAGCTATATTCTTCCAGATCCAAGCAAAATTCGGATAAACAACCTTCTTCTCCCTGATATTATCCCAAATAAATTTAAAGTTAGGATCTTTTCTACCTTTGAACACCCAATGATCATCCTCCCGATCATGGATGACAACATCATTCAGAATATTGAGAAGAAAATCAGAGCATCTCGACTCATGGAGGGACCACCTTCTATTACAAATAATTTTGTTAAGGTAAGCATCAACCAGAAGCCCATCTCTAATGACAAACTTTTTGTCCACCACATCATGAAGAAAATATCCATTGATCCATGGGTCCTTCCATATATAAATCTTCTGACCAGATCCCACATTCAGAAAAGATAAGTGTTTCAACTTCTCTTTGCATCTAAGCATAGTATTGAACATCCAAAAGTGATTAGGGGATATAACACTACTCCATAAAGTATCCTTCTTCATATACTTCTCATTAACCCACTTCACCCATAGAGTATCCTTCTTCCCCATAATATCCAACACATTTTTAATCAAACAAGCCCCAGCTACCTCCTTGCTCTTTCTGATTCCCAAGCATCCCTCATCTTTAGGAAGAGAAATTAGATCCCAACTGACAAGATGGAGGTTTATTTTGTTATCGGATAGACCCCAAATGAAATCTCTAAAAATCTTATCTATCTCCTCCAAAGTAGATTTAGGAATGGGGAAAGCCATCACCCAAAATAGATGCATCGAAGATAACGTTCACTTGACTAACTCCACCCTACCTGCAAGAGAAAGCAACTTGGATTTCCAACTCTCCATTCTTCTCTTGATTCTATCAATCAGAATTTCGCATTGTTTCTTCCTTATCTTACCAGAAAATAGAGGAATACCCACGTATTTTGTATCCTCATAGTTACCATAATGCATCTTAAGAATGTCTTCCACATCCTTACATTGTTTATTCTTATTAGCAAAGATAGAACTTTTCTCCTTATTCACTTGCAAGCCAGATAAATATCCAAACTCATGCAGAACAAAATTGATACCAGTAGCATTAGATGAATAACTCTTGGAAAAGATCATCAAGTCATCCGTGAAGATCAGGTGAGAACAATGTGTAATTTTAGAAACAGCAATAGGAGAAACCAAATTATCATCAACATCCTTCTTAATTAACTCAGAAAATCCTTGCATAACAATCACAAACAGGTATGGAGCAATAGGATCACCTTGTCTCACCCCATTTGATGGGAAGATAACTTCAGAGGGTTCTCCACTCACCAGGACTTGGTAAGATGTAGACATGAAGATAGTTTCGATCCATCTAATCCATTTGATAGAGAAACCCATCTTGAACATAATAGAGAAGAGAAACTTCAAACTAACAGAATCATACACTTTAGAAATGTCAGCTTGGACACACATACCAGAGCAATTGGCCTTACTGAAATCACTTAGAATTTCATTGGTGAGAAGGACCACATCCTTAAGATTTCTTCCTTTGACAAAAGCACACTGATTTATGTCAATGATGCTATGAAGAACCAGTTGTAGCCTATTAACAAGCACCTTCGAGATAATATTGTAAAAGACATTACATAAGGCAATAGGGCGCCAATTCTTAATGAGAGAAGAATCGTTACCTTTGGGGAGGAGGGTGAGAAAAGTTCTGTTTGCTTCTCTCAGGAGTGTACCATTAACAAAAAACTCCTTAACAACTTCAAAGACATCATCTCCAATCACATCCCAAGTGAATTTATAGAAAACATTATTAAACCCATCAGGGCTAGGGCATTTATCTGTGTTAATATTATTAACAACCTCATCAACCTCAGATCTGGTAACAACACTAGTAAGCATAGAATTTTGACTTCCAGAAACTTTGGCACCTCTCCAAACCCCTTTCCAGACATCACCCAAATTTTCCTTACAGAACAGATCTTTATAGAAATCAACAACACTGTTTTTAATAACCTCTAAGTATCTAGTGATAGTACCATTAATATTAAGGCTTTTGATGGAATTTCTTACTCTTCTAGTCCTCAAATAAGCATAGAAGAAGTTAGAGTTAGTATTGCCCTCTTTTAGCCATTGCACTCTAGATTTTTGTCTGAGAAGGATCTCCTCTAGATCAGTAGCAATTTTTGCCTCCTTTCTCAAAAGGTTAGCTTCCTATCTAAGAACCGTGTCAGCATGATTAATGTCAGCCCTCTTTTGTGCTTCCATTGAAAGAGATTTCAAATCCAAATGATTGTCATGCAAGTTCCCAACAATTTCCTTATTCCACCTACAGAGGTTTTTCTTTAATTTCTCCAACTTTCTGTACAAACGAAACATAGCATAACCAGACGAATCCATGTTCCAACTATCTTTAAGAATCTCAATAAACCCTTTGTGTTTGGTCCAATTGTCAATAAAATGAAAAGGAACCCTCTTCTTTACTTGCTTCCCCAAAAAAAGACCAAGTCTTCTATGATCACTAACAAGGTTCGTAATGCATTCACCATGGAACTCATCAAAGCTGGATTGGAAATCAAAATTAAACAAGACTTTATCAATTTTAGATGCCACAAACCTATCATCCTCCTGTTTGTTATCCCAAGTAAAAAGAGGACCATTCAGGTCCAATTCCAATAAACGATTATCTAGCATGAATTTGTTAAAGTCAGCCATCGACTTGGTAGAAGGAGGGTCAACACCCATCTTCTCGTCAGCCTTCCTAACAAAATTAAAATCTCCCATGATAAGCCAAGGGCCATCTAAACGATTGGAAAAATCATCAAGATTCTTCCACAGTCCTTCCCTGTCATAGTCTCCATTGTGCCCATACACATCTGAAAGAAAAAAACTTTACCATCCACAGAGATTTTGATATTCACAGATTGATCACACTCATTCACAACATTAACCTAACAAGCATCATCTTTCCAATGAATAAAGACTCTCCCAAGGGGATGAGATTTAGAGTTAGAGACCCATCTATATCCATCGAAATATATCCTCATAAGCTTAGCTGCTTTCTTTTCCCTTATTTTAGTCTCATTGAGGATAACTATATCACAGTTAGCCCTCCTTATTTCCTCTTGAACGCCCATAATCTTATTGTTGATTCCTCTGACGTTCCAAGAGGTAATAGCAATCGGTTGAGTCATTTATCACCTGGGGCTGTTGGACTGGCAGCCTCAGTGTTTTCAGAGCTAAGTTCTAATTCCCTTTGGCATCGAGAGTACCCAGACATGTCCGAACTCAAGTTAGCAACTAAGTTCAGTTTGGACTGGAACTTAGGATTGTCTCTCTTCGATAAGTCACCCACAACGAGTTTAACATAATTTGAAGAAGCTTGTGAACTCATCTGACTAACTGGGGTCTTTTTAAAACAGCCTGGAGTAGAAATGGGAGTCGAAGGAATAGACATCCCAGTATTGCTAGAACTCGCGCCTTCTACCACCTTCTGTTGAGAAACAGATCGATCCATCTGAGAATTCAATAGTCCTTCATTGACCTCTTTAGAAATCCTTACATCTTCAATACATAATTCCTCGAACAAAGTCTCAGCCGAAATTTTCTCCTTCTCCCCTATGAGATCAATTTCTTCCAGCACAGGGGATCCCTCCTTGTCTTCGCATAATGTGCTTGGCATACTATCGAGCAGGTTGATGTCAATCTACTTCTTCGGTTCCCAAACTTCAGTCTTCCCTCCGAACCTCCTAATGTTCTAGGTACTATCACCCTGATTTATATTACAGTTGTCATCATGACCCAAATACCCACACCTCCTGAATTTGTGAGGAATCCAGTCATAGTCCAGGTTTATTGTTCTATCTTCACCATCGTCACTCCTCATCACTAACCTCTGCGGATAGGAAACATCATATTTCATCAGGACCTGAATCTGAGAAAGATCCAGGTGTCTCCAATACAGAGTAGAGTCATCCATTTTAATCGGAATTCCCAAAAACAACCCAATCCTCTTGAAGGTCCTGCTATCCCACAACTCTAATGATAAATTCCTGATGTTAACCCATATTGGGATGATTGACATAACCTCCTTCTTCATCTTATCACCGGGTTTCCATTTCTTCAATACCACTGGCCTCTCAAGAACTGACCAGTTTCCCTTCAAAACCGAATCCAGATCCCTTTGCTCTGCAAATCTGACGACGAAGAATCCATCTCCTCTATCAAACAACTCAAATGAGCCATGGGTGTTCCAGATAGCTTTGAAATGAACACCAAGAGTCGGCAGGTGAGGCTGGAAATCAATGACATAGCCAACCAAACACCTACTCCATTTATTCGCGTTCTCCTCTGCTTCCTTCTTAGGGTAGATGATCTTCCCATCGACAATCTGAACTTCCGTTCGCTTCAGATCTGACGACCCCCACTGGAAACGGCTTGAAAACTTCCCAGCTCTTCGGACCCTTAGGTTCAGCATCTGGTATCAAATGTGGATCTCCATTAGGAACATAGATTGGTCCTTGTTCAGGCGAGGTTCGAGGTGGAGGATCCTGAGATGAACCAGTCGCCCTTCCGGTCACCTTGTCGCACACGCCAGCCAGGGAAACGGGGGACACCATCTTAATATACATTGAAAGTTAAATGCACACATCATATAATATTATATTAAGTCATTTTCACATGTATGTTTTTGAATCTTATACAACAAAGGATGCTAAACATATCTTGTATTATAGTCATGATCACGTCCCTTGGTCTAAAATGTCTTTGGATCCTTTATCCTCCTAAAAAGTTTGTGTTTTGTGGACTAAAGCTATACTATAGATGTTTGCTTACTCATGATATACTGAGATATAGAGGGAAGATCTTGACTTGTAGATTCCTATTGTGTCAAAATGACTGTGGGACTACTCATATTTATTTTGATTGAGCTTTCACTACTATCATTTGGGATTTGGATATTCATGCAATGTTGTTTGTAATCATCTCATATGTGGAAAATATGATTAAGTTTTCTCATATCTATTGTATATTTATGCTAAATTTACTATGTTTGGTTTCAAAGAAAGAAATTGGATTTTTGAAGGAAAATACTTAAAACTTCCACTGTTTGGGAACAAATCCAAGGGATTACTTTTAATTATGTCCTATTAAAGTCCATGCTAATCAAATGAATATTTTAAGACACCCATATTGTGTGGTTTGTTCAGATATGGTCTTACAAATGTTTCTCTTCCGTGTACAGATTGCACTTGGCTCAAATGTTCATCTAGTATGATTTGAAGCTTGTTGATATTAGGATGCTTCTGTACGGTCATTTTTTTGTATCGGATAATAACAATTTAGTAGTTGACACATGATTTCTTTCACCATTACACCAGATTCCTACAGGCTTATATATTTACACACAATTCTTGTTTTGATTATTCTTCCTTTCGGTTAGTAACACGCGTAAACCGTGCGTGTAAACACAAGTATACGTATCAATGTAATATAGGCCTTGTGAGGCCCGAGTCGAACTCAAGAAAATGTGAATTTTAGTAGACTACTACTAACTGGTTGCGATCAGCTAGACTGATGGAAAAGTTGATTGGTTTTGAAAAAGAAAAATAAAATAAAGTGAAAACAAAGTGAGCGATGATTAAATGTTGGTTTAATCAATGAGGATGGGATTCCTTAGGATTGTCGATTTCACCACGGGGTCTTGTTATACCTAATATCTCGCAAAAATAACATAGATTTTATCGAATCTTAGATAGAGAGCCTGTAATCAAGATTGCCCGCTTTCGCGGTACAATCCACTACCTAAATCTAAGCCAATTCCACTTCTGTAGTAATTTATATCTTAGATTAGGTGCATTATCGATGACTCTGGGTATCTCTCCACTACCCGTACGTCGTCTAGTCTAAGGAACACATAAGATAGTGTATAAAAGTGGGTTTTCTGACCTTTAATCCCCTTTTCAGAGTAATTATTAGTCTAATTCTTTACCTATGGTCATGAAGCATAAGCAAATCAAGCAATCTCTACAATTATATACCCAAGAAACAAGAATTCTATATTAATTCATACAAAAATTCAATATAATAGTTCCCCGGGCTACTCCCGGGTCCTAAGGAATTATGGTTTTTTATCCGAAAATAAACGACATGGTATCACAGTAAGTCAAAAAGATGTAAAACATGAATTTCGAGATACAGTAAGTTGGCGAAAGGATTAAAGAGTGGATCTGGAGAAGATGGAGAGAATCTGCCGTCGTTTCCACTGCCAAAATGCCTCCGAGGTCTTCTGTGTAGGGTTCCTCTACTTTTATCTCTCCGTTCGGCTGCCGTATTGTCCCCACGTGATACATCTTTCAATTACGGTTCTAATGGTGCCTTTTATAGCCGTCATAGATGTTTAGGTCAAAACGAAACTTAAAATGTAATTTTTAATGCAATATGTGTTAGATTTAACACATTAAAATTTAGTATGCAACGTCTGAGTCGATGGTATCGAGTTGGATGTCGATGGTATCGACTTCTTAATAGTAAAAAGTCATTTTCCTTTTCAATCTGGAGCAAAAAATATTTGTACTCTGATGCCATGTCGATATCATCGAGTTGCAAGTCGATGGTATCGACTTTGCTCCAGTAAATAATAATTATCTGTAATAAAATAATCAATGAATAAAATCAAATAATTATTATAATAATTAAAACATGTAAAATGCATGTAAAATACATGTAAAAGTATAAGAAATGATGCACAAGTATTTTTATTAATTTGGTAAAATATGTATTAAAAAGATATTCAATTAAGCACAAATGACACAGAAAATAACCAAATTAGATATCAAAATAACGACAATTTGTGCATACATCACACCCCCTAAGCTTGAATATTGCTCATCCTCGAGCAACAAAACTGTGGATCTGGTTGCGATACGTCAGCAAAAGGACATAAATACATGAAATGCATCTGCATCATCCCCACTTTCTTTCCACAAACTGACCCTCATTGACCACTAAACACTAACTTCCATCCAGGCGACCGAAGACCTATGTAAAATATGTCCATCCCCAATCAATGAAACACTCTCAATTAAAGCAGTTAATATGATAAACTCATCCAATCCATACTTGATGCATTTTATGATCTTCTATCTACGTTTCTCATTTCCTAACTACCATATAAATGGAAACAGATCTCTTGATATTCATGAATGAGGAAAATATCAGGGGTGGCCTACCGATTAGAGAAATGGGTGGATGAGATAGGTGGTTGTGGAAGAGATGGAAGCATATAATAGTCAATCATGTAATACAAACATTAATGACCTATCATGATGCAAAATACAAGTGAAAATCCTAATGCTACATTTTTGGTGGAATGATGCATGCACTATCATTATGTCTCAAGGTGAGATGGAATATCTAAGAAAACTACACCATGTGCTTATTCTTCTTAGTATGTAAGTGAGAACAGGTTCCTTTCTCCCTCTCATTCCTACTTACTTCTCAATTTTTTTCATTTCTTCTCTTTTTTTCATTTTTTTTCAAGCCCTTATTTTCATAGATGACAATGAAATTTTTTTTGTCGGGCTCACTTCTTGTTACATAACTTGTGCAATTGATTCATTTTATTCGGAGGGTATGGATCAAGTTCACCACCTTTAATGTTTTTAGAAGACATAAGACACATGATGTATTATATGCTCAAAAGATGTGAATGCAGCTACAAAATGACATTTATGCAATTAAATGACACACACCTGAAGATAGTGTGCATGTATACCTACTCTATCCCTTTTTTTCATTTTCATGAAAAAATAAGTGAAGATAGTTGTAATGCAAGACCTATCTACATGAGATGCATCAAAGAGTGAAAGACAGTAATGTGCTCACATTTCTTATGGTGGAGTGTGAATGAAATTATGGTGGATCTGATCACAAGACTAATTGACAGAACCTTCTAAAAATATCATATGTCCCTCTCTAAAGACCTATGTACAGGGTAGCTGAAGGATTTATCTCTTAAACTTTAGTCTAAGGTCATGTTAGTATTTGATCGGTTCAGGCTCAACAACCTTGTCAATCACTTTTCCTTGGACAATAAAGATGGTCATTCATGTCCCCATGTCCTGAAGCTGACTCACCCAAACACTTCCTCAGTTATGCAACTCAATTACTCACAAGAATTAAGCTAAAAAAGATACAATATGCTCATTTTTTTCATGTGCACACAACCCAAGAGTAATACTCCCAATTGAAACCATGCATTTATTGCTCCACAGATTACACTAGATAGATGTGGATCCTACAAAAGCGGTAAACCTAGAAAAAATATTTCAAAAGTAAAAGCAACATAAATAAGTAAGTAAAAACTAAGATAGAGGGTTGTTCCAACACCCCCCCAAGCTTGAATATGACTATGGCCTCATAGTCAACATTCCCACTTAAGAGGTGGAACAACAGTACCATTCACTTTGAAGTTTGGTGAAGAAGGATGGTTGGATTCTCAAGTGGACCAAGTGATGCTTGTTATTTCCCTCTTTTTGGTGGCCCACTTTTGTGTCTTAGTCATTCTAAGATGTGACTCGCTTCATCCTTCTTTGCTCTGCAAAAATGGTGTGAAAAAATCTTGTTTCAACACCTTTTATGGCCTATTTTATGTAGCTGTCCTGCAGGTGTCGATACCATCGACACCAAGGTCGATGGTATCGAATCAGGATCAGCAATTTTGGTGTATACATGCATCTAAAAGTATGGGAAATCAAAAGTGTCGATACTATCGACACTAGGGTCGATGGTATCGACTCTTGCTCAATGTTTACTGATCCAAACTCGATACTATCGATAGGGGTGTCGATAATATCGACCTTAAAATTATGCACACTTCAAAACACGAGTTAGGGTACCATTTTTACAAAAATGATCAAAACCTAAGTAAAAACTAAGTACATAAACATAAAAGAACACAACTAAACATAAAATAAACCTAAAGTTGGGTTGCCTCCCAACAAGCGCCCTTGTTTAATGTCCTAGGCTTGACATAAGGATACCTTTAACCTGGGTTGTCAAGGGATGTCTCTAATGATTCATTTGGCAATTTGAATTCAACTCTATCATCACCAATCCCAAGTGTCATGTAACCTCGCCCAATGGCAGTGATTACATCAGCCGTAGCTTGGAACGACCTTCCCAATAGCATCTCACCTCCTTCCAGCTCATGCATGTCCATGACCACAAAGTCAATAGGGAATATGAATTTGTCGACCTTGACTAGCATATCCCCACATATACCTTGTGGCTTCACAATGGATCCATCCGCCAACTTGATTATCATGGAAGTTTGTGTTGGCTTCTTCAATCCCAACTTTTGAAAAGTGGCAAGTGGCATAAGATTTATCCTTGCCCCTGAGTCACACTGTGCTTGTGGAAAATGTTGGCCACCTATGGAACATGGGATGTAGAAACATCATGGATCTTTTCTCTTCTTTGGCATCCTTCCTTGGATTATAGAACTTACTGTTTCATAAACACACACAACATCTGTATCTTTGATCTGTCATTTCTTATTAATGATGTCTTTCATGAATCTTCCATATGAAGGAATTTTCTCTATAGCCTCAACCAACGGAATGTTAATGTGGAGCTTCCGAAAGATCTCAAGAAATTTCTTGAATTACCTTTTCTCTTTCCTCGACTTTAGATTATTCGGGAATGGCACACTTGGCTCCTTTGTGCGCTTGTGCGGTGGCACATATGGGCTATTTGGGGTCCCCTCCTATAAGCTTGCTTTAATGTCACCCTCTGGCGTAGGCTTTGGCACGTCATTCACAGTTGGTGTGGCTCGTGGCTTCTCATCTTTCTCGGTGGTAGAAGCTCCACTATGAAGTATGGCCTTCACCTGCTCCTCTTGCCTAGATGTTGGCATGGCTGTGATGGGTTCTTGGTGGGATTTTCTGAACGGGCGACATCCTCCTGGTAATCCATACAAGCTGCGGGGGTATGCCACACTGAGTTTAGCCTCCGTGTCAAAATGCATTTTGCCCTTTTCATGGACCTCCACCGCTGGGGGCTCTGTCTCCTTAATCACATATATGTATTTCACTTAATGATGTGCTTGAGCAGCCTCAGCATTCCCAATCAGTCTTTGTTGATTTGTATGCTTCATGACCACCACTTCATTGGAAATTTGGGTCACAATTGTCTCTAGTGCCCTCATCTGTGCTCCATGACTTTGCAACATCTTCCCAAATTGATTCAAAATCTCACACTGGGACTGTAACTACTTGACGAACGTACTCATCAATTCTTGATTTTGTTTCACCACTTAGCTGAGCAACTCGATGCTTTTATCCTCTGCCCTTAACTGTGGCTTTGCATCCAGATCTTGCATGAAGTTATTTTTTCTATCCTTTCTCCAAGAGTAGTCATTGTTCCTATAGCCCTGTTGTGGCATGAATTTAACTTGGTCCTCCTCATCAGACTATTCCTCTTTCTCTAAAAGCTTCTTGGCTATGAGATCCATCTTGTCATTAAGTGATTTGATGGCCCTTGCTTCATGTGTCATGCAAACCTGCTCGGGTGCATCTCGTTCACCCCAAGATTGCTTTTTGGACATGTTCCTTAGAATCTCCCAACACCTTGTGCCTTTGTTGTTCAAAAAGAAACCAGAACTTGCTGAGTCCAAATTACACCTATCATGTTCATTCAGGGTGAAGTAGAAAATTTTAGCTTGCTTCTCCTTGTCTAAGCTGAGATGTGAACACTTCCTCAGCATGATCTGAAAGCGCTCCCAAGTTTCAGAATAACTCTCATCGGTCCTTTGACTGAAGTTATGAATCTTTCTCACGAGGTCATTTGTCTTCTCAGGAGGGAAGAATCTCTCGAAGAAGACCTCTATCATGTGATCCCAAGATTCAACGTACTCGTAGTCCAGATTGTGCAGCCATTCCCGAGCATTGTTTGCTAAAGAACTGGGAAAAAGTTTTAGGTAGAGTGTCTCTTGCGGGAACCTGTCAATCTTTATCATATCACAGTTTTCCACGAACGTGCTGATGTGGGTCACTGGATCTTCATTCTTCAGCCCATGGAATGTATTAGATTTGACCAAATTAATTAGCCATGGATCAATTTTGTAGTTAGGAATGTTGATGGCCATCCTCTTGATTGGCCCCTTAGATGTAGAGGAGGAAGAAGTCTTAATCTTCTCCCAAATGGTCTGCTCCTCATTTGTCGCTCCGTCACCCATTATTACTTTACTAGTACCTAAAATTCCAAATGGTAGTGTATGAACCGATATTAATAATTAAAACAATGAATAAGATTTGCAATTCAGTTCAAAAGATGAAAAGAAAAAAAATTATAGGAATTAAAAATGGCCTAGTGTGGCCATTCACAACACTCATAGTGCTAAAATACACCATTTCCCCAGTAACGGCACCATAAACTTGACACGCGTAAACCATGCGTGCAAACACAAGTATACATATCAATGTAATATAGGCCTTGTGAGGCCCGAGTCGAACTCAAGGAAACGTGAATTTTAGTAGACTACTACTAAATGGTTGTGATTAGCTAGATCGATGGAAAAGTTGATTGGTTTTGAAAAAGAAAAAGAAAATAAAGTGAAAACAAAGTGAGCGATGATTAAATGTTGGTTTAATCAATGAGGATGGGATTCCTTAGGATTGTCGATTTCACCACGGGGTCTCGTTATACCTAATATCTCGCATAAATAACATAGATTTAATCGAATCTTGGATAGAGAGCCTATAATCAAGATTGTCCACTTTCACGGTACAATTCACTACCTAAATCTAAGCCAATTCCACTTCCGTAGCAATTTATATCTTAGATTAGGTGCATTATCGATGACTCTGGGTATCTCTCTACTATCCATGCGTCACCTAGTCTAAGGAACGTATAAGATAGTGTATAAAAGTGGGTTTTCTGACCTTTAATCCCCTTTTTAGAGTAATTATTAGTCTAATTCTTTACCTATAGTCATGAAGCATAAGCAAATCAAGCAATCTCTACAATTATATACCCAAGAAACAAGAATTCTATATTAATTCATACAAAAATTCAATATAACAGTTCTCCAGGCTACTCCTGGGTCCTAAGGAATTACGGGTTTTTAAGCCAAAAATAGAGGACATGGTATCACAGTAAGTCGAAAAGATGTAAAATATGAATTTCGAGATACATTAAGTTGGAGAAAGGGTTAAAGAGTGGATTTGGAGAAGATGGAGAGAATTTGCCGTCGTTTCTACCACCAAAATGCCTAGGATTCCTCTACTTTTCTCTCTCTGTTCGGCTGCCATATCGTCCCCACTTGATAGATCTTTCAATTACGGTTCTAATGGTGCCATTTATAGCCATGGTACATGTTTAGGTCAAAAGGAAACCTAAAATATAATTTTTAATACAATATGTGTTGATTTAACACATTCAAATTTGGTCTGCAACGTCTGAGTCGATGGTATCGAGTTGGAAGTCGATGGTATCAACTTCTTCACAGTAAAAAGTCCTATTCCTTTTCAATCTGGAGCAAAAAATATTTGTACTCTGATGCCATGTCGATATCATCGAGTTGCAAGTCGATGGTATCGACTTTGCTCCAGTAAATAATAATTATCTGTAATAAAGTAATCAATGAATAAAATCAAATAATTATTATAATAATTAAAACATGTAAAATGCATGTAAAATATATGTAAAAATATAAGAAATGATGCACAAGTGATTTTTATTAATTTGGTAAAATATGTATTAAAAAGGTATTCAATTAAGCACAAATGACACAGAAAATAACCAAATTAGATATCAAAATAACGACAATTTGTGCATACATCAGTTAGCTACACAGGCAGGGGAACCCTATTTCACTTAGATGGGGGACACCAGGCAAGCAGCTGGCTCCATGAGAGGGCCCAACTTATTTATATGTAGATTTACGTATAGTTTTTGTTGTTATGATTAGATTGTTTTAGTAACTGTAGATACAAAGGGAACTTTGATTTATGTGGACTGGGACACCATGAGGGAAGCTAGCTCCATGAGTGGGCCCAACTTATTCATCCCCTTTTTGCCTATTGCCTCTACTTAGAGTTTGGAGCCTTCACTTTTAATCCAATGAAGGAACTCTTATGTAGTTTTTTCTATTTTCTTTCTCCTATGCGTTGATTTTCTCTTATTATTATGTCAATTTAGTGACAATGTAACCCCTCATACATTCATTAGCTTTACCTTTATAATAACTTCAATTGAACAAAAGAGGTGCCTATCCATTCTGATACAAAAAGGTACTCCATAGATATGCAGTAATGTACAAAATAGGAGAAATGGAATACATATAGATTGTATTTTGTTACTTTTTATAGAATATGAAAAGGTAGTAATGTCTATTACCTTATAACTAAAGCTAAGTGACTAGTCTGGCCATTCTTCCTGCGAGTCTGGTCACTTGGCTATTTTTCTTTCTTCACTCCAAGGCCCTAAGATGAGCATCATGAATTTATCTATTCTGGTTTACTGTGATTTTTAGCCACCCTAATACGGTTGGGTTTACCTTCTGCATGTTTATCTTTGATGAATTTTTATGACACATGATTACTTTTCTAATATGTCTGATTACTTTTTTCTTCTCAATTTTATTATCTACTATTCTATCAATCTAAACACCACAACTCATTTTCATCCCTCCACTTCACGTGAAACTCATGCTACTCATCCACTTTGCATAAAACTCCCAAACTCTCACTAGACATCTATTCTTTCTATGATTTCCTCAAACCCATCAAACTCCCAATGGATAAATTTTTTTATTCAAAGACTATTAATAATAGGGACACTATGAGGAGGAGTAGGGTAATGACATTTTTTTCTAATAGGGCTCAAAGTCGTGCGACTCCCATGTTGTAGGAACTGGAACATGCCTCCTTTCATGTACCTTCCAATTGACACTAGATGATGTTTGTGTGCTTATCCTCACACAGATGCAGATCCATTCACATTGCCATATGCCTTGGAACATACATGGCGTTCCGTGAGCTCTCATCTCATGTGGTGGCGATGTCTGAGGGCGCTTATCTTTGACGTATCCAATACCTCGACGCCACAAGGGTAAATTGAAACTTCCTGTCAAGAACTTGTCAATCAGGGAGGGATGATGATGAATAGGTATATGATGGATAAATTTTCGAGGTTCTAGACTGGATTGTGACTATAGATATACACCAATAGAATTGACTCTAGGTATTTTAATTTTATCTTGTTCATTTGACTTGAGGGTGCACATACAATCAACAAGGCTGTTAAGCATGAGTATAGAGGCATACAATGGTATTCAAAAGTTCCTCAAGTGAGAAAGATTCGATCAAGGGTGTCGTGATTAAAGCCAATGACTTAGGCAACTTAATTTCTTCTTACACATTACCCATTGAGTCTGTTTGATTTCTTAACTTGCTCGTTGTGTCTACCGTGGCCAACCACAATGTTTGTCTATCAGAATTTGCGAATCCATATGCTTCCGATCTCCTATTGGAAACACACACGTATTGCATCTATGTATGTGGAGAGAATCTATAGTAATGTTTATCTTCAAGAGGATAGGTTGGAAAAGTTGGTTCTAAATGTTTTTTCAAGAAAGAGTTCTATGTTATGTAGTGATATTATATCCCTAATAACCAAAATGATACTTTAGCCAGGCTGAATAGATATCTTATTCTCTTTCTATTGTTATCATAAAGAGAACTGCTACTTCATTGTATATTTTTTCTCATATTTTGTTTAGCTAATAAGATGAAATTTATTCTTGAAGATTATAATATGGCCATAGTTTATAATTGTCATTATATAATACCTTACATACAAATATGATAATGTATTGACTACAGGTAGATGCACGATCCTCGAATGAAGAAAGGAACCTAAAAAGTTATTGTGTTCTTATTGCATTTCCTGATCATGGATACTCTCTAGTTTATCTTGACCTCCTCTGGTATTTATTACTTGAACTTTCAATATTTTTTGCATTCCATTCCAATTCTTACTACTGCCTTGAACTTATGATATATGCCATTAAATTAGTTTCCTTGTATCCTTATAATTGTATAATAATTTTATGAATCTAATAATAGAATAAACATGAATGCAATGCTATTATAACCAAAATTATGGGATCCAATTCCTCGTCTAAAGACTATGTCTCTGACATGTACTAGTTGATACCAGAGATAATTCAAGCTATCTACTTCTGGTTATTTGAAACTATTCATAACATAAATATAGTTGGGACATAGAGTGGGGACAAGATTTGTCCTCCAAAATTTTACTCTCACTACAGAAGATAACTATTTATACCAACAAACTACACAATATATCGACATCATGTCCACTCTCAGCACTCCATACCACCACGCATTAGGGTAATGTACTATACTATGATAAAATGCCAATAGGCACATGCACATAGGGGTGAGCATTCGGTTAATTCAGTCGGTTACGGTTAATCCGGTTCGGTTAAATGGTTAATTTGTGGTTTGAGATTTTAACCATTAACCTAACTGAATTGTGTCGGTTAATTCGGTTATTGTCCAATCGGTTAATGGTTAATTCGGTCGGTTAATTTGGTTAATCAAATAACACATGTGTAATAATGTTATTTGAAATACTCATTGAATTTTGAACAATTGTTATATTATAGTGGTATTTCTGGAAATATAATGTTGTATGGCTCGTGAAAACTTGATTACTATGTATATGGGGAAGTTTTTTGAAATAAAAGTACAACTATATATGTATATATACGTGTGTAGGATATTATTTAAGAATAAATTATAACTATTCGGTTAATTTGGTTAACCATACCAAAAATAACTTTAACCATGAAATTAACCATTTAACCAATTAACCGAATTAAATTAACCAAATTAACTAAATTAACCAAATAGTCTAAAAAAAATTAACCATTCACAATTAACCATTCAGTTAATCAGTTATTAACCAAATTCTGCTCAGCCCTACATGCACACACACACAAACACACACACACACACACACACATATATATATATATATATATATATATATATATATATATATATATATATATATATATATGTGTGTGTGTGTGTGTGTGTGTGTGTGTATGTATATATATATATATATATATATATATACATATATATATATATACATATATATATATATACACATATATATACATATATATGTCTACATGTATATACATATATATATATCTACATATATATATACATATATATAGATATGCATATATAAATATATATATACATACATATATATATATATATATATATATATATATATATATATATATATATATATATATATAAGAAAAACACCATGTTATAAACATGTTATCATAAAACAAATATCTTCCTAACCTCATCTATTATAGTAGAACATGAAGAAGATAAATATAATTATATGATAAACATTTTGTCAAACCCATGTTCAAGATGGATGATAATGAAGCATGAGATATATGAAAATAATCATGTATACACAAATAAGGTAATATTTATGTTGGAAATCACAAAGACAGATAACTATAATGTTCATGATACTTGGTAGTGGTAAAACTGACACTAATTCAAGAACATGTATTCTATACAAAATTGGTTAACAATTAAGCATTAAGCATGTCCACTTCAGCAAAATCTTAGATTTAGATATTGAAAATAATAAATATCTTAAAGAAAGAGATACAACATCATGCTTGGCATCAAGTACATTGTAAAATTTAATAAGATAAAGGAAAGTGGTTGATTGTAACACCACATAAAATTTGAGTATATGTTATGTAAAATTATTACTAAATTAATGAATTAAGCATGATCCCATTAACCCACATCTATGGTTAGTGAGAGTTAAAACTCATTCATTGTATTTGAACCCCACATCCTGAGTCCTGATATTAGTTTGAAGTCAAAAAACTGAAACATAAAAGTCACTCATGGTATTAACTATGTATATTACACCAAGATATATAAGGAAGCATGAATTAAGTATGAGACCATATGCAACACATTTAAGCTTAAGATTATCATATTGGGGAAAAAATAATATCCCTAAATAACAAGATAATATTTTCTACCACAAAGTTTTATAGACTTTTAACTATAAAACTACACATGTGGTAATGGCACTGATATAGTTTCTAAAAAACAACATTGTGAAGCTATTATTTTAGTCAAAGATTTTTTTGTTAAGAAATACACGTCAACAAATGAAGTTATATTTAGTTTTGAGTTTGAAATTTGTGCAAACATTTCACACACCACTCTACATTAGAATTTCTTTGTGTACTTATACACATTGTGATGTAGGTATGTTTCTAATATTATCTTTACATTAGTTTACATCGTTTACAATGTGATTACACTTATATGATACTTACATTTAATACTGAATACTTACTTTATAATATAATACTAACATTTTGTATAGGATAGTTAGTTATACTAAATACAAATAATACATAAGCAAATATTGGTGAAATCACACACACACAGATATATATATATATATATATATATATATATATATATATATATATATACATGCATATATATATGTATATATATGACTAAAATAATGTTGTACCTGAGTTCATGTAGCTTACATGTACCCATATTCATTGATAATGATTGTGAAATTCTATTCGACAATCTAACCTTATGAATGTAATGCATATCCCTTAGATTGGATGTATATAAAAAATCACCATAATACGATATTCATACATCATCGTATGAAAGAATATGTGTATTTAGTAATCAACTGTAAGTTAAAAAAATTACAGAAACCGTTAGATGATACATTGTTATATCTCATGATCCATATGAGATATGGTGATGATATTTTAAACAAATCTAATCTATATAGTGTTGAATCAATCCATATAGTTGGATTTTGTGTGCATACTCCACATGTGCCATTTTAATGGTAGGTACACATATGTTACATGTATCAGCCGGTACATACTTCCAAACCTATATATATATATATATATATATATATATATATATATATATATATATATATATATATAGTTTGTTTATAATACCCGCGCGGGTACTGTAACAATTGTTACCCGTCATTGAAAATTCGCGGATCTTACTTAACCGATTATAGAATCTCGCGGATCTTCAAATGTTTCGTCACCTACGGTGTCCCGAGCAGCGACAGAAACCTTCATCTGAGGCACACATGCCGCAAGACTGATGACCGAAGATCGAGTGAAGGGTCCAGCAAGTAGCTCCCACACGCCCTGATCAGTATACCACATTCAGCTACCAGGGAACTATCTTATAGAAAACGACCCCCTACTTGCTGAGAGGACATGTTACCAGGTCCCCGGAACGACGCCATGTTAGTATGGTTATCTCACGAGATTCTATAATCGGCAGCTGGCACACAAGGATGACCACGAGGTCATGATTTTCTTCAACCTCACTGGCCGCTGATGTAGCCCATCAGGCTCCTCCACCTGGCTGTAGGATCTCGGGGTCGTTGTTGCTCCTCCAGCCTCACCTCCTACCCGACGCACCGCCCCTTGCAGCAGTTGCAATGAAGTTGCCGTTAGTGCTGGTGTGACTACGGTGGACCGGTATGTGCTGTGTCTGTACCTATGGCGTTTATGATAGGTGAGTTGGCCCTTCCACAAGAGCTTGAAGCAGCCGGAGGGGTAGACTGAGATGACGAAGATGCCGCCATTAATTTCAGTAAGGAAGATGGCCACCTGGGAAAAGTGGAGGGGGAAGAGTTGGGGACGAGGAGCTAGGGAGCAAATTTGTTTGGATAAAAACAGAGGACGGCTTAATGGGAGGTGGTAAACTAAGACAATGATACTCTGAAAAAACAATCAACGGCTATATATCTAGGCCATGGATTCCATAGAAAGGGATATCTGGTAGTTGCTCGTGGGCACACAATCATCCTGTAGATCCATCCTAGAACTTCACCCTGTACACTTCCCAAAACCCATCCGGTACACAATCATCGTCTCAGAACTGAATCTATTGGTCGCCTCCAGCAGGTGCGTGAACGTCAGCCGTTATTGTGGAAGCGGCTCCAGTATGCTCAAAAGATTCTACGTCAACATCCCCAATTTTAACCGGCTTAACGATCTCACATGCTTCTCGTCTAATTTCTCTCGTCTTCAAAAGAACTAAGGATAGAAGCGCTAGGATACAAGTTCCAGCGACCACACTCCTCCCTATCAGTCAGCGTCTCATTTCCTTCTCCATATCCAAATCATTAACGCCGCATGCGAATAGCAGGTTGCTCATAGATCACAGAATTATCCTTATACACTGATGCTGGAAACTTCGTCGGTTGCCCGCCGGTTCGAATGGGGTGAGACTGAGTTGTTGGAGACATCCAGATCACTGGGGCTACTATTTGGCGTTGTGCATTCCGATTGTTCGTTCATAGCACAGGCGCACGTCGGACGGGACTCGTGTGCCAACGGGTAACAAAGTTAATCTACCCGCGCGGGCAGCCAATAAATATCCTATATATATATATATATATATATGTGTGTGTGTGTGTGTGTGTGTGTGTGTGTGTGAAAGTTTGACATGTTAATACTTAACTTTTATCCCATGTTGGAAAAACACAGATTAATGGATCCCATAACAGACCACAAGTGTGTTATTTCTAGGACATAAAATATGTGGAGAACCTTACTCATTTTTCTACTTAAACCACATCGTGTAATTATATGAGCAGGTACAATTTTATTTTGAATGTGATTTTTATCATCCATAGCTTATGTCTATCTTTCCTCTCGATGTAAGTGTAAGAGTGCATTGAGTATAAACTATCAAGAGTCACCTTGTCTGCATGATGTGGTAAACACAATCAACTAACTTTCTTCTAATATGACAATTTGTGAGTCATTTTATTTCTTATACTATGCAAGCACCATAAATTGATAACCTTTCATGCATACAATGTAAGATATATTACAAAGTTAGAGAGGATAGGTTTCCATGTGTAATAATGCTTTATTGTGAATTATTTTACGTTGTAGGATAGTGTCCTTTTATTTGAATAGAAAATGGATGTTGTCTTGTCACTTTTCATAGTATTTTATATTTGGATATTCTATGTGAATTTTATTCTTATATGGATTGGTAATATTACAGGGAGTAGTATAAGTACCTTAAAGAATAAAAGTTTAAAAGATCACCTTCTAGAACTTATACATGTCTAAAACTCTTCGTTATGTACAAGATCTTGTTTTTGAATAACTAGACACTTGTTATGATAAATTAATATCTTTGGTTTAATGATATTCAACGATATATATTCCTCTTGTGTCATAATGTTATAATTTAAACATAAAATGGCATGATGAATACATGAACAATAATGACAACTAAAACTTTTTGGCATTTTATAAAAATATTTAAAAAATCGTTTTCAATATTTACAAAAATATAATAGTGCTCATGTTAAGTATATTTGGAAACTATTTCAAGAAAATAATAACACAAAATTGGTAGAGATTAACATTATACAAGACCATTGACCAAGTGGGACTTACCATCAAATTCATGTTTATTTTTCTTGTAATTTGATTCTTAAATTATCAAGTTCCTCATATTCGCTTAGAGCCAAATAGGCCCTCAATGTTGTTAGTGTGTCTCTCGAAGTTTTGAAATAAAGGAATGTGAATGCAAGATAATTGATTGATTATTATTTTTTCTACTCATGTTTGATTTCTATTTTGTAGTAAGAAATGTTGCATCAAGTGAAAAAAAGTCATGAGAAGAGTTAACTTTCTTGATGATATTACAAAAATAATTATGGCAATAATAAATGAGACTCATCTAAAAATATCATATGGAAACAAAATACTAACTTAATTAATTACACTTTGAATAAGTGAATCGTAATCTATTTTACTATTTCAAAATATAATAAAATGTATAATATCCATTTAAAAGTACATGACTACATTATGCAATCCCATCCTTTGATTTTATGTTTATTTTAATCCTATTTTATATGTATGTGAAAAATAACATATTAGTAAGTCCACTATTTTTTTCATACAATAATCTCTATTAAACAAAAGTGACATGTAACTCAAACATTGCATAACAAATTGTACTTGGCTATCTCTTTTTCTATTTTTTAGGCTATAAATAATTAATACATTTTTTATGATGTAATAATAGGTGATAAAATACTTCAACACAAGCATTTAATGTCCATTGTCTATCTAACTCTCCACCTATAAAATAAATCTATATTTTGGCAATTACTTTGAGTAACTCACTCATCTTAGTTGTGGTAATTGAGGAGAGGATGTCTTGGTTTAATATGTACAAAAGGTTTCATTTAATATTGTCATTTTTTTGAAAGCATCTATCTTTGTGCAAGTGGAACAATAATTTTCTCCATTCAACATGGAATTTGTTTGTTATAAAGTATGTAATTAATAGAATATTTGAAGGTTCAAATGTTATGTTGGGAACATCGACATATGTTCCAACCATACATGAAAACCATAAAGCATAGCAAATTAATTACATAAATAATAATTTATTTGGTAAGGATAATATCAATTATAGATTGTTCTTACACTTAATTATTGGAATCGAGAGTTCACATTTTGTTCACACATATGGACCACATGCACGACTCATCTCATATTTCCAAATATTATTGATTAAGTGACACCTATTGGCTATTTCCTTCCAATTTCAGATAAAAGGGAGTTGATAACATGAATGTACAAATACCGTTGAGAATCAAAATATATTCATATCATTAAAGACAACTTACATGAAACATGAATGGAAACCAAACCCACAAAGAAAAAATAAACTATATGAATAATTAATCACAATGTTTTGTTTTAGGTTTCTTTTTCATAATAAATTAAATCTAAGTTGATTGGTTGTGTTTATACTACATTAAGTATCATATACTTATTATAATCATTTTATTCATTTTTGAGATGATAATTCTATAGTTATATATAAAAACTTTGGACAAAATCCTTATGAGGAATAACATAATACAAATAGATCACTAAATATAAAACAAACCTAATAGATTATACAATTACATAAAATATAAAAGAGTGAAGCATCATCACAATATGATTTTGACCATACAAATGTGAGGAAGTTTAAAAAACTTTACACAGGGAAGAGCATATGGAAGGAATACATAGTTCACAAGATAAATTATCAAATAAAGAAATATGTCACAAACAAAGTCTTGATCAAACTAATGGGGGAATGGAGATGATAAGGAGAATTTTGAATATGTAATGGTTTAAACATGATGAAAAATAAAAATTACTAATAATTTTTATATCATATAGAAAATTTGTTATTAACATAGTCTATGTTAATATATTATTGTTTGATTTATTATTTAATGAGTGTCAAATTATCAAAATTGAACAGACTGAAGAACCAAGGTGGTATGGGGTTCATAATTCTTGGTGTTTTTAATCAAGCCCTCCTGGCAAAGCAGATTTGAGGTCTATACCATAGACGGGACACCCTTGTCCACAGAGTCCTTAGGGGCAGATATTTCCCAAACGACACCATTTTGGAGGCACGACGGGGCTATAATCCAAGTTATACCTGGAGAAGTATATGGAACTCAAAACATGTCATATTGGAAGGCATACAATGGAGAGTCGGAGATGGAAGACAAATCAATATATGGAAAGACAACTGGATCCCGGGTGCGGGTGGAAGCATTGAAAGGGTGCAAGGAGTGAGTTGTGACACTTATACTCACATAAGCCAGCTGATCTGCGATGAGGCACCCAGATGGAATGAGAGCCTAATTAACAACCTGTTTACGGAAGAAAATGCCAGGAAAATTCTATCTATCTTGATCAGTGATTCCCAACACAAAGATGCGATCTTCTGGTGGCCGAGTAAACAAGGGGAGTACACGATTAAATCAGCCTACTGGTTGGCCAACCAACAGGCACAGAGGACTACTGAGCTCCAAGAGGAGACTACCGGGGAGCGATGGAGGGCGGTGTAGGGTCGTGGCCTGGATCGCAAGGCTGCTCACTTTCTATGGAGATGTTCCTCGGGGGCACTGGCTACAATAAGGAGGTTGTAGGACATGTTCTGTCATCCTACCAGCATTTGCACCATCTACAACGTAGAAAAGGAAGACATCAATCACCTTTTGTTCAGATGTCCTCAGGTATGGGAGCTATGGAGGGGAATCCAAAAGCATATCCAAACAAAGGTTAGGGAGACAGAAACTCGTCCAACGGGTACGGAGATACACCGTCTCACCAACTCCGGGAAGATAGAGGAAGATAAATACATGATTTAGGTATAAACGTCGTTACATGCAACAACAAATAGTTGCAAATAATTAACAATTGTAGGTAGATCAAGATAAGATATACAAGAATGAAACATTGTAGAAGAACATAAATAAAAGAGTAAGAAACTCCTGACCGGATCATCCTGTTGAGAAACAAGATATGTATATTTGCATATATGTATATATATATTTTACATCTTTCAGAATTAATGTCGGATTTCGGAACCAATTCACGATTCATCATTTATTTCATCGAGACAACAAAATATGTCTCAAACAATAATGTTATATATTAGATGAAACAAGATTCATGCATACAAAACTATAGTCATTCAAATATTAAATTATAATTTGAAATATGTTCAACAAGAATCTTAAACTAGTTCTCCACGTTACACAAATATCACTTGCTAAAGAACATAGTATCACGAAGGTATGTAATAATAACTTATTACAGTCTATTACAAAACCATCTCATTTACTAATCGAGATTTTAGGTTTAAAGACACATACCCATCATTAAGGCTCAAGAAAATAATTATCTAATTATAATCTCCTTAATTTCAGATGTGGCTACCTTCTATCCTTTGTATATAAAGGACATATTTTATTCTTAGCCATAGATATATGTACTATCTTTAATTTCTTATCTTTGGTCTTAGCACTAAAATAATTAACTACCGGGTAAGAACAAACATGTAACTTGACATTTGTATCTTTGAGGTGTACGTCTTGTTTATTAATGTCTAATATGAGACCGCTCATTGACATTCTCCTTTATATTTGAGATATATGTCAAACGACTTCCTAAAATATTAGGAATATCTCAACTATAGACATAACAATAAAATTATCAAGTGTACATCTTATTTATTAATGTCTAACATGAGACCGCTCATTGACATTCTTCTTTATATTTGAGATATATGTCAAACGACTTCCTAAAATATTAGGAATATCTCAACTATAGACATAACAATAAAATTATCAAATGTACATCTTTTTATTAATGTCTAACATGAGACCGCTCATTGACATTCTCCTTTATATTTGAGATATATGTCAAACGACTTCCTAAAAAATTAAGAATATCTCAACTATAGACATAACAACAAAATTTTCAAGCATTTAATGCATGCATCCAAAACTTTTTACACCAAGAATTAAATCAGTAATTATTTGTTCAAGAATAGATTTACCTCTACTAAATAAAACATTTAGAAATATTATAAAGTTTGAAACGCATCACTAATTAGTACCTTTTTTCTTAGTTTTATATTTTATTTCTACCATCCCTATACAATGTCATGGAAATAAGCAATACATGCTAAGAGTATAAATTATACATTTTGTATTTTTAACACAAAAAAAATTAACTCTTGGCATCTCATATCATCCTTTTTCCAACTAGAAATAATATTCACATTGTTGGGATCAGTTTTATTTAGTTCCGGTTGTTCTTATTCTTCATACCCATATATTATGTCAATTATATATTCAACATTGCTAATATACAACGTTCAAAACAATAAATTTCAGGCATATGTTTATTGTTAATTCTAGCGCACGTACCATGATCTTCATTGTTAATTAACGACAAAGAATGATTTGTTTAAGATTGTTAGATAATTTAGGTGTAAACGTCGTAACATGCAACAACAAACAGTTGCAAATAATTAACAATTGCAGGTAGATCAAGATAAGATATACAAGGATAAAACATTGTAGGAGAACATAAATAAAGAGTAAGAAACTCCTGACCGGATCGTCTTGTTGAGAAACAAGACATGTATATTTGCATATATGTATATATACTTAAAAAAATCATTGCCTTACAATCCTTCAGATATGCGATGTTCTTCTAGTCCATCCAGTCATTAAGAATGCAGCAAAGTCTATATCCTTGGCTCGTCTCGCTAACTCTTGATGCCAAGTCTCTCTGCATGTCTGCTTGCGTTTAACGTCGCTCTTCCGGCACGTCAAATTGACGCCGAAATATTTGCACCACCAGTGCAGCCCAACGATCGCAGGTACCACCACCCGAACAGATTGTATCCAAAGAATAGAAGGACAACATTGTTCGTCTCATTCAGGAGAAGGATCTCCATGAGACAAGTTTTCTGAATACTTACTTCATTCCGAAGACAAGTCTCCACAATGTAGCAATTCAGATGGCGAAGAGAAAGAAGAGAAAAACTCCGTCAAAGAGACACATCTCACGTCTCTTACAAACGGCGACTGATGGCTGTGTGTTATGCAGAGAGAGACTAAATTCGTTGTGTGTTCAACTCTATTGACATGTTTCCCTTTTTATAACCCTTTCACACCCCACGTCCTAATCCTAGACAGACACGATCACTCGATCACTCTTGTACACAAAACGTACATGACTTTACCGTTAAGGAAAGGAAACCATTAATTATATACAAATAATTAACTTCATCTCTTATTCACATAATGGAAAGTTGTTGAACCGTTTCAGAATTGTACATGAAACGTACATATCTTAATCGTTAAGGAAAGAGACCATTAATTATATAAATAATTAACTTCATCTCTTATTCACATAACGGAAAGATGCTAAAACGTTTTGGAAAGATACAATTAATTAAATCAATAATTAATAACGTGATTATCTTTTTTATATAAAAGGAGTAACTTATGTTTCTTTCCATCAAAAGAAGTAACTTACGTTTCTTTCCATTATATAATGGCTGCACTACATTGGGCTTAACCCATGCTAAATAATAGCTGCAAAAGCTATATATCTAACAATCCCCCACAAAGTCCAATGTGTAGTGCTCTGCCAAACAGTCCGCCATACTATGCTTTCAGAGATACCTTTCGGTTTGAATCTACCTGAGTTATCCAACGTAGACTCCCACAGGAACTAAGTGAACTAAAGTCTTGAACTTGAACATTGGTTGTAAGAGGATTGGTTGGTAACAACATAATAAAAACATGGCAGTAAAGAAGTAATATGATGCATTAAAAGCCATGCATCCAAATTAGGGAATCATGATTGATATAGGAAGCAACCCTATTCCTTGTTGTGGCTCAAACAACATCAATCACTTAGTTGAAGTCTCCAAGGATGTACTGCTAGCATCCTGTCCTAGGACTTGACTCCATTCTGAGACTAATCTCTTACTAACTTGCATCTTATGACACTAAATAGGTTTTCAGGGGATAGACACACAGATGCGTGAAACATCAAACATAAATTTATGTAGTGTCATCAATTCACCCGACAACTTGTTATCACCACATTGAATCCAATTCGTGGGATCTCCACTCTTTTGGGTTGAGTTGCTACTACCTATGAATAAGAAGGGGTTTCAGTCCCATCCCCAACCTGAATTTCTCAACTAATGCCATATTAAGACATATAGTCAAAGGATTGGCTTAATAAGAAAGGTACCTACGTAGTCAAGCCTTGACCCCACAAGACACTAACTCCCTTACAGACATAAGTCTGACTTGGATGTGTCAATGTTGTTTTATTATACTTGTCCATCTTTATATCTTTTATAGTTGTACTGTTATTAATATGAAATGAAATTACAGGAATCATATTTATTTTTAATGGCTAACTTAGATTAAAATCTATGCAAACACTCAACTTCCAATTCAATTTCATATATAAAACACCCAACTAAGCTTCAGAAGAAGACCAAGACAAACTATAAAACAACATATTTTCTTATTAGGGAAATACATCACAAGACACCATTACTCCTAGAGTTCATGACAAACTGGCATGCATTATTATATCCTTCTACTACCAAAGGATATTTGTCATAATGAAGTTAAGGTAACGTGTTCCCATTACAGACCTCAATACTCTATCAAGAGATTTCTAAATGGGTCTTAGAATGATCATTGGTGTATCTACTCAACTTGCATATAACAAACATAATGTATGTACATGTGTGGTTCTTAAGATACATCAAACTTCCAATATCCCAAAAGTATAATAATTAATTCATTAGAGCTTCAGTCACATTCTTATACAAGACATTTTGATGAGTTCATATAGTGTCTTAACATGGTTGCATGATGTGTACTCAAACTTCTCTAGTAATCTCTTAACATAATGAGACTTTTAGAGAGTAATACCATCAGTAAACCTCATGATTTTAGGCCTTAAAATCACATAAACGACTCTTATTTATATTTCATTTAAAACTTGTTACATAAGAATGATAGTCTAATTTATTACTTTTATATTGGAAACAAAACATCATCTATGTATAACAACATGAATCAACCTTCGATGATTTTTATACAGTAGTTATATTTATCAAAATTATTAGAAATGAAGCATTTCATTGATATTACTCTATCAAACATCTCATATCATTGCTTAGGAGCTTGTTTCAAGCCATGCAATAGCTTTAATAAAATTACACACTTTTATGCTCATTCCTACAATGCACAAATCCATCAGGTTGTTCCACACATATATATCTTCTCGTGAATATTACCATGTAAGAATACAAAATTCTCATTCGTTTATTGAAAATGAGATTATATGTGACAACCAATGCCTTAAGCATATAGATTGTGTTCATGTAGAAAACATAGAATATGTATCAAAATACATTATTCCTTCAGGGTGTAAAATCCTTAGCAACTAGCCTATCAAAGTACATTATTGATTATCCAGTCTGAATTTATTTTCATCTTAAGGATCCATTTACTAACAACTTTAGAACAACTAGAAGACAAATCTATAAATTCCTACAATTGATTTGAAAGAATTCATAAGATTTCTTTGTTAACAAATTCTTTCAAAACTAAGCTTCTAGAGAATCCATAGCATGTTTTGAAAGGAACAAGATCATCTTTGATATTATAAGTGAGAAACTCACTTCTATCATCCTTGAAAATCTTAGTACGTTAATTTCTCCTTTGTTCATCCATTTCATCAGAATCAATAAATTCAGAAATAGCAAATTCTAAGTTGCCCCCCACATTTCTCATCCTTTCTTTGTTCTCGAGGAAAGACCATGTGTATAATGAATCATTATGAGACATTTATTTAGATACACCCATTTTTCATGAGAAACACATTATCATAGAATATTGTATGTAATATCACAATTGTATAAACCTTATAGCCTAAGATTTCAGATTTTACAATCATAAATCTAAAGGCGTAACTTGTTCTTACATGACCCAATAAAATGGCATCAATCGTTTTTCTAATTTCTTTTATTTTTTGTTCAAAGACATATACCTTAGTAAAATGCCCCCACATTTGAAGGTATTAGAGAAACAATTCTTTTTCTATCAATAACTCTATCAGGTTACTCTTATTATGTCTACAGAAAACTTTATTCAAAAAATGGGAAGCCATAGTCAAAGTTTCTTCCACATATGTACGAGTAAACTTGAGGATAGGAGAAAGTTACTAGCCATTTAAATAAGGAATTAGATTTTACGTTTTACAATCCCAATAAACTGTGGTGTATATGGAGCAACAACCTTCATGAACTACAAAATGGAGTTGTCAAAAATTCCAACAAACAAGTTCAAGGTATGTCCTTCTCCCCATCAGACCTTAATCGTTTAAGTACCTTACTAGTTTGAGTTTTAGCTTCCATCTAAAAAATTTTGAATTTTCTAATGTCTCAATTTTACTTTTAAGTAAAATGACATAACAATATCTACACAAATCACATATGTTATAAAATAACAATTTCCAGTTCCTATTAGTAACTTCATTAAATTCACAGATGTTATGGTGAACTAAATCTAGAATTTCAGAATTCTTATTATAAAAAAATTCTTCTAGGCAATTTAGTTTACATATATATTTTACATCTTTCAAAATTAATGTCAGATTTTAGAACCAATTCATGATTCATCATTTGTTTCATTGAGATAAAAAAATATGTCTCAACCAATATTATTATATATTAGATGAAATAAGATTCATGCATACAGAACTATATTCATTCAAATATTAAATTGCAATTTGAAATATGTTCAACAAGAATCTTAAACTTGTTCTCCATGTTACACAAATATCACTTGCTAAAGAACATAGTATCACAAAGGTATGTAATAATAACTTATTATATTTTACAATCTATTACAAAACCAACTCATTTAATAATCGAGATTTCAGGTTTTAAAGATAAATACCCATCATTAAGGTTCAAGAAAATAATTATCTAATTATAATCTCCTTAATTTCATACGTGTCAACATTCTATCCTTTGTATATAAAGGACATACCTTGTTCTTAGCCATAGATATATGCACTATCTTTAATTTCTTATCTTTGGTCTTAGCACTAAAATTAACTGTCAGGTAAGAACTAACATGTAACTTGATATTTGTATCTTTTAGGTATACGTCTTGTTTATTAATGTCTAACATGAGACCGCTCATTGACATTCTCCTTTATATTTGAGATATATGTCAAACGACTTCCTAAAAATTAAGAATATCTCAACTATAGACATAACAATAAAATTTTCAAGTGTACATCTTGTTTATTATTGTCTAACATGAGACCGCTCATTGACATTCTCCTTTATATTTGAGATATATGTCAAACGACTTCCTAAAATATTAGGAATATCTCAACTATAGACATAACAACAAAATTTTCAAGCATTTAATGCATGCATCCAAAATTTTGTACACCAAGAATTAAAACATTAATTACTTGTTCAAGAATAGATTTACCTCTACTAAATAAAACGTTTAGAAATATTATAAACTTTGAAACACAACACTAATTAGTACCCTTATTCTCAATTTTATATTTTATTTCTACCATCCCTATACAATGTCATGGAAATAAGCAATACTTGCTAAGAGTATAAATTATACAGTTTGTATTTTAACACAAACAAAATTAACTTTTGGTACCTCGTATCAACATTTTTCCAACTAGAAATAATATTCACATTGTTGGGATCAGTTTTATTTAGTTCCGGTTGTTTCTATTCTTTAAACCCATATATTATGCCAATTATATATTCAACATTGCTAATATACAACGTGCAAAACAATAATTTTTTAGGCATATGGTTATTGTTAATTCTAGCACACGTACCATGATCTCCATTGTTAATTAACGACAAAGATTGATTTCTTTAAGATTGTTAGATAATTTAGGTGTAAACGTCGTTACATGCAACAACAAACAGTTGCAAATAATTAACAATTGCAGGTAGATCAAGATAAGATATACAAGAATAAAACATTGTAGGAGAACATAAATAAAAGAGTAAGAAACTCCTGACCGGATCGTCCTGTTAAGAAACAAGACATGTATATTTGCATATATGTATATATATTTAAAGAAATCATTGCCTTGCAATCTTTCATATAAGTGATGTTCTTCCAGTCCATCCAGTCATTAAGACTGCAGCAAAGTCTATATCCTTGGCTCGTCTCGCTAACTCTTGACGCCAAGTCACTCTGCATGTCTGCTTGCGTTTAACGTCGCTCTTCCGGCACGTCAAATTGACGCCGAAATATTTGCACCACCAGTGCATCCCAGCGATCGCAGGTACCACCACCCGGACAGATCATGTCAAAAGAATAGAAGAACGACATTGTTCGTCTCATTTAAGAGAAGGATCACCATGAGACAACTTTTCTGAATACTCACTTCAATCCGAAGACAAGTCTCCACAAAGTAGCAATTCAGATGGGTGAAGAGAAAGAAGAGAAAAACTCCGTTAAAGGGACACATCTCTCGTCTTTTGCAAACGGCGGCTGACGGCTGTGCGTTATGCAGAGAGAGACTAAATTCGTTGTGTGTTCAACTCTATTGACATGTTTCCCTTTTTATAACCCTTTCACACCCCACGTCCTAATCCTAGACGGACACGATCACTCGATCACTCTTGTACACGAAACGTACATGACTTTACCGTTAAGGAAAGGAGACCATTAATTATATACAAATAATTAATTTTATCTCTTATTCACATAATGGAAAGTTGTTGAACTATTTCAGAATTGTACACAAAACGTACATATCTTAATCGTTAAGGAAAGAGACCATTAATTATATAAATAATTAACTTCATCTCTTATTCACATAACGGAAAGATGCTAAAACGTTTCGGAAAGATACAATTAATTAAATCAATAATTAATAACATGATTATCCTTTTTATACAAAAGGAGTAACTTACGTTTCTTTCCATTATATACTGGCTGCACTACATTGGGCTTAACCTATGCTAAATAATAGTTGTAAAAGCTATATATCCAACAATCCCCCACAAAGTTCAATGTGTAGTGCTCTGCCAAACAGTCCTCCATACTATGCTTTCAGTAGATACCTTTCGGTTTGAATCTACCTGAGTTATCCAACGTAGACTCCCACAGGAACTAAGTGAACTAAAGTCTTGAACTTGAACCTTGGTTGTAAGAGTATCGGTTGGTAACAACATAATAAAGACAATGCAGTAAATAAGTAATACGATGCATTAAAAGCCATGCAAACAAATTAGGGAATCATGATTGATATAGGAAGCAACCATATTCCTTGTTGCGGCCCACACAACATCAATCACTTAGTTGAAGTCTCTAAGGATGTACTGCTAGCATCCTGTCCTAGGACTTGACTCCATTCAGAGACTAATCTCTTACTAACTTGCAGCTTATGACACTAAACAGGTTTTCAGGGGATAGACACACCGATGCATGAAACATCAAACATAAATTTATATAGTGTCATCAATTCACCTGAAAACTTGTTATTACCACATTGAACCCAATTCGTGGGATCTCCACTCTTTTGGGTTGGGTTGCTACTGCCTATGAATAAGAAGGGGTTTCAGTCCCATCCACAACCTGAATTTCTCAACTAATGCCATATTAAGACATATAGTCAAAGGATTGGCTTAATAAGAAAGGTACCTACGTAGTCAAGCCTTGACCCCACAAGACACTAACTCCCTTACAGACATAAGTCTGACTTGGATGTGTCAATGTTGTTTTATTATACTTGTCCATCTTTATATCTTTTATAGTTGTACTGTTATTAATATGAAATGAAATTACAAGAATCATATTTATTTTTAATGGCTAACTTAGATTAAAATCTATGCAGCCATTCAACTTCCAATTCAATTTCATATATAAAACACCCAACTAAGCTTCAGAAGAAGACCAAGACAAACCATAAATCAACACATTTTCTTATTAGGAAAATACATCACAAGACACCATTACTCCTAGAGTTCATGACAAACTGGCATGCATTATTATATCCTTCTACTACCAAAGGATATTTGTGATAATGAAGTCCAGGTAACGTGTTCCCATTACAGACCTCAATACTCTATCAAGAGATTTCTAAATGGGTCTTAGAATGATCATTGGGGTATCTACTCAACTTGCATATAACAAACATGATGTATGTACATGTGTGGTTCTTAAGATACATCAAACTTCCAATATCCAAAAAGTTAATAATTAATTCATTAGAGCTTCAGTCACATTCTTATACAAGACATTTTGATGAGTTCATATAGAGTCTTAACATGGTTGCATGATGTGTACTCAAACTTCTCTAGTATCCTCTCAACATAATGAGACTTTTAGAGAGTAATACCATCAGTAAACCTCATGATTTTAGGGCTTAAAATCACATAAACGACTCTTATTTATATTTCATCTAAAACTTGTTACATAAGAATGATAGTCCAATTTATTACTTTTATATTGGAAACAAAACATCATCTATGTATAACAACCTGAATCAACCATCAAAGATTTTTATACAGTAGATACATTTATCAAAATTATTAGAAATGAAGCATTTCATTGATATTACTCTATCAAACATCTCATATCATTGCTTAGGAGCTTGTTTCAAGCCATGCAATAGCTTTAATAAAATTACACACTTTTATGCTCATTCCTACAATGCACAAATCCATCAAATTGTTCCACACATATATATCTTCTCGTAAATATTACCATGTAAGAATACGGAATTCTCATTCATTTATTGAAAATGAGATTATATGTGACAACCAATGCCTTAAGCATTTAGATTGTGTTCTTCTAGAAAACATAGAATATGTATCAAAATACATTATTCCTTCAGGGTGTAAAATCCTTAGCAACTAGCCTATCAAAGTACATTATTGATTATCCAGTCTGAATTTATTTTCATCTTAAGGATCCATTTACTAACAACTTTAGAACAACTAGAAGACAAATCTATAAATTCCTACAATTGATTTGAGAGAATTCATAAGATTTCTTTGTTAACAAATTCTTTCATAACTAAGCTTCTAGAGAATCCATAGCATGTTTTGAAAGGAACAAGATCATCTTTGATATTATAAGTGAGAAGCTCACTTCTATCATCCTTGAAAATCTTAGTACGTTAACTTCTCCTTTTTTCATCCATTTCATTAGAATCAATAAATTCAGAAATAGCAAATTCTAAGTTGCCCCCCACATTTCTCATCCTTTCTTCATTCTCGAGAAAGACCATGTGTATAATGAATCATTATGAGACATTTATTTAGATACACCCATTTTTCATGAGAAACACATTATCATAGAATGTTGTACGTAATATCACAATTGTATAAACCTTATAGCCTAAGATTTCAGATTTTACAATCATAAATCTAAAGGCATAACTTGTTTTTACATGACCCAATAAAATGGCATCAATCGTTTTTCTAATTTCTTTTCTTTTATGTTCAAAGACATATACCTTAGTAAAATGCCCCCACATTTGAAGGTATTAGAGAAACAATTCTTTCTCAATCAATAACTCAATCAGTTTACTCTTATTATGTCTACAGAAAACTTTATTCAAAAAATGGCAAGCCATAGTCAAAGTTTCTTCCACATATGTATGAGTAAACTTGAGGTCAGGAGAAAGTTATTAGCCATTTAAATAAGGAATTAGATTTTACATTTTACAATCCCAATAAACCGTGGTGTATATGGAGCAACAACCTTCATGAACTACATAGTGGAGTTGTCAAAAATTCCAACAAACAAGTTCAAGGTATGTCCTTCTCCCCATCAGACCTTAATCATTTAAGTACCTTACTAGTTTGAGTTTTATCTTCTATCTAAAAAATTTTGAATTTTCTTATGTCTCAATTTTACTTTTAAGTAAAATGACATAACAATATCTACACAAATCACATATGTTATAAAATAAAAATTTCCAGTTCCTATTAGTAACTTTATTAAATTCACAGATGTTATGGTGAACTAAATCTAGAATTTCATAATTCTTATTATAAAAAAATTCTTCTAGGAAATTTCGATTACATATATATATTTTACATCTTTCAAAATTAATGTCAGATTTTAGAACCAATTCATGATTCATCATTTGTTTCATTGAAATAACAAAATATGTCTCAACCAATATTATTATATATTAGATGAAATAAGATTCATGCATATAGAACTATATTCATTCAAATATTAAATTGCAATTTGAAATATGTTCAGCAAGAATCTTAAACTTGTTCTCCATGTTACACAAATATCACTTGCTAAAGAACATAGTATCACAAAGGTATGTAATAATAACTTATTACATTTTACAGTCTATTACAAAACCATCTCATTTAATAATCGAGATTTCATATTTTAAAGATACATACCCATCATTAAGGTTCAAGAAAATAATTATCTAATTATAATCTCCTTAATTTCAGACGTGGCAACATTCTATCCTTTGTATATAAAGGACATACATTGTTCTTAGTCATAGATATATGCACTATCTTTAATTTCTTATCTTTGGTCTTAGCACTAAAATTAACTGTCGGGTAAGAACTAACATGTAACTTGACATTTGTTTCTTTCAGGTATACGTCTTGTTTATTAATGTCTAACATGAGACCGCTCATTGACATTCTCCTTTATATTTGAGATATATGTCAAACGACTTCCTAAAATATTAAGAATATCTCAACTATAGACATAACAATAAAAATTTTAAGTGTACATCTTGTTTATTAATGTCTAACATGAGACCGCTCATTGACATTCTCCTTTATATTTGAGATATATGTCAAACGACTTCCTAAAATATTAGAAATATCTCAACTATAGACATAACAACAAAATTTTCAAGCATTTAATGCACGCATCTAAAATTTTGTACACAAAGAATTAAAACATTAATTACTTGTTCAAGAATAGATTTACCTCTACTAAATAAAACATTTAGAAATATTATAAAATTTGAAAGCAACACTAATTAGTACCCTTATTCTCAATTTTATATTTTATTTCTACCATCCCTATACAATGTCATGGAAATAAGCAATACTTGCTAAGAGTATAAATTATACAGTTTGTATTTTAACACAAACAAAATTAACTCTTGGTACCTTGTATCAACATTTTTCCAACTAGAAATAATATTCACATTGTTGGGATCAGTTTTATTTAGTTTCGGTTGTTTCTATTCTTTAAACCCATATATTATGCCAATTATATATTCAACATTGCTAATATACAATGCGCAAAACAATAAATTTTCAGGCATATGGTTATTGTTAATTCTAGCACACGTACCATGATCTCCATTGTTAATTAATGACAAAGATTGATTTCTTTAAGATTGTTAGATAATTTAGGTGTAAACGTCGTTACATGCAACAACAAACAGTTACAAATAATTAACAATTGTAGGTAGATCAAGATAAGATATACAAGAATAAAACATTGTAGGAGAACATAAATAAAAGAGTAAGAAACTCCTGACCGGATCGTCATGTTGAGAAACAAGACATGTATATTTGCATATACGTATATATATTTAAAGAAATCATTGTCTTGCAATCTTTCAGATAAGCGATGTTCTTCCAGTCCATCCAGTCATTAAGAATGCAACAAAGTCTATATCCTTGGCTCGTCTCGCTAACTCTTGACGCCAAGTCGCTCCGCATGTCTGCTTGCGTTTAACGTCGCTCTTCTGGCACGTCAAATTGATGCCGAAAATTTGTACCACCAGTGCAGCCTTCTGGCACGTCAAATTGATGCCGAAAATTTGTACCACCAGTGCAGCCCAGCGATCGCAGGTACCACCACCCGGACAGATCGTGTCAAAAGAATAGAAGGACGACATTGTTCGTGTCATTCAGGAGAAGGATCACCATGAGACAAGTTTTCTGAATACTCACTTCATTCCGAAGACAAGTCTCCACAAAGTAGCAATTCAGATGGGCGGAGAGAAAGAAGAGAAAAACTCCGTCAAATGGACACATCTCTCTCATCTCTTGTAAACGGCGGCTGACGGCTGTGCGTTATGTAGAGAGAGACTAAATTCGTTGTGTGTTCAACTCTATTGACATGTTTCCCTTTTTATAACCCTTTCACACCCCACGTCCTAATCCTAGACGGACACGATCACTCAATCACTCTGGTACACGAAACGTACATGACTTTACCGTTAAGAAAAGGAGACCATTAATTATATACAAATAATTAATTTCATCTCTTATTCACATAATGGAAAGTTGTTGAACCGTTTCAGAATTGTACACGAAACGAACATATCTTAATCGTTAAGAAAAGAAGATCATTAATTATATAAATAATTAACTTCATCTTTTATTAACATAACGGAAAGATGCTAAAATGTTTCGAAAAGATACAATTAATTAAATCAATAATTAATAACGTGATTATCCTTTTTATACAAAAGGAGGCACTACATTGGGCTTAACCCATGCTAAATAATAGTTGCAAAAGCTATATATCCAAATTCACAACATCAATTTCGAGAGAACGAAGGCCAGACCTGCTGGGAACTATCCTCGATGACATTGGTTTTCTTAATAGTTCTTTTAATAGCATTAGTTTTATTTTCTACAGACGTAGGTGTAATGAAGTAGCCCACCGGTTGGCAAGGGAGGCTGCTAAAAGTAGGGAGTGGGTTAATCTGTCTAGTAATTTCTCTTTGAATGTTGTTGAACTTGCTTATGCCGATTTGGCACACGTTTGATTAAATAGTTTACAGTTGACCTCAAAAAAAATATCAAAGACAGGAGTTTCGTACAAAGCATGTGCATTTAATAATATATATTATACCTGAATATAAATCGCAATTAAGAAACATATTTGTCTATACGTTGGTGCATATTTTTGCTTATGTAGTCCGTCTAGACGAGCAGCTTGTTCCACGTTTAGCTGTTTCCAATGTCCAATGCTAGGCTTGGACGCTCTTAGACATGCTCATCTTCCGTTTCTTTAAACATATATTAAAAATTATGAACACAAATAACTATAACAATATGCTCATCTTCCGTTACTTTAAACATATATTAAAAATTATGAACACAAATAACTATAACAATGTTTACGGTTGAATGGGAGTTCGTTGTTGTATAGGAGCAGATAATACAAGAAACAATACAGAGATCTGCCCTGAAAAAACTGTGCGCGAACTCATGGCTACGGTCCACATAACATGTTTCAGTTAGAGAAAGAAAGAAGCATTGATAATTTTGGTAAGTAAACATTCCATCTTACAGGGTGTTACTTGGAAATTACTGGAGTCATTCTCTTTTAGATGGTTACACTAAAATTATTAGCAGTTTTTGTCAACATACAAACATCTACGAAGAAAAACATAATTAATTTTAGTAACGAACAAACTACAAATTGGAGGAAGTCAGCGGTTGCTTAATCAAGTTGTCTTTTTTAACATATTATGTATAATATTGTCATTACTATTTATGCCCCTACAAAATAATTTTCAAATAATTACACACTACATGTTGAAAAAAGTTAGCTTTCCATGAATCAAGTTATTCTCGTTTTAACGAGTTATATGTAACTATTATGACTACTAATTATTATTTTGGTAAAAAATTATGTTCTATTTTTTGTTAATATAGTTCAAAAATCACTTCGTCGATTATTTCATTTGATTTTTTATTGCATTAAATTTCATATTATATTAGCTCTGGGTGATAATGGAAGTTGCCAACGGACATTTAATGAGATAAAAAATTAGGTGAAAGTGAACTATTTGACCGTAAACCATAGCACAATCCAGAGAGACGAATCATACTCTCAATTTATTATGTTTAAATCCCTTATAAAAAATCTCTGAATATCTATATATACATAGAAAACAAATAGGGTGTTGTATACATAGAAAAATAATATAATTGCATGTCGGGTTTGAACAAAATGTAGTAATTTAAAATCCACACTTGAATGCATTTTGTACTTAACCAATGCATTAATATCTTTTTTTTTCTTCAAATTCCCTTGACAGTTATAAGTAATGTATATATCAGCCGCTAAGCAAGTAGCCCTAGGGAGTAACGACCTCACCTCCCGATAACCCCCAATTAAGGGAGACCAAAAGGTCAGAGCCATTATCCCAATTAACAGGATCAAAAGTTCGACAAATAATCAATAAAAAATATTAAATTCTACCAACTATATAGAAATATGATAAAAATAAAAACTTTTGCATACCTTTTGAAAACATAGATCTCTAAACTTCTGTCCACATATGAATTCTACCCTAACTAATCCTCGTATTTTAATTCATCTATTTCACAATATGACGATTTACTGTTTGTCATTTTGGCTTTGTACCTAAAACGCCGACAAATAAAACGTCGGTCAGCATAAAGCTAGTATGTGGGGGAACCAATAATCGTGCAATTATTCATAACAATGTATTGCAGCCAATTACCATTTAACAAATAATTTTATATTTTAAATATAATTGCACAATCCATGCATTTTCTATCCTCTGCGCTGTCCCTGTAGGCTGCAGTGGACCTGGATGTTACTTTCCTTATAGTAGATCCCCATTAAACCCCTCATGGTCCCACCTATAAGTGAACCAGTTTCTAGGGTTGAGTCACATGGCACTACCTGTAAGTAGCCCACACCTTAACTCATGGCATGCTAAAGGGTCTCATGGCACTACACTTGGTAGCCCAATTTCTAACCCACGATAACCTAGACCTTACTCTAGGTTACACCTTTTTATCCTTTACAAGCCACCGAGGTGGATTTGGATCTAGCCAGTTATATATATATGTATTCATAGTGATAATCATAGTCACTTTATAGTTACATGAAATAAAAGACATCCAACCTTTATTTTTAAGCAACCGATAAAAATGTTCAGAAATCGCCGTGAAACTAAAGCGATTATTGATAAGCGTAACCACATACATGTTCAGTAGATTTCTCAAGCTAATATAAATTCCAACCAAGAAAGTAATCCAAGCAAGTAATTCAACCACATAATCAAGCATCCTGAAAAACACATGTACTCTATTTACTATACACTTTATCAAGATTTTTTCTATTCAACTTGAAATCACTTCCTAAGGTTTCTGTATCCATTTTAGGGTTTCATTTTGCATTTAGGGTTCACTTCATTTACTATTTTAAACCCTATTTCTATTCAATTACTTACAAACCCTAATTTTATATTAAAGGCACACTTAAACATTAATTAAGTCCATTATGCCTCTTTTATGTTAAAACTACCATTTTTATCCTTTTAGTTCATGGAAAGATCATTATGCTCATTCATCATCAATTTAAAGTTCATTATGGTCTAATTCACATATGAACTCGATTTGCCATTAATACTACCTTTTATTCATGAGAAAACCCTAATTACTACATTTAGGATTTTTATCCATAATTAGGGATTTTGTACTCAAAATAGCTTAAAATTATCATATCTCAACTCTAATCATGAAATTGATCAATTAAAGCTATTAATAGTATCATTCACTAATGTTAGAGTTTCAAGGCCCATTAAAATATATTTATGCGCATGAAACTCTAAATTAAACCAATTACATGTGAAGTTCATCCTTTTCGATCTTAATGTTCCTTTTTATCATTAACAGGTTAATATCAACTTTAATCATCCATTAAACCCCACTAAACACATTAATCATTTCAAAATATGGTTTCTTAATCTTTAATTCATTAAAGTTGATAATTTACATTACTTTTCAAATTGCAAGAGGAAACAACTAAAGTATTTTTATTGAATTCCTCTCATTTTTCTGAGCAGTTTGCATATATTATTTGCTACTATCGGAGTAACAAATATTTAGATATGAATTTCACAAAGTTTTCCTCTTTAGACCAATCAGAGGACGCCACGTTGCCTCTATCCCCATGCAATGCAGCGATTTCGAAATATAACAAATTGACCCATCTGCCCTTGGTTAAGTTGCGTGCATCTTCAGCCCGCAAAGGGGCATAACGGTGCAATGGCCGTATCATCTTCTTCCTCGGTTCAGCAGCAGCAGCGGCCGCCTAGGGCAGCCCTTGGCGCGGCTCTCCCGCCCAATTTTGGGTTCGAAATCCACTGGGAGCTTTTGCTCTGCCTCCGCCTTGCTTAGGCGCACACGGGTGTCTCCCAAACCTTGGCCAAGGTGTCCAGTTTCTCACTCATCGGCCATGCCTTTTGCGGCCGCCCCTGTAGCCTTGCGGCTGCCGTTATGCGCGCTCCAGGGCACAACCTCGATGGCCAAGTTGATCTTCAGCAACGTGGCACATCAAGCCACCATCTCGACCTTTCCTTGGCTCCATCTACCTCCATGCTCATGCTGCTACCCATGGCTAGGGTTTAAGAATGAAAACGAGAAAGAAGATTGGAGGATTACGTGTGGGATCTTCTGGATTCAGCCCAGGGTCGTACCCCTTATATAGGGGAGAGTAGATAGGCCCTAGGATGCTCATCCACAAGATCCAAGTCCTAATTCCAATAGGAAGTTATATTCCTTAGCTAGGAAGCAAGTTCCTCTCTCTTTCCTAATTCTTTTGATAATCCTTTTTTATTAAATCTTAGGATTTCAGAAATTACTTCTTTTCTTTTCTTTTCTTTGTACTTGCCTTTTAATCTATTGGCCATGAAAACTATATTTTCTTTTAATAGAATATACCATCTCTTTAATAATACTACTAAATCATTCATTATGCATCATATTATCTTCTTATTTGACTTTATTGGTATTTTCTCTTTCCTATTTTTATTCATTGGGCTCCTTGGACCCCAAGAAATTATAATAATTCAAAATTCCTTTTCAAGGATACTCATTATCCTTCTAGATGCATCTATATGCATTACTTCCCATTATCATGTGTATTTCTTATTAAAATATCTCATTTTGAGGATTTCTCTTTATTTCTCTTTTATTTTCCTTATTGGTATTCCTTTTATCATTAGGAATCCTTGGGATACAAAATTCCACTAAGGATGACTTAATTATACCTCTTTTCTCTTATTTTCCACATTTTATCATTGTTTTCAATTTCTTTGTTAATAAAGAAATACTTAATTGATCTTTTCTTTTCTTATTGCATTTTCTATGCAAATTTGGATTCCTTGGAACCCAAGGAACCCAAGAGGCACGAAATCCACCTTTGGATTATATTCTTTTGCCTTCTAGAGGTTTCCACATCTTTCTTTTCTCAGAAACTCAATTATTCATTTACTACTTGAATTTCCTTGTTATTTGGGCCCAATAGCCAATGAAGCCCACAACAAAATCATCAAGGCTATTGTAAATGAAATCCATTTATTCCAAACAAATTGTATCATTATTTTTTGAAATATCTTTAATATGAGAAATTATATTTCTCACCAAATGAATCCAAAAATTGGGGTTGTAACATCCTTCCCCTCTTATAGGAATTTTGTCCTCAAAATTCTATCAAGCAAATAAACAATTCAGAATAAGACTTTTCCATGTCCATCATTGACCCCTATGTGGCTTTACCTTACCCATGGCACTTCCAAAGAACCTTTATCATCACATATTCTTTTCTCTCAGTTCTTTCATCCTGGCGTCTATAAACTGTATAGGTGACTCAGGCCATTTCAGCCTCCCTTGGGGCTCACTAGGTTCATTGCTTAGCACATGGTCTGGGTACCTCACATAGTGCTCTATATTGGACACATGGAACTTATCACACATTACTTTATCTTGAGGGGTAAGATCAAACTTAACCTTCTCCACCAAACCAAGTCAAAAGAACCCATGCATCGGGGACTCAGCTCTCTTAGCTTTAACTTAGAGGGGTCAAATTTTCATGTCACATATTCTCCCACAGTGAACTGCATGTCAATCTACTTTGCATCCACTCACGACTCCCGTCATCTCTAGGATCCTTTCAGCCATTGCACGATCATAGCGACTTCATCTACACGCACTGTGGTCCTTTTCTAACCATCATGTGGTCCTTTCACCAACATCACCTTACTGAAGTGGTGACCGACACAACCTCCCTTACAGAGCTTCTTTAAATCCCGATACTGGCTATGGTGGTTATCATCACAACTGTCTCTAAATATCACCTTGAACGAGCACACATGCTCTCATCAGACCCTTTAGTCTGGATTATACTAACCATTAGTTAGGGGTGATGAACTATACTAACATCGAGTCCTTCATGTACCTACTTCCTCCTTATGGAAGTGAACCTTTAGGCTATACTCAAGGACTTTTGAACTCACCTCATGGTGTAGTTGAACCACCTCTCTCATATGTAGCGCAACCCGATTTGTCCCTTGACAGTTCTCTTTCTTTCTCATGTCATCTAGGTAAGGACATTTACCCTAACCCATATTACATCTTGACCTTCCTTGGTCTAGGGAGACTTATCACAACATCCATAGTGACAAACTCCCATTCCCTCTCGGGAATTCTTTATCCTCTATATCAATGCACTGGGTTATCAGTGCTCATCCTTCACCTTCTGTCATGCATGGCCAATACCACATGCAGCCCTGTCTTAAGCATCCAAATTGCCATTATCACTTACTATCCTGGTAGTACCATAGTGTATGGTAATCTAAAAATCATGATCTCTTGTATGTCATGATTCCTCAAGATCAATTTCTCAGAAACCCTAAACCAATCTCATCAGGGTTTCGTCACCTTCCTTTGCAAAGAAGTGTATCCGAGGTTCTATAACCATCCTTTCATTGCATCAAGGCCTAGGTTGGATAACCAAACAACCATTAACTTGCTCAACAGATCTCGTTACATCTGAGTATTAGCAAACATATCTCCTTTCCAAACTTAGGCTTAGCCTAACAACCTCTTCTAGCTTCTAGACAAACTAGTCAGATATCTCTCAACCAGAGCATCCATTACCACTTCACATCCTTAGGTATTAGGTAACATTGAAGACATACACTTCCATGTATTTCACTTATCATCTCGAACTCTAAGTCTATCTTCATTGAAAACACTTTGAGCTCATCTTTTTGGTGATCCAACTCAACCTTGTATGACTCATATCTCATGATAAAAACATCCTCATAAGGTGACTACCTCATTCCTCTTAGTGGTTGAAAACCATCCATGTATCATTCACTTTACCAGGGTATGTTATCTTCTCTGTCCCCATATCATGTGGCAATGTCCCAACCCACATCATCTTTATCCTTGGTGTATGGTATGCGTATTGTCCTATCTCTCACTCCCATAACAAGAGGAAATAAGCATTTGGTTGCGGTCCAAATACAGAGTTCTTCCTGTTTCAAGAGTAGAGATGGTACATCCCACCTTTCCAGTACACCTTCAAATCTAAGTTGAAACATGTCGTTTAAGCCTGTATATTACAATCATCTTGATATTAAAGTTACCTCCATGGAAAACTGGTTTCAAACCTACTTGGGTCCACACATATTCCTTGGTCATCACCTCTAGGTCTATAGGGTGTTGACACTTTTGGGGTCATCCCTCTTCCCTTATGCATTCAGAGAGTGCCCTACTCATCTGCCCTTTGGGTCCGATGAGTTCATGAAGGTGATCAATCTCCTAGCCCATGGCCCTCAAACAATGATAGTTGTTACCTCCCGACCCTATGGTCATGTGCAATTAGGGAATTAGGTAGCTCCTACTTCCATCTGTCTTACCCCTACCTGACCTTAGGATAGACTTAGGATTCTCTTATAGTACATGTTCAACTTAGAACCTTACCCAATCCTTCATCATCTCTCTCTCTATTCAAGGGCTGACTTTCATCCTTCCATAGGGGTCATGGAGACCTACCTACCTTGGCCAGGCCCCTATACCGATTACCGTCATGGTAACACATCCACATGCACTTAGATATGGTTATATATGGGTCTATAGGTTCATTCTCATACCATGTACCTTTCACTTAGCTTCTGAAGATCCTATGAGTCCTCTTTAGGTTAACTTAAATAAACAAAACAGGTATACACCCTACCAAAGGGTCCCTCTCCCAGGATGGGAGGAAAACTTCACCTTGATAACAAAGGCCACAACTGTCCTTGGGTCTAGCATGCTTAACCCTAGCAAGCTATGCAAGGTACAAGTAGACCACCTACTAAACCATGTTAGGTCATACTTGTTCTCATCCTCCATATTGGATCAAGATCATACCTTCCCATGTCATCAACTTAGATACGAGGGGTTCATCAAACATACCTTTAAACTTAAGGGGTTTCTCTTTTCCTCTATACATGAGGAGTCCCATGCTCGAAACTGTAGCAACTTAATTCTTGTCATGAGCAATGGGTACACCACTTCCCCTCTTAGGCCTAGGAACCCTAGGTTCACTTTTGGGTGTCCAACTGCATGCTCAAACTCTTAACCATGAATCAAGCATGTATAAGGCATGATGTGCACTTCCTGCAATACTTCATAGTGGAGTCTTCCTCAAGGACAACCAACAAGGTATAAGGCCTCACAACCCGTTACTAAACCTCTTCAGGGTATATAGAACTTCTTCTTCCTTTCTTAGAAGGTAAACACTTATACCATACGCACATAGGTTCTAGAAGCCTCATCCTCTCTCTAGGGTTTGGTTCCTCTAAGGGAAACCAAGATATCGTCAGCCTCCAGGGATTGAGCATGAGGCAACCCCTATCATCCACTTAGGTCGCATCATCCTCAACTCCCCACTGTTCCTCATATCTCAGAGTCTGGGCTTCCAACCTTCTTGCATGGGTCCCGCTCTCTCTCTCTAGAGCTAACCCTACAAACAACCTTACTATTAGAGGTCCTCTTTCCATGAAGGATCAAGCTCACAAGCATATTGTAACATACTGAGCTCCACTATATACCTCTTTGTACCCTTTTCTATAAGTTTTGTCCTTCATTTTCGTTCCATGTGTCTTTGGACTTGATTTAGTGGAACTATGATGGTTATTGGATAAATGTTTCCCATATATTCTTAATATAAGGTTGTATGCACAAATACCTCAGTTAGATTTTAGATAATGGGTCTAAAGTGCTAATTGTACACTAAGCAATAAAAAGAATAAAATATTTCATCCTAGAACTTTCTAGCACTTCCTAGAATAAGAGAAATAAGAGAAAATCCCAATTTTATATAAGGAAGAAGATAAATGCAATAATTAAAGGTAATATGGGAATTAATGGGTAAAGAAGATAATTAGAAATATTTTGCACCAAAATTATAATTGGAAACCCATCAGGATAATTTGACACTTAAATTTGTTTTCTTGACCAAAAAGTAACTTAAGGGCCAATTATCATTTAAAGTGGAACATAAATATAAGTATTAATGACTTATCAAAAGAAAATAGGAAATATGCCAATAAAGTGAAATAAAATACTTAATGTTCTCAAATCAGAAAAATAACTCCAAATTCGTATTCTAAACATAAAAATAAGCCTTTTGGCAAATTTGCAGCTAATTTGGATATGTGTGAATAATGAGTAAAATAGGAGAGAGAAAGTGTGTTGAATATTCTATTTATTTAATAAATAAACAAATAATCTCAACTTGTGAAGATAATTGCAAAATCGTGATCCAATCCCTTAAGGAGACTTATGGGTGAAGTTACACAAAAATTAGATAATGTTATCACCTCTTTTGAAGGAGGAAAGAGAAAATGACATTTTAATTATTTTACATAACAAACTTTCTCAAAAGGCAAAACTAACTCCATATTTGGATTCTACATATCAAAATAAGTCAGGATATAAAATTTGGTAATTTTTGGACAACGTTTGAGCCTCCAAATGAAGAGAGAGAAAAACATTTAGGAATTAATTGAATTTTGGTCGAATTTTATTAGGAATCAACTCCTTGTCTCATCCACGAGATCGGATGGCCCAGGGTTCTTCGTGGACCCGGGTCCACTGATCCGATGACTCACATTCGTCTTCTACCTCTAGTCGTATAAGGAAACATGCCTTGTTTCTCCAATTTTTCAAATCGAATTATCCAGAGTTTTACTCGACGATTTTTGCTAAAAATTGCTTCGTTGGATTCCTTGTGCGTTTCCGCACAGTTTCATCCCAAAAACTTTGGGATTTGACGAGTATTGGAGTAACGCCCAATTGGGGCACCGACCCTCTCTACCTTCCCCTACCTAAACCCTAGTCTAGGGTACCTTGCCTATAAATATACCAACCCCAATGACCGCCATCGCCTTAGCAACTCACTCGTGCTCTCAATTTGGTGTTTTGTGGACGTTCTGACCCCTAACTGGCCACCGAGGACCACCTGGCTTGCGGCGCTCCTCCTTCTCTCGTTGCTTCAACTCCGTTCAATCGAGAGGTACCATCATCTTTGGCTCTCCTCCCTCTTTCTTTTGAGTACCTAAGCATAGAATTTGGTCAAGTAAGGAGTTTTTACCCAGTTGAGCCGAGCAAGCTGCTCGCTGCTCATGTTGTCCGGGTGAGGGGAGGAAGACGATTCCCCGTCATTTTACCAAAACACCCCTGGTCGTTTGATTCGTTTGTTTCTCGCGCGAGGGGCGTTCTCGTCCTTTTGCTTTTTGTTTGCTTTGACCGCGCTGACCCCGGCCCCCTCACCTGCTGCGAGAGATTCTAAGACGCGGGCCACCGCTCTCTCTCGCTCCCGATCGCTCTGCTCTGTGTGCGGTTGCCACGTGGCAAGTCATGGTTGGATGATACAAAATAAATCATAGAAAATTATTCCATTGGTCAAAAATAGAAAATAAATAGTGTTTTGAAATCAGGAAGACGAGATCTATCCAATAAAAATAATTTTATGTTTTGATTTTGATGTTTGCAAAAACGTATTTTTAGAGTCGATTTAATTAACTAAAAATCACCAAAATTAACCCTAAAAGTCCATATCTTCAAGATATACAATATTCTATGTTATCTTGATCAGAAAACCCTAACTAAGATGATGGTGAGGTTTTTGGAGTCTAATTCGATGGTTTGCATGAAAAGTTAGTAATATTAGGGTTTTCAATCTTTAATGAGTATATTTAATTCTAATTCATAGATTTAATGATGAATTAGGGAAAGTGGGTTCTGATTTCATGTGAAGGGTTGGAAAGAGGGTTCTAGAACACATGAGGCTAAGGTATGTGAAATTACTATTTATGTATGTGCATCTACTCTTCAGTTGGGAAAACTTTATACCAATACCTATAATTCCTAATGGGGCTTAAACTGACCTAAATTCTTGATTCTTGAAACCTAAATTGTTTATTGCCTCAAAATTAGTTGTAGTATTTATCTTGTTTGGGTATTTATACCCCACTACCATGTTACATAATCTTTTTCTTAATCTTGCCATAACTCTTTTGCTAGCATGTAATTAAATGTTCTGTTTAATTATAAAGTAGTGGTACTTATATACAACCACCCATAGAGGGCATGTATATAATTGCCCTAGGGGAATGTTTATAATTCTCCCCATTATATTATAGGTGATTGGGAATGTCTTATTCTCCCCTTACCTAAGGTTAGAGGTCCGGTAGGTGCCTCAACCCTACTTAGTTAGGTAGACATATTAATTTACATGCAAAACCTTATTTATTTTGTTATTGGAAAGTTTCATTATAAAAAGCCTCATACTCTTTGATGTCTCCCTTTTCAATAAATCTCTATCCTATTTTACTTGTTACAACTTTCTTGCCACCTTTAGAATAATCTTGTAACACATACTTTTCTCTCTTTTCCTCTTGTTGGGTGTCTTCCCAACCACCCAGGTGTCGGTGCTGTGCAAGGTGAAGGACAAGCTTGAAGAAAGTTTCCCTCGGGAGTTGATATTTAGCGTTTGGAAAGGATGGCTAGGTTGATATAGATAGATCCTATTTATCTTATCTTTTCTTTTAGAAATCATTCATGTAGTAAACAATAAAAGCCATGTGAAGGCTTGTTATTTCTTTATTTCCACTGTTATTGAAATTTTATTATGTATCTGGAATCATGCTTATTTACTTGGAATATTATGCAATCATCCTCAAAGTCTCTAAATTTTGTTAAAAATTGTGGATGCTTGTATTTCCTTTAAATTTTAGTAAAGAGGTGATCTCACCTCTTTACAACATGGTATCAGAGCCTTTAGGCAACTATTAGGGCATGCAATTGAAGCAAGGGTGTCTAGAAAGGATCAAGGTTTTGGGGGCTGGCAAAATTTTCCTCCGCACCACTAGCTTGGTATACGAGGACTCTCGTTCCCATATGATCCGGACTGGCCTGCGCTGATACGAATTGCCTGAAATAGTATGCTTTTAGGCAATAACATTCTAGTTATCCTTTTCTCATCTCTATTTCTATTCTCTTCTCATCTATGATTCTATACTCCGGAGAACCTAATATCATAACCCTAATTTTCAGGAGAGGTGACTTGTTTGACAACGTGAACCAGGAGTCGGTCCCTAATGACCCCAACACTCCTGCAACTCCTACGGTCAACCAGACTGCTTCCGGTACTCCTGCCTTCACACATGAGTAAGAACTAGCGATGTTATGATAGTTGTTGTCCTCCACCATGATGGGACAACTCAACACCATTGTTGTTGTTGCCAACAAGCCGAGGGAGTTCACCCTCACTGAGTTCATCAAGATGCAGCCACCCTACTTCAAGGGTGAAAGTGAGCCTAACATGGTGGACAAAGCTGACAACTAGGTGTTGGCCCTGGATCGGACCTTCGAGGGTATGGCGTGCCCTCCTCACCAGAAGGTTTGGTTTGCGACGTACGTGCTGGATGGACTGGAACGCGTTTGGTGGAACGGTGTTGCCCGCACTCAGGACACCTCTTCTATGGAGTGGGCCCAGTTTCTGAAGCTGTTCAGGGAGAAGTACATCTGCCCTGCTTTCCTGAGGAAGAAGGAGGTTGAGTTTTACAGTCTCAAGCAATGAAGCATGAGTGTGGCCGACTACGTTCATAAATTTCTACTGCTAGAACGTTACGCCACCAACCTTGGAGCTGACAGAAGAGCAACCTTGTTCTTGGAAGGCCTGAACTATCATGTGGGTTGAAGCCTCATTCTGTAGCTGCCACTCACTTTTCAACAGATGGTGGACAAGGCTCTCGCCATCAAGTCATATCCAGGGTTTCAAGCTTCTAATGGCTTCAACAACAAAAGGAAGAATTTGAACCAGCATGAGAACTGTGGACGTGATCGCTGCAACAGGTGTAATCACCACCATCCTCCTGGCAGATGCCCCTCCAACAATGCACCTTCTCGTAATGGCAACCGTCCTCCACCAACCAGACATGAGTGTGGCCAAGTCGGGCACATCCGACCCAACTACCCCCGTTTCCAGCAAGGGCAGAATAATGCCCCTCAGCCACAACAGCCGAGACGGAACCCTCCTTTGCGAAACAACAACAACAACAACCAGAACCCGAGGCATCCTCCAGTGGAGAGGCAGAATGGGAGAGTGTTCGCTCTCAATGCTGAAGAAGAAGGTGAAGGCAATGAAGTGATTGAAGGTACACTACACCTTAATATGCATCCTTTAAAAGAACTGTTTGATTCTGGTTCCTCCAATACCTTCATATCTTGTCACTTTGCCTCTATGCTTGGAATCGAATCTGAGTTTATGGATCATGTGTTAGATGTAAAAACCCCTAGTGGTAAAATCTGCTCCTCATACCTCCAAACTCCTACCTTGGACCTCTGTATATCCGGAATAATGTTTCCCATAGTTTTTATCTTGCTTGATATGACCGTCTTTGACATCGTCCTGGGTATGGATTGGTTAAAGAAGTATAAAGACGTTTTTTTACTATGAGGAATCCAAGGTTAGACTGGTTCATCCTGATGAAGGAAAAGTGTGTGTCAAGGGCAAGAAGCGAGAAGAACGATGGTTTGTCATCTCTTCCATTAAAGCTGAAAAGCTTGTCTCGCAAAGGTGTAGAGACTTTCTAGCCTCCATAGTTCTCGATGCTACACCTCCTGCTCTAGAACATGTTGATGTGGTGAAGGACTTCCCAGATGTCTTTCCCGAGGAGTTTCCCGGGTTGTTGCCAACTCACGAGATGGAATTCTCCATCGAGCTCATACTTGGAACTTCACCGATATCGAAGCCACCCTACCGCTTGGCCCCTGTTGAGCCGGCTGAGTTGAAGAAGAAGCTTGAAGACCTTCTCAACATGGGCTTCATCTGCCCTAGTGTTTCCCCTTAGGGATCCCCTGTCCTGTTCATGAAGAAGAAGGATGGATCTTTGCGGATGTGTATGGACAACCGCATGCTTAACCAGGTGATAGTGAAGAATCGTTATCCATTGCCGCGCATCGATGACCTATTCAATCAGCTGAAGTCAGTGACCGTGTTCTCCAAGATGGACCTGTGAAGTGGTTACTACCAGATGTGTGTGAAGGATGATGATGTCCCGAAGACAGTGTTCAGAACTCGTTATAGGCATTATGAATTCATGGTCATGCCTTTTGGTTTGACAATTGCCCCTGCTACGTTCATGGACCTGATGAACAGAATATTCCGCCCATATCTCGACAAGTTTGTAGTGGTGTTTTTTGATGACGTTTTGGTTTATTCCGAGACATTGGAACAACATCGCGAGCACCTGCGGATTGTACTCAGCACATTGCGAGATAATCAATTGTATGAAAAATTCTCAAAATGTGAGTTCTGGATAAAGGAAGTTATGTTTCTTGGTCACGTGATTTCTGTCGGTCATATAGTTGTTGATCCTGCGAAGGTAGAAGTTGTGACAAAGTGGGATGCTCTGAAAAACCCATATGAAATATGTAGTTTCCTTGGTCTAGCTGGTTACTATTGGAAGTTTATCAAAGGGTTCTCTGAGTTGGCTTTACCTTTGACCAAGCTGACTCAGAAGGAGGTCAAGTTCTCATGGACCCCTGAATGTGAGGACAATTTTCAGAAGTTGAAGATGAGCCTGACTTCTGCTCCCGTGCTGGCTTTGCCTGTTGAGGGCATACCCTATGTCATCTACACTGACGCATCCCGACAAGGCTTAGGGTGTGTGTTGATGCAAGATGGAAAGGTGATTGCCTATGCTTCTCGACAGTTGAAACCTAATGAAGCAAATTGGCCTACGCATGATTTGGAGCTTGCTGCCATAGTCCATGCTTTGAAGATCTGGTGACACTATCTCTATGGCAAAAAGTTTGAAGTCTTTTCTGATCACAAGAGTCTGAGATATTTGTTGACTCAGAAGGATCTGAACTTGTGACAGCGTAGGTGGATGGAATATCTTAAAGATTACAACTTCACCATCACCTATCATCCTGGTAAAGCGAATGTCGTAGCTGATGCTCTAAGTTGCAAGAAGGATGTTGTTTGTGCTGCTCTGAGATGTTCAGTGTGGGAAAACCTTGAACATGTGGCCAGTTGGAGACCTCAGCCTGTCAATTCAGTGGATGAAGACAAGTTGTGTGTTCATATGGCCAGCTTGACCGTTACACCAACCTGGATCTCAGAAGTCATGACTGCACTGTTAGAGAGTTCTGAGCTTGAAGAGATGAAAGCTTTATCTGAGAAACCGCAATCTGACTTCTCTGTCGGAGTGGATGGTGTTTTCCACTTCAGACAAAGGTTCTGGATTCCCAATGTTGGTGATCTGATACAGAAGGTTCTGAGTGAAGCTCATGGGTCCAAGTACACTATTCACCCTAGCACAACCAAGATGTACAAGGAATTACAGTGAAGTTTCTGGTGGAAGAACAAGAAGAATGATATTGCTCTGTTCGTGGCAAAGTGATTGACATGTCAGCAAGTCAAGATTGAACATTGAACGACCCGGTGGTCTCCTTCATCCTCTTGAGATTCCAGAATGGAAGTGGGAGAAGATCACAATGGACTTTGTTACCAGTTTCCCTAAGTCCAAGAAAGGTTATGATGTTGTTTGGGTGCATGGTGATTGATCATCTTACAAAATTTGCTCATTTCTTGCCTTTCGAAACCACGTATAAAGTTGCTGAGATGGCTCAGTTTTATATGGAGTGGATAGTTTGTCTGCATGGTGTTCCTACTGTGATAGTTTCTGATCGAGACCCAAAATTCACTTCTCACTTATGGGGTAAGATTCAAGAAGAGATGGGTACTGATCTACGTTTCAGTACTACATACCACCCGCAAATTGATGGTTAGTCCGAGAGAACAGTTCAGATTGTAGAGGACTTGCTACGTGCTTGTGTGATGGATTGGGGTGGTGCCTGGGATCGGTATCTACCGTTACCAGAGTTCTATTACAACAATAGCTACCAAGCAAGTATTGGTATGCCACCTTTTGAAGCTCTCTATGGTAGACCTTATCATTCTCCTTTGCACTGGGATGATGTTGGTGAACGTTCCCTAGTGAAGACTGATGACATGCAGATGATGTTGGGTTTTAGGGGAGGTAGAGAAGGCAGCGGAAACAAAAATTTTCTCCCCAAACTGGGAACAAGGAAACACGTCAACGTCTATACAATAGGAAAGGATGGTTTGTGGAATCATACCTTGTCCCGAGGCTTGCTCAGCGACAATACCTCGCGGCTTGCGTGGTCTTCACCTCCGGTCTTGGATGGTGTCTGTGCAGCTCCTGGTCGCACCGGGACTGATGACTCATGGTCTCACCGGACTGTCAGGATTGACAGCAGTTCTCCGAGCGGCAGAAACCTCCCGCCTCTGAAGTAGTCCACACAGACAACTTGGAACTCCAATCTCCTTGTCCCACAAGGAATTGGAAGGAGTCGCACCCTCCTGTTGACGCACTAGTCGCCAACACACTCTCCTGCCTCCAGTTGCAACTGCAGTTGTCTTTCCCTTGCTGCACCTCCCTTTATGGGTAGCACTTGCTCAGGCTCTCTCTCGGTTACCAAAACCAGAGAGAACGAAAACTTTGCAGAGCAACTGGTTGCACTGAGTTGTACTTTGAGAAGCCCCTAAACCCCTATATATAGTAGGGTCATGGGACAGGGTTCTCCATCCCGGGCAATGCGGGACTAAAAGCAGGAGTAGAAGGGTTCGATATTTTCCACAAAAACAACCAACTCGCAACCTGAACCGATCGTTTCACAACTGAAACGGTCAGTTGGGGACCTAAACCGATCGGTTGACACCTCAACCGATCGATTGGGACCCATGAGCCGGTCGGTTCATTTCTAGACCGGTCGGTTCGTGGTCCTGATCAGTTCCCGATTGACTTGCCTTCTTTTGTTTCTAATTGGTATCGAATACCAATCCTATTTCCCAATCAAATTGGGAAAATTGAAACGAAAGGAAAATTATCACCAATCCTACTTTCCCAACTTGCTCGGTTGCACCAGTTGAATCGATCTTTTCAACTCTTAAAGCAATCGGTTCACCCTGACCATGAGCCGATCGACTTAACACTTGAGCCGACTAGTTCACCAAGCTCAGCCGATCGGTTCATCACATGAGCTGATCGGTTGGGAGTGTAGATTGTGCAGAATCAGTCAATTGTGATTTCAATCAATCCGGTACTCCAATCAATGTGTCCAACACCTTTAACACTATGAGTTTGAGCTATCAATTAATTGAGTGTTTAATTGAACTACTAAACTCCTTTAGTAATCAATCTAAACATTGTTTGTGGATAGAACTCCTCTTCCAGGTTAAATCCTATGTTTGTGACCCTGCAGGTCCATTTCACGTTGGCAGTGAAAGTCCATAACATTTATGACTTCACAAGCAAAGAGCGGTGCCTAGTCACACATCAGTTCTACCCAAGTGAAAGTAGAAAGTTGGAGAACAACTTTCAATCCTACAATCTGTGAATGGTGTTACAGTGAATGTATAATTCCTTTGTCACTGATATCCTGAATGAACTTGAGGCATGGAATAGTCATCCTGTCAACGTTCATTCACTTTCTTGATCTCAGAGTAGATTTGAAGAGATATGTATGACATCAGTATCACATATGGATTCACACATGCATGCACACCTTTCTCAATCCTACTCATCAAGTGTCCATGGATATCAAACTCCCTTAGGAGGGACAAATCCCATATCTATCACTCACCCCTCAAAAGCCCCATGTGTCAAAGCCACCCAATCATCACATTTATAACAACCCATGTTTCAGGACTGCGTTTGATGATGTCAAAGTGTGCCCAACGACATGTGTTGAGTGCAGTGATTTCAGGTCTAAGAATCACACTCACCACCATCACTGTGAGTACTGACTGTGACTACCATGTCATGGTTCCATGTGTCAAACTCACGGTGGGTCTGTCCGGTATACTTGTTCTCTAACAAGTACCTATGTGTTTGGTTTGATATCTCTATATCATGACTAATGAGATTATGTCATCAACCAACACCACAATCTAGTCTTGTGTGTCATTGTTTTCTATCTTCCTTCCACAATGACATCCGACTAGGGACATAACAAGAATGTACAAACTCTTAGCATCCGTATGATCTCATCGTTCAGGTCCTGAACCTGAAGGCATACGTCATTGAGTACTGTCATTCTCTAGACATTCAATCTGTTCTATCACTATCTCATATGACTGAACCAGAAAGAATTGGAAGCTTGCCTTTGATGTTTATCAAATCAATCTTAATGTATCCCACCAATCATCCCATGATTGGCTCTCAGGGCATACATACCAATAGACTCCCACTTGCACTGCGAGCCAATCACCCTTGAATCATATTCATAGTGATCTTCAAACATGTCCCACATGTTACTGTACTCTTAGTGAGAACATAGTGAGTTATGGAAACACCTTGCCAAAGTCAGTATAAATTGCATGTCTCTCATCTCTTCATTGTACGTCATACGTATGAGATGGATTTGCCGTAATATGTGATCTAGTATTCCTTTGCTAACCTTTAGCCACATTGCATGATCAAGGATTACATACTTGTCATCAATGAGCGGAATATCTATAAGTTCATCTCATGAACTTCTAGATTCATATAGTATCCACTATTTTTCTCTAACACATAGATACTCGGCACTTCCTTTTAAATGGTTTTATTGGAACACTTCCAATTATCAACAAACTTTCACTTTTATATATCCTATATATATTTTGCGATTAATTTTCTGTCCTTTCGGAAGTTCGCATCAATGTAACTCTTTACATTGAACTCTTCCTTTTCTCCATAGAACTAGTACTTCCCAAGTACTTATCAAGTTCTCATGGTATTCCAATAACTCTTACTGGAAGTAGACAGACATCCACTCATCATGTCCCACATACGAGTTATTAAGATGAGCACATCATATTGCCATGTCATACATACAAGATGATGAATGCATTTTGTTCTTGACATGCAAGATAATGGGATGATTACATACATGATAGATCCATATATATTCTTAGTGTTCCCATTCTTCATAAGAATTGGACACTTGGCCTTGGGATACTAACTCCATGTAACATGGACAAGTTTTCTCCCACTGAATCTGTGCATACTGAACCCTTCAGTACAGATTGCCAATGTATGCTTTCTCTTTTCAGGTCAAGAGGTTTTCGAGAACTATCTCTATAGATCTCTATTCCTATCATATAGGAAACATCTCTATCTTCCTTTAAGATAATTTCCACTTTGGATTTCCATTCTAGAACAATTCCATTTCACAACAATATGTGGAATGTGAACACGCTCCCACTAAATCACAGATCCCTTCTTTATCTTTGACATATCAGTCAAACCCTTTGACTATATTAGCAAAGTAAAGATCCAATTCTGAGTTGCTTGTACTCAATCAATCACATTGATTAGTCCATTGTAACTTATAGACTCATTTGCATTAATGGATTCATAAATCTTATAGGTTGTGTCACGTACACATCCTTGTTTTATTCCTCATAGGAATGTGGTTTTAGTATCCATATGCCAAATGTCTCAGTCATTAAGTTGCAATCAACAAGCATCATCTTTCTTAAAATGTTATCCATGTGTCTTAACACTTAAGACTTATTTGCACTTATGGATTTCCATCCAATGGGTGCTACCATCAAGGTCATACCATATGGTACACATGGAAGTCATTTAGGATGTAATGGTCATATACCATAACTCAAAATCCGGTTCCTCATATTCATATGGATAGTTGACTCATCACATGAACAACTCATCAAATAAATAATTGAGGTGTATCTGTCAAGGATATAAGAACTCACAACTCCTTGTGATTCTCAATGTCCTTTATTAGTGTGGGGTATTCTTTTATTAAGAAGAATTTAGTTATTTGATAATCATTCTCTAACTCCTTAGAGCATGATTCCTTCTTGATTTAGACATCACCATGCCTTAATCATGAGTTCACTATGATACACCATCATAATCACTCGTAAGGATCTCAAACATTTGGTCCAAGTATTTCATTCATTGATCTCATCAAGAATTAACACTTTACCAAATTTGCACTTCATCTATGATAATCTTGAACACTTCAAGATATTCATATTGGTATTTCTCTAAACACCATTTGAAGTATTAGCATTTGTTCCAATAGGTATGTAAATACATCACATGTATCACACCTAATAGGATAATCATTCTCCCACTACCATTAGCGAAGATTGATTAATCATGACCAAGATATTCATGTCTCTTAACGGTTTTCTAACCAAAAGAGTCTAGATTTATCCATCACATGGAAACTAGAAATGAATTTCTTATAACTGATGCTAATTTGATTGTTTGAGTTATCTATAACTTCTAGGTGTCATTTTATATTATGCATATCAAATACCAAAATATAAGCAAGGCATTGCCACAAAGATCACATCTTTAAAAGATTGAAACATCAACTTTATTGATTGCCATCATTGTCATACAATATACAAAAAATAAAGTGTTTCTATCTATTGGCAAATATGAAATACCAGTTCATAACTGTATTACATGCCTTTAAGGCTGAAAATAAACTAAAGTACTCCTATCTATGGCGGCAACACTTGCCCCATTTATTGAGTGCTTTACCCTTTACATCTTGGTATCATATACCTCAAAAAGTGTTACAAGCTTACTTTCATGACACCTTTAAGTAGAGATGGTTGTCTCCTCCTTCTTCGTTTGTTCTTCCAGATAGAGAGGACAATTCCTTTTCCAATGTCCTGGCTTTTGACAATGGTGGCAATTGCCTTTCTTGGTCACGCTTCCCTTGGCCTTGAGAGCTGAAGTCGTCTTGGGCTCCTGGCTAGCATCAGAACCTTTCTTAGCTTTGCCTTTGCCCATGTGTTGGACTTGCCTTTCTTGCTTGTGATCACCATCACGGACTTAGGCTTGTCCTTCTTCATCTGTGTCTCAGTTGTCCTCAACATGCCCAACAACTCTGACAGTGGCCTATCAAAGTTATTCATGTTGTAGTTCATCACAAACTGACTGTAAGATTCTGGCAACGATTGCAGTATCAAGTCAGTAGCCAACTCTTGGCTTAGTGGAAATCCCAGTCTTTGCAGGTTCTCCACATACCCAATCATCTTAAGTGTGTGAGGACCAACTGGATCTCCTTCTGTCATGACACACTTGAACAGTGCCCTTGAGACATCGTATCTCTCTTGTCGTGCTTGATTTTCATACATGTTCCTGAGATGCTGAATCATCTCAATGACACCCATATTCTCATGTTGTCTCTGCAACTCATGGTTCATGGAGCACAACATCAAGCACTTTGCATCAATGGCATCATCAGAATGCTTCTTATAAGCATCCATTTCTGTCTTTGGTGCATTAGGAGTCGGTTCCTCTGGAATTGGAGTATCCAGGACATAGAGCTTTCGCTCTTGAGTGAGAACAATTCTCAATTTCCTGTACCAGTCGTGGAAGTTTGTCCCATTTAGTCTGTCCTTTTCAAGGACCGATCGCAAAGAGAAGTGATTGTTGTTTGTTGTCATTTTCACTACAAAAGGAAATATGCAATTTTAGTCCAAAAACTCATTTTTGAATTATTTGATTGATTTGAAAAGTTGACGATATAATTAGGCCTTTAATTAATTATCGCTCCCACTATTTTACTTCAAATCGATAGCCCTCACCATCAATTCGGAAGATTGCAGCGTACAACCTTCTAGTGGGCAAGATCCTAAAATCCTCTAAGCCATGGACTAGCTAGGGCTGTCACCCACAACATAGATCTCTCAGGTAGGCAACTCTTGCCAATTGCATCATATGCAACTCTTGATAAGATGTCATATGCAACTCCTTGCCATGATCATCTCCATGCCTCAAGGTGCTAGATCATATCTAGGTCACCTTGTTAAGTCTGACCCAAAGCAAACATGATGAATATGCACCCTGCTTGGGCAGACCCACACATTCATCCTTCATGCTTCCACGAGATAGATGGTGCACCACGCTTGGGTGTGCCCACACTTGGTCGATCAAGCTTTTCATGTGTTTCACGTTTGGAAGGCATCAAAAACTTAATATTTAATGAGGGATTTGGTTTTTATATACATATACATATCCAATCACCACAATACATAGTATGTATCATATACATGCTATATCCCACAGAAAACATGCACAAATGATAAAAGCGATGATTATGGTCATCCTAATGTGATTCCTCGAGCCAAGAGGAATCACGGTCATCTAGGTCTACATCACATGCAACCTGTACAAGATGAACTCTGTGCTTTGCCTTTCGAGTAGATCAACTCATCCAATGAATGACTTGCTCATTCTGGCCTGGTCGTCTGGGTGCCACCAGCCGATCAGTTGGCTCCTCCAACCGATTGGTTCGCCTGGTCGTCGTGCATCTCATCATGGCCACCTCCCGCTCGTCTCGCACCTCGAACCGGTCATCAACCGATCGGCTCACTCCTTGAACCGATTGTCTGGAACGTCAACCGATCGGTTCACGCATTGAACCGATCGTTTCAGCTGTCGTCTGGATGTCCCCCATTCTTTGACATAACAGGAAATACAATCTATCCTATTTTACATTAAAAAAGAGAAACCTCGAGTTACATTCGAGGGGAGCAAAGGTAGGAAAGAAATCTCGAATTATTTCGAGTTACATCAGGAATAGGAGAAGGAAGATCGGTGCGCAGACCGAGATGCAAGCAACCACATACAACCATACACAGATAGGGTTTATTGTCCATAACCATGCTATACATCCACCACAAAACTCGTTTAAGGGCAACGCATAACGAGTGCATTAATAATACATATCATATATGTAAATTAGGATTTGTGGATTTAGGATTGGACATGCATAAAGCCAATATTATTCACATTGTATGCAATAAATAAAGGTGACAAACTAAAATCGATCATATCAATATTCCCAAAGTATAGAGCAGTTGATGTGGATCTGATACCACTATTGGGTTTTAGGGGAGGTATAGAAGGCAGCAGAAACAAAACTTTTCTCCCCAAACCCGGAACAAGGAAATGTGTCAACGTCTATACAATATGAAAGGATGGTTTGTGGAATCATACCTTGTCCCGAGGCTTGCTCGGCGATAATACCTCGCGGCTTGCGCGGTCTTCACCTCTGGTCTTGGACGGTGTCTGTGCAGCTCCTGGTCATACCGGGACTGACGACTCCTGGTCTCACCGGACTGTCGGGATTGACAGTAGTTCTCTGAGCAGAAGAAACCTCCCGCCTCTGAAGTAGTCCACACGGACCACCTGGAACTCCAATCTCCTTGTCCCATAAGGAATTGGAAGGAGTCGCACCCTCCTGTTGACGTACTAGTCACCAACACACTCTCCTGCCTCCAGTTGCAACTGCAGTTGTCTTTCCCTTACTGCACCTCCCTTTGCGGGTAGTACTTGCTTGGGCTCTCTCTCGGTTACCAAAACCAGAGAGAACGACAACTTTATAGAGCAACTGGTTGCACTGATTTGTACTTTGAGAAGCCCCCAATACCCCTATATATAGGAGGGTCATGGGACAGGGTTCTCCATCCCGGGCAATGCGGGACTAAAAGTAGGAGTAGAAGGGTTTGAGATTTTCCACAAAAACAACTAACTCGCAACCTGAACCGATCATTTCACAACTGAAACGGTCAGTTGGGGACCTGAACCGGTCGGTTGACACCTCAACCGATCGGTTGGGACCCATGAGCCAGTCGGTTCATTTCTGAATCGGTAAGTTCGTGGTCCTGATCAGTTCCTGATTGACTTTCCTTCTTTTGTTTCTAATTGGTATCGAATACCAATCCTATTTCCCAATCAAATTGGGAAAATTGAAACGAAAGGAAAATTCTCACCAATCCTACTTTCCAAACTTGCTCGGTTGCACCAGTTGAATCGACCGTTTCAACTCTTGAAGCAATCGGTTCATCCTGACCATGAGCTGATCGACTCAACACTTGAGCCGTCCGGTTCACCAAGCTCATCCGATTGGTTCATCACATGAGCCGATCGGTTGGGAGTGCAGATTGTGCAGAATGAGTCAATTGCGATTTCAATCAATCCGATACTCCAATCAATGTGTCCAACACCTTGAACACTATGATTTTGAGCTATCAATTAATTGAGTGTTTAATTGAACTACTAAACTCTTTTAGTAATCAATCTAAACATTGTTTGTGGACAAAACTCCTCCTCCAGGTTAAATCCTATGTGTGTGACCCTGTAGGTCCATTTCACGTTGGCAGTGAAAGTCCATAACATTTATGACTTCACAAGCAAAGAGCGGTGCCTAGTCACACATAAATGCTACCCAAGTGAAAGTAGAAAGTTGGAGAACAACGTTCAATCCTATAATTCGTGAATGGTGTTTTAGTGAATGTATAATTCCTTTGTCACTGATATCCCAAATGAACTCGAGGCATGGAACAGTCATCCTGTCAATGTTCATTCACTTTCTTGATCTCAGAGTAGATTGAAAGAGATATGTATGACATCAATATCACGTATTGATTCACACATGCGTGCACACCTTTCTCAATCCTACTCATCAAGTGGCCATGGATATCAAACTCCCTCAGGAGGGACAAATCCCATATCTATCACTCACCCCTCAAAAGCCCCATGTGTCAAAGCCACCCAATCATCACCTTTATAAGAACCCATGTTTTAGGACTGTGTTTGATGATGTCAAAGTGTACCCAACGACATGTGTTGAGTGTAGTGATTTTAGGTCAAAGAATCACACTCACCACCATCACTATGAGTACTGACTGTGACTACCATGTCATGGTTCCATGTGTCAAACTCACAGTGGGTCTGTCTGGTACACTTGTTCTCTAACAAGTACCTATGTGTTTGGTTTGATATCTCTATATCATGACTAATGAGATTCCGTCATCAACCAATGCCACAGTCTAGTCTTGTGTGTCATTGTTGTCTATCTACCTTCCACAATGACATCCGACTAGGTACATAACAAGAATGTACAAACTCTTAGCATCCGTATGATCTCATCGTTTAGGTCCTGAACCTGAAGGCATACGTCATTGAGTACTGTCATTCTCTAGACATTCAATCTGTTCTATCACTATCTCATATGACTGAACTAGAAAGAATTGGAAGCTTGTCTTTGATGTTTATCAAATCAATCTTAATGTATCCCACCAATCATCCCATGATTGGCTCTCAGGGCATACATACCAACTGATGATGCTTAAGAAGGTACAACTGATAAAGAAACAGATGAAAGATGCTTAAGACCGACAGAAGATGTATGCTGATAAAAAGAGGTCTGATGTAAGATTCTTAGTGGGAGACTATACTTTTTTAAAGATCAAGCCTGTACGTTCTATTACAAGATCTAAAGTAAAAGGCAAGTTGAGTCCTCTCTATGTTGGACCATTTGAAATCTTAAATAAGGTGGGAGATTGTGCATATAGCTTAGTCTTACCTCCTACTTATGATAAGATCCACAATGTGCTCCATGTCTCTGTGTTGAGGAAGTACGTAAAGGATCCATCTCATGTACTCACCATTGAACCTGTGGAGATTCATGAGAATCTGACTTATGAAGAACTATCTGTGAGGATCCTTGACTCTCGAGTAAAGCAGCTAAAGAATAAGGAGATAGAGTTAGTAAAGGTTTTGTGGAAATATCATGGTTTAGAAGAAACCACCTGGGAGTTGAAAGATGAGATGTTACGTACTCACCCTTCCCTCTTTGTATGAGATTTCGGGGACGAAATCCTCTTAAGGGGTTGAGTGTTGTAACATACTGAACTCCACTATGTACCTCTTTGTACCCTTTTCTATAAGTTTTGTCCTTCATTTTCATTCCATATGTCTTTGGACTTGATTTAGTGGAATTATGATGGTTATTGGATAAATGTTTCCCATATATTCTTAATATAGGGTTGTATGCACAAATACCTCAGTTAGATTTTAGATAATGGGTCTAAAGTGCTAATTGTACACTAAGCAATAAAAAGAATAAAATATTTCGTCCTAGAACTTTCTAGCACTTCCTAGAATAAGAGAAATAAGAGAAAATCTAAATTTTATATAAGGAAGAAGATAAATGCAATAATTAAAGGTAATATGGGAATTAATGGGTAAAGAAGATAATTAGAAAGCTTTTGCACCAAAATTATAATTGGAAACCCATCAGGATAATTTGACACTTAAATTCGTTTTCTTGACCAAAAAGTAACTTAAGGGCCAAGTATCATTTAAAGTGGAACATAAATATAAATATTAATTACTTTATCAAAAGAAAATAGGAAATATGCCAATAAAGTGAAATAAAATACTTAATGTTCACAAATCAGAAAAATAACTCCAAATTCGTATTCTAAAAATAAAAATAAGCCTTTTGTCAAATTTACAACTAATTTGGATAATGTGTGAATAATGAGTAAAATAGGAGAGAGAAAGTGTGTAGAATATTCTATTTATTTAATAAATAAACAAATAATCTCAACTTGTGAATATAATTGCAAAATCGTGTTCCAATCCCTTAAGGAGACTAATGGGTGAAGTTACACAAAAATTAGATAATGTTATCACCTCTTTTGAAGGAGGAAAGAGAAAATGACATTTTTAATTATTTTACATATCAAACTTTCTCAAAAGGCAAAACTAATTCCATATTTCGATTCTACGCGTCAAAATAAGTCAGGATATAAAATTTGGTAATTTTTGGACAACGTTTGAGCCTCCAAATGAAGAGAGAGAGAAACATTTAGGAATTAATTGAATTTTGGTCGAATTTTATTAGGAATCAACTCCTTGTTTCATCTGCGAGATCGGACGACCCAGGGTTCTTCGTGGACCCGGGTCCACTGATTCGAAGACTCACAGTTGTCTTCTACCTCTAGTCATATAAGGCAACATGCCTTGTTTCTCCGATTTTTCAAATCGAATTATCCAAAGTTTTACTCGACGATTTTTGCTAAAACTTTCTTCGTTGGATTCCTTGTGCGTTTCCGCACAGTTTTATCCCAAAAACTTTGGGATTTGATGAGTATTGGAGTAATGCGCAACTGGGGTGCCGACCCTCTCTACCTTCCCCTACCTAAACCCTAGTCTAGGGTACCTTGCCTATAAATATACCAACCCCAATGACCGCCATCGCCTTAGCAACTCGCTCGTGCTCTCAATTTGGTGTTTCGTGGACGTTCTTACCCCCAACTGGCCGCCGAGGACCACCTGGCTTGCGGCGCTCCTCCTTCTCTCGTTGCTTCATCTCCGTTCAATCGAGAGGTACCATCATCTTCGACTCTCCTCCCTCTTTCTTTCGAGTACCTAAGCATAGAATTTGGTCAAGTAATGAGTTTTTGCCCAATTGAGCTGAGCAAGCTTCTCGCTGCTCATGGTGTTCGGGCGAGGGGAGGAAGACGATTCCCCGTCGTTTCACCAAAACACCCCTGGTCGTTTGATTTGTTTGTTTTTCGCGTGAGGGGCGTTCTCGTCCTTTTGCTTTTTGTTTGCTTTGACCGCGCTGACCCTGGCCCGCTCACCTGCTGCGAGCGCTTCTGAGATGCGGGCCACCGCTATCTCTCGCTCTCGATCGCTCTGCTCTGTGTGCGGTTGCCACGTGGCAAGTCATTGTTGGATGATACAAAATAAATCGTAGAAAATTATTCCATTGGTAAAAAATAGAAAATAAATAGTGTGTTGAAATAAGGAAGATGAGATCTATCCATTAAAAATAATTTTGAGTTTTGATTTTGATGTTTGCGAAAATGTATTTTTAGAGTCGATTTAATTAACTAAAAATCACCAAAATTAACCCTAAAAGTCCATATCTTCAAGATATACAATATTATATGTTATCTTGATCAGAAAACCCTAACTAAGATGATGGTGAGGTTTTTGGAGTCTAATTCGATGGTTTGTGTGAAAAGTTAGTAATATTAGGGTTTCAATCTTTAATGAGTATATTTTATTGTAATTCATAGATCTAATGATGAATTAGGGGAAGTGGGTTCTGATTTTGTGTGAAGGGTTGGAAAGAGGGTTCTAGAACACCTGAGGCTAAGGTATGTGAAATTCCTATTTATGTATGTGCATATACTCTTCAGTTGGGAAAACTTTATACCAATACCTATAATACCTAATGAGGCTTAAACTGACCTAAATTCTTGATTCTTGAAACCTAAATTATTTATTGCCTCAAAATTAGTTGTAGTATTATCTTGTTTGGGTTTTTATACCCCACTTCCATGTTACATAATCTTTTGCTTAATCTTGCCATAACTCTTTTGCTAGCATGTAATTAAATGTTCTATTTAATAATAAAGTAGTGGTACTTATGTACAACCACCCATACAGGGCATGTATATAATCGCCCTAGGGGAATGTTTATAATTCTCCCCATTATATTATAGGTGACTGGGAATGTCTTATTCTCCCCTCACTAAGGTTAGAGGTCTGGTTAGTGCCTCAACCCTACTTAGTTAGGTAGACATATTAATTTACATACAAAACTTTATTTATTTTGTTATTGACAAGTTTCATTATAAAAAGCCTCATACTCTTTGATGTCTCACTTTTCAATAAATCTCTAGCCTATTTTACTTGTTACAACTTTCTTTCCACCTTTAGAATAATCTTGTAACACATACGTTTCTCTCTTTTCCTCTTGTTGGGTGTCTTCCCAACCACCCAGGTGCCAGTGTTGTTCAAGGTGAAGGACAAGCTTGAAGGAAGTTTCCCTCAGGAGTTGATCTTTAGTGTTTGGAAAGGATGGCTAGGTTGCTATAGCTAGATCCTATTTATCTTATCTTTTCTTTTAGAATTCATTCATGTAGTAAACAATAAAAGCCATGTGAAGGCTTGTTATTTCTTTATTTCCGCTGCTATTGACATTTTATTATGTATCTGGAATCATGCTTATTTACTTGGAATATTATGCAATCATCCTCAAAGTCTCGAAATTTTGTTAAAAATTGTGGATGCTTGTATTTCCTTTAAATTTTAGTAAAGAGTTGATCTCGCCTCTTTACACATACCTCTACGTGGGTGAAGCCTACGCTCGAACTTATGTTTTCTCAAGATTGTCCCTAGCCCTTTATTCTTATCTCATCAGCTATCCAACATACACCCTTAGCCAGGGTTTTAGCCTACTATCAGCACTACTGACGTATTCTGGGTGCATGCCATGTCCATATCAGCCCATAAGGTTTCCATAGGTTCTTCTCTAACCTCACCAATGAAGGAGTTATCCTTCACTCTAACATGCACGACCCTTTTTCAGGGTATGTCATCAAAGGTACTAGGTTATCCAACCTCTCATGGCTCATAAGACATCGATAGGCATGTCCACCCTCAAACTTGATCTACCATAACATCTAACTCATTATGTCATCTCTTTCTCTAACCTCCACTTATGGTTAGGGTTAACACCATCCATAGGATGTGCCAGGTCTCTACCTATAATTGAGATCTCTGCCTCCATGACTAACTCTCTTTACTTATCCTCCTGACAAGGAGGTCTATCCTCAGGTCTCTCCTGAGGGCATGACAACTTATGTCATACGACCTAAGCATGTATCTATTCTTTAGTTTACGCTTACTATATTAAGCATGTCCATGACATCTTATTTACATGCTTTTCATTAATTTGATGGAGGATTCCTTAAACCTTACCAACCTTACCCATACCTCAAGAGGGTGAGGAGAAGAGAGAAAACCCTAATCCTTAAGGTCCTTAACAAAATTTGAGTCTAGAAGGGATGAACAAGATGAGAGAGTCCTAAAGGTATCTTATTTCGAGTCATATCCTAAGACATCAGTCAGACAGTCATACAATCTAGGAGTCATCATATTCCGACTAGCGGTGCGGAGGCAAATATTGTCAGCCCCCAGACGTGATCCTTTTCTAGACACCTCAGTTTTTCAGACAATCCTCTAATAACTCCCTCGGTTCTATAGAATTTGTAAAACTTAATAATTATTAAAGATTAAGTGAGGAACCTTCGCTCTGATACCAAATGTAATGACCCCACCTCCCGGTAACCCCCACTTAAGGGAGACTAGAAGGTCAGAGCCATTATCCCAATTAACAGGATCAAAGGTTCGACAAATAATCAATAACAATTATTAAATTCTACCAACTATTCTGAAATATGGTAAAAATAAAAACTTTTGCATACCTTTTGAAAACTTGGATCTCTAAACTTCTATCCGCATATGAACTCTACTCTAACTAATCCTCCTTGTATTTTAATTCATGTATTTCACAATATGACGATTTACTGTTTGTCCTTTTCACTTTGTACCTAAAACGCCAACAAACAAAACGTCGGTCAGCATAAAGCTGGAACGTGGGGGAACCAATAATCATGCAATTATTCATAACAATGTATTGCAGTCAATTACCATTTAACAAATAATTTTACATTTTAAGTATAATTGCACGATCCATGCATTCCCTATCCTCTACGCTATCCCTGCAGTGGACCTGGATGCTACTTTCCTTATAGTAGATCCCCATTAAACCCCTCATGGTCCCACCTATAAGTGAACCAATTTCTAGGGTTGAGTCACATGGCACTATCCGTAAGTAGCCCACTCCTTAACTCATGGCATGCTAAAGGGTCTCATGGCACTTCACTTGGTAGCCTAGTGTCTAACCCACGATAACCTAGACCTTACTCTAGGTTATCCCTTTTTAGCCTTTACAAGCCACAGAGGTGGATTTGGATCTAGCCAGTTATATATATATATATATATATATATATATATATATATATATATATATATATATATATATATATATATATATATATATATATATATATTCATAGTGATAATCATAGTCGCTTTATAGTTGCATGAAATAAAAGGCATCCAACCGTTATTTTCAAGCAACCGATAAAAACGTTCGGAAATCACTGTGAAACTAAAGAGATTATTAATAAGTGTAACCACATACATGTTCAGTAGATTTCTCAAGCTAATATCAATTCCAACCAAGAAAGCAATTCAAGCAAGTAATTCAACCACATAATCAAGAATCCTGAAAAACACATGTACTCTATTTACTACACACTTTATCAAGATTCTTTCTATTCAACTTGAAATCACTTCCTAAGGTTTCCGTATCCATTTTAGGGTTTCATTTTGCATTTAGGGTTCACTTCATTTACTATTTTAAACCCTATTTCTATTCAATTACTTACAAACCCAAATATCGAATTAAAGGCACACTTAAACATTAATTAAGCCCATTATGCTTCTTTTATGTTAAAACTACCATTTTTATCCTTTTAATCCATGGCAAGATCATTATGCTCATTCATCATCAATTTAAAGTTCATTATGGTCTAATTCACATATGAACTCGATTTTCCATTAATACTACCTTTTATTCATAAGAAAACCCTAATTACTACATTTAGGGTTTTTATCCATAATTAGGGATTTTGTACTCACAATAGCTTAAAATTATCATATCTTAACTTTAATCATGAAATTGATCAAATAAAGCTATTAATAGTCACATTCACTAATTTTAGGGTTTCAAGGCCCATTAAAACATATTTATGTGCGTGAAACTCTAAATTAAACTAATTACATGCAAAGCTCATCCTTTTCGATCTTAATATTACTTTTTATCATTAACATGTTAATATCAACTTTAATCATCCATTAAACCCCACTAAACACATTAATCATTTCAAAATAGGGTTTCTTAATCTTTAATTCATTAAAGTTGATAATTTGCATTACTTTTCGAATTGCAAGAGGAAACAAGTTCTAAACATATTTTTATTGAATCCCTCTCATTTTTCTAAGAAATTTGCATATATTATTTGCTACTATCGAAGTTACGAATATTTAGATATGAATTTCACAAAGTTTACCTCTTTGGACCAATCAGAGGATGCCACGTGGCCTATATCCCCATGCAATGCAGCGATTTGGAAATATAAGGAATTGACCCATCTAACCTTGGTTAAGTTGCGTGCGTCTTCAGCCCACGAAGGGGCATAACGGTCCAATGGCCGTGTCATCTTCTTCCTCGGTTCAGCAGCAGCATCGGCCGCCTAGGGCATCCCTTGGTGCAGCTCTCCCGCCCAGGTTTGGGCTCAAAATCCACTGGGAGCTTTTGCACTGCCTCCGCCTTGCTCTGGCGCACACGGGCGTCTCCCAAACCTTGTCCAAGGTGGCCAGTTTCTCACTCGCCGGCCATGCCTTTTGCGTCCGCCCCTGCAGCCTTGCGACTATCGTTATGCGCACTCCAGGGCACAACTTCGATGGCCAAGTTGCTCTTCGGCAACGTGGCACATCAATCCACCATCTCGACCTTTCCTTGGCTCCATCTACCTCCATGCTCATGCTGCTACCCATGGCTAGGGTTTAAGAACAAAAACGAGAAAGAAGAGTGGATGATTACGTGTGGGATCTTCTGGATTCGGCCCAGGGTTGTACCCCTTATATAGGGGAGAGTAGATAGGCCCTAGGATGCTCATCCATGAGATCCAAGTTCTAATTCCAATAGGAAGTTACATTCCTTAACTAGGAAGCAAGTTCCTCTCTCTTTCCTAATTCTTTTGATAATCCTTTTTTATTAAATCTTAGGATTTCGAAAAATACTTCTTTTCTTTTCAATGTACTTGCCTTTTAATCTATTGGCCATGAAAACTATACTTTCTTTTAATAGAATATATCATCTCTTTAATAATACTACTAAATCATTCATTATGCATCATATTATCTTCTTATTTGACTTTATTGGTATTTTCTCTTTCCTCTTTTTATTCATTAGGATCCTTGGACCCCAAGAAATTATAATAATTCGAAATTCCTTTTCAAGGATACTCATTATCTTTCTAGATGCATCTATATGCATTACTTCCCATTATCATGTGTATTTCTTATTAAAATATCTCTTTTTGAGGATTTCTCTTTATTTTTCTTTTATTTTTTTTATTGGTATTCCTTTTATCATTAAGAATCCTTAGGATACGAAATTCCACCAAGGACGACTTAATTATACCTCTTTTCTCTTATTTTCCATATTTTATCATTGTTTTCAATTTCTTTCTTAATAAAGAAATACTTAATTGATCTTTACGTTTTTTATTACATTTTCTATGAAAATTTGGATTCCTTGGGACCCAAGGAACCCAAGAGGCATGAAATCCTCCTTTGGATTATATTCTTTTGCCATCTAGAGGTTTCCACATCTTTCTTTTATCAAAAACTCAATTATTTATTTACTAATTGAATTTCCTTGTTATTTGCGCCCAATAGCCAATTAATCCCACAACAAAATCATCAAGGCTATTGTAAACGAAATCCATTTGTTCCAAATAAATTATTTCATTATTTGTTCAAATATCTTTAATATGAAAAATTATCAAATGAACCAAAAAATTGGAGTTGTAACATCCATCATCAACTCAGCATGGGCTTCTTCATTCCATCTCTAACTTCTTCATTTTCCTCAAAATCAGTATCGTTGTCGATAATTACTAGCATCGGCAGATGACATTCCTTCCTCCTTGCCCATAACACAGTGTATAATCCAATTATTATCAAAAGGACTCCTACTATGCTGGCAGGACTAAGAAACTTTCCCAGCACCAAAGCTGACAGGATGGCAGACGTGACAATGCCGATAGGGCTGAATATGGACACAAACACCGGTCCTTGCTTGCCGATGCACCACATGGTGAACGCCATGCACATGCTCATCACAATGCTGCTCTGTTTTGTAAGTATGTTTGGGAAAAACGAAGAGTCAGCGGATTATAAAGAACAATCACTTCGTTCTAGAACAAATTTTCGTCTGGTCAATGAGACCATTAACAAGGATTCAGGGATCCTTACCATCAAGATACACGAGACAAGTACGGTTGTGCTAGTCGTGTATTTCCCGGTATCTAGCTTCCCATTGATGAGAAGCTGGATTGGCGCCGTGAAGACTGCACCCAACAATGACGTAATTGCCGTCAAGGACAATGGTGCAGGCAGATCCCCCAGGGTAGTAGACTGCATGTCCAACCAAGCTTTACTCGGTTACAGCTTGATTACTCTATTAATTGATGAACCAAAACTTTAACGATAGATACGAAAGGTGTGTTCGTGCCTATAAATGGTATTAGCAACTACCTGAAGGATCGTGTTGCAGGATGAGATTAAGACAGCTGAAAAGAGGTAAGCACAGCCGATGATCCACTCCTGGCTGGGCCCCATGTCAACAATGCCGACGTCACTAAACCGAGATGTGGACACATTATCTTTGCCATCCTTCTGCAACACGGTCATTGCGATCACGCCACAAAGGCACACTAGCGTTCCAATGGCCTTGGCGATGCTGTACCTACAATTGGCATTAAATTTCTCCAGTCTCAAGAAACATGCAATGAGGAAGACGAGCCCTGGACTCAGGTTGCTCATGGCAGATGTGATGGCTGGGGACGTCCTCTGCATACCCATTAAGCCGAGGATCTGGAACGCTGTCACCCTGTATCACACTATTGCTCAAGAGAATATATGGATAAATTCGTGTGAACACAAACATTAAGTTTCTGTGATATCTAAAATAAAAAGGGGAACATCGCTTAGCAAGTGTACAATTTTCTTTGGGGTACCATATTGAATGTAGTTGTTATAAAATTAACAAAAACTCCCATATAGATAATAACTCGCAATTCTGAAACTAACTTCTCATACAACATAGTCTTTTCAGAATTTTGTTTTGATTATTTGATACCTATATACGCGCACACACACACTTACAAAGTTGTCTGCCCGAGTATAAGTATCTTATATCTTTATTTAACATGATCACAAAACAGTAATAATGTTACCAACTTTATGGAAAAGACACAAACCACTTGGATTGGATGTGTATTAAAATATATCTCAATCTGACATTCATATCAACTAACGAGAGAACGTATATATTTTGTAATCAATAGTATATTGAACAAATTACAGAAAACATTAAACAATGTCTAATTATATCCCATTATATATAAAAATATGGTTCTTACTTAAGAAACACATCTATTCTAAACAATATAAATCCATGTGGTTAGATATAGTTATCATATTAAACATGTTGTATTTTACATATGTGTGTGTGTGTGTGTGTGTGTGTGTGTGTGTGTGTGTATATATATATATATATATATATATATATATATATATATATATATATATATAGTGTGTGTGTGTGTATATATATATAGTGTATATATATATAGTGTATATATATATATATATATATATATATATATACACTATATATATATACACTATATATATATACACACACACTATATATATATATATATATATATATATATATATATATATATATATATATATATATATATATATAAGAATTGTGTACCCGAGTACATGTAACTTACATGTACCCACCTTCATTTGTGATGATTGTAAACTTCTACTTAATAATCTAACCTTATGGATGTAAAGTATACCCCTTAGATAAGATGTGTACAAAAAATCACCACAATTTGATATTCATAGGTTATCCAATGAAAGAAAATGTATATTTTCTAATCAACGGTAAGTTACAAAAATTGTATAAACCATATATATATATATATATATATATATATATATATATATATATATATATATATATATATATATATATAAAGAGAGAGAGAGAGATACATGTGTTACTTACGTATCAAAACTAATTTCATGCAAAACCCAAGCGATTGATCTTACTTATTAGGTTAGACATATAAAGTTTAAATTAATTTGGATCTAAGTATCGTCTCAACCAATTACAACAAATAAGAAAACAATAAATTTTTAAAGTGTATCATTTATGTCTCATCTACTTAGACGAATAGTGTGTAATTGATTTTAAGAAGATCGATGTCTTGGATTTTAAAATAACATTATGTTGGCACAAAAGAACAAGAGTATAATGTGTCTCTCACACACTTGAGTTATTCTACATTGACTCTCTCTCAGTGTATTGTAAAAGTTTTGGATTTTTATTTATAGAGATATAACATATAGTGAGAAACATATAAAGATATCATTCCCATTTAATTAAAAACATAATAAATATTTCTTCATGAATTTCATTTACAAAATGAACAATGAATATATGTTACATATGGAAATGAGGAGAATTGTGACTAAATACTTGATTATTTTAACATAGTTTTTAGTATTTTTTACAATAGAGACACAATGGTCATGATTGTGAAATTTTGAGGAATTTTATGCACTTTCTTGAAGTTGTTCGATTTGTAATTTCCTTAGGTGTTTGGAATAGTATGTTAGGCTACATTTGGTAAAACTTTTAAGATAATGAGTTTTCTTTCATTTATATATAATTGATGGAATGAAGCTTATCATTTAAATTGGTTTAAATATGTAATAGAATTGTATATACAATCATTCAGATAATAATATTGGGGTAGAAACATTGTATAGTATATCTTAAGAAGAAATTTGGTTTATAGGAATCCAATAAAAGGAGAAGAATTTTTGATTGATTCTTGCTTTTAAGGCTCACCCATTCCTACATTGCATGATCTTTAAGAGGGGTTTGTGCATCACTAATAACTATCCCTTAAATAGAGACAGGCATAATGCAAAACCTATATAAGAAGTTGTACCTATGGAGGTAGGCTGGGATAACCATACCTATAGGGAATGTCCCATAATAAAGGGTGTTGAAAGACTTGGGGTATTGACAATTGTTTCAAACCTCATAAGAGAAAGAAGGGAATTTTAAGGCCCATGAAACATCCAAAATACTTAGTGGCCAATTTTATAATGAAGTAAATTTATAAATGAGAAAAAAATCCAAATCAACTCATCTAAGTGAGTCAATAACACCTTGATAGATACCTCGATATTGGTGGAAGGATCTACATGTAATCATGAAGTCTGAGTTGTGCTTATCACTTGCCATAGTCCCAGCGTATTGTTTTACATGTCCAAAATATAAAGGAAGAATAAGAAGAGAGGATTCAAGGGGCAAGTCAACACATCACCAAACACACATATCCCCAATGTGCACCATATAAAGCCTAGATGAAACATGTAGTTTTACCTTTGATCGACTTAAATATGAACAATTAGTTCATAGGTATCGAATATGGATGTGTAGTGATTTTTAGTAAGTACAATAAAATCTTAGAAGGATTTAAAGACAAAGATGATCTAGCATCTAAATGTATTTACATTTATATCACAAAAATATAACATATATTTCCATTATATTTTGTTATGGTTACACCTCATATGGTGTTGGGAAATTGGGACAACATATAAGGCAGCAGAAATAAAAATTTAAATGCCCATTTTTCAAAACAACAAGATCACATCAGGACAATATATCTAGGAAGAAAGGTTTGTTAGGTTATACCTGGTCCTAGAGCAAGTCCAACGACATTACCCTTGTAATGGAAATACACTTCTTCTCCAAGTAGCAACGTGCTTCTTCTTTAGGCAGAAACACTTGAACTATTGTCAGCAACATCGTCCAAGTCTGGCACCACGGACAATGGTTGATGGTGTCCTCCTAGAGACAGGAAACAACCTCCATCCTCTAGAGTAGTCTACACTGATCATCGGGAACACCACGTGGTACTACCAGAGCCAACACGAAGGAGTTGTCCCTTTGAACGTCAGTTTACTAACACTGATTTGCTCTCCCAAAATTATATCTCCCTTGCTATCCCTCCCTTTATCGGGAAGGAGTTGCCCGTGCTCTCTTTTGGTTACCACAACTAGAGAGGACAACAATTGTAAGGGCTAATTATCATGTATGACAAGCCCCCAATACCACTCTACTAATAGGAGAAGCTAGGGTCCGGGTTCCCAGTAAGAATTGAATTCATGAATTTTTTGGAAACTTCAAACAGTGAACCAATAGGTTCACTGTCTAACTGGTCAGTTGGCAAGGTGAACCAATCGAATCACCATATGAACCAGTTGGTTCAATATTTTCCTCTTTAGAATCAAATTGGCATTCAATATTCGATTAAGGCAAAATCATGACATCATCATTAATCCTTGATCCAATCGAATTGGCAAGTGAATCGGACGACCCGTATGATGAACTGACTAGTTTACATCATGAAACGATTGTTTCACATTGTGAAACAATCATTTCACAAGTGAACTGGTCATTTCATATGTGAAATGGTCGTTTTATATGTGAAGTATTCATTTCACATGTCCAGTTCAACCAAATATTCAACCAATTGTGTTTCCAATTGACCTGACACTTCAACTGATTAGTTCAACACTTGAACTGATTGCTTCAGAGTCATATAATTAGTCAACTTTGAACCTCAATTGTTTAATTAAATACCTAAACACCTTTAGTAATCAAGTTAAACATCATTCATGAATAAACTCCTATTCCAAGTGCATCCTATGTGTATGACCCTATAGGTCCCAACTTACATTGAAAATGAATATCCATAACCAACTTATGACATCACAAGAAATGAGTGGTATCTAGAAACACATCATTGCTAGCCAAGTAGTTTGGAAAGTTGGAGAATGACTTCAACCTACAATCCATATCTGTTTTATCGTGATCATATACTTCCTTTGTCTCTGATATCCAGATTGAATTGAGGCATGGAATCATCATCCTCTTCAACGTTCAACCCATGTTCCTTGAACTAGAGAAAACTGTATGAGATACATATGAGTTCACATATCACACATTGAATCACATGAGTATGGCCATACATCTCTCAGTCTCACTTATTAGGAGGCATGGATATCAATCTCCTATAGGGCGGATAAATCCTATCTACATCACTCACACTCAATCCCCATGTGTCCCAATACACCCGAGAGTCACCTTCATAGCAATCCTTATTCAAGTGTTGTGGGATGATGTCAAAGTCCAATGAATGGCATATGATGAGTGTAGTGACTTCATGTCTAAGAATCAAAATCACCACTATCACTGTGAGAGTTGATTGTGACTATCATTCCATGTTATCCATGTATCACTCTCATGGTATCCATGTATCACTCTCATGGTGGGCCAACACTGTTCTCTAACATGTACCTATGTGCCTGACTTGATATCATATATCATGACTAATGAGACTCTGACATCATTCAATAGACATTCTATTCTTATGTATTATTGTTTCCTATGTTGCTTCCACAGTAATATCTGACTAGGGATATAACAATAACGTATGTACTCTTATCATACATATGATCTCATTGTTCAGGTCATCAACCTTAACACATATGTCATCGAGTAACATCATTCTTTAGACATATACTATTTATGTGTCATCATCTCATGAGTGAGACAAACATGATATACATAATTACCTTTATTATTATCAAATCATGTGTCTAATATGACACTCCAATCATCATATGGTTGGATCTTTGGGCATACATGCCAACACACTCCCACTTGCACTTAGAGACAATCACCCATGAATCTTATTCCAAGTTATCTTTAACACATCCATCATGTTTCTTCTGCGTAAGCACTTTTATAGTGGGTTAGCAATGTTTTCTTGTAGTCGGTATATTGCATGTTTCACATCTCCTCATTGTATGACTTCTCGTATGAGATGGCAGTACCACAGTATGCCTCCTAAGATTCCTTACCTATCCACACAATATATCTACTATCCCATCAATGGTTGGAACCTCCCACAACTTCATCTATATGAACTTCTAGATCTATACAATTTCCTCTAATGTTCTCATAACACCAATATACTTGATTTCTATTTGTAGATTTAAATAATTGTCTCTAGCTCAGAACCCTTTCCAGCTTACGGTTCTTGTTTTAAGGTCAGACACAAATTTAAATTGTGATCATTAATTTTATTTTTCATTTTGAAAACTTGAATCGGTGTAACCCTTTGCACCCAACTTATCCTTATTACCATAACCAAAGAACTAATCCTTTTAGTTCTTCTAAAGTACTTAAGGATGTTTTTATGGCATTCTAGTGACCTCTACTAGGATCTGACAAATACCCTCTTGTCATGTCCAATATATGAGATTGCTAGTTAAGTATATATCATTTTGTTATGTCTAATACATATGAGATAATGAGATGAGTATGTTGCATACATATTAGATCCAATTGCGAATGCATATGGTATATTATTCATGTTCAACCCATGTTTCAGAATACTAGGAAACTAAACTCTTGAGAGACTAAATCCATGGGACATGGATAAGTTTTCTCTCATTGACTTCTGCTTGCTAGACTACTTCAGCATCTAGCCAATTTTTATGTTCTTTATTACGTCAAGAAGATTTCTAGATCTATCTTTATAGATATCAATTCCTATCGCATATGATGCTTCACCTAATCCCTTCATAGAGAAGGTACTTTCCTTGCCAAGTTTCAACATAAGGACATTATTCCCCATCATTATTTGGAAGAAAGATATGCTCCCATTAAATCTTTTGTAACCACTGATTTCTTCTTCATTTTGACTCAAGTCAAACTGTTTGACTATTTTATCAAATTGAAGATTCCACTTCTGAGATGGTTTCTTCAATCTAAAGATTGACCTTTGTATCTTGTAGACTTTATTTGCATTATTGGATTTATAAAACCATTAGGTTGTGTCACGTACACATCTGATACAATATTCCAGTTAAGAAATTTGGTTTTAACATCCATTTTGTCAACTTTCATAGTCACATTAAGCTGTAACAACAAGCATTATCTTGATGGATTTAACCATGAAAACTGGTGACAAGATTTCATCATGTTCAACACCTTGAACTTGTTTGAAAGTCTTTGTAACCAATCTACACTTCCATGTTGGTCTTCTCTCAAAGACCTTAAATGAACCCTATGGTTTTTACCCCTTTAGGTGGATCCACCAAGGTCATACCTTGTTGGCAAACATGGACTCCATCTTGGATCTAATGGCCTCAAGCCATTTCTTAGACTCTGGTCTAGCTTCTAAGTAGGTTTTTGACTCATCATCTATGATCAACTCACTGCCTTCTTTAGTTATGAGATATCACAATCCTTCAAACTCGAGGTGTGTTCTACTAGGTCAATGAGATTTTATGATACATAAGGAATCTTGAAATTCCAAAACAATTTGTGGTTCTCATTATTCACTTTGTACCCCTTTAGGTTCATATGCTCTCTTTTTTGTCTTGAACATTTTGAGTTCTACTTTTATCCCACTGATTCCTTTGGAACTAAGTTCCCTTTAGGAATACAACCATCTTGTCAACAAATAACGTTGTTGTTGTATTGGAATAGAGTAGTATTCAATAAAAAATCATTAATGTGATTTATGGACAAAGATTTACAAGAAAATATTTTCTTACATAAGTTTGCAATGCTAATCTTTATCAAAAACATATTAGGACACTTCCCATACCATATCTCATATGGTGTCTTTTGAACCATTTTAGGTGGTACATTTTGTTAGTGTAAAGAAAATGCCAAAAGAAAACTAGAAGCTCAGTTAGATTTATTAATAGTCACACCATGATTTAACAAGGTTTGATTCCTTACTGAAGGGGTTGTAGCTCAGGTGGTAGAGGACCGGTCTCCCTAGAGTAGGGACCCGGGTTTGAAACCCCTTGGTGGACACTTCAACCATCCATATCCCGTCACGTAGCTCGACCTATGTGTGGTTTAAAATGTTCCCCCCTATCGTGAGGGTAGGTGAGGGTGGACCTAGGGTTTATGTTTTCAACGAGGGTCAAAATCATGGCACTCATTTGGGGTTGGCCCCACATCATTAAAAAAGGGTGTAATTCCTTCTTTCTAACACACCATTATGTTTCAGGTGGAGTTCATTGTGATACACTATCATAGTCTCCCTAGAAGTTTCTCAAAGTCTTAGTATAAAATATTTCAACATCGATAATATCAAAGTGTCTTAATACTTTTACCAAGTGGGATATTTACTTCATTCATGATCTCCTTGAATACATCAAGAGATCTATACTTGTATTTCACTAACTACAAATTACCATATCTATTGAGATAATCAGTAAATACAATGAGGTAATAGTAACTACCTTTAGAATTTATTCTAAAATGTCTATATACATCAATATGTATGAGCCCCAATAGAATAATCTCTCTTACACTACATCTAGTGAAGATTCTTTTATCATATTTCTCAATATATAAGACTTGCATATCTCTATTGGTCCAAAAATCAAAGAGTCTAGATAACCATCATTATGGATTCCAAAAATGCATTTCTCATTTATGCGCTCTATATGATATTGTAGTAGGTCATCAAGTCATTCATTATATGTGTCATACACATTTGTCTCTACAACTATCACTATAGATTGTGATACATAGGGCATTGCCATGTAACATCAATTTATTTATGTCCATATAAGATACATGATGCCTTTATTAATGGAAGGTATATAATAGAAATTCACTAATTCCATTTTGTGCCCATGAATGATAGCTTCCAACTGTAGTGTCGGCAACTCTTGCTCCACATAGTTTCTAGCTTACTTCTTCTCAGGTCTTGAAGTGGATATATCTATCTCCTTCTTCTTCCTAAGTTCCTCTAAATAAGAGGACAATTCTTTTACCAATGTCCAACTTGTGACAATGGTGGTACTTCCTTCCTTAATCATTTAATTGAAAAGGAAAATTTTCTTTTGCACTTATCCTTCTCCTTATCTTGTGTGTAAAAGACTTGGACTTCAGTTTAGCCGCAGAACTCTTCTTGGCATTGTCTTTGCCCTTGGACTCTATTTCACTTATCATCATCATGAGTTTGTCCATCTTCATAAAATTCCAAGCATCTAATAAATTAGCTATATGATTCAACAATGATTGCATAATTATATATGTTGTCAACTCTTGACCTAAAAGAAATACCAGTCACTTTACTAGATCTCCCTTTGTTAGTTTATACTCAAACATCACTTTGGTGACGTTATACCTTACTTTTTTTACATGATTCTTGATGTGTTACCATCTAGAGAATATCCATGTTTTCATGTTTTTTATGCAATTGATAGTTCTAACAACTCAACATAAGGTCTTTGATGTCTGTGGCATCAATGTCATGCTTCAAGTAAGCATTCATTCCAGTCTTAGGAGCATTTGGAGTGGGCTCCTCTGGCTCTGGTCTTTCAGGGACATAGAGATTTCACTCGTTGGTGAGAACATCTCTCAAAGTCCTAAACCAGACATCAAACTTAATCCTATTTAGTTTTTCCTACTAAAAGATTGATCACAATGATAACGTGTTTGTGTTTGCCAATAGATTCTACAAAGAAATTTTGCAACTTTTTAAAATATTTTTTATTTGTTTAATTTAATAAATCTGATGATATTAATTAGGCTTTTAATTAATTATCTCTCCCACTAATTTGTTCAAATTGATAGCCCTCACTACGAGTTTGGAAGGTTGCAGCGTATAACCTTCTAGTGAGTCAATATCCAAAACAATCAAGTCAATGCCCAACCAACATGGCACTCATGACAAATTATTATGGTAGGCCACATTTGCGAATTGCATATCATGCAACTCTTGGATAAATGGTGTACACAAATCCTTGGCACAATCCAATTGCATGCTTCTAGGCACTTAGTCCTATTAAGGTGACCTAGTTAAGTCGGACCCACAAGCCAACACGATAGAATATGCAATCTGCTAGGACAGACCCACATATCTACCGTCACACTTCCACAAGATAGACGACGCATCACTCTAGGGCGTGCCCACACCTATTTGATCAAACTTTTCATGTATGTTTCTTATGGAAAACATCTTAGACTTATTATTTATTGAGGGATTTTATATATAAATGCATATACATATCCAATCACCACATACTTATAGTATGTATCATATACATTCTATAACAACAATGAAAGCATGCAATTTGAAATTTATGAGCGATGGTAATGGCTAGACTGATGCAATTCCTTGGAGCCACAAGGAATCACTATCACCTATGGTCCACATCATACGTACAACCTATTGTTGGTGAACATTTGTGCTCGAATCAATCTGGGTTGATCAGTGCAATGCTTGAATCGATCGACTTGCCTCCTAGTCACTCAGTTGAGCTTTTGAAATGGTCGTCTGGTCTCAGGTTCAACCAATGTCTGGACTCCTCAAGCTGATTGGTTGGAGAACCAGTCGATCAGTTCAATTTCAGCTGTTATCTGGCTTCCTTGGTCCTCCAATTGATTGCTTCATCTCACAAGCCAGTCAGTTCATCTTGGTGTACATCATCATCTCATGACAAACATAAATTAAAACTATCCTATTTCATATTACATTGTAAAAGGGAAAAACCCGAGTTAAATTTGAAGGAAAATAGAAAGAAGAGCATTAGTTTATATGTAGAAGGGAGGAGAGAGGATAGTATACAAACCGAGATATAAATAGGAATAAACAACCACAACTTGCATATATAGATCTAGGGTTATTGGCCATAATCATGCTAATATCCACAATCAAAACACTTTTAGGCTGACACATCAGATAGTATATATACAAATATATATATATATATATATATATATATATATATATATAGTGTATTCGGAGCTGAATACACTCAAGTAGTTTTTCATGATGCAATTTTTTTTTCAAAAATCTAATCCATTGATCTTCTTAAACATCTTGTTAATATATATGTATATATATATATATATATATATATATATATATATAGAGAGAGAGAGAGAGAGATAGAGAGAGAGTCAGGCTTGAATACACTCAAGTAGTTTTTCATGATGCAATTCTTTTTTTCAAAAAATTAATCAGTTGATCTTCTTAAACATCTTGTGAATAGCTCATACACAAAATTTGAGCACATTAAGACATTTATAGGTCATGTTATAAAGACCACAAAAATTATGCATTTCAAATTAGTTTTGTGCGTCGATTTTGTTGCCAATGGATGAGTGACTTACAGTCATCCAAATGGGCTCAAAATTTGTATGTAGCCTAGTTATAGTATGACGGTGAAGATCAATGGTTTACATTTTGTAAAAAATAGTCTTGATATGCAAACACACTTGAGTGTATTTGTGTGATCTATACACTCGAGCATATTCTAGCCTGACTATATATATATATATATATATATTAGTTTTTCAAATTGTATATATATATTAGTTTTTGGAATCGTATATGGTATTTAATCAAATATGCACATTAAACAATATTAATATTTACATCACATGCAATAAAATATATCCAATCATATCAATTTAAATCGACATACACTATTAATTGTCGTGGATTTTATACCTTTGTTGGGAAATCAGGATGATAGATAAGGCAGTATAAATAATAATTTAAATGTCTATTTTCCAATAGCAAAATCACATCAACAACAATGTACCTAGGAAGGAAGGTTTGCAAGGTTATACCTGGTCCTGGAGAAATTCCAACGACATTACCCTTGTAGCAGAAACACACTTCTTCTCCAACCAGTAGTGAGCTTCTTCTTCAGGTAGCAACAGTTGAACTATTTCCAGCAATGGCCTCTTGGTCTGGCACCACAGACAACGGTTGACGGTGTCCTCCTAGTGATAGGAAACAACCTCCTGCCTCTAGAGGAGGCCATGCAGATCACCAGGAACTCCTTTTCGTACTACCATAGCCAATAGGAAGGAGTTGTCCCTTTGAACGTTAGTGTACTAGACCTGATTTGCTCTCCCACAATTGTCTCTCCCTTGCAATACCTCCTTTTATAGGGCAGGACTTTATCAATCTCTCTATTAGTTACTACAACAAGAAAGGACAAAATTTTCAGAGATAATTGTTATTTCTAAGAGGCAACTGATACCCCTTTATTTATAGGAGAGGTTAGGGTCAGGGTTCCTAGTCTGTGCGATAGTCAAAAGAACTAAATTCACAATTTTCTCAGAAACTTCGAGTAGCTAGCCGATCGGTTCACTGCCCAACCAGTCAGTTGACAGGGTTAACTGGATGACTGACCTACTGATCGGTTGAGTTCAATTGTTTCCTCTTTAGAATCAAATTGACATTCAATATTTGATTGATGCAAAATCATTACATCAACATTAATCATTGATCCAATCAAATAAGAAACTAAACTAGACTACCTAGATGATGAGCAAATTAGTTCACATCATGAAACAATTGTTTCACTTCATGAATCGGTCATCTCATAAGTGAAGTGTTCGTTTCACATGTCTAGTAGCCAACTATTCATCCAATTATGTTTCCAATTGATCTGACATTCCGACCTATCGGTTCAACAGTCAAACCGATCAGTTTGGAGTCTAGTTAGTCAAATTTGAATCTCAATAGTTTAATTGAATACATAAACACCTTTAGTAATCAAGTTAAACATCATTCATGAATAAACCCCTATTCCAAGTAAGTATTGTGTGTGACCCTAGAGGTCCCAACTTACATTGGCTAAAGCATCCATAATGAGCTTATGATATCACAAGCAATGAGAGGTATCTAGGAACACATCATTACTACCCAAATAGTTTGGAATTTGAATAATAACTTCAACCTACAATCCTTGATCAATGTTACCGTGATCGTATAATTGTCTCTAATATCCAGATTGAACTTGAGGTATGGAATCGTCATCCTCTTAAACATTCAATTCATGTTCCTTGAACTAGAGCATTTTGTCTCAGATGAATGTGAGTTCACATATCACCTATTCAATCACATGAGTATGGACATACATTTCTTAGTCTCACTTATCATGTGGCGTTGGATATCAATATCTTGTAGGAGGGAAAAATCCCATTTACATCACTCACAATTAAACCCCATGTGTCATAATGCACCTAAGCATCACCTTTATAGAAATCCTTATTCAAGGTCACATTGGATGATGTCAAACTCCAACAAATGACATGTGATTAGTGTAGTGACTTCAGGTCTAAGAACAACAATCACCACTATCACTATGAGAGTTGATTGTGACTACCATTCCATGGTATCCATGTATCACTCTCATGGTGTGTCTATCTGATACATTTCTCTCTAACATGTACCTATCTACATTACTTGATATCATATATCATGATTAATGATTCTCTATCATCATTCAACACACACTCTAGTCTTATGTAATACTATTGTCAATTTTGCTTTCACAATAATTATTAACTAGGAAATGACAACAATGTATGTTCTCTTATCATATATATCATCTCATTGTTTAGGTCATCAACCTAAAAACATATGTCATCGAGTAACATCATTCTTTAGACATCTACTATGTATGTGTCATCATCACATGAGTGAGACAAACATATTAGATGAAATTACCTTTATTATTATCAAATCAGGTGTCTAATGTAACACTTGAATCATGACATGATTGGCTCTCTGGGCATACATACCAACATATGGATTGATCAATATTTACATTATTTCTTATATAATGACTTAGTGAAAGAAACAAAAATCAGTGTATTGGAATTTCAAAGTTACATGTCAACCAAAATATAATGAGAAATTATCTTTGACTCTACTTTCACCTAAAGATCATATACTTATTGAAGTATTACAATCAAATTGTTATTTGATATGTTTAAAGGAAACTTTTGAAAGATTGGGTTACTTAATGAGATGGATCATTAGTAAATATAATTATCAATCATTAACAAGATTAGAAAATTTGAGAGTATTAAGGGCACTTCAAAAAATATATATGGCTTCCAGAGCTCCTGAAGGCGCGGGCGATAAGGTGACCAGGACGGCGACGGATCCTCGTCGGCCGCTTCCCTGGACTGATGTGCGGCGGAAGGGAAATCCGACTGAAGAAAATCTGGTTCAATGCGAGCTCAACACTGAGCTAGAGAAGAATCCGCTCAAATGGGAAAGCCTAAAGCCAAGAACGAGAAGGAGTGATACTGATCTGAAGAAGAATAACATAGAGTTGTTGAACGGAAAACGTGTGTATCCAAGGGTGGAAGCAGAAGAGCATGCAGACAAATGGAATAGATGCTTGTTGGGGTACATTGTTGATTTTTACCCGCATATTCCCACGCTTGTGAGCCACTTCTATAATGTCTGGAATGTCAAAGGGTTCTTTGAAATATTCGACAGGGGTGAAGGTTTCTTCCTGGTCAGATTTGAAGAAGCGGAAGATCTGAAGATCGTTTATGAAGGGGATTGGTACGTGAGGAGCAGACCAGTCATGTTTAAGAAATGGAAATTTGGGGAGAAGCAAACCAAAGCCATACTAGTTGATGTTCCTGTCTGGGTCAACATTAAGAGGTTTCCGATGGAACTATGGGACCAGAGGATGTTCAATAGAATTGGGTCATTCATTGGAAATCCTGTGAAGATGGACGAGGCGACGAAGAACCTGCAAAGACTGGATATAGCTCGGATTCAAGTTCTGATGAGTAAGGATGCTGAGTTTCCGAGAAGATTGATGTTAAGGAGTGATGACGGTGCTGAACATGAGATTGAACTCGAATACGAGTGGATCCCTCATGTATGTAATCAGTGTGGGTTCATGGGACATGATGACTGCAGGTCTAGTGATGAGAATACTGTAAGGAGGACAAAATTGACAAGACATACAAAGGTCTGGGAACCAAAAAAGAGATGTGCTGATAACGTATTCGAAAGAATACCAACTGAAGCTCTGAAGGATTCTAATGAAATCATTATTGAGGAAATTGCAGACTACGTTGAAGTTACTACAGGTGCAGCTATTCAAATGCCTGAAATGTTGATTACTGAAGATGAGAATTTATCCAGAATAGTAAATGAAGGCTTTTATGATAATCTGAATCTTAATATAGATGGAAAAGCTATTGAGTGTAACACTGATAAGTCAGAAGCTGGAAAGGAAGAGTCTGTACAGTTGTCATCAAAAAAAGGACTTGCTACGCCTACTCCTGTTATTTTTGTTCAAAATGATTCTCATGTTAGTGATGGAAGCTCACAGGCGTCTTCCAGTTCAGTGAAGGTAAAAGCTAGAGTTATCGATCAAAAGGAACCACCTAAATGTCAAGGAAAATTAAATATAGGAATCAGAATTGAAAATTTGGAAATTGCTCCCATCCCAAGGGAATTGGACTTAATCTCTGAAAGCACTGAGGCTGCCAGTTCAACAGCCGAAGTTATCAAATGAGTACATCCTGTACCATATCCTCTTGGAACGTGAGGGGTATTAGTAATAAACTCTTAAGTGTCCAAGAGGATGTAAACAGGGCAAACTATGATGTGTTTGTCCTTGTGGAGACGAAGCTCAGAAGTAAGAAGATTGAAAAAGTTAAGAGGAAATTTTTTGATGGCTATAATTGGATTTCTAACAGTAATTCTCATGTTCTGGGTCGGATTGTGGTCCTGTGGAAGGAGGAAAACTATAAAATCATCAAAATGGATGAATCTGACCAGACTGTTCATTTTTGCTTGGAGAAGGATGATATTAACCTCAATGTAACTGCTGTTTATGGGCATAATGATGACTATGATAGAGAAAGTTTGTGGAGAAATCTGGAGCATAGTTCTTTGATGAAAAATGGAGGTCATTATTGGGGATTTTAACACTGTCGGGAAAAATGATGAGAAGATTGGTCTCCAACCACCTTCAAAAAAGTCCATGGAGGATTTTAACGATTTCATGCTTGACAATGGTATGTTGGAGATGGATCTCCTTGGGCCCCGTTTTACTCGGAATAATCACCAAGATGGTGACGACTTTATTGCTACTAAGATTGATAAAATTCTCTATAATACGGAGTTTCAAGCTAAGCATGATGAATTTCATGGTGAAGTCATCACTAATTTTATTAGTGATCACAATAGACTCATGCTTGTCATTGGGAAGCCTAGAAAGTACAAGACTCCTTTTCGGTTTATCAACAGTTGGGTTGATCATGGTGATTTTCAGAATATTTTACTTGATAGTTGGAAGATGGAGGTTGATGGTCATGCTATGTATATATTATACAAGAAGCTTGAGAATTTAAAAAATAATTTAGTGAAGTGGAACAAGGGGGATTTTGGGAATATTATTGAGAAGGCTGCTATGGCGAATTTTAATGCTCTTGAAGCCCAGAAGGCTGCGGATATGAATCCTACTGATATTACTCTTAGAACTAAAGCTAATAGTCTAAGAAAAGAAGCTAGAGAGGCTTTGGCCAGAGAGGAAGCTTTATTTAGACAAAAGTCTAGAACCCTTTGGTTAAAGGAAGGTAATATGAATACTAAATTCTTTTATGCTTCCTTGAGATCTAGAAGGGTCAGGAACTCCATTAACTGCCTCAACATTGAAGGAGTTCTTTTGAGAGATCACAATGTGATTAAGGAAACCATTACCAACTTTTATGAAGATATTTTCTGCAAGGATTATTGTGGTGAGGTTTGGAAGGGGGTCTGGAATGGTTCTAAGATTACTCAAAAGCACAACGAGTTGCTCACTAAGGCTGTTACTAAGAAGGAAGTCGAATATATCATTTCTGGTTTAAATGAGGACAAAAGTCTTGTCCCTGATGGGTTTAATGGTTTATTTTACAAGTTTGCTTGGAAGGTTATTGGGGATGATGTCTTTTATGCTGTTAAAGAATTCTTTACCAACAGTAGTTTACTGAAGGAAGCTAATAAAACTTATATTACCTTGATCCCAAAGGGGTCCGACAATTCTTTGATTTCAAATTGGAGGCCCATTGCCTTATGCAATATTTTCTACAAGATTATATCGAAGATTCTGTCTAAAAGACTGCAAAGTTGTTTACCCTTCATTATTGATAGCAACCAATGTGCGTTTGTTAAAGGAAGATGTATAAAAGATGCCACTCCTTTGACGAATGAGATTATTAGTGATGTTATGAAAGGCAATGGGAGGAATATGTGTATCCAGGATGATATCTCTAAAGCCTATGATTCTGTCAGCTGGACGTATATTTTTTCTGTTATGTACAGGATGGGTTTTGCTCATAAATGGATTCGTTGGATTGAACTAATTCTCAAAACAACCTCTTATCAGGTCCTGGTTAATGGTGAAGCTACCAAAACCATTGTTCCGTCGAAAGGGGTTAGGCAAGGTGACCCCATTGCTCCTTATCTTTTTACTATTGCCATGCAGGGTTTATCTGAGATGATCAAGAATGACGTTTCCTACTGTCCTATTAATGCTTCTAGTAGTCTAAGCTGTTCTCATCTTATTTTTGCGGACGATTTAATGCTTTTTTCCAAAGCTAACAAAGACAAGGTTGTGGGCATCAAGAATCTACATGACCAGTTTGAAGCTATCTCTGGTCTTAGTGTGAATAAAAATAAGAGTATGATCCTCATGAACATGAGTAAGGAAGTAGATGATATTTCTAAAGTGTTAGGCATCAAGATCGGCAAGTTGGATGACACTAAATATCTCGGGCTGCCTTTGTTTGCTGGGAAGCTGAGCAAAAAACATTGCGAAAAGCTTGTGGATAGACTCAAGAGAAGATTGGAAGGATGGAAGTCTAATATGTTATCCTTTGCAGGAAGAGTTGAACTTGTTAAATCGACCCTTTCCACTATGCATCTCTACTAGACTATGTAGTTCCCTATCCCTATGTCTACTCTTGACGAGATTGACAGAATGTGTAGATGTTTCATTTGGGGCAGATCTGATAAGAAGGATAATGTTCATTTGCTGAAATGGGATATTGTCACGTTACCCAAGAATGAAGGGGGTCTTGGCATTAGGAAAATCAAAGAAGTGGCTGACTCTTGCCTTGTTATTAATGCTTGGGATATCGCTAGGAAAAAAGATTCTCTCTGGGTCAAGTGGATCAATGAGAAATATCTAAAGAAAGATACTTATTGGAGCATCGACAACTCTACAAATTTCTCTTGGATGTTTAACCGAGTCATTCGTATAAAGGATATGCTCCTTAATTTTGTTGAGATTAAAATTGGAAATGGAAAGCTTGTTGACATTTGGGGTGACCCCTGGTTCAATGGTAAGTTCTTTCATGAGATATTCGACAAGAATGTCTCTATTTGGGCTGCGATTCCTAAAGGTGCTAAAGTGTGTTCTATTATTAAAGACGGTAATTGGAGCATTAAAGATTCTAGATGTTCCAAGATGATCTTAAACAAGCTGAAAGAAATCAGTATTGATAATGACAAGGATGACAGATATCTTATGAGGGGCCTGAGCGAGGGTAAGTTTAAGGAGGTGTGGAATCTCATTAGAACTAAAGAGGTTGAGAATTTGAAGTTTGATTGGCTTTGGAAGATGAAAAGTAGCATGAATGCTAAAATCCACACTTGGAAGGTTATTCATAATAAACTCCCCACCACTGACTATTTGAGAAGAAGGGGGATTCCTGTGGTCTCTATTTGATTTCTGTGTATGAATGATTACGAGGATACTAATCACATTTGTTTTGATTGTAAAGCTATTACTGAGTTATGGGATTGTGCTCTTAAAAATGATATGATTGAAAATATTCTGGATTGTTGGGAAAGTATAACTAATATGAAAAGTTTGAAGGCAGGTGTCACAGTTCCTACAGTTCTTTATCATATTTGGCTTGAAAGAAATAGAAGAGTACATGATAATACCTATAAGAACATGAGTGCCCTTTGGAAGATTATTGAGGCTGATATTAAGATTCTTGTTGATTGATTCTTGTAGACCTCCTGGGATCTGGCCTTCTGGTTGTCGAGGTCACATCTTGATCTAGTGGTGGTGCTTTGTTGTTTCTGTTTTGGTGATGGTCGAGTATCTTTCTTTTGAATGTGAGGCCCCCTTCCCAATGGTTCTTTTCTTTCTGGCTGAGCGTGATGTTGTTGGTGTTTTTGGGGTTGCTGGTGGTGCTGATGGCTTTCTGCTGCTGTTTTTTTTTCTCTTCTCTCTGTTAGAGCTGCTGTTATCTTGATAGGTGGTTCTTTGTTCCTTGGAGGTTTAATGTTTGTTGTGCCCTGGTGTTTGTTTTTATAAGAAGGTGTTGTTGGGTCTGTTTTGGTCTAGGCTGGTGGTTTTGTTTCTGGCGATCTGCTCCCCTCTCACTGGTTCAGTAATGGTGGAGTCTTGCTCCCTTCTCACTGAGTGTGATGGTTGAGTGTTGGATGATCCTTTCTTGGCGGTTCCTTCTTCTCTTAGTTGTCATTATGATGTTGGATCGTCTTCGAAGTTGCTTGAGTTTCCCTATTGGCTGGAAGATGATGCTGGTGCTTTCCGGATGATCTGTTTGTGCTTTCTGGGTTTGGGCTATGCTGCTAGCAGGGGTTTTATGATGTTTTGAGCTTCTTCTGATCATGTCTTGATCTCCTTTCACTGAATTAGTGATGTGATGGCTGAGTTCAGCTCTCCTCTCATGATCAGTGATGATTGAATCTTGTTCTCTCTGGTTTCTGGCCTTGCTAGTTTCTTCTGATGCTTCTATGATTAATACTTTTGGATGATGATCTGCTGCAGTTGTGATGATCTGTTCTGAGCTTTGGAGGCTTTGATGGATGAGTTTTTTTTAGATGGCTGTATGGTTCTGAAAATTTTCTTCGTTTCATGTCTATAGTTGTGGTTTCCCTGCCATTCTTTTAGCGAGGCTCTGCCCATTCTGTTTTACCCCATTCTTTTATATGTAGCCTGTATAGTTTTTTTTCCTTCTGTCTATCTTCTTCTGAAGGTAGGATGCATTGTACAAACACTTTGTTAGAAAATACAAAAAAAAGCAACACGAGTTTTTACCGACCAAAAAAAAATTTGAGAGTATTAATACTAACTAAGATAATGAGTTATTAGTTTATATTTTTATTAATTAAGGCTATCCTTGATGAATAATTTTCTTTCAATTAAAATAATTAATGAAAAATAAAATTATACATATTTATGATACTTGAGTAATTTAATTTTAGCTTTGTTACATTTTAGGGAAGTAGTACTTAATGTATAGATTGTTATCAAGGTAATGTATAATCATACCATACTGGTTGTTATGAAATATATACATAGAAAATATTATGCTTTTAGGTGTAATTACCATTTTGATGATAAATTTATTATATTTATACTTGAGTTAAGTCTTAAATATAGAATTTTGGCTTTTTAAAACTTTATGATAAGTGGTCAATGTTCATATAACAACTCGTTTAGTAATTATTTGATATGATGTGTTCTATAATGTAAAAATATTTAATTTATGTTTATATGAAATAAATTAGATATTTATTTTCTCAATAGGAAAAGGTCCTTTTACAGACATGAATATAAGGTTTACATGAAATTTATAGATGAATGATGACATCAATGATTTATGAAAACTTATGTGCCTCTTGACTTTTTCAATATTTGATCTTTAGAATTTCATGATAGTCTTTGAGAATGATCCTTAAGACAATTTTAGAAAATAAATATATGTTTAAAATGTGCTTTTAATATGTTAATGCTTCATTTCTTGTATTTGTTGGGAAATATGACATCACATTGGCAGTAGAATGTGCACTCCGTCATGGTGTTTGTGCAGCTCCTAGTTAAACTAGGACCCTTCAGACTGCTCCTCCATGGACAACAGACTTAGGCAACTGTTGTAGCGACTCCTCAGATCTCGCCACTGACTGCAACTTGACATACCCTCCTACCAGTAGGCAAAGGGCTCATGCCTCTAGACTAGTCTAAATGGACCAACTAAAACTCATGTCGTCCTGCTAGAACAGACAGGAAGGAGTTGTCTCTCTCTCTGGTGTGCTAGTCACCAACATGCTCTCCCAAAACAATGATCAATGTAAGAGTATAATTCTATGGAACAATTGCTCAAATAGAGTATAATTTGTCATTCATTAAACCTAAACTTAATTCTTCTTGGTTTCTAAAAAAATTCTCAAGCACATGACTATGTTGTTGGTTCATGTTCAGTTCAAGGTGGGCAACATAAAGCAATTTATTTTGTGGAAGGATCCAATGTGTGTTGACAAATGCACTGTCATTCAATACTTTGGGCCTCAAATTATTAGGATGATAGTTAAAGATGAGTATTTCTATGTTCATCATTATAATATTCATGGGGGTTGGTCCATTCCAAAAATAGAAGGTACTGCATCAAATTTCATCAATAATATATGTATGAACTCACTATCAATATTGATTAGAATATTAAAGTGAATGGTGGTAGAACCCTTGCACTCCAGGATGCCTAGAACATTTGTAGAGAAAGGAACGCTAAGAATATTTGGCATGTTATATTTTACCTAAGTTCATTCTTATGAGGGTTTTCATTTTCTTATGAAGTTCATTTTGAAGAGAATCCTGACTCATGATATATTGAAATGTTTTGGTTTCTACATCACCTAAGTGTTCTATGTGTGGTAGATATGAAGAATGTTCATAATGCCACATAATTGATTGTGATGTTATCTTGAAGATCTAGAGTTTCTGAGAAGGAGTTTGGCTTTATGTCTAGAAATCTTACTAATTTCCTGTCTCTAAAGAAGAAAACAAAGACATGTACATATTTTGTAGCTTGCTCGATATATATAGATAGAAATAGAAGGTCAATCAATAGGCAATCTTTCTATCTTGGAACCATTTTGTTGTTCTTTTCTCAAGATGCCCCTAATATGTAAATTTAGTTCCTTCAATTTTTTTACTAATTTTCTATCTACATATATGAACTCTAGTCTTATCAATGATTGACCAGAGAGGTGACCACATGCCTATTGTAGAAAAAATAATAAAATTTATGTGGATTCTAAAATGAGGAACAATCCCCCATCCATACCCATCATGTCTAGGGATGGAGATAGATCAAGCAAATTGATCTCACTTGAGTGAGCTAAGAACTGATGCATTGACAAACAAATCTATTGAAATGGGTTCATTATGGTGGTAAAAATACAAAGAATATCATGCAAATGTTAGAGGGAATTCTATGAGGGATGCCATACACACCTATTTTAGACTTGGTGTTCCACTATTAGAGAAATTAAGGAGGTAGGACATGAATCTACAAACTATTTAAAATAGTTGTATAATCAAGGAAATAAGATACACAATAATATCCAACACCCTAGTAGACGGGTTATGACTAATATGAATGTTTATTTGTGTCTAACTATCACAATAGATGAGATCAAGCACTATACTAGTCATTAGGTGTCTCAAAGGCACATAGCCCAAAAAATTTCAATGTGGCATATTTCCACAAGATGTGTCAAAGTGTCAAAGATGATATGTAAGATGGTGAAGTTGTTCATAGTTATGTCATGATTATTAGAAGCATGAACCATTCATTTCATTAACTGATACATAATAAGAAACATGCTAAAAGTATGGAAGACATGTGTCCCATTGTGTGTTTATTTGTAATATATAAGATAGTGGTAGATCTTTTATCTTCTTAGTTAAAGAAGATACCCCCTTATAACCTCTCTTGCACAATATTCTATTTTGAAAGGGAGACGCATTGTTGATAGTGATATGATGAAGTGCACATTTAAACATAGTTCATTTAATTACTCTCTTACCCCTCATAAATTGTGTTCTAATTATGTTGGATCCATTCCTTAACCAAAGAGCTCATCTAACTTTCTGGATTGAAATATCATGTTTTGAACTGATTTCATACACTTATTAATGTGAAAACCCTACCTAGGACATATGTCATGATACCCATTAAATATTTATTGATCCACCATGTTCAAAATTATATAAAACTTTTTGATGTATGTTATTGATCATATGAATCAGATCTGGTGCAAGTTTCATCCCAATCATAGTTTCCTACTAACCATTATGGATTTTCGAAGTCTTGTACCCTAAATCTCAAGTTTCCCTCTTGTTTTTCTTCCTTTTCTTTTCCTTCCCTATCCAAACTTCTAACCTGATATATTTTCATCCGTGAACTAGGACTCCCAACCATAAAACTCATGTGAGGTGGCGCTGGTTTAGATCCTGACATAGTGAACATTGGTTCTCAATCCAATTATACAAGGGTCATCTTCTAGCTTACACCAAAATGGGAAACTAGAAGAAACAATGCCAACAAGTTTCTCTCCCTCTGTCCATAACCTAGATATACTTTACATTCTCATCTCTTCTCCTATCCTCTCTCTCACTCCATTACAAACCCAACCATAGGTGGTTTCATAGAAGCCAATTCATTTTCCACTAAGAATGCCCCTTTGAACTTGCTCCCGCTCACTCTAACAAGCAACCAAAAACCCAAAACCTAAAAGCCATAATCATAAATCCCTTTCTCCATAAAACTCACCCATAATGTTCAAATCTCCCCCCTTGACTATTTACTCTCTTTTTCACCACTCTTTTTAAAAATATTGGCACTTGAGCACCCTCACCTTCCTCATCGTCTCACCCTACAATTCCTAGACTCTACATGACTTCCCTCCATTCCTACACAATCCATGCTCGTTCTTAGGTTGCACTTTAACTTGCAAGCCCTCTTCGTGGCTAACTCCACTTATTGAGCCTTACCATACTCTCCTATCCTCTTACAATTTGACATCGGTGAAGTGCTCGATTGTGTGAAGAGGAAATATTAGTAACTAATTGCATAATTAAATGTTGACCAAATAGTATGAGATGCCTACTGACTCCCCCTCTCATACACCCACCTTCAGTGCAATGGAGAGGTCAAGACCAATTGATCTTGTATAAGTCAATTGCTTCCTATCGATAAATGTCTTGTGCCATTTGAAAACATAAGGGTTTCCTTCCTCTCCAGTCAGATAAATAGATAATAGCTAAATCACGAATAAATCATAATAAATTATTTTTCAACTAAAACTTACGTGCAAGTAATCAACATTAATCATAAAAATGAGAGTAACATGAATAAAATAAAATCCAAATCTATATCTGGATATTTTTATGATGTTAAGTTTAATTTACATTTCTTTATTATTTGAAAATGATAAATGGAATACATTTATTGTCATAAACATCCAGACCCTAGTCCCCTTTATTTCAATAATTTCAATGAAATTTGCAATCCTATTATGTACCCTGGTGACTCTTGAACATAATAATAGTAACATGGATATGATATGTGATTAAAGATCTAAACCTTAGGGTTGATTCCTAAAGAGTGATCTCTTGATTATTAACCATGGGTTAATAACGTAATATTTCTTTATGGCTCAAAAACTCCTAAATCTAACCTTGTTTAATTACCTGATGATTAGTTTAAAAACTAGATCAAATTTTAATCTGTATTTGATACCTATGCACATGAAAATGATATAAAATATGTTTATGATTGGTTCTAAAAATGTTCAATTATGTGATTTCCCCTATCATATCTTGAAAAGAAATATTGGGTAAATATATAACTATATCTTTACTTGGAAACTCTAGATAATGAAAATATAATCCCTTAATAATAATTTAGGGTTGTCCTGCATGAACTAGGTTGGGTTTCATCATTTAAATACGATGTTGAATCTCATTTGTAACATAATAATAAACATCAAAATTTTTCTAATTGGGATCAAGAATGAAAAATCTACCTAGAGTATATATGAGGATCTAAAGACTTAATTGATTGGTATATTTGACTTATATTTTTGGAAAATAATTGATACTTATCTTGCTTTTAGTAGGGTCTACTCAAATTTTTGACACCAAAAAGCATAGTAGATCTCTACCACTGAATAAAATTATATACTAACTCCTGCCTTTGTGATATGTATTCTTCTTCATGTACAATTTTTTTCTATTATATTGTTAAAGCTATTATTTCCTACTAATAAGTCTTCCTTTTGATCATATATATATATATATATATATATATATATATATATACTACTACTACTATAAAAAGAGAGAGTTCTCCGAATAGTTCAAAAACACCCGCCCAAACTCATCGTGACCAATCACACAACACCATTTTTCCAACGTGTCAAAACGTTGCACTCTCCTTCACTCAATCTGCTCTCACATTTTTTCAGCTTTTTTTACTTTAAAAAATGATTTAATTTGAATTTCCCGAACGCACTCTTTTTGAACTGTCTCACATTTGAATTTGAATTTTCCATGTCCTTCTCTCTCTCACCCATACCTATCGGTAAAACATAATTTCCGCCAATGCAAAATCTAAAAAAGGTGGGTTGCGAAGTAGTTATCTCCATGCTTTTGTGTTGAGATAGTCTTCAACAACTACCGTAGAACGTGCCATGCCGCTCTCCTCAGGCTGAAAATGTGGGCCTAATCAATTAGTTATATTCCCTTCCCACCTCCCCCAGACCATGACTCACACCACCGCCGTCAGTGTGATCCACCTTTTCCCTATTCCATGCTTGATATCTCCGGCCACACATTATTCTCTCATGCCATATGGAAACGATTTAAGCTTTTACTTTTCATCCACCTCCATTACTTCTGTGTGTTTACTTTGTCTTGGAGTGGCCGCAAGGAAGGTTTCTTGAAGATGCAACTGCAGAATGCAGAAAATATTTGCAGATAGCAGGCCACTGTTGTTCTTGGCAGCTGGGCGCGCACAAGAACTTTGACAAAAAGGTAATCGTTCATTATTTAAACTCCTACCAACATGTGTGCTATTATCCATTCCAATATGTTGGATATAGTTCTATCTATCTAAACTTCCTCTCTCTTTCCTCTTCAATATGATGTTGTGTGTCTGCATGCCTATCATTTTTCTGTAATATGTTATGCTGGTTTTGGTCAGATATATACTTTCTCTGTAAGCCACATGATCATAGAAATGATTGAGCCCCCCCTACGAACACATGAAAGAGGTCACAAGATCATGCCGCCAGCTGGTAAAAGAAATCCCGCACCACTGTGATAGCGTGCCCATGGTCTCAACGCTTTGGGCTGACATCCCAAGGTTTGTACTATTTAGCACTTGTACTAGCCAGTATTCTTTGCTCTTGCGATCGAGGCAAAATCAAAAACTCAGTGCATATCTAGAGAAGCATATAAGTAAGAGGCGGTCGTACCCACAGGCATAGTCTCAATTTCTAACTGTACTACCGATCAGAGAGAAGACGTGTACCCATCATCGGCCTCTAGGGGGTGTTTTCCCGATGTTTAAAATGAACGACATGTCATAGAACTATAGAAGACCCCTGTGTGACAAGGGTTGAGACACCGTCAGAGGACGATGTTACAACTTGGCATCCTCATCATAAGGTGTGTAGCATTTACCATACAGGAACCTGAGAGCGTCGCTCTAAAAAGATTGAAGTGCAAGTCGACGCCTACGATAGAGGCGATGGGGTTCCTCCAGAAGAAGAGGTACGATGCCAAGAACCTTGCTGCCAAGTTCCAACCCGTTGTGTTGTGGCCAAGGAACAAGGTACTAGGTAACGGGTTCCGGCCTGAGGAGTGAAATTCTTTGTGAAAAATTGATGTGGATTCCATCTTATTATTGACATGCAAGGGACCTGCAAGTACGACAACTACTTCCTAGAGCCTCCTGATTACCTTTACCGCATGGTGTTGGGGTCATATTTATACATGTTTATATCTTCATAATTATGTGTGGATTTCTTCATGCCAGAAACTACTTCCTCTTTATGTGTAGATTTCTTTATCTTATGCATGTCGTTGAGTTGTTGCCATATAAAATTTCTTCCAGCAGTTCAGGCTGAATTACAACCATCTGTTATTAATGATACTAATTGTAATACTTTCTTAGTATTCCAGGATGCAACTGCAGAAGATATCTTTGCTACTATGTGATCAAGGTGCAACCACAGAGGATGTCGTTGTTTGCAGAGTAAATGATTGCATCATCTAAGTATGTACTATGTTCATAGCTATTAGACTGAGATATAGATCATATATACTTTCTTTGTACTCCATGTGTGTCAAAGTAAAGATGATGTTATATTGGCATCTTAAACGAAGTGTGTTAAAAGGCAAATGGATTGCAGGCCTGAAATGTTATTTTATAATGCATATTGTTGATAATGGTATAAATATGGTTAGAAACATGTCATATATTTATTATTTCTAACTTTTACACAAAGCATGTGTATTAAAAATATCATTTATAATGTGTTGAAAAATGTAAATCTATTAACTCCTCTATGGATGCCAATTTTTCATATCCTTGTAAAAGATGATTTTACACTGTTAGGGCATCAAGTAATTTTTCTTCAATCTGTAAATTTTTTCAGAAGACCACGACTCTGTCAATTTATAAATAAATTATGCACATAAATATATAGCTAAAAAGACCTAGTAAAGTCATTTAATTAATATCATGTTTAAATATGGATAAAAATAAATATTGTGTGTGTATTCCTATGCTTATATATGTGTGAGGGGGTCTTTAGCAATCTTCATATGTATGTATGACATGTCAACCTTTAACCTAACTATTTAACTCACAATTTTAACATCTCCACAACAATAATTTTTTTCTTGAAGTTATATAAAAAATATCTAATCCATGAAATCTTATTGATAGATTATTGTTCCTTAAAATATAAATACTAATGTAGATACATGGGGTTTTCTTTTGAATCTAATGGGACTTTTTTAATCTTTGTACCAACTTGCACCAAAAATATTGAATTACTAGACAAGTAAGCATTTACAATTAATTGTGATTTATCATATCTCTACATAATATTTACTTATCATTTTTACCAATTTATAAAAATATTTTTATAATTTTAACAGTTGTAGATTCCGATTCCTTTGCCTATATTTCTTATTCTAACTATTGAAAGTGAGTTTGTCTCTAAAAGACTAATTACACCAAATGATACCAGGTAAGAAGATAAACAAATGCCAACATTTTTGTATATTCTTCACAGATGCATTGGCTTTCTTCATAGCCAACACCGAACCAACCACACATGTAACAGAAAACACAGATATAATCATATATTCAGTGTTCCATTCCTACACTCAGCACATTGCGTGCACACGTCTGAAATCTTATTCTATAATGAAATAGTTATATCCTATACTATAGTGTTGGATACTTAACATTGCACGACTATCTATGCTTCTAACTCTTCAAATGATATAATTTTTTTCTTATTTGGTATGATGTTATCATTTTTATATGGTGGCAAACGTCATCATTATGGAAGATAGCTTGCCAAGACAATAGAGGATGGGAACCAATTTACTCTATCTTGGCATTTTAGTTAGTCCCATTCAATACTATGTATCCCATACTCTTATTTATTTAGGAAGTTGATATTTTATGCATGTATAAGAACGTTTACTAAAAGTTTCATTTTTTCTTTTGAATTTCAAGTGATTTGTTTTTATCTTTGTATAAACATGCACAAGAAATATTGAATCACAATATATAAAACTATTCATTTTCTTAACTTTTGAGTTTTTTGCATTAAAAATAACCTTTAAGAATTGTCATATTTAATCGTCATATTATGTGGGTATATACATTTATGTATAAGGTGTGCACTTTCCAAAAGAAATGAATAAGGTGTTTGTATTCATTTTTCCTTTTGAATCTGATTTTAGTTGTTTCCATAATATTCACTTTTTTTTAGGTAAAAAAAATGTTAACAACGGAAAAGCTTTAAATTCTACATATGAAAACAAGCCTAATTTACAAAATGTTAACAACGGAATATATTGCTTTTTACTTAATATGTAATATAAACATTTGAGGATTTCTCTTTGATAGACGAATAAGAGGTGAGCAATGTCTAATAACAATATCATACACATTGCATGTGTGTTTTTCTAATTATTCAAAAACAACATGTCTCTTTTCTGGCAAAAAGTTTGTTGTTTCTTTTTCAATAAGATTTCATGAAAAAGGTCCTTTGGTTTATAACACATCTTTTTTATCTATTTAGCATCTAATATAAATCAAACCAATACATTGAGGTACGTGCATGTGCACGTGTGTGCTCACTAGTATATATATATATATATATATATATATATATATATATATATATATATATATATATATATATATATATATATATATATATCTGTGTGTGTGTGTCTGTGTATATATGTGTGTGTGTATCTATGTATGTGTACATATGTATGTATATATGTATATCTATACTACTATAAAAAGCTATTATTTCCTACTATGCATATCTATACTACTATAAAAAAAGTGAATCTTATGAATTAATTACTTTTATGCAGCTGAACAATCAAAGCGCAACATTTTCAAAATACTTCACTCTCCTTAACTCTCTTTGTTGTCTCTGTTGGCCGAGGAGTTCTTCACTTTGCCTAAACTACCCATTAATCACCTAAATGGTCCATTACTCTCTTTCCACTTTCACATGCATTTCCCATTGCCGATAAAAACGGATGACCATTATGACTCTTTAAGTGATCACTACCTTCTCTCCCCAATTCCTAAACCGTCCACTACTTTCTCTTCACATTTCCAAATCAGTTGCCCATTCATATTCTACTATCATTTTGAATTCATCATTACTGTGATTGTGGAAGAACCGCTAGTTAGTCTCTTACACTTTTAATTGATGGCCATTTCTCTTCTTATGCCCACAATCACCAATGCTAAAACCACCCAGTACTCTATTTCCACTTTTGTATATCAGTTGCCCATGTATATCCCCATTGCTAAAAGAAACGGGCGACCATCATGACTCCTTAAGCAATCAATATATTTTCTCCCTATTTCTGTAACCACCCAATACTTTCTCTTCATGTTTTCAAATATCTCAATTTCACTTCACAAACCTCAAAACAGCCATGGAGACTACAGGGGATGCGTAGCAGACTCAAGTAGAGATAAACATCGTCAGGACACAGTTCAAACTCTCTCCCAAAAAGATCCCACTATGCTGGAGGGCTCTACAACTTGGGAGTATGCCCCAGCCTGACCGTCAACATTACAGTCGACTCTCAAATGTTCGTCAATCTACTATGTCAAGTAGAAGGACAATGCCTTCTCCATCTTCGATGACTTCCACCCACTCCGGAAAGGTGACCTCAACATCACCTACGATGTGATCCAGTCATATGGTGCCACCTACCTCATGAGAAGCAACATGGAGAACCGTAGCCCACTTGGGTGAATAGATAACTGGTGGCTCAGATGGAGGTTTCCGAAGACTGAGTTCATTAGTAAGATGAAAGGTGTTGTCATCACACTCAGTGATGTCTCCGGCTGCATCAAGGGGCCCCAAGGGCATTGCTACCAGGACATGGACTTCTGTAGAGTGCTTTATTGCAAGCTCAGACCTACCATTGTCGTCCTCTAGCCGTGGCTAGCCAACAACGACAATAACGATCACATCCCATTCTGCTGTGAAAACAACACTATCCTCCCTTTCAGATGGCAGTCTACAAAATGTCACCCGACATAACCAGACAAAACTGTACCCATCGAGGATGGGATATAAAATGGTCCCTTGGATTGCTCAACCCAACTACGTGTGTTCCACACCCTTTTATATCATCCCAACTCTATACATATACCCAGCAGACTCCCGACCTCCTATGTGGCCATCACAACATGGCAGGTCACACGCCCATTCAATGCCAATCCCTGTTGTAGGGTTTCCTTATCGGCCTTCAACAACAACTCCAGCGTTCCTTGCCAAACCTACGCATGCGGATGCCACAAAGTTGGAAGAACCAACATCACCATTGTTCTGATGCTGGTCCCACCCGACGACGTGTTCATCCCTTTGACAACTGGGTGGAGAAGGCCCGTGCGTGGGACAATATGTACACTCTCCACTTTGATTCTGTTCCAACTCAAGCCACCACCTTTCACATCCAATGTTTCCACATTCAACACTTCTTAGTCCCACTACACCAAAATCAAATGCGTTCATGCCCAAATGATGTAACTAAATGTTCCACAGTGGGATAATGTCAAAGTCAGTTAGCAAAAATTTTGAAAAGCCGATTAACGATCACACTCTACAGAAAATTAGAAATACGCAACCGCCTAAAAATGTCAAAAGAACTTTGCACCTTTAGGGGCCGTTCGGCTCCCATCAAAGTAAATTACCGGTATTTTTTCTACAGAAACCAGAGGGCCGTTCCCTGTTAACTGATGTTGTCGCAGCGGGTTTCAGTTCACCAGCTCGTCCGGGGAGCCCGGAGGCGACAGAAACGCGGTGGTTAAAAAGCCTGCCGATTTTGAACTGTTTTACAAATACCATTTATATATATTAAATTGGAACGCTGCTGTATTTGTGAACACCAGTTAGTTATTATACTTCAGCTGCTGCCCGTACAACAATACGGCATTTAGAAATTTCTGTCCCAAACTAGACCTTATGTTAGAGCTTTGGGATTGCACTTGGTGTCAGCCGTTCTTCAACTGTAAAAGCAGACAACGGTATCAATGTGACTAGTTTTTTTAATTTGATTCAACTAGACACTTGCAGCACAAATGTAATCATTTTTTTCATTTTCTTCATTACTTTGTGCCCTCATAACAAGGCACGCTAACATTCGCAAATGCACCCCACCGTCTTGCTCCAATTCAAAGTTTTATGATGTAGCCTAATGGATTCTTTTTCTGTGATGCAGCATGTAGGGATGGATTTTTCCTGTTTCCTCATATCACCCTTCTACAAGGTTTGTGTGTTGCCTCCTACTGCATCTATGCTCAATATCACTCAGAATATGCAACACCAACATCCCCACAGGTGTGGAACTTCTTTTCCTACAATGTTTATCACATGGCATTTTTTCTCCCCACTGACAATACCTACCGTGATGCATAATTCAATTTGGAATATCTAGTCAGATATCATCATCATGTCTAAGGCTTGTTGTATTTCCTTCGAGGCCATTTGCTTCTGCAATCACACCACTACGGACAACAACACACTCTTCATTTATGCTTTGTTGGATGGAAATATTGGATCTACAAGAACGTAGACGCCAACCACATGATCCCAATCTACATATTGGGATATATGGTTCATTGAACAGATTATGCCAAACATCAATCTCCTACTGGAAGTGCTTTTCTCTACCAAGGATAATATAGGTAGTCTCATTTCCATATCTTTTCATATACTAAAAAATTCAATAATGTTTGTTTGTTCCAAAACTTGTTGCAAAAAAGTTACTTTGTTAGCATATTATATCATTAATGGGATTGTGATCCAAAGATTACTCAATGACAATGCCACTTCTTTATTTTATTATAATTTATGTTACTACTTGAATGATACACAAAAATATTGAATAGAGTGTTGGAGACAATAAAGTTTTTGATTTCTATCACATAGGGAATGTTTGGTACGTGATGAATAGAGGGCAGGGGAAGAGGCTAGAGCTCTTTGGTTGGAAAAAATGATGGAGAAGGGAGGGGAGGGGAATGGAGGGGAACAAATTAAGGGTATTTTCGACCACTTATGTATAGTTCTCTCCCTATTAAATTTGAGTGGAGACCAGGGGAAGAGAAACACTTGGTGGGAAATATATTGTAATGGTTAAAGAAAAATATAAAATGTGTGAGAGAAGATGTAAATAATATGATGGACAAACCAATATAGCCCACGACTAATGTGAATAGAGGAATATTGTGTCACGTAAATGCTACATTACACGGAGGACCATATAGACTATTGGAGGAGTATTTATTAAAGTTTAGATTTTTTTGGATGAGATAATCTATTTATTAAAGTAGTCGTAGCCTCTGTTCTTCCTTCTCCCTAGCTTTTTACCAACGGTAAACACGGCCGTGGGTGTTGGCCTACCACGGCCGTGCTGCCCAGCACGGCCGTGGTAGGCCAACACCCACGGCCGTGTTTACCGTTGGTAAGGATATGAACAAATCTATATGTAATGCTTTATGTAAATTCTAGGATACGAACAAATCTTTTTGTTTGCATATATTTGTGCTTCTAATCCTAATGCTTGACCTAATTCAGTAAATTTTGATGCATGTTGAAATAAGATTTAAACTTGTCCATTCTACCATCCTAATTTGATTTGATTAAACCCTAACATTGATGAAACCCTAACATTAATTGTGATGAAACCCTAACATGTACATATCTATTATTGTGTTTGTTGGCCTAGAAAACCCGTCCAAGATTTACTCATTAGGAGTAAATCTTGGATAGTCCCCGATTTGGGACTGTTCTTGAACACCTAATCTCACTTAGGATGTAAGTGTATAATGTGTATTGGGTTTTCGAGAAAATTTCGGTAGCATTTCCCCGTTTGTTCTTTAAGTACATATGTACTTAGAGAACAACGGGGAAATGCTGCCAAAATTTTTTCGAAAACCCAATACACATTATACACTTACTAGTGAGATTAGGTGTTCAAGGATGGGATAGGTGGTACACATTTATTATATATAAGAATGACATCACATGTGTTTGTTGGCCTAGAAAGTGAACAATCATTGTTCTAAATATTACTTGTACATTGATATCAATTAGAATGAACAATCACTAAATTATATACTGTTTGTATGGAGTCCGGCTTCATTGTAGATATCTATTATTGTGTTTGTTGGCCTAGAAACCCATCCAAAATTTACTCATTACGAGTAAATCTTGGATAGTCCCCGGTTTGAGACTGTTCTTGAACACCTAATCTCACTTAGGATGTAAGTGTATAATGTGTATTGGGTTTTCGAGAAAATTTCGGTAGCATTTCCCCGTTTGTTCTTTAAGTACATATGTACTTAGAGAACAGCGGGGAAATGCTGCCAAAATTTTTTCTCAAAAACCCAATACACATTATACACTTACTAGTGAGATTAGGTGTTCAAGGATGGGATAGGTGGTACACATTTATTATATATAAGAATGACATCACATGTGTTTGTTGGCCTAGAAAGTGAACAATCATTGTTCTTTATATTACTTGTACATTGGTATAAATTAGAATGAACAATCACTAAATTATATACTGTTTGTATGGAGTCCGGCTTCATTATATACTGTTTCATAAAGAGACAACATCCTCGAGCAAGTTCAATGTGGCTTGCTAGAGAGCATAATAAGACTTTTACTAAGTGGTTTGAAGATAAAGTCTTACATCAACTATCTCAAACACCAAATGATATTACAGAAACTATCAAATGCCTCGCCTTTAAACCAAAACTGAATGTTATGTCTTATGAAGGGTTTAACATTAATGGATTCACATATTACACAAAGCGCCAAGATGATAAGAGTGACGTCCAAAATAGTGGGGTCACTCTTCAAGCGTCGACTATGTACTTTGCAAGTGCAAATAATAAGAGTCCACGTGAAGCTAAAATGTCATATTATGGTGTCATTGAAGACAATTGGGAGTTTTACTACATAGATTTCAAAATTCCGCTCTTTAAATGTAATTGGGTTGATAACACCAAAGGAGTTATAGTGGATGAATTGGGTTTCACTTTGGTGAGCTTTGAAAAGATTGGCGAGAAGGGTGAACCATTCATATTGGCATCACAGGAGAAACAAATATTCTATATCGATGATCCTGCAAATGATAAATGGTCGGCTGTTCTTCATGGTAAAAGACAGTTCATTGAAGTCCTATAGATGAAGAAGAGTACTATGATAAGTATGATGACTCCAGTCCATTCTCAGTTGGGTTGCCAACTCCACAAAATATTGAAGCTAATGACGACTTATATGTGCGCAGAGATCACAATGAAGGATTGTTAATTGATAAAAGATCACAATTTTAGAGACATGTATGTTTATACAAATGCTAAATGTTTGCCTTTTTCTAGTTAATACAAATGCTAAATGTTTGCCTTTTTCTAGTTAATACAAATGCTAAATGTTTTCCTTTTTCTAGTTAATACAAATGCTAAATGTTTGCCTTTTTAATGACATTTTCAGATGGCTGACCATGATGAGCATGATGTCCATGATGAGCATGAAGTCCATGATGAGCATGTTGTCCATGACGAGCATGGCGAGGATACCAATGTAAGTTCTAAAAACATATCCTGTATTTCTATAAAATTCATTATCTTCTAGTTATGTCATATATCCTATATTTCTATATTGGGCTAATTCAGTGTGTTTATTTTTGTCAAATTTTAGGTTGATGATGCACATGTACCCACTGAAGCACTGGAGCAACTTGATGCGCAGCACCAAACACTTAACAAGAAAAGGGGCATCACTCTGTTGAATAAGTTAATAGCGCTAAGTGGCAGTGGATCCAAATTGGTTGTGGAGTTTGATAATGGAGGAAATGCAATTGGAGTGAACCGCAATAATTTTATAAACTATCTTGGGTGTACCACTCGGAGCCATTGTGGTGTTAAGTATGATAATTGACATAAAGTTCATCAGGGGAAAAAAGACTTGATATGAAAGGATTTATGCGTGAGTTATTATTATTTGCAATTCTATTTTGTAGATTACAAATTCTATTATTTGCAATTCTATTTTGGATACTAGTTAATAACATTTCTATTTTATAGAATCTGTTTGCATTGGATGAGAAGTTGCATCGTAAAAGTGTGATGCAATGCGCTGGAAAGATGCTTAGAAATTATAGGACAAATATGAACAGAGAATACATAAAAGAGGGTGATAAGAAGAAGAAGTCAGCCCTTGAACAATGGAACTTCTTGGACAAAGAAGATTGGGACAATTTTGTTGCTTCAAGAATATCTGAAGAATTCAAGGTATTAGGGCGTCACTCCCAATTTAATTAATATACATTGTATTCACCTATTCAACATTAACAATTAGTGCTACTAACCAAATCATTAATGTGCATACTAACTAGGCCCTCAGTGACGCACAAAAAGCAAGGCGTGCACTGAATGTGCATGACCACACTATGGGTCCAAAAGGCTATGCAAGCGTTCGCCAAAGACTACAGGCGGAGTCTGCGGCTACTCAGGAGTCTGCCACACCCATGCCTCGCCATGATATCTGGATAGCTGGGAGGAAAAATAAGAAGGGTGAAATAAAGAAGCATGTAACTGCTGAGGCGGATGTGAAAATGGTAAAATACAACTCTTAGAGCAATCGTTTGAATATTGATTATTTGTGGTGTTAACTTACCAATTTCTGTTGATGGTGATTAGCGGGAGCTGCACGAGCAGAGGAAACAAGGCACGTTCATCCCTCAGGGCACAAGGGATGAATTGACAGTTGCTCTAGGTAACCTAGAGCATCCTGGACGTGTTAGGGGTGCAGGCACTGGTGTGGGCATCAAAGCATTCTTTGGGCCACCCTAGCGCAAACCCAGAGTGGGACTTTCTCAAGAAGAGGTAACCTATTCTTTTTTTAGAATATTACTGCAAAAGGAAATTCAATAATAAGAAGCTAATGTTTCTTTTATCCATGTATAGGAGAATAAGAGAGTCGAGGATATAGTTGCTAAGAAGGTCAATGATGTAGTTGTTGAGAAGGTCAAGGAAGAATTGTTGCGGTGGCAGGCATCTCAGGCTTCCAATCAGCCTATGGCGACCCACTCTTCTCCTGATGCACAGACTACGAGTAATCCTGGAGACCCATCGCCTAACACGTCTGCTGTAAGTATTGTTTATGACATTGTAGCTAGTCTTTTCAAGATGATATGTTTTCAAGATGATATGTATATATGTATAACATTCTTTACGTAAATTTGTAGGCATTGAAGCCATGCCGCTTAAGAATGCAAGACTATGTTGTTGCAGAGGCGCAGGCTTACCCGTCCCTTCCTGGGGAAAAGTTTCACGGGACTCCAATGCCATATGGCTACATTCGTGTGGGCCCATTATGTGTGTTACCCGATTGGAGGGAAGCTACATTGTCATATCCCCACCCGGATATTGATACACTTGCTGAGGCAGAAGGCGGGGTCATATTGTGGCCCAAAGTAGATATCGTCTACACTACTGAAATTGTAAGATAAATTTACATTGATTTAGACTGTTAATGTGTATATATGAGGTCAACTGATCTGAAATTATATATACAGGTTAAAAAAAAGACACCAGGAGCACCTAGGCCTCCACCTCCACTTCCCGCATTACCAAGTTGGGTTCCAACTGACCTAACATACTCGTTAGGTCCTGCTTGTAGGAGAATGGCATGTTGGCTACAGGCACATAATATACATTGCCCTATAGTTGTTTCTATAGATGCAGATTATGCAGGTTAATCATACGATAGCTCTTTATTTATACAAGATATTATTGAGCTGTTTATGTATTTTTGGCTGAATACATCAATGATAGAGACATGGATAAGGTGAGATCTTGTTTATACATCCATATACCTTGTGTAAGATCCGGTGATCTGGTTTCTTATATATTAATGCATACATAATACATGTTTTGCAGCTACTTAGTCGAAGATCAATGCAAACAATTTGCATTTGCACATGTGGGATTTTTGATTCCATCATTGATTAGTATGGTAGCTAAAGACCCTGATAGTGTTCAACAATACTGTATAGATGCTTTTACAATTTTTGGTCAACAAAAGAAGACGATAATAATAGCTCCATTCAATGTCAAGTAAGTTTACTTTATTTATAATTTGGACTTAAGAAAATTCCATTTTTATTGTGCATTTTGAGTTATTAATTGTTAACTTTTTACCTCTAGCGGTAGACATTGGGAGTTACTAGTTATTTCCCTGGGACGTTCACTGTTTATTATCTAGATCCCGCGGGAAGTACATTAAACACTAAAATTGGACACGTAATGAGAATGCCATTATTCTGGTGAGAAATATTTCATTTTTGTATCTGTTAACATCTGTTATTACATTACTATTTACTTATGCAATTTACTGTGTTATATTAACATGTAGGGGTTTAGATGCATTCAAAAAGGGTGGAGGAACGGTCGCAAGGAAAAAGAACCAGCCAATAAATTGGCAGAACGTACAAGTAAGTTCCCGACTCCAATGTATATATTATTGATGTGAATTGTGCCTAGTTGTATTATTTTGTATGTTTCAATTTATAGTGCGCTACACAAGACAACGGCTGGGCATGCGCATACTATGTGATGCGATTTATGAAGATGATTATCCGACATGTCGTATTGGATATCGATACCATACATGAGGTATTATATATAGTCTCATTAGTTAGTATGAAATATATCAATCTTATTTTTATATTATTACTTATATATATACATCATTCTCTTTGCAGGTGTTTAAAACTGACCACACTATAGGTAAACGCTTAAAAAATATACATGCTCCATATACGATGGAAGCATTAAATGAAATAAGAGAAGAATAGACAAAAGCCATATAAGCAGTGGCAATTGTAAGATATAATTGGGATGTTGATAGCGATAATGAATGATACATTATAAATGAATATTTCTGAATGTTAATACATGTATTTGAATGTTTTTATATATGTGAATGTGAGAATTGAATTGATGTCTGAATGTATCTACTTGTGTGAATTTTTTTGTTTGTTAATTTTGCAGGTTTGTGGCCTGTTTGTAGGCTGATATCAATGGATGTCGTAAACTTGTAGTTTAGAAAACTGAACTGCAGGTTCTCATCCTGCTGACCAGCCACAGTAAGCCTACAAACTGATATGAAGAAAAAAAAGATATAGGCGTTGGTTATTTATAGAAAACTGTCAGCAAAGACCTACAGCGTCAGTTATTTGATAAAAACCGACGCCTAATATTACAAACAACCCAGCCGTGCAGGAAAGCATGACCGTGGTGGAAAAGGCGTGCTTATTCATATAAAACTGACGCCTATAGTACTAAACACGGCCGTGCAGGGAAGCACGGTCGTGTCGTCTTGAAGTATGGCGTCAGTTGTTTAGTTGATCACCGACGCCAAACGGGTTCGCGCCACAGAAAATGGCGTCATCTAGGACACTTTCTGCGTCGGTTACTAATTAAACACCGACGCAGAATGTGTCCTACATGACGTCGTTTTCTGTGGCACGAACCCTTTTGGCTTCGGTGATCAACTAAACAACCGACGCATGTACGTTAAATAGGCGTCGGTTAAAAAACCGACGCCGAAGTGTTCGACCTTTAGCGGCGCCCACATAGGCGTCGCTCGAAAACCGACGCCAAAGGGAGTTAAACAACCGACGCTAAAAGGCATTTATGTAGTAGTGAATATAGATACCAACCACATGATCCCAATCTGCATATTGAGATATATGGCTCATTGAAAAGATTATGCCAAACATCAATCTCCTACTGGAAGTGCTTTTATCTACCAAAGATAATATAGGTAGTCTCATTTCCTTATCTTTTCGTATACTAAAAAAATCAATAATGTTTGTTCGTTCCAAAACTTGTTGCAAAAAAGTTACTTTGTTGCATATTATATCATTGATGGGATTGCGATCAAAGATTACTCAATGACAATGTCACTTCTTTATTTTATTATAATTTATATTACTACTTGAATGATACATAGAAAAATTGAATAGAGTGTTGGAGACAATAAATTTTTTGATTGCTATCATTTAGGGCATGTTTTGTACGTGATGAATAGAGGACAAAATGAAGGAGAAGGGAGAGGAGGGGAATGGATGGGAACAAACTATGGGTATTTTCAACCACTTCTGTATTGTTCTCTCCCTATTAAATTTGAGTGGAGACAAGGGGAAGAGAAACACTTGATGGGAAATATATTATAAACGTTAAAGAAAAATATAAAATGAGAGAGAGAAGATGTAAACAATATGACGGACAAACCAATGTAGTCCACAACTAATGTGAATAGAGGACTACTGTGTCACGTATATGCTACATTACACGGAGGACCAGATAGACTATTGGAGGAGTATTTAATAAAGTTTAGATTTTTTTGGGTAAAAAAATGATTTTTTTAAAAATATATAAAAAATAAAAAAACATAATCTTGAAAGAATATTTTATTTTTTATTAAAAAATCGAAAATTTTGAGATTATTAAACAAATAAAATAAATAAAATACAGATAATCGGGGAAAACATGGTGGAGTATGGTGGAAAATACTTAACTACATAGATGTAAAGTTTGTTTTAAATTTAAAATATAAAAAATACTTCTATAATCACAATTTTGAATATATAAAAATATTGGTGTTTCCATATTATATTTAATATATTTTTTGTGATGCTTTTAATCACACAATAAATAAAATTCATATGTTGCTTCATGTGCATATCATAATTTTATTTTTAGATCTCTATCTAAAAAATATTGTTAGCCTATTTTGTTATATGCACCTTTATGAATGCACTTTTATAAGACAACATATGTAAATAAATATATAAATATAATTATTATATGTGTGCATATTTATCTCACTAATGTTCCATGCCACTATTTTTTTATTTGTATATTATTTTTCATGTTTCCTTCTCTTCCCCTTTCCTTGTTAACCAAACACGCTAACATAAATGTCTCCTCCCCTCCATTTCCTTCCCCTTCCCTTCCCTTCCTTCACCATGTACCAAACATAGTGTTTGGAGTAGAAACAATGTTATCAATTGGCATATAAGGTTGAGGTCTTACAAACAAGGGAGTGTGCCTTTGGTATGCAAAAATATTTTAACATTTAATTCTTTAGGTACTAACTTTGCATAATGAACTGTAGTCATTATTTTGTATGCTCTAGAATCTAAGTGAGCGCAGTGGTAGGTGGAAGTCTGAGAAGGCTACTTTCTAACTTCTAGATGAAGGCCCCTCATACCCCATTGAGTTGGTGAGGTTGAGGTTACATGATTGAACATAATATCATTGCCAAAGTCTTTCTTATTTCTTACATTACAAATTTTTAAATATATCCACCCTGAACAATCAAGGGAAATATATATGTCAAGTGAAATCTTTATTAGATAGTAGCAAGTGACAATTAATTCTTCATCACTTGTGATAATAATTATGAGATAGTTCTTCCACGACCTTAATGGTGCATCCAAGAATCTTATAGGGAGGGATTACAAAAACATTTGTCCTTGAATTTATCCCATTTTGAGGTGTGACAGGTTACATGTCTCATCACTAACCCAATATCTTTCTTTACATGGATGGAATTTACTTCGGTTGAGTATATTAACTTTCTTTAGACTAGGGCATGAATATTTTGTTCCAGGTAAGATGAATGTTGTAATTATGACTGAGAAATTCCATTGTATGAAGTTAGGTCTCAAATGTTGTTTCAAGGAGTGTGATTATTTAACAAGTTCAGGAGAACCCATTTCTATTTATAAAATTATCAAACCATTCACAAATTGTTTATTGACAATGTCAATATATGTTTTCCTATTCAACAAGAAATGATAATTTGGCATCATGCTTATTAGATTTTTAATGATTTATTAACTTTGCTTAGGTTATGTAATTCTCTTTTCTACAAAATGGGGCCTAAATGTGATGTTCCCCTCATGTTGAAAGTTAAAAATATGATCTAGAGTTTTAACGACATATTGTTCGGTTAGAAATGTTATTGTAAGAAGTGTGCTTAGTTAATTTTTCTAGAAGAAATTTGTTAATGCTTCTATCCACAATGTCCCAATTTCTATACTGACAATGTAGATATATGTTTCAATATTCAACATAACACGATGGACATGCATCATATTTACAAGATTTATTGGGATTCACTATATTTATTAATGTATCACATGACCATTTATATGTGCTTCATAAGATTATGGTGAACATGTTTTTCCTACTCATATTGAAAAGGAAAAATTCTTCATCATAGATAAGGAAACAAATTCCATTGATCATGTCTAATATTAACTCTTAAATGAATATGTGGTTTACCATCTTTTAGAAGAATATCTTAATTTTGCATAATGTATAAACTGTCTGACCAGTGTGTATATATTAACATGGGCATGTATGTAGAATTCTGTGTTTTTTGTCATTTATATCATTCTAATTACAACAAAGATAAAATTATCTAATTATATATTCAGATAAAGAAGGAACCCATACTAAATTAATATGCTAGCATAAATCAATATGCTAGCATATCTAATTATATGTATACCTTTTTCATAAAATCTAAAAATATATCCAAATGTTTTATTTGGACCTTCAAAAATACATGAATATATAAAAAATTAAATCATAGCTTGAGTTATGGAGTGGATGATGTTTTGTTATTTTGAAGAAAATAACTCCCTATTCGTAGAAAAAAGTCAAAGGAAAATAGTCGCATGGTTCCAATTATGCAAAGAGTATTGATTTACATTCCATGTAATATTATTTAAAAATATTTTTGGTACAATCGAGTAAAATGTTATTTTTCATCTAAAACAACTACTCATGCAATCAAGACAAGCATTTATTATATTTGTAATAGTTAAAATCAATTATTTAAAGATGTCATCCATGAAGTCGGTAAGCATATATTATGAAGTAGTAAATATTGCGACAACTTGTCAATCCCTTAATGTTATGCTACATATACATTGCTAAGCTATGTTATCAAAGAATGCTATATTCTAATAAAAAAATTATTTGACATGAGTTTATATGTGTTGGTCCGATGTTTAATTATCTACTTTATCTCTCTTCATATTACTAACTGCTCCCTGATTTTCTTCCTCCTTTTTGAAATCCATCATTTCACATTTCCAAAGTTGTTGGTATCTTACATTCCCGTGATCCGAGCCAGATTTTGTCTTTCTATTATCAACAAACCCACAGCTATGCTCTATTTTTCTAACATATCCATGTGTAAATGTGAAACTATTTCTTATTTTTCTATTTACATTGGATTTGTTTCTGTTTTGGATGATCTTACAATATATTCATAATTAAAAAAAGGGGATGATAATGGGAAATAACTCTTATTGTTGGCATTTCAAACTTACATCAAATTTTACATTTTCTTTGAAATAAAAACGTTTAGGAATATACCAACAGTTTTGATGAATACACAAATTCTTTTAGTGTCTTTTCTAACACTTATAATTTGACACGTCCATGTGGACGTGTGTGTTTACTAGTATGTATATATATGTATATATGTATATATTTATGTGTGTGTGATGGAATATTGAACCTAAATAATACAAATCCTATTTTGGTTATGTATCTCATTTCATGTGGAATTGACTATATACTTTTACAACACATATACCACATGTCATGTTGTTGTGGCTATTGGATGCATGTAGCGTGCTTCATGTGAAATTTTCTATAACTTTAGAATTATGCATCATGCTTCATCTTTTGAATATATTGAAGACACCTAGTAATAATGGAACTATTCATGTTAAAATGCTATGTTTTTATGGCACGTTATTCATAAGAATATATTTTCTAACTTTTTTGTAAGTTCTCATTGTGCACACTTTACATTTATATGATTAACCATGTTAGTTTAAATTCTAGCATACCTTTTTATTTTCAATGATTATGTGTCCCTTTCTATGATTTTAGGTTCCAATGCGTGAATTTACAATATCTTATTTACCCACTCTATTTTGCTACTTTGATGTTATAATTAATAAGTTTCACTATATCGTCTTCACAAAGGATCTTCCTATTGTAAAAGGATTGTGTAGTTTGTAAGTTAGTTTTATCTGTATATCTCTTCCTATTTTTCCTTCGTGCCACCCTCTTTGTAAAATCTTACGACGTGATTCAATTAAAATGTCACTTATTTGATTATTAAATAGGTTGTAATTTCTTTGGTCAACTCAAAGATGAATGTTGTAAATCCATTTAACAATATCAACTCATGTAGTGGAATGTGACTATTGGTATCAAATATGAAAACACAACCTCTATTTGATAGTTAATTAAATTTCAAATCTCATGAACCAAGGAAACACTAAAGTTAAAAATGGTATAAATGAGGTGTTTGAGGATTGAGTATATGTGTTTTACATAATCACCTTCTATCTTTCTAGCTACGGTGGTTGAGCTTTCTTCTCTTCCTAGCCTTTTGGATCCAGAAATTGAGCAAATTATTTTCCTTAAACCTATAGAGTCATTCTATCGGTGCACCTCTTCTCTAAGGACTAACCTAAAATACCAATCAGAATAAGTAGGATGACTCCTCATCTTTGATATTCTTTATCTAGATGTCATGACTTGTGATCTATACTCTTTCAATATCGGAAGTATGGGAAAAAACTAAAATGTGATTGAATTCGTAAATAATAATGTATGTGAGGATGTACTATGATATGATATACTCTTGATAAAACTATATTATATGAGTATTTAAAGTGCAAAATACCTTTTGGATGCCCCCCAAAACCCATAGCAACAGTAAGGGAGTAGGACCTTTTGGATTTAAGATCAAAACAATTGAGAATAATAAATCCCTTGAGAAGAGCAAAGAAGGTGAGAAGAATAAGGAAGTTGAGAATAAGATGGGGTCAACAAAAATAAGGAGGCTGAGAAGAGCAAAGAGTTTGATAAAACAAAAGGAATGATAAGTGATAGAGGACCTAAATAGGATGATATTGAGGAACCTTTTGATAAATCAACTATAATTGAAAACATGGATGAGAAGAACAAAACACTCATGGACACCATGATCAACTTGGATACACACACAACACTATTAGTACCCAGGGAGTCTGTGTCAACAACCTTAGCCTGAAACCTACCACTGTTTTTCTTAAGTTGAACTCTAAACCTTTCTTTCATGAGGATAAGGTAGAAGAATTGGATAAGGCAAACACATTGTTCGTATCCATGTAAGACACCATGAGGTTTCTTTAATGCCCTAAACATGACATAGTCACTTTGGCCACATACCTAATGAAGCGTGTGGACAAATGTTGGTTGGAGAACTATGCCCACGTACAAATATCATTTCCTTGCACCAGGAAATCCTTAAAACCTATATTCACAACTTGTTTCATGCTTATATCTAAATGAAAGAAAAACATAAACAAATCATTGCTCTTACCTAGAGTAACAACTTTTTTTGTTAGAGTATATCTGACTTTTCAAACTTTGGGAGTGCATTTGTAAACCTAAATAATAAAGAGAAAGTGAACCATTTCATTGGCATACTCCACATACAAACTTTTATTTACACTTTAAAACTTACGAATTTCCAACATACATATGAACATGTAGCCACGTTTGAGCGTGGGGCAGCATGTTCCCAAATCATTGGCACCCGAGATCATCACTTGTAATGGAGGGAGCATGCTTCGTTGAAAATCTAAATTACTATACCCTACTTAACCATAGTTGTCTAAAAGCAAATATATTTTACTATTAATATAATGTTTGATAAAAGTTTCTAGTTTCTTATCTAGAATAGGTCACTCCTCCATAAATACGATCAATTTAATCCTCATGTCAGATAAGTATGTGAAATAAATGGCTTGTGTGTTTGTTTCTAAAAGAAAGGCAGATCAACTTCATAGTTAATTATTTATCAAGAAAATCACATGAACAATTTTTGCTTTATTGCATAGTAAAAATCAATCCAATTTGCATAAACAACATCAGATATCACTTGCCATATAAGAAAACTGATATCTTGTGCATATGTTTGGGGAGGAAAGGTTAAACAACTATCCAAAAATTTTTATGGATAATCATGTTTGTTCCCATTATACTCATCATAGAGTGTGTGTTGTTTCTGAGTGACTTTCTTAATTTTCATTGATCCCTGATAATACTCTATTTTATGTACTTTTTGTATATATTTTACACCACTTGTAGTATATCTTTTATTGTTTTTCACATAATTTTTCTATCTTTTTTACTAAAGCATCACTTACATGGTTTCAAGAACATTCACAACCCAGGTCGCAGTTCAGGGGTCATGACTGAGGTCCACTTATATCTCAACTGCGATCACGGTTCCAAAGCTCTCTAGAGATCGTGATCATCAGGCGTCAAGGAAGGATCGCGGCTAGTTTATAGACCGTGGTCATCGCTTAACTACGACATCAAGGATGTTCGCGATCGGAACATGCGCCTCAAAGATAGACCAGTGGTTGCGGTGTGGATACAGACCACGATCAAGAAAGACCGTGATCAAGAAGGACCATGATCAGCTTGGAAACCGTCGTCGCTGATGACTTCTTGCAAACCATGACCGAATGGAAAGACCCCAACCTCGACCGTCGTGACGCAATGTACAAGTAGACCGCGATCGTGATCGTCACCAAGCCGTGACTAAGCTCAACCGTGGTGTAAGATGAATAGTGAGTGGACCATGACCATGGTCTCACCCCTCACTTAATCGAGACCGCGACCGTGGTATCAGTCTAAGTCGGTGGAATGTGCCTATAAATAGCACACTCACCTGTCTTGTCAAATAATCAGATCATAGATCGGATCCCAAGGATCACAAAGTGTTGCCGCATCCTAGATTCATCCCAGGCCATCCCCTCCATCATTCTTGGATCTCCAAAGGCAGAAGCTGAGGAGAGAGAACACTGAAGACTCCTTCTTCGAGAGAAGAAGACCATCTGCGCCATCCACGTGTTGGATCCAAATCTGAAGAAGTATTGTGTTGTATTACGTCTCTTCTCTCTAGATCTATCATTTCCATCTCATTGTACTTCTCTCCTCTCTTCGTGGGGCTTCATGTATCTATCTTTCTATAACTTCATTATGCTGTCCGCAAGTATGAGCAGCTAAATACCTTAACTCGGGTCGGGAGTAGCCACTAAGGCTCTCCCAACATGTATATTATCTCTTTCTGTTGAATATACATACTCTTATCAAGATTATCTTCATGCTCCCATTTTAATGCTTCACTTGTATGTTTAGCTACCATCTTGTGATGTTTGATTGTTGATATCTCGAAAGAGTAATATCACACTATCTTGTATCATGGAGTAGTATGAATGCACGAGAGTGTTGTAATGATAAGGCTTTAAAACCATATGTTCTATTGTGAGGTTTATGTGTGGTCATCTCGAGAGAGGGACTACCCTTAGACTTAGATCTATCCTCATCTTGAGAAAGAGTGGAATAGATGCTTTTGGTGGTTTCTTGTAATCTTGGTAAGAGTCTGTGAGAGGGAGAGAGATGATGTTGCATGTTGTTGAGATGCTTTAGTAGGTGAACCCCAACCCGAGTTTCCTCCCATATAGTTGTTTCATCATATTTCTTTTGTTTCTTTTGTTCTTGTTGTTCTTGTTTCTTTTGAACTACTTTAGTTTGTGTGCTACCGTTCCTTAGGGAACACCTTTTATATACCCTCTTCAGTTGGAGTATACGAGTGCTAGACTCTGTGCGCTTAACACTACAAACTTTATCCCTGTGTTCGACCTTGATTGCTACATCGGACCCTGTTTATTGTTGTGGAGACCTGAGAGTCTTGTTATCTCTTGAAAAGACTGACTACTCTGAATCCACTCATCTTGGACGTGCAATTCAGGCCGGTCAACTTTTTGGCATCGTTTTCGGGGACAAGGCAAAATGACACTGTTAAGAACCCATGTTTGCTTACTATACTCCTGTGCCTCAAGCTTAGCAATAAGCTTGATAGCACAGTTACTTTATGTTTGTTAGCCTGAGTTTGTGTAGAATAGTTTGTTTGGACCAGTTCAATTTGCTAATCTGACTGTATGATCTATTCAGGAACACAGGAAGAAGCAACTTGATTGACTTTACTCCATTTCGCCATGCCGCCTTGCATGGACGTTACCCTCTCAGGGGACGAGCGGAACGCGAGAAATGAACACCACCCACCTCCACCAGGAATGGATGAAGATAGAGATGGTTGTTACAATGACGGTCATCAGTATGAAGAACAAGAAGAAGAGCGAGAAGAGCGACATGAAGATGATCGTCGTGAGGATGACCGTCACTACGAGGAATGTCGTCATTGTCGTAGGCACAGAAGAAACCATAACAACCATGAGTGCAACCACAGGAACAGTAATAGTGAGGACGATGAGAAAGGGAAGACCCTTTGTGAGTTGCAGCAACAAGAGCCAACGAGTCAAGATGTATGATCGTTGTACCAAACTTGAATGTAGTAAACTTTGAACTAAAATCAGCCTTCATATCTATGATTCAGAACAAGCCTTTATGTGGGAATCCAAGAGAGAATATGTACTACCATCTTGATGCTTTCAAGAACATATGTGATACCATTAAGATGAGGGGTGTCCCACAAGAAGTGATTTACTGCAAGGGTTTCAACTTCTCCTTGAAAGATAAGGCTCTCTCTTGGTATCTAAATCTCCCCCACCAGTCTATAGATGGGTGGAGACCCCATGTGGATGCCTTTGCCACCAAATTTTATCCTATTGAGAGGACCATCCGTAACATTTAGAAGATTACATATTTTATACAAAAGCTAGGGGAAAACATGCATGAGGCATGGGAACGTTATCAAGAATACCTGAGAGACTGCCCACACCACAACTATCATAAGGGGTTCTTTGTGACTACCTTCTATAATGGGCTGACCCTTACAGAGAGGACCTCTTTGAATGCTGCCACAGGCAGTCACTTCTTGGGGAAAAAGCCAAATAGAACTATGAAGATTAGAGAGAACATGGCTACACTCCAAGTAGGAGTAGACTATGAAAGAAATGATAGAAGAACGTCGAAGAAGATTGGTTCTGAAGGACAATCCATGGAAGCCAAAGCTTTAAAAACTATAACCGCCCAAATCCATAAAATAGCAACTGATGTTAAACAACTAAAGGACACTAGAGGCAAGGGAAAGAAGCACACCGAGAAGGTGATGAAGTGTGTCACCTGTGATGTAGGAGGACACAGAGTTGATAATTGTATCTACACAAGACCTGAAGAGAGTGAAGATAGTGAAAGTAAAGAAGAGTCGACATAGAATGTTTCCTATGACAACTTTAAGAGGCCAGATCACCCTCATTTTAGCTATGGGAACAAGGATGTGGTCGAGAATTCACATCCAATGGGAAATTCACAAAAGCAATCACCAAGATTTCAGAAGAGGAGCGGATAAGCACCATACACTCAAACAACCAATTACCAGACGAACAAGAATAACTACTTAGCGCAAGGCAGGAACCAAACTCATCTAGCAGTAGGACCAAGTCAAGGCCAAGGTCAAGGATAGGTTCAGGCAAAAGATAACGGCCAACCTCACTTAGTAACTCAAATGTTCAATTTCTCCAAGAGGCAAGATACTGTGAACGATCAGCTAGCACAAAGTGCCCTAGGTAACTCTGGCGTCCTGACTACGATGCAAGTCCAGATGGCAGAAATGCAAATGCATCAATGCCAGATAGACCAACAGCTCACACAGTTGGATGAGCTAGTAAAGAACCCCTCAGGAAAGATCCTTTCGAACACTAAGACTACAAAAATGGCAACCCTTCAGTTAGGGAGGATGTTGATCAATTCTAGAATAGGAAATGACAAAGAAGAAGAAAAATTTGAGGAACCACAAGAGGAGAAGTTTCTTTCGAGAAGTTTTTTGACATGGAGAAACTGACTGAAGGAAGCTGTGAGAAAAGTGGAGAAGCTAGGGATCATGATCCTGTAGAAGAAATCTTTATGAAGAAAAGCCGATATGCACTGAGAATCCCATTTCCATACAAGTTTATCAAGGCCCACCTGGAGAAGAGATATGAAAAGTTCATGGAGGCAGTAAAGAAGCTGCATATAGATGTCCCATTTCTGGATTCTTTGGAAGAGATGCCGACTTACATTAAGTTTTTCAAAGACCTCATAACGAATAGAAGAAAGGGAAACCAAGTTGAAACTGTACACCTGGCAAACATGTCTAGTTCATTTGTTTAGGTTGAACTACCTACCAAGAAGAAAGACCCAGGAGCCATTAACATTCCCTTTTGTGTTGGAGACAATGTCGAAAGAAATGGACTGGCAGATTTGGGAGCCAGCATAAGTCTGATGCCCCTAAGCCTTGCACAAAGATTAGGATTGACCAACATGGTCAAGACAAGTATGAGAATTGAACTAGCTGATCACACTTTCAAGAGACCGGTGGGTATAGTGGAAGACGTTCCAATCCGTGTGGGGCGGTTCTTCATACACTGTGATATTGTCGTAATAGATATTGTAGAGGACCATATGTGTCCAATAATCTTTGGATGACCTTTTCTAGCCACTGGAAGAGCCCTGATAGATTTCATAGAAGGCATTATAACCCTATGGGTCGGGAGTGACCACATTGACTTCAAAGTGAAAGATGTTATGAAGGGACCATCTCTTTCAGAGTCAGTCTACTTCATGGATAGTTACAACCAGTATTGTGAAGAAATTCAAGAAGAGAAAGCTATTGTGGACCCACTTATGAGAGTCGTAAACAGCCTGAATCATTTGATGGAGGACCCGAAGTGGTCGAAATTCTAAATTACCTCAACCAAAATGAAGAGGGTCTTAGTGATGAAGAAGAAGTAATAGAAACGGTAAAGTACGCTTCTTTGGAACCCTTTAAGGAAGAGTCAGGAAACTAAAGCCGGAACTAAAGCCACTACCCAAAGGGCTTAAGTATGAGTTTCTAGATGAAGAAAGAAGGAATCATGTGATCATCAATACTAACCTACCAGAAGAACAATGGGGAAGACTCCTAGAAGAGTTGAGGGAGCATAAAAGAGCTATAGGATATTCGGTTGAAGATATCAAGGGACTGAACCCAACTTTCTACATGCACAAGATAAACTTAGAAGAGTTAGCAAGACCGTTGGTGTAGCCCCAAAGGAAATTGAACCAAATGCTGAAAGAAGTTGTCAAGAAGGAGCTACTGAAACTACGTGATGCGGGGATCATATACCTAATAAGCGACAGCAACTGGGTGAGCCCCATTCATGTAGTACCCAAAAAGGGTGGAATGATTGTGGTGAAGGGAAATAATGGTGATAAAGTCACCATGAGAACAGTCACAGGCTGGAGAATGTGCATTGACTATAGAAAGTTGAATTCAGCCACAAAGAATGACCATTTCCCCTTACCATTCATTGATCAGGTCCTATAAAGACTTTCCCACCATGATTACATCTATTTTGTAGATGGCTACTCTAGATTCTATCAATTCCTGATCCACCCCGACGATCAAGAGAAGTCGACATTCACATGCATCTATGGAACATATGTCTTCAGATGGATGCCTTTCGACCTATGCAATGCTCCAGCAACTTTCCAGCGTTGCATGATTTCTATGTTCTCAGACTTTCTAGAAGACATAGTCGAAGTATTTATGGATGATTTCCCAGTTTATGGAACTGACTTCGACGCCTGCCTGAGAAATTTATATTTAGTTTTGAAAAGATGTGAGGAGAAGCATCTTGTCCTAAACTGGGGAAAATTCCACTTCATGGTTCAAAGTGGCATCATCCTAGGATACAAGATCTCCAAGAAAGGTATTGAGATGGATCTTAGCAAGATCGAGACCATCTACAAACTCCCACCACCAATATCAGTGACAGGAGTAAGGAGTTTCCTGGGCCATGTTGGGTATTATAGGAGATTCATTAAAGACTTCTCAAAAATATCAAAATCGCTTTCGAATCTACTGATTAAGGACGAAGTGTTTGAGTTCGATGATAAGAGGCCTTGACCTCTGCACCAATTTTGTAGGCTCTAGACTGGGAGCTACCGTTTGAAATAATGTGTGATGCAAGTGACTATGTCGTAGGTGCAGTCCTAGGACAGAAAAAAGACTGAAAGCCCCACGTCATATGTTACACCATTCACATGTTAGACGAAGCCCAAGTGAATTACACCACCACAGAAAAAAAGATGTTGGCAATTGTCTTCACGTTCGATAAATTTGGATCATATCTTATAGGGGCCAAGGTAAAGGTCTATACTGACCATGGGGCTATATGTTATCTGATGCAAAAGAAGAACACAAAGCCAAGACTGGTCAGGTGGGCCCTACTATTACAAGATTTTGATCACGAAATAATTGATAAGAAAGGAAAAAAAAATGTGGTCGCAGACCACCTCTCAAGAATAGTTTGCGATGAAGAGAATTAGTTTCCTGTAAATGAAAATTATGTTGATGAAGCCCTGTTAATGGCTCAGTCTGACGAGCCAAGTTTGTCATGGTTTGCAGAAATCTGTAACTATCTGGCTTGTGGTCAACTGCCATCGGATATAACATACAACTAGAAAATGAAGCTCTTTTCCGATGTCAAAAACTATTATTAGGATGACCCACTGCTATTTAAGAAATATTTTGACAGTTTATATAGAAGATGTATACCAGAGGAGGAAGTCCCACTGATCTTGAGAGAATGCCACTCTTCACCATATGGGGGCATCATAGTGGGGAAAGAACAACTGCAAAAGTGCTTCAGTCTAGGTTTTACTGGCCCTCCATGTTCAAAGACGCAATGTATTTTGTCAAAGCTTGCAAAGAATGCCAACTTACCGGCAATATCAGTAAAAGGAGTGAGATTCCTATGGCCGACTAGGTAGAAGTAGAAATCTTTGATGTTTGGGGGATAGATTACATGGGTCTTTTCCCGTCGTCAAAAGGTTACTAGTACATTTTAGTGGTTGTTGACTACGTGTCAAAATGGGTAGAGGATGTAGCAAAGCAAACTTGCGATTCTAAATCTGTAATCAATCTATTCGAGAAAACCATTTTTCCACGCTTCAGAGTGCCTCACACTGTCATAAGCGATGGGGGATCACATTTTGGAGAGAACCAGTTTGAAGCACTATTAAAGAAGTATGGGGTAAAGCACAAAGTTGCTACACTCTATCATCCTCAAACCTCGAGACAGGTAGAGGTATCTAATAGGTAGATTAAGCCGATTCTAGAAAAGACAGTTAGCCGCACTCGAAAGGACTGGTCCATGAAGCTTGATGATGCTCTCTGGTCCTATAGAACTACTTATAAGACACATATAGGCATGACGCCATACTAATTAATCTATGGTAAGTCCTGTCATTTACCTTTGGAGATCAAACATAAGGCCCTTTGGGCGATGAAGTTTCTAAATATGGACCTAGAAAAGGTGGGACAGAAAAGATTTCTACAGCTACAAGAGCTCGAGGAGCTGAGATTACATGCCTACGAAAACGTGAGGATCTACAAACAGAGGACTAAGGTGTGGCATGATGCCCAATTCTAGCATTAGGCTCTTCCTTGGAAAGCTTAGAACAAGATGGTCAGGGCCTTTCTCTATGGTGAAGATCTACCCATCAGGAATGATGGAAATCCTAAGAGAGAAAATTGGAATTTTCAAGGTCAATGGCCACAGGGTAAAATGATTTTTTGAAGATAAGGCCTCTGTGCGAAGATCTGAGATCAATTTGGAGGAACCATGTCAGCCAAATGAGAGAAGGAATGAAGAGTTTCCACACCCAACTGTAGGTCCCAAGGAGTGCTGATTTATGAAGTCTAGCTAAGAGACTTTAAAGCAAGTGCTTCTTGGGAGGCAACCCAATTGACTTTTTCTTAAGCCTTGTTTTCTCTTCCTTGTTTTTAGTTTTCTCCCCTTTTAAGTAATGTACATATCCATCTTATTTTGTATAGTTGATGATTTACCTAAGGAAATGCCCTTTGTTTTTATCTGATCGCAGTCTAGACTGCAGTCGCGGTATAGCACTCACATCACGCAAGACCGCAACCCGCGGTACACGCTACCAGTCACCTCGACCGTGACCCGAGGTCATCTTTGAATCAGCAGAGAACCGCGACTACAGTTGTTCTTCACATCATACCGCGACCGCAGTTCTGCTTCACAGCATACCACGACCGCGGTTGTTTCTTATGATCACCGTGACCGCAGTCCCCCCCCCCTTTTGATTGTTAGGTCGTGGTTACATTAGTATATATGTCCTTAAACTCTCGTCTCTCTGACTCTTTTCATTCTTAGCTTTCCTAAGTTTAAGATAAACCCTAACCTCTGCTTTGAATGCGATCGATGACCTGCCGCCGCAGAGAAGCCAATTGTCGCGCCCGTCGAGTTCAATTCTACCGTCGCAACCATCGAAAAGGTAACAAGAAAACCCCTTTTGCACTTCTAAATTGACGAATCACCTTGTCGCCTTTGATTAAATCTGTCGCCTGAACTGATTCTTTTTGTTTCATCTTTCGACGGCCATAAGTCGCACCGTCAATTGGTTGCCCAGGTTTCCCTTTTACCCTAACCGCCTTATGGCGGCATTTGCAAATAACAATTAAAGACCCTAAAACATTAATAATGGGACAACTTCCGCCGGTGAAAATAAAGAATAGATTAACGAACAAAGAGAGGAATCGAAGCAGTTGGAAGAAGAAAGATCACGGCTCGCGGTCATCGCCTCTACAACCGCGACCATGGTGTGCTCTAAAACCCTAACACCGATCGCGGTGTTTACTCCGACTACCAGTTCTGCCATAGGGTGTGGTGTAGAAGAATGATACTCAAAGTCACAGTCCCCTGAATCACGACCTACGCAAAACAAGGAGAAGACCGCGACCTTTTTTGGAAGATCGTGACCGCAGTTTCCTCTAAAGTTGTTTAAAAAAAACTGCGGGCCACGGTCCCTATGCACACTATTCAATTTGACACTAAATAATTTACTGAATACCATATCCTGTGCAAGAAATACCTTCCTCAGATAATTGCTAAAAATGGTGATTTCTGTGAAATTCAACTAGAAACTGATTCATTGAAAATTTGTAGAATGTCTTCTCCAACAACCAGCGATCCCCTATACCAGAAGGCTACTTCCCTGAAGGAGGTAGAGAAGATAGTAAATGACCTAACAGTAGAACTGAAGAGGGATACTTCTCTACCAGTGCCCAAACGTGTGGAGATACAGCTAAGGTTGGAACAATATCAAAGGATATTGGGCGAACTGCCATAGGAGGACTCCCCACAAGAAACAGAACAAACGGTGCATATAGAGACCTCCGAGTACCAACCAGAAGAGTCAGAGAGCCAAGTACAAGGAAAGAAAAGAAAAGTTGCACCCAAAGAAACCAAGGGCAGCAAGAAGGTGAAGCCAGTGGTTGATGAGAAACCAATTAAGGAGGAGGCAAGAAAGTCCAAGGAGGTCGTGGGGGAGATACCTGCAAAATCTGGAGAATCCCCATTCGTGCCCAAGAATGTCGTGCACCAGTCTACCTATGACTTGATGTACCAAAATAAGGAGTTCTTCCCTACCTGTTACCTGGATGTAGAATATTTCAAAAAGATGAGAATCTACGATAGGATGGTGAAACTCCTGGAAGGTGCAAACTTACACACCTTATGCACACCAGAGGTGAAATCCTATAAGAATTTGACCACAAAATTCTTGTCTTCATTAAAGAAGATCACTACCAGTAGTGAACAAAGAAGGGCAGGAAGTGGAGACTATAAACTACAAGTGAGTCTAGGAGGTGAGTCTCACATAATCATGGAAGCAATGTTGAACAATTATATTACTGAGATAGAGGAACAAGCCAAAGCCTTCTCTGCCACCTCAAGTGAAAGAGAAGAAGAAACCTATGAGAGCAACTAGATTTGGGAAGAGTTGACTGGAGAGGAGGAGTACAACTCAAAGAACTCCAAGGCCTCTTTGATCACATCATGCTTTATTTGTACAATATAGAAAATCATTGCCTACATGATCTATGTGAGTTCAGAAACATGAAATGTTAGCAAGGAAGATCTATTCCTCATCTGATCAATGATCAAAAGAAAGTCGGTTAATATCGGGAAGATATTAATCGAGCGATTATCAACAGTAGTAGGAGGGGACGGAAAGAGAAATTCTGCATATTGCATGGGAGGCCAGATAACACAAATTTCCAAATACCTAATGGACAAAGGAGAAGTCCTAAAATATAAAGAAATGGAGGGACAACAAATTATAGACATCAAGTCGCTAATCAGCACGGGCATTCTGGCATAGAAGGGGGAGAAGTTGTACTTCAAGCAGAACGGGTCAAAAAGACTACTTCCTCTTCCAGAAATGGCATACTACGATGCCCACAAGTTGCGGCCAACCCACGATGACATCGAAAAGATGTGCTCTGGAGAACTGCAAGCCGGCGCAAATAAAGACCCAGTGATCATGACTGGAGAAAGTAGTGTCCCAGTTGAGTTAGAAAAGAAGAAGAGCCTGGAGCCGTGGAAGAAATTGGCAGTAGAGAAAAAGAAGATAGCAGAAACAACTGCTCCGCCAACCGTGAGGGAGAAAATTGCAGAACAACCCACCCCCACAGCTCCACCTCCAGAAGTACCAGTGGGAATTCTAGAACCCACACCTCTTGAGCCTCACAAAGAAGTGACTATTGTGGAGCTAGGACAAATGATATCTGTATCACTCACTTTTTTTGCTAAGACTTCATTTTTTTCAACCTGTTTCATATCTTCTGCCAAATTATTCTATATATTATTTAGTACTACTTCATCTATCGAGTTAGAAAAAGAAAAGGGCACAACAGCCAACCCACATCTCGACAAGGAACTGGGGGCAGAGCCAGAAGGACAAGTCTCTCAGGTCGTACCACATACGGGAATCAGTGGAGCAGAGGTGGACCCACTAGATGAGCCAAAGGAGAAAGAACAAGGTCCACCACCACCATCTCCACAACCTACGGTACCAAGCTCGTCAACGACGCGCATCACTACTACAGAAATAGCGTTCAATGTCGCTTTTTTGGGCGTCAGTTATTGAGGAAAATCGACGCCTATACTATTAGGCGTCGATTCTTTAGAAAAACGGACGTCTATATTCGAAGACCAGCCAGACACGGGTACCGCTTTGTCTTCAGCGTCGGTTGCGTATAACAGACCGACGCAAAAAATCGCCCACGAAATCCAATTTTTGAGCGAAAACATTTTAGGTCACCTACAGCATCGGTGTTTTAACTATTCACCGACGCCTATTTAAAATGAAAATTTGCACGAAAAGTCCCACTTTCAGTGTCGGTTATCCTTAGATAACCGACGCTGATAATGGTTCCCACCAAATAATTTAGGGCAAGGGTTGTCTAGTTAAGCGTCGGTCTTTTACTATCAACCGACGTGAAAGAATAATAGGCGTCGGTGTTGTAGATAACCGACGCCGTTGAGCAACTTAATAGAGGCCCGATCACCCGACTCTTCCCCCTTTCTTCCTGTTTCATGATTCTCCTGTGCGCTGCTTGTCGCCGCTCTCCCAAAATCACCGCCTGGTGCCTGCTGCTTCTCGCTCGCCACCGTTGATCCCTATTGCTGCTCTGTGTTGCTGCCGCTGCCCGCCGCCTTCCTCCTTGCGTCGCCTTCCCGCCGCCTTTCCTCATTGCGCCCTACTGCGGCGCTATCTTTCTTGCTGCTCTGCTCGCTGCTTGCTGCTCTGCTCCGCCCGCTGCTTGCTGCTCTGCTCTCCAGGTATTAGCTGTAGCACCTTCTTCCTTGTCTTCTTCCTTGCCACCCACTGCTCTTCTTTGCTTGCTGCTTTGATTTCAAAACCTAAGCACCTTAGCCACTTGGCTACGGTTACCTGGAAATTCAGTGAGATACCTTCGTTAAAGACTAGTTAGTGTTCTACTTCTTTCACTGAGAACTGAGAAGAATGGCCTACCATGGCCGTGCTGGGCAGCACAGCCACGGCCGTGTTTGTTGTTGGTAAGGATATGAACAAATCTATATGTAATGCTTTATGTAAATTCTAGGATACGAACAAATCTTTTGCTTGCATATATTTGTGCTTCTAATATATTTGTGCTTCTAATCCTAATTCAATTGTGATGAAACCCTAACATGTACATATCTATTATTGTGTTTGTTGGCCTAGAAACCCGTCCAAGATTTACTCATTACGAGTAAATCTTGGATAGTCCCCTGTTTGGGATTGTTCTTGAACACCTAATCTCACATAGGATGTAAGTGTATAATGTGTATTGGGTTTTCGAGAAAATTTCGGTAGCATTTCCTCGTTTGTTCTCTAAGTACATATGTACTTAGAGAACAGCGGGGAAATGCTGCCGAAATTTTCTTGAAAACCCAATACACATTATACACTTACTAGTGAGATTAGGTGTTCAAGGATGGGATAGGTGGTACACATTTATTATATATAAATGACATCACATGTGTTTGTTGGCCTAGAAAGTGAACAATCATTGTTCTTTATATTACTTGTACATTGGTATAAATTAGAATGAACAATCACTAAATTATATACTGTTTGTATGGAGTCCAGCTTCATTGTAGATAATAGGAGTAAATCTTGGATAGGATGTAAGTGTATACCCTAATCTTGTCCTAATATATACTTGTTTTCTCTTTGATCATAGAATGGATAGATCATGGATGTCCATTCGCAATCGCTGCACCCCAGAATTTATATCTGGTCTTGATCAGTTTATTAGATTTGATGAGGAACATAGGAAAAAACCTATAGATAGGTTCTACTGTCCATGTAGGCATTGGGGTAACAACTTGAAAGTCAACACTGGTGAGAAAATAAAAAGTCATGTCATGTGCAACGGGATTGTACAAGGCTATACAGAATGGCACTGGCATGGAGAGATTTCAAACTCAAAACCAGTAGATGTCGATAGCAGTGCTTGGGTGGAAGAAGAAATTGCCTCCGATGACGTAGATGTGAACGAACAAGTTCCAGTAGACATTGTTGATGCGATGCTGGATAGTTGTAGGGTAGAGCACACCGATCCACCTCCTATCTTTAGAAACATTGTGCATGATGCTGAGATACCGTTATACACAGGCTGTGCTAAGTTTACAAAGCTTAGCGTTGTGTTGAGATTGTATAAGTTGAAAGCTAACAATAAATGGAGCGACAAAAGCTTCACTTCATTGTTGACTTTGTTGAAAGAAATGCTTCCTGAAAGAAACGAGCTGCCAATCTCAACATACCGAGTAAAGAAAATGTTGTGCCCAATGGGAATGGAGGCCAAGAAGATACACGCATTCCCGAATGATTGTGTATTTTTTCAAAAGGACTATGTAGATTTGAAAGATTGTCCAAAATGTGGTGCGTCACGGTATAAATTGATGACTTCGAGGGAGTCCAAAACTGGTTCTCCTGCCAAGGTGTTGTGGTATCTACCTATAATATCACAGTTTCAACGCTTGTTTGCAAATCCGAAAGATGCAAAGAATTTGAGGTGACATGCAGATGTTAAGAAAAATAATGATGGGATCTTACGACATGCGTCTGATTCCCCACAGTGGAAGAAGATTGATCTATTGTACCCCAAATTTGGTGAAGAAGATAGGAATCTAAGACTTGGGCTTTGTACAGATGGGATGAATCCGTACGGGACATTGAGCAGCCAACATAGCACTTGGCCAGTCATGCTTGTTATATACAATCTTCCTCCCTGGTTGTGTATGAAAAATAAGTACGTTATCCTGTCGTTGTTGATATCAGGCCCTAAACAACCCGGAAATGATATCGATGTTTATCTTGAACCTCTGATTGATGACTTAAAGAAACTTTGGGCTGAAGGTGTGATGACCTATGATGCTTCAGGAAGAGAGACATTTCGTTTGCACGCTATGTTGTTTTGCACTATTAATGACTTTCCATCATATGGGAATTTGTCTAGATATAGTATCAAAGGAGCTAAAGCGTGTCCTATATATGAAGAAAACACTGATTCAATAAGACTAAAACATGGCGGCAAGACTGTATATCTTGGTCATCGAAGGTTTCTTTCAAAATTCCATCTGTATCATAGGAAGCACAAAGCATTCAATGGATGGAATGATGAATGGAGTGCACCTAAACCTATACCAGGGGATGTTGTTTATGAAAGAGTAAAAGACATTGTCAATGAATTTGGTAAGAAATCACAATGTAGTATGGCCACACGGAGTGACAATTCTTCATTCAAGAAGAAGTCAATATTTTGGGATCTTCCTTATTGGAGTTCTTTGACAGTCAGGCATTGTATCGATGTAATGCATGTTGAGAAAAATGTCTGTGATAGCATCATTGGTACTCTGTTAAATATACCAGGTAAGACTAAAGATGGGATAAAATCCAGACTGGACCTACGTGAAATGGGAATAAGGTCAGAATTAACAGAATTACATGAAATGGGTAATAAAAGAACATACTTACCTCCCGATTGTTACACGTTGTCTAGAAAGGAGAAGAAAGCTTTTTGTGAATGCTTGGTAAATGTTAAGGTGCCACATGGTTACTCATCCAACATCCGTAGATTGGTATCAATAAAAGATTTGAAGTTGATAGGTCTTAAATCTCATGATTGTCACACTCTAATGCAACAAATATTGCCCGTGGCAATTCGATCAATATTGCCGAAGCATGTAAGGTTTGCAATCACCAGACTTTGTTTCTTTTTCAACAGTCTATGCAGCAAAGTTATTGACCTTGATACTCTCGATAATTTGCAAAGAGAAGTGGTTGTTACCCTATGTCATCTTGAGATGTATTTCCCTCCTTAAGTCTTTGATATCATGGTACATCTTGTTGTCCACTTGACTAGGGAAGTGAAAATGTTGGGACTAGTTTTCTTGCATTGGATGTATCCCTTTGAACGATACATGAGTGTTTTTAAAGGTGATGTTCGAAACCGTTATCGGCCTGAAGGGAGTATTATTGAAGGTTATGTGGCGAGAGAGGTTATGGATTTTTGCAATGACTTTCTGAGTGGTAATACCACTCCTGTTAATGACAAGAATATTGAGGAGGGAAAAGGAATTTTGGGATCACGGGTGAAAGTAATCAGCCGTGAGCAGTTGGAACAAGCTCACTTGTATATTTTACACAACATGGACGAAGTGAGTGTTTATATCGAGGAACATACCAATTTCATCAAGAGACAACATCCTCGAGCAAGTTCAATGTGGCTTGCTAGAGAGCATAATAAGACTTTTACTAAGTGGTTTGAAGATAAAGTCTTACATCAACTATCTCAAACACCGAATGATATTACAGAAACTATCAAATACCTCGCCTTTAAACCAAAACCGAATGTTATGTCTTATGAAGGGTTTGACATTAATGGGTTCACATATTACACAAAGCGCCAAGATGATAAGAGTGTCGTCCAAAAATGTGGGGTCACTCTTCAAGCGTCGACTATGTATTTTGCAAGTGCAAAGGATAAGAGTCCTCGTGAAGCTAAAATGTCATATTACGGTGTCATTGAAGACATATGGGAGTTTGACTACATAGATTTCAGAATTCCGCTCTTTAAATGTAATTGGGTTGATAACACCAAAGGAGTTATAGTGGATGAATTGGGTTTCACTTTGGTGAACTTTGAAAAGATTGGCGAGAAGGGTGAACCATTCATATTGGCATCACAGGCAAAACAAATATTCTATATCGATGATCCTGCAAATGATAAATGGTCGGTTGTTCTTCATGGTAAAAGACAGTTCATTGAAGATCATATAGATGAAGAAGAGTACTCTGATAAGTATGATGACTCCAGTCCATTCTCAGTTGGGTTGCCAACTCCACAAAATATTGAAGCTAATGATGACTTATATGTGCGCGGAGATCACAATGAAGGATTGTTAATTGATAAAAGATCACAATTTTAGAGACATGTATGTTTATATTTTTTTATTGAAGCTAAATGTTTGCTTTTTTAATACAAATGCTAATTCAGTGTGTTTATTTTTGTCAAATTTTAGGTTGATGATGCACATGTACCCACTGAAGCACTGGAGCAACTTGATGCGCGGAGAGGGACATTCCAACTTGAGATATCGTCTACCGTTTCCTCCTCCTCCGCAGCAATATCCTTATCAGATGATCGGGAGACGACCACTTGCTGGTGGACGCCCATGGAGGCATCGTACACCTCAACGGCCGACCTCGGTTGATATGGACGATAGAGTAGCGGGTGCGCTTGTCCTACCAAGTTGTCGACCCTCAGTTGCTCGGTGGGTATCGGAGGGTACACCCCACATGGTTTGGCATAAAACGTAGGACATATCAAGGATCTGTGTGGGAAGAAAGGATGGGGGTGTTGTGGGAGCACCTCTAGCGGCAGGAACTGGGGAGGAAGGCATGTGGGGTGATAAACTGCCAGGACTTGCATAGCAAGTTGCGATGGAGGTGGAGACGACGACGGTGGTGGTGCTTCAGGCGACACCTGTTTGGCCGGGTAGGGCTCGGCGAAAGGGTTCAACTGCGGCATGGCTTCGATGTAGTAGAGGGACGGAAGGGTTCAGAATCCTGTGAGAAACGTTCAGAGATGAGGATATTGCTGCAGAGGAGGAAACGGAAGACGATATCTCGAGTTGGAATGTCCCTCTCCGCATAGGAGTCTGTGAGGGAATGGTAGTAGGCAGGTGAGGAACAACTGAGTTCATGCCAGGACATATATACTAAAGTAACATGATACACTGCCAGTCTGTGGAGGGACCGAGGGAGATACTGGAGGAGAGTACCACTGTAAAAAATGCCACATAAGCCAAGAAGAAACAGGTGAGATCTTATTTATACATCCATATACCTTGTGTCAAGTAATTTTACTTTTTTAAAATTTTGTATGTTTCAATTTATAGTGCGCTACACAAGACAACGGCTGGGCATGCACATATCAATCTTATTTTTATATTATTACTTATATATATACATCATTCTCTTTGCAGGTGTTTAAAATTGACCACACTATAGGTAAACACTTAAAAAATGTGCATGCTCCATATACGATGGAAGCATTAAATGAAATAAGAGAAGAATGGGCAAAAGCCATACAAGCAGTGGCGATTGTAAGATATAATTGGGATGCTGAATGATATTTTGTAAATAAATATTTCTGAATGTTTATAAAAGTCTGAATCTTTCTACATGTATTTGAATGCTTCTACATGTGTAAATGTGAGAATTGAATTGATGTCTGAATGTATCTACTTGTGTGAAAAAATATTTGTTGATTTTGCATGTTTGTGGCCTCTTTGTGGGCTGATATCAATGGATTTCGTAAACCTACAGTTCAGGAAACTGAACTGCAGGTTCTCATCCTGCTGACCAGCCACAGCAGGCCTGCAAACTGATAAGAAAAAAAATTAAAGTATAGGCGTCAGTTATTTATAGAACACCGACACCTAAGGGTATACAGCGTCACGTTTTAGTATAAAACCGACACCTATAGTACTAAACACGGTCGTGCAGTGAAGCACGACCGTGTCGTCTGGGAGTATGGTGTCATTTGTTCAGTTGTTAACTGACGCAGAAAGTGTCCTAGGTGGTGCCCTTTTTTATGGCACGAACCCTATAGACGTCGGCCAACTATATATAACCGAGGCCTATATATTATATAGGCATCAGTTATAAAACTGACGCCGAAGAGTTTGACCTTTAGCGGCACCCACATAGGCGTCTCTTGAAAACCGTCGCCAAAGGGGGTTAAAAACCCGACGCCAAAGGTTGTTTCTGTAGTAGTGCATGGAGCATCAGCTGCACCAACAACAACATCGTGCACCTTCCTTCAGAGGTGCATTAGGTACACTGTTTGATGCTATGTGGAAACACATGCATCAAACTAACACAATAAATAAAACCATCTCTTCTTCTTTATCTACACTAACCACGCAGGTATAGGTTTTTGATGAAAGGACAAAAACACTCCCTGACTTCTTCCAAGAAGTTATAAGCAACCAATGGATGATGATGGGAATGCTAAAGAACATGAAGGATGAGATGGAAGACCTACAAAAAGAGAGGCATGACATCCCAGCTGACAACAAGAAAATGTGTCGGGGCTATGATGTATCAATGACTAACCTCCAAGTAGAGCGCCAACGCTTAGAAGAAGACCGACGGGAGCTCGATAAGGAACGTGAAGAACTCGAGAACCGGCAGAAGAAAAAGAAGACCAAGCGCTCAGCAAGCCTGACGCACTCCTCAGCTAGCCCCTCTAGCCACGATGACAACGACGATGACAACATGGGAGGAGCAGGTACAGGATGGGGCACACCAAAAGAAGGAATTGTCAACACAAAGGTGGCACCTGTAGCTGAGCTAAAGATAAATGAGCCACCATAGCGGTCAAGCTCCCACAATGACAAACAAACAAAGAAAAATGTGACATTGTCAAGGGGGCTCGACCTCAACTGCAATCCAAAAGAAGGTCAAGACGAAGCTACTGAAGACTGTGGGAAACTAGCAGAGCCTCAATTCTCCCCGCCTACATATACAATGACAATAGAAGAGCAGATTGCTACTGCACATCGAGAAGAAGTGGTCACCAAACTCAGCACAGTAGGACCGACAGATCTCGATAGAATGCTAGTTGAGCTGGGGGCCGGACTTGAGAAGAGCAGTGAGTTCCTCCTATTCCAACCACATCATGAGCGCAACGACTATCTCTATGATGGGAAGATGGATGCAACCCTGGCAATGATGGCGGAATCCAAGCTGGGACAAACTTCTAAGGAGAGCCATGTCAAAGACAACATAGTTGCTGAAGCTTTATCAAAAGTAGCTGAACCTAAAGCCACCACACAACCATCGCACAAGGTGACTAAACAAGTGGTCAAGGCCATGCCGATAATAGATGAAGTTTCAGCACCTTTGACGCAGGAAACAACATCCGACGATGAGGAGGGTAGGCTGGAAACCTTCTTCATAGATGAGCCCGCCAGGAAGTGGATTACACTGATTGAAGTAGAAATACTAGGAGAAGCTCCCCCTCTGCCTTGCAAGATGAAATATGTGGACATGACTGTGGTATCACGGATTACATGCAGAGACATCCACATGTTGGCAGATGTCCTCAGCGAAGATCTACCCGAGTCAGACATACTATATAACAACAAGGGTAGACGTTTGTCTAGAGACCACTTCTGGGGAATATTCATGAAGATGAGTAAATAAAAGACTATTCAAGGTACTTTGCGCCACCCTCCTAGAAGAATTCCTGCACCCGGACAAGCTGCAATCGGTTTTGAATGGGACAACACATCTAGCCAGCCTCCTCTACAATGAAGACACAAGGCACCAGATGTAGTTGAACTAAAGGCAGCAGTCTGGTAGAAGGAAACAAGACACGTGATGTTGCCCATAAGGAATACAAAGCATTGGGCATTGATAGTCGTTGATCTGTATGAGCGAAAAATGACGGTTCTCAATTGTTGTGCAGCCGGACTAGATAGCACCTCGCTAGTTTATAAGAGGAAGGATGCTAGAGACGCTTTAAAGATACCATTGCACCTACAACGAGCTATCAAGAATGTTGATAACAAGTTCCAAGGGTCTTGGAATCTCTTCTCAAATAATAAGAAAGTCCCCCAAGAAGAGGTTGGTTTAAGGGATTTGCTTCTTCATAGTACTCCGAATAATGGAGGCCATCAACAATGGCATCCCCCTGGAGGATTTAGACAATGAAGACCTGCATTGACTGTGGGGTATGTATGCTATGGAGTTCATCTATGATCGTTAGTTCTTCAACGACCCGGCGATTCCTACAGAAGTTGCACCCCAGAGGCTTCACAGGGATATCCCTCTACCTAAAAAGGTCACCTAGAGGGAGCAACTAAAGACCATGTGGGTTGATCCAACTGAACCAGCCAGGGTTGCAGCATGGAAAGAAGATTGGCATCAAGGCTCTGGAGAAGCTACAAAACAAATGTCAGATGACAAACTAAAGCAACCTCCAGCAACGGTGGTTCCCGAAGAACAACCACCAAGGGAACAACGTGAGGAAGGAAAGGTTGAAGAAGAAGACATGGGCGATGCAAGACCAGACGAACCGATAAGGGACATAACACCTTTTTTCAAGGATTTCAAAAGGTGGAGCTGCTTCAGTCTATCCCTGGAAGAACTAACTATAATTATGACTTCTTTGAAATTAGATAATTCGTCGGGAGATGTCATCTTTGAGAGAGATGGCATCTGCGTGCTAAAAGATGACCTCCAAGAAATGCTAAAAATAGGAGGATAACTTTCTGTAAGTACGATGTTAGCTTACCAGGTAATACTATGCGACACCATGCCAAATGCCCACATGGCATACTTCTTACTGGTTGAAGACATCCTAAAGGACAAAAGATCAGGAGAGAAGGAGCAACTGCAACAACGCCTGGTGACGTCCCCACCAGATCACATATTCCTACCTATTCTTCCCGATAATCATTGGACTTTGATGCATGTCAACATCCTCAGAAGGACTGCAGTACTCTACAACAGCTCTGACGCAGCCTTCTCACTTAATAAGAAGACTAATATGACAACAACAAAGATGCCAACAGAAGAAAATGCAATCACATGCGCCGAGGCTATCATCGACATGATAAGAAGTCACTGTTGAGGGTACGACCATACGACAGGCAAAGACTTCAAGAAGACATAGTTCTACCACAGGAGCCCCCAGAAGGTGCCCTTATCAAATGACTGTGGTTTCTTCTGTCTATCCTGGATGGTAGCCATAGCCACTATTGTCTTCAAGGTGGAAAACATGCAATATGAACAATACCACGCACTAAGAGGAATATACGCAAGCATGCTCCTCGAGTCCAAGTGGGCCTCCACCACCAACAACAAAAACAAATAAAGAAAGACCGTTTATACATCTCACTCAAATTTTGACACCCTGAGACGTGGTGCAGGATAAGTTTGGGGGAGGAGTCATAAACGGGCTACAGAGGTACATTTACCATCCTTTTACCCTTTTACCCCTAAAAATTTTGAATTTTTGAATTTTTGCTAAAACTACCTTTTTATTTTAGAAGCTCGCCTCCTCTGTTGCTAAATTTTCTGATTGTAGTGTTTCAGCCCTCTTAGAGAGAAATACATGAGCAACATATACATGTATATACATGTAAAACAAAAGTCATAGCAATACTGCTCTACCTCATTCTTGCAATAAGATGTTGTAAATGTAACAACCTTAACTCATGAAACCCTCGGAGACTAGAGAACTTCACCTAGTCATACTCCTGACCAACCACCCTCACCTGACGCTTTTGACTAGATAATCCTTATCTCTGTAGAAAGGGAAACAACTTCCATCTTCAAAGCATATCTAAAATAGGCTTGGCTGCCCAAAAGACCAAGTAAAATTCCCCAAACCCAAGCCTAAAAAGAGAGGTAAAAAGCCAAAAAGAAATAAAGAAAACAATATGAGAGTTGTGCCCAAAAAGATGCCAAAAGTTTTCACACGGCTGGTATATTGTTGCACTTGTAAATGCATATATGTCGTGCCCCTAAGTGGAATCTTGAAGCCAAGCTTACACACTTCCAATCTTGAATGGAAACTCACAAAACCACATGACTTAAGGTCAGAAGCCAAAAAAAGAGCAACATTGTTCTTACGATAGTTGTGGGTGAGGAGTTTAGGAGAAAGAGGAAAACATCTAAAGCCTTAAGCCTACCCGAACACATTAGCATAGGGTCAACTCAAAAATAAAGAATTGGTGTGAAAGATGCCCCTCAAAAAAGATCGAGAATTAGTACAGTCATTACCTAAGGGAAGGGGGTGATAAGTTGAGAAGGAGGAGCCTTTTACAATTGAAGGTAATGGCAGGGAAATGAAGTTAAGCAACTCTAGTTGAGGGTGAGGAATGAGACCTAAGGGTTTGAAAACATGCAACAACAGTCTTGATGTAAGAATGAGATATTGTAGTCGTGTTATAATGTTATCTTCAAAGATTGTTCTTTCTCTCTCTGAGTTCTCGAACCTACACTTAGCCTGAGGACATGCTTGATTCTAAGTTTGGGAGAGTTGATAACACTCTATTTTACAAACTTTCTATATATATTTTACACCACTTTTAGTATATCTTTTTTTAGCTTTTCACATAATTTTTCTATATTTTTGACTAAATCCTCACTTACATGGTTTCAGGAACATTCATAACCCAGGTCGCGGTTTAGGGGTCGGGACCAAGGTCCTCTTATATCTCAACCATGATCGTCGTTCTAGAGCTCTCTAGAGATCGCGATCATCAGGCATCAAGGAAGGATCGTGGCTAGTTTATAGATCACAGTTGTAACATCCCAGGATTTGAGGCCTCGGATAAAACACTCTTAAAAGGAATGATTGGACTACCCATATCACCAAGGTGAACCTCCTTTTCCGGGATCCCATCACTAAAGAACTCCATAGTTACAGCGGTCATCGCTTAACCGCAACCTCAAGGATGGTCGTGATCGGAACATGCACCTCAAAGATAGACCAGTGGTTGTGGTGTGGATATAGACCGTGATCAAGAAAGACCGCGATCAATATGGACCACGATTAGCTTGGAAACCACTGTTGGTGATGACTTCTTGCAAACCGCGACCGAGTGGAAAGACCTCGACCTTGACCGCCCTGACACAATGTACAAGTAGACCGCAATCACGATCGTCACCAAGTCATGACTAAGCTCAACCGTGGTGTAAGATGAATAGAGAGCGGACTGCGACTGCAGTTTCACCCCTCACTTAACCAAGACCGCGACTGTGGTATAAGTCTAAGTCAGTGGAATGTTCCTATTAATAGCACACCCGCCTGTCTTGTCAAATCATCATATCATAGATCGGATCCCGAGGACCACGAAGTGTTGCCGCATTCTAGATTCTTCCCAGACCATCCCCTCCATCAGTCTTGGATCTCCAAAGGCAGAAGCTGAGTAGAGAGAAGACTGAAGACTCCTTATTCAAGAGAAGAAGACCATCCGATCCATCCACATGTTAGATCCAGATCTGAAGAAGTATTGTGTTGTATCACATCTCTTCTCTCTAGATCTATCATTTCCATCTTGTTGTACTTCTCTCCTCTCTTTGTGGGACTTCATGTATCCATCTTTCTGTAACGTCATTATGTTGTCCGCAAGCATGAGTGGCTAAATACCTTAAATCGGGTTGGGAGTAGCCACTAAGACTCTCCCAACATGTATATTGTCTCTTTCTATTGAATACATGTACTCTTATAAAGATTATCTCCATGCACCCATTTTAATGCTTCACTTGTATGCTTAGCTACCATCTTGTGATGTTTGATTGTTGATATATTGAAAGAGTAATATCATTTTATCTTGTGTCATGGAGTAGTATGAATGCACAAGAGTGTTGCAATGCTAAGGCTTTAAAACCATATGTTCTGTTGCGAGGTTTATGTGTGGTCACCTTGAGAGAGGGACTAACCTTAGACATAGATATATACTCATCTTGAGAAAGAGTGGAATAGATGCTTTTGGTGGTTGCTTGTAATCCTGGTAAGAGTATGTGTGAGAGAGATGATGTTGTATGTGTTGGTATGTATGCCCATAGAGCAAGTCATGTGATGATTGTAATGGGATAGTTTATAAATGATTTGAATAATAATAAAGGCAATTTCCGATCTATATGTTTTTACTGTTTTTTAGATGATAGTGGAACATGATAGATGTCTAAAGAATTGTTTACTCGATGATGTATGTTTTTAGGTTTAGGACCTAAATGATGAGATCATACAGATGTTAAGAGTATACATTCTTGTTTTTTGTCCCTAGTCCGTTGTTATTGTGGAAACAACCATAGACATCAATAACACTAAAGACTAGATTGTGTTTTGGTTGATGACAGAATCTCAATAGTCATGATATAGTGATATCAAACCAAGCACATAGGTACTTGTTAGAAAACAAGTGTACCAGATAGACCCACCGTGAGAGTGACACATGGAACCATGATTTAGTAGTCATAGTCAGCTTTCACAGTGATGGTGGTGAGTGTGATTCTTCGACCTAAAATCACTACACTCAACACATGTCGTTGGGTACACTTTGACATCATCAAACACAATCCTGAAATATGGGTTGTTATAAAGGTGATGATTGGGTGACTTTGACACATGGGGCTTTTGAGGAGTGAGTGATAGATATGGGATTTGTCCCTCCTAAGGGAGTTTGATGTCCATGTCCACTTGATGAGTAGGATTGAGAAAGGCATGCACATGCATATGTGAATCAATGTGATATTGATGTCACACACATCTCACCCCTGCTCTGAGATCAAGGAAATGGATGAATGTTGAAAGGATGACTGTACCATGCCTTGAGTTCATTCAGGACATTAGTGACAAAGGAATTATACATTCACTGTAACATCATTCACAGATTGTAGGATTCAAAGTTGTTCTCCAACTTTCTATTTCACTTGGGTAGCATTGATGTGCGACTAGGCACCACTCTTTGCTTGTAAAGTCATAAGTGTTATGGACTTTCACTACCAACGTGAAATGGGCCTGCAGGGTCACACACATAGGATTTAACCTGGAAGAGGAGTTTATCCACAAATGATGTTTAGATTGATTACTAAAGGAGTTTAGTAGTTCAATTAAACACTCAATCAATTGATAGCTCAATATCATAGTGTTCAAGGTGTTGGACCGATTGATTAGAGTATCGGATTGATTGAAACCGCAATTGACTGATTTTGCACAGTCTGCACTCCCAACCGATCGGCTCATGTAATGAACCGATTGGCTCAGGATATGTTGAACCGAACGGTTCAAGGGTTGAACCGATCGGCTCAACTGGTCCAACCGAGCGAGTTTGGAAAGTCAGGTTGGCAAGAAATTTATCTTCATTTCACTTGTCCAATTTGATTGGAACAAGGATTGGTATTTGGATCAATTCGAAACAAAAGAGGAAAAATCAATTGGGAACTGACCAGGGCAGTGAACCAATCATTTCAGAAGTGAACCGATCGGCTCAGGTGCCCCAACTGATCGATTCAGGTGTGAACCGAGCGGCTCAGGTCCCCAACCGATCACTTCATGCTTGAAACGATCGTTTTAGCTGGTGCAGTTGGTTGTTTTGTGGAAAATCTCAAACCCTTCTACTCCTGCTTTAATCCCGCGTTGCCCGAGGTAGAGAACCATGTCCCATGACCCTCCTATATATAGGGGTATTGGGGGTTTCTCAAAGTACAACTCAGAACAATAGTTGCTCTGCAAAGTTGTCGTTCTCTCTGGTTGTGGTAACCAGGAGAGCCCGAGCAAGTGCTACCCGATAAGGGAGGCACAACAAGGGAAAGACAACTGCAGAAAAGTGACTGGTGGTAGGAGAGTGTGTCGGTGATTAGTACATTGATAGGAGGGTACGACTCCTTCCGGTGCCTTGTGAGACAAGGCAATCGGAGTTCCAGGCAGTCTGTGTGGACGACTGTAGAGGCGGGAGACTTCTGCCGCTCAGAGGACATTTGTCAATCCCGACAGTCCCGGTGAGACTAGGAGCTACAAAGACACCGTCCAAGACTGAAGATGAAGACCGTGCAAGATGCGAGGTAACATCGATGAGCAAGCCTCGAGACAAGGTACACCTCTACAAACCATCCTTCCTATTATATAGACGTTGACACAATTCCTTTATTCTGGGTTTGGGAGAAGAAAAATTTTGTTTCCGCTGCCTTCTCTGTCTCCCCTAAAACCCAACAGTGGTATCAGAGCCACATCAACTACTCTATACTTTAGGATTATCGATATGATCTATTTTGGTTTGTCTCCTTTATTTATTGCATACGATGCGAATAAAATTGGCTTTATGCATGTCCAATCGTAAAGCCACAAATCCTAATATACATATATGATATGTAATATGAATGCACTCGATACGCGTCGCCCTTAAACGAGTTTTGTGGTGGATGTATAGTGTGTTTATGGCCAATAAATCCTATGTTAGTGTATGGTTGTATGTGGATGCTTGCATCTCGGTCTGCACATCGATTCCCTATCTCCTATTCCTGATGTAACTCAAGATAACTTGAGATTTCTTTCCTACCTTTGCTCCCCCCGAATGTAACTCGAGGTTTCCTTTTTCAAATGTAAAATAGGATAGATTTTTATTTCCTGTTATGTCAAAGAATGGAGGACAATCTGACGACAACTGAGACAATCGGTTCAAGGCGTGAACTGATCGGTTGGCGATCAAGATGAGTGGGTGGCGACCTGAGGAGATGTATGACGAGCAGTGAACTGATTGGCTAGAGGCGCCAGTCGATCGGCTGGTGGCACCCAACTGACCGGCCGGATGGCGAGCCGATCAATCATGGAGATGAGATGATCAAACCCAGAACGGGGAAGCACAAAGTTCATATTATACAGGTTGCATGTGATGTGGACCTAGGTGACCGTGATTCCTCTTGGCTCGAGGAATCACATTAGGATGGTCATAATCATTACTTTTATCGTTTCACATGTTTTCTGTGGGATATCGCATGTATATGATATTTACTATATTGCGGTGATTGAATATGAATATGTACCTATAAAAACCAAATCCCTCATTAATATTAAAGTTTTAGATGCCTTCCAAATGTGACACACGTGAAAAGCTTGATCGGCCAAGTGTGGGAATGCCCTAGCGTGGTGCACCATCTATCTCGTGGAAGCATGAAGGATGGATATGTGGGTCTGCCCTAGCAGGGTGCATATTCATCGTGTTGACTTTGGGTCGGACTTAACAAGGTAACCTAGATAGGATCTAGCACCTTGAGGCATGAAGGTGATCATGGCAAGGAATTGGATATGACATGTTTCAAGAGTTGCATATGATGCAATTGGCAAAAGTTGCCTACCTAGAAGATCTGAGTTGTGGGTGACAACCCTAGCTGGTCCATGACTCAGAGGATTTTAGGATCTTGACCCACTAGGAGATTGTACGCTACAATCTTCCAAATTGATGGCGAGGGATGTCAATTTGAATCAAAATAGTGGGAGTGGTAATTAATTAAAGACCTAATTAACTACTGTCAAATTTTATTCAAATCAAATCAAATCAAAAGGAGTTTTGACAAATGTAATTTTCTCTTTTAGAATGGCAAAAGAATCATCTTTTAAAATGGGCAAATTAATTGAGAATAAATTTCATAACTGGTTAGGGATTGTGAGAAGTGTTCTTCACAATCGTGAAATACTGATAGCCTTTAAATCCACTCTATGTACGCTTAAGAAGAAGGATAGTTCATTGATGGAGATCAATGGAACAAATTCTAAGGACAAAGATGAGGGAGAGAAGGGTTCTCTCACCAAACCAATGTCAGAATCTTCTGCGCTCAAAACATGGAGAGGATGGAAGGAACGATGGAAGAAGAAGTAATAGATAGAGATCTCTACTTCTGGTGTATGCATGATAGAGATTAACTTTACTACTTCCTTGTCATGGGTACTTGATACCGGATGTGGATCTCACATTTGTTCAAATGTGAAGGATCTGAAGAGAAGTAGGTCTTTGGGGAAAGGCGAGGTTGAACTATGTGTTGCCAATGGGGCAAGAGTTTTCACCAGTGCCGTAGGAACCTATGAGTTAACTCTACCTAGTGGGCTAATAATAGAGTTGAAGAACTGCTATTATGTACCTGCCATAAATAGGAATATCATTTCTGTTTCTTGTTTAGACAAGAATGGTTTGAAATTTCTTATTAAGAATGGAAAGTGTTCCATTTCAAAAGATGGGATCTTTTATGGCAGTGTGCCAATGTCTTATGGTCCATACTTGATAGATCTAGAGACAATTGTATACAACGTAAACACCAAAAGGAAAAAACTCAACAACTCAAACAAAACATATCTTTGGCATTGTCGTCTATGGCACATAAATGAGAAGCGTAATTCTAGACTCCATAAAGATAGTTATCTAGACTCTTTTGATTATGAATCAATAGAGACATGTGAATCTTATTTGTTGGGCAAGATGACCAAAACTCCCTTTTTAGGTAAAGGTGAGAGAGCTAGTGATCTATTAGGACTCATACATACTGATGTATGTGGGCCTTTTAGAACTAATGCTAGAAATGGGTGTCAGTACTTCATTACCTTCACTATTGACTTCAGTAGGTATGGCTATGTGTACCTGATGAAACATAAGTCAGAAACCCTTGAAAGGTTCAAGGATTTCATGAATGAAGTATAAAACCAACTTGGTAAAAGTATTAAAGCACTTTGATCCGATCGAGGTGGAGAATACTTAAGCCAAGAGTTTGAGGACCTTCTGCGAGCCCGTGGGTACGTATCACAATGGACTCTTCCTGGAACACCACATCATAATGGTTTGTCTGAAAGAAGGAATCACACTTTACTGGATATGGTGCGATCAATGATGAGTTTTGTTGATTTTCTGATTTCCTTCTGGGGTCATGCTCTTGAAACCGCTGTGTTTACACTTAACCGAGTACCATCTAAATCGGTTCAAAAGACACCATATGAGATATGGCACGGGAAGCGTCCCGATTTGTCTTTTATTAAGATTTGGGGTTGTGAGGCTTACATCAGGAAAACGTTTCCTAATAAGCTTGGACCCAAGTCTGATAAATGTTATTTTGTTGGATACCCCAAGGAAATGAGGGGATATTATTGATACCACCCTACTGACAACAAAGTGTTTGTTGCTAGGACAGTTGTGTTCCTAGAAAAGGAATTTATTTCCATAGAAAAAAGTGGGAGGAAAATAGAGCTTGAAGAGGTTCAAGTCAACAAGAAAACATTGAACCAGTAGATGTACAAGAGGAACATAGAGATTCACAAAGTGTTGTGGAATCTCAGTCTCCTCAAGTAATACAAGGACCTCATAAATCTAGTAGGACATGCCTTGAACCTGAGAGGTTTGGATACCTTGTGACTCAGGAAGGCGGTGAGTTGATCATATATGATGATCCAACTACCTATCTAGAGGCTATGGAGGGACCAGATTTTGAGAAATGACTTGAGGCCATGAAATCTGAGATGGAATCCATGTATTCCAACAAAGTATGGACTTTGGTGGAACCACCCAAAGGGGTAAAACCCATAGGGTGAAGTGGGTCATCAAGAAGAAGACTGACATGGATGGAAATGTGCAAACTTATAAAGGCAGATTGGTTGCAAAGGGTTTCTGACAAGTTCAAGGTATTGACTATGACAAAACTTTTTCTCCAGTTGCCATAATTAAGTCCATCAGGATCATGCTTGCTATTGCGTCTTACTATGACTATGAGATTTGGCAAATGGATGTTAAAATAGCATTCCTTAATGGGAATATAAATTAGGATGTGTACATGACACAACCTGAAGGTTTTGTAGATCCAAAGAATGCCAATAAAGTCTGTAAGCTACAAAGGTCAATCTATGGATTGAAGCAAGCATCTCGGAGTTGGAATCTTCGATTTGATGAGGAAGTCAAAGTGTTTGTCTTTATTCAAAATGAAGATGAACCTTGTGTGTACAAGAAGGTTAGTGGGGGAGCATGACCACATTCCTCATATTGTATGTGGATGACATACTATTGATGGGGAATGATGTGACAGCCTTAGAGAAGGTAAAGAATTGGCTTGGTAATACTTTCTCAATGAAGGTCTTAGGAGAAGCATCCTACATTCTAGGTATTAAGATCTATAGAGATAGATCTAAAAGGCTTCTCGGACTAAGTCAAAGCATCTACATTGACAAAGTGCTGAAGCGGTTCAGCATGGAGAACTCAAAGAGAGGCAACATCCCCATGCTACATGGAGTCACCATCTCTAGAGCTCAATGCCCCCAACCTTGTGAAGAGAGGGAGTGTATGAATGGGATCCCATATGCATCAGCCTTCGGATCCATCATGTATGCTATGTTGTGCACACACCCAGATGTATCGTATGCCCTCAGCATGACGAGCAGGTACCAGTCAGATCCCGTGGATGCTCACTGGACAGTCGTAAAGAACATCCTCAAGTACTTGCGAAGGACTAAGGATCAGTTCCTTGTATACGGCGGTGAGGAAGAGTTGGTAGTAAAGGGTTACACCGATGCAAGCTTCCAAACCGACAAAGATGATTATAGATCGCAATTAGGATTTGTATTTTCCCTAAACAATGGAGTTGTAAGATGGAAGAGTTCCAAGTAAAAAACAGTTGCTGATTCTACTACAGAGGCTAGGTATATTGCTGCTTCACATGCAGCAGAGGAAACTGTGTGGATCAAGAAGTTCATCACTGAACTTGGTGTAGTTCCCAGTAGATGTGATGCAATTGAGCTTTATTGTGACAATAATGGAGCTATTGCTCAAGCTAAGGAGCCCAGATCACATCAGAGGTCCAAACACATACTGCGGTGCTTCCATCTCATATGAGAGATCATACAGCAAGGAGATGTGAAGATTTGCAAGGTACCAACTGAAGACAACATAGTTGATCCACTAACGAAGGCCCTTTCTCAGCAGAAGCATGATTGTCATGGTAGGTCACAAGGACTGAGGTTCCTAGGTGACTGGATCTAAGTGCAAGTGGGAGTATGTTGGTATGTATGCCCATAGAGCAAGTCATGTGATGATTGTAAAGGGATACTTTGTAAATGATTTGAATAATAATAAAGGCAATTTCCCATCTATATGTTTTAACTGTTTCTGAGATAATAGTGTAACATGATAGATGTCTAAAGAATTGTTTACTCGATGACGTATGCTTTTAGGTACATGACCTAAACGATGAGATCATAAGGATGTTAAGAGTATACATTCTTGTTTTTTGTCCCTAGTCAGGTTGTTATTGTGGAAATAACCATATACATCAATAACACTAAAGACTAGATTGTGTTTTAGTTGATGACAGAATCTCATTAGTCATGATAAAGTGATATCAAACCAAGCACATAGGTACTTGTTAGAGAACAAGTGTACCTGACAGACCCACTGTGAGAGTGACACATGGAACCATGATTTGGTAGTCACAGTCAACTCTCACAGTGATGGTGGTGAGTGTGATTCTTTGATCTGAAATCACTACACTCAACACATGTCGTTGGGTACACTTTGACATCATCAAACACAGTCCTGAAATATGGGTTGTTATAAAGGTGATGATTAGGTGATTTTGACACATGGGGCTTTTGAGGGGTGAGTGATAGATATGGGATTTGTCCCTCCTAAGGGAGTTTGATGTCCTTGGCCACTTGATGAGTAGGATTGAGAAAGGCATGTGCATGCATGTGTGAATCAATATGTGATATTGATGTCACACACATCTCACCCAGTCTACTCTGAGATCAAGGAAATGGATGAACACTGAAAGGATGACTGTACCATGCCTTGAGTTCATTCAGGACATTAGTGAAAAAGGAATTATACATTCATTTTAACACCATTCACAGATTGTAGGATTGAAAGTTGTTCTCCAACTTTCTATTTCACTTGGGTAGCATTGATGTGCGACTAGGCACCGCTCTTTGCTTGTGAAGTCATAAGTGTTATGGACTTCCACTACCAATGTGAAATGGGCCTGTAGTGTCACACACATAGGATTTAACCTGGAAGAGGATTTTATCCACAAATGATGTTTAGATTGATTACTAAAGGAGTTTAGTAGTTCAATTAAATGTTCAATCAATTGATAACTCAATATCATAGTGTTCAAGGTGTTGGACCGATTGATTAGAGTATCAGATTGATTGAAACTACAATTGATTGATTTTGCAGAGTCTACACTGCCAACCGATTGACTCATGTGATGAACTGATCGGCTCAGGATAGGTTGAACCAATTGGTTCAAGGGTTGAACCGATCGGCTCAACTGGTCCAACCGAGCGAGTTTGGAAAGTCAGGTTGGCAAGAAATTTCTCTTCGTTTCACTTGTCCAATTTGATTGGAACAAGGATTGGTATTTGGATCAATTCGAAACAAAAGAGGAAAAGTCAATCAGGAACTGACCAGGGCAGTGAACTGATCGTTTCAGAAGTGAACTGATCAGCTCAGGTGCCCCAACCGATCAGTTCAGGTGTGAACCGATCAGCTCAAGTCCCCAATTGATCGGTTCATGCTTGAAACGATCATTTCAGCTGGCGCAGTTGGTTGTTTTGTGGAAAATCTCGAACCCTTCTACTCCTACTTTAATCCTGCATTGCCCAGGGTGGAGAACCTTGTCCCATGACCCTCCTATATATATAGGGGTATTGGGGGCTTCTCAAAGTACAACTCATAACACCAGTTGCTCTACAAAGTTGTCGTTCTCTCTGGTTGTGGTAACCAGGAAAACCGAGCAAGTGCTACCGGATAAGGGAGGCACATCAAGGGAAAGACAACTACAGAAAAGTGACTGGTGGAAGGAGAGTGTGTCGGTGACTAGTACGCCGATAGAAGGGTACAACTCCTTCCGGTGCCTTGTGCGATAAGGCGATCGGAGTTCCAGGCAGTCTGTGTGGACAACTACAGAGGTGGGAGACTTCTTCCGCTCGAAGGACAGTTGTCAATCCTGACAGTCCCGGTGAGACCAGGAGCTGCATAGACACCGTCCAAGACCAGAGGTGAAGACCACGCAAGCTATGAGGTAACATCACCGAGAAAGTCTCGGGATAAGGTACACCTCTACAAACCATCCTTCCTATTATAAAGACGTTGACGTGATTCCTTTATTCTGGGTTTGGAAGAAGAAAATTTTTGTTTCCGCTGCCTTCTCTGTCTCACCTAAAACCCAACAGTATGTTGGTGAGATTCTTTAGTAGGTGAACCCCAATTAGGGTTTCCTCTCATATACTTGTTTCATCTTATTTCTTTTGTTTCTTTTGTTCTTGTTGTTCTTTTTTCTTTTGAACTACTTTAGTTTGTGTGCTATTGTTCCTTAGGGAACACCTTTTATTTACCCTCTTCGGGTGGAGTATATGAGTACTAGACTCTGTGCGCTTAACATTGCCAACCTTGTCCCTGTGTTTGACCTCGATCGCTACATTGGACCCCGTTTATTGTTGCAGGGGCCTGAGAGTCGGGTTATCTCTTTAAAAGTTCGACTACTCTGAATCCACTCATCTTAGACGTGCGATTCAGGCCGGTCAATCCCATTAGTCATCTAAACTTTTAATTAATTCACTGGAAATTGTGTGTGGAATTATTTAGTTTGGATAGGTGGCTCTAGTGTTGGTCACAAATAATATGTATACACAGATGTGCTAGATATATCCACGCTCCTTTCAACATGTTTCTCATTACAATTTTCTTATATTTTGGATTTTGTACAAGTTTATCAAGTGAATTATAAAAAGCGAAAGGTTGTAACTATAAGGTTCCTATTGAGAAATGTATAGTAGTTTTAAAAATTAGCTAACGTGATACTAAGTAAGTCACGAAGTATGGTGTTTTGATTGTTTCTTTAACAATGTTTGTTGGATTAATGCCATTTTTAATGAGACATAAAGTTGTTCTCCATTTTTTATGCTTAAACATGGGTGAAGGGAACACTATAACAAAGTTTCTCATAGAAATGCAAGTTCCACAAAAAATATTTAGGTGGCGACATGTTTTGTTAATTTCACATGTTGTTCAACTAGACAAAATAAACTTAAACAAATGCATTTATTTTTTTTATTGCATTTATGGTATCAATCAGCTTCATAAAGTTTACCTACATTCGTATATGCTATATATACATCTCTGCATATTAGGATTTTGGTATATTTCAACATCGACAATGAGTTATGTTTGCATCATTATTATGTATGGTGTCTCCCGCCTCCAGTTTTAAAAAATCTATCTTCACCAATGATTATGACCTATTTATAGAGAGATCCATGGGAATGTGATAGGCAAACAATTATGAAAATGGCTTACATAGGGCTATCATATGTTGTTGTTCCCAATCTAGAGCAAGATGTAAGAGGTTCATTAATGAGAACAACAAAAATCAGAAAAGAAACAAGAAGTGGGGTTAAAGAAATCCCAATTGAAGACTAACTCGAGGAACTGGTCATAATCACATACTTAGATGTTGCCACTATGGTGGTAATATGGGGATAGTGTAGGTTTGCAAACTAAGTCTTCCACTATTGTAAGAAACAAGGACATTACAAGAACCAATGCCATTACCACCCTCCTCCGCCTCCAATCCCACCCCTACTAATTGTTAGGGGGAGAATTAGGGTAACCCAAATTGGATTTGAATGATGTCTTTTGATTTATGTAACTCTTGTTCTTATGCACCGAACCTATAGTTATATTGTAACTACCACATATTTTATTGTTTGATCTATGATCTCCTTGTTGTGTGTGGAATCAATTGACCCAATCTATCATGTACTCATATCAAAATTCAACATCTTATTTTATTCAAAGTGACCATCTCAATTGTGAAATCGGTGTGTTATATATAGTCAATTACATGACTCATATCAAAGTTCAACATCTTATTTTATTCAAAGTGACCATCTCAATTGTGAAATCAGTGTGTTATATATAGTCAATTACATGAGAGAAGGGTTCTCTCGCCAAACCAATTTCTTCTACATGCAGAGGATGGAAGGAACGATGGAAGAAGAAGTCAGAGATAGAAATCTCTACTTCTGGTGTATATGTGATAGAGATTAACTTTACTACTTCTTCATCATGGGTACTTGATACCGCATGCGGATCTCACATTTGCTCAAATGTGAAGGATCTTAAGAGAGGTAGGCATTTAGGGAAAGGCGAGGTTGAACTATGTGTTGCTAATGGGGCAAGAGTTGCCTCCAGCACTGTAGCAACCTATGAGTTAACTCTACCTAGTGGGCTAATAATAGAGTTGAAGAAATGCTATTATGTATCTGCCATAAATAGGAATATCATTTCCATTTCTTGTTTGGACAAGGATGGATTTGAATTTCTTATTAAGAATGGAAATTGTTCCATTTCTAAAGATGGGATCTTTTATGGAAGTGCCCCAATATCTTATGGTCTATACTTGATAGATTTAGAGACAAATGTATACAATGTAAACACCAAAAGGCAAAAACTCAACAACTCAAACAAAACATATCTTTGGCATTGTCGTCTAGGGCACATAAATGAGAAGCGCATATCTAGACTCCATAAAGATGGTTATCTAGACTCTTTTGATTATGAATCAATAGAGACATGTGAATCTTGTTTGTTGGGCAAGATGACCAAGACTCCCTTTTTAGGTAAAGGTGAGAGAGCTAGTGATCTATTAGGACTCATACATACTGATGTATGTGGGCCTTTTAGAACTAATGCTAGAAATGGGTATCAGTACTTCATTACCATCACTGATGATTTCAGTAGGTATGGCTATGTGTATCTGATGAAGCATAAGTCAGAAACCCTTGAAAGGTTCAAGGATTTCATGAATGAAGTACAGAACCAACTTGGTAAAAGTATTAAGGCACTTCGATCCGATCGAGGTGGGGAATACTTAAGCCAGGAGTTTAAGGACCTTCTACGAGCCCGTGGTATTGTATCACAATGGACTCCTCCAGGAACACCACAGCATAACGGTGTGTCTGAAAGAAGGAATCGCACATTGTTGGATATGGTGTGATCAATGATGAGTTTTTCTGATCTTCCGATTTCCTTCTGGGGTCATGCTCTTGAAACCACCGCGTTTACACTTAACCGTGTACAATCTAAATCGGTTCAAAAGACACCATATGAGATATGGACTGGGAAGCGTCCTAATTTGTCTTTTCTGAATATTTGTGGGTGTGAGGCTTACGTTAGGAAAATGTTTCCTAATAAGCTGACCCAAATCCGATATATGTTATTTTTTTGGATACCCCGAGGAAACGAGGGGATACTATCTATACCACCCTACTTACAAAAAAGTGTTTGTTGCCAGGACAACTGGGTTCTTAGAGAAGGAATTTATTTCCAAAGGAAATAGTGGGAGGAAAATAGAGCTTGAAGAGGTTCAAGCCCAACAAGAAAACATTGAACCCGTAGATCTACGAGAGGAAAATGAAGATTCACAAGGTGTTGTGGAAACTCATTATCCTCAGGTAACACAAGGACCTCGTAGATCTAGTAGGACCCGCCTTGAACCTGAGAGGTTTGGATACCTTGTGACTCAGGAAGGTGGAGAGTTGATCATAGATGATGATCCAACTACCTACATAGAAGCTATGGAGGGACCAAATTCTGAGAAATGGCTTGAAGCCATGAGATCTGAGATGGAATCCATGTACTCCAACAAAGTATGGACTTTGGTGGAACCACCCGAAGGGGTAAAACCCATAGGGTGCAAGTGAGTCTTTAAGAAAAAGACCAACATGGATGGCAATGTGCAAACTTATAAAGGTAGATTGGTTGTAAAGGGATTTCGACAAGTTCAAGGTGTTGACTATGACGAAACCTTTTCTCCAGTTGCCATGATTAAGTCCATCAGGATCATGCTTGCTATTGTAGCTTATTATGACTATGAGATTTGGCAGATGGATGTTAAAACCGCATTCCTTAATGGGATTATAAATGAGGATGTGTACATGACACAACCTGAAGGTTTTGTAGATCCAATGAATGCCAATAAAGTCTGTAAGCTACAAAGGTCAATCTATGGATTGAAGCAAGCATCTCAGAGTTGGAATCTTCGATTTGATGAGGAAGTCAAAGTGTTTGGCTTTATTCAAAATGAAGATGAATCTTGTGTGTACAAGAAGGTTAGTGGGAGCTCGACCACATTCCTCATATTGTATGTGGATGACATACTTTTGATGGGGAATGATTCTTAGCCTTAGAGAAGGCAAAGACTTGGCTTGGGAATACTTTCTCAATGAAGGACTTAAGAGAAGCATCCTACATTCTAGGAATTAAGATCTATAGAGATAGATCTAGAAGGCTTCTCGGACTAAGTCAGAGCACATACATTGACAAAGTGCTGAAGCGGTTCAGCATGGAGAACTCAAAGAGAGGCAACATCCCCAACATCCCCATGCTATATGGAGTCACCGTCTCTAGAGCTCAATGTCCCCAATCTTGTGAAGAGAGGGAGCGTATGAATGGGATCCCATATGCATCAGCCATCGGATCCATCATGTACGCTATGTTGTGCACATGCCAAGATGTCTCGTATGCTCTCAGCATGACGAGCAGGTACCAGTCAGATCCCGGGGATGCTCACTGAACAGTCGTGAAGAACATCGTCAAGTACTTGCAAAGGACTAAGGATTAGTTTCTTGTTTAAAGTGGCGAGGAAGAGTTGGTTGTAAAGGGTTACACCGATGCGAGCTTCCAAACTGATAAAGATGATTACAGATCACAGTCAGGATTTGTGTTTTGCCTTCATAATGGAGTTGTGAGTTGGAAGAGTTCCAAGCAAGAAACAGTTGTCGATTCTACTACAGAGGCCGAGTATATTTTTGCTTCACATGCAACAAAGGAGGCTGTGTGGATCAGGAAGTTCATTTCTGAACTTGGTGTAGTTCCCAATAGCTGTGATGCAATTGAGCTTTATTGTGACAATAATGGAGCTATTACACAAGCTGAGGAGCCCAGATCACATCAGCGGTCCAAGCACATACTGCGGCGCTTCCATCTCATACGAGGGATGGTACAGCAAGGAGATGTGAAGATTTGCAAAGTACCAACTGAAGACAACATAGTTGATCCACTGACTAAGGCCCTTTCTCAACAGAAGCATGATGGTCATGCTAGGTCACAAGGATTGAGGTTCCTTGGTGACTGGCTCTAAGTGCAAGTGGGAGTCTGTTGGTATGTATGCCCATAGAGCAAGTCATATGATGATTGTAACGGGATACTTTGTAAATGATTTGAATAATAATAAAGGCAATTTCTGATCTATATGTTTAAACTTATTCTGAGATGATGGTGTAACATTATAGATGTCTAAAGAATGATTTTACTCAATGATGTATGCTTTTAGGTTAAGGACCTAAACGATGAGATCATGCGGATGTCAAGAGTATACATTCTTGTTTGGTCCCTAGTCGGTTGTTATTGTGGAAATAACCATAGACATTAATAACACTAAAGACTAGATTGTGTGTTGGTTGATGATAGAATCTCATTAGTCATGATATAGTGATATCAAACCAAGCACATAGGTACTTGTTAGAGAACAAGGTACCGGACAGACCGACCGTGAGAATGACACATGGAACCATGACTTGGTAGTCACAGTCAACTCTCACAGTGATGGTGGTGAGTGTGATTCTTAGACCTAAAATCACTACACTCAACACATGTCGTTGGGTACACTTTGACATCATCAAACGCAATCCTGAAACATGGGTTGTTATAAAGGTGATGATTGGGTGGCTTTGACACATGGGGCTTTTGAGGGGTGAGTGATCGATATGGAATTTGTCCCTCCTGAGGGAGTTTGTTGTCCTTGGCCACTTGATGAGTAGGATTGAGAAAGGCATGCGCATGCACGTGTGAATGAATATGTGATATTGATGTCACACACATCTCACCCAGTCTGCTCTGAGATCAAGGAAATGAATGAATGTTGACAGGATGACTGTTCCATGCCTCGAGTTCATTCAGGATATTAGTGACAAAGGAATTATACATTCACTGTAACACCATTCACGGATTGTAGGATTGAAAGTTGTTCTCCAACTTTCTATTTCACTTGGGTAGCACTGATGTGTGACTAGGCACCTCTCTTTGCTTATGAAGTTATAAGTGTTATGGACTTTCACTGCCAACGTGAAATGGACCTGCAAGGTCATACACATAGGATTTAACCTGGAATAGGAGTTTGTCCACAAATAATGTTTAGATTGATTACTAAAGGAGTTTAGTAGTTCAATTAAACACTCAATTAATCGATAGCTCAATATCATAGTGTTCAAGGTGTTGGACTGATTGATTAGAGTATCATATTGATTGAAACCGCAATTGACTGATTCTGCACAATCTGCACTCCCAACCGATCGGCTCATGTGATGAACCGATCGGCTGAGCTTGCTGAATCGGTCGGCTCAAGTGTTGAGTCGATCGGCTCAAGGACAGGGTGAATGATTGCTTCAAGTTTTGAAATGATCGGTTCAATTGTTGTAACTGGGCAAGTTGGGAAAGTAGGATTGGTGAGAATTTTCCTTTCGTTTCACTTGCCCAATTTGATTGGAACAAGGATTGGTATTTGATACCAATTAGAAACAAAAGTTGGAAAGTCAATCGGGAACTGACCAGGACCACAAACCAACTGGTTCAGAAGTGAACCGATCGGCTCATGGGTCCCAACCGATCGGTTGAGGTGTCAACTGACCGGTTTAGGTCCCCAACCGACTGTTTCAGTTGTGAAACGATCGATTCAGGTTGCGAGTTGGTTGCTTTTTTGTAGAAAATCTCGAACCCTTCTACTCCTACTTTAGTCCCGCATTGCTGGGGACAGAGAACCCTATCCCATGACCCGCCTATATATAGGGGTATTGGGGGCTTCTCAGAGTACAACTCATTGCAAGCCGGTTGCTCTACAAAGTTTTCGTTCTCTCTGGTTTTGGTAACCGAGAGAGCCTGAGCAAGTGCTACCCGAAAAGGGAGGCGCAGCAAGGGAAAGACAACTGCAGTTGCAACTGGCAGCAGGAGAGTGTGTTGGCAACTAGTACGCCAACAGGAGGGTGCGACTCCTTCCGGTTCCTTGTGCGACAAGGAGATCAGAGTTCCAGGTAGTCCATGTAGACGACTGCAGAGGAGGGAGACCTCTATCGCTCGGAGGACAACTGTGAATCCCGACAGTCTCGGTGAGACCAGGAGTCTTCAGTCCCGGTGTGACCAGGAGTTGTACAGACACCATCTAAGACCGGAGGTGAAGACCGTGCAAGGTGTGAGGTACTGTCGTTGAGCAAGCCTCGGGACAAGGTATGCATCCACAAACCATCTTTCCTATTGTATAGATGTTGACACGATTCCTTTTGTTCTGGGTTTGGGGAGAAAATTTTTGTTTCCGCTGCTTCTTTGTCTCCTCTAAAACCCAATAGTGGTATCAGAGCCAGGTCAACTGCTCTATATTTTAGGATTATCGATATGATCGATTTTGGTTTTTCACCTTTATTTATTGTATACGATGCGAATAAAATTGGCTTTATGCATGTCCAATCCACAAATCCCAAAATATACATATATGATATGTAATATTAATCCACTCAATACGTGTCGCCCTTAAATGAGTTTTGTGGCGGATGTGTAGCATAGTTATGGCCTATAAACCCTATATCTGTGTGTGGTTGTATGTGGTTGCTTACATCTCGGTCTGCGCACCAATTCCCTTTCTCCTATTCCTGATGTAACTCGAAATAATTCGATATTTCTTTTCCTACCTTTGCTCCCCCGAATGTAACTCGGGGCTTCACAATTCAATTGTAAATATGATAGATTTTATTTGTTGTTATTTCAAAGAACGGAGGACGACCTGAGACGATCCGTTCAAGGCGTGAACTGATCGGTTGGTGTTCCAAACGATCGGTTCGAGGAGCGAGACGAGCAGATGGTGACCTGAGGAGATGCACGACGACTGGTGAATCGATTGGCTAGAGGCACCAGTCGATCGGCTGGTGGCACCCGAACAACCAACTTGATGGCGAGCCGATCAATCATGGAGATGAGCTGATCAAACCCAGAAAGTGTTGGGTTTTAGGGGAGGCGGAGAAGGCAGCGGAAGCAAAAAAAAATTCTCCTCAAAACCCAGCACGAGGAAATGTGTCAACGTCTATAAAATAAGAAAGGATGGTTTGTGGAATCATACCTTGTCCTGAGGCTTGCTCGGCGACAATACCTCGCGCAATGCATGGTCTTCAACTCCGGTCTTGGACGGCGTCTGTGCAGCTCCTGGTCGCACCAGGACTGACTCCTCCTCCTCCTACCAGACTGTCGGATGACAGTTGTCCTCCTGAGCGGCAGTGTCCTCCCGCCTCTGTAGTAGTCCACACGAACCACCTGGAGCTCCACACTCCTTGTCCCATAAGGAAGTGGAAGGAGTCGCACCCTCCTGTTGACGTACTAGTCGCCAACACACTCTCCTACCTCCAGTTGCAACTGCAGTTGTCCTTCCCTTATTGCACCTCCCTTTTGTGGGAAGCACTTGCTCGGGCTCTCTCTTGGTTACCAAAACCAGAGAGAACGACAACTTTACAGAGCAACTGGTTTCACTGAGTTGTTCTTTGAGAAGCCCCCAATACCCCTATATATATAGGTGGGTCATGGGAAAGGGTTCTCTGTCCCCGGCAATATGGGACTAAAAGCAGGGGTAGAAGGGTTTGAGATTTTCCACAAAAGCAACCAACTCGCAACCTGAACCGATCGGTTCACAAGTGAACCAGTCAATTGGGGACCTGAACCGGTCGGTTGGAACACCAACTGATCGGTTGGGACCCATGAGCCGATTGGTTCACTTCTGAACCGGTTGGTTCGTAGTCCTGATCAGTTCCTGATTGACTTTCCTTCTTTTGTTTCTAATTGGTATCGAATACCAATCCTTGTTCCAATCAAATTGGGCAAGTGAAACGCAAGGAAAATTCTCACCGACCTAACTTTCCCAACTTACTCAGTTGCACCAGTTGAACCGAAAGTTTCAACACTTGAATCGATCGTTTCACTCTGACCATGAGCCGATCGACTCAACACTTGAGCCGACCGGTTCAACAACCTCAGCCGACCGGTTCAACACTTGAACCGATTGGTTGGGAGTGCAGGTTGTGCAGAATCAGTCAATTGTGATTTCAATCAATCTGATACTCCAATCAACATGTCCAACACCTTGAACAGTATGATATTGAGCTATCAATCAATTGAGTGTTTAATTGAACTACTAAACTCCTTTAGTAATCAATCTAAATGTTGCTTGTGGACAAAACTCCTCTTCCAGGTTAAATCCTATGTGTGTGACCCTGCAGGTCCATTTCACGTTGGCAGTGAAAGTCCATAACACTTATGACTTCACAAGCAAAGAGCGGTGCCTAGTCACAAATCAGTGCTACCCAAGTGAAAGTAGAAAGTTGGAGAACAACCTTCAATCCTACAATCTGTGAATGGTGTTATAGCGAGTGTATAATTCCTTTGTCACTGATATCCCTAATGAACTCAAGGCATGGAACAATCATCCTGTCAACGTTCATTCACTTTCTTGATCTCAGAGTAGATTGAACGATATATGTATGACATCAATATCACATACTGATTCACACATGCGTGCGCACACCTATCTCAATCCTACTCATCAAGTGGCCTTAGATATCAAACTCCCTCGGGAGGGAAAAATCCCATATCTATCACTCACCCCTCAAAAGCCCCATGTGTCAAAGCCACCCAATCATCACCTTTATAACAACCCATGTTTCAGGACTGCGTTTGATGATGTCAAAGTGTGCCCAACGACATGTGTTGAGTGTAGTGATTTCAGGTCTAAGAACCACACTCACCACCATCACTGTGAATACTGACTGTGACTACCATGTCATGGTTCCATGTGTCAAACTCATGGTGGGTCTATCCGATACACTTGTTCTCTAACAAGTACCTATGTGTTTGGTTTGATATCTCTATATCATGACTAATGAGATTTTGTCATCAACCAACACCACAATCTAGTCTTGTGTGTCATTGATGTCTATCTACCTTCCACAATGACATCTGACTAGGGACATAACAAGAATGTACAAACTCTTAGCATCAGTATGATCTCATCGTTCAGGTCATGAACATGAAGGCATACGTCATTGAGTACTGTCATTCTCTAGACATTCAATATGTTCTATCACTATCTCATATGACTGAACCAGAAAGAATTGGAAGCTTGCCTTTGATGTTTATCAAATCAATCTTAATGTATCCCACCAATCATCCCATGATTGGCTCTCAGGGCATACATACCAATAGAAAGACAGGCACATATTTCATCTTGTACAGGTTGCATGTGATGTAGACCTAGATGACCGTGATTCCTCTTGGCTCGAGGAATCACAATAGGATGGCCATAATCATTGCTTTTATCATTTTGCATGTTTTCTGTGGGATATAGCATGTATATGATATGTACTATATATTGTGGTGATTGGATATGTATATGTATATAAAAACCAAATCCCTCATTAAATATTAAAGTTTTAGATGCCTTCCAAATGCGACACACGTGAAAAGCTTGATCGACCAAGTGTGGGCACGCCCAAGCGTGGTGCACCATCTATCTCGTGGAAGTGTGAAGGATGAATGTGTGGGTCTGCCCAAGAAGGGTGCATGTTCATCGTGTTGGCTTTGGGTCGGACTTAACAAGGTGACCTAGATAGGATCTAGCACCTTGAGGCATGGAGATGATCATGGCAAGGAGTTGCATATGACATCTATCAAGAGTTTCATATGATGCAATTGGCAAGAGTTTCCTACCTGGAAGATCTGAGTTGTGGGTGACAGCCCAAGCTGGTCCATGGCACAGCGGATTTCAGGATCTTGACCCAGAAGATTGTATGCTGCAATCTTCCGAATTGATGGTGAGAGTTGTAAATTTGAGTCAAAATAGTGGGAGCGGTAATTAATTAAAGGCCTAATTAACTATCATCAAATTTTATTCAAATCAAATCAAAATGGTTTTGACAAAATGCAATTTCTCTTATAGAATGGAAAAGGAATCATCTTTTAAAATGGGCAAATTAATTGAGAACAAATTCCATAACTGGTTGATGACTGTGAGATGTGTTCTGCACAATCCAAATATATCAGGAGCCTTTGAATCCACTCTATGTACGCTTAATACGTTAGTGAAGAAGAAAGAAAGTTCATTGATAGAGATCAATGGAACAAAAGGTGAGGGAGAGAAGGGTTCTCTCGCCAAACAAATTTCTTCTACATGGAGAGGATGGAAGGAACGATGGAAGAAGAAGTCATAGATAGAGATCTCTACTTCTGGTGTATACGTGATAGAGATTAACTTTACTACTTCTTCATCATGGGTACTTGATATCGGATACGGATCTCACATTTATTCAAATGTGAAGGATCTTAAGAGAAGTAGGCCTTTAGGGAAAGACGAGGTTGAACTACGTGTTGCTAATGGGGCAAGAGTTGCCGCCAGTGCTGTAGGAACCTATGAGTTAACTCTACCTAGTGGGCTTATAATAGAGTTGAAGAACTGCTATTATGTACCTGCCATAAATAGGAATATCATTTCTGTTTCTTATTTGGACAAGGATGGATTTGAATTTCTTATTAAGAATGTAAATTGTTCCATTTCTAAAGATGGGATCTTTTATGGCAGTGCCCCAATGTCTAATGGTCTATACTTGATAGATTTAGAGACAAATGTATACAACGAAACACCAAAAGGCAAAAACTCAACAACTCAAATGAAACATATCTTTGTCATTGTCGTCTAGGGCACATAAATGAGAAGCACATATCTAGACTCCATAAAGATGGTTATCTAGACTCTTTTGATTATGAATCAATAAAGACATGTGAATCTTGTTTGTTGGGAAAGATGACCAAGACTCCCTTTTCAGGTAAAGGTGAGAGAGCTAGTGATCTATTAGGACTCATACATACTGATGTATGTGGGCCTTTTAGAACTAATGCCAGAAATGGGTATCAGTACTTCATTACCTTCACTTATGATTTCAGTAGGTATGGCTATGTGTACCTGATGAAGCATAAGTCAAAAACCCTTGAAAGGTTCAAGGATTTCATGAATGAAGTACAGAACCAACTTGGTAAAAGTATTAAGGAACTTCGATCCGATTGAGGTGGGGAATACTTAAGCCAGGAGTTTGAGGACCTTCTGCGAGCCCGTGGTATTGTATCACAATGGACTCTGCCAGGAACACCACAGCATAACGGTGTGTCTGAAAGAAGGAATCACACATTGTTGGATATGGTGCGATCAATGATGAGTTTTGCTGATCTTCCAATTATCTTCTGGGGTCATGCTCTTGAAACTATCACGTTTACACTTAACCGTGTACCATCTAAATTGGTTCAAAAGACACCATATGAGATATGGACTGGGAAGCGTCCCGGTTTGTCTTTTCTGAAGATTTGGGGGTGTGAGGCTTACGTTAGGAAAATGTTTCCTGATAAGCTTGGACCCAAATCTGATAAATGTTATTTTGTTGAATACCCCAAGGAAACGAGGGGATACTATCTATACCACCCTACTGACAACAAAGTGTTTGTTGCCAGGACAGTTGTATTCCTAGAGAAGGAATTTATTTCCAAAGGAAACAGTGGGAGGAAAATAGAGCTTGAAGAGGTTCAAGCCCAATAAGAAAACATTGAACTGGTAGATGTACGAGAGGAAAATGAAGATTCACAAGGTGTTGTAGAAACTCATTCTCCTCAGGTAACACAAGGACCTTGTAGATCTAGTAGGACTCGCCTTGAACCTGAGAGGTTTGGATACCTTGTGACTCAAGAAGGTGGAGAGTTGATCATAGATGATGATCCAACTACCTACATAGAAGTTATGGAGGGACCAGATTCTGAGAAATGGCTTGAAGCCATGAGATCCGAGATGGAATCCATGTACTCCAACAAAGTATGGACTTTGGTGGAACCACCCGAAGGGGTAAAACCCATAGGGTGCAAGTGGGTCTTTAAGAAAAAGACTGACATGGATGACAATGTGCAAACTTATAAAGGTAGATTGGTTGCAAAGGGATTTCAACAAGTTCAAGGTGTTGACTATGACGAAACCTTTTCTCCAGTTGCCATGATTAAGTCCATCAGGATCATGCTTGCTATTGTAGCTTATTATGACTATGAGATTTGGAAGATGGATGTTAAAACTGCATTCCTTAATGAGAATATAAATGAGGATGTGTACATGACACAACCTGAAGGTTTTGTAGATCCAAAGAATGCCAATAAAGTCTGTAAGCTACAAAGGTCAATCTATGGATTGAAGCAAGCATCTCGGAGTTGGAATCTTCGATTTGATGAGGAAGTCAAAGTGTTTGGCTTTATTCAAAATGAAGATGAACCTTGTGTGTACAAGAAGGTTAGTGGGAGCTCGACCACATTCCTCATATTGTATGTGGATGACATACTTTTGATGGGGAATGATGTCTTAGCCTTAGGGAAGGTAAATACTTGGCTTGGGAATACTTTCTCAATGAAGGACTTAGGAGAAGAATCCTACATTCTATGAATTAAGATCTATAGAGATAGATCTAGAAGGCTTCTCGGACTAAGTCAGAGCACATACATTGACAAAGTGTTGAAGCGGTTCAGCATGGAAAACTCAAAGAGAGGCATCATCCACATGCTACATGGAGTCACAGTCTCTAGAGCTCAATGTCCCCAATCTTGTGAAGAGAGGGAGCGTATGAATGGGATCCCATATGCATCAGCCATCGGATCCATCATGTACGCTATGTTGTGCACCCGCCCAGATGTCTCGTATGCTCTCAGCATGACGAGCAAGTACCAGTCAGATCCCGGGGATGCTCACTGGACAGCCGTGAAGAACAAACTCAAGTACTTGTGAAGGACTAAGGATCAATTTCTTGTTTACAACGGCGAGGAAGAGCTGGTTGTAAAGGGTTACACCGATGCAATCTTCCAAACCGATAAAGATGATTACAGATCGCAGTCAGGATTTGTGTTTTGCCTTAATAATAGAGTTGTGAGCTGGAAGAGTTCCAAGCAAGAAATAGTTGCCGATTCTACTACAGAGGTTGAGTATATTGCTGCTTCACATGCAGCAAAGGAGGCTGTGTGGATTAGGAAGTTCATTTCTGAACTTGGTGTAGTTCCCAGTAGCTGTGATGCAATTGAGCTTTATTGTGACAATATTGGAGCTATTGCACAAGCTAAGGAGCCCAGATCACATCAGCAGTCCAAGCACATACTGCGGCGCTTCGATCTCATACGAGATATCGTACATCGAGGAGATGTGAAGATTTGCAAAGTACCAACTGAAGACAACATAGCTGATCCACTGACTAAGGCCCTTTCTCAGCAGAAGCATGATGGTCATGCTAGGTCACAAGGATTGAGGTTCCTTGGTGAATGGCTCTAAGTGCAAGTGGGAGTCTGTTGGTATGTATGCCCATAGAGCAAATCATATGATGATTGTAATGGGATACTTTGTAAATGGTTTGAATAATAATAAAGGCAATTTCCGATCTATATGTTTAAACTATTTCTGAGATGATGGTGTAACATGATAGATGTCTAAAGAATGATTTTACTCGATGACGTATGCTTTTAGGTTAAGGACCTAAACGATGAGATCATGCGGATGTCAAGAGTATACATTCTTGTTTGGTCCCTAGTTGGTTGTTATTGTAGAAATAACCATAGACATTAATAACACTAAAGACTAGATTGTGTGTTGGTTGATGACAGAATCTCATTAGTCATGATATAGTGATATCAAACCAAGCACATAGGTACTTGTTAGAGAACAAGGTACCAGACAGACCCACCGTGAGAGTGACACATGGAACCATGACTTGGTAGTCACAGTTAGCTCTCACGGTGATGGTGGTTAGTGTGATTCCTGAAATCACTACACTCAACACATGTCATTGGGTACACTTTGACATCATCAAACGTAGTCCTGAAACATGGGTTGTTATAAAGGTGATGATTGGGTGGCTTTGACACATGGGGCTTTTGAGGGGTGAGTGATAGATATGGGATTTGTCCCTCCTGAGGGAGTTTGATGTCCTTGGCCACTTGATGAGTAGGATTGAGAAAGGCATGCGCATGCACGTGTGAATCAATATGTGATATTGATGTCACACACATCTCACCCAGTTTGCTCTGAGATCAAGGAAATGAATGATCATTGACAGGATGACTGTTCCATGCCTCGAGTTCATTCAGGATATCAGTGACAAAGGAATTATACATTCACTGTAACACCATTTACGGATTGTAGGATTGAAAGTTGTTCTCCAAATTTCTATTTCACTTGGGTAGCACTGATGTGTGACTAGGCACCGCTCTTTTCTTGTGAAGTCATAAGTGTTAAGGACTTTCACTACCAACGTGAAATAGACCTGCAGGGTCACACACATAGGATTTAACCTGGAATAGGAGTTTGTCCACAAATAATGTTTATATTGATTACTAAAGGAGATTAGTAGTTCAATTAAACACTCAATTAATGGATAGCTCAATATCATAGTGTTCAAGGTGTTGGACTGATTGATTAGAGTATCAGATTGATTGAAACTGCAATTGACTGATTCTGCACAATCTGCACTCCCAACCGATCGGCTCATGTGATGAACCGATCGGATGAGCTTGGTGAACCGATCAGCTCAAGTGTTGAGTCGATCGGCTCAAGTGTTGAGTCGATCGGCTCAAGGACAAGGTGTATGATTGCTTCAAGTGTTGAAACGATCGATTCAACTATTGCAACCGAACAAGTTGGGAAAGTAGGATTGGTGAGAATTTTCCTTTCGTTTCACTTGCCCAATTTGATTGGAACAAGGATTGGCATTTGATACCAATTAGAAAAAAAAGTTGGAAAGTCAATCGGGAACTGACCAGGACCACGAACCAACCAGTTCAGAAGTGAACTGACCAGCTCATGGGTCCCAACCGATCGGTTGAGGTGTCAACTGACCGGTTCAGGTCCCCAACCGAATGTTTCAGTTGTGAAACTATCGATTCAGGTTGTGAGTTGGTTGTTTTTTTGTGGAAAATCTCGAACCCTTCTACTCCTGCTTTAGTCCCGCATTTCCGAGGATAGAGAACCCTGTCCCATGACCCGCCTATATATAGGGGTATTGGGGGCTTCTCAGAGTACTACTCAGTGCAAGCCGGTTGCTCTGCAAAGTTGTCATTCTCTCTGGTTTTGGTAACCGAGAGAGCCCGAGCAAGTGCTTCCCGAAAAGGGAGGCGCAACAAGGGAAAGACAACTACAGTTGCAACTGGCAGTAGGAGAGTGTGTTGGTGACTAGTACACCAACAGGAGGGTGTGACTCCTTCCGGTTCCTTATGCGACAAGGAGATCAGAGTTCCAGGCAGTCCGTGTGGACGACTGTAGAGGCGGGAGACCTCTATCACTCGGAGGACAACTGTCAATCGTGACAGTCCCGGTGAGACCAGGAGTCTTCAGTCCCGGTGTGACCAGGAGCTGCACAGACACCGTCTAAGACGGGAGATGAAGACCGCGTAAGGCACGAGGTACTGTCGCCGAGCAAGCCTCGGGACAAGGTATGCATCCACAAACCATCTTTCCTATTGTATAGACGTTGACGTGATTCCTTTTGTTCTGGGTTTGGGGAGAAAATTTTTGTTTCCGCTGCTTCTCTGCCTCCTCTAAAAACCAACATATAACTCCCCAGTCAGCTTTGTATCCACCCCTGAACCATTTCCTCTCTTTTTTTCAACTCTTTGTACATATTTTGACGTTTGAGAACCCTCCCTTTTCTTTTCCACTTATCCTTCCATCCTAAGACTCAACCACATCTTCCCTCCCTCATCCCACCATCTTGGAACATACCTAGTCCACCACATATGAGCCCTCTCCATGTATGCATGTCCACTTCTCGAGCCAATGCAAATACTCCTCTCCTCTTTCTCACCCCTTCGACTTTAGAGAAGTGCTCCTTTGTGGTTCTCTGCCCCTCTATCCAAGCCATTCAATGGAGTGGAATTAGAAGTAACCAATCGATCATGGTCAAAAGCTAATCAAAATGAAATGAGCCACCTAGTCATTGCCCCACTCACACACATACCTTTAGTGAGGAGGAAATTTTGAGAACACATTATCTTTTAGATTTCAAGTATGCCCGTTGATTAATGGCCTACAATTTTTCAAAAAAAAAGGTTTTCCCCTTCTCTACTAAGAAAAAATACAAAATAATTAGATCATAAATAAATCATAAGTAATGATTGGATTATTGAATTATCAAGTGTAAGCACTCTATATTAATAAGTAAAAAATGAGCGGAACATGAATAAAATGATATGTGAACCTTGTTCCAATTCATTTTCCAATTTCATCTCTAACATATATCTTTTGACAATCTAAAAATGATTAGTAGTTTGTGTTTGGCTTACAAATCATCAAGACACTAGAGCTCTATATATTAATAATCCCAATAAAAGTTATAACCATCTTTTGTCCCCTGATGACTATTTATCATATTATTAGTAACTTGAACATGAAATGTAATTAAAGGTGCAAACTACAAGGTTGATTCCTATATACTAATCCCATGATTATTAATATTTGGTAAATTATCTAATATTTCTTTGTGACTCTAAAACTCCTAGATCTGACCTTGCTTAATACTTCATGATTAGTGGAAACCTAGATCGACTTTAATCACTACTTAATGCCTATTCTCATGAAAATGATATGAAAATAAGTTATGATCATCTAACCCCAATCATGTGGTTATCAATTCTAAATATGTTCAAATCCTATGAATTCCACTTTCAATATTTATAAAGAATATTGGATAATCTTGTTGAACCCTAATTCAATATTGGCATTGATACTCTTGATAATGAAAATATTGATCCATGATAATGATTTTGGTCTTGTCCTATATGACCTAGGTTGGAGTTTGTCCCTTAAGTATGATCTGAAATCTTGTATGAAACTTAATAATTGTCTCATATTGTTCATTGGGAGCAAGAATAAGAAACCCACATGTGGTTTATATGAGGATCTAAAACCTAATTGATTGATATTTGTGGCCTATATTTTAGAAAATCCATGTTTAACTCTTATCCTATTTTAGATAGGGTCTACTCTAATATTTGACTCCAAAATAATAGTATATCTCCATGAATTAATGAAAAGCTCCACTAACAGCTACTTGACCCATCTAGCAATAATGATCATATTGATTGATATAAATTCTTATTCTTGTGAGATATTTGGATAAAATATTATTTGAGCTATGCTTTCACTATTTTTTCCATTTTGATTATAAATATACATATTTGTATGCGCTTGTGTGATGATACAGACATACATATATATATATATATATATATATATATATATATATATATATATATATATGCATGTATATATATGTATATGTATATATATGTTGGTATGTATGCCCTGAGAGCCAATCATGGGATGATTGGTGGGAGACATTAAGTTGATTTGATAAGCATCAAAGGCAAGCTTCCAATTATTTCTGGTTTAGTCATATGAGATGATGATAGAATGGATTGAATGTCCAGAGAATGATAGTACTCAATGACATATGCTTTCAGGTTCAGGACATGAACGATGAGATCATATGGATGCTAAGAGTTTGTACATTCTCATCATGTCCTTAGTCGGATGTCATTGTGGAAGGTAGATAGACAACAATGACACATAAGACTAGATTGTGGTGTTGGTTCATGACAGAATCTCATTAGTCATGATATGGAGATATCAAACCAAACACATAGGTACTTGTTAGAGAACAAGTTTACCGGACAGACCCACTGTGAGTTTGACACATGGAACCATGACATGGTAGTCACAGTCAGTTCTCACAGTGATGGTGGTGAGTGTGATTCTTTGACTTGAAATCACTACACTCAACACATGTCGTTGGGTACACTTTGACATCATCAAATGCAGTCCTGAAACATGGGTTCTTATAAAGGTGATGATTGGGTGGCTTTGACACATGGGGCTTTTGAGGGGTGAGTGATAGATATGGGATTTGTCCCTCCGGAGGGAGTTTGATATCCATGGACACTTGATGAGTAGGATTGAGATAGGCATGCACACGCATGTGTGAATCAGTATGTGATATTGATGTCATACATATCTCCTCTAATCTACTCTGAGATCAAGAAAGTGAATGAACGTTGACATGATGACTATTCCATGCCTTGAGTTCATTCGGGATATCAGTGACAAAGGAATTATACATTCACTGTAACACCATTCACAGATTGTATGATTGAAAGTTGTTCTCCAACTTTCTATTTCACTTGGGTAGCACTGATGTGCGACTAGGCACCATTCTTTGCTTGTGAAGTCATAAGTGTTATGGACTTTCACTGCCAATGTGAAATTGACCTACATGGTCACACACATAGGATTTAATCTGGAAGAGTAGTTTATCCACAAACGATGTTTAGATTGATTACTAAAGGAGTTTAGTAGTTCAATTAAACACTCAATCAATTGATAGCTTAGTATCATAGTGTTCAAGGTGTTGGACCAATTGATTAGAGTATCTGATTGATTGAAACTACAATTGACTAATTTTAAATAGTCTGTTGCCCCAACCGATCGGCTCAAGGGATGAACCGATCGGCTCAGGTTGGTAAACTGGTCGGATCAACTGGTGAGACGATCGGATCATGTATCAATGAGATGATCGGCTCAATTGTTGAACCGGTCAATTCATGTGACCAACTGAGATCATTTGGAAAGTCAGAAGACTATTTTGCAAATATAATTTGTTTCACTTGTACAAATTCGATTTGGACAAGGATTAATATTTGATTAATCGGAAACAAATATGAAAGTCAATTTGAGTTGGATCAAGACCACGAACTGATCGGCTCAGGCATGAACCGGTTGGCTTAGAGCACCAGACGATCAGCTCAGGGCCTGAAACGATCATTTTAGGTGTGAACCAATCGGTTCAGCTGACGCATATTGGTTGTTTTGTGGAAAATCTCGAACCCTTCTACTCCTACTTTAATCCCGCATTGCCCGGGGTAGAGAACCCTGTCCCATGACCCTCCTATATATAGGGGTATTGGGGGCTTCTAAAAGTACAACTCATAACACAAGTCACTCTGCAAAGTTGTCGTTCTCTCTTGTTTTGGCAATCGAGAGAGCCCGAGCAAGTGCTACCCGATAAGGGAGGCACAACAAGGGAAAGACAACTGCAAAAAAGAAACTAGTTGTAGGAGAGTGTGTTGGTGACTAGTACGCTGAAAAGAGGGTACGACTCCTTTCGATTCCTTGTGGGACAAGGATATTGGAGTTCCAGGTGGTCCGTGTGGACTACTTCAGAGGTGGGAGACTTATGCCGCTTGGAGGACAGTTGTCAATCCCGACAGTCCCGGTGAGACCAGGAGCTGCACAGACACCATCCAAGATTGGAGGTGAAGACCACACAAGCCGTGAGGTAACATCACCGAGTAAGCTTCGGGACAAGGTATGCCTCTACAAACCATCCTTCCTATTGTATAAACGTTGACGCGGTTCCTTTATACTGGGTTCGAGGAGAAGAATTTTTTTGTTTCTGTTGCCTTCTTTGTCTCCCTTAAAACCCAACAGTGGTATCAGAGCCACGTCAACTGCTCTATACTTTAGGATTATCGATGTGATCGATTTTGGTTTGTCGCCTTTATTTATTGCATACGATGTGAATAAAATTGGATTTATGCATGTCCAATCATAAATCTACAAATCCCAATATACATATATGATATGTAATATGAATGCACTCAATACGTGTCACCCTTAAACGAGTTTTGTGGTGGATGTATTGTGTGGTTATGGCCAATAAACCTTATGTATGTGTGCTTGGTTGAATATGGTTGCTTGCATCTCAGTCTGCACACCGATTCCCTATCTCCTTATTCATGATGTAACTCGAAATAAATCGAGATTTCTTTCCTACCTTTGCTCCCCCCGAATGTAACTTGGGGTTTCCCAATTTACATGTAAATAGGATAGATCTTTTTTATATTTCATGTTATGTCAAAGAACGGAGGACAATCTGACGACAAGTGAGACGATCGGTTCAAGGTGTGAACTGATCGGTTAGCAATCCAGACGACCGGCTCAAGGAGCGAGATGAGCGGGTGGCGACCTGAGGAGATGCATGATGACCAGTGAACTGATCGGCTAAAGGTTCCAGTCGATCGGCTAGTGGCACCCAACTGACCAGCTTGATCACGAGTCGATCAATCATGGAGATGAGTTGATCAAACCCAGAATGGCAAAGCACAGACTTCATCTTGTACATGTTGCATGTGATGTAGACCTAGATGATCGTGATTCCTCTTGGCTCGAGGAATCATATTAGGATGTCCATAATCATTACTTCTATCATTTTGCATGTTTTCTGTAGGATATAGCATGTATATGATATGTACTATGTATTATGATGGTTGGATATGTATATGTACCTATAAAAACCAAATCCCTCATTAAATATTAAAGTTTTATATGCTATCCAAATGCGACACACGTGAAAAGCTTGATCGGCCAAGTGTGGGCATGCCCTAGCATGGTGCACCATCTATCTCATAGAAACGTGAAGGATGAATATGTGGGTCTGCCCTAGCAGGGTGCATATTCATCGTGTTGGCTTTGGGTCGGACTTAACAAGGTGACCTAGATAGGATCTAGCACCTTGAGGCATGGAGGTGATCATGGCAAGAAGTTGCATATGAAATCTTTCAAGAGTTGCATATGATGCAATTGGCAAGAGTTGCCTACCTGGAAGATCTAAGTTGTGGGTGATAACCCTAGCTGGTCCATGACTCAGAGAATTTCAGGATCTTGACCCACTAGAAGATTGTACGCTGCAATCTTCTGAATTGATGGTGAGGGCTAACAATTTGAACAAAAATAGTGCGAGCAATAATTAATTAAAGTCCTAATTATATCGTAAAACCTTTTCAAATGAATCAAGTCAAAACGAGTTTTTGGACTAAATTGCATATATTTCCTTTTGTACAATAAATGGTTAATCAACAATAATCACTTTATTTGTGATCGGTCCTTAAGACCAACAAACTAATGGGAATAATTTCCATGACTGATTAGGACATTGGGAAGTGTTCTCAATCGAAGAGCGAAATCTCTAAGTCCTAGTTATACCAGAACCAGATGAACTCGATCCCACCACACTAATGGCTGAATGTATGCTTATGGAAGCGTACCGAGGGTGCCATTGATGTGGAGTGCTTAATGTTGTGCTCTCTGAACTATGAGTTGCAGAGACAACATGAGACATATGATGTCTCCAAGACAGTACCCTAGTATGTCATGACAGAAGAAGATCCAGTAGGTATTCACACACTCAATGTGATTGGGTATGACTAGACTGGGATTTCCTTTGAGCCAATAGTTGGCTACTAGTATGATACTGCAAATGTTGTGAGAATCATACAGTTCATGATGAACTACAACATTAACAACTTTGACAAGCGTTGATAGAGTTGTTGGACATGTTGAGGACAGTAGAGGCAAAGATGAAGAAAGACAAACCCTAATCATTAATGTGATCGATGAAGTGTGGACAAGGGCAAAGCAAAGAAGTGTTATGATGCTAGCCAACAATACAAGTTGTCTTTAGCCTCGAGGCACAGATGAAGAAGGACAAGCCTAAGTATGTGATGCTCATTAATAGAAAGAAAGGTGGGTCCAAGGGCAAGGGCAAGGGCAAAGCTAAGAAGGGTTTTGATGCTAGCCAGTAGCCCAAGTCGTCTTCAGCCTCAAGGCACATGGGAGGGTGAACGAGGGAATTTCCCTCTATATTTGGAAGAACAAAAAAGAAGAAGAAGGAGGGGATGGATATCTCCACCTAAGGTATCATGAAATGAACCGCTTTTGAGGTATATGATACCAAGATGGAGATCTGACATATATGATGTGTAAGATCTACAAAGAAGTGATGGCCTTTACGAAAGGACCAAGAAAGGAGTACCCATCATTGGAGCAAGTGTTGCTGCCACAGATAGGAGTACCTTTCAATTTATTTCAGCCTAAAGGGCATGAAATAGAGTTGAGAACTGTTGTTTCAATTTTCCAATAGAAACACTTTATTGTTGCATCTTGTAGTGACAAGATGACTATCAATATAGTTGATGTTTCAAAGATATGATCTTTGTGGCAATGCCTTGTTTATCTTGTGGCACTTGGTATGCATAAGATAAAATGATATCTAAAAGTTATTGATAACTCAAACAACGAATTAGCATCATCATGAGAAATTCATTTCTAGTTTCCATATGATGGATAAATCTAGACTCTTTTAGTTAGAGAACCAGTAAGAGACATGAATCTCTTGAACATGATAAATCAATCTTCATTAGTGGTAGTGGGAGAATGATTATCCTATTAGGTATAATACATGTGATGTATTTACATACCTATTAGAGTTAATGCTAATACTTCAAACGGTATTTAGAGAAATACCAATATGAATATCTTAGAGTGTTCAAGAATATCATAGATGAAGTACGAATTCGGTAAAGTGTTAATTCTTGATGAGATCAATGAATGAAATACTTGATGTTTGAGATCCTTATGAGTGATTATGATAGTGTATCATAATGAGCTTGTGATTAAGGCATGGTGATGTCTAAATCAAATGGAGTCATACTCTAAGGAGTTAGATGATGATTATCAAATAACTAAGTTCTTCTTAAATAAAGAATATCCTACACTAATAAAGGATATTAAGAATCATAAAGTGTTGTGAGTTCTCAAATTCCTTAACAGATACACCTCAAATATCTATATGATGAGTTGGTCATATGATGAGTCAACAATCTAGATGATATTGAGGAACCGGATTTCGAGTTATGGTTTATGACCATTACATCCTAAATGACTTTCATGTGAACCATAAGGTATGACCTTGATGGTAGCACCCATTGGGATGAAATCCATAAGTGCGAATGAGTCTTAAGCATTTAGACACATGGATGACATTTTGAGAAGGATGATGCTTGTTGATTGCAACTTAATGACTAAAGGGATTTGGCATGTGGATACTAAAACTGCATTCCTATAAGGAATAAAATGAGGATGTGTACGTGACACAACCTATAAGGTTTATGAATCCATTAATGCAAATGAAGTCTATAAGTTACAATGGACTAATCAATGTGATTGATTGAGTACAAGCAACTCAGAACTGTGATCTTTACTTTGATAATATAGTCAAAGGGTTTGACTGATATGTCAAAGATAAAGAAGGGATATGTGATTTAGTGGGAGCATATTTACATTCCACATGTTGATGTGAAATGGAAATGTTCTAGAATGGAAATCCAAAGTGGAAATTATCTTTAGGGAAGATGGAGACGTTTCCTATGTAATAGGAATAGAGATCTATAGAGATAGTTCTTGAAAACCTCTTGACCTGAAAAAAAGAAAGCATACATTGGCAATCTATACTAAAGGGTTCAGTGTGCACATATTCAATTGGAGAAAATGTGTCCATGTTACATGGAGTTAGTATCCCAAGGCCAAGTGTCTAATTCTTATAAAGAATGGGAACATTAAGAATAGATATGGATCTATCGTGTATGTAATCATCCCATTATCTTGCATGTATGGACATAGCAAGAATAAAATGCATTCATCATCTTGTATGTAGGACATGACAATATGATGTGCTCATCCTGATAACTCATATGTGGGACATGACGAGTGGATGTCTGTCTAGTTCCAGTAAAGGTTACTGGAATACCATAAGAACTTGATAAGTACTTGAGAAGTACTAGTTCTATGGAAATAAGGAAGGGTTCACTGTAAAGAGTTACACTGATGTGAACTTCTAAAAAGGATAGAAAATTAATCACAATATATATATATGTGATATATAAAAGTGAATATTTGTTGATAAATGGAAACGTTCCAATGAAGCCGTTTAAAAGGAAAAACCGAGTATCCATGTGTTAGAGAACATTAGTGGATACTATATGGATCTGTAAGTTCATGAGATGAACTTATAGATATTCCGGTCATTGATGACAAGTAAGGAGTACTTGGTCATGCAATGTGGCTAAAGGTTAGCAAAGGAATACTAGATTGTATATTACGGCAACTCCATTTCATATGTGTGATGTACAAGGAAGAGATGAGAGACATGTAGTTAATACTGACTCTAACAAGGTGTTGCCATAACTCACTATGTTAGCACTAGAGCACAACAACATGTGGGACATGTTTGAAGATCACTATGAATATGATTCAATGGTAATTGGCTCGCAGTGCAAGTGGGAGTCTGTTGGTATGTATGCCCTGAGAGCCAATCATGGGATGATTGGCAAGATACATTAAGGTTGATTTGATAAGCATCAAAGGCAAGCTTCCAATTCTTTCTGGTTCAGTCATATGAGATAATGATAGAACAGATTGAATATCTAGAGAATGACAGTACTCAATGACGTATGCTTTCAGGTTCAGAACCTGAACGATGAGATCATACATATGCTAAGAGTTTGTACATTCTCATGTCCCTAGTCGGATGTCATTGTGGAAGGTAGATAGACAACAATGACACACAAGACTAGATTGTGGTGTTCATTGATGACAGAATCTCATTAGTCATGATATGGAGATATCAAACCAAACACATAGGTACTTGTTAGAGAACAAGTTTACCGGACAGACCCACCGTGAGTTTGACACATGGAACCATGACATGGTAGTCACAGTCAGTTCTCACAGTAATGGCGGTGAGTGTGATTCTGTGACCTGAAATCACTACACTCAACACATGTCATTGGGTACACTTTGACATCATCAAACGCAGTCATGAAACATGGGTTGTTATAAAGGTGATGATTGGGTGGCTTTGACACATGGGGCTTTTGAGGGGTGAGTGATAGATATGGGATTTGTCCCTCCTGAGGGATTTTGATATCCATGTCCACTTGATGAGTAGGATTGAGATAGGTGTGCACACACAGGTGTGAATCAGTATGTGATATTGATGTCATACATATCTCTTCCAATCTACTCTGAAATCAAGAAAGTGAATGAACGTTGACAGGATGACTATTCCATGCCTTGAGTTCATTCGGGATATCAAGGACAATGGAATTATACATTCACTATAACACCATTCATGAATTGTAGGATTGAAAGTTGTTCTCCAACTTTCTATTTCACTTGGGTAGCACTGATGTGTGACTAGGAACTGCTCTTTGCTTGTGAAGTCATAAGTGTTATGGACTTTCACTACCAACATGAAATGGACCTACAGGGTCACACACATAGGATTTAACCTAGAAGAGGAGTTTATCCACAAACGATATTTAGATTGATTACTAAAGGAGTTTAGTAGTTTAATTAAACACTCAATAAATTGATAGCTCAGTATCATAATGTTCAAGGTGTTGGACTGATTGATTAGAGTATCAGATTGATTGAAACTACAATTGAATGATTTTGCATAGTCTGCTGCCCCAGCCGGTCGGCTCATGGGATGAACCGATCAGCTCAGGTTGCTGAATTGATCGGCTCAAATGGTGAGACGATCGGCTCATGTATCAATGAGACGATTAGCTCAATTGTTGAACTGGTCGATTCATGTGACCAACCGAGATCGTTTGGAAAGTCAGAAGACTATTTTACAAATACAATTTGTTTCACTTGTACAAATTCAATTTGGACAAGGATTAATATTTGATTAATCGAAAACAAATATGAAAGTCAATTTGAGTTGGATCAGGAGCACAAACCGATCGGATCAAACATTAACCGGTCGACTCAGAGCACCAGACGATCAGCTCAGGGCCTGAAATAATCGTTTTAGGTGTGAACCAATCAGTTCAGCTGACGCAGATTAGTTGTTTTGTGGAAAATCTCAAACCATTCTACTCCTGCTTTAATCCCGCATTGTCCGGGGTAGAGAACCATGTCCCATGACCCTCCTATATATAGGGGTATTGGGGGTTTCTCAAAGTACAACTCAGAACACCAGCTGCTCTACAAAGTTGTTGTTCTCTCTGGTTTTGGTAACCGAGAGAGCCCGAGCAAGTGCTACCCGATAAGGGAGGCACAGTAAGGGAAAGACAACTGTAGAAAATCAACTAGTTGCAGGAGAGTGTGTCGGTGACTAGTACGCCGACTGGAGGATACGACTCCTTCTGATTCCTTGTGGGATAAGGAGATCGGAGTTACAGGTGGTCCGTGTGGACTACTTTAGAGGCGGGAGACTTCTGCCACTCAGAGGACAGTTGTCAATCCCGGCAGTCCCAGTGAGACCAGGAGTTGCACAGACACCGTCCAAGACCGGAGGTGAAGACCGTGCAAGTCGTCAGGTAATGTCGTCGAGCAAGTCTCGGGACAAGGTATGCCTCTACAAACCATCCTTCCTATTATGTAGACGTTGATGCAATTCCTTTATACTGGGTTCGGGGAGAAGATTTTTTTTTTGTTTCTGCTGCCTTCTCTGTCTCCCTTAAAATCTAACTATATATATATATATATATATATATATATATGTATATATAGACGTATATATATGTATAGACACATATATATAGTCAGGCTAGATTAGACTCGAGTGTATTCAGAGTAGAATACACTCAAGTAGTTTTTCATGATGCAATTTTTTTTTCAAAAATCTAATCCATTGATCTTCTTAAACATGTTGTGAATAGCTCATACACTAAATTTGAGTACATTTGGACATTTATAGGTCATGTTATAAAGACCGCAAAAATTATACATTTCAAATTAGTTTCGCACGTCGATTTTGTTGCCCTTGGATGAGTGACTTACACACATTCAAATGGGCTCAAAATTTGTATGTAGCCTAATTATAGTATGACGGTGAAGATCAATGGTTTACATTTTGCAAAAAATAGTCTTGATATGCAAACACACTTGATTGTATTCATGCAATCTGTACACTCGAGTGTATTCTAGCCTGACTGTCTCTCTCTCTCGATATATATATATATATATATATATATATTATGTGTGTATATAATAATGTATTTGTGTGGGTGTTGATGAACACTTGAACTTGACTAAGAATATAATTCCATCATGGTTCTATATCAAACTTCATGTGGATATGGATATAAATTTTGAATCAACATGTATCAAGCTTTATGTGGAGTGGTTATTACCACTGGACACTAGTACAAAGCTTCATGTGGAAGTGGCTATATCTTTGGTATGATGCATCATGTTTCATTTTTTTTTTGGAATTTATGTAAATCTTTACACCCATAATCATTATGGAATTATTTTGTTAAAATAATATATTTTCAATGGCATCTTTTCATTAGAATAAAGTGTTTACTTTTTCTATAATTGTCTGCCATGTACATTTTAAATTTTAAACAATTAACTGCTTTTGTTTAACTAGATATCATATTGTTGTGCTCACAATGATTGTGTGTCTATTTTTATTATTTTAGATTACAACATGTGCATTGCAAAGATCTTTCTTTTGCAAACAATTATGCTGCTTTGACGTATGATGAACAAGTTCCACTAGACCATCTTCACCAAGGATCTTCCTAATGTAAACATATTGATTAATTTGGAAGTTAGTTTTTTCTTATATATCTCTTCTAAGTTTTCCTTTTTTGACCCCCCTTTTACAAAAACCTTATGGTTCAATCTGATAAAAGTGAAGTTTATATAATTATTACACATGTTGTGTGATGTCGCCAGGTCATTTGAGATAGGAGCTCTAATCCTTTTAACATCATCTATTCATGTAACGAGAATGGAATTTGGACAATAATAGATCTATGACAATGTTTCTTATGTGTTCATGATAGAGTTCAACATCAAGAACAAGGCTAGAAAATCCCATGTGAAACTTGACCTTGCCAAAGAGCATGATAATTTCATCTAGTCATATCTATGGAATATCGTCAATGACATTGGCATATAGATGGACAAACCTGATGAGATAATCCTTTAAGACAACCTCTTTATTTGGTATTGGTTAACAGACTTCCACTTTGAATTCAAATCTTTAAAAATGATCTACTCTTGACTTTTCTACTCACCATAATAATGGAAAGCTTGATTATACTAGTCAATGAAGGTAAATCATAGACTATGATCAAATCTTTCAAAGTTGGAGGTACCTAGGTATTAACACACATGATCTTTGTTGATGATGTATTGCTCTAGCAAGCACTAAGCATTATATCTGTTGATGTCAATTATGAATAGCTTTAGCAATCTCATTGGTCTTTGCACTAGTTATCTTGAGTCATGGTATACCTCTCTAAATATTTTGGTTTAAGGGTAGGCTAAAAAGGATAGTGAGACTACAGGAAGGACCTTCTATACCCTCTATATCGGAATACATCTAAGTGGGGGTAGAGGGAGGAATAGGTATGGATTATGAAATGTGCATCGACATATGTGAGATATTGTTAGCAAATGGACTAGTATGAATATGCCCATGGAAGGAATGGTTATCCTAGCCTGGGCAGTCCTTGCTAGCAAAGTCAATTTTTGGTGTAGATAAGGGGATTTGTTGATGTTCATCCTCAACAAAATCTGAAGCACCATGGGTGGATTTCTTGGGATGGAATGTACATTTTGTTCGACGCAGTATGATTGCCAAGCCATACCATGTGGGCAGGATCATCATCCCTGACCCTTATGATATGGAAAATTCAACAACCTTGGAGAGGATGGATATCATGTTTAGAAGAAACACTTACAACTGCAGACTGAGGATGAAAGTAAGGTATAGAATAAAACTGAAAGCCCATGGCCAGAAGGTCGAGTGTTCTATGCATGACGCAATGTAGTGCACATGTGGATCAAGGTTCAATATGAGTGTCCTAAAGCTAATGATTGTTGGTCTTTGTGTAATGAAGGGGCTTGATCATGGAGGATATCACACCACATGCCACACGTCTCTTGTGATGAGGTAATTTGGAATGAATTCCTTACTCCCAAATGGAGTTTTTGCTTAAACATGTGCATCATGGGAAAACTTTCTACTTGCGATAGGATGAGAAGATAGGAGCTATTTGTAAATCATGTGTGATTACTACTCGAAGAGGGGATGTGAAACCATGAACACACTTTTCTTTAAAACGCAAATACAATGATGCAAGATCGATATGAAACTTTGGTGAAGTGGTAACTCCTAATTAATTTTGATTCTTCTTTAAATGTAGGAACAACTTCTACAAGTGATGCGTGATAAATATGAAATTGGGGTGAGGCGGTAACCCCTCATTGATTACCGATGTAGGTACCAACTGGATACAAATGTAAAGTAAAGATAACACTAGCATACATCCCTTGGTCAGTGCATGCTTTGCTATATTGTACTACTGCATTTGGCAAGAGAGGAATGTGAGATTTCATTGAACTGATGCCCTGGGGGTCTTTGGCAACATTGTGAATAGTCTGAAATGGATTTTTAAGAAAAACCCTAAATTATGACTTAATGTGGAAACTCTGAAACATTCATAGAGGGATTTTGTAGTGTAGCCCCCTGGTATGGTATACATAATTTTTTCTCTCCTCTATACTTTGTAGTTCCTTTTGATGGATTAATATTTTGTCTTATAGGCAAAAATCGTTATAGTATGGGGAGTTTTGCTTTTCATAATGGTGTTTATCAACCCCTATCAACTAAATCATTTTTGCATCTATTGATATAAATATGACTATCATTTGTCATGATGGCCTTAAATATTTTCTTGCGCTTACGTAGTATATGGTAGTCGTGCCACTCCTCATTCAATAGTTTCGTGGCAAGCTTGTGATTTGTTACGATAGGGAAATTAATATCTTTTCGTTGGTTTTACTTTACATTCTAAATAGCACATTATATTCATAAAAATGTTAAGTGTATTCGATCATAATTTGAGCTTATATGATTATGCACATGTGCGGTTATTGTCTCACTATATGCGCTTAACAAGTAGCTTATTAGGTAAAGTCAATTGTTAACTATAGTGCAGGTAGTGGGTTCGAAATCTACTGAGACAGATAACGGAAGGTTTATATTATAGCCACACCTAAATGTTCTGCTTTGAGTAATTGTGATGACATTGGACCGCTACTCATACCATTAACAATGTTTTACGGTATGAAAGAGTTTATAATAATCAAAGCTAGGGGCTAGTTTGGTAGGGTGTAATCGGGTGCGGTTCCACGATTCAAAAAGTAAATCATTGATAACCATAACTTTTGGGCATCATTGTTCATATTTGGTAGAGTGCCGTTCAAGTTCGGTGTTTTGCTTGTAATTATTTGGTGAATCCATTAGCCATTCTCGCCGCTTATAAATAAGTAAAGGGGGCCACGTGAAGAACATATCAAGCATGCAGATGAGTGGCGCGGTGGCATATTCATGTAATAAAAGCAATTTTACAAAGTTTGACAAATGTATCGCGCTGTGATCAGCTGCGGTATCTTTTCCGGGAATTGGCAACTAAAAGTGAAATCGCAAATCAACCAACTGCACCCTAATAACCCAACCAAATAAAAAAACTGACATTTAAACTCATGAAAATAAACTACACCCTACCAAACAGGCCCTAGGTCGACAATGCCTAATCATTTAAAATTTATCTCCATCGGCCCTCACAAACGGCCACCTAACGCCCTCCACCTGGACCATAGCCCGCGGAGTCACATTCCGTTCTCAAACTATTTCTCTACGATTCACTGTGCAACCGGATCCCGCACCACGAGACCACTTCGAATCGTTTATTGTTTTAGTAGTAGACGACATACAACCGTACTGGAAATTAACGTAAATATTAGAAACACGTGTGTTTGGCATTAGTAGGATAGGGAATAGTGATACGCGTAAACAGATTTGCACTCCAAACCAACGCCTCGCAACCGTCTTTTCGTGATACATGTAACGGAAATTTTTGACGGAGCCAGTTCCACAGCCGATCCAACATCGGGCCCGAACCCCCACCTACACCCTCCAACGGTCGCTCCCACCCCGGCGAAAGTTAGGGATGTAAATGGGTACGGGTAGACCGCGGATCCGTAAATTCGGACTCTTAAAAAATTCATCACGGATCTAATTTTTTATACACACATACCTTTGGATCCGTATATTCTTAGACCCGCATATAAGTGAGTCCAATAATAGATATGTTTAGACCCAGACCCGCTAGACCCGTGTACCCTCTGTACATAAGTAATTACTAAAATAATATGTTATATATATCATACTTTACTAGTCTAATTAATATAATTATTCAGATTATATCATACTCTAAGATTGAGACTAGTCATATAACTAAGAATTAACTATTCTAGTTCCCGTAAGGAACATCATATGTAAACTTAAAATCAAAATGTCTAATAATTTACGTTACTTTCTACATAAATTAAATGTTATGATCATGACTACAAATATGTAAATAATTACTCAATTGATTTTATTGTATACAATATAGCATTGTCTAATATAAGTATTACATGTTAATATATTATAAGATAACAATATCTTGTTGTGTATATAACGTAGTCATTTCTCTTACATCAACAATATGATGTTTTATAGAACCGCTTACTCGCATACCCGCACCGTATATCTGCTATTATTGCGGGTACGACCGTATGAGTATAGTGTGAATCCAAATTTTGTATTATGTGGATTTAGAATTAGAACCGGACCTGCTAAATTAGATGTGTACGGATATAGTTATGGCCAGACCCCGCATTGTACCTACACCGTTTACACCCTAACGAAGGTTCCATCGTCGCCGCCTTCACAAACCTAAGATCCGGCTCCTCAACGGCTTAAGGGTGCAACCCCATACACACCCTTGAGTCCCACCACCACTCATTTCCACAGCCACCCGACGTCAATAGGCATTGACATCATCAGGCATTGTCATCATCCGGCGAGTCACCATACCGGCGCAGGGTCCAGTTCACAGCTAATTGACAGTCAAATCAAATCCATCCGCCGTACACCTGCATCTCCCATTTGTCACAAGCGCGTTCTCGGCGACGAGTCAACAAAATATGGTGTAGCCAGATTCTACCCCGTCGCTCTCGACAAATCTGGGTCAGCCGCAGTGGACAAGTTGTCTCTCTAGTTATTAAATAAGAGCTGGTTGGTCGCCTTGTTGACAACATCGCTGAAGTGCAAACGCACCAGATAGTTCAACCCAGATTGACTGGAATTCCCAGCTGACATTGAAGTTTGCGTTGTCGATGTTGGGTATGAACCTCTCAGTCAGGGTGTGCTGAACAAGATTATGATATGTGGTTGTGTTCTCCGTTGAAGGAGCTGGATTTCATTGTTTTGATGCCTTTCTTCATGCCACTGCAGTTCCCAACACCGGTGGCGTTGTTACTGCTGCTCCTGGTCCCGTGATTTCAGGGCACCGCTGCATGTTTGCAAAAAGGAGCGGATGTGTTATGCATGTAACAAAGCAAGCCAGTCTCTCCACTCTACCTTGTGACGTCTCGAGCTGCATTCATTCTCTCATTCCTCAATTCGTTACGTTGTTATTACTTATCCAAGTCTAACACGAAATCTAACAATACATTAGAAAAATTCTACATATAACCGGCCACATCCCTGGGAACCTATCCAGTCCTCGGCTTCCTGCTGCGCCAACTACCTCTTATGCTAGATGTCAGCAGCAATTAAAACAATAAAGGATGAGGGAAGTAAAAGAGAGAAAAAATGTTTTTGTCCATAACTTTCAATCCGAAGTGTATTTATCGATGAAATAAATTGCATTAGAATCCTTGTAAAAAATATTTTTCAACGAGACTAGTGTTAACATATTTTGAAATAATGATAATACGCGAGAAACATAGTACCATATATTAGGATACCATACACATGTTCTGGGTACAGACGTACAGTACTCGTGAGTATGATATTTTTTAATGAAGGATGATCAACAAGTGGGTACTCAACTTATGTCTTCATTTTGTAAAAAAATATTGTCCATATGATATGGCAATTCGTAGGTACTGTACTTATACTTCTAGACCAGTTATACAATTATGTTTGATTTTATAATTTGTTAGGTATTGTACTTATGCGTCAGTAACTGAGTTGAAATTAACATGTGAGTACAATACTTATGGTTGCATTTTATAGGTGATTTTTGACTTGATGTGTATTGTACTTTTGAGATCATTAACAAGTAGGTACTCAACTTATGTCTGCATTATGTAAAAGAAATTGTCCAGATGACTAATGTTGCTATGCGATTTTGAAGGTACTGTACTTATACTTCTACATCAGTTATACGATTATGCTTGGTTTTGTAATTTGGTAAGTACTGTACTTATGTTTGAGTATTAACAAGTGGTTGCAGTACTTATGGATCCATAAGTACAGTACTCACGAGTATTGTTGATCCTCCTTCATTCAAAAGTACAGTACTCACGAGTATTGTATGTCTGTACCCAGAACATGTGTATGGTATCCTAATATATGGTACTATGTTTCTCACGTAATATCATTATTTTAAAATATGTCAACACTGGTCTCGTTGGAAAGTATTTTCTACAAGGATTCTAATGCAATTTATTTCGTCGAAAAATACGTTTTGAATTAAAATTATAGACAAAACCATTTTCTCTCTCTTCTACTTCCATCATCCATTATTGCATTAATTGCTGCTAAATGCTATTGCAGGTAGTGGGGCGCAGCAGGTGCACAGTTCCGAAAATCGAGTATACCAGCGGGTGGCTGGCCGGTTGTGTGTAGCGTAGCTCATACATTATTGGTTCTGCACACCACTTCAACCATTATAAATGTCAGATGATATCGGTGATTACAGATCTGTCAATTGATTAGCTAAATGTCAAATGATATTTTGATGATGTTCACCAAAAAAAAGTTATCAATAACCATACATGCGTGTTAGGTTGATGTGTTAGCACACATGATCATACACATAATACACGTGTACAAAAACTGTAGGTAACATTACATATAGCGGCACCCTTGTGTACATGGTAGTATATAGGCTTATAAAATAATACGCATACATGTGTACAAGAATGTACACCATGTATACACATTACACAAAACTATACACATGGTGTACACATTGCACAAAACTGTACACATGGAAATTCACATGTGTACAAAGTTGTACACATTGTAAAGTACATGTATACAAAATTGTACACATTGCATAGTATATATGTACACATGGTAGTACATATCTACAAGACTGACATCATGTGTACATGACTGACATTACCAGTATACAAGGTTATACATGTGTACAAGAATGTACACCATGTGTACACATTGTACAAAACTATAAACATGGTGTACACATTGTACAAAATTGTACACATGGCAATTTACATGTGTACAAGGTTGTACACATTGTAAAGTACATGTATACAAGATTGTACACATTGCATAGTACACATGTACACATGACAGTTGATGTCTACAAGACTAACATTACCAGTATGCATGGTAGTACGTGTATATAAGACTATACACCATGTGTACACATTGCACAAAATTGTACACATGACAATTCACATGTGTACAAGACTGTACACATGGAAAACTGTACACATGTGTACAAGATTGTACACCATTTGTACAAGACAATACACATGGTGAAATACATGCGTATAAAACTATACACATGGCAGTACACATGTATAGAAGATTGTACATCATGTGTACAAGATTGTACACCATATGTACACATTGTACAAAATTATAGACATGGCAGTATAAATGTCTACACACTAGTACACATGGCAATACATGTCTACAAGACTGTACACAATGTGTACAAGACTATACACCAGGTGTACACATTGCAAAAAATTGTACACATGGCAATTCACATGTGTACATGACTATACACAGTTTGTACAAGACAACACACATGGTGAAGTACATGTGTACAAAACTATACACATGGCAGTACACGTGTGTACAAGACTGTACACCATGTGTACAAGACTGTACACCATGTGTACAACATTGTACACCATACGTACACATTGCACAAAATTGTAGACATGGGAGTACAAATGTCTACACAATAGTACACATGGCAATATATATCTACAAGACTGTACACAATGTGTACAAGACTGTACACCATGTGTACACATTGCACAAAAATATACACATGGCAATTCACATGTTTACAAGACCGTACACATTGTAAAGTACATGTATACAAGATTGTACACATTGTCTATTACACATATACACATGATAGTACATGTCTACATGATTGTACACAATGTATACAAGACTGTACACCATGTGTACACATTGCACAAAACTATACACATAGCAATTCACATGTGTACAAGATTGTACATGTCTACACAATAGTACACATGACAATACATGTCTACAAGACTGTACACAATGTGTACAAGATTATACACCATGTGTACACATTGCAAAAAACTATACACATGTGTACATGATTGTACACCGTTTGTACAAGACTATACACATGGCACTACACATGGCGAACTACATGTGTACAAAACTATACACATGGCAGTACACATGACTATACAGCATGCGTACAAGATTGTACACCATATGTACACATTGCACAACATTGTAGACATGGTAGTACAAATGTCTACACAGTAGTACACATGGCAGTACATGTCTACAAGACTGTACACCATGTGTACACATTGCACAAAATTGTACACATGGCAATGCACATGTGTACAAGACTATACTCATTGCAAAGTATATCTATACAAGATTGTACACATTGCAAACTACATGTGTAAAAGACTCTACACCATGTGTGCACAATGGGAAAAATTATATACGTGGCAATTCACATCTGTACAAAAATGTACAAAGGTCAATTCCCATGTGTACGAGATTGTACACATTGCAAAGTACATGTGTACGAGACTGTACACCATGTGTCCACATTGTACAAAACTGTACACATGGCAATTCACATGCGTACAAGATAGTACTCATTGCAAAGTACATGTGTACAAGATTGTACACTATGTGTACACATTGCACAAAAGTGTACCACATGGCGGTTTACATGTGTACAAGACTGTACTCTTTGCAAAGTACATGTGTACGAGACTGTACGCATTGCAAAGTATATGTGTACAAGATTGTACACCATGTGTACACATTGCACACAATTGTACACATGGCAAAGTACATGTGTATAAGACTATACACATAGCAAAGTACATGTGTACAAGACTGTAAGCCATGTGTACACATGGCACAATATATGTACAAGAATGTACACATGGCAAAGTACATGTGTATAAGACTATACACTTTGCAAAATACATGTGTACAAGACTATACACCATGTGTACACATTGTAAAAAATTGTACTCATAAAAATTCACATGTATACAAAGCTATAAAGATGGCAATTCACTATGTACAAGACAGTGCACATTGCAAAGTACATTTGTATAAGATTGTACACATGCAAAGAACATGTGTACAAGATTATATACATTACAAAGTAAATGTGTATACATTGGAAAGTACATTTATACAAGATTGTACATCATGTGTACACACTGCAAAGTACATGTGTACAAGATAGTACACATTGCAAAGCATATGTGTACAAGACCGTACACATTGCAAAGTACATTTGTACAAGGTTGTACACCATGTGTACACATTGCAAGTACATGTGTACAAGATTGTACACCATGTGTACAAGACTGTAAACGATGTGTACACATTGCACAAGAAAATGTGAAAGTACAATGTACATGTATACAAGACTGTAGACATTGCAAAGTACATATGTACAATATTTTACACCATGTGTACACATTGCACAAAACTATACACATGGCAATTCATATGTGTATAAGAGTGTACACATATTGTTGTGTACTATTGTGTATAGTCTTGTACACATTTGTAATGTATACCACCTTCGTACATATTGTTGTGTACTAATGTGTGCAGTCTTGTAATCACATATTGTGTACCTCTCTAACTCTCTAGCACACCAATCACAGTCTTGTGACACGTGTACACAGGCTTGTAGGACAATGTGTACAATCTTGTAGGACCATGTGTACAAACTTGGACACATGTGTACAGTCTTGCAGGACCATGTGTACATCTTGTACACATATGTGTATAGTCTTGTGACACGTGTACAATATTGTAGGACCATGTGTACAGTCTTGTGACACATGTGTACAGTCTTGTGACACATGCGTACAATCTTATATGACCATGTGTACAATCTTGTAGGACCATGTGTACATCTTGTGACATAATGTGCATAGTCTTGTGACACAATGTGTACAGTCTTGTGATACATGTGTACAGTCTTGTACGCATGTGTATAATATTGTAGCACCATGTGTACAGTCTTGTGACACATGTGTACAGTCTTATAGGACAATGTGTACAATCTTGTACACATGTGTACAGTCTTGTACACATGTGTACAGTCTTGCAGGACAATGTGTACAATCTTGTGACATATGTGTATATTCATGTGATACAATGTGTATAGTCATGTGACACAATGTGTACAGTTTTGTGAGACATGTGTACAGTCTTGTAGGACCATTGTACAATCTTGTCGAACCATGTGTACAGTCTTGTACACATGTTTACATTCTTGTAGGACCATGTCTACACTCTTGTAGGACCATGTGTACAATATTATAGGACCATGTGTACATTCTTGTGACACATATATACAGTCTTGTAGGACAATGTGTACAGTCTTGTACACATGCGTACAATCTTGTAGGACCAGGTGTACAGTCTTGTACACATGTGTACAATCTTGCAGGACCATGTGTACATCTTGTACACATATGTGTACAATCTTGTGACACATGTGTACAGTCTTGTGACGCAATGTGTATAGTTTTGTGATACATATTTACAGTCTTGTGACACATGTGTATAGTCATGTAGGACGATGTGTATAGTCTTATACACTTGTGTACAATATTGTAGGACCATATGTACAGTCTTGTACACATGTGTACAATATTGTAGGACCATGTGTACATTCTTGTGACACATGGGTACAGTTTTTTTCACAATTGTACAGTCTTGTAGGACCATGAGTACAGTCTTGTTTGATCATCTGTATAGTCTTGTACACATGTGTACAATACTGTAGGACTATGTGTACAGTCTTGTACACATGTGTACAAGATTGTAGGACCATGTGTACAATCTTGTAGGACAATGTGTATAGTCTAGTAGGATAATGTGTACAGTCTTGTACACATGTGTACAGTCTTGTCAGACCATGTGTACAGTCTTGCAGGACCATATGTACATCTTGTACACATATGTGTATAGTCTTGTGACACATGTGTACAGCCTTGTGACACAATGTGTACATCCTATGATACATGTATATAGTCTTGTGACACATGGGTATACGGTCTTGTAGGACCATGTGTATAGCCTTGTACACACCAATTTTGTAGGACCATGTGTATGGCCTTGTACACATGTGTACAATATTATAATACCATATGTACAATCTTGTATATATTTGTACAATCATGTAGGACCATGTGTACAGTCTTGTGACACATGTGTACAGTCTTGTAATACCATGTCTATTGTCTTGTACACATGTGTACAGCCTTGTAGGACCATGTGTACAGTCTTGTAGGACAATGTGTGCACATATGTACAGTCTTGTAGGATCATGTATACAGTCTTGTACACAGGTGTATAGTCTTGTTGTAACGTCCCAGGATTTGAGGCCTTAGATAACATGATCTTAAAAGGAATTATTGGACTACCCATATCACCAAGGTGTACCTCCTTTTTTGGGATCCCATCACTAAGAACTCCATAGTTAAGCGTGCTCAACTTGGAGTAGTATTGGGATGAGTGACCTGTCGGGAAGTTGATCCTCGCATGCGTGTGAGTGAGGACAAAGCACGCAGTTAAGGCTAGTGGTGGTCTGTGGGGACAGTCGTCATTCCTGAAACTCTATTAGAGCCTTGGGCAGTGGGCCCGCATGTTACAAATGGTATTAGAGCCATAACCTCTCCAGTAGGTGGGGCCCACATGGGCATGTGGCGTGCCAGTCTTGAGACGTGCGGTCTACGCATGTAGGAAAGGACTATCCATGGTAGACTTAGCCACCCTTGCACTGGTATTCCGTGATCGGGAGTTGGGTGTCCATAGGCCATTGTGGGTCTGCACTGAAATGAGGTTAGATTATGAGGCCATATAGTTGAACCTTGACGAGGACGTCAAGAGTCCAAGTGGGGGAGATTGTAACGTCCCAGGATTTGAGGCCTCAGATAACATTATCTTAAAAGGAATGATTAGACTACCCATATCACCAAGGTGCACCTCCTTTTCCAGGAGACCATCACTAAGAACTCCATAGTTAAGTGTGCTCAACTTGGAGTAGTACTGGGATGGGTGACCTGTCGGGAAGTTGATCCTAGCATGTGCGTGAGTGAGGACAAAGCACACAGTTAATGCTAGTGGTGGTCTGTGGGGACAGTCGTCATTCCTGAAACTCTATTAGAACCTTGGGCAGTGGGCCCGAGTGTTACACTTGTACACCTATTGTTTTGTACTATTGTGTATAGTCTTGTACACATTTGTAATGTTTACCATCTATGTGCATATTATTGTACACTAATGTGTACATTCTTGTTATCACATATTGTGTACCTCTATAACTCTCTAGCACACCAATCACAGTCTTGTAACACATGTACAGTCTTGTAGGACAATGTGTACATTCTTGTACACATATGTACAGTCTTGTAGGACCATGTGTATAGTCTTGTACACATTGTAGAGTCTTACAAGTCCATGTGTAAATCTTGTACACATTTGTTTACAGTCTTGTGACACATGTGTATAGTCTTGTGACACAATGTGTACAGTTTTGTGATACATGTCTACAGTCTTGTGACACGTGTAAAGTCTTGTACGACCATGTGTACAGTCTTGTAGGACCATATGTACAGTCTTCTACACATGTGTACAATACTGTAGGACCATGTGTATAGTCTTGTACACATTTGTAATGTCTCCCATCATTATACACATTATTGTGTACTAATGTGTACAGTCTTGTAATCATATTATTGTGTACCTTTATAACTATCTAGTACACCAATCACAGTGTTGTGACACATGTGTACAGTCTTGTAGGACAATGTGTACAGTCTTGTACACATGTGTATAGTCTTGTAGGACCATGTGTATAGTCTTGTACACATGTGTACAGTCTTGCATGACCATGTGTACATCTTGTACAATTATGTGTACAGTCTTGTGACACACGTGTACATTCTTGTGTCACAATGTGTATAGTTTTGTGATACATGTGAGGACCCTGACCTGCGTTTAGGGTTTACCCTGTTTGTTTTGCTTGATCTTGGTGCTTTGGTGCTTGCTAATCACCTTAAGTGGTGATTAGGGTTTTGTTTAGCTTTGTTGAGAGTTCGAGGGGCTACTTGCAAATAACCCAAGTTTAGGGTTTTGTGGGCACGTTTGCCATCCTGTGAGATGTTTTCCCTCTTTGCTTCCTCTATGGTTGAGAGGAAGGCTTGGGCTTGTTGTTTGAGTCCTTTGGGCCTGAGTTGAGCTTGTTTGGGCCTTGGAGTTCCTTGTTTGGGCTTGCTTGAGCCTTGTGTCGCCCAGGGCAGGTGGTGTGTCGCCCAGTTGCTTGGTGTGTCGCCCAATAGCTCTTGTTGTGTCGCCCAGATGGCTTGGCTTGGTTGATGGACACATGGTGCACATCTTGTACAAGTGCCTTATGGCTTGCATGAGAGGTGGCTTGAGTTGGTGGACATGTGTCCCTTGGGTGGGAGACACATAGCATGGTTGTACCTTGGTTTCTCCTCCCTTCCCTCCTATATAGGTAACTCTTCTCCTTGCCTTAGTCTCCTTTGGTCCTTTGGTCTCCCCTCCACCCTTGGTGCACGATACCCCTCTCCATCTTGCTTGTGTTGGCCGATACACTTCCTTGGAGATGAAGTGGTGGCCGATACACCTTCCTGGAGCAGCCTGGTGGACGATAGCTTTGGACCCTGAAGTGCTTTGGAGCTTTGGTGGCCGACAACCTTGGAGCTCAAAGTGCATCTTCTTCCTTGGAGCTTAAGGCGGGTTGCATAGTTTCTAACCCTAACTCTCTTACCTCTAGCTTTAACCTTGTTACATGTTAGTAGACTAGCTTAGTTCCTTTCTTAAGCACCTTGCTTATATACCTTAGTGGCCGATATCCCTCTCTTGGGTTTAGGGTTCCTTGTATACTTTGCTTTTTAGGGTTTGTGCTCCCTTGTGTTGGAGGTTGAAGGTGACCTAGGGTTGGGCGATACCCCTTCCTTGTGAGTGTGTTGGGCGACACACTTGCCCTTAAGTTGAACGATATGAGTGTTCTTGGGTTGAGCAACACCTTTGTTCTTTGTGTTGGCCGATATGATGATTTAGGGTTGAGTTCCTTGAGTTGGAGGTCGATAGGTTGACCTAGCTTGAGTGTTGGCCGACATGGTGACCATGTTGGGCGACATGGTGTTCTCTTTGGTGGCCGACATGGAACCTTGGTGGACGATATGTTGTGCTCTTGAAGGATGGCCGATACCTTTGCCCATGTGTTGGGCGATAGGGTGAGCTAGGGTTTGTTGGCCGATATGATGAGTACCTTGGAGATGAACGATACCCTTCCTCTTGTTGGCCGATATGGATGTCCTTGTGTTGGATGATAGAGTGGGTGCTCTTGTGTCTCCTTGTCCATGTGGTGGACGATAGGGTCATGTAGTGCCATGAGTGTTAGGGTTGGGCGATAAGCCTTGGGCCATGATGGGCGATACCCTAATGGCCAATAGCCATGGTGGACGATAGCCCTGTTGGGCGATACCCTACTCATGTGCTGGTGTGTTGGCCGATAGGGATGGTGGCCGATATGGTTGGTGGTGTGTTGGCCGATAGGGTTGGTGGCCGATATGGTTGATGGTGTGATGACCGATAAGGATAGTGGGGAAGTCGATACCCATGTTGGGTGATAGGCTTTAGATGAGGGTTGTGAGGCTATAGTGAGGGTATGGGTTTCTTTGGTGATGGCCTCATATGTGATGGAAGTGGATGCTTATCCATTAACTAATTAAATGATGGTGGTGTTTGTGATACTATCAATATGTAATATGTTGCCTTGCAAATAATAAGGATGCTAATGATAGTAATGTATATGAGGATAGCCCTCATGTAATAGATGCATGATGTGACCTGTTATGCTTAATTGTTAATGATAAAGAAGATGATGATAACGACTCTAGTAGTTTGTTTAATGATAATAATGTTGGTAATAATGATGCTAAGTGACATTTATATTAATGGTTGCTTCATGATAAAGATGAAAATAGTTGATGGCAACAATAATGACATTGGTAATAATAATGTTGGTTCTGTATACTATATACCTTGATTGTTTGTATAATCTTGAGATAAGGGTAAGCATCAGTATGGTTTGTTAATGATGTACTTAATACACTTGATTATTAGATAAGTGTATTATTGATAAGTAGATTATCTTGAATGATATTTCATGATGTTGAATCTATGGTTATTGTGCATCCTAACCATGCAGGTGATGGGTAGCCATGAAAAGGGCTATGTGACATATGTGATGAGTAACATTACCTTGATAATTGCTCTATAAGATTATGTATGTGATGTGTTTGTCCCATGATGATGAGGTGATCCTTGAGAGGCAGTGACAGTGCATGATGAAGGGTTGAGACCCTGTGGTATGTGATGATCCTTGAGATGGATCTGGATGGTTGGCAAGAGACCAAGTGATAACATGTGATGTTGGATCCTTAATATGGATCAGGTTAATATGAATAGATTATAATATATGTTCTTTACTTTCTGTTATACCTTGCATGTCATACAACTTGGTTGAATCTTGCAATCCATCTAAAAGATACTAATTAAGCATAGTGAAATATATCATGTAGTTGCCCTGGCCATAGATCCATCATCGTCAGGACTTGGTGATGGTGAAACGGGTTTTCCTACGGGTTAACCTGGAAGCGCATATTGTTGAATATGTGTAGGTTGCTCCTAGCCTGAAAATGAGGAGGTAAGAGTGTAACTTCGGTTGCAGACTCAGACATGTGTGTAGAGCATGGTGAACAGGCCCATGGCTCAGGATATGTGATTTATGGAGCATGAATGCGTTCATGGCTCAGAGCACGGTGATCAGGCCCGTGGCTCAGTTTTACTAGTGTCGTGACCTGTACCAAGGCGGGCTAGAGAATGGGTAGCCTATGGAGCTAACCCTGTGGCTTAGACCACTTCAGCATGTGACTGCGGTCCTGCTTGTGTTGTACTCATGTACTGACCATGAGGTGGGAGGTCGTGGAGTCCGGCTCTTCCATTGACCTCGTATGGCACCGGCTTGGGTTTCGTAACCGAAGGTTGGATTTGAACGGTACGGTTCAAATCCTCAGGGCATAATAAAATGTAATACAGCCGTTTAGTATTTACTAGTCATATCAAATACGAAACATTGGTTGAGGCCTTGTTTGTGTAATATTCCATTATACCTTGCAGGTCATGTGGTAATCTATCTTATCTTGATAATCAGGTTATATGGCACTATACCCGGTTCCAATAATCCTGCTACATAGTGATATATCTTATCTTGATAATCATGTCCCTTTGAAAGACATCTGGTTATATGCTTTGGTACAGCTGGTATGCTTGCCGGTAAGAATGATCTTGCTATATATATAACTGCTTCCGATATATCTGCTCATATTATAATTGTTGTAATAGTTTATCTTGCTGAAGTTCTATAGTTGCGGTGGGGAGCTATGTTTCCCGCTGGGACAATTGTTCAATTGTCTCACTCCGCTGGTTTACACCCTTTTTAGGTGGTCGAGGTAGACGTGGTCGAGGTTGTGGTGTTGCGGACGAGCAGCTTGAGGAGCAGTAGAAGGCAAGCGTTGGACATGCTGCTGTTTTGGATGTTTTGTAGTAGAGTCTAGAGTCATCCCTGTACTCTCAGGTCCATGGCAGTGTTTTGACGATGTTTCACGAAGATCGTTTGATGATATCTGTATATCCTATTGTTGGCCGGATGTGGGCCTTTATGTACATATGAACAGGTGGTGAACTCATGTGATGGATGGACAGCTGTTCCTGAGCTGTGGACACGTGTCAGATCTTGTGTATGTACATATTTATATGACATGTTTCTGTGCAGGATGAGGACTGGAAAGTAATAGTTTCACAGTTTATCAGTTTTCCGCAATCAGTTTTAATTAACCCGTGTTTTTGATAATCTGTGGTTATGGTGTTTTCCGCACGTTTTCGCATAACACCTCGTTATCTGTGTGATAATGGGATGTGCTGCCACAATACATGTGTAAAGTCTTTTGACAGTTATGTATAGTCTTGTAGGACCATGTGTACAGTCCTGTTCACATGTGTACAATATTGTAGGACCATGTGTACAACCTTGTACACATATGTACAATATTGTAGAACCATGTATACAGTATTGTGACACATGTACAGTCTTGTTCACATGTGTATAGTTTTGTAGGACCATCTGTACAGTCTTGTACACATATGTACAATACTGTAGGACCACGTGTACGGTCTTGTACACAAGTGTGCAAGATTGTAGGACCATGTTTACAGTCTTGTGACACATGTGTACAATCTTGTAAGACAATATGTACTGCCTTGTAGGACCATGTGTACAGTCTTATACACATGTGTACAGTCTTGTACACATGTGTACAGTTGTGTAGGACCATATGTACATCTTGTACACACATGTGTACAGTGTTGTGACACATGTGTACAGTCTTGTGACACATGTGTACAGTCTTGTGACACATGTGTACAGTCTTGTGACACATGTGTACAGTCTTGTAGAACCATCTGTACAGTCTTGTAGCACCATGTGTATAGTCTTGTACACATATGTACAATATTGTAATACCATGTGTACAGTCTTGTATAGATTTATACACTTTCATAGATTTGCACAGTCTTGTAGGACCATATGTACAATCTTGTGACATGTGTGTTCAGTCTTGTGACACATGTGTTAAGTCTTATAATACCATGCGTACTATCTTGTACACATGTGTACAGTCTTATAGGACCATGTGTACAGTCTTGTAGGACTATGTGTACACATGTGTACAGTCTTGTAAGACCATGTGTATAGTCTTGTACACAGGTGTATAGTCATGTACACATATTGTTTTGTACTATTGTGTATAGTCTTATGCACGTGTACAATCTTGCAGGACCATGTGTACATCTTGTGCACATATTTGTACAATCTTGTAACACATGTGTATGGTGTTGTGACACAATGTGTATAGTTTTGTGATACATGTGTACAGTCTTGTGACACATGTGTACAGTCATGTAGGATGATGTGTACAGTCTTGTACACTTGTGTACAATATTGTAGGACCATGTGTACAGTCTTGTAAACAAGTGTACAATATTGTAGGACCATGTGTACAGTCTTATGGGATCATCTGTACAGTCTTGTACACTTGTGTACAATACTGTAGGACCATGTGTACAGTCTTGTACACATGTGTATAAGATTGTAGGACCATGTGTACAGTCTTGTGAAACATGTGTACAGTCTTGTAGGACAATGTGTACAGTCTTGTACACATGTGTACAGTCTTGTCAGACCATGTGTATAGTCTTGTAGGACCATATGTACATCTTGTACACATATGTGTATAGTCTTGTGACATATGGGTACAGTCTTGTGACACAATGTGTACATCCTGTGACACGTGTGTATACAGTCTTGTAGGACCATGTGTATGGTCTTGTAGGACAATGTGTACAGTCTTGTGACACATGTGTATAGTCTTGTGAAACATGTGTACAGTCTTGTAATACCATGTGTAATGTCTTGTACACATGTGTAAAATCTTATAGGACTATGTGTACAGTCTTGTAGGACTATGTGTACACATGTGTATAGTCTTGTAGGACCATGTGTACAGTCTTGTACACAGGTGTATAGTCTTGTACACATATTGTTTTGTACTATTGCGTATAGTCTCGTACACATTTCTAATGTCTAACATCTTTGTACATATTATTGTGCACTAATGTGTACAGTCTTGTTATCACATATTTTGTACCTCTTTAACTCTCTAGCACACCAATTACAGTCTTGTGACACATGTGTACAGTTTTGTAGGACAATGTGTATAGTATTGTACACATGTGTACAGTGTTGTAGGACCATGTGTATAGTCTTGTACATATTTGTACGGTCTTGCAAGACCATGTATACATCTTGTACACATATTTTTACAGTCTTGTGACACATGTGTACAGTCTTGTGACACAATGTGTGTAGTTTTGTGATACATGTCTATAGTCTTGTGACATGTGTATAGTCTTGTAGGACCATGTGTACAGTCTTGTAGGACCATATGTACAATCTTGTACACATGTGTAAAATATTGTAGGACCATGTGTATAGTCTTGTACACATTTGTAATGTCTACCATCTTTGTACACATTATTGTGTACTAATGTGTACAGTCTTGTAATCACATATTGTGTACCTCTATAACTCTCTAGCACACCAATCACAATGTTGTGACACATGTGTATAGTTTTGTAGGACAATGCGTACAGTCTTGTACACATGTGTACAGTCTTGTAGGACCTTGTGTATAGTCTTGTACACATGTGTACAGTCTTGCAGGACTATGTGTACATCTTGTACACATATGTGTATAGTCTTATGATACACATGTACATTCTTGTGTCACAATGTGTATAGTTTTGTGATACATGTGTACAGTCTGGTGACACATGTGTATGGTCTTGTAGGACCATGTGTATAGTCTTGTTCACATGTGTACAATAATTTAGGACCACGTGTACAGTCTTGTACACATGTGTACAATATTGTAGGACCATGTGTACAATATTGTGACACATGTGTACAGTCTTGTTCACATGTGTATAGTTTTGTAAGACCATCTGTACAGTCTTGTACACATGTGTACAATACTGTAGGACCATGTCTACAGTCTTGTACATATGTGTACAAGATTGTAGGACCATGTGTACAGTCTTGTGACACATGTGTAGAGTCTTGTAAGACAATGTGTACTGTCTTGTAGGACCATGTGTACAGTCATGTATATATATATATATATATATATATATATATATATATATATATATATATAGTCTTGCAGGATCATATGTGCATCTTGTACATATATGTGTACAGTCTTGTGACACATGTGTAAGGTCTTGTGACACAATGTGTACAGTCTTGTGACACATGTATACAGTCTTGTAGGACCATGTGTACAGTTTTGTAGGACCATGTGTATAGTCTTGTACACGTGTACAGTATTGTAATACGATGTGTACATTATTGTACAGATTTGTATAGTCATGTAGGACCATATGTACAATCTTGTGACACGTGTGTACAGTCTTGTGACACATGTGTACAGTCTTGTAATTCCATGTGTATTGTCTTGTATACATGTTTATAGTCTTGTAGGACCATGTGTACAATCTTGTAGGACCATGTGTACACATGTGTACAATCTTCTAGGACCGTGTGTACAGTCTTGTAGGACCATGTGTACAGTATTGTAATAGCATGTGTGCAGTCTTGTACACATGTGTACAGTCTTGTAGGACCATGTATACAGTGTTGTAGGACCATGTGTGCATTATTGTGATACATGTGTACAGTCTTGTAGGACCATTTGTACAGTCTTTTACACATGTGTACAATACTATAGGACCATGTGTACAGTCTTATACACATGTGTACAAGATTGTACGATCATGTGTACAGTTTGTGACAAATGTGTACAGTCTTGTAGAACAACATGCACAGTCTTGTACACATGTGTACAATCTTGTAGGACCATGTGTACTGTCTTGTACACATGAGTATAGTCTTGCAGGACCATATGTACATCTTGTACACATATGTGTACAATATTGTGACACACATGTACAGTCTTGTGACACAATGTGTATAGTCTTGTGACACATGTGTATAGTCTTGTGACGCATGTGTACAGTCTTGTACACATGTGTACAATCTTGTAGGACTATGTGCACAGTCTTGTAGAACCATGTGTATAGTCTTGTACACATGTGTACGATATTGTAATACCATGTGTACAGTCTTGTACATATTTTTATAGTCTTGTAGGACCATGTATACAATCTTGTGACACGTGTGTACAGTCTTGTGACACATGTGTACATTCTTGTATTACCATATGTACTGTCTTGTGCACATGTGTACAGTCTTGTAGGACCACGTGTAAAGTCTTGTAAGACTATGTGTGCACATGTGTATAGTCTTGTAGGACCATGTGTACAGTCTTGTACACATGTGTATAGTCTTGTACACATATTGTTGTCTACTATTGTGTATAGTCTTGTACATATTTGTTATGTCTACCATCTTTGTACACATTTTTGTGTACTAATCTGTATAGTCTTGTAATCACATATTGTGTACCTATATAACTCTCTAGCACACCAATCATAGTCTTATGACACATGTGTACAATCTTGTAGGACAATGTGTACAATCTTGTACACATGTATACACTCTTGTAGGACCATGTGTCCATAATAGAACTATGGAATTATCTTGTAAGGTTATGCCTTTTTTCTTGATTTATAATGGTCTAAACTGATGTTATAATACTCCCACGGCACTAAAATTCTAAAAAATACACTAAAGCACAAGATTAGTCTCTTCTACACTTCTTCCACCACGTTCTTATCTCTCCATCAGCCAAAAAAGAAATGTGAAGTCCACCATATGAACCACCTTTACCTCATACAGCGCTCCTAGGAGCCTTGGCATGTCGAGAGTGGCCACAATGCTCCCGCTTGCTACTTTTATGAGCAATATGGGGCTCATCAGGCCTATACTGACCCCAACTCTTTGTATTGGGGACAATACTATTACGAGAGTAGCTCCTCATCTTCTGGACTCCACCACCCAATGATCTTCTACCCTCCATCTCAAACTTGATATTTTCTCGGGATGAGAAAAAATTTAACTTCGGGGAGGAGGTGGGTGGTACATTCTATTTCCACCTCATATATTCCCTTTTCTAATGTTTTTACCTTCTATGTTTGCTTACATGTAGTTTAGTTTGCATTTGTTTATTTTCCTTTCTATGCAATATGGCCCTTATCTGGTTGGACAATATTTGATATGTTGTAGTCAATGTACCCAATTAATTGAAGCAAATCTCTTCGCAACTTAATCATAACACCATCTTTGTTATATAGCAATTGTCATCTAAGACCTCAATTAGCACTATTCCTCAAAAAAGTTTGCAAGCCTGAAGGGATAGTAGAACCAAAAATACAATGTGTCCATTAGAACTATGGAATTATCTTGTAAGGTTATAACTTTTTTCTTACTTTATAATGGTCTAAACTGATGTTATAATACTCCCAAGGCACTAAAATTCTAAAAAATACACTAAAGCACAAGATTGGTCTCTTCTACACTTCTTCCACCACCTTCTTCCATGACCTTCTTACAAATCTTGTACACATGTGTACAGTCTTGTAGGATCATGTGTACAGTCTTGCACGGCAATGTGTACATCTTGTATACATATGTGTACAGTCTTGTGATACATGTGTACAGTCCTGTGACACAATGTGTACAGTTTTGTGATACATGTGTACAGTCTCGTGACACATGTGTACAGTCTTGTAGGACCTTGTGTACAGTCTTGTAGGACCATGTGTACAATCTTGTACACATGTGTATAGTCTTATAGGACCATGTGTACACCCTTGTAGGACCATGTTTACAATATTGTAGGACCAAGTATACAGTCTTGTGACACATGTGTACAGTCTTGTAGGGTAACGTGTACAGTCTTGTACACATGTGTACAGTCTTGTAGGAACATGTGTATAGTCTTGTAGACATGTGTACAGTCTTGCAGGACCATCTGTACATCTTGTACACATATGTGTACAGTCTTGTGACACATGTCTACAGTCTTGTGACACAATGTGTACCGTTTTGTGATACATGTGTACAGTCTTGTGACACATGTGTACAGTCTTGTAGGACCATACGTACAGTCTTGTAGGGCCATGTGTACAGTTTTGTATACATGTGTAAAATATTTTAGGACCATGTGTACAATATTGTAGGACCATGTGTACAGTCTTGTGACACATGTGTACAATCTTGTTCACATGTGTACAGTCTTGTAGGACCATATGTACAGTCTTGTAGGACCATCTGTACAGTCTTGTACACATGTGTACAATATTGTAGGACCATGTGTAAAGTCATGTACACATGTACACAAGATTGTAGGACCATGTGCACAATCTTGTGACACATGTGTACAATCTTATAGGATAATGTGTACAGTCTTGTACACATGTGTACAGTCTTGTACACATGTGTACAGTCTTGTAGGACCATGTGTATAGTCTTACAGGACCATATGTACATCTTGTACACATATGTGTACAGTCTTGTGACACATATGTACAGTCTTGTGACACAATGTGTACAGTCTTGTGACACATGTGTACAATCTTGTAGGACCATGTGTACAATCTTGTAGGACCATGTGTATAGTCTTGTACAGATGTGTACAATATTGTTATACCATGTGTACAGTATTGTACAGATTTGTACAGTCTTGTAGGTAATGTGTACAGTCTTGTGACACATGTGTACAATCTTCTAATACCATGTGTACTGTCTTGTACACATGTGTATAGTCTTGTAGGACCATGTGTATAGTCTTGTAGAACCATGTCTACACATGTGTACAGTCTTGTAGGACCATGTGTACAGTCTTGTATGACCTTGTGTACAATATTGTAATAGCATATGTATAGTCTTGTACACATGTGTACAGTCTTGTATACATGTGTACAGTCTTATAGGACCATGTGTACATTATTGTGACATGTGCGTATTGTTGGGATTGAAAGGTTCCGGCCCATGTCCTATTGGGATTTGAACTTATTAGAAGTTGGCTTGTGTTTCCAATCCTAATAGAAGTTAAATCCAAGAAGGAAAGAAGATGGCTCCTTACGTACACCTTTAGAATTGGATTAGGATTTAATTGGAGTTGGTATTTTGTGTTGCCAATCCTAATATGACTTGAGTCCAAGAAGAAAAAAGTGGCTATGTACAACATAGATTTGGACTAGGATTTGAACTAGGACTAGAACTCCTGGTTGCAATCACATGCATGGAGGCTTATAAATAGAGGCACTTGGGGAGGCCATGGAGATCATCCCACCGGTTGGTGTGTGATCCCACCAGTTGTTGGTTGTTGGTGCCTTCTGTGGTAGAAGAGCCAGAAAACAATAATAATTGGTGGTGCTCTCTTGTGGTAAGAGAGGGTCAACGACTTTGTCTTGAAGTGAAGTAGCGGATGACAGTTGGTGGCACATTATGTGCACCGACAGTGTATCTCTCTTGTGGATGAGAGAGGGCCAACGACTTTGTCTTGAGGCAAAGTAGCGGTTGGCAGTCGGCAACACAACAGTAGTGTATCGACAACGGAGGCGGGTCCAAGTAGCGGAGGACGCACATCAATTGGTGGCACTTTGTTGGTGATGTGACATTGACATTGAATACGACAGTGGATCCGAGCAGTGGAAGACGTTCATCAGTCGGTGGCTACTGAAACGATGGCGGACTGTCCAGTCAGTGGAGGACGCACATCAATCGGCGACACATAGGTGGTGCATCAACTACGGCGGCGAATCCGAGCAGCGGAAGACGCACATCGGTTGGTGGCACACTATTGGTGACGCGACAACGACAACGGTCTGTCCGATCAGCGGAGGACGCGTATCGACTCTCTCAGGCGGAGAGAGTTGCGGTGGTATGTCAGAATCCTAGTTGGAGGAGCCAACTAGAATGAGTATCGCAGGCAACGACGAGGTAGGCGACCTTGTCACCGGTGGAGACGACCGATCAGCGGTCGTAGCGGCAACAAGCAATCCCCAGCAGCGACAACGGAGTCGTGAGAAGATAAAGTTAAGAGAGAGGTTTTATTTTGTACACCTTGAGTGTGACTCTCTTCTTTCTTATCTTTGTTCTCATGTGGGGGGAGCTACTCAAATTTAGGGGTGATTAAATCTAAACAGTGTGAGTTGTAATTCAGATTACATAGTGCTTGTTGGTCGGTATTGCCCCGTGGTTTTTCTCTCCTAGTCTTGGGGAGAGTTTTCCACGTTAAATCTTGTGTCTTTAGTCTTGCAGAGCATCATCACTTACCCACCACAATTCCTAACACGTATAGTATTGTGACACATGTGTATAATCTTGTAGGATCATGTGTACATCTTGCACATATATGTACAGTTTTGTAAGACCTTGTGTACAGTCTTGTAGGACCATGTGTACATTTTGTACACATATGTACAATATTGTAATACCATGTGTACAATCTTGTACATGTACACCTTAGTGCCATATATACTATGTTGTGCGATTTTGTTACATTAGTATACTGTTGTGTACGCGCGTGTAATGCCATGTTACGAATGTATCTATAGGTATACAACAGTGCATACAAACACTGATACACATGTGCTCATGAAATGGTAGTTTCCGACCCATTGCTTTTTCTTCCACACAAGTCAATCCTTACTCCTCTTTGCGGTTTTGGACTTTGGTACTCATCTTCTTCTCAAAGAGTCAAATAGTAGATCCAGCTAGCTCACAGCACTACGGCCCCACTAGATAGGGTCTATCCACGCCCACGGCCACTGCCAAATTGATCTCAGCTACCTCTGCTTGGCGTCGTTTACTAGTAGCAATGCTGGAGTTCTAGACTTGGGGACCTCATTGAAGGAGGATATGGATCCATTTTCCTTCGCCGTAGTAGATGTAGTAGCCTCCGACTAGCTACAACAGCAGGTCAGGCGACAAGGATGAGGTTGTTCGGGGTGTGGCTACGGCCGATGAGCCAACATCGTCTGTGGTGGGATCATCTTCCCGATCGGGGTCACGCTCAACACGGCCCAGCCAGCCTCACAATGCTCTTCCTCTGTCACATCATATGCTCGGCATCAGGATCGAGTTCGGAAAGCAGGCCGTACCCAAGTACCTGTCAGAGATGGCTCGGACGATGAGGATCTTCACGTCGAACATGATCAACTACGGCACAGAGAGGATCAAGCCATGGGGATGGAGGCTATCCATGGGGCTGGCCGTAGTGCCGACACTACTGATGACTGTCGGCAGGTTGTTGCTGCCGGAGATGTCCAACAGACTCATCGAACGTGGATGGCCCGAGGTAGGCCAGAGGTTGCTAGAGCGGATCTGTGGGACGCAAGATGTGGATACATAGTTCCAGGATATGGTGGAGACCAGCAAGCTGGCCAACTCCGTTAACAACCTCTTTAGAACCGTCTTCAAGGAGCATCGGAATAGAAGGTCACAGAGCATCAGAACAGGCCACAGCTGGTAATCGATATTTGCATGTCGGCGTTCCAGATTGTACGAGGATCAACTTAATCCTCTTCTACGCCCTAGTGTTGTTCCAGAGAACGTCGTGACCTTCATCCCTGGCCTGGAGGACCTTTCGCAACCTGATAGCACAGTTGCGAGCTGTGGCCACAAGTCCAAATTAGAAACACGACGACATGATTTTCAGAAAACAACGATCACGAGTTGGCCGTTTTTATTAGAATGTGTGGTATTCAATCCAAAACCAATTGGCAATGGGTGAAAGAACCACACACCTTATAAATTCTAAGACCTCCCTAAAACTCAGCGGTATGAGACTATTCTAACATCCCCTCAAATGGAGCCAATTTTTGTGTGTTTGTACTTAGGTAGGATGTGGTCCTCACACTTGTCTAATGGGGTCTGCTCTGATACCATATTAGAATATGTGGTATTCAATCCAAAACCAATTGACAATAGCTGAAGGGGACCACACACCTTATAAGACCTCCCCCAGAACTCAGCCGTATGAGACTATTCTAACAGTTTTTGGATTGTTATGAGGCCGTTTTGGGTGTGAAAAAGAGCGTTTCAGTGTGGGATTCCGACGAGGACAACTGCATGGCCGGGAATGGCTGCTGCTGGGCGGAGGAGCAGGACTAGGAAGGTTAGGCAAGAAGGGAGTGCCGGGCACCAGGGTTGTCCCTTGCGGGTGCCGCTTCAAGAGGATGCATGTCAACATCCTCGTTCTTGGAAAAGAGTCGGGGCCGACGGTTAAAACAGGTGTTGATCCGGGGTGTGGTTCGGGTTACGTCCGGGGGTGCAGGGTAGGCGCTGTCAGTAATTTCCGAATCAAAAAATAGACGGAGGTAGTCGCAAATTTCCAGGAATGTCGCGACGGATGTGGACCATGTGGTGGGGTGAGGCTGTTGGTGGGATCAACGGATGCTAATAATTGAAAGACGAACAAAAGCGAAAGTTAACCAACTCAGTAAAAAAAAGAAGCCAACTCCTTCAAAAAAACGAGCTGAAGCTGATCAAGCTTTGCTGCGCGACGGCGTTGGGATGATATCAAAAAATAGCACTTACCCTCCCATGGAAAGCAGCACCAGGTGCACGGCTAACTTGGTGCCTAGACGCTCCGGCCACTTGTGCCTGCGTTCCAAGCCTTACGCATCAAGGAGGGTCGAGAGTTACCTTTCGTTATTAGATAGTCTGTAGAAGGAAATGACAGAGACCCGCGAGCAGAGGAGAAAGAGGGCTACCTCGCCCTAGCTGAACACAGATACATACCTCTCGAAGAAGGCGGCGAAGGGAGAAAGGAAGACGAAGGTGGTGAGATTGTTGACAAAGACCGAGAAGAGCGGGTCGACGCCGGCAGACAGTAGATAGCCTATCATGACGCTGAAGGAGCCCATGATGATATGGACGACGACGAGGCCGACAGTGGGGATGAAATAGCCGGAGGAGAGGAAACGTCGCTGGATGCAACGGCCATGTTCTTCTTCATAGTCCTCTATGTTGCCTTCCTCAATTTTCTCAGGCCGGCCCTCCCTCCACTCTTGTTGGGATACGGTAGGGAAGTAGGAGCAGCAGGAAGAAAAGCAGTTTGCACTACTGGCGGCCGCTTGCCTAAGTCGCCTTTTCCTATAGAAAGGATAAAGCATGGCGTGGTTGGAGCGCACCAATCTTTAGTACTGCGTGGAGGACCCCAGGGCGAATTCAGAATAATTTCATTGAGAGAAAGCAACACATGCATTGCACGTTTACTATACTACAAAAGGCACACGTACTATGGTTGATAATGGAAAGAATTTTATCCTTTTCATTTTAGTGTAATTATTTATTTTCTTGTTGGTCATAGATAAAATTTCATCTAAAAATATTCAAGGTATGGATACATAGATACTTATTTTAACTACTTAAAAGATACAATAAAATCAAACCAATTTCCTATGAATAATAATAATTGCACAAATAGAGATATGTAATTCGGTACTATGAACCTTCAATTATTCTTTGTAAGAATGTCATTTAGCACGTGGATTCTCTTTGAAACATGAGAATTAAAATATTTAGTCTAATCGATTATACTTATTGTATAAAAATTTATTGCATTTATTAAGTTACAAAATTGTATCTTGGAGGTGTTTCTTGTACATCATGTATCACAAAAATCTTTCAAATAAATTTTTACATTCTATGTAATGTAAACTACTAACTTGTTTCTTGTTCTTAAAGATGACCTTATTATAGTTTAAATTATAACGATGCTTCTGTTGATGCAATTTTTAAACTTTTTTGTTGAATAGTGTATTTAAAATATTAGTGAAATATTCTCATTAGTGAACTTAATTTATGAAACAAGCAAACACAAAATACCTAATTTTCAAAATTCTACAAACACTCTCTGTGTTGTCTTCCAAGAGAAGTATGAGTATGTGAGAGAGCATATGAGAAATTTTACAATATCTCTCAATATGAACAAATTTACTTAATTACTATTATGATGATGTAAGGAGACAAAATAAAGAGAAAGATAGTGGTCAATATAGCCCCATCTCTCTATGGTGACATGAATCTCTTTATGATTGATGTATCATATGGAATGATGTAACTTAACATAGTGATGGTAAAGAATAATAGTGTTAACTAATCATTGAGAAAATATTATAGTTGTATTACACTACTAAAATTCCCACTTTAAACGACACAGTGGGACGACATACTTGTAAATAATGCCACAATATTAATCAGTGATCCCGTTTAATTATCAAAATCTAACGACAACTTAAGTTAATTGCCGTAAAAAGAAAATACAATGAAAAGTGCATTCTCCGCCCAATCCCACTACCCGCGCGCGCGACACACATCTTCTCTGCCGTCCGCCAAAAAGAGGGCAACTGCTTCCCCACTTCTCGCTGGCCCTCATCTGTGCTCGTCTACAAAGGTGCGGGATTGAGATATCTTTGGCGCGCGCGACTGTGACAAAGTGGTTTTCTGGCTTAATTCCGAGGACGGAATATCTTTTAAGGTGTGTATGATGTGATGAAGTGAATTTTTTTTGATACCTAATGAATAAGTAAATTCATGTATTTGTATTATATTAAGAAGTAGCAATGTATACTTAAAGTTTGGATGGTATTCGATGTTGACATCATGATGAATATATCTAAGTTTATGCCTTTTTGAAGTAATTAATTGACTGGAAAAACAAGTGAGTTTTAGCACGAATAAAATTGGATGAGATGTCGTGCTGAAGCTTATAAATCTATAACCAAAGTTTTATTAGGACCTGATGCTCCTAGAAAAGTTATGTAAATTTAAATGTTATGAAATAATATGTATCTTTAACCAAGATAATCATGTTTTAGCTAAGTTTGTTGGTGCATAGAGATGTCACGCGGGCAGAGCTTCCCTAGGATCTGCACTCGAGCATAAATATAGATTGGAAGCGTGGCAACATCCTAGCCTTTAGATAGTTAGATGGGATGGACGGGCTTCAACGATTACTTTTGGTCAAATCTGAGATCGTGGTGAATGAAGTTGGGCTCCTGCTTTCTCCCATGACGCGAACGTGGTAGGAGTCAGTTTCGATGAGCAGTTCACCTCAGATTAGTGTAAGGAGCAGTTAGGCCCCGTTTTGAAGTCTCATCGACGAGGCCATGAACATGCAGCTCAAACTACTGGCGACCCTATAAGTCTGCAAATAGGAGTAGCATGGAGATGAGCTCTCGCTAGAGAGAGAACCTCACGACGGATGCCTCACTCCGGAGACAAAATCGAGGCTAGATACTTTAACAAGAGATGGCTGAAGTAGTTGAAAATCGTGGAGAAGAGGTAGGATCTCTCGCCGCTGTGGAGTCATGTGGTGGTGCCCGCACAGAACATGGACGATGCTCACGACGATCAGAGTAGACGATACCTGGAGCTGTCGCGCATCAATCGTCGAGAAGAGACGTCGCTCTTCCCTTCCTCATTCACCGTGGCGACAAGGACCTTGCCCTACTTGGATGGGATCAAATTCCACAGACCTCAAGCGCCTAATCAAGTTGTGCTTGCTCACTGGAGCAGCACCTTGTGGCGGCGGCGCTTGACAGCAGGGTGAGTGGGAGCGATGCTACGGCACCAGGAGCGGGTGCTAGTGAGCTCCCCAAGACAACAAGGGAGGCGAGGCAGAACAGAACGATTCCTAGTGCTCGCCGGAGGAGCACAACATGGCGGCGGCTTGTCCGCAGACTCACGCCTAATGGCGGTGCTGAGCGGGAGTCCCACGCAGAACGGGAGAATAGTAAAGGAGCCTACACTCTGAGGAAGCTGGGATGTTGATTCCGAGTCTGACGGTGTCCTTAGGATCTTGTGAGGAGATCTCCTGAGCAATCGATCACTCACCGGAGGAGAGCCCAGGGGCGGCGGATGCCGTGCAGGGGGGGACGGAGTCCTGCTTGGGACTCGGGCAAGCACGAGAGGAGGAAAGGAAGGAAACCAGATCCAATCCCCTGAACAAACCCTAAACCGGCCCAAGCCAACAAGGGAAGCGTCAGCCCCTAGTGGCCACGTGGCGGCACACCACTGGCTCGTAAAAGGTAAATACCCAATAAACTCACAGATCCTAGATAATTCATATAAAATAGCTCGTTTGTCAGAAAAATACAAATAGTATACCAAAATTCTCAGAAAAATGTTTAGAACCACATGAAATCTTAATAATAGTCTTTTGATGCTTAAATCTCAGTGATATCATGAAAGATGTGTAATTCTTGTTTAGTGGATAATAAATAGCAAATGATGACATAAAATTATGGGAAAATGTCAGTAACTCCATAATAATGTTTATAATGCATATGATGTCAGTTATGGTCATCAGGATGCACGAAATCATGTGATTTGCTTAATATGTCTAATTAGGGCTTATAACCCTAGTAAAATGCAATAAATACATACGTGCTCAATAAATGGTTAAATTTACAGAATAAGCTCATATCAGTATCTGGAACCTCAGAATTAAATATGAGATCATAATGATGAACAAAATCCATGTTATATGAAGATGAATATTAATACATGTGATATAAACCCTAATATGATTAATACATGTAACATAGGGTTAACATGTGCACATAATCATATGTAACCAAGTAAATAGATTATGTATCCTAATCTGGAATATAAGATCAGTAACCAAATTACAAGAATATGAGACAAGTAATGGTGCACATTGCCAAATGAGTAAGAAAACCTTAAAATGGTGATAGCTAGGATTAAGATGAGAACCTAATGGTTATATACGATCTTGTCTTAATCAGGGTTGACCAAGGATATAGTTGACTTGAGGAACATATGCGATGAATAGGATGTCCTGATCTAAGGTACGCTATTACCTCTTACTTGGATTATTATACAATATGCTTGTGTTATATGTGTAGTAAAATACCTGGCATATGATATTGGATGAAATGATTCCTCTTGTATGATATGTTGCATGATTTTCCATACTTACTGCTATGAACACCTAAAACATAAGATATCTTATCCATTATATGATAGCACTAAATCTCTTTGGTAGAATAGTGCATTGATGAAAGTACTAAATCTCTTTGGTAGAATAGTACATGCGAGCACTAAATCTCTTTGGTAGAATAGTGCATTTACGAAGTACTAAATCTCTTTGGCAGAATAGTACATGTGAGCACTAAATCTCTTTGGTAGAATAGTGCATGTGGTTGATCAAGTTTACATATAATGGAAATGTGCCTAAAATATGTGTTCTCTTCTGGTAACAAATATCTTTATGCAACTATACACCTTTTCTTATATTTTGTTAATGTTGCCAAGTATTTGTTTTATATTATTGCCAAGATATGACGAGAGGTATATAAAAGACACATAGGAGTACTCAGTACAATATTCTTGAATATTGTGCTGACATGTACCGCATGTAATCTTTTGTTTAGGTTGTGGTTATGCTCTTGAAGATCCAGGATAGTGAGAGTTGTGTGGCGAGCTGATGTACAGGTGGACCTGTTGTCTTAAGATCCTGTAGTTTAGTTGTAGTACATGTATATGTATAAGTTTGCTGTTCAATATGTAATATCAAATGTTGTAACAATTCATGTTGTAATTATATGTTGAATGGTGAACATGTGTGTATGGTTTTATTATTGTTCATGTACATGTGTTACTGTTGTTTCCTTCTGACTCCCTTGATTTTCTTCTTCTTAGCCTTGTGTGGGATGTTTAAATTGGGATTCTCGCTGAGGTGAGGGTTTCAATTTGGACGTCACACATCAGATTAAGTTTTAGAAAATCCGGGGATGTCACAGGTGGTATCAGAGCATGAACAATAGCAAATCCTGACATTTGCTCATTATGCAACTCAAAATAAAGAACAATGAACTTAATAAGCTTTTAGGTTTAGATTAGTCATCTTATAGAGACTAGATCTGACCTAGCCTCTAGGTTAGCACCTAGATGTCCGAGAACTAGGTCTAGACTGGTGCTTGTTGAGTAGCAAGTCCTTAGATGTCGTTCTTTCCTTGTAGTGTAGTGGTATGGGACATTGCACTATTTGGAAATGACGTGCATCAAGGGAAGAGAAACCCTAGACATATTGCGCACGTTGTCTAGAGTAGCTACACTAGTCTACCCCTTGTTCTCACCCTTTTCACTAGTTTTCATGACACTGTACTCTCTACTATGTGTGGGACACTCATTTTCTGGATTTGGTTTTTGATTCCAATCGGATCGAACCTTGGTAGTTTTCTCTGACGCTTGTTTTATCGGAGAAAAACTATATAATATTTTATTATGTATATGTATTACAAAAATGTGTCCCCACACATGTACGAGTAGGAGGTGTTCATGCAACCTAAGTGAAAGTGATGACATCAGTCTAGAAGAGAGTGTAGTTCTAGATTAGATGTCTAGAGCCTTGTTTGGTATATGTGATAGACGGAATAGATAGAATAAGTTTGATGATACAATCTAAGTCTTATATAGATGATATAAGATAGTTTGTGATGATGTATGTTTGTCTTTGAGGACTTAAGTTCATCTTAAGGATGCAAGATGAGTTCTGATGATGCAAGAAAATAGGCTTTTATGAGATAAGATAAGCTAGGCTGAGACAAGGTTGTGAGTCAGCATGGGCCTCAATCTCTTTTATGAAGGAGGACCTCTAGTGTTAGGACCAGTTTTGGGGTTAGCTCAAGAGAGAGCGAGACCCACAAGGAGAAGTTCAGAGAACCTAGACTCCACGATATGAGAAATATGAGATATGTGATATGATATGTCCTAAACTAGACTACTCCTGAGTGATTGAGTTGAGTTGCTTTATGTATGATTCCTATAGATCTGTTGAACCCTAGATGTCCGTGGGAAGACCAAACCCTAGAGTCAGAGAGAGGCTGGTTATATGAACATGTGAACATGAATATGAGTGCTTGCCATCTGGGTGAGGGAGAGAGCCCAAGACCCTGGAGGAGGTAGCTATGTTAGTTTCTGAGAATCCTCATGCTCGGGTTGGTGGTTTCCCACATAGGAATCTAGTGGTTGCATGTATAAGAGAGTTTTGGGTAAGCATGTGTCATGGGTAGAAGACCTATGAATAGTATGTTGTAGCATGTTTTGGTTTGTGCTTATGTGGCTAGATCTTGTGAAGTTAATCAACTGGTGCCAATGAGGTAGACTTGGTAACCCTAGATGAAAGAGGGAAGATAAAGTATATGCATATGAGGTACACATAGAGTTGAGTTAGCTCATAAAGAATGAGCAATGCACTATCTTCGTGATAAGGGTTGGGAGAACCTCATTTGGACTAGATAAAGTTTTGATACATGTTTCATGAGCCACTCATATAAGTTTGTTTAACACAACCATGATATAATATATGTAAGGATGTGATCTAATCTCAAGATGTGATATATGGACACGATATGATGAAAACCTAGAGATGGCTTGATAGATATCAATGCATAAATAGTTAACCATGTACATGATAATGATGATAATTATATAGTGTTGGTTAATCTCGTGATGAAATCACTTGTAAATGTTGCAACCTATTATGAGCAATGAAATAAGATCATATGAATGAAACATATTACGCAAGGTGTTAATTATAGTGCTTAATAAAGATGAAAAATATCGTTTGACAGTTAGTACAACGTGACGATTATAACACCTTGATATGATCTAGATGGATAACGTGGGTTAATTATAGTTAACTCCCTCTTAAAAGGCACATGCTAATGACGAACATGTTCTAACAATGAGATATGTTATGGCATAATTATAGTTTCTAAACCCTTGTTTCAATCTTTTATGGAGGGGTGATTCATCCAAGATGTCTTAAAACCTCCTAATAGTGGTCGGATATGATCATGAAGCTTTGTTTTTGGATATGCTGCACATAGAGTAGTGACCTACATATGGATAAATTCCCTAAAGTAAGAGGATGTCTTAATTTCGAGGACGAAATTTCTTTTAAGATGTATATGATGTGACAAAGTGGTTTTCTGGCTTAATTCCGAGGACGGAATATCTTTTAAGGTGTGTATGATGTGATGAAGTGAATTTTTTTAGATACCTAATGAATAAGTAAATTCATGTATTTGTATTATATTAAGAAGTAGCAATGTATACTTAAAGTTTGGATGGTATTCGATGTTGACATCATGATGAATATATCTAAGTTTATGCCTTTTTGAAGTAATTAATTGACTGGCAAAACAAGTGAGTTTTAGCACTAAAAAAATTGGATGAGATGTCGTGTTGAAGCTTATAAATGTATAACCAAAGTTTTATTAGGACCTGATGCTCCTAGAAAAGTTATGTAAATTTAAATGTTATGCAATAATATGTATCTTTAACCAAGATAATCATGTTTTAGCTAAGTTTGTTGGTGCATAGAGATGTCACGCGGGCAGAGCTGCCCTAGGATCTGCACTCGAGCATAAATATAGATTGGAAGCGTGGCAACATCCTAGCCTTTAGATAGTTAGACGGGATGGATGGGCTTCAACGATTACTTTTGGTCAAATCTGAGATCGTGGTGAATGAAGTTGGGCTCCTGCTTTCTCCCATGACGCGAACGTGGTAGGAGTCAGTTTCGATGAGCAGTTCACCTCAGATTAGTGTAAGGAGCAGTTAGGCCCCGTTTTGAAGTCTCATCGACGAGGCCATGAACATGCAGCTCAAACTACTGGCGACCCTATAAGTCTGCAAATAGGAGTAGCATGGAGATGAGCTCTCGCTAGAGAGAGAACCTCACGACGGATGCCTCACTGCGGAGACAAAATCGAGGCTAGATACTTTAACAAGAGATGGCTGAAGTAGTTGAAAATTGTGGAGAAGAGGTAGGATCTCTCGCCGCTGTGGAGTCATGCGGTGGTGCCCACACAGAACATGGACGATGCTCATGACGATCAGAGTAGACGATACCTGGAGCTGTCGGGCATCAATCGTCGAGCAGAGACATCGCTCTTCCCTTCCTCATTCACCGTGGCGAAAAGGACCTTGCCCTACTTGGATGGGATCAAATTCCATAGACCTCAAGCGCCTAATCAAGCCGTGCTTGCTCACTGGAGCAACACCTTGTGGCGGCAGCGCTTGACATCAGGGTGAGTGGGAGCGATGCTACGGCGCCAGGAGCGGGTGCTAGCGAGCTCCCCAAGCCAACAAGGGAGGCGAGGCAGAAGAGAACGGTTCCTAGTGCTCGCCGGAGGAGCACAACATGGCAGCGACTTGTCCACAGACACACGCCTGACGGCGGCGCTGAGCGGGAGTCCCACGCAGAACGGGAGAATCGTAAAGGAGCCTACACTCCGAGGAAGCTGGGATGTTGATTCTGAGTCTGACAGTGTCCTTAGGATCTTGTGAGGAGATCTCCTGAGCAATCAATCACTCACTGGAGGAGAGCCCAGGACGGCGGATGCCGTGCAGGGGGGACGGAGTCCTGCTTGGGACTCGGACGAGCACGAGAAGAGGAAATGAAGGAAACCGGATCCAATCCCCTGAACCAACCCTAAACCGGCCCAAGCCAACAAGGGAAGCGTCGGCCCCTAGTGGCCACGTGGCAGCACACCACTGGCTCGTAAAAGGTAAATACCCAATAAACTCATAGATCCTAGATAATTCATATAAAATAGCTCGTTTGTCAGAAAAATACAAATATTATACCGAAATTCTCAGAAAAATGTTTAGAACCACATGAAATCTTAATAATAGTCTTTTGATGCTTAAATCTCAGTGATATCATGAAAGATGTGTAAAGCTTGTTTAGTGGATAATAAATAGCAAATGATGACATAAAATTATGGGAAAATGTCAGTAACTCCATAATAATGTTTATAATGCATATGATGTCAGTTATGGTCATCAGGATGCACGAAATCATGTAATTTGCTTAATATGTCTAATTAGGGCTTATAACCCTAGTAAAATGCAATAAATACATACGTTCTCAATAAATGGTTAAATTTACAGAATAAGCTCATATCAGTATCTGGAACCTCAGAATTAAATATGAGATCATAATGACGAACAAAATCCATGTTATATGAAGATGAATATTAATACATGTGATATAAACCCTAATATGATCAATACATGTAACATAGGGTTAACATGTGCAAATAATCATATGTAACCAACTAAATAGATTATGTATCCTAATCTGGAATATAAGATCAGTAACCAAATTACAAGAATATGAGACAAGTAATGGTGCACATATCCAAATGAGTAAGAAAACCTTAAAATGGTGATATCTAGGATTAAGATGAGAACCTAATGGTTATATACGATCTTGTCTTAATCAGGGTTGACCAAGGATATAGTTGACTTGAGGAACATATGCGATGAATAGAATGTCCTGATCTAAGGTACACCATTACCTCTTACTTGGCTTATTATACAATATGCTTGTGTTATATGTGTAGTAAAATACCTGGCATATGATATTGGATGAAATGATTCCTCTTGTATGATATGTTGCATGATTTTCCATACATACTGCTATGAACACCTAAAACATAAGATATCTGATCCATTATATGATAGCACTAAATCTCTTTGGTAGAATAGTGCATTGATGAAAGTACTAAATCTCTTTGGTAGAATAGTACATGTGAGCACTAAATCTCTTTGGTAGAATAGTGCATTTACGAAGTACTAAATCTCTTTGGTAGAATAGTACATGTGAGCACTAAATCTCTTTGGTAGAATAGTGCATGTGGTTGATCAAGTTTACATATAATGGAAATGTGCCTAAAATATGTGTTCTCTTCTGGTAACAAATATCTTTGTGCAACTATACACCTTTTCTTATATTTTGTTAATGTTGCCAAGTATTAGTTTTATCTTATTTCCAAGATATGACGAGAGGTATATAAAAGACACGTAGGCGTACTCAGTACAATATTCTTGAATATTGTGCTGACGTGTACCGCATGTAATCTTTTGTTTAGGTTGTGGTTATGCTCTTGAAGATCTAGGATAGTGAGAGTTGTGTGGCGAGCTGATGTACAGGTGGACCTGTTGTCTTAAGATCCTGTAGTTTAGTTGTAGTACATGTATATGTATAAGTTTGCTGTTCAATATGTAATATCAAATGTTGTAACAATTCATGTTGTAATTATATGTTGAATGGTGAACATGTGTGTATGGTTTTATTATTGTTCATGTACATGTGTTACTGTTGTTTCCTTCTGACTCCCTTGATTTTCTTCTTCTTAGCCTTGTGTGGGATGTTTAAATTGGGATTCTCACTGAGGTGAGGGTTTCAATTTGGACGTCACACATCAGATTAAGTTTTAGAAAATCTGGGGATGTCACAGCGACACTCGATCAGTTCCCTAAATCTGGTTCTTCTGTGTACCAGATTTCATCGCCAACAGAAATGCTTCCGGGAGTACTCTGACAGACGGTGCACACGGCTGCCATCCTCGGCGATGCATACAATGATCGGTTGGCACCTATACTGATATGTGTCCCTTCGTCTTCCTTTTCTTCCCAATTCCTTTAAGCAATCAACATCTCTTGTCTTCCTTTTATTTCTGATTAGTTCATAGTAACTGGGAAGAAAACCAGAGGAACTGTAGTTTCTAAACTCTGACTGGTTCTATGTAAATCTCTTAGAAAACAAGGGAAATGGAGTTCCGGGTGTAATTTTATCTGACTGGTACCACGGAACTCCAGAAGTTCAGTTCCCTGATTTTCCCTTGAGTTCACAGGATATAAATAGTCTGTGTTTCCCAACTTCCATAAGAAATCATACGGAAACCAGTTCCGTGCGGAACCGCAACACCTCTGTTCTTGGTGCTTCTCGTCTACCCTATTCCTGTATTGTGCGTCACATCATCGAGAAAAGGTTTCTAAACCAAGTTGCCACTGCATCAATATCCTTCCTTCAATTGCAGATTTTCCTTCATAATGAACCATGTCGTCACGGATCGGATGACAACTGACTTTGTTTTGCAGTCAGATTTTGATCTAGAGAGATGCGACATATGAGGACTTTTGGGATTTACTGCTTTGACGAAGCAGATTGCAATAGGATCAATGAAGCGAGATTAAAATCAAATAAGCAATGGAAAGTGCTGGACAACTTCTGATTTGGATTTGTAATGGATCTTATCATATTTGTCATGCGTATGACAGCCTATTGAAAGTTTTCCTAAATCGTCTGATAAAAGCCATACAAATCCCTAATGTATTAAAAGTTTCTTAAATCTTGAGTTCTAATCCAATCGCTATGAACTCGATTTCCTGGAAGTCAGTTTATTTTCCAGTAAAATGAGTTACAGTAAAACATCATTTACACCAAACCAATCAAAGCCTAATAAAAAAATCTGGTGATTGGTTTTCAATAACCAATGAAAACCGTAATTGGACTTTCGTGTGTATATATGCACTCGAGTTTCCGAGTTTTGGCTAAAATAGAGGGAAAATGACTTCCGTTTCTCGCTTCTCGCGAAACATCAAGGCTAACGAGGAGCCATCATCGTCAGAGGCATGCTTCGCCTCTATGAGTATGGAAAATCATCGCATAAATCTTGATTACTGCTGACGACTTCGACTAGATAATGCTGAACTCACACAGCAATTCAGGGCCTTCGACGTCGACTTCACAGGGATGCCATTGCCCAAGTAATTCCACCATGAAATTTCACATGTTTGAAAAGATCGATGTCGTGGTGGATGATCCATGTGGTTGTCAAGAAGTAGCTCCATACCAACTCTTTTGAAAACAATAAATTCAACAAAAACATTCCGCTTTGTAGATGGATTGTGAATTAGGTGGGTGGAGAAAGTAACATCATAGTTGTGTTTTCGTCCTATTGCACTCCTTCTATTCGATAAAATGCCATATATAATAGCACATCATGCATGCGTGTGCTGTGTATCTCAGAATCAAATAGATCGAAACAGGCCAGCTCACTCTATGATTCTAGACGTCCCTCCAGAGTGTAGGTAGCTAGATTGGGGCATTGAAGTCTGTTTGTTCTGAAATCATTAAGAAAATGACTTGCACATCATCCTTTTTCTATCATATGAAAATAGTTATTATTGTGTGTTGTAGCATAATTAAAATTATGTGCTAAAGCATGTTGAAGTTATGTAGCCATTGTTCAACAATGGTTTAATTATATCATTTAGTTTGGTACATACAAAACATATTTTATTGAAGTTATGTATATTGTAGTTAGATACACAACAAACAAATCACATGGAAACTATCTTTTTTGAAAAAAAGTTAAACCAATCACCCGAACCCATTTTCCAAAAAGTGAACTTAAGTTACTGAAAAATGAGTTCCTTAAAAACTATACTTACATCAAACCAATCGGAGCCTTACTGTTCTGAGCCCTCCCTACATTGCCCTAAATTTCGTGTCCCCCAACCTCTAAAATTCACTTCTGATACTATATTGTGTCTGACTCCTCGTGACTTGGGTAGCAATATAAGATTTGTTCTATGTTGTGTGTGTCTTCTATCCACTACATTTGCTTTCTGTGGTGGCAGAGTGTGCTTGCCAGGAAGATGTTTAAATTTTCTATCGGTGTGCAACCCTTTTATATATCTGAATTTGCGATTAGGGCCAGTTTGGTACGGCTACATTCAAGAACACGAGTTGCAACTGCACTGTGTTTTTCAACTAAGACGTTTGGTTCTGCGCAGCTGCAAACCATACCCATAAAATCAACTACACGGCTACTACTATAGAAATTTGTGAAAACTAACCGCGCATGATTTGGGTGTGGTTGATTTTTCGTGGCCCTCCTACTGCAACGAAATGATTGTATTCACTACAACTCTGCTGGTTAGACAGTCTGAGAAGAGAGTTGGACCTGAACTGCACATAGGAACTGCACGATACCAAATTAAAACAAGCCAATAAGACTAGTACAAAGTGTGTACAACCAAACCGTTGCTGCGTAATCCATTTTCCTGGTTTCGAATTCCTGTTTTGAAAACCAGATGTGGAAATTAAACCACGCACAACCAAATTAGCCCTTAATGGATTAGCAAGGAACACTAACAACTAACAACCTTTCTACATGATTAATTCATCCTTTAAGAAAGTTCGTCACACCATTGATCAATCTGCAGACCGAAAACGTGCCACCCAATCTATTAACTAAATTTGATTTAGATGTTTGACTTTGTATTTCTTTCTTCTTAGTTGACAACAAGGAATTGATCATTTTTCATCTGAAATTCTATCATAATATAATTGACGAGTGTCCATTACATTCTATATTATTATTTTATCATTATATAATCTTACACATTCTTGTCAAATTTATGGATGATTATGTGTTCTTATTCACCTCTTCAAATGTGTACTCCATGTTGCATTTAACAGCAAGCAATCCCATATGACTATTGACGACCTGTATTTTTGTTGATGTTAATTTATAACTACCTTTTTGCTATGTCTCTTTTATGATATAGTGATCATTTCACTATTTTTATTCACTAGTATATGATATAAACTATTCTTCTTCTAGACTATTAGAACATCAGGATTATAGAGTTTAGATTATGTGAATTAATACTTTCTCCTTTAGAATTTGTGCTAAGTGTTATTACAAAAGATTGCCATGAACAAAATGTTGTTACTTTGTTAGTTATTATTTTTTTGGTTGTTATTTGAGTATGATTTTATTTTGGTGACGTTAAAGGACTATGAAATTTTTCGAAGTACATGTAGTTTAAAATATTAATATATAGATGCTAAATTTACAACAACCAATCACATGGAAGTAATCTTTCAAAAAAAGTAAGTATTAAACCAATTACCTGAGCTCAACTTGTTGGAGTTGAACTTCATTTCCTCGAAATTGAGTTCCTTAAAAACTCTAGTTATAGGGAACCAATTAGACCCTATTTGTTGATTCTTATATTCTTCTGATATTGGAAGATGACAACATGTCAAAGATAACACAAAACTTCCAATTAGATCTTTTTGCTTCTGTGATTATGTATGCACATGAGAAATAAAATCAAGCACAACAATTTCTTAGATGTTGGAAGGTTCTCCTATTTTTTTTATCTTTATGCTACTTCTTGAACATGTTGGGTAGTACATTTACCTAATTTGGGTCAAAATATACAATGTATATTTTTGTAATAAACATGAAGTTTTAATAACATTTGACATTGAATCCAACGCTCTATAAGGAAACTGATCTTCCTATCTTACTCATCTACCACACAAACTCTCAAACTCAACCTTTGTCACTGCCCTTTCTAATCCTATACAATGAACCAAACACACCCCAAGACTAATGGGAGATGTGCTACATGGTCCAGTCATAATCACAGTAGGTGGACTTGGATGTAGACATTCTAAGCATGCAAAATGAGTCTGAGAGATTGAAGATGGAAAGTTCGGTTTTCTGCAAGAAACAAAGAACCCTCAAGACATTCCTCAAGTTAACCTATTAGCACAACCTCATAGGAACCTTCGTGTTTTACAAAACCTCAAGTTACATAATATGTGCCTAGTTTTGCCTGAGAAATCAATAATTATATGGGTAATTGCAAGAACACCATTGTATGTGTCGATGCAGACTTTTACTGACTTCTAGGATCTGCTTGCATTTGAGACTCTAAATTTTTATTTTTAGAGAAATTATGATGTATTTATAAATTTCTTATCATTATAGATCATGCGTTTATTAGAGTAGTAAGGAATATTTGACATACAAAACAATGAATTTCCTCAAAGAAGTACACAAAATCCTAAAATTTGCACTTATTAATGTATATAAATTGATAACTCTTTTTCAAATCATTGTGAGTATATTCTTTTACCAAAGCATAATGGGACATTATCCATAGACCACAACTTAGAGTATTATAATTTCATCTCCTAATGATTAGGAGAAATGAATGTGAATATAACGTGTGGAATATGTATTATGTAGTACTCACCCTGTCCATCTTGGCAAGTAGTACATTTATATAAGTTTATTATGGCAGAAACTAAAACTATACGGTTATATAACTGATACTGGTTATTTTCATATCATAATTATGATCATATATTCTAGAATTTAGAATCTTACACAGTTAGGTGTAAGGAGTTATGTATGGATAACCCCTTAACCACCATGATATCTAATTGTATGTCCACATGTTGAATGGAGTATGATCAAGAAATGTAATCACCCTCACATAAAAAAACCCTACCCAAATGTATTTTACCCAATAGGTAAACTATAAGGTTAATGTGGTCCTTGGTCATGTTAAAGAAGGACTAAAGTGTAGACTAGAGTGGTAGTGTCTCAAAATATGTCTTGCTACACTCTTGGTTACTAGGGCATTGTCATGTAGGCTTATTAAGTTCATTTTTGTTCAATCCGATGTAAGTACACATTGATGATTCACGCTAAATGACGTGATTATTTTATGATCCTAGATTCACACATTCAATTACTTATTATTCATTTATAGGATACACCAAACTGATATGAACTGATTGGTCATATAATCGACTAAAGTAAATGGACTACCAAGGGTATTATGAGTTATCATAGGATGTGTCTCTATATCAAATTCCCTTAAAATATTATAGAGTCAAATTCAAGTCTAATAAAACATACAATTTTCAATGTTTAAGAAATCATTTGAGGTCTAATTGCGTGATGTAGAAAATTCTTGAGCATTAACACCCATGGTGACATAAAGGATAGGATCAAGCATAAATTAAAGTTGAAAGGGTATGAAATGCCCACATAGAGGGTATGATGACCCAAAAGGAGTACGAAAATGCCAGATAGAGGTGGTTAATGTTCCTATCACAATAAATCACATAACAAGAGCTTGCTTCCAATAAATTTATGTTTCACACTCCCCACACTGCCATCGATTATTTTTATTAATTTGTAGTGCTTGGAGATGTTTATTTTGAGTGGTCTCAATGAAATATAGCACATATTTTACGTATGTTTCCATTACATCCCTCATATCCCATTTTTTATAATATTTTGTTTTGAATTGAGATTTGTTTTATGTTGGATAGGTTGTTGTACACATATACAATAACCCATATTAACCTTCTGCTACAAGGTTGTAAATGATGTATGCACATTTCCGTTAGTCGTGGTCATAATAAGGTGTCTGACAATATGATTCTTCCTCATGGTCCTTTAGACTTTGCACACCTATCACTTGGTTTTAAATTTTGTTGAAATATTATACATACTTTGACCAATCTCAATTTAATGTACTTTGGTACCTATTATATGACCGATTAACATCATAATTTGAAGAGGGCCTGACGTGCATGCCACTACATACTAGTCGTAGGAAATATATTTGAAGAGCTTCCTTGAAGATCAATTATAATTTTCTAGTGGAAGTATTCTGGAGATATATTTCCAAAAATCTGAAAGGAGGGAATCAATTACTCATTTAGTTTATGCTTACTTCTAGTTTGTTGATTTTTGTTGGGATTATATATGTGGGATCTGATCTCCAAACCTGAGATAAACACATAACTTCGAATTAAACTTAGAGGAAGCGATTCAAATAGCAGCGGAATACAAAAAATCAGAGGAAATTAAAACTTTTTGAGATAAAACATTGAAACCATAAAACTTCCTTCATAAAAGGAGACAAACTGTTTACATCTCTGTCAAATTACTTCTTGAGTAATTATACACATCATGATTCAAAATCTCAAGAATCGTAACAAAATCTCAGATCAACAACTCCAAGACCTGAGAGTACAGAGGACACATAGGACTGACTCTAACTACACCACGTAGCAGGCTGAATCTCCACCTGAGATTTACTGCTGCTCCTGGTGCTGCTGCTGCTGGGATTGGTCACTTGTAGACCGGTTCCTCCGTCTTCGACGACCACCTAAAAATTTGAAGTCTACGGGGTGAGACAATTTTAAATAATTGCCCCAGCGAGAGTTATAACTCTCCACTAGAACTTTATATAGCAAACAAAGAACAATAGAAGCATTAGGAGCCTTCTAAGTAATCAACAGCAGGTAGCTAACTCAGTAGAGTAACAAAAGTAAGCAATATGAATAACATATCTACTTATGTAGTGTAACATCAATTCAGTATCTCGTAGTTTAATCTAAGCAGATATACTACGCAGATGATTATGTTTTACAAACATCCCTAAGCCCTGCGGAGATGAGGTATACCACTCATACTCCAACCGACCACTGTTAAGTTGCCTCGGTATCATACTAGGTCATTGAAAGAGCCGAATTCTCATGACCTTCACCTTCCTCAGTCAATAAGAGGATTGCTTGCAGGACATCTTGTGTCTCTGCTGTTATAGCTCACCAAGGTAATCTGGTCCTTCGCTATTTCAGAGTTACAGTGGCGTTCTGTACTCTCTTCGTCATCAGGAGATTTCGTGTTTACCTTCCACTGATGCGGTATCTGTACTCTCTTTGTCATCAGGAGATTTCATGTTTACCTTCCACTGATGTGGTATGGGTTTGTAGGGAAGGGTTGACGGATTACACATCTACATCAATACCTACACTAGGATGTAAGGTTCTACACATCCATATACCCCACATACTCAAAAGTATGTGATCCATGAGTTCCCTTAGGAAAACCTGTTTCACCATCATTTGATCTCTGACAATGATGGTTCTATGATCAGGGCTCTACATAGTATGATTACACTTGATTAGTTAGGTACATTCAGTATTCTTTTAACATCATACATTGTTCTCAAACAATAACATTAGCATAGTAGCTATGAAGGGAGAATACTAAATGTAACAAGCCTAACTCACATTAAATATCATTTCTCAATACTCTCATCACAAGTCATCTCTAAAGCATGACCTTGATGGTATTTATGGCTCTCACAGCCCATCAATTTCATAAGATGCCATTGACAAGGCATCAGGATATTTTACTATTCATAAAGCTAACAACATGCTTTCAATGAATGTAGCATCATCATCCATACCTGGATATGATCATTCTCATATAGGAACCTGCATGGTTAATTCAAGTGATAAAAGTAAACAATTTAATTCAAGAATTATGCCTTCACTCTTGCCATAAGAGCTAAGTTCCCTGATTCTCATCAATTAGGGTTTACTTATCACATTTCATATCATCACCCTAGAATTAGGGTTTACTATTCACACATCATGTCATTACCCTAGAATTAGGGTTTACTATTCACATTTCATGTCATTACCCTAGAATTAGGGTTTACTATTCACATTTCATGTCATTACCCTAGAATTAGGGTTTCCATGATTTCACATAGTGAATCATTCCCTATTCATGCACATTCATGTATATTGAAGGTATTTTACTTGAGTTTCCACCATAATTGGTACTTTCTCTCTCCTCTAACTAGTAGATGGTGATTACACCACTCTAGATTAGGTTGGGTTAAGTCCTCATTGACTAACACAAGTCAACACATCACCATCATGTGATTAGGGTTTGATTAAAACAAGGTATCACTCAATTGAACCCATTTAAGTTGAAACGAGTGTGAACCCATTTGAATTGAAATGGGTGTGAACCCATTTGGATTGAAACGGTTGTGGACTCGTTTGAGTTGAAACGGGTGTGGACTCGTTTGAGTTGAAACGGGTGTGGACTCGTTTGAATTGAAACGGGTGTGAACTCGTTTGAGTTGAAACGAGTGTGAACTCGTTTGAATTGAAACAGGTGTGAACGCGTTTGAGTTGAAAAGGGTGTGAACTCGTTTGAATTGAAACGGGTGTGGACTCATTTGAATTGAAACGGGTGTGGACTCATTTGAATTGAAACGGGTGTGGACATGAAAGGTGATATAAAGGTTATGATAGAATATGATATCCTATGTTGAAGCCTTCAATTGGCCCAAGCCATGTTAACCACTTTCAAATTGAGTCAATTAGGATGAATCTTAATCAAATGGACACCAATTTGACCTTCAATTGAAAGCTAATTAGAGTTAAGTCTAACTCAATTAAGGTTTCCAATCGGCTAATCATCAATTTTCAACAATGAATCAAATCAAGGTTGAACCTATCAATTGAACTCCAATTGGGCCCAAACTTGGCCCAAACAGTCGTGAGATCATTTGGATGATCTCCAAACGATGTTGAGACCGTTTGACCAAAGTTTGACCAAAAACCAAGTTGGTTGGATAAGGGTTGAACCCTAAATAGGTCTAAAATCATCATTTTTATCAAATCGTCAACCTATTGAAAATAAACCCTCAAACCATTAAATTTCCTTAACCTTAGACCTCCAAAGGGTCTTGGGGTGTCACTAAACGAGTGTGAACCCGTTTGAGTGAACCACCAAATGATCTTGAACCCGTTTGGGTCCTTCAACCCAAAACTCAACAAGATCTATACTTGAAAACAGCAATTTTAACCCGATTAGGGTTAGGGTGTTGAAGTGCCTTCAACTCTCAATTGGTTAAGAATTTAACTTTGATTCTTTGCAGGAATGAAATTCAACATATTATGAACAGGAATCTCAAACGGTCAATGCTTGGTCAACGCCCTCAAACGGGTTGAACCCGTTTGCTCCAACCAACCTTGTGAACCCGTTTGCCCTTCAAACGGTTTGGTCAGAGGGAAAAAAAATAGGACCGCTTGATAAAGTAACTTTGGTAATCATGCCCACCTTCTTCAACCTATGTCAAGGTCGGTTATACCACCATTTTACTTGCAAAAGTGCAAGGAAGAAGGGAGGTAGAAGAAGAACTAATTGCTAAAAAAATTGCAAGAACAAATATGCATATAAAGCAAAGAGTTTAGAGTTATAAAACCCGCCTTAGAACGTTGTTCCTAGAGCTCCATGCTTCCAAACTTCAAGCCTCTAATGGTGTCTTGAGCTCCACAACTCGGCCAGAGGTGATTCCCCAAGGAAAAGGTGGGGATGATTGGCTAAAACAAGGAATCTAAGTGAGTTAACCATAGAACCAACCTTTTAAGAAGAATTCCTCCATGAATTCGAGCTAGAAGATGGTTCCTACTCACCTTGGAACTACTTGCTTGTCTCCCTGAGGTCCAGAGCTCTGCCTTAGCCATTTTGAGAAAGAAGAGAAATGAAGAGGAGAAGCGATACGTTTGGTTGGTTTGCAAGGATTCTAGCTTATATACTCTAGGCTATATTACACCATAAGGACCTCTAGAACTAGAAATTCTCATTCAAGTCCCTCCTTATTCAAGGGCACGTCCAAGCTCATATAAACCTATGTAAATCTCATGAAAGCTCAAGATCTAAGGGTAAAGAAAGCCAACTTTCAACTAGGGTACATAAATAAAAGATCTCCATACCCATATATGGTGAATTTCATGCACAAAGATCACTTTTCTTATCTGATTATTAATTGATGCATCTCTTTCATCATTTCTACTCTAAATGATGCCAAGAGTCATATAAGATGCTCTAGAAGGTGTACTTTACAAATTTCACCCACAATTTGGGTAAATTACACTTTACTCCAAATTAGGGGTTTTAAGCATTAGGATCACTCCACAAGCTGCATCTGAATGCCCAAGCTTGGAAAATCCATCATGCCTAATCATATTCACTCATATGATGTCTCAACATCAAAAGAACATCTTAACCTGTGAAACTGCAAGTTAAACCCTTAAACTGGGTAATTTTCACATGGATCCCTGCATTACAAAACAATGCTACAACTTTGTTTATAAAGGAGCAAAATTGAAATATATGTTCCTGAGGAACTTAATTACATGCCAGAGAATACTCACAGGTGTTTAATTACATAATTTAGGCAAAACTTCTAGGGTTAGGTTATAACCCAGGTTAGGGATGTTACAAATTATCCACCCCTTACAAGGATTTCGTCCCCGAAATCGATAAAACGCATTAAGAGAAAAGAGTAGGGTATTTCCTTCTCATCTCATCCTCTAGTTCCCAAGTGGTTTCTTCAACACCACGGTGGTTCCAGAGGACTTTCACAAGGCTTATATCTTTCTTCTTTAACTTTTTAATTCTGTTATCAAGAATGGACACTGGTCCCTCCTCATATGTTATATCTTCATTCAATTCTACTTCCATAGGTTGTAGAAGTGACTTGGTGTCGGGGTGACATTTCCTTAGCATGGAAATGTAAAAAATAGGATGTAACTTCTGCAACTCCTGAGGTAACTCTAGTCTATAGGCTACCCTTCCAATTCGCTCAACGATTGGATAAGGTCCCATAAATCTAGGAGCTAACTTCCCTTTTCTTCCAAAACGAAGGACTCCTTTCCAAGGTGAGACCTTGAAATACACTCTGTCTCCAACTTGGAACTCTAGGGGTCTATGACGTTTATCAGCATACGACTTCTTCCTATCATGTGCAGTCTTAAGCTGTTGCTGTATAACTTTAATCTTCTCTGTAGTTTGCTGCATAAGATCAGGACCTAACAACTGGTGCTCACCAGTCTCATACCAACATAATGGTGATCTACAACGTCTACCATACAAAGCTTCATAGGGTGCCATATCAATACTATGTTGATAGCTATTGTTATAGGCAAACTCTATCAAACTTAGGTGTAGATCCCAACTTCTAGGAAACTGGAGAACACATGTTCTTAACAGGTCTTCCAAGGTCTGTATAGTCCTTTCAGACTGTCCATCAGTCTGTGGGTGAAAGGTTGTACTAAACCTTAACTTGGTGCCTAAAGCTATGTGTAACTACTCCCAAAAACGACTTGTGAACTGGGGACCTCCGTCAGAAACTATAGAGACAGGAACTCCGTGCAACCGCACTATCTCATCAACATATAACTGAGCTAGCCTTTCTGCATAATATTTTGTTTTGACAGGTAAGAAATGCGCTGTCTTTGTCAACCTATCAACAATTACCCAAATGGAATCATGTCCTTTGCTTGTCTTGGGTAGGCCAACAACAAAGTCCATGGTTACATGGTCCCACTTCCACTGTGGTATGGGTAAAGGTTGCATTGCTCCTGCAGTCTTTTGATGTTCAACTTTAACTTGCTGACACACAGGACACCTCATCACAAACTCTGCAACATCCTTCTTCATCCCGGGCCACCAATACATATCTTTCAAATTTCGATACATCTTGGTGCTTCCTGGATGCATATCATAGATTGAAGAATGAGCTTCTTCCAAGACTAACTTTCTTAAGTTATCCACATCTGGCACTATCATCCTCCCATGATAGCATGCCACCTGGTCATCTGAATCATGGAAACCATTACGTTTCTCATCACCATACGTAGATCTGATCTGCTGAACTGTAGCATCCTCTAACTGTGCCTCCTTTATCTGCTCTCTTAGAGTAGGTTTAATATGCATCTCAGCTAACTGACCGGCCTAAATCGCGCGTCCTAAAATTGGAGGCGCATTTGAGGTAGTCGAGCCTTCACATTTATAACCTGAATCCTTCTAGGCCCCCGCAACTTTGTTTATGGGGTCGAAGTAGTCATACGGGGTCGAACACAGGGACAAGGTGGGTCGTGTTGATGACTCTGAATCAACACTCTACACTCCGGTGGGTATAAAGAGATATTTAAAGTTCCCCGAAGGGGAACAACAAGCTGTCACGATTAAATCAAAGAAAACTATCTCCAACTGGAGTTACAAGAAAGATTAAGATTTTTTCATTTAGCAGTTTTTAGGAATTTTCATGCAACAGAAAATAGAAAGATGAACTGCAGTTTAAGGCGTAATGCAAGGGATAAGACTTCAGTAAGACAAGCGGTAGCAGTAACACCCTGCACCCCTCCTCTCAGAGCGGGTGCCTCTAACCAAGCTTCAACACCCCTCTCGAGGTTGCTGGGCTCAAGTTAGAGTGGAATGATACTAAAACAACTCCGTTCCGGGCACTCTCGCACTCCAGAACCGGACCAAACACTAGAGCCACAACCCAACTCTCGAAGTAGTTGCGACGGGAAAGACGATTCGGTAGCTAAGCGAAACGCGATCCAAAACATGCAAGCTACAGTTCAGATATCCAACACAGCAGTTACCCAATCATAAGGCACCAAGCTTTAAACAAATAGCAATTAAGCATTTCTATTTCCATAAGCAATAAGGGTCTTAATACAATGCATAAGCTAAGAATTTAAATAACAGAATTAAAGATAGATGTCGCCTTCTTGATGTAGAAGAACGACAGACTACTGTAGCTCTCCTGCCCGATACCGGTCAGGAGCCGAGCCCGATACGGCAGTGTCGGGCGGCACCCCCTCTCGGGCAGCGCCGACTGACGACTGACTGTATCACTGAAGGACCCTGGCCGATACGCTCATGTCGGGCGGCGCACCCTCTCGGGCGGCACGCATGACGGGCGGAGCGTATCGGGTTCGATATCATGTCGGGCAAAGAGCTATGAGTCTACTGTCGGGCACTCGTGTCGCTCATCTTCGCTGGCCGATACCGGCCCGCAGTGTCGCCCGGGACAACACTAAGTGAACCATCCCTTCCCTCTCGGGATGAGGGAAAGCTCACCTAGTGTCGCCCGGCACAAGCACTGGGCGCGATACTCTTGCTCTCACAGCTTCATTCGAAGGTGGCTCCCGACCTATCCGACCTGTCTTGTCCGAATTCTCTTCCGACTCTCTCAACTTGTCCGACCTATCCGACCTGTCTTTTTGGCTTCCTGTAGCTGCTATTTATAGGCGGTGGTTGAAGGAGTTATGGTGCTGGAAACGCCACGTAGCTCCCTTATACGCCGTTCGATGGATGTGGACGGCCGATACAGGTATGTCTCGGCGCGAGGCGCTGGCTATCGGTCACGTGGCTGGCGGCACGCCTGCCGGTGGGTGGCTGTGTCGCCCGACGAGTTTGGTCGTCGATGCGGCTTTGGCTCCATGTCGGGTAGACGGTATGTCGGCCGACACGTCCTTCTTGCGCAGCGCCCTTCTCCGCCGATCATTCTCGTGTCGCCCAGCCCCTGTCGGGATGGGTTGTATCGGGCGTCAGGAAGGTTGAGACGGGCTTAGACTTATTGTGGGCCGGAATCGGCCTTATTGCACAAAAATGAGGAAAACTCTGTAGAAGATAGGAAAAATTGGAATAAGAGCGTTGCTTGGCCAATTATTGCGAAAATGCTAATAAAATAGAGGAAAATAGCAGAAAAGGGTAGTTTTGATAACAAAATAAAGGGCAAAAACGTCACAAAATTTGGTGTTATCAACTCCCCCAAACTTAGCTTTTTGATTGTCCTCAATCAATATTTAAACTAAACTTTGTGTTGCTTCTTCTTGCACAACAAAACTTTAAGGCTAAAGGGTAGCACAAGATTTGCGATGTCTTGGAGGTAATGCTGTCTTAATGCGAACAAAAGACCTTGCCCTACTTGCCTTATTATTTAAGTAAAATTTTTCTTCTCCACAGCTTCAGCGAGACTTTGGTGTATGATTCCGAAGTTAGCTTCCACACCAAACAGCTTTATTTTAGGGGCAGAAAGTTGTGTATAGGGTAGGCTAAGGCTTTTTGGGTTTTTCTTCTTGTTTCCCATCAATCCATCCAGGTAAGGGTCCGTTAACGGGCAAGTGGTCCCTGCAGTCCAAGCCAGTTGGCTTTAAAGCAGTGATTTCACATCCTACGTACCACTGCCCTGGATCTACCATGCCTAAAGATGGGTACTTTTGGAAAACAAGTGTGTATATATATATTTTTTTCTTTTCTTTTATTGGGCACAACTCTCATGCTTTTATTCACGCTCATAAGGCTTCTTTCTCTTTTTGGGATTTTTGTGGGTAAGGGAAAACAAAAGAGATATCTACTGTTTGGGCAGCTTTTTCCTTCTCCATACTCGTCTCTTAGCTGTTTGCGAGATTATTATTTTTCGAAAATTTTTGGATGGCAAGGCACAATCTTCTGTTTGTTTGAGGCAGCATTATCAGAAAGATATGACAGAACTTGTAACTCGTTAAATATACAGAAAGTAAACTTTGCAAGAAGTCACAACAGGTTTTTATTATTATTATAGCAACTTTATACATATATATAGGGAATCATAAGCAAAAAATTTCAAAGTTTTCAAGACTTTTAGCAAGAAGGAAAAAGGTTGTGTAAGAAGTTATATGTACACTGAAAAGGTTATATGTACACTAAAAAGGTTATATGTACACTAATTGAATTGGATAGGATGAGGGGGATCAAAGGAGAAAAGTTTTGTACCTCCCTCACTGGTACATGGTACCCCCCCAAACTTACTCCACACTCTGTCCCAGAGTTGTGAAGTAGATGAGGTAAGGAAATGTTAATCAGTGAGGGTTAGATGATCAGTGTGCCTGGGCTAGATAAGAGCTCCCACACATATTCTCCTCTTTTGCTGTGATAGTCGATGTGGAGGAGCTGATCAGGCGTTGCCTCATTTGCCATCCATTCCAGGACGAAGATGCCGCAGTCGTTGGATAGTTGAATTTGCTGCGGGCTACGGTGGCAGAACTGGAGTTCATGCCAGCTTCTTGCTTGCATTCCCAGGAATGGTTGTATCAGTGCTGCTATATCGATATAGTACTTTCGTACTAATCGTTCGAGAGATTTCAGCGCTGTCGATGTACAAGGCACTGGATGGTCTTTGTTGCTGTCCGAGCTGTTGTAGAAAATACCTGCTCGTTGTTGGGTGTACACCGTTAAGAGTGTCCAGTGGTTGTTGTGCAGGATGGGAAGGAGAATGGTATCCGGGACTCTGCATTCCAACTCTGCTAGGAAAGCTTCCTTCGCCCCTTGCTCATCGGCTAGGCAAATGTCATTGAATAGCATTGGATCTGCTATGCATGCGTGTTCAGACTTGTTTCGTAGTATCTGGATGTAGGCGACTGCCACAGATAACGCCAGACATCCTCCCTCTTTTACCATGTCCCTTAAGTCGTCAATCAGGACTATGGCATCGCCTGCCGAGTAGGCTACATCTGCAGGGTTGGAGTCAGCCAACTTCATGTGGATTTCGTTGACCTGTTCCTGCGTGAGGGTAGCGCATGAGAAACGGTCGAAGTTGTGGATCGACTCCTCCTGGTTCTGGGGCGAGGCTTGTTCGTCATGTCTGAAAACTTGTCGCAAGATGTTTATCTGTTTGCCTGCCCCACAGACGTGCGTCTCTCCTTCTGCTTCTTTTTTAGGAGGGCTGCTGTGTTGAGATGACTCCTCTTCTTGTTCACTATCCAGCAGCTCGTCTGGTATCCCCGCGTCTCGGAAGTAGCGCTTGTCCTTTATCAGCAGCAATGCATATTTGCTTCTGAGACTGTAGAAGTTATTACTCTGGAGTTGCTTGAAGTATCCGAAGATATGTATCATCTCCATGGCTCTGAGGACTATGAATGTGCTATTTCCAATTCCCTCCTCTTCTTGGACTAGGAAGTCCCTTAGTGAGTAGAAATTCCAGACGCCGCTGTGGCGCTGGACTCCATACTTGATGACCCGGTGGAGACGTAGCGGCAGTAGTCTTAGCCTTACGTCCTTTGGGTGTAGGAACGTACTTCCTGTGTGCGGGACCTCTTTGCTACAGTAGTAGTGCAGTTGGACATCGTGATTTCGGAGGTCGGCAATGCACATGAACCAGTTATTTCTGTGTTTGTAAGGGGCCAACACCAGTTTCGGATTGTGCACTTCAATGTAATCCAACATACTTTCTACCTGTGTAGAATTGTACAACCCCATCATTAGTCTTCTTGCTAGGGTCGGGGTGGCAGCGTAAACTGTATGTTGGCCTTTCTTCTTGTCGGCGTTTTCTATAATGGCCCCTTGTAGTACTTTGAACAACCTCTTCCCTACGACGGCCTTGGCACGGAAGATGTTTCTCAGAGTTCCCCGCTGCACCGAAAAATAACCGTCGCTCCAGAGTACCTCTTCCTCGTCGGCTTGCGATCTCAGGACCATGTTGAGTAGTTTCTGGTCTCTGATCGTTAGATATCCTATGACCCTTCTGTCAAAGTCAGTCATTTCGAAGAAAGGTATCTCTGTCGGTGCGGAGAAATCGGTGAGGTCAGCCTTTGAACTCCTTCCTCTGGGGAGGTGTCTTTTGTTTGCAGTGCAGATGTCCCCCCCTTCTCCCTCAGATTCATCAGAAGAGCCCTCCCCGACGCTGATATCTTCGTCGTTATCCTCAGCTTCATCAAAGGGGGCTGAGGGAGCGGCCTCATTCAGGTCAAAAGGGCTTCCTTGTCTGGCTGGAGCTTCATAGCCTTGCCCTTGTGATGAATTTCTTCCAGTTGCTGATGAAGATCTGCCGGAGGAGGAGGTGGATGATGACGATCCTGACGATGCTTTTGATGACGAGGATTGAGAGCCCGGACCAGGAGGCGACGACGATCTTCTCGGCTGCCTTGGGCGTGGATGGTCGTCCTCCCTGTTCAGCCTCCCCTCGATCTCGCTAAGGCACTGCAGAACTTGTTGTAGCGCGGCATTCACTGCCTCTAGCCGGCCAGGTAGGCTGGCCAAAGCCAGCAGCTCTCGTTCCTGGCTATCCATCCTTTGTTCGAAAAATGACAACTTGCGGGTTAGGGAAAGAAATGTAGTAGAATGGTTTTCTGTTACCTCCCATAAGAAATCAAGTTCTTGTCCCAACATCATTACGAGCGAAGGAGGGTTTTCCGCTTGTCTCCCCTTCGACCTTAAAATTCTCCTCCTGCGCGATGGTCTGCTTGACGAGGCAGAACCTACTTCTATCGTCCGCGCAGCTGATGCTTCTGGGCGAGGTGTCGATGCTGCCCCGCCCTCTTGTTGTATCGGAGGAGACCGTGTTGTGGGGGACAGATGCTGCCCCATATCGATGTTGTCGACGATCTTCTCAACAACTGATACAGGTGACTTTGGTGGTGGTGTTGGCGTCACCTGTGCTCCTTCGAGCTCCATTTGTAGGATGTCGGCGAATAGCTCATCGCTGACATCCGGTTGTACTTCATCAATTGCCCCTAAGGGCGCAGCAGAAACTACGGGGACTGCAGCCGTCTCTCTCGCTGCAGTTCCAGTTCTTGTCTCGGCGACCTCCACGATCGCCGGTTCTTCTCTTGCCACCACTGGCCTTGTTGTTGTGGCTGTCGTTGGTGGCTCCGAGGCAGTGAGCCGCTCGGCAGGAGCTGTTGAAGATACGTCCTGCCGAGTACCCAGCGGGATGGGTCCTCTGTTGATTCCCCGTTCTTGGCTTCTTGGGGGTGGAGCGCAGCTTGCGCCTGCTGCCACAGCCTCGATCTCGGCTGTGGTGAAGACTAGCTTTTCTGCGTCGTAGGCGGTGCAACGAGGAAGCGGGAGAAGGATCTTCGTCCTTGCAAACTTGTAGAAATAACTCCGCCCCTCCTTCTTTATTATACCCGACCTCATGAGGTACTTGAGGTCGATCAACTCATCCCCTCTTATTCTTGAGAGGCTGCGCGGCTCGTGCGGGTATCCTAACCCCACCGCGATTAGGTTCACGATGCCACCCATGCAATATTCCTTGGTGGCATCCTTTATTGGGTGCAGCCTGTTCAGCAAGAAGCACCCCAGGTTGATAGTCCGGCCCTCCATCATGTGCCACATGACGTGGAGTTCCTCGGAGTAAATGTTGTTGGACTCATTCTTGCTGAAGAGGAGGCACGACACCAGCTTGTGCATTATCCTCCAGAAGCATGAGTGCACTGCCGCCACCTTGCTCCCGAGTTTGAAAGATGACTCCCCGGTTAGCTTTTCCCAGATATCTACGGGGTTGAACCCGTCTCCTTCGGTGATCCTTGCACTGTTATCTAGTCTCCCTCTCTCCTCTTCGCTGGAGGAGAAAATCTGGTTGAGCAGCTTCTCTGAAATGACGTGCTCTGCATTGTAAAGCCGCCCCTGGAGTCTGTCTGCTCTGCCATACTTTCTGGCTTCAGCAGGTGTATTCTTTACTCGGTGAAGGGACGCCATGAACTCTTTCGTGAGCTCGGTGTAGGAGGCGGATAGGCTGAGGCAGATTTGCCTCAGACCTGCTGCGGCAAGCACGTTCTCCATTCTCTCAATGATGCCCAACTACATGAAGGACGACTGGTGGCAGAACCTGCTTGGCCTGTAGAGCTTGGCCCCTAGCTCAGCATATCTGCATCCATTCTCCTCATCCCTTGGCACGAACCGTCCTGGTGTGTGATCCAGTGGTTCTTCTGTTGGGGCGGGTGCTGTAGCTGGAGCGGCCACTTCTTCAGTTCTCACCCTCTTTTCAGTCATTGAGGGCCCAGCGACCTCGGGATTCGGGCGTTTCTACCCGATCGTTGCCATCTCTGCCTCTGGCTCGGTGATGATTCTCCTGCCTTGCTCATCAACGCGTATGGCAGTTTGCTTTGTGCGTGCCATCCCTATTATCAATTCAAATGTACTTTTGTTATCAGTGGGTAAATTAATAAAGGGAGATACACCCGACACGACGGTATCGGGCTTCAAGACAAAATCAGGAGAAGCTTGCCCGATACAACTGTGTCGGGCGATACGGTCAAAAGAAACTGAGCGCCCGGCAGGGTCTTGAAAGTGCGCTGCCCGATACAAGAATAAACGGGCGATACGGTCGCTGCCCGACACAGCTGTATCGGGCAGGCGCGAGAGAAGCGTGTCGCGCGATAACAGTATCGGGCGACAAGAAAATCATAAAATCCTCGCCCGATACATCGTACGCGATAAAGGTCTGTATCGGGTATGCTCGAGCGATAGGGCTGTCGCGCGATACCTTTGTTTTCCTTAAGGTTTTGCGTGTCACGGGATTAGGAGAGGTCTCTGCGCGACACGGGAGCGGAGAGCAAGAAAAGTACTGCGCGATACGGTAGTTGAAAAAGGTAAAGTCCGGGAGCGCGACACGGTAACGTTTTTGCCTTATATATAGCGGTCGGACGTCGCGGTAAAACCATTCCCTCCCGAGATGGGCGCAATCTGTATGTCGGTTGGTGTGCCGCCCGATCCGGTCTGGGAAAAATGGTTACTAGACCAGACTTCGCCCGACCGATACAAGATTGTTCGGGACAAAACTCCGAGGTAAAACCCACTTAAAGAAAGAGGCGACAGGCGGGTAAAACATCATTGGCCTAAGGCTAAACCCGGCCTCAGATGGTAGTTACCCATCCTGGAAAATAAAACTAAAGCGGTGGCCCTTAAAACAAAAAGAGTCAGCACACGTGCGCATGCACTGACTCGGGCCTTATTACAGTCCATAATGTTTGTAATGTCTGTTTTTCCGAAAAGTAAATAACGTCCTATACTAGGGAAATAAAAGCACGGGCTACCTCTCGAGGAGCGCTGCGTTTTCCATCTTCAGCTAGACGTCTTTGGCTTCTTTATCATACTTTATCACTTTGCTGGTTCAGTGTTGGACGGGATCTTCCCGGAAGGATTCTTCACAATCTCGGCGAGCTGTGCGAGCTGCTGATCGATTTGTCGCTGATGTATTTGCATATCTGCCAATTGGACTTGCAGTGAGTTCAAGACTCCCGAATTTGACAGCGCGCTCTGTGCTAACTGGTTATTGACGCTATCTTGCTTCTTGACAAAGTCAAACAGCTGGCCGATCACCTCAGATTGGCTTGCTCCCTTCTCTTGTTCACGGGATGGGCCTTGGTATTTTCCTGCTACTTGGAAATTGCCTTTTACTGGTTGGAACTGGCTATTCTTGTTATACTGCCCGGATCCCCCTCTCTTCTCGAAAGGTTGCACTGGCCTGGCCGAGGTGTGCAGCTGATGCGAGTTTTCGGCTGCGTCCTTGTTGCCATAATTAAAACCAGGGTGGTCTGGTCTCTTGAAGTTCATGTAGGATACATTCTCGGTCCTTTCTTCTTCCGAGTCAGAGTCGCTGTCGGTGCTGGGTTTGGTGTAGACGCAGTTGTCTACCCCATGTCCTCCTTCACCGCAGGTAACACATTTCATGACTTTCTCAACTTGCTTCTTCCCCTTTCCGCCATGATCCTTCAGTTGTTTCACATCTGTTGCTATCCTTTGAATCTGAGAAGTAATGTTTTCCAGAGCCTTGGACCCAAGAGAGGTTCCTTCCTCTGCCTTCTTCGCCTGCCCTCTATCGGATCTATCATAGTCAACATCGGCCTTCAACTCAGCCATGTTCCTAATGATCTTTTCGGACTTACTTGGCTTTTTCCCTAAGAAGTCACTTCCTGCTGCTGCATTCAGCGATACCCTTTCATTGGGAGTTAGCCCATTGTAGAAGGTGGAGACCAGGAAGCCCTTCTTGAAATTGTGGTGAGGGCAGTCCCTCTGATATTCTAGATATCGTTCCCAGGCGTCGTGGAGGTTTTCATTTGGCTTTTGCGTGAAAGACGTGATTTTTAACTTGTTCCCCATCGTCTTCTCAGTGGGGTAAAACTTGTTTACAAATGCGTCAGCCAGTTCTCCCCATCCATTCAGCGCTTGGTGGGGTATCCCAAGGTACCATGATAGAGCCTTACCCTCCAAAGAGAAGATGAAACCCTTGCAGTAAATGACCTCTTGGGGAACCCTCGCATCTTTATGGTGTCGCAGATATTTTTGAAAGCATCAAGGTGATGGTAAGGTTTTTCACTCTTAGAACTCCCCCTGAAGCTTTTATTTTGAATCATGGAGATCACAGATGGCTTGAGCTCAAAGTTTGTCGCATTGAACCTTGGGATGATAACGGGGCACCTCGATCTATTGGCCTTTGTAGAAGCCAATTCTCTCAGAGTTTTCTCTTCTTCCTCCGAGTCGTCACTGTCGCTGGCGTCTCGGCGTCGCTCCCGGTTATCATGATTCCTCCTGTGTCTCCGACGACATCTATGCTGATGATGCTCTTCCTCATGCCCTGGTGATTCTGGATCTTCTTGCCGCTCATTATCACTATACCGGTCGTTGTCTTCCGCTGGAGGCGAAACTGGCCTCCTTCCTTGGCTTTTGTTTCCAGAAGGTGGCTCTACGCGAGGAGGCATGGTTGACAGTCTCGGTGTTCAGTAGATTAGAGTACCTGAAAACCGCATAAAAATCATGTTTAGAAAATTATAATTGGGGTAAAGAATATTGCTTAAAGTAAAAGAAAAAGAAAAAGAAAAAGAAAAAGAGGTGCTGTCAAGCCTATTTCTAAGCTTGAGGCACGGGAGTGTAGTTAGTGGCTTCAGATTCGTCAACAGTGCCATTTGCCTTGTCCCCGGCAACGGCGCCAGAAAGTTGACCGGCCTAAATCGTGCGTCCTAAAATTGGAGGCGCATTTGAGGTAGTCGAGCCTTCACATTTATAACCCGAATCCTTCTAGGCCCCCGCAACTTTGTTTACGGGGTCGAAGTAGTCATACGGGGTCGAACACAGGGACAAGGTGGGTCGTGTTGACGACTCTGAATCGACACTCTACACTCCGGTGGGTATAAAGAGATATTTAAAGTTCTCCGAAGGGGAACAACAAGCTATCACGATTAAATCAAAGAAAACTATCTCCAACTGGAGTTACAAGAAAGATTAAGATTTTGTCATTTAGCAGTTTTTAGGAATTTTCATGCAACAGAAAATAGAAAGATGAACTGCAGTTTAAGGTGTAATGCAAGGGATAAGACTTCAGTAAGACAAGTGGTAGCAGTAACACCCTGCACCCCTCCTCTCAGAGCGGGTGCCTTTAACCAAGCTTCAACACCCCTCTCGAGGTTGCTGGGCTCAAGTTAGAGTGGAATGATACTAAAACAACTCCGTTCCGGGCACTCTCGTACTCCAGAACCAGACCAAACACTAGAGCCACAACCCAACTCTCGAAGTAGTTGTGATGGGAAAGACGATTCGGTAGCTAAGCGAAACGCGATCCAAAACATGCAAGCTACAGTTCAGATATCCAACACAGCAGTTACCCAATCATAAGGCACCAAGCATTAAACAAATAACAATTAAGCATTTCTATTTCCATAAGCAATAAGGGTCTTAATACAATGCATAAGCTAAGAATTTAAATAACAGAATTAAAGATAGATGTCGCCTTCTTGATGTAGAAGAACGACAGACTACTGTAGCTCTCCTGCCCGATACCGGTCAGGAGCCGAGCCAGATACGGCAGTGTCGGGCAGCACCCCCTCTCGGGCAGCTCCGACTGACGACTGACTGTATCGCTCAAGGACCCTGGCCGATACGCTCATGTCGGGCGGTGCACCCTCTCGGGCGGCACGCATGATGGGCGGAGCGTATCAGGTTCGATATCGTGTCGGGCAAAGAGCTACGAGTCTACTGTCGGGCACTCGTGTCGCTCATCTTCGCTGGCCGATACCGGCCCGCAGTGTCGCCCGGGACAACACTAAGTGAACCATCCCTTCCCTCTCGGGATGAGGGAAAGCTCACCTAGTGTCACCCGGCACAAGCACTGGGCGCGATACTCTTGCTCTCACAGCTTCCTTCGAAGGTGGCTCCCGACCTATCCGACCTGTCTTGTCCGAATTCTCTTCCGACTCTCTCAACTTGTCCGACCTATCCGACCTGTCTTTTCGGCTTCCTGTAGCTGCTATTTATAGGCGGTGGTTGAAGGAGTTATGGTGCTGGAAACGCCACATAGCTCCCTTATACGCCGGTCGATGGATGTGGACGACCGATACAGGTATGTCTCGGCGCGAGGTGCTGGCTATCGGTCACGTGGCTGGTGGCACGCCTGCCGGTGGGTGGCTGTGTCGCCCGACGAGTTTGGTCATCGATGCGGCTTTGGATCCATGTCGGGTAGACGGTATGTCGGCCGACACGTCCTTCTTGCGCAGCGCCCTTCTCCGCCGATCATTCTCGTGTCGCCCAGCCCCTGTCGGGCTGGGTTGTATCGGGCGTCAGGAAGGTCGAGACGGGCTTAGCTTATTGTGGGCCGGAATCGGCCTTATTGCACAAAAACGAGGAAAACTCTGTAGAAGATAGGAAAAATTGGAATAAGAGCGTTGCTTGGCCAATTATTGCGAAAATGCTAATAAAATAGAGGAAAATAGCAGAAAAGGGTAGTTTTGATAACAGAATAAAGGGCAAAAATGTCACAAAATTTGGTGTTATCACTAACAAACTGGCTAACAATGACACCTTCAACTGTACATTGTTTTGCCTTAAAGAGATAAGCATATCTCTCCTAGAGCATACTAAAGAACTTAGTTGTGCTCTATCCATGGTTGATGTTGCTGATTTCCTACTCAAGGCATCTGCAACCACATTGGTCTTGCCCGGATGGTAATCAATCGTACAGGCGTAGTCCTTGATTAACTCCATCCAGCGACGTTGTCTCATGTTAAGCTCATGCTGAGAGAAGATATACTGAAGATTCTTGCGGTCTGTGAATATCTGGAATGTTTCTCCGTAGAGATAATTCCTCCAGATTTTCAAGGCATGAACCACATCAGCTAACTCCAGATCGTGTGTCGGATAATTCTCCTTGTGCTTCTTAAGCTGTAGGGAAGCAAAAGAAATCACTTATTTATCCTGCATCAACACACATCCAAGTCCATTCTTGGAGGCATCACAGAAGACTACATATCCTTTTCCTTGCTCAGGTAGCACAAGCACAGGTGCACTTGTCAACCTCTCCTTCAACAGTTGGAAAGACTGTTGACACTTATCAATCCAAGAAAAAGGAACATCTTTCTGGGTTAACTTGGTCAAAGGTAAGGCTATAGAACTGAAATTATTAATAAACCTTCGATAGTAACCATCTAACCCCAAGAAACTTCTAATCTCCGTCGGTGTTTTCGATTGTTCCCATTGTAGAACAGATTCTACCTTTTTAGGGTCAACACAAATACCCGAGCCAGATACCACATGTCCAAGAAAAGATACCTCCGGTAGCCAGAACTCACACTTGCTAAACTTAGCATACAGCTTATGTTCTCTTAGCAAGGTCAAAGCTTGGCGAAGATGCTGTTCATGCTGCTGAGCATCCATACTATAAATCAGAATGTCATCTATGAAGACGACAACACACTGATCAAGAAAGGGTTGAAATACTCTATTCATGAGTTCCATGAATGCAGCTGGTGCATTGGTTAGTCCAAACGACATAACCGTGAACTCATAGTGACCATATCTTGTCCTAAAGGCAGACTTGGATATGTCACTGTCCTTAATGTGGAGTTGATGATATCCAGATCTCAAATCTATCTTTGAGAAGACTGTTGCACTACGCAACTGGTCAAAAAGATCATCAATCCTCAGAAAAGGGTACTTGTTCTTTATTGTTACTTTGTTGAGTTGTCTGTAGTCAATGCACAACCGCATTGACCCATCTTTCTTTTTAACAAACAAAACCAGAGCACCCCAAGGTGAGGTACTCGGTCGGATGAAACCTTTCTCAAGTAACTCTTGAAGTTGTTCCTTGAGTTCTGCCATCTCGGCAGGCGCCATCCTATACGGAGTCTGGGCTATGGGTTTCGTATCTGGGACCAAATTGATCTCAAAATCAATCTCCCGAGGTGGTGGTATACCAGGAAGTTCTTCAGGAAACACATCCTCGAATTCCATGACTATAGGAACTTCAGCAGGATTGGGACTCTCCTTGGTAACATCTACCACATGGGCCAAGAATGCATAACATCCTTGCCTCATCAGCTTATCAGCAACCATAGCTGATACAAGGCAGGTGGGCAGAATCTTTCTTTCTCCTTGAAAGATCCATGTGTTGCTATCATCAGCAAACACAGCCAACTTGGATTCACAATCCAAGACAACTCTATACCTTTCCAAGGTATCCATCCCAAGGATTATATCAAATCCCTGCATATCAAGTGGTATGAGATCCACTTGAATGCGATGGTCAGAAAAGAAGAGGATGCAGGGAGAACATACCTCCTACAAAACGGCAGACCCTCTCAACAGAGTCTCCAACAACAAACTATCTACCCTATGACTGACAGTCATATTGCAGTTGCGAATCACTCTTCGAGTGATGAAAGAGTGCGTAGCACCCGGGTCAATCAGAACAGATACTACACAAGATTTAGACATATCAGAATATAAAAGTTCCATCTGACCTGCCACTACTTGTGGATTGACCACTGCCTCTGGTGGGTTCATAGCATAGAACCTCATTGTAGCCTGGTGTTGAGGTGGTGCTGATGATCCAGCTTGAGACGCTTGCCTGCATCCTCGAGCTGCTCCTTGAGATTGCCTTCTCTGTGATCCCTGTTGACCTTGTCTCGGAGACTGTGTCACACTGACCAGCTTAGATCAGCAGTCCTTCATCAAATGTCCCACCTTACCACAGTTGTAGCAACTTCTCTCCAGTTGTGGTGGTCTTGGTGGTCCAGTGACTGACATCGATGCAGAACTGTGAGTGCCTTGAGGCGGTTGACCCCATCCTCTACCTCTACTTGGTGACCATTGAGTTTGAGAACTCAATCTGGGTGGTGGAGGGTTAGGTGCAGAGAATCTAGGTTTCTTGGAATCCCTAGATGAAGAACCCTGGAACTGTGGATATCTTTTCTGGGTTTGCCTCTTCTCAACCACATATCTCTCTATCCTTCAGACTGACTCAACGAAGGTAGAGAATCTCTCTCGGTTTTCTAAGGCAGACACAGGGGTTGACATATCAGCATTCAAACCCTTCTCGAATCTCCTGATTCTTTCCTCTTCTGTGGCAGCCATGTGCGGGCAGAACCGCAACAACTCCATGAACTTAGCTTCATACTCGCTAATGTTCATCATGCTCTGCCTCAGTCTCTCAAACTGAGAGATCTTCTCATCCAGGAAGGTCTTCGAGAAATATCTATGAATAAATTCCCGGCGAAACTCTTCCCATGAGATCTCTATTCCAGGTCTCTTCTGCTCTTCCATGTTCCACCAGTGACCAGCGCTTCCTTTGAGAAGATAGACTGCATGTCTGACCTTCTCAGCTTCAGGGATATTGAGAATCCTGAAAGCCTTCTCCAACTCTGTCAACCACAGATCAGCATCTGCGGGGTCGGCAATCCCAAAGTACTTGGTAGCTCCGACACGACATAGTCGCTCGAATGTCTTCCCGATACCTTGTCCTTCAGGCTGGATAGGTGCCCTAGGTGCTGGCATGGGCATCCTGTCGGTTATGTGTGTCATGGCAGTCATAAACTGCCCAAACATCGTCTGAACTGCTGGGTTACCCATATCGACTGGGTCAAACTGGGGTGGCTCCCGGGGTGGCTCAGGTGTAGGCTGTTCTATTTCTGGAACCCTTGCATAGCCTTGAGGTGCACTAGCACTACTCTCTGCCACATACTCATCATGTGGCTCTGCCATCCTTATGTATCTTCTTCTCCTGAGGAGCAGAAGATTCTATTAGATAAGGAAGGAATACTAATGATAGAATCGACATCCTAAGTCCTATGCCTCTGTAGACTCAGCGAACTTAGAGCTCTGATACCACTTAATTGTGGGCTCTGATCTCCAAACCCGAGATAAACACATAACTTCGAATTAAACTTAGTGGAAGCGATTCAAATAGCAGCAGAATACCAAAAATCAGCGGACATTAAAACTTTTTGAGATAAAACATTGAAACCATAAAACTTCCTTCATAAAAGTAGATAAACTGTTTACATCTCTGTCAAATTACTTCTTGAGTAATTATACACATCATGATTCAAAATCTCAAGAATCGTAACAAAATCTCAGATCAACAACTCCAAGACCTGAGAGTACAGAGGACACATATGACTGACTCTAACTACACCACGTAGCAGGCTGAATCTCCACCTGAGATTTACTGCTGCTCCTGGTGCTGCTGCTGGGATTGGTCACCTGTAGACCGGTTCCTCCGTCTTCGACGACCACCTAAAAAGTTGAAGTCTACGGGATGAGACAATTTTAAATAATTGCCCCAGCGAGAGTTATAACTCTCCACTAGAACTTTATATAGCAAACAAAGAACAATAGAAGCATTAGGAGCCTTCTAAGTAATCAACAGTAGGTAGCTAACTCAGTAGAGTAACAAAAGTAAGCAATATGAATAACATATCTACTTATGTAGTGTAACATCAATTCAGTATCTCGTAGTTTAATCTAAGCAGATATACTACACAGCTGATTATGTTTTACAAACATCCCTAAGCCCTGCGGAGATGAGGTATACCACTCATACTCCAACTGACCACTATTAAGTTGCCTCGGTATCATACTAGGTCATTGAAAGAGTCGGATTCTCATGACCTTCACCTTCCTCAGTCAGTAAGAGGATTGCTTGCAAGACATCTTGTGTCTCTGTTGTTATAGCTCACCAGGGTAATCTGGTCCTTCGCTATTTTAGAGTTACAGTGGCGTTCTGTACTCTCTTCGTCATCAGGAGATTTCGTGTTTACCTTCCACTGATGCGGTATCTGTACTCTCTTTGTCATCAGGAGATTTCGTGTTTACCTTCCACTGATGTGGTATGGGTTTGTAGTGAAGGGTTGATGGATTACACATCTACATCAATACCTACACTAGGATGTAAGGTTCTACACATCCATATACACCACATACTCAAAAGTATGTGATCCAGGAGTTCCCTTAGGAAAACCTGTTTCACCATCATTTGATCTCTGACAATGATGGTTCTATGATCAGGTCTCTACATAGTATGATTACACTTGATTAGTTAGGTACATTCAGTATTCTTTCAACATCATACATTGTTCTCAAATAATAACATTAGCATAGCAGCTATGAAGGGAGAATACTAAATGTAACAAGCCTAACTCACATTAAATATCATTTCTCAATACTCTCATCACAAATCATCTCTAAAGCATGACCTTGATGGTATTTCTGGCTCTCACAGCCCATCAATTTCATAAGATGCCATTGACAAGGCATCAGGATATTTTACTATTCATAAAGCTAACAACATGCTTTCAATGAATGTAGCATCATCATCCATACCTGGATATGATCATTCTCATATAGGAACCTGCATGGTTAATTCAACTGATAAAAGTAAACAATTTAATTCAAGAATTATGCCTTCACTCTTGCCATAAGAGCTAAGTTCCCTGATTCTCATCAATTAGGGTTTACTTATCACATTTCATATCATCACCCTAGAATTAGGGTTTACTATTCACACATCATGTCATTACCCTAGAATTAGGGTTTACTATTCACATTTCATGTCATTACCCTAGAATTAGGGTTTACTATTCACATTTCATGTCATTACCCTAGAATTAGGGTTTCCATGATTTCACATAGTGAATCATTCCCTATTCATGCACATTCATGTATATTGAAGGTATTTTACTTGAGTTTCCACCATAATTAGTACTTTCTCTCTCCTCTAACTAGTAGATGGTGATTACACCACTCTAGATTAGGTTGGCTTAAGTCCTCATTGACTAACACAAGTCAACACATCACCATCATGTGATTAGGGTTTGATTAAAACAAGGTATCACTCAATTGAACCCATTTAAGTTGAAATGAGTGTGAACCCATTTGAATTGAAACAGGTGTGAACCCATTTGGATTGAAACAGTTGTGGACTCGTTTGAGTTGAAACGGGTGTGAACTCGTTTGAGTTGAAACGGGTGTGGACTCGTTTGAATTGAAACGGGTGTGAACTCGTTTGAGTTGAAACGGGTGTGAACTCGTTTGAATTGAAACGGGTGTGAACTCGTTTGAGTTGAAATGGGTGTGAACTCATTTGAATTGAAACGGGTGTGGACTCGTTTGAATTGAAACAGGTGTGGACTCGTTTGAATTGAAACAGGTGTGGACATGAAAGGTGATATAAAGGTTATGATAGAATAGGATATCCTATGTTGAAGCCTTCAATTGGCCCAAGCCATGTTAACCACTTTCAAATTGAGTCAATTAGGATGAGACTTAATCAAATGGACACCAATTTGACCTTCAATTGAAAGCCAATTAGAGTTAAGTCTAACTCAATTAAGGTTTCCAATCGGCTAATCATCAATTTTCAACAATGAATCAAATCAAGGTTGAACCTATCAATTGAGCTCCAATTGGGCCCAAACTTGGCCCAAATGGTCTTGAGATCGTTTGGATGACCTCCAAACGATCTTGAGACCGTTTTCCCAAAGTTTGACCAAAAACCAATTTGGTTGGATAAGGGTTGAACCCTAAATAGGTCTAAAATCATCATTTTTATCAAATCGTCAACCTATTGAAAATAAACCATCAAACCATTAAATTTCCTTAACCTTAGACCTCCAAAGGGTCTTGGGGTGTCAATAAATGAGTGTGAACCCGTTTGAGTGAACCCCCAAATGATCTTGAACCCGTTTGGGTCCTTCAACCCAAAACTCAACAAGATCTATACTTGAAAACAACAATTTTAACCCGATTAGGGTTAGGGTGTTGAAGTGCCTTCAACTCTCAATTGGTTAAGAATTTAACTTTGATTCTTTGCAGGAATGAAATTCAACATATTATGAACATGAATCTCAAACGGTCAACGCTTGGTCAATGCCCTCAAATGGGTTGAACCCATTTGCTCCAACCGACCTTGTGAACCCGTTTGCCCTTCAAACGGTTTGGTCAGAGGAAAAAAAAATAGGACCGTTTGATAAAGTAACTTTGGTAATCACGCCCACCTTCTTCAAATTCTGTCAAGGTCGATTATACCACCTTTTTACTTGCAAAAGTGCAAGGAAGAAGGGAGGTAGAAGAAGAACTAATTGCTAAAAACATTGCAAGAACAAATCTACATATAAAGCAAAGAGTTTAGAGTTATAAAACCCGCCTTAGAACGTTGTTCCTAGAGCTCCAAGCTTTTAAACTTCAAGCCTCTAATGGTGTCTTGAGCTCCACAACTCAGCCAGAGGTGATTCCCCAAGGAAAAGGTGGGGATGATCGGCTAAAACAAGGAATCTAAGTGAGTTAACCATAGAACCAACCTTTTAAGAAGAATTCCTCCATGAATTCGAGCTAGAAGATGATTCCTACTCACCTTGGAACTACTTGCTTGTCTCCCTGAGGTCCAGAGCTCTGCCTTAGCCGTTTTGAGAAAGAAGAGAAATGAAGAGGAGAAGTGATACATTTGGTTGGTTTGCAAGGATTCTAGCTTATATACTCTAGGCTATATTACACCATAAGGACATCTAGAACTAGAAATTCTCATTCAAATCCCTCCTTATTCAAGGGAACGTCCAAGCTCATCTAAACCTATGTAAAGCTCATGAAATCTCAAGATCTAAGGGTAAAGAAAGCCAACTTTCAACTAGGGTACATACATAAAAGATCTCCATACCCATATATGGTGAATTTCATGCACAAAGATCACTTTTCTTATCTGATTACTAATTGATGCATCTCTTTCATCATTTCTACTCTAAATGATGCCAAGAGTCATATAAGATGCTCTAGAAGGTGTAATTTACAAATTTCACCCACAATTTGGGTAAATTACACTTTACTCCAAATTAGGGGTTTTAAGCATTAGGATCACTCCACAAGCTGCATCTGAATGCCCAAGCTTGGAAAATCCATCATGCCTAATCATATTCACTCATATGATGTCTCAACATCAAAAGAACATCTTAACCTGTGAAATTGCAAGTTAAACCCTTAAACTGGGTAATTTGCACATGGGTCCCTACATTACAAAACAATGCTACAACTTTGTTTATAAAGGAGCAAAATTGAAATATATTATCCTGAGGAACTTAATTACATGCCAGAGAATACTCACAGGTGTTTAATTACATAATTTAGGCAAAACTTCCAGGGTTAGGTTATAACCTAGGTCAGGGATGTTACAATATAAGTCTGATTTAAAGACAAAGATCATATTTAATGTAATGAGTCTCTTCTCTATGAATCATGGCATCCATACACTAAACAAAATGTATTTTTCAATTTCCATTTCAGATATCTTAATGCAAAGTGGAATCCCCCCTTACATATAGTGTTTAGGTAAAATATCACATATATTTAAATTCATAATGAACTAAATTTGTGAAACATGTGTCATTTTTTTTATCCTAGACAATCTATCTTTCATATTTTACAGTTGATTTATTGATAAAGCTATGGAATGTATTCTGCAACTAGAAAAACTATGTTATAGAGACAGGATACACAAAGGGATTGGAGTTCTTATGTAATATAATAGTAACCATATACAAGTGATAAAATATTTCCTTTACTGTAAAAGTAAAAAGGTATTAAACACATCCTTCTCATCACCATGTGATGGTTCAAATTCTCTCCTAAGGTGTGATACATGTGTTAAGCTTTACAGTGGTAGGACCTTGTGGTTTAGATCCTTTTAGATCCATGTCTGCTTTTGCACCACCTTAAATATATCATAGATATTTATCTAATATTTAAAATAAAATGATGTTGGATCTAGGAAGACGGGAAGTATCCAATATATGCCCATGATTATTGAGAATTGTCTTTGTCCAATTTTATTATATATGGATTTGTGGACTGCTTCACCATGATAGTGCTTCATAGGCCAAAAGAAACTGACCGTGTACTCATGAACACCATCTTTATCTAAGACAGTTTATGTACTCATCAATGACTAGACCAAATTATTTGATATGGTTCCTAGAGAAGATGCACTTAGTCAGTTAACTTCTTGGATATGTTGATTACCAATGGCTAATTGAGAAAGAATCTTAGGGATTGCTTGTTAGGTGTAACCACCAAGTAAAAATAAAATATGGGAATTAAATTGACAATCTTATAATTTTATTGCAATATGAATTATTTTACTATCTTAAATATATAGTTATGATGAAATTCCATGAACAAAGAGGTAATGGAGGTGGAAGAGAAGTAGGAAGGGGAGGAGGGACGTGGAGAAAGAGGATGGGAAAAGGTAGGATGAGAAAAAAATAGGGCCAAAAATGAACACATGGATGTGCATAACAACTTAAAATTTATTGGAGAGGAAACAAAGAAGTAAGAAATGGAGGAGAGAAGTAGAAAAAGACTATGATGAGGAAGATGAATGGGTATAGGAGAAGAAGATATGAAGTAGGTTAGAAGGCTATCTTGGAGGAGGAATAGTGGAACTATTAAGGATAATAGGGGAATAGGTGGTGCAGTAAGAAGGGGACAAGAACTGTCATCTAAAAAGAATGACAGAGGTGAAGAAAGAAAGGAAAGCACTTAGGAGAAAAAGAAATACCAATTGCAATTACTTATGACATGTGTGAAAGGTCTTATGTGATGGCCATCTTGTACTCCAGTCTACAAGTCTCAGTGTCCTTTTTCCTTTGTTGTTTTCTTGAAGATTTAGATAGTTTTTTTGCTTAGATATTTTAATATAGGTAACAAAGGCATGTAGCATGTATACAGTTAGGTAAAATATATGTAGAGGCTTAAAATTAATAAAACATGAAGAACAATACTTGCTAATTTTATATATTTTTATAGCTCTAATGGAAGTACTTACATGTGCTAAATTGAAAGTGTGTTGTCCAAATCAGTTGATGTCAGACCACACCAATAATTGTTTGCATAATTTACCTATCTATATCATGAGACTATATTAATTTTTTAGATACCATATATACCTGTTTAGAGAAATGTTTTTAGGAAATCATCAAATAGACACCATGAAATTTAACCTAAATTACAAGGAAAAATTCAAACATGAAAACATCAACTAATAGTCATTCTCCTAAGTTCCCATAACTAAATTCACTTACTGTTTAAGTTTTAAATATATCATAACTATTAGTTTGTTCTCTTGAATAATAGTCACTCTTTGTTTAGTTATATATATTAAAAAAAATCTCTTATAACAATTTTCTAACATAAGATCTAGTCATTTTCATAATACGTGGTGCATGATTCAAAATGAAAAGGAGCTCCATTCAACACAGGGAATTGAGTGAGTATTGTTTTCTAATATTTTCATGTTAATTTAGATATGAGCACAAATGACTATTCTAATATAAGTATTAATCATATGTCCATCTCGAATCATGAAGTAAAACATTTATTCATTGTTTTGAGCATTGATATTCACTATTTATGGACTTGTAATGATTTATTCACTATCATTAGCGTTTACACCTGCTATAAATTCCCTTCCTATTTTATGCCAACTACAGTTTCTATTTCTTTGATTTATTGGGCTGTCATTGACTTATGTATCTTGTTATATTTTTATATAACCCATTTAATGATAATGGTTTCTACCTTGTAGGATTTGATGGCTGGAATAGATAAGAGCTGGATGAAAATTAGGAATAGGCTATCAGTAGAATACATTAATGGTGTCACAGAATTTATTAAATTTGCATATGCAAATACATAAGTTGATGGATTGATAACATGCCCCTGTTTTAAATGTAATAACTCATGTTTCAAGAAAATGGATGAGGTTTCATCTGATCTCATAGTGAATGGCATAATTGAGCAGTATACATGTTGGGTAGCACACAGTGAATCAGTTGAAGAGACAAATTCTAATACTATTGTTGATGTTGATGTTGATGTTGATGTTGATGATGACATTAATGAGGATGTTAATGACATAGAGGGAATGATAAGGGATGGGCTAGGGTTTCCTGAGAGCTTTATGACTACACTAGATGAAATGGGTGTAATTGATGAGGATAATGGTTTGAGTAATGACATTTTGAAATTTACTAAGCTGATGAAAGACGCAAAGTAGCCACTTTATGATGGTTCTGAAGAATTCTCAAAACTATCATTCACAATGTCATTGTTGCAGCTCAAAGGGTTTCATGATTTGAGCAATAGTTGTTTTGACAATTTGATTACATTGTTATTAAAGACATTCAAGGTTTGCCATTTGCCAGAATCATTCTATGAAGCAAAAAAATATGTTACTGACTTGGGCCTAGATTATATGAAGATAGATGTTTGTGTTAACCATTGTATGTTGTTTTGGAAGGATCAAATGAATGAAGATAAATGTTTAAAATGTAATTCCTCTAGGTGGAAGTACACTTCTTTTGATGACATAGTTAAAGATAAGTCTCCTACAAAGATTAGGAGGAAGTTTAAGATGGGGAAAAAAATTCCTGCTAAGACTTTATGGTATTTTCCACTAATACCATGTCTGAAGAGATTATACATGTTCTATCAAACGGCTTTAGAAATGAGGTGGCATAAGGAGAAGTGAATCGACGATGGTATTTTAAGCCACCCGGCTGATGCTGCTGAGTGGAAAAGATTTGATGAGAGCTATCCACTTTTTTCTAGTGACCCTCGCAATGTCAGGCTTGGTTTAACATCTGATGGCTTTAATCCATTTGGAAATATGAGCCTTTCCTATAGCATATGTCATGTTATACTCATACCATATAACTTACCTCCCTGGCTCTGTATGAAGCAAGATTATTTTATTTTATCAATTTTGATTCCTGGGAAGAAGTCTCCAACGTATCAAATTGATGTTTACTTGTAGCCATTGATTGATGAGTTAAAACAGTTATGAGATGTAGGTGTCTAAACATATGATGTTGTTTCAAAAAAATGCTTTGAAATGCATGATACATTGGTATGGACAATAAATGATTTCCCTGCTTATGGGTACTTGTCTGGATGGTCTACCCAAGGTCAATTAGCATGTCCTTCTTGTCATAAGGATACATGGTCTCTTAGATTAAAATATGGGGGAAAATTTTGTTACATGGGGCATTGTAGATTCTTACCACAAGATCATAGATGGAGGCATAATGGACATGCATTTGATGGGAAAGAAGAAGCACATCCTCCTCCTCAGGAGCTATATGGAGAAGATGCTTTGAGTCAATTGAATGAAATATTTGTATCTAACCTTGGAAAGAGAAGGAAGATATCTCAAAAAAAAGCTATCTCATGCTTGGAAGAAGAAAAGCATTTTCTTTGAGCTTCCTTACTGGAAAACTCTTCGGCTGCGCCACAATCTTGATGTAATGCACATTGAGAAAAATATATGTGACAGTTTGATTAGCACAATCATGGACGTTGATGAGAAAACAAAAGACAATTCAAAAACTCGTAAAGATTTGAAAGATATGAATATAAGGCAAGAACTTCTGCCTAGAGTTGTAGATGGAAAATTAGAAGTTCCAGTTTCTTGTTTCACTTTATCTCAAGAGGAGAAAAGGATTCTTTGTGAATTCTTGAAGAAAATCAAGTTTCCTGATGGACTTTGCTCTAATATGTCTAGATATGTGAATGTTAATGAGAACAAGTTTTCTGGCATGAAATCTCATGATTTTCATGTATTTTTGCAAAAAATCCTTCCTCTTGTAGCACGTGGGTTATTTCCAAAAGATATACCTGAGGCATTAACTGAGCTAAGTATATTTTTTAAGGAATTGTGCTCTAAAGTTCTAAGTGTAGAAGATATACAAAGATTGGATAAACATATCACCATTACTTTATGCAAAATGGAGCAAATTTTCATACCGTCATTCTTCGATGTGATGATGCACTTGCCCATTCACTTGGCAAAACAAGCAATGCTTGGAGGTCCTGTGCAATATAGGTAGATGTACCCAATAGAAAGGTACTTTTGACATTTGTCTATTTCTTTTTAAAAATTATATTTCTAAAAAATACTTATCTTGTGTAGGTCTCTTAGAACTTTAAAATCATATGTGCACAATAAAAATCGACCGGAGGGCTCAATAGCTGAGATGTACTTCACTAATGAATGTTTGGTATTTTCCTCATGATATATGAAGGAGAATGAAATGAGATCTTTCCAACCAAGGTACAATGATATTAGAGAGACTTCAACATCATCACAATTGTCAATTTTTAAACAAATTGAGAGACCACTATCAGTAGGAACCATCAATTCCCTTAGTATCACTGAATGGCTACAAGTACACAAGTATGTTCTAGAAAACTCTGATGAAATATTACCCTTTATAAGGTAAATCGATAGATTTTTATATATGATTTAGATTGTTTGTTGTTATATTATAATTTATAACAATTATTTATGTTATTTTAGCGAGCACAAACAAATTATTCGTGACATGGGGGTTGACAATATTGAGGCAGTGCATGATACATTCTTTTTGAAATGGTTGGAAATCCGTGTGAGTATTTAATTACTCTAACTACTTCTATGATAATTAATATGCTTAATGTTATTGCACAATTTCTATCTTAATAGGTGTTCCAATTGCATAAAGAAGGTCAGGTGGATGATGAACTTCTAAGCTTAGTTCGTGGACCTGATAAGGAGGCATCATTTTATACGGGTTTAGACATTAATGGATTCATGTTTCACAATCAATATCGTGACCAAAGGTTGACAACACAAAATAGTGGTGTTGTAGTAAAAGTGGAGACAACAAATGGACCATTTTTATATTATGGTGTTTTAAGTGAAATTCTAGAGTTGAACTACATTGGTGGAAGGTGACTTCACATTTTTAGGTGTGAATGGTGGGACATGCATAACAAAGAAAGAGGCTTCGTGCGAGATAAATATGGATTTGTTAGTGTAAACACAAAGCGTAACTTAAAAACTAGCGAGCCATTTATTCTAGCATCTCAAGCAGAACAATGCTTCTATGTTCATGATCTTTCTAAGAAGAATTGGGCCATTGTTGTTGGATCACCACCACGAGACTTATACAACATGTGACAAGAGAAAGAAGGAGATGAAGATGTTCTTAATGATGAAAGTGCATTTCAAGAACATGAGTCTAATCCAACTATGGCTTCATTGTTTTTATCAGATGCATTTGATATTCGTAATTGGAGGAGGCCTGATCTCATGAAATCTTTATCCATGGAAGCTGCTAAGAAACAAGGATGGCTAGACAAAGATGGAAGTCATTTATGGGAATCAATCAACTGAATGCTCTATGTTTGATTTGGTTGTAGTTGATTATGTAATTAAACATTTATTGAAATTGATGGAATTTGTTATGTTTTTCCTTTTCTCTCTACCAAGTTGGATATGATTTCATTAGGCAAGTGAATAATAATATTGCCTTATTTATCATTATGAACTTTTAATATGGTATTGCATTATAATTGACATTTGTTTGCATATGCTTCTGCATAACTATGCAAAATGAATATAGGAAACATGGTCAATCGATATAGTACACAAAATAATGTTACAGGTAACTGTGAGGAACTTGTGGCTAACCATTGCATCAACAACCAAAGTAAGTAGTCTAAAATTCTTATACTGATAAGTGTTTTTCATAGACAAGAAATGACACTTGCTAATATTTTGATGTATAGAGCAATCAAAGGAAATATCCAATAAAATAGTGGCACAATGTGGTGGTAGGCCGGAACAACGACTAACTGGGGAACATGGTAAATGTGTTAACTATAGCAATTTATGTATCCAACTATAATATTATTTTTCCTATTATCTGTTTTCAAAATTTAATTTGAATTTTTATGTAAAATGTATTGTAATTTAGAGGTTCAACACAAGGGGAAAAATTCCATTCAACTATGTCAAGATGAACATCAAGATGTCACGAAGGGAGATGACTTCCTACTGTACTTACAAAACTATGGAAATTTTCTAAAGCAACAAATAAATGAGGGTAATGACAAATTTGTTTTTGCGTAGCAGTTAATTCTCTTTTTATTTTACTTTTTCCTTTCACTCTATACTCTAGCACAAATAATCTGTATTTTTAAATGACTACCTTTTGTTATTTAGAACCAAGCCATGTCACTCATAAGAAACAGTCTCAAATGACAAGTCCAAGAAATCAGCCTGAAGAAGCTCATGGTGATAGTTAGACTTTGTACTTTTAAGCAATTGATAAATACTAAATATCCTTTACAATGTGCAATCTTGAATAACTATTTTCACAAAATGCAGTGAATTTCAGCAACAAAACTTGTTATTCAAACCCAGTTGATAGTATTGGTGTTGTGAAAGAAAGCATATGGGAAATTAATCATGAGAACCTTTATCTAAATGGCATAAATAACTACTCACAGCAGTCCAATGAACCAATACAAAATCAGCCAAATGAGAACCATGGTAAAAGTCATTTTTGATGTCCTTAACTAATAAAAATACCATTTTATTCCTTCAACTTAATATCATTTTCATCATTGAGCAGATCCGTCAAAGAAGGAAAAGTCTATCAGAATGGCGGCGCAATGTGGACATAGAACAGAAGGACGATTAGTTGGGAAATATGGTAAATGCTTCAGCTATAGCAATCTAAGTATCCGGCTGAAATATTATTTTATTCTAGAATCTATTTCTATATTTATTTTTATTTTGAACAAAATCTAATATAATCTAGAGGTTCAAAAAGTTAATCTTTCTACTTTACTATATACTCCAACACAAAAATATGTATGTTTCTAAATGATTACTTACTGTTATTTAGGACCGAGCCATGTCGCTCATGAGAAACAATCTCAAATTCCAAATTCAAGAAATTGCCCAGAAGCAAATAATGGTGATACTTACACTTCAGATTTTTAAGCAATAGATAAATACTAAATGCCCTTTACACTATGAAATCTTTAATCATTATTTTCACAAAATGCAGTGTATTTCACCAAAAAGAATTATCATTCAAACCAAGTTGAATGTGTTGGTGTTGAGAAAGAAAGAAGAGGGGAAATTAATCATGAGGACCTTTATTTATATGGCATGCAAAGTGAAGCACCTCCGCATATACATGCTCGAAAGGATCATGGTAAATATTTTTATTTTAATTTTCCATAGATGTGTTTAGTTGTGTTTATAATTGCATGTAGTGATAATATTCCAAATCTATAGTATGCACTGCAAATAATTATTTTGAAGGCTATGTGGAGGATACCAATGTTTCAATATGGAGGACAAATACTGGAAAGAGGGTCTCGAGGCCTCAAACTATACATGATTGCTCACAACAGTCCGATGAACCAATTCAAAATCAGCCCAATGAGAATCTTGGTAAAGTCATTTTTGTTGTCCTCAACTAATAAGCATATCCTTTATACACTGCACTGCTTTAGCAATTTGTTTTCACCTAGTGCAGTTAGCTTGAACAAAAGCTTTTTTAGTTCATATCGACGTGATCCTTTTGGTGTTGTACAAGAAACAATCGGGGCACAAATTTGTGATGATGTCCATCTATATGACTTGCACTATGAAGCCACTCCTTCTGTACATCCTACAGAGGACCAATGTAAAATTGAAATATTATTTTTTTCCATGTGTTACATTATATGTTTAATATATAGTGTTAAAGTTCCTTTTGCATGACAGTTGTTCAACATGATGAGCATGATTTCCCCACAGATACACACCATGAAATATCTCTAGATGATGATGATTCTGTAGTAAGGCAGGTAAACATTCACAAGAGGTCTTTAGTGCCACAGACCATCTAGAATCATTCACAACAGGCTAATGAAATGATTCATGCCATGGAAAAAGACAATGATAAGAATGGTAAAACATGTACTTTATTATCATGTATTCATCATGCGTACACTTTTTCTAAATTATGAGCATTAATTCACCAAAATACACATCTTGAAGGTTCTATGGTTAATGATGGTGTTGTATTAAGGAGCATGCACATCCGTAACAAGACTTTAAGGAAACAAACCATCCTCAACAACTCGCAACAGACTGAACCAATTTATGCCATGGAAGGAGAGAATAACAATAATGGTAAAAATATTAGCCTTGTCTCATATGTAGAAATCTTGATATAAATAAAACTACTAATTAATTATTTTCATGCCTTAGAACGATCCAAGAAACAAAGAGTTAGAGGGAAAACTAAAAATCTATGTTTAAGGAGCTTCAGAAATGGTGGCAAAATAAAGGTTGAATTCAATTCTGATGGTGATCCAATAAGTAAAATTGAAATTCCACTTTTAGCTAGTCGGATTGGAGTTATTGCTCACAATTCTTTAAATGCTCCACTTAGTTATTCAAGGTGGAACCGCGTTCCAGTTGAAAAGAAGGAAAAGATGCTCGAAATGATCCAGGTTTGATTTGATTTGTCTAACTTTTGTTATGTATTATTGGATTCCTATTTACAATATTTTGTTGAAAATTTTCTAGGATGATTTCATTATTTATGATGAAAATTTATTACCCGAGGAAAATAACTTAAGGACGCGTTACATATATCGATATTTGGGAAAGGCATGGCGTGAATTTAAGATTGAATTACGTGCTCTTTATGACACTTACGCCAGTGATGATGAAGCTCTAAAAATTGTCCTTCTTATGTGACAAAATCTGATTGGGAGTTTCTTATTAAAAAATATTGGAAAAGTAACTACTATAAGGTAAACATAAAATAAATATGGGCATACCTTCAAGATTTTGAATACCTTTTTTATTTCTACATTGATACTCCTTTTTGTTCAAAAAATTTTAGGCTGCTAGTACTCGTAACAAAGTTAGTCGTGCCAAGCAATCAATGCTTCATAGCACTGGAAGAACTCGATTTAGTGTTGTAGAACACGAAGATGTAAGATATATTATATAGGAGTCACATTTAATTTGATGTGTTGGCCTATCTATGATTACATAATCCAAAATTCCATCAAATTGTAGATCACCAATAACAATGGCGTTGTACCAAGTCGAATGAGGATGTTTGAGTTGACTCGAACAAGAAAAGACAAGAAGCTTGTTGATGTAGTTGCTGAAGAGAAAATGGTATGAATATTTTATTATGATAATGATTGTTTTAACTACTTATTAAAGACTATATGAATATTTATATAAATAACATCATTGTTTTTTAGTCACAAATTGCAGATTTGGTGTCTCAGCGTGAAGACGGAAGGATTGATATAAGTGACAATGAAATATGTATGAGGATCTTTGGACCTGACAGATCAAGCTACATACGTATGCATGGCCCTTCTCTTCCTAGAAATCTGACTCATATCAAAGAAATACAGAAATACAAACAACTAGCGCAGGATGCATGGGTTAGACTAGAACATGCAGAAAAGGTAGCAGATGATGCATGGGCTAGGGCTGAAGAAGCCAATGAGAATGCTAAGAAAGCACACACATGCATAAAAAATTTATACACTATTCTGCATTCTAGAAAGGATGGAAATCATATAGATCTTAGAAACCTTGAAGATGAGGTACTATATGCTTCAACTAAACATTTACGAGCACACGTTTTGATCATTCAAACTAAAGTTATTTTTTTGTTAGGTTGTAACGAAATTTCTTACTAGGCTATGTTTATATTGTATATATAAGGTTCTTGACTAGAATAACAATGGCTTATCCATCTAGGTTTTGGAGTATGATGGGACTGCATGAATATCATATTTGGACTGAAGACATATTTCATATATGTGCAACATTCAAGCATTCAGATTCATTGATTATTAAGTTTTTTAGTTATTTGTTTATATGAATTTTAGGGAAGAAAGTCATATTTTTATTTTGTATAGGTAATGGATCAAATGCATTATGTGCTCAAACATCAAGATGTTTGTTTATTTTTCCATGTTAAGTCAACATGGTGTCAAAAAGTTACATGGTTTCTTGAATCTTCTTGTTGGAAATCGTTTCAATGCATTCTTAGATCTGCTTTAAGTTTTTGATAATATTATGTCATTGTCATGTATTATTTATCACAAATTAGGCATTGGACGCATGTGGTAGGAAAATAAGAAACAAAATTATCTAGGGGATAAAAAGGAAAGGGTACTACTACATCAATGATAAGGAATGATTACATTCTTCTTTTAGTTGAAGCAACATGTGCTATGAATGTTGAATCTTAATAGGTGTGCTAATCACTACAATGAGAAATAAAGAACACGACTACAAGGATTATTATAATCACCTAAGAAATGTGAGGTATGCAAAGACTATTGTAGTCATCCAATGATTGTCCATTATGTAGAAAGGTATGTGGTTAAATTCTATCTTCATCATCAATATTTCTCCTGAGAACTTGTAGAAATATTCCATCTTGCATGAAGTTTACTTGTTTGTTTGATTTATAGCTAATAATTCTCCTTGCATGAAGTTTACTTGTTTGTTTGTAACTTCCATAAGCTCTACAACAATTGCATAAAGTTTTTTCCATCTCTAAACACACTTGTTGAGGCCCTTGACTAGGTGCCCAATGAGGTGTTTCTCAATCGCTCCTGGGGGGTATCACATATCATCATGCCTACAAATAGGCATGACTAGGCACCCGTTGTGACGTCTTAGGGCCTCTTGGAACAGCTAAACGAATCTCGGAGGTTGGAATGTCCTCTTATTTTGCTACTGAATTGAGTTAGTGTCATAGTTTCCCTTTTATTTGTTAGAATTAGTGTATTAAATATTATTTTAAGGATGGGATTGTACTTTGTTTAATAGTATTATGCATTTAGATATGGGAATAGTAATATAGTTTATCATGCCTCCACATATTAGTGGAAGCAAATAGTTGGAGGAGTGCATAATGGGATGCGAAGAAAAACAAGACACATCAATTAACCACTGGTTCCATCATGCAATGATTGCTCATTCTCCCGTGCCGACAGCCTCACACTCTCACAGTCTCATAAATACATAAATATATATCCTCCTTCGCCACGCCATAATTCCTTGCCCTCGTGCCATCATGCTCATTTCATATTACACACAAAAGAATATCCAATTATAATGATGATAGATAACATAGAGTTTACCTCAAAAGAAACCTAACACAAAGTTAGTAGATCCATCAATCATAGTGTCATCCCAGCTTCCTCACATGCACAATAGTTTCCACTTGTAAACCAATTCTTTAACTTGAAATTTAATTGTACATTTAAATAATGTTGTTTAAGATTAATATCCTTCATTGGTGATTTCCTCTCTTTGTCTGACAACAGGGATTTCTGAAGCTGGTTTTTGTGTTTGATTCTTTGTTGCCTTTGTACCTCTGAGCTAATCTTCATCTGTTGTTGTTTCACTGGTGGTGTGTATTTTTCCTGATTGATGAGGTTTTTTTCTTGAAGTCTGAAATGTGGCATTGAGCTGGTGCCTCTTGAGTTGTTTACTTTTTCATCAGGCTCTCATATGAAATAGAATGGCCTTTTTGATAGATATTGAGCATATCTCAATCTTTAATAGAGATGGAGATGGTTTTCTTACTGGTTTGAGCCTTGCTCTGCAGGTGAAGTGTTAAGAGCTTGGACTCCTTTAGGAAATTGATGCATGTTGTACATATCTATTATTTCTCTTGTTGCTAATGGAGTTTTATTCTTTCTTATTTATCCTTACTGAGGATCCAGGGATTAAATTAATCGATGACTCTACTGTTAGGAAGTTTGTTGGATGCTATCTAAAAATTGGTCAGTGATTCCATAGGTCTATGGATAACCCTTATGTTCTTTTTTTGTTCATGTTTGTGTGGTTGTGCTATAGTTTGTTTTTGGATAGCAGTGAGTCGTATACTAAGTTAACTGCTTGCAGAAACTGAGTCATGTATAACTGTATAAAAAAATATAAAAATAGAAATGTGAGCTGTTACATCAAAAAGAAAAGATTAAGATCCATTAACACATGCATTTTCGTTGATGATTGATGCATTATCTTTATATGAATCTTATAGGGTGCACAAGTAGGCTATAATGTTTTTGCAGTGTTAACTTATGTATCATACTTTATGATGATGTAATGCCAGCCATTGCTTTATATATTCAAGGTCTAAATCTATGAAGGAAAATGAGGACCTCAACTGTTTGTCTATATGGGTGTGCCTACTCGAGAAATTCAATATCAATGACTTTGTTAATACAGTGGTCACTTGTATTGCTGCATGAAAGTGTCGTGATGAAGTTTTTTTCAACCAAAAGAAACCTGTTGCTGCTTTGATGAAAACCAATATGTTTAAATGGGTATTTTTGTATAAAGACCCCAATAGCTACATCAAATAGATTCAATCCCAACTCTAGGGAGAACTTATGCATGAAGTGGTTGTTGCAACACACTGATTTTTACAAAAATCAACACAGATGCAACTTTTGTCAAGAATAAAGGTGTTTGCTGTGGGTTCTACTTTTAGATATGCAAATGGGATGATAATAGCCTTGGCAATGAAGGCCATTCTTGGGGATTGGACATCTTTTTCTACTAAATGTTATGCTCTGTTTCTTAAGCACTTTTTTGCATATTATATTGTTCTCTTCTTGTGGTTTACATTGAGATTTGCAGGGTTTTGAGATGGGATGATTGCAGGGATCGTCTTGTTGACTATGATTTGGATCACTGGCTGGGATATCAAGGTAAAGTAATTAGACACACAATAGTTAACTCTACCATTGCTAGGTTGACTCAGTACCTTCAGTTATTACTAAACTTTGTATTGCTAACTAGTTTGTATCTTGCAATGTACGTATACCTATTTCATTGCACTGGGTTTTGAAAGTCGTCAGCAGGAAACCAAGAAGAAACTGCAAGGCATGGGTTACAGATAAAGAACAAGAACCTTCGTTAAGTCATCTTGTTGAGAAAAATGTAGCTGGAGAATAATGAATTTTGTGGTCCAAGGGGAGCTTCCAGAACTATGTAGATCTCCCATGAGGTTTATTGACTTGCTGCTGGATGGAAGATTCAAAGAGGATGGATTTGTAACATTAATCACAATGTTGTACATATATGTGACTAACGTATACACGTGTGTGGAATAATGTATGTGAAGCAAAGATCTATAGAAACAATATAAATTCAATAATGTCTATCACATAAAACCCTATACGTATTCCAAGAATGGATGTTTAAATTAAAGTGTACTACCCAACAAATGTGACCTTTAAATTTTAGAATAAGTTTATCTAATGATTTCTATTTAGTTGTGGGAGTTTCTAATGGTCACATGTTATTTTGAATATAGGAAGAATACATGATATGTTGCACCACAAACCAATTCGAACCATGGTATGGAGAAAGTGGGCGCATATAACGTGATTGCTCACTTGATTCAAGACTCATTTCTAGGTTAATTTCCCGCCACTCAAATCTTGCAAATGTTATCCTTGTTATAAATTCTACTTTACTTCTTTTATTGGTGTAAGAGTAGACCTTTACCATCATAAATTTGTACATATAGATACTTGAATAGATAGTTCATTGAGATTAGTCAATCAATCAATATTGCAAGAACTATAAGTAAACCACAATCATATCTTCTTCCTTTTCTGATACATCTATCTACTTGACATATTGGTACGTTGGATCTTAACTTACAAAAATTTTGTTGCTCTATAGTTTGACTCCTACCATACATATCTACAAGTATTCATGAATACCATTTGAAAATGAGATATGGGTCTGAATAAGAAAATTGAAGCCAAATCAGGTTTCTACTTGGCCTTTGTGATGACTTCTCTATCGATCCAGTATATTTATATAAATTAAAGACTGATGGCCATTTTCACTGAGCTTTTACCAAGATCTTGTAACATCCTGGACATTGTTGGTACAACTATTTTGAACATTAGATACTCTATTGGGAAGGAAAATGACTTGCAACTCAAGACAAGGATCGAACTACATGTCACCACCGTCGACACAAAATTCCAACGAAAAGAAGGTACTCTATATTCCTTATTTCTATGACATAACCCTAAGCATTCTGATCGCTAACGACAACTCTCACTTTTTGATTTAACCCACGCGCCTCAACATTGAGTTTCATATCTTGAAGGTCGGACATGTTGCAGAATAGTTTTCATATGAATATGGCTATTGGCTCCCAGGTTGAACAATTTATGCTATGTGATGAGTAAGTATAGTATTGAAATACTATCTTATCCTATTGTGTTGTTCAACTCATCTAAGTTCAAACTGATGATGACATCCACAATACTCTAACATAAACATTGTTGCAAATATGCTAGAGTAGGTGGATGGCGTGGTGGAGACTATTAAGGAAATGCATAGCCGAAAAGGCAGATCACATCTCCAAAGTGATAGTGGATGACATTCCTGATGAGTGGAAAGAATGCTAGAGGCATGCGAACCAAGGTACTCCCACGATTAATGAAAATTGATGCATCTCGGAGACCAATCAAGTTGGCAGTACTTGGGAACTCAATGCTTAGAGATGAAAATGGCAGGATCATCCTCACCATACAAAGAAGTTATACGTGACCTTATACATGTGCTAAATCTTAAGCGATTAGGTGGATTTTGAACTCGTCATGTTAGCAGTAGACTACATAAGGCTGGTGATGATCCTCCTATTGCAGACAGAAAGCCACCATCCACAACAACACTACCACAATGGTGTTGCCCCACTATCACCATGTTCATAGCAGCAAATCAATAATCAACACCTCCACGCCATTTACAGATCGCCTACCACCGTTAGCTACAATACCAATCAGCCACAACTCAGCTGCTTGACACCACTAATCTATACTCCTCCGCAGTTAGTTAGTGATCCTATGAAATGTAGGAGAAATTATTAATGAGAAAGATATCGCTTATGACGGTGAGGTTGATAAGGTGTGGGAGCAGATTCCTCAATCTCTGCTACTTTTCTAAACCTCTGTGATGTTAGCCTAATTCTTTAGTCAGAAGATATGTTTAATTCTTTAATCAGAATATATGTTGAACCTTTCAGGTTGGGACCATGAAGCAGAGCTGCTATGTCCTGTGAAAGCTCAAACAGAATCAAAGACTCGTATTATGGGAAAATATACTTCAATGGAAAGGGCATGCAATGTCTTGGTTACACAAGATCTGGACTTAAAGATGAGCGGATGGTGTTGTTGATACTGTCCACCTTGCTACCTGAACACAGAGCAGGAAGAAATGTGCACAGTGAAGACATTCACTACAAACAATCAGCTGCACTATATTGATCTAGGGGAAAAGTTGGAAAATGCATTGAATATAAAGAGTACAACATTGGGATCTCTAGATTGCACACACATCCTAATTGATAAGTTCAGATCTCATTGGATGGCGTGCTATTAACATTTTCTGCTGATACAAGTTTACTGTAATGTGGCCTTACTTTGTTTTTCATTATTCATGTGCCAGTCGACTTGTAATTTGATATTATGGTGAAAAATCCATGCAACTCATTGTACAAATACTCATTAATCAATGGAAATATAGTATCTTTTAGTGTTGTGAAAAAGTCATGACTCATTGTACAAATCTCATTAATCGATGCGAATACAGTATCTTTGAGTGTATTATGCGACATGAATAAACTGTATTATTATTGTGACGTAAAATTAATCAAGTCAAATCATATTTGTAAAGAAAATAATATACATTAAAATGCATAGATATTGTTGTGGGTTCATTTAAATACTAGTGATACTGTAAAAGTCACAAAAAACAACCATTTGGTATCATTGTTGGGCGTGTAAGTCATGCCGTATAAGACATAAAATGTCGTTATGGTATCATTTTCCAGTATCTTAATAAAGCCGTTAAAGACAAACAAAATGCCGCCATGGTACGATTTTCTGACATTGTTGTGATGCCGTTATTGTATTTTCTTCCTACATTTTCAAATATGTCAGAAATCATTTCCCGGAATGTGATTAAATGGCGTTCGTCCGGCATCTCAAAATATGACGTAAATGAACATAACTGACATTGTTTTGGGTTTTTTGCAGCATATTATCGTGCCGTTAAAAAAGAGATTTGTTGCAGTGTTACAATATGAATTGCTTACAATAAACAATTTCATCTCGTTAAGTGGGTCGGAGTGGTGTGTCCTGGAGGTGTCCATGGGAAGCCGTGTCCAACACTTCAATAAATAAAAAAATTCAAAGTGGACACTGTTGGATCAATGGGCTCTAGAAGGGGGGTTGAATAGAGCTTCACAAACTTCACAAAAGTGATTAGACCACCAAATTATATTAAGTGCAGAACTTAATTCAAAACAGCAATTTGATGTCCTAAACTAGCATACAAAGCAAGGATAAGAGACAAGGAAAGCATGCACTTGGACAGGTGGTTTAGAGTGGTTCCATGTCCTAAACTTAGGAGCAATGTCAGTCCACTACCTAGAGTTGGTTAGGCTCTAGGATTTGTAACTTGGTTCTCTTATATATATCACACAATAAGATTACAAGCTACAACTACCAACCATCCAAGGACTTATATATCAAGCCAAGATCTTCTACCTCACCAAGGACTTACCCACTAAGCAAGTAGTCTTCCACCTTCTTCAAAGGAATTACCCACTCTTGCTCTAGTCTTCGGCCTTGCAGGATTTACCTATCTTGCTTGAGCTTTGCCTTGCACCTCTCCTTCACTTGGAGAGATTTAGCACCTTCCTCCTTCACTTGGAGGCCTGGAGCAGCTAGCCATCTTCTCCTTCACTCGGGGAAGAACAACAACCTTCTTCTCTTTCACTCGGAGAAGAAACTTCAATCAATCTTCATAGAGAATGGAGATGGGAGAAGTGGAAAGGAGAGCTTTACAAGATTACAAATGATAGCTCTCATACATGGGATCCTAACTCACTCATACTCACGAATTTGCTTTGAAGGTAGAGAGAGAAAGGGGCTCAAAGGATTAGAAACCACTCAACTAAGGCTAGGACCAAGCATATGTGAATGAGCAACCTTGGAATGAAGTCCAAGAGGTCCTATTTATAGTTGAGGGTGTCCCTTTGAGGTTGGGAGAGTTAAGTGGCAAAAACTAGCCGTTTTACAACTTGCAACGGATCTATTTTGAGTCCCACCAACTCCTCCAACGGTTGGAAATGCTTTTTCTGCATTCCAGTACAGTCCGATCGGCCGAGTTTCATTAAAGGCAATTCGGCTGACACACTAGGCGACAAGTCTGAGAGATAGACTGTCGGCCGAGTTTCCATGGGGAAACTCGACCGATCGGTCGACCTTCAGACTTGACCGATCAGTGGATCGGCCGAGTTTCCTACCATTGAAACTCGACCGAACAGGGATCGGCTGAGTTGGAAACTCGGCCGACCGCCCAGAAAATTCCAGAATATATGGATCGGCCGAGTTTGTAATTCGGCCGACAAAATCCCTGTTAAGGGTATTTTGGAATTTTCATAAACTGTACAAACGATGGATTTTTGAGTCCCAATCATTTTATCCATCTTAGATACAATGCAAAACATGATTATAAGTGATTACATAAGATGTTCTAAGCCTCTAAGGGCTATATTACAAAGCGTTTAAATGTCACATGTTTTGCATGTGCCGGAAGAGTAGCTTTGGAGTTAAAAGAGATTCTTTTCTTGTACCTAATATATGCAATGATCTCAAATAGATTTGTTAGATACATATGAATGGAATGGTTAAGTCATTATCAAAATATGGGCAATGTGTGACACCTAGGTCAACATTCTCCCCCTTTTTGACAATGACAAACCATTCCTCAACATATTGAAAAGAATGTGAAAATTATACCTTTTCTTTAGGGAATTGCAAGGGGATGCAAATATGATCAATTTGTAATGCTCCCCCTCAATTCATGCTTACTCGTTCCTGCATGGTTAGTTAACACACAAGCAACCATAGCATATATATATATTATATGATTCTAAACAAGTCTAGATTCATTGCAGTTTATAGACAAGAAAAGAACCATACAAGCAATAAAAACAATATGATTGAGGTCTTTCTCCCCCTTTGTCATCTCAAAAAGGCAGGGGGGTAGAAGAGCATAAAAGCAAGGTCTTCTCCAAACACTCAATCAACCAAATCACAGAGAGACAGATAAACACCAAGATAAAGCACGAAAGCAAAACCTGTCATTCATCAAAAATATGGAACACACTATAAGATAAGCCATACAAAGTGTTTCCAAAAGAAACCATAAGACAAAAACTACAAGGATATCATAGAATAGAAATAGTACAACTCAGATGATGTGCCTAATGTAGATAATACAATCATAGTCCAAAGAGATGTAACATGGTCAACTGAGACTAAAACTAGACACATCAACTCCTAAGCTAAACTACTCTATGTCGATATCATCAACAGCAGCATCCATGTCCTCGTCGGGCTGGTAGTCCTCATCGCCATCATCAGAAGGAGGAGCAGCAGCTGGGGTAGCCTCAGCACCATGATCAGCATCGTCATCCTCATCCTCGTCTTCAGCATCCGTCGTAGTAGCCTCATCAGCGTCAGTCTCAGCATCCTCCTGGTCAGCCATATCCTCGTCTGGAGGACCAGAAGCACGCCCGGGCCACCTCGCACTCTGCTCGGCCCAAGACATGCCTAGAGCATGTAACTCATAGGCAACCTCAATGGGGGGAGCAGAAGAAGTGTACTGGGCCAAGAGCTCGGACAGACGACCACTTGGGAGTGCCAGAACCGGAGAAGGGCATCCACCTGCAGAGGGTTCAGCGGAAGCAGTAAAGGGTGGAGCAGGGTAAAACTGGCTATACGCGTAAGAAGCGTAGTCACCACCGGGATAGGGCTCGTAGGTGGGGTAGGGCTGAGAGCAAGATAACGACATGGAAGACATGATGTGGCACAGATCCTGATGGTGATGTTGCTGGACCTGCATGTTGTAGGCTTGCTGATGCATGAGATACCCCATGAGGGCCTCATTGGAGACATGGAAGTCAGCAAAAGCCGGCTGCGGAGGAGGTCGGAAAGATGGCTCATGAGGAGGTGGTGCAGCTGTGGAGGGTGGAGGAGGAGGTGCAGCTGAGGAAGATGGAGGTGGAGGTGGAGCTGAGGAAGATGATGCACCAGGGGTAGGCACACTCTTTTGAAGAGTGGTCTCACTGATATAAACTCCTTTACGATCAGGGCGGTAGAGAAAATCGGTAAAGAGAGATTTTCCAGTGGCATGCTGGAAAAGACCACAAATTAGGGCAGGATATGGAAGATGTGTGCCCTTGGTGTTCTTTCCCGAGTCAAAACAGGTCATATGGTGAAGGATGTAACGGGCCCATTTGACTCCTTGGTTTTTCAAAAGCAGATACATCATCATAGCTGTATTCTCAGCGATGTCCGTTTGATTTTTCTTGGGATGGACATTACAACTGAGAACGAACGCCAAAACACGGCGAGGAGAGGACAGGGCGAAAGATGGCAGAGTGCCCTTTTTTCTATAAGGAAAATCGGGTTGCTTGAGAAACTTATGAATATCAGTCAAGTCAACCTCAATGGTCCTATAGACGTCCTCGGGATACAAGAGATCAAGATAAACAGGGTAATCGGTAATCCACGAAGCCGTGCCAACATTGCCATTTAGATAAAGATTGAACGAGCGTTCGGTAATATGAAAAGGTTGGCCGGCAATCATAGACGTCAAAACGATTGAGGTTTCCGAAGAGGGGACCAAAGAGTCGTAATTCCACCGCAAGTTAGCGTAGAATTCACGTACGGCTTTGGAGCTGTATTTTAGGTTATGAAAATGGGCATCCTCAATACAAAAAGCTTCAAGATGATGTGTGTGAAAGAGTTGACAAGCTTCGAAAAGGTCGGCGTGAAAGCTATGGGGCTGATAAAGAGCTCGAAAAGGAAAGGGAGAGCGAGGAAGGAGATCTTTGTAGCGAGCAACAGCAGCATTGTCAACAAAAGAAAGATTATCAAATGCCATATACCTAGGCGCAAGAGGAACCGCAGGGGCAGGGGCGGGAACGACACGTTTCCGGCGTTGGGACCTCATTGGAGAGGAGAACGAGGAGATGGAGCCGATCCACGCGGAGAGAGAGAGAGCAGGCGGCACTCCAAGAGCAGCAAGAACAAATGAACGGGTCGATTTGGGGGCGAAAATGGCCGGAGAGAGAGAGAGGAGCACCAGGGGAGGAAGGGTCGGGCTGGGCGGCTAGGGTTCGGTCGACTTTGCTCTAGTTGAGAGGGAGAAAGTCGGCCGATTCCTATATATATTAAACCAGCCTGCCGCCGATCGGTCGAGTTCCAGGAAAAGGAAACTCGGCCGACAGAGCGCACAGGTGCCCTGTACCCGACCGATCGGCCGAGTTGGAAACTCGGCCGACAGAAACCCTGATGAGGAAAAAAACCTAAAATCTAGCCCTAGCCTCAAATGACCGAATGCAATTTTTCTGGTTGGTCTAGATTGTATATTAAGCATATTTAGGCACATTCCCATCATCATAGGGTACTATTTGTCGATTAAAACCCGATTTGTGAGAAAAGCCCGAAGAAGAGATAGAAATAAGAGAAATTTTATCAAAAACAAGCATTTTGAGCAATCAAAGCATTTATAAGCAAGAGCAACACACATAAGATGTAACCAACTAATTAGAGAGCAATTCAACATCATCAAGAGAGATTATGAGCAATTTTGATCTAATAAAATTAAATTGTTCTCTAGCAAGCGGTTTAGTGAAAATGTCGGCCAACTGATTTTCCGTATCCACATGTGTGATATAAATATCCTTTTTGACAATGTGGTCATGGAGAAAATGATGGCGAACTTCTATGTGTTTAGCTCTACTATGCAATATTGGATTATAAGAAAGATTGATTGCACTAGTATTATCACAGAAAATAGGAGAAGCATCAAAATGAATGTTAAAGTCTTGGAGCATTTGCTTCATCCATAGGACCTGGGCACAACAACTTCCGGCTGCAATGTATTCAGCTTCGGTAGTTGATAATGCCACTGTGCTCTGTTTCTTGGAGAACCAAGACACCAAGCATGGTCCCAAGAGGAAGCAAGTGCCACTTGTGCACTTTCTATCAATCAAGCAACCTGCGTAGTCAGCATCACTATATGCTACAAGAGTAAAGTCCCTTGACTTAGGGTACCATAGTCCAAAATTTGGAGTTTTGGCTAAGTACCTCAAAATCCTCTTGACAGCAACAAGATGTGATTTCCTAGGGCTTGATTGAAAGCGAGCACACAAGCCAACACTAAACATTATATCAGGTCTAGAGGCAGTTAAGTAAAGTAAACTTCCGATCATACCTCTATAGAGCTTCTCATCTACCTTCTCACCTTCTTCATCCTTGTCAAGTTTGGCAGTGTTTGACATGGGTGTATCCATTGGCTTCATGTTCTCCATCCCAAAGCGTTTGAGAAGTTCAAGTGTGTATTTGCCTTGGTTGATGAAGTTACCCTCCTTGGTTTGTTTGATTTGGAAGCTGAGGAAGAAGGTCAGCTCACCCATCATACTCATCTCGAATTCACTCTGCATAAGAGAACCAAACTCTTTGCAAAGATCAAGGTCAGTTCCGCCAAAAATAATATCATCAACATATATTTGAGTTATGAGAAAATGGGTAGAAGTGTGTTTTAGAAACAAAGTACAATCAACTTTGCCCATGATATACCCGTTATCTAACAAAAAGTTCTTTAGTTTCTCATACCAAGCTCGAGGTGCTTGTTTGAGTCCGTAGAGAGCTTTTTGCAAGAAATATATATGATTGGGTAACTTATCATTTTCAAAGCCTGGAGGTTGAGCAACATATACTTCCTCCTCGATTGTACCATTTAAAAACGCACTTTTAACATCCATTTGATAAAGCAAGAAATTTTTATAACTAGCAAAGGCAAGTAGCATACGAATAGATTCTAATCTAGCAACAGGAGCATAGGTTTCATCAAAATCAATACCTTCTTGTTGATTGTAACCTTGTGCTACTAACCTTGCTTTGTTCCTTACCACTTTTCCTTGCTCATCAAGCTTGTTGCGGTAGACCCATTTGGTACCAATGATCTTTCTATCATTTGGTCTTGGCACTAAGGTCCACACACGGTTCTTCTCGAACTGCTCAAGCTCTTCTTGCATGGCAAGGATCCACTCATCATCACCAAGGGCCTCCTTGATGTTCTTTGGCTCCAGTTGAGAGATGAAGGCACTATCTGCTTGTTCTTTGTTGTGTGCAGCCCGTGTCCTCACTCTTTCAAACGGATTGCCAATGATCAACTCCTTGGGGTGATTCTTTGCAAAGCGGGGAGTGGGATCCTTCCTTTCCTCTTCTTTCTCTTCTTCTTCTTCAACCTGCTTACCTTTGTCTTTGATGTTGAGCTCTTTTAAGATAGGAATGATTTCATCTGCAACATCATCATCACCAAAATGCTTGCCAATACCAGGGTTAGTTTCAATAAATTTAACATTTATAGATTCTTCTATTTTAGATAGTTCAATGTTAAACACTCTAAAAGCCCTGCTAGTAGTGCTATAGCCTAGGAAGAAAGCCTTGTAAGATTTCGGATCAAACTTGTCGAGAGAGTCCTTGGTGTTCAAAACAAAACAAGGACATCCAAACACATGAAAGAAATCAATTGACGGCTTCCTACCACGCCATAGTTCATAGGGGGTTTTCTTAAAAGTCGGATGAGTGAAAACTCGGTTTTGCACAAAACATGAGGTGCTAACGGCTTCAGCCCAAAACTTCTTAGGAGTGTCATACTCAAGAAGCATGGTTCTAGCCATCTCTTGTAGAGATCTATTCTTCCTCTCAACAACTCCATTTTGTTGGGGTGTGCGAGGAGAAGAGAAATTGTGCGAATAACCCGATTTTTCACAAAAACATTCAAAAAGATCATTTTCAAACTCTCCCCCATGATCACTACGGATGGAAACAACATGACAAGAAGCTTCGTTTTCAACTCGTTTACAAAATCTCGAGAAAACATCGAGTGTATCACTTTTAGAAATGAGAAAGAAAGTCCAAGTAAATCTAGAAAAATCATCGACAATAACAAGACAATACTTGGAGCCGCGAAGCGTTTGTGTTCTCATAGGTCCGAAGAGATCAATATGAAGAAGCTCTAGAACTCTCTTGGTACTCATGACTCCTTTGGATTTGAAGGAGGATTTGGTTTGTTTCCCTTGAGTACAAGGTTGACATTCCTCATCCTTTTCAAAATCCAATTTAGGAAGTCCTCGAACCAAGTCCTTTTTGTTCAGTTTCTTCATTTGATGCAAGTTCACATGACCCAAACGTCGATGCCAAAGCGAAAGATCGTTTTTATCCACAACTAAGCATCTATTTAGTATGGGCTTTAAAGCATCAAGAACAATCACATATAGATTACCATTTCTAGTTCCCTTATATATGACATTATAGGACAAGGAATCTAGAAGCAAGCATTCTAAGGAAGTAAAGAGCACAAGATAACCATTATCACATAATTGGCTAACACTAATTAAGTTGTGATGTAGGCCATCAACAAGCAAAACATTTTTAATGCACAATTCATTACCTACATCACCCTCACCTATAACCTTACCCTTTTTGTTGTCCCCAAAGGTTACCGATCCTCCTTTCTTCTTCACAAATTTGTTGAAATGGCTGATTTCTCCAGTCATGTGCTTAGAGCAGCCACTATCAACAATCCATTTCTTTGTGACCTGCAAGAAAAGAGGATGTCAGAACCCAACTCAAACTTTGGGGTCTGGGGTTAGCTTGGGGACCCATTTCATATTTGGGTTGGTCCCCTTAGGCTTGTAAGGACAATAGGTAGAATAATGATCATCACATTTGCAATGCATACATACCATGGGGTTTTTAGAGCCGGAAGACTCTCCATTGAAAATTGGAGTTTCCACACTCTTTTTCTTACCCTTCTTCTTCTTCTTCTTACCTTTTGGAGTAGTCGCATTGTATCCTAGACCACTAGTACCAACTTGTTTGGTAGAGTGCTCTAGAACATCATTTAGAGACTTCTTACCCGAAAGAAACCTTTGCAAAGTAGATCTTAATTTATCATTATCATCACTAAGATTTGTAATGGTAGTAGATAAACTAGCAAGATCTTCTCTAGCATGCAAAAGGTCGGCCTCAAGACAGAGGGCTTTAGTAAGAAGAGAGTCTTTTTCAAGAGTTAAGTTTGCAACTTCATTTCTAGGCAAGATAGGTCTAGAAGATAAATCATTTGTTTGTGCAAGAAGTTTAGCATTTTCAAATTTAAGGACAACAATTTCTCTTTGATAAGCATACACTTCATCTCTCCTAGCATCATCAATAAGCTTAAGTTCAACATTTTCAGTTTTTAGAACATCTAGCTCATCTAGGCAATTTTGGTTCTCTATCTTAAGATTTTCAATAGTTTTAAGATAAGTACCATTCTCAACCTCTACTCCATTATATTGAAGTTCAAGGTCTAGAAATTGCCCTTGTAAGGAATCTATGCTATCAAGATGTAATTTCTCATTTTGATCTAGAATGTCAATCTTGGCATAGAGATCATCAACTATCTTTCCTAATCTTTTTCTTTTAGCTTTACATTTAGCAAAAGATGATTGACAATCATTAAGCATTTCAATGAGGGTTTCCTTAGATAAATCAAGTAAACTTTCATCACTTACCTTGCTTACCTCACTTACCTCAATTACTTCTTCACTAGTAGAAGCCATGAGTGCAAGGTGACATTCACCATCCTCGGAGCTTGAGGAACTTGAAGTAGAAGACTCCTCCCATGCCGCATGAGCTGCATCTTTGGGTCGTCTCTCCTTCTTGTTCTTCTTCTTGTACTTGGCTTCTCTTTTGTATTTGTCATCCTTCTTGTGGCTGCTCTTATGATAGCCCTTCTTGGCTTTTGGGCAGTCATTCTTGTAGTGGCCCTTTTGACCACACTCGTAGCACCTAGGAGTGGAGGAGGATGGCTTGCCCTTGAAGTGTCTTCCTTTTGAATAGTTGGCGTCATGATCATTTGCACCTTCATCTTCGCTTGAGGAAGGGCAGGGAGACTTCATGGCAAGTTGTTGTTGCCGCATCATTTCTTCAACTTGAGCTTTGAAGGCTGTGTCCTTCATCTTCTTGGACTCCTTCTCTTCTCTTTTCTCCTCTTCCTCTTGCTTGTCGAGCCTTGGTTCATGTGCTTGGAGATTACCAACCAGCTCCTCGGTTGACAACTCACTCAGCTTGTAGACTTCTTCAATTGAAGTGACCTTTGGCTCCCATCTCTTTGGAAGAGATCTCAAGATCTTTGCATTGATGGTACCTCTATCCATGACACTCCCAAGGGCTGCAAGGCTGTTCAAGATGACATTCAACCTTGTGTACATGTCCGCAACTCTTTCATTCTTCCCCATCTTGAAGTTCTCAAGTAGGCCTCCGAGCATATAGACCTTGGCCTCCTTGACTTGCTCCGTCCCTGGTGACACACAACTTATGCCAAATCTCATGTGCCGTGTCCCAAGAAGAGATGCGGTTGAACTCCGATGGTGAAAGGGCGGCGTAGATGATGCTCACAGCTTTAGCATTGAGTTGAGCACGCTTCATCTCATCTTCCGTCCACGTGGTGATGTTCCCCTTCGGCTCTTCATACTTGAGATGGACTATCTTCCACATCTCGTAGCTCACGCCTTGGATGTAGAATTGCATCCTTCTCTTCCAATATAGGAAGTTTGTGCCGTCGAAGACCGGGGGTCTCATGGAGAAGCTTCCTTCAAGATTGAGTGACCCAAGAGCTGAATCGCCCATCTTCTCCTACTTGTTGAAGTAGCTTGGAGAAGACCTACTCTGATACCACTTGTTGGATCAATGGGCTCTAGAAGGGGGGGTTGAATAGAGCTTCACAAACTTCACAAAAGTGATTAGACCACCAAATTATATTAAGTGCAGAACTTAATTCAAAACAGCAATTTGATGTCCTAAACTAGCATACAAAGCAAGGATAAGAGACAAGGAAAGCATGCACTTGGACAGGTGGTTTAGAGTGGTTCCATGTCCTAAACTTAGGAGCAATGTCAGTCCACTACCTAGAGTTGGTTAGGCTCTAGGATTTGTAACTTGGTTCTCTTATATATATCACACAATAAGATTACAAGCTACAACTACCAACAATCCAAGGACTTATATATCAAGCCAAGATCTTCTACCTCACCAAGGACTTACCCACTAAGCAAGTAGTCTTCCACCTTCTTCAAAGGAATTACCCACTCTTGCTCTAGTCTTCGGCCTTGCAGGATTTACCTATCTTGCTTGAGCTTTGCCTTGCACCTCTCCTTCACTTGGAGAGCTTTAGCACCTTCCTCCTTCACTTGGAGGCCTGGAGCAGCTAGCCGTCTTCTCCTTCACTCGGGGAAGAACAACAACCTTCTTCTCTTTCACTCGGAGAAGAAACTTCAATCAATCTTCATAGAGAATGGAGATGGGAGAAGTGGAAAGGAGAGCTTTACAAGATTACAAATGATAGCTCTCATACATGGGATCCTAACTCACTCATACTCACAAATTTGCTTTGAAGGTAGAGAGAGAAAGGGGCTCAAAGGATTAGAAACCACTCAACTAAGGCTAGGACCAAGCATATGTGAATGAGCAACCTTGGAATGAAGTCCAAGAGGTCCTATTTATAGTTGAGGGTGTCCCTTTGAGGTTGGGAGAGTTAAGTGGCAAAAACTAGCCGTTTTACAACTTGCAACGGATCTATTTTGAGTCCCACCAACTCCTCCAACGGCTGGAAATGTTTTTTCTGCATTCCAGTACAGTCCGATCGGCCGAGTTTCATTAAAGGCAATTCGGCCGACACACTAGGCGACAAGTATGAGAGATAGACTGTCGGCCGAGTTTCCATGGGGAAACTCGACCGATCGGTCGACCTTCAGACTTGACCGATCAGTGGATCGACCGAGTTTCCTACCATTGAAACTCGACCGAACAAGGATCGGCTGAGTTGGAAACTCGGCCGACCGCCCAGAAAATTCCAGAATATATGGATCGGCCGAGTTTGGAATTCGGCCGACAAAATCCCTGTTAAGGGTATTTTGGAATTTTCATAAACTGTACAAACGATGGATTTTTGAGTCCCAATCATTTTATCCATCTTAGATACAATGCAAAACATGATTATAAGTGATTACATAAGATGTTCTAAGCCTCTAAGGGCTATATTACAAAGCGGTTAAATGTCACATGTTTTGCATGTGCCAGAAGAGTAGCTTTGGAGTTAAAAGAGATTCTTTTCTTGTACCTAATATCTGCAATGATCTCAAATAGATTTGTTAGATACATATGAATGGAATGGTTAAGTCATTATCAAAATATGGGCAATGTGCGACACCTAGGTCAACAGACACGCCGCCACGCGTCCAGGCGTGTCCATGTTGGACACGCGTTGGACACAGACACAACAGCCTCCGAGAAGTGTTTGTGCTTCCTAGCCTAATATTGAAAGACCCGACTATACCATAAATGCACCATAAACTTTAGATTCAATCACTCGATGGAGTGATCACTGATTGCAAACATAGTAACATAAATACACATGTTGTATATATTAAACTATAATATTAACCTAAAATTAGTTGTAGTTTTGATATTTAAGTTCTTGGGGTATTTTATGGTGACCTACATTCAACATGCGTAAAATCCATCTGGTAATAATGAAGGGAAAACTTTCCTATGCACATAGTATAAGTACAACACCATACTCAATGTAACATTATTTTTAAATGTATTATCACCCTTATGTTGATGTACCTTTTTATTTGTGGATCCATCATTTATTGTATGCAAGTGGAAATATTGTTTTAGACTATTATCTTAGTTTATTGACTTTTTCTTTTTCCAAAATGTAATAAAACTAGATATCAAATAGGGCTTTTGTTTATTGAAATTTTCATCACATATAATAATTGAGAGAGTATTTTAGCACAATTACCTTATGGTTGTCTGTATTTTGATTTTTATACTTCAAAAATACTTTGCATGTCTATCTATTTTTAGTTGTTTTAAAGCTTCATGGGAACAAAAAATTATACATCAAATATTGCTTTATGTTTTTGTTATGTACTTATTTCATATAATGAATACATTCTTGATAAAATTAACATGATGTTGTTACGTGAACAACATTTCCATTCAATGAAAGAATTACAAGGCCATAGGGTTGTTTGTTAATCACATGTTTCATTTTCAAACTATCATTGTCTTTCAATTTAATTAGACAAATATGCACAACCTCAAGTATAGGTAATAGATTGAAAGTTTTACAACATAGATTTTTCATCTCATTTTTTCACGAAAAGAGTAGGAGAGTAGAAAGTTAGTGTAGGTCCCAAAAGAAAAGTAGCATTAAATGATACAATTTTATTTACAGTTCAACTAAAGGATCTCCTTGATATTATCAAATGATTAGATCTACTACTTGAACCTGTAGTGAATCTAAGTTTGAAATTAGATCCCTTTTATATGATACACATGAAATACATTAAAATTCTTCCTATTGGATATCTAAAGTGGCAATATGAATCAATAATTCTATTTTTAACACGTTCTATAAGTGAACATTTGGGATAGAAATGGAAAGGCCTATGGTTGCAAGGAATCATGGTCATCATACTATATGGTCTCTTTGCATATATAAAGTTCATTTACTGATATCGGGATAATAAGAGACCCACAAGTATAGTTGTGGTACAAGGAAATAGATTAGAGGTACACTATTACAATCATATATGTAGACAATTAGTAAGATATCAATCTAAAAACCTCATTTAATATACACATTAAGGGTGAAGATTCACAGTTATTGTCTAGCTATAGTTATGTATTTGAACAAATTATTAGGCTCACCTAAAGTTGACCTTTGTAGTGTGACTGATTCAAATCTCACATTGATCTATTGAATGCTTGCCTTTACATCATCTTTTCTTTCTAAAATGTTAGGTTGGAAATTTCTTTAGAACTCTTCTTAAATGTTGTATTTTACTAAGGCACATCATGTTCTTTTCATTCAAATAATAATAGTAACAATGTTCATCTACTTGTGAGCATACTTATTTCTAACATCATAACTGTAACATTATGTCAGCATAGGTGGAGATAGATTAGTGGCAAAGGGAACAATAAGAGAGATTGTTGATTGATTGTACAAATTTATGAAGAAAGTAGTAATCATGTTAGACACTAAGACACCACAATTTAACAAATCTTGGTTAAATGTCTTGAGATTGAGGAAGAAATTCACAACTTTACAGTCTAAAAGATGAGGGTTCCAAACTTGTTAAAAAAATGCAAACTTATGTTTTCTATTGAATCTGATATATTGCATATCATTTGTAGAATTGAGGTCTGTGATAAACATATATGCCATTAGAAAATAAATTATCCTGTGATCTACGTAATGAATTTTTCATGATGAAGCCCCTTTTGTAACCAATTTCTTTTGGAATATTAAACCTTAGATATTTTTCAAGTAGATATAATATAGCAACATGAGCCATACTCACCTCATCATCTTGTTAAAAAGGTGTGGTAGTAGTAATTTAAATGGTGTATGCAATAATACAATGAGTAGGAACCAAACAAGTTAAATATCAAGTATTGACGTCTATACCCAATTAAGCAACCCTCTACAGTTAGGATATATGATTTCTCAAAGAAACTAAAATGGTGAAGGTAGAATACATATGGTTAGCATCTCATGGGAAACCTATCCTAATAGATAACATGGGTATCCCAAACTCACTTTATATCTTCATTAAACAATAAATCATATTGGCATAGACCCTATGAATCCTACTATTTACTTGAGATTAACCAATCAGTAAAAATATAGAAAAAAATGAGAAAATTTAGCTCCTTGAGTGGTAAAAATCTAAATCAAAAATTTTCATTGACAAGCAAAAAATAGGACTAAATCATATGTAGAATTTCATTGATATTCCTTTGGAAATGGCTTTAGGAAAATGACTACAATGAAACTGTTGTTATATCTAGGCATTGGGAATACTTCATTAATTATAACAAAAAAACTCTTTTTTTGGGTAACAAAAAAACTCTATATATAGTTTCTTATACCTAAATTGATATTTATTTGGTTTGTTGTTGTCTCTAATATACTACCTATAAGTTATTTTACATTAATCTGAACCACATAATATTTTTATGATGTATTGATGTATATTGTCTAATATGTACACTCCTATTAGTTTTTAATGAAAATAATGATCATGAATCATTGTGCAAGTTCATAATTACAATTATACAGTTACCTAAATTATTTCACTTTTGCAAGAAGAAATTCAAATATCTTTTCTTATTGTTTTAAGAATAAAAGGAACTTTACTTAATTTAATGCAAAAAGATATATATATATTAATTGAAGAGCCCTTCAACCAAAAGTTGAGGGATGTGTTTGTAAAGGGTTGGACGTTCTTTGTTCCTTGTAAAGGCAACGAAAATATCAAAGGGAATGGATAACTCACTCCCATTATTAAAGGAAAAATAAATATCCACTAACGAGAGGATATTAATATAATATATTTAAGGTGCTTAATTCCTTTTCTTTTAATCCTTAGATAATGAAGAAGTTTTGCAAGTGAATGAAGGTGGCTTCGTGGCCAAGGAATGGAGGGGAAGAGGCAGCACTAATTTTGGAAATTAAAGGAATGAATTCCATTATCTCTTTCCTTGGAATTCCCTTATACATATCTCATTTCCTACCCACTGAAGGATCTTTTTTCAGAATTCCTTTTCTCTTCTTGCTTGCAAACCGACCATAGGAGCTAGGAGAAGCTGGAGGACGACCCCCAACCTGTTGGTAAGTTCTTGATCTTCTTTCAACTCGATTTCATGGTGAAAATCATAAAATAATGCATAATTCTAAGCTCTAGATAATTATTGAATGTATCTTGACCATCTTCATTGAGGAACGTCTACAAAAGGAATCCTATGAGGAGAAAACGACCAATCCTCCTTGGATCATTTCACATAGAACTCCATGTGGTAGTAGAAAAAACCGTATGTACCAAATTTCTATGTCCTTCTCATCAATTTCTATGGTCAAACAAATATATGTGCATAATGGGCGCATACCTAGAGGGGCACTTGTTGAATCTTGTGTAGTGATCCTTACAATATTGTTGACAAGCAAAGGAAGAGGACCAATATTCTTTTCTACTCAAATCAAAGAAAACATGTCCACTTCTTCAAGTGTCCTATTGTACGAAGCAAAAACTATGATGCCAAACAACCCAATGACAATGACATCCCACTCTCATATTATTGTTTATTGACAACAACCAGAACATGAACTTTTTCATAAAGCTTTTGACTGCACAAGACTAACAATATTACTATATCAAAAAATATACATTAAGACAATCTTTAATGCATGCCATACATTCAACAATCATAGAATGAATTCCTAACTCTAATGTCCACTGAATCTTTCTCCTGATATTCTATACTGTAAAGTGTGTGCATAATATACCATATGATCAAGCAATATGTTGGCCAAATAATTTTGGATGACATTACAATATTAAATAATGTAGCAATTTCTTATCAGAAATAAGGATTGATCTTAAGTCGTGTTTGGTTCACTGAAAGAATTCACTTAGGATGTAAACCGAAGAATGATGTGCAACTACGTGCAAGTGATGTATTGTTTGTATTTCCAACTCTTATTCAGATGCAACCAAGGATACGATTATTATTTACCAATGTTTTAAAAGTGATGCTTTTCTTACATTCATAATATATTTAGAATATTTCATTTTTATTTATAATGGAGGGTTGTTTAATATTTCTAGAGTATTTTTAAATATATTTTTACATCTATGGCTTGAAACTATTCAAAATTGTGTTCCATCAATTTGCCACATTTGTATTAATTACGTGATACAACTTATATAACAATCATCATTTTCGATTAATTTCTTAAACAAGTTTTCGTAGCCCTATTAACTATAAAATCATACTCTACTTAAATTTATGTGAATTGTGTCACTAATAATTTGCATAGTGAGGCTGAAATTAGTTGGAACATTTAAATGAAACTTCGATAATCACAAACACATTCAAAAAAGTAATTTTGTAATATTCTTATGTAGTCAATAGTCCACTTTGTAAAAACCATAAGTTCTCACGAACTACAAGCTGAGGTGCTAATCAAATAGATGGACAGTTTTTAGTATCTAAAAATGATGTCAATAGAAAAAGTAAAAATACTGATGCTTTTCAAATCTTGTTGGGCACACAGAATGTCTCCTAGTTGTATATTTAAACAGAACTTGTAAGTAATGTTCATCGTCATGCTAAAAGCAAGCACCAATTTATGTAAAATAATGAGCCTAGAACCTTACTGTTTATGTGCTAGAACAATGAATAATGTGTTTGTTTGCAGGCGTGATGTAAATAAGGTGCTCGTTGTCAAATATGCAGAGGTGAGAAGAGTTCTCATGGAGAACCATAGAAGGCGGCTGACAGTGCTGCCTGGGAACGTCTGAAGACACCTAATCAATAAACAGCTCTCAAGAATCATGGCACGTGAAGGCTTAAAGTGTCGTGTAGGAAAAAGATCGATGACGATGATGAGTGTGGGAAGGAGTGAGAGAACAACAACTGATTGAAAAGATCCGTCATCGATCTTGAGGAGTCCAATCCATCATCTCAACTGACGGAAGATCCGTGCCCGATGGCAAGCTTCAACCTACTGACGTGTACCGAGGGAATCAGAGAGCGGAACGGGCAGAGCAGAACGCAGAGAGCGGAGCGATTTTGAGGAGTCCTCAGGCGATGCATTGTCAAAAGAGTCTAATGATTATATAAAGAGAAGAGACCATGGATTAACATAGAGATGGATTGGACGGAGACGAGTGGTTTGAAATAATGCTAGTGACGGGCAACTCAATCGAGTACGATATTCCTTGGCATGGTTTTCCCGTGACATGACCTTGTCCTTGCATTGTCTTTGTGGATATGTCCAGATTTTCTGGTCCATCTCTAGTGGACCTGTCTAGTGATAAGAGTTGTCGAGCCTTCTTATATGTTGAACTCTACAAATGTGGCACATCAAAGATCTCGTCTTACTGTGTTTAGGATCACCCTAATCCCAGAATTCGGAATCTCATCTGGAAGCATTTGCCACATTTTCATAACTATATTTTCAAACTTTGGGTAGTCACGGGTGATTTTAACACTATATTATCTCCCTTTGAAAAAATACACAGTCGACATTTCAATCAAAATTCTGAAATACCAAAGTCCATGATGATATTTCTAATTTATGATTCTTAGGCTTTCCTTTTACGTATAAGAGTGGATGTCTTCAAGAAATGCTAGATGTGTGCTAGTTGTGGTGGAGTGCAAATTATAATTGCTCAATTACACATATACTGAGAACTTCTGACCATAATTCATTGCTCTTTCAGAGTAACGGATGAAAGTCATCTTATTTCTTCGAAATTTGTGGAAAAACTTTTAAATTTTAATCATTACAAAAAATTTAAATAACTTCATATTTCTTATATTTCCATCTATATAAGAAATCTGTATAGTATATTTCTACTTGAAATGTTATGTACATGGTTATATCGCATAATCATGTAAGCATGACAATCTTACTTGCATATTATATCATATAGTCTCATTCATAAATATGAATGATTACTCATAAATCTTATATAAGCATGATCATTAAATTTCCTCATAAACTTGGTTCATGAATCCCAATCATTTTAAGAAATCACGATAACATATCTCAACTTGAGATATTAGGTATATGTGCGCACACCATCATGGAGGTATGAAAACTATAATTGCACCATACTCTCGTGGCAGTCGAAACTCTCTCTCTCTAGAGTGCGAGCTCTCCCTTCTCTCTAGGTTTCCCCCCCGCTGGTGGGAGGGGCACCGCTCCGCTGGGCGAGCCCTCCCCTTGGACCCTCCTAGCCCCTATCACCTTCCCCGCTCTGCCTCCCTTACCTCTGCTACCCTTCCATCGGCTTCCCCGCTTCCCCTGGTGGCCCTCCGGGTGGTCTGGCCTTCGCCCTGTGGCTGGTTCGTGACCTAGGCATCATTGTTCCCCTGGTTAGTTCCACCCCTTGGTGGTTCCGTCGTGGTCCTGGAGCCCGTGACTCCTCGGCGTTGTTGTCCTTCTGCTTCACCGTTGGCGGGTGTTTCTCCGTGGGGCATCAGGTGGTCGTTTCCTTGGCCATCCCGGAAGTCCCCTTCCTCAGTGTGCTCGTGGTTCTTCCTTGGTGGCTGCTCCGTGGGGACCTACTCCTTGGGTCTTCCTTGCGAGCCATCCCTCCTGTGCTTCACCATTGCGTCGGGCCCTTTTCGTGCTGCCCCTTGGACGGTAGTTCAGGGCCTATTTCTTCATCATGCCCTGCTTGGGGTGGCGTTCCGGCTGGTGACCAACTCCTCACCCTCGTCCCTGGTGCCTTTGTGGCTTCCTGGCGTAGCGGGATGATGCCTGGGCCCCTTCGTGGTCAACCCAGCTTTCCTTGTGGCTTCCGGATGTTTCCCCGGCGGTGATGTCGCTTGTACCCTGCGGGTTCCTACCCATTGATGGCGGTTCTCTTGGGGTTAGCTACCTATTCACGCGGCTCTGCCTTCTCCTCCGACGTGGTTTGCTGCTGGTGTTCTTCCCCGGCCTAGCTTCCCCGCCGTGATGTCACCAAGCTGGCGTCATCCTGCCTGCCTCTCCTCAGCGACTGTGCTCGTGGGCTGTAGTCGGGTGCCTCGGCGGCTGCACCTGCGTGCCCTAGGGTTTGTGGGGCGGCTGTGGGGCGCGGGTGGCCTGGTCTTCGTCCGCACGTGGTTTGCTCATGCGGCCCGAGCCCCTAGTGGTGGGGTTACTCGTGCGTGTGCTGCGGCGCAGTTTGGTGGTTTGGTTCATTCTTGGTTCGGCCGGTTCACCTGTTCCCGGTTTGCCCGTATGGACCGGTTCGTGTGTCTTTTATGTGTGACTCTTGCTGGACCAGTTTGTTCCTAGGTACCGGTCTTTCCTTTTGTTGTTACGAACTACTCTGGTGGCTTTGCGCCTCTGTTGGTACCCCTGTGTGGGTACAGTGGCCCGACCTGGTGTTGGGTCCCCCTCGGCCCTACGTGGTGATCGAGCTTCAGCCCTTCTCTGACCTGTTTGTTGGGTCTTCGCCCCCTGCGTGGGTTTTGGGCTTTGGCCTTATACTGCCCTCTCCTCTGGGCCTTCTCTGTGGTGGGTTGGCCTTCGTGCCTCCCCCTTGTGTGTTGCTTGGTGGTCTTCCAGTCACTCATGGCTAATGATAGGTCTCCCTCTCACGTGCGGTGAGGGGTCAAGTTGTAACCCTGTGTGGGTCTGGGCCTGCCTCTCCCATGAGGCCTTCGACGTGGTGGGTTGGCCTCGTTCCTCCCTTTGTTTTCCATTCGAGTTTGTTCCAGTCACGCGAGGGGTTGTTGTTCTGCCCTGTGTGTTTCCATCTTATGACTGGTGGTTGGGCCACCCTTATGGCTTTTCACGCTTGTTGGGTGGGTGCCCATGTGCACCCTCTAGTTGCGGTGTTTTCCATCTTGCTGGTGGCTAGCTGGAGGGACTCCGCACCCCCTGGGGTGTGGGTGCTTGGCCCGAGCTCTTGCCTTACGACCGGGGGTGTTTTTCCTATTGCTCTAGGCCCGTTGGGTCCCTCTTGGGGAGTGGGTTCATATCCCGCCACACCAATTCCCTGTGCCTTGGCGTGGGCGGGGTTGCCCACTCTATTTCAGGGGGTTGTCCCCTATGCATCATTAACCTTTCCTACCCCACCCCCTTCTTGCTTTGCCTGCCCCTAGGTGTATGGTGGCCCTTTTGACATTGGGCCTGTGGGTCATGTGGTTCTTCTACGCACGTACCCCCTGCCTGGCTGGGCAGTTTTGGCACGTCGAGTTGTTGAGCCTGATGGCCTTGTACCACTTTAGGGTTGGGTGGGTAGGTCTGGCTGATCCGTCTGCTTCCTTGGGATTGGACATGATGCCCTCCTTGGTTCTCGATGGAGTGGTCTCTTTGGAGGGGTTTCCACTTGTTCTACGCCTTGCGGTGCGATACCTGTTCCCGTTTATTATGCATGTTGTAGTAGTAATTCTTGTTTACCGGTATCCCGACCCCTTGGGCCTCCCTCCAGGGGCAGGTTGAGGTTGTTTGAAACCAAGGCCTTGGTACGGTTTTGGTGTGGCCTGGGTGGGACTAGTCACCCTGCCTGGGCCAAAGTTCTCCTTACCTGCATGGATTCTCAACTGGAGTCTGTGGCGCCATGGTGGTTTGGGGGGAAGTAGTGGTGGTTTGTGCTGGTGTGCGCCTCTGGGTGCCCTTACCTTAGGGACAGAGAACCCCCTCTTTTCCCCCTCCTTGGTTCCGTGACCTCGTGGTGGTCATACCTTTCCACGTCTGTCGAGGTCTCTACCGCTGCTTGGGCCCCTTGGCCAAGTGGGTGCAGCCTGTCAGTCCCAGCTTGTCGTGGCAACAAGTGGTGAAAATAGGATGCTCCCACTCCCCAGTTTATCTAGATGACCCCTATGTGGCTTCTACCTTTGTAAACTGACCCCTGCGTGGGCCTTTATGTTCCTCGATTTAGCTAGGGATCTGTCCCTTTGGGGGGCCCTGATGATACTTCCCCAGTATAAGGTTTGGCTTCCTATTTGGAGCCGTTGGGTACAGATGGGTCTTGGCCCTGAGGGTCACGGTGCCCATGTCATGTAATCTTTGGAACCAGGGTACCACCTTTTAGTGGTCTCCTCATCTATTTACCTGCCTTACAAAAGGCAATTCTGATGAAAACTATAATTGCATATCTTACTTCAAATCTCAGAATATTAGAAACATAAATCATAATGTCGCATATAAAAAATATTTAAATGTACTGAGCTTAATGAATATGAGTACTCATGGGAATGAACCATTTACCTCTCTTGGGAAAAAACCTAATTGTGCTTCTTAGCTTGAATAAACCCTAATCCATTCCTTGGGTGATTGAACCTCTAATGACCCTGTTCATTCGATAATGATTCATTAATAATTCTATTCACCTTACTTTCTAGCGTTTCATTATTCTTGGATAAAAAGGGATATTGAGAGTCAAACTAGTTCTTGGATCCTAGTACAGTTAGATCTCAAAAAACCCATCAAAATTCATGTATGACTTGCCTCCACAGGACAAAGAAATTAAAAGATATAAATTACTAAAATCTAACCAATTGGGAGCACGATAAAAGAATTTATAAATACTTAGAGTCGGATAAATAAAAAATAGAAAGACAATATGAAAATCAGCATGTTTTATGATCATAGGCATGATAGAGGGTGTTATAGTCACAATCACATCATTTACCCATGTAATGGATTGTTCTTTGAAAAGTCAAGAACAACCCGACCTTCAATTGATTTCTGGATAAAATATGATGCATACTAGGCAAAAACAAACATAATCATCTCCTCAAGAGACTAGTACTGGTCAAACAAGCATTGTCTCATCACTAGCCTTGTCCAGAGCAACCAATAGTGGTCGCTAAAAGTTGTTGCTTCTAGGCTTGACTCCAAAGTCCACACAAAATATCTTTCTTTGGAAAACCAACAATATGAAAAGCCTCACTAGATCACAATAAATTTGAAAAGATAGTGTGACAGTCATGGAGATGACCAAAATCCAAAAATTACCAGAAATGACTATGAAAGCTCAAAACTAGATGAACATGAATTACCTCCCCTAGGATCAAATTGAGTGGTTGAGGGACTTCTTGAGGGTGAGTTGGGAAGATTTAGATCTTCTCGTACGTCCTTGGGTCTCCAGGACATGTGTAAAAAACTATGACACCAAGCACCTTGACCATCTTAAATCACACGTCCAAAATGGAATGGATCTAGAGTAGTCAAATTTTAGATTTATAACCCGATATTCAGGCCTCCAAAACTATTATATGGGGTCTGATGTAATAGATCAGGGTCGAACCATAGGGACAAGGTTGGTAAGTGTTACAAACGTAGAGCCTTAAACTAAAATATACCAAACAAAGAGGTAGATTAAGATGGTGTTCCCTAAGGAATGATGTAACTCCAAACAAGGTAATAAAAACAAAGGAAAGAAAACAAAACAAATGAATAAGATCAAATGAAAAATATGTAACCAATGTATGGATGGGAACTTGGATTGGGTTTCACCGATTAAGATCTCTCACTAACATGCAATACTCACACCCCTTTGTGTACCCTTAGTAAGATTACAAGAAATCATCAAATATGTCTATTCCCTCCTATCTCAAGCTTAGGATAGATCTAGATTATAAGGTTGTCTCTCTCTCGAGAAGGCAAACAAACAATCACAAGCAAACCATATGCTCATTACCTTCAGCATTTCAACATTTTCATACGTTCATGCAACTCTATAACACTTACACAACATTAATACTACTCTTTCAAGACATTAACAATTATACATTACAAGATGGTAGCTAATGATGCACGTTCAGTGTTAAGAACAAGAGTATAGAGATAATCTTTGATAAGAGTATATATATTCAAAGGGTGCAAGTATATACATGTTGGGAGAGCCTTAGTGGATACTCCCAACCCAAGTAAGGTGTTTAGCCTGACATGTTAACGGTAAGCATAACGATGTTACAAAAGTGTAGATACATCAAGAATAATGAAGAAGGGGAAGGTACAATGTGAGGGAGATGATATATCTAAAGAAGGAAGGAGGTGATACACCAACTGTACTTCTTCATATCTACATGTGGTATGGGTGCGGAAGATGACAGCTCCTTCTCTTGAAGAAGAGGATGGCGAGTCTTCTCTCTCCTCTATCTTTCAGATTTGGAGATCTAAGACCAATGGAGATAAATGAGGATGGCTCTGGAGTTGGACAACACTTTTTCGGTCTTGACGATCTGACCCCCTTTGTATGTGTGAGGTTGGGCCTATTTATAGGCGCTGCCCACTGACTTAAGACCAACATTACAGTCAAGATTGGTCTTCACGGTCGCGACCCATGTCACAAATGAGACTATCATCTTGGTTGATGCTTTTGTCTCGAGCACGTATCTTGTAGAGATTACTCCTGATGTTCTGATCGTGACTTTGTTGGTGATGACAACGTCTTGGTCACGTCCTATCTTGGTCACAACAATGTTTGGGCATTCATGTCAGTCTTCATCTAGAACCACACATTGCAGTCGCGATTACTATGATGTTGTCCTACCATGGTCATGACCTATATGTAACGGTTTGCCTTGCCTGGGTCAACACACATATTTGGTATGATCAGGATGAATATGTTATCTGCATGAGACAAGCAAGGGCATCAAGTCAAACCCAAAATATGTTCAAGGACATTGAAAATAGACAGAAAAGTACATAAAGGGATTTCCTTATAGAAATAAAATATTAGCAAAAAGTTCATAAAATAACATGTTATCAACTCCCCAAACATAGAATATAGCCAGTCCTCAGACTAATAAATATAATCAAAACATCAAGAGGTGAGTTATAGCCATTTTATTTTTAATAATCACACCATTACCAAATTATTCCATCCTTACAACAAAACTTTACTGATAGGTTTGGTTCATGTCCTGAAATTCTATCTCCCCCTTTATTTGCAAAGTTGCTTGACTTTATACCCCTATTCACCACTGCCTTTTGTAGTAAAGGAATCTCCCTTACAATGACCTCCCTACCTTAGGTTCTGAGCTATACTCATCAATAGTTCCTACAAAGGGTATCTTTCACACCCTACCTTTGTTTTTGGGTTGAGCCTAGGCTATTGTGCTGGGGTAGGTTGGTCTTTTTAGTGTGTCCCTACATTCCTTAGTTTGCATCAACCATGATGCTGTCATAAGATAGTGTTTCCCGATAGGGCCCTAATATAGTGTCAAGTGGTTGTATGAGGTTCACTTTAAAATGCAGGTGCGTAAAACTTGGCTTCCAGATCCCACTTTTAGGTATGACATATCTGCATTCATGAGTCCAACAATACACAAGCCATGTCGATTCCTTTGACATCTTTCTAGGAAAAGCTCTCATAATTTTATTTCTTTTGGCCTTTCATTTTTCTCTCAGGCTTGGGGAAAGGGTTAGCGAGATTTCTAGGTGACCAAGACTCTTTTAGTTCCAATGCGGGGACATTTGAAACTGGAAGGGGTAGTTGCATCTGTCTTGTGAGAGGTGTAAACTTTCATCTAGTACCGCCAGGATAGGGTGATTTTTTGGGAGTGTGGCCGGTAAAGTCCTCCTTGTTTCTAGGGCTTCCAAAGATTCATGATTCTTCTTTCACCTTGCATAATATTTTGCTGCAAGAATGGAGTAAGATTGTATTGTTGTGCCTATTTCTTTTTATGTGAATTAGTAGCTCATTTGCATCACTCTAGTAATGATTACGCTAACATGTATCCGGAAGAAAAGCAAGTTTTTAAGAAAAGTGGAGTTTGAGTAGCATTGGGAGATATTAAAACTTATACGCTATAACAAAAGTTTATTCAAAATTTTCAATTTGTTAAAATTTTGTTTTTCCTACTATGCAGAGGTAAAAGTAAGAGTAAAAGTAAGAGTTTGTACAAGTGGAACTTAAGTGGAAAATTTCACCTCTCATTCTAATTTATAAATCCTCCCCCAAACTTCGCATTCACTCTATCCTGGAGTCTTAAAAGTCAAGGTGTAGGTATAAATGGGCTTATTTTATTTTTGTTGGTTTTTAGTGATTGCACATTTTGAATGTAACAACATGTCTGTGTAGCCTCCTTGGAGAGCATGATATTTTTCATGTTGTAGGCTCTCGACTTTCATCTATCTTAGTGTCAGTGATTTCATCCAGGCTAAGAAATAGAAACCACAATTATTAGAGAGGTGCTTCTACCGTGGACTTCTATGGCAAAACTATGTTTGCTTGAAGTCCTTTGTCTTCAAAATATTATACCCCTTCCCATGCTTGTGTATCATTTCAATGATTGCTTCAACACATGTGACTGCCTTTTCTTTAGTTGGCATCTTTGGTGTAGTCATGTTTGTGCATTTGGTCAACACAAAGGCTGAATCTGAGCTATTGTAAAGTATGGCAGTCTTTGCTTCAATGTTGACTACAAGAAGTGTCCATTGGTTATCATGCAGTATAGGTAAGAAGATGAAATTTGGAAGAGAGGTTATTAGACTCTACTTCTAGCCATCTTTTTCTCCAGACTCTTTGTTCTTTAGAATGTTATCGACAAGTAAGAAATGTGCCATATGTGTGTTAGGCATGCTGTCACCTAGCAGAGACCGATACATAGACATCACACTTACTGCTAGGTACCCTCCTATTTTTAGAGTGTCTCAGAGGTCATCTCTGATGAAACATATGTTGTCTCACTCGAAGATAACATCGCCACAACTTCCATCTTATTTGAGCATTTCCATTATCAACAATAGTGAGTCCCAAGAGAGATCTTGGCATGCCCATTTGTTGAAATCAGCAAAGGAGGGCTCTATCTATCCAGGTGGCACATATGGGCGTATTTCAGGCATCTCCTCTTCCTTGAGTTCCCCTTCTTCAAGTTGGTCATCAATGGGTTCTTCTTGCTCTTTTTCTGTTGCGGGGTGACTTCTGGCTTCTCAACATCCTACAGTTGTTCTTTGGATGTCCACCCTACCTTCCAAACAGATGCGCTAGCAGGTTCAATAGGGTCGATCCACAAGGTTTGTAGCTTCTCCTACCAAGGCTTATTTTTTGGTAAAGGGATTCTCGTGTGCAACCCGTATGGTACATCATTGGGCGAAATTACGGGATCTTTGAAGAATCGCCGATCATAGATAACTTCCATGGCCAGCAAGCCATGCAGGTCTTCTAGATAAAGGTCTTCTAATGGAAAACCTTTGTTTATAGCTTGAATCATTCTTAGCACTGCAAAGGTGCAATCTCATGTGCCTGGATCCTCTTGAGAGACTTTGGTGGTTAGGGAAATTCATCCAGTTAGGTTTGTGTCAGTTTCCTACTAATTGGATAGCCCGTTGGAGATGAAGGGGTACCTTCAGGATGTTGCACACCTCCTTGTTTTTGAAGATCATTGAGGTGCTTTGTAGATCGCTGGAATAGAAGTTGTAGATGGTTATATGCCTATCATACAAGTCTATGACAATTAGCACCCATTGCTTTATAGTTTGTATTGGCAAGATGACGAACTTAGTTTCTCCCTCATGACTGCAACCTGCGTTTCTTTCATAGTGTCAAATTTATAATCCTCTTCATACATCATTGTTTCCAGATGAGTTGTACCATTAAAAATCGGTTGAATTTTATCAGGATGCAGGAATTCTTCCAGAAGTGTAGTACAAAGAACTTTGAATAGTGTTTTATGTACTTGTGCTCATTTCATAAATATTCCCCTAAAGTGCCATGTATTCAAAGATCTCCCTTTGTGATGATAGAGGGTGTCTGCTTCAGGGAGGTTGTCATGTAATATGTTTGCCAGGACATGACATCTCTACATGTAATTCTGGAGAGTGTTGACATATCCATTTTGGCAAATTTGTAGGGAAGAGGGGGTGCAACTACTACTTCTATTTCCTCAACCGGCGAACTCGGTCTCCTTTCATGTGCATCAACAAAGAAGGAGTTGAGACCAAATACATCATCATCCAAGGTTCCTTCATTATCCTGATATGCATTTGAGGTTGGTGCAATAGAAGTGGAGGCATGGTCTTTAGTAATCTTCTTCTCACTTGCCACTACGTGCATTTTGTTGTTAGTTGTCATTACTTTAATTGACTCTTCTATCAATTGATTTGCCACTAATGGTGACTCAAGAACTGCTTCATTCAGTGCTACCATTGTATCTACCATTGTTCCATTATAAACCCCATCTCGATGTTCGTTGCGTTCCCCAAAGTCTAGATAAAGCTCACACACATCCATAGATATACCCTGCTCATTAATGCATCATTGTAGCGTAGAGTCGTCAGTGAAATTGTCATACTTCTTGCTACTTTCTTCTTCTGGGTACTGTATTTTGACAACATGGGTGATCTCCAAGGAGTTGTCGGCTATGCGAGATGAGTTAAAATCAAACTCTAGTGCCAAGGTTTTTGTCTTGTTCCGGTAAGCACCTTTTGAATCTTTCAATTGAGGTTATTCCTCCCTTGCGGCAGGTTGCTCCCGCTGGGCAGGTTTCATATTTGCACTTTCACCCTTGGGTGCTGAGCATGAACCCACTCTGACTATGTCATTGTCATCATGATCAGGGCTGGAAGGGGTCGAGGAAGCTTGAGATGGGGATGGGATAGTCATGCGTTGTGACCTCTTTCTAGCTTTCCACTCTTTTAGTTCCTAGTATTCCACTTCCATCTCCTTTTACTCATCCTCTAAATGATGGCATTCTTTTTGTAGATCTTGCATTGCCTCTTCATACCCATTGCACATCATTTCCTTTTTAGTGTGTATTATCTCCCTTTATTTTTAAAAGTCAATTAGCTCTTCCGTTATCCCCTTGATGTATTTCATGACTTCATGCATGAAATTAGAAAGAGGTTTCATTCTTGCATCTACACTTTGTACCTGTGTGGTTAGTGCATGCATGCTAGAATTTATATAAAAATTAGTGTCAGAAAAGTTTTGCAGTTGTGCCCACATGGCATCAAAATGATACCCTAAAACATCATTGAAACCTGACAGTTGTTTTCATTCGGCTATTGATGTTGTTGGCGATGCTACTAATGCTCTAGGGACTTTTTGTGAAGGCTAAGTGGATTCTTCTTGCACACTCGCCCACACTATGCCTGCTTCTTGTTCAATATTTGTTGCTCGTACGTCGATTGATGCTTCAGGCTGCATGGGTACCTCGAGCACTACTTTGACCGTAGGAGGGGTGGTGGTGGGATTGGAGGCCTCAGGGCCATGGCTTGGTTTCTTTGTTGCTTTAGGGGCCTTTCCTTGCGTGTTAGAAAGGGCACTCTATGTAGCAATCATATTAAGTATTATGACCGTCATAGTAGGAGGGGAAGGTGGAGGGAAAAACCCTTCATCATTGTGACATGTTTGGTCTTATATGGGTATCTATTTTTCCACCTCTATTCTTCCTGGAGGGACATATGACGCCTTGTCATTGCACTTTCTGATCACCAGTTTCTTCCTTTTTACTGGATTGTGATGTTTTGTTTCTAATGTTGTATCTGGTATATGTTTGATGCTGGTAGGTGATTGCGGATCTGCAACTCTTCTGATTGCACTCGAGTGCATTTTTTTACCTCCTCTCTGATGGGACATAGGTTGTGGGCTTAATAATATGCCATTTTGGGAAGGAGGAGTAGCATCTTGGAGTAGGATTTCGAGTAGAAGAGCTTCTCTTTCTTTTACACTATTATACCAACAGTTATCAACTACTTGATATTTATCTTCACATACCCTTTCATTTCCTTATATCTTCTCAACTGCTCAACTGGTAGGAAGTAGGAGGCAATTTAGGTTATTTTCCCTCCAATGCAGAGATCTTTTATCATTCTGGAGTCTTATCCCACAATAGTTGATAGTTTCTCAATTAGAAGCCTTCCTATGTAGACTGGCCTCATATTCAACATTGAACAAATGAGGAATGGATCTCCTTTTGACACTCCACCTATCTCAAATCTTGTAAAGATTGTGTTTGTTGTATCTTCTGTATTACTCTGATAAAGCATGAAGAGAGTTGTGTTGCCTTAGAGTACATTGCACTGTGTGCAGGCTCTCATGTTTGCTTCTCCCACGTCTTGTGGCTTCTATACCCAATTTTGGTCTTCTCACCCTACACAGTCAAATAGGATTTGGCTTCCTCATCGTTGTCTATGAATATTTTGTTTAAAATCACCTCTGTCACATAATATTCCTTCCCTCCCATTCTCGCATGTAGCTTGAACTCTCCCCCTGCTCCTCTTCTTTCCTTGTTATCGACAAGGACAACTTCAATAGAGGAGATGAACTCGATAGTAAGTTTAGTTAGAGGGATTGTCTTAGCTGAGCCGACGCGGTGCAAGTTCTCTCCTCTAATGAAAACCATCACTCTATCATGGATCCCTAGATTTTTGAAATCTTTGACATCAATGTACCTTGTAGGCTTGAACACCTTGGTCCTCCTAATCAACACATAGTTAGATATCTGTACTTGGTCCCTTAGCACGAAATTTGTAGACATTTCTACTGTTTTTGCCTTGACACTTGGTTTTTTTGCTACACTAGATCCATCTTCTTGACTCTGGGCATTTGAGTCAGCCTTCACATCCTTCTTCAATTTCTCAGTTTTGGTTTCTACTTACACAACTGCCTTTCTCTTCCCCTTCTTCTTAGACTCTTCTTCAAGCTTATATTTAGAAGTATATGTATCTACAGTCCCTGGGACTCCTCAGATTCCTCGGATGTCCTGTGTTCTAGGATATATTCATACTTCTTCATTAACTCTAGGTGGAGTTTCTTATCTGAAGACAAGTTAGGGTGGTCATTTAGTGCCTTGGTAAGTTTTTTGAGGGCCAGTGTTGCCCCTTTCAGAGAAGTCACCTTCTTGGTCAAGGTGTCAGTCGTGGAAGTCAACATTATGCAATTTTTAGCAATACGGGGATGTCAGGAATTTTGATAGTCAATATTGCACATCATAGTAATGGCTATTTAGGTACATAATTGTTATTGTTCTTAGTGTATTGGTCAATATAGAGATTGAGGCATGAGACTTTCATGACCACAACGTCATGGCATGGGTGTGTCACGTAGAAACTTAAATGAAAATGTGGGAATCCATCGACCGAAATGATTGTCACGACCTAAACGATCGGAACAACTATCGTGGTCATGGCATGCGTGCAACCAAAATCTGGGTTGCCTGACTCAGTAGAAAAGCTTCCTTGTCACAAACTCAAATACATTCACAGAGCTTGGGGGAAACCAGGTGGAAAGGAGATCAGTTGGAGAGACAGAGGGGCTGTGGAAGAGAGAAGAGGTGAAGGTGCATGATTGTGGGGTTCAAAACCACTATGATTGCGATGAGTGTCACAACCGTGATGGGGGTCCATCCAAAAGGTCTATCATGATCATGAGGAGCGTCGTGACCTTGATGAATGTCACGATCATGATCATTGCGACCATGATACCATATGGAGAGATGGAGTGGACAATGAAGCAAGAGGTAGAGAGGGTGGGAGGTAAGTGTTGGGGTTGAAACCATGACAAATGAAACATCGTATAGCAACAATGACCACAGTCGAAGCGCGTGAAGTCTAAGGGTCGTAACTAGGGTTTTGGTAGCAAAACGAGATGGAGGATGACGATTGGAAGCCAGGATCAAAGTGAAATGATCCGAGAGTTGGGAAGAAGAAAGAAAGAAGGTATGAATAAGATAAAGCTGCTTCAGAAAGATAAAAGTGAGCATGGGTACCTTTTTGAGCTAGAGAGGGAGAAAATGGCGAGTTGGAGGCGAGTATGTTGGGTGTTCGTCATTGAGGTGGTTTCTGTAGCAGTCTTCTTAGGCTCTAGCTTCATCATCGATCACTCCATGATCCCTTAATGATTCTTTGATAGGTTCCTTTAGAGTGGTGGTGTGAGAGAAATAAAGAGGGCAAAAGGAAATCACTATTACTAAACATCCCTCTTTTATATCTGAAGGGTGTCGTAACTGTGACTGACATCGCGACCGTGACCGTGATGGGCATAGCGACTGTAACATTAGACCAATGAAGTAGTTGTCTCAACCACATCTGGTGTTGTGATTAAGATACAAACAAGCATATTTCGATTGAAACAAGGAATGTTAAGAGCAATTATTCATGTTTTGAATTTAAATAACACATGTACTCATATTAATGTAAATGAAATCATAACAATAGATATGGAGTTTCAAAATTGACTATCTATCTTAGGGAAATTCAATATTTCTTAAAACATAGAAGTCTAAATTTTATACTAACTAATATGTACACAATTTCAATTTAGTGGAAAAGGGCAGGAAGCATTGCAAAATTTGAGAAAAGTAGTAAATCCTTGGCTTGCCTCCCAAGAAGTGCTAATTTAAAGTCTTTAGCTTGAATTTTCTGATAAGCATCCTCAGGACTCTTCAGGTGGTACTGGTTGTGGTTCCTCTATGTCCAATTCTGATCTTCTAACAAAAGCTTCATCTAACTAATTTTTTTTTACTATGTGTCCATTCACCTTAAAGGTACTAGTTGTGATGAACTGAACTTTTGGCTTAATTTGAGGACAAAATATCTTTTAAGGTATGTAGGATTTGATGGAGTGCTCTTTTGAAACCTTTAATCTCCAATAACATATTGGAATTCACATGTTGAGTTAAATTTGGAGTTCCAGTACTTGGCAAAGTTTGAATGTTGATTGATGTTGATATTATGATTAAGATCCCTAAGTTCATGCCTTTTTGGAATATTTAATTGGATGACCAAGCAACAGAGTTTTGACACAAATTTTGAATAGGAAGTACCTTGGGTTGTATTAAAGTTGGGGTTAAAGTTTAACAATGTTTTGAGGTTCCTAGAAGAAGACATTGTGATTTGAAGTTGGTGAAATAACACATGTATTAGTGACTTTAGAAATAGATCTAGTAATTTTATGGCCTAAGTTTGATACAGTGTGCGCTTAGTAGAAGTGCTACGGATCATCCAAGTAAAAGGTCTTTTTTCATCTCTTGGATGACATCCGACCATGTAGAGGTTGTCATCTAACGTGCAATTACACATTGAATACCGTTAGCGACCACACCATGTCGTGGTGTCCTTAGTTCGTGGCCCTAATTGGGGAAACTGATTAGACAGTTAGCCTCGCCTCCTTGAGCAAGCCTGTAATGACTCTCGTTTTGTGACTTTTAGAAGTTTGTAGATGGAGGACGACCCTCTCCTCTCTATATCTTCTCCATCACCTATCACATGTAGTGTGAACAATTCAGTAGTAGATTTTGAAGGTGAATTCGAGGAGTATACATGAGTGGAATTGAAGGAGAAGGTCAGAAGAAGCTTCCTTTTGTTTGTTGGCATGGACCACTGTGAAGGTCTGGGGGTTGATGAATGCCAATTGACTACAAATGAAGGCTATGCTTAGAGGGAAGATATTCATACACCTTTCACCCTGGGAGATTCACCTTTAGACTTCCCCTTCTCCATCACAATCCATCAAGAATGGAGAAACTGACCTTGAGCGCCTAATCGAGCCTTGCTTGCTTGTCAGAGCAGCACCTTGCGGCTGTGGCGCTTGAAAGCAGGATTGTGAGTGCGAGCGATGCTACGGTTCCAAAAGTAGGTTCCAGCAGACTCCTGAAACCATGTGGAGGAGCCACCATAGCAGTGGATGTGAGGAAATAGGTGCTCGACTGACGACATACAACCAGGACCAAGAAACGGCAACCTAGCGGAGAAGGGGATATGCAGCCTAATCGGGAGACTGGAGCATCCAATTAGGTCCACTTGGCCTAGCAATAGCCTAAGGAGGGAGAAGTGGGCACCTATCGCTCACTGAAATAGAGTGGCAGCGACCCTCATGCTCGCCCAGAATAGAGCTTCCCTCAAGCCAGTGCTAGGTAAAGACCCCAATTGTGCGATGCCGAGAAAGAAAGAAGGAGAGGAGAGTGGGTGAACTGGCCGATCTAAACCATACTGGGTCCAGGTGTGAACTGGCTAGGTTGAAGCTGAACTTGGCGGCCAGCAAGTGAAGTTGTGCCCCCACATGGACATGTGGCAACCTTTGATTGGCCACAAAAGGTAAAAATTCAATAAATTGTTAGATCCTGTAAAATTCCTAGTAATTAGCTTCGTTGTCAAAAAAATACAAACTATACACAAAAATTCTTAGATAATGAGTAGAATAAAATGGAACCATCTTTTCAGTCTTTTGATGCTTTAATAATAGTGATATCATGTAAGACATGTTATACTTATTTCATGGATAATAAATATCAAACGATGGTCTAAAATTATGACAATATGTCAGTAAATCCATATTCATGTGTATAATCCATTTAAGGTCAGTTCTTGTGATGTTGATTCACAAAATCACATAATTTTCTTTATATGTCTAATTTGGGCTAATAACCCTAATTAATGCATAATAATTAGAAATATGCTCACAAAATCCTAGAAATTACAAAGTAAGCTCATATCAGTATATGGAACCTCAGTTATAATTATGAGACCACGATGATGCACATAATTCATGTTATATAAAGATGACTCTTAATACATAAGATGTAACCCTAATTTGACTAATGAATGTGACATAATGTACATATGTTCACATAATGATGGAAAACATGATTATCAGTTAATGAGTAAATAATTAGGAATATGACACCTGTAAGGTAATTTCAAGAAGATAAGACAAGTAATAATGATGTGATATCATAAGACTAAGTGAAACCCTAATGGACACAATTAGGGTTAATATGAGATGTAAGATGATGAGAAGTTGATTATAGTATATGATCTTGTCTTAATCATGTTTAACAAAGAAATAAATGACATGATGAATATGTGATAGTATATTCATGACCAAGGTATTCCATTACCTCTTACTTGGCTTATTATACAATATGCTTGTGTTGCATGTGTAGTAAAATACTTGGTATATTATATTGGATGAAATGATTGTTGTTGCATGATATGTTTCTTGATTTTGCATACTTATGGCTATGAACACATGAAACATAATATATCTGTTCCATTATATGAAAGCACTAATTTGCTTTGGTAGCATAGTGCTGGAAAGTGATCATTCTCTTTGGTAGCAAATCATGTTATTCAATGATCTAACTCTTTGGTAGTAGATCATAAGGACTTACATCTCAAACTCTTTAGTAGATGAGATGATGCATTATTCCCTCAGGTGGCAAATGCATGGATGATATAATGGAAAATATGCCTAAATGATATGTGTTCTCTTTTGCTAATAAACATCTCTACTCAAGTATATGTTTTTTGTTATATTTCTTTATAACTGTCAAGTATTAGTTATATATTATTGCCAAGATATGATGAGAGGTATATAAAAGACAAGTAGGCGTACTCAGTACAATATTCTTGAATATTGTGCTGACATGTACCACATGCAATCTTTTTTTAAGGTTGTGGACATATGATCTTGAAGATCCAAGATAGTTGTGAGTTTTGTGACGAGCTGATGTACAGGTCGACCTGTTGTCTTAAGATCATTTTGTTTAATGGTACTAGATGTATATGTATAAGCTTGATGTTCAATATGTAATATCAAATGTTGTAACAATTCATGTTATAATTATATGTTGAATGGTGAACATATGTTGTATGGTTTTATTATTGTTCATGTGCATGTGCTACCGATTATTTCCTTCTGTCTTCCTCTAATTTTCTTATTTTTAGCCTAGTGTGTGGTGTTTAAATTGGGATTCTTCACTACTACATAAATGTATTATAACATCACATTTAAAGGCTTCAGTTGCATATAGCAACTGACGCCTAATCATTACAACGTCGGTTAAAAAATGAAACCGACATCTATCTGTGAAGGGCGACCAGACACGGGTATCACTTTTTACTTAGCATCGGTTAGCAAATAACAAACCGACGCTAAAAATTGATCACCAAATCCAATTTTTCGAGAGAAAAAAATTACCTCCAAAATTTAACATTTAGCGTCGGTTATTAACAAAGAAACTGACGACTAAAGTTTTTCTAAAAAATAGAAATTTGACCAATTTTTGTCGTCAGTTTTCTTATAGTCAGTGATGCCGGTGTTTTCACGTGTTTAACCGCAAAAATTTCCATCACCATATAGCGTCAGTTTTTACAAGAAAACCGACGACTATGGTCTTAATTCGAGAACATTTATTTTTGTCGGCATATATATATAGACGTCTATTTTTCTGGTTTGAACTAATGACTATAATCGAATATAAGTGTTGGTTTGTTGTTGTTAACCGACGGTGATAGTTTTCAGCGGCGGTTGCTTCTAATAACCGACGCCTATGGTTAACTTAACAACACCCACGCGAGCTAGACTTCCCCCTTTCCTTCTATTTCATTCATTCTCTGATTGAGGGTTTTAGCCTCCGGTGATTCCTCTCCTCACCGCCGCTAGCTGCTCCTGTGCCGCCGCTCGCCTCTGCCGCCACCGTTTGCTAGTGCTCCGGCTGCTGCTCTCTAGGCCGGCCTCCGCCACGAAGGCCCTCTCTGCTCACCGCCCGCCACCCTCCATCTCTACTCACCCTCTCTGCTTGTCAGCCCCTCTGTGCTCGCCGACGCCCTAGCTACCACCGTTCTCTTCTGCCGTCATGCCTTCTCTACACCTGTGGTCGGTGCCGCCGCTCTATAGAGCTCCTCGCCTGCTCGCTGCTCGCACCTACTGCTCTCTAGGCTGGATGCGGCTCTCCTAGGCCTGCTCCCTACGTGCTCTACTCCCTGCTCTCCAGAGCTGCTTCGACCACAGCTCCTGCGCACCTATTTGCCACTGGTGCCGCCACGAAGGCCTTCTTCCTCCTCTTCTTCCTCCACCCTCAAGGTACCCTGCTCCTACCCGACCACCATTGGCTGGTCAGATTCTCATTAATATTGCCAATAATGTAGGAAATGAATGCTAGCTCCAATTATAGACATATTAATGTATATGGTTTTGATTAGAAAAATGCATAGATTGTGAATAAAATATACTTAAAGCTGTATTATTCTTCTTATTACAAAGGTATAGTTAGTACATGAATATTAGTTGATTATTCAAGAAAACCCTAGTTTGATGAGCATGTTGTTAATAATGTTAATTATGAATTTTTATATATTTTGATGTCAGTATATAATTATGCGATCCCAACATCTTAAATTGAATTAGAATGATTTCAATGAATTAAAGGGTTTTAAAGTTCATAATCATGTACATGCAGAAATAGGGTTATTAAACCAATGGTTATAACATAGTATGATCTTAATCTGATCTGGATGTTCATAATAACATAGTATGTTAAGTATGATGATTAGGGCTACATATAATGTCTAGTAAAGATTTCTAGCCCTTTTGTTATTAGGGTAATTTTTATACATGTTTGAGTAAATTAGGGTTCTAATCTACCCTTTTGTCCTATATTTGATGCTAATTGTGCATATATGTTGAGTTTGGGACTTTAGTGATGGACTTTGTCCTAAGTTGTTACTTTTTCATATAATATGAACTCTAGTCTCATCTATCCTATATTGGAAATCCGTAGTACATTGATGTAATATCAACTAAGGGCCCAAGGTCAACCCCACCCTCCCCCCCTTTTCTATATTATCAATGAGCTTCATCTTACTCTTACATAAGAATTTTTTTTCTTAATCTCTTATACATCACTATATTTAAGGTTAGTCTGTCTACTAGAGTGTGGGGATTAACCATGTTGCCTGTAGTTTATAACATTGCATTGTGAATTATTGCATGTTTGAAACTATTGATTTCTTGATTTATTATTTAATAATGCTCTATAGATTAGGATTAACCATGTTGCCTATAGTTTATATACATTTATTATATATAAGAATGACAACACGTGTATTTGTTGGCCTAGAAACCCATCCAAGATTTACTCATTAGGAGTAAATCTTGGATTGTCCCCAGTTTGGGACTGTTCTTGAACACCTAATCTCACTTAGGATGTAAGTGTATAATGTGTATTGGGTTTTCAAGAAAATTTCGGCAGCATTTCCCCGTTTGTTCTCTAAGTACATATGTACTTGGAGAACAATGGGGAAATGCTGCCGAAATTTTCTTGAAAACCCAATACACATTATACACTTACTAGTGAGATTAGGTGTTCAACAATGGGATAGGTGGTACACATTTATTATATATAAGAATGACAACACATGTATTTGTTGGCCTAGAAACCCGTCTAAGATTTACTCATTAGGAGTAAATCTTGGATAGTCCCCGGTTTGGGACTTTTTTGAACACCTAATCTCACTTAGGATGTTTTAACCATTAATTATATATAAGACCTTAAACCCTAAAGTTTTAACCATAAACCCTAATCTTTTAACCCCAGACCCTAATCTTGTTCTAATATATACTTGTTTTCTCTTTGATCATAGAATGGATAGATCATGGATGTCCATTCCAAATCACTGACCCCCGAGTTTATTTCTGGTCTTGACCAGTTTATTAGATTTGCTGAGGAACATAGGAAACAACCTGGAGATAGGTTCTACAGTCCATGTAGGCATTGCGGTAACAACTTGAAAGTCAGCACTAGTGACGAAATCAAAAGTCATGTCATGTGCAACAGGATTGTACAAGGCTATACAGAATGGCACTGGCATGGAGAGATTTCAAACTTGAAATCAGTGGATATCCATAGCAGTGTTTGTGTGGAAAAAGAAATTGCCTTCGATGACGTAGATGTGAACGAACCAGTTCCATTAGACATCGTTGATGTGATGTCGAATAGTTGTGGGGGAGATCACACCAATCCACCTCCCATTTTTAGAAACATTGTGCATGATGCTGAGATACCGTTATACAAAGGTTGTAAGTTTACGAAGCTTAGCGCTATGTTGAGATTGTATAAACTGAAAGATAACAATCGATGGAGCGACAAAAGCTTCACGTCATTGTTGTCTTTGTTAAAAGAAATTCTTCCTGAAGGAAACGAGCTACCAATCTCAACATACCGGTTAAAGAAATTGTTGTGCCCAATGGGAATGGAGGCCAAGAAGATACACGCATGCCTGAATGATTGTGTATTATTTCAAAAGGACTATGTGGATTTGAAAGATTGTCAAAAATCTGGTGCGTCAAGGTATAAATTGACGACTTTGGGGGAGTCCAAAACTGGTTCTCCTGCCAAGGTGATGTGGCATCTACCTATAATACCACGGTTTCAACACTTGTTTGCCAATCCTATAGATGCGAAGAATTTGAGGTGGCTTGCAGATGTTAAGAAAAATAATGATGGGATCCTACGACATGCGTCTGATTCCCCACAATGGAAGAAGATTGATTTATTGTACCCTAAATTTGGTGAAGAAGATAGGAATCTAAGACTTGGGATTTGTACAGATGGGATGAATCCGTACGGGACATTGAGCAGCCAACATAGCACTTGGCCAGTTATGCTTTCTATATACAATCTTCCTCCCTGGTTGTGAATGAAAAATAAGTACGTTATGCTGTCGTCTTTGATATCGGACCCTAAACAACCTGGAAATGATATCGACATTTATCTTGAACCTATGATTGATGACTTGAAGAAGCTCTGGGGTGAAGGTGTGATGACCTATGATGCTTCACGAAGAGAGACATTTTGTTTACACGCTATGTTGTTTTTCACTGTGAATGACTTTCCAACATATGTGAATTTGTCTGGATATAGTGCCAAAGGATCCAAAGTGTGTCCTATATCTTAGTCATAGAAGGTTTCTTCCAAAATGTCATCCGTATCGTAGGTTGTGCAAAGCATTCAATGGACAGAATGAGGAACAGAGTGCACCTAAACCTATACCAGGGGAGGATGTTTATGAATGAGTAAAAGACATCACCAATGAATTTGGTAAGAGATTACAATGTATGATGACCACACAGAGTGAAAAGTCTTTATTCAAGAAGAAGTCAATATTTTGGGATCTTTCTTATTGGAGTTCTTTGACAGTCAGGTATTGTATCGATGTCATGCACGTTGAGAAAAATATATGTGATAGCGTCATTGGTATTCTGTTGAATATACCAGGTAAGACTAAAGATGGGATAAAATCCAGAATGGACCTAGGTGAAATGGGAATAAGGACAGAATTAACAGAAGTAGTTAGTAGCGATCGGAGAATATACTTACCTCCTACTTGTTACACGTTGTCTAGAAAGGAGAAGAAATCTTTTTGTGAATTCTTGGTAAATGTTAAGGTGCCACATGGTTACTCATCCAACATCCATACATTGGTATCAATGAAAGATCTGAAGTTGATAGGTCTTAAATCTCATGATTGTCACACTCTAATGCAACAAATATTGCCCATGGCAATTCAATCTATATTTCCGAAGCATGTACGGTTTGCAATCACCAGACCTTGTTTCTTTTTCAATAGTCTATGCAGCAAAGTTATTGACCCTGATACTCTCGATAAATTGCAAAGATAAGTGGTTGTTACCCTATGTCAGCTTGAGATGTATTTTCCTCCTTCGTTCTTTGATATCATGGTACATCTTGTTGTCCACTTGACTAGGGAAGTGAAAATGTTTGGACCAATTTTCTTAAATTGGATGTATCCATTTGAACGGTGCATAAGTATTTTTAAAGGTGATGCTCGAAACTATTATCGGCCTGAAGGGAGTATTATTGAGGGTTTTGTGGTGAGAGAGGTTATGGATTTTTGCAATGACTTTTTGAGTGCTAATGACGCTCCTGTGAATGACAAGAATATTGAGGAGCATTTTGGCAAATGAATTTTGGGATCACGGGTGAAAGTAATCAGCCGTGATCAGTTGGAGCAAGGTCACTTGTATATTTTACACAACATCGACGAAGTGAGTGTTTATATCGAGGAACATACCAATTTCATCAAGAGACAATATCTTTGATCCAATTCAATGTGGATTGCTAGAGAGCATAACAAGACATTTATTAAGTGGTTTGAAGATAAAGTCTTACATCAACTATCTCAAACACCAGATAATCTTACTGAAACCATCAAATGCCTTGCCTTTAAACCAAAATTGAATGTTATGTCTTATGAAGGGTTTGACATAAATGGATTCTTGTATTACACAAAGCATCAAGATGATAAGAGTGGCGTCCAAAACGATGGGGTCACCCTTCAAGCGTCTTCATTGTTTTTTGCAAGTGCAAAGGATAAGAGTCCACGTGAATCTAAAATGTCATATTACGGTGTCATTGAACACATATGGGAGTTTAACTATGTAGATTTCAGAATTCTACTCTTTAAATGTAATTGGGTTGACAACAACAAAGGAGTTATAGTGGCTGAATTGGGTTTCACGTTAGTGAACTTTGAAAAGATTGGCGAGAATGGTGAACCATTCATATTGGCATCACAGGCAAAACACGTATTTTATATCGATGATCCTGAAAATGATAAATGGTCGATTGTTCTTCATGGTAAAAGACAGTTCATTGAAGATCCTATAGATGAAGAAGAGTACTATGATAAGTATGATGACTCCAGTCCATTCTCAGTTGGGTTGCCAACACCACCAAACATTGAAGATGGGGATCACAATGACTTGTATGTTCGTGGGGATCACAATGAAGGATTGTTAATTGATAAAAGATCACAATATTAGAGGCATGAATGTTTATATTTTTCATATGTTTTATTTTTCTGAATGTGAACTTTACAATTTGAACTTTACAATGTGAATGTGGACTTTACAATGCGAATTACTTTACAATGTGAATGTGAACTTTACAATGTGAATTACTTTACAATGTGAATGTGAACTTTACAATGTGAATGTGAACTTTATAATGTGAATTACTTTACAATGTGAATGTGTACTTTATACTATGAACTTTACGATTAGTGTTACTTTACAATGTGAAATTTATAATTTGAATGTGAACTTTCAGATGGCTGAGCATTCCCATGATGACTGTGCTGATGATCACCGTGAGGGTGAGGATGTGCTTGCGCCACCTGACAATGTAAGTTTTAAGAATATATCCCTTAGGTTTCTATCTATATGTTCATTTATAATTATATTATGTAAGTGTGTTTTTTTATCAAATTTTAGGTTGGTGATGTACCCCCTAAAGAAATTACAGCACTTGATGAGCAGCAAAAGAAAATTGAGAAAGTGAGGGGCATCAAAATGATGAACAAGTTAATACAGCAAAGGGGCAATGGACCCAAATTGGCTGTGGATTTCAATCATGCATGAAATCCATATGGAGTGAACCACAACTCATTTGTGTCATATCTTGGGGTTCTTACTCGCAGCCATTGCAGTCCTATCCTAGAATCCTGGCATAAAGTTCCTAAGGGGAAGAAAGACCATATATGGAAGGAACTATGCGTGAGTTATTATTATTTGTAATTCTATTTGTGTAGATTACTAATTTTTAGGATACTAGTTCATAGCAATTCTATTTAATTTGCAGAGCATATTTGATCTGGATGAAAAGCTGCATCGTAAATGTGTGATGCAACGCTGTGGGAGGGTCCTAAGGAACTATAGGACCAATCTCACCCGATATTACATACGCGATGCTGATAAGAGGTTGTTGATTGATTTCCAATTCTAGACATTGATCACTATTTCACAACTCTACACAACTATTTTTTGTTTGTATTCTCTTTAAAAATAAATTTAGGTAGAAGGAAGCCACAAAGCAATGGAACTACCTGGACCCCAAAGACTGGGAGGCATTTTTTACCCAAAGAAAAACAGATGAATTCAAGGTATTAAGCGCCTCTCCCAATTTAATTAATATACGTTTTTATGTATTCACCTATTCAAGATTAACCTTTAGTGTTACTAACTAAATCAATGTGCTAACTAACTAGGCCCTCAGTGAGGTGCAAAGAGCAAGGCATTCACTGAATGTGTATGACCACACAATGGGTCCAAGAGGATATGCATGCATTTTCCAAAGACTACATGTTGAGTTTGCTCAACCTACTACTACTCAGGAGACTATAGAGTCCTCTACTACTGCTCCTGCACCTCTGCCTCGCCATGCTATGTGGATAGCTGGGAGGCAAAACAAGAAGGGAGACATACTAAAGCCCGCAACTGCTGAGGTGGCTGCAAAAATGGTAAAAATCAACTCTTATAGCAATTGATCGATATTGATTATTGTTATGTTTAATTACTTACTAATTTTTGTTGATGGTGATTAGCGGGAGATGCACAAGCAGAGGAAGGAAGGCAAGTTCATCCCTTAGGGCACAAGGGATGAACTGACAGTTGCTCTGGGAAACCTAGAGCATCCTGGACGTGTTAGGGGTGCAGGCGCTGGTGTGGGCATCAAAGCATTCTTTGGGCCATCCCAGCACAAACCTATCCTGAAAGCGGGACTTTCAAAAGCTGAGGTAACCTATTCTCTTATTTTAGAATGTTATTGTGAAAGGTAATTCAATAATCAGAAGCTAGCATTTCTTTTATCCATGTATAGGTAGATTCGTTAATTAATAGGAAAGTCAAGGAAGTACTTGATCAGAGACTCCATGAAGCAATTAGCAAGTGGTAGGCATCGCAGACTGCCACTCAGACAGTACCTGTGGCGGGCCACTCTTCTCCTACTGCTCGTACTGTAGAGGTTGGGAGTAATCCTATAGACCCACCACCTAGCACGTCCTCTGTAAGTATTTTTATGACATAATAGCTAGTCTGTTCAAGATGATATGTTTGTGTATATATGTATATAACATTCTTTACATAAATTTGTAGGGATTGAAGCCATGCCGACTAAAAAGTCAAGAATATATCATTGCAGAGGCGTCGGCTTACCCACCCCTTAAAGGGTGCATGTTTCATGGGTATCTGAAATGATTTTATCGTGCGTATAATGCAAGTGCACGCGTCAATGTAGTATAGGCCCTTGTGAGGCCTGAGTCGAACTCAGGGACACTAAATTATCGGTAGACTACTACTAACTACTCGCAATCAGCTAGACCAATAAAAAGGTTATGAGAGTTGTTGTGAAATAAAAGAGAATAAAATAAAACAAAGCAATCGATTACATGTTTAGTTTAATCAATTGAAGTGGAGATCTTTAGGATTCCAGTTTCACCGTGGGTTGTCATTGTATGAATTTCCACATAGTTACTCAGGTTCATCTCTCAATCCGGGTAGTGGCCTGTAGTCAGAATTGTTCACTGTCTTGATACAATTCACTACCTAGGTCTAGGTCAGTTCCACCGTCGTAGTAACCTATACCCTAAACTAGGTGCATTAGAATCAACCTCTGGGTTTCCACCATTAACCGTACATCACCTTGTTCAAGGGATTTGTTAATTAATGTGAAGCTCATGGTTCAGATACTTAACTGGAAACACAGGGGTTTTCAAAAGAGAGGTATAAATACGACCACTCGGGGTTGTGACATCCAAAACATAACCCAAATCCTTAATATCCAATCCAAGCATAGTTTCTAGATTTCTCAAAATAAAAGTATTAGTAGAACCAGAATCAAAGAGTGCTTTTACATTTTGTCCCATGACTTCCAGCAAGCCTACATAGTTATTCCATATCAGAAAGATATTACATGGTCTAAAAGGAAAAACTCTATGGATTATTACCCTCGATCAACTTATTAGCATTCACCTGAGCTTCTTCATTGTCGATGGCGAACACTCTAGCTTGTCTCCTCTCTCCAGCTGGAGGTGCTCCGACTGGTGCTCCTACTGGGGGTGCTACAACTACTGGCTGTGCTTCCACAGGCTATGACCCCAAAGGTCCTCTTGGGTCAGGCTGAGGGCAGTTGGTGATGAAGTGTCCTTCTTGTTGACATATGAAACACACCTTCTTCTCAAAGCGACACTTCCCAGGATGTGCCCGTCCACAGGTGCGACACTGCTGGAGGTGACCACGGGGCTTTCCTTTGTGCCCATGCTTGTTCTTGTTGTGGTTGTGTCCTTATCCCTTCTTGTGTTCATTCCTCTTCCCTTGATCTCCTTCAGTGAAACCCAAGAACCCTTTGGACTAGTTCTGTGTAGGCATCACTGTCCTTTCCATGTCCAAGGCAGTGTTGTAGGCTTCAGAGAAGGTCTTTGGCTTACTAGCCATCACATGAGGCTTGATGGCAGGGTGAAGACGTTCAAAAATGTGGTCCACCCTCCTCTCTTCATCCAACATGTGTCCAAAACGTTCCAGGAGGTGGAACCTACGACCAAAGTCCGCAACTGAAGAGCTTCCCTGAATCATGCTAGTGAACTGTCTTTCTTTCTCCTTCTTTGCTGAGATGGGGAGGAATCTGGCGGTGAAGATGGTCTTGAAGTCAGTCCACACCATCGGTTCCTCACTTAAGTCTCTTCCCGTGATATGGTTCTCCCACCATATCTTGGCTGCACCCTCCAAAAGGTGAGTAGCAAACAAAACCTTCTTATTTGGATGTACCTTGAGCAAACGATAACCATTCTCGACTGCAAGCAGCCAAGCTTCGGCCTTGTCGACCACTTCAGACTTGTCTTCTTCCCAGAACTTCTCGACATTCAGCCTGAGGAAGTCTAGGATGGTAGCTCCAACTCGAGGACGGACAGGAAGTGGCTCACCATTCTCGGCCGTAGCTATGTCCCTAAGGGCCAGTGCACATATAGCTTCAGTCAGTTTCTTTTGTTGTTCCATCCAAACTGCATCTGTTGTATGAATCACCATGGTTGGTTCTTGACCACCAGGCTGGTCCTCCTCCATTAGGGTTTCCACTTCATGCACCTGGTACTCCTCATATTCTGGGCCTTCCCCTTGCTCTCAGTTGATGCTGGGCATTGGTTTAGGGTTGGGATCCTCATGTACAACTTCTTCAGGCCTCTTTCTCTTCTTAGAGGTCTCTCCACCATGGTTCCGCTTCCTCTTCTCAGAGGAGTCATTCTCCTTATGAGGTGGTCCACCACCACTGGTGGAAAAAGGGATAGCCACGACTTTGGTATGAGCCATCTACACACAAACAAACCCTTAGTTTATCTTTAAACTAATTATACTTATTTTGGTGACATCTTAATTATGTATCTTTTATTAATTTGGTGGAGGATCCCTTAGACCTTATCAACCTTAACCCATACCTCAAGAGGGTAAGGAAGAGAGAGAAACCCTAATCCTTAAAATCCTTAAGAGAACTTTGAGTTGAGAAGGGATGAACAAGAGGAGAGAGTCCTAAAGGTATCTTATTTCGAGTCATATCCTAAGACATTGGCCAGGCAGTCACACAATCCGGGAGTCCTCGTATTCTGAATAGAGGTGTGGAGGAAAATTTTGCCAGCCCCCGGAAGTGATCCTTTTCTAGACACCTCAGTCTTTCAGAAAATCCTCTAATAACTCCCTCGGTTCTATGGAATTTGTAAAATTTAATAATTATTAATGATTAGATGAAAAACCTACGCTATGATACCAATTGTAATGACCCCACCTCCTGGTAACCCCCAATTAAGGGAGACCCGAAGGTCAGAGCCATTAATCAATTAACACAATCAAAGGTTCAACATATAATCAACAATAATTATGAAATTCTACTAACTAAATTGGAATTGGGTACAAAATTAAAACTTTAATTACCTTTGAAAGAAATGTTGGAAATATATCTATCCAGAGCTGGAATTAGTCTATCTAATCCTCCTTGCAGTTTATTTCTTAATTTCATGATGTGTCACTTTACTATTTGTGCTTTCAGGACTACACCTAAAATGCCGACAAACAAAACGTCGGTCAGCAATTGCTGGTATGTGGAGGCAATCAAAATTTCACATTTGAGTCTAACAATATAAATATGGCAATCAAGATATTTAGCAAGTTAATGTACATTTTCCATGTGACATTCCCCACCGCTTTTGCCCTAACCCTGGAATTACCCCCTTTAGGGTTTCTCATTTGCCATTGACTTAAGTCCACCTTCTCAATCCTGAGCTTGGTACCTGGGAGTCACCTCTCATGGTGCTCCGTGTATCATAGACCACCTTCTCATTCCCGAGCTTGGTGTCTGGGGTCACCTCTCATGGTGCCCATTGGTCTACCCTCTTGGGCCTGACCTTTATGGCGTCTTCCATCAGGGTGGCATGTAGGTGTAGGAATACACATTTATATTAAATCGTGATAGTCATAGTCACTTTATAATTGCAATATGAACATCCAAACAATTTAGTTGCATTAAATGCGATTAAACATCCGGAAATCCATCAGGAAACTAAAGCGGTTATTCATAATTAACCACATACCTGATAAGCAGACTTGAATGCAGAAATAACCAATCAATCAAGAATCAAGCAAGCACGCACACACACAATTATTCCTGAAAAAGGCATCCAATTTCTCTATTATTAATCATGTCATCTTGATCCATAAATCCTAATTGTTTCCTAGGTTATTTGCCTTTTTAGGGTTTTGAGCAAAAATTAGGGTTCCACTTCATCTTTATTACTTTAAACCCTAATTTCACAAAATCACTTACAAACCCTAACTATTTCATTTTTCTTTTACAAACGATTCTAAATTCATCTTTTAGCAACATGAAACCCTAATTTCAGATTATGAGCACTTTTCTTTTCTTTTCTTCTAATTTAGGGTTTCTAAACATATTAATCAACATATTAGGTTAAAAACCCTAAACCTTGCAATTCTATCATCAAAATACGTTAAAAACCATCTCACTCATTAATCAAGTAATTCATGTTCGAATTAACTCCTTTGCAAGATCAAAACCATCTTTGATTAACAATTAGGCTTTTCCCTTTACAAATTAACTCTTTTTCCATCAAAATATGTACTTTTGCAAAATATACATATTTAGATATCCAAACCATTTTTAACGTATTCCTTGTATTTTTCTGATCATTGTTCATGAATCAATTTTCTTCATACGACTTTCCTAGCTCAAGATATGATGTTTTAGCAAGAAAACTCTTTTGTTGTCTATTTGTTTTTTTTAGAAAAAACCCAGGGCCGCTTGATCTATGGTCCGCGGATCCACTGAGGATCCAACGACCGTGGATACACGCGCCCTCAACCTTGAAAACAACAGAACTAAAGGATGGAAATGTCCTTACCTTGACTAAAGGCGCAGAGGGTTATTTCGGTAAAAGACCAGGTCTTTCTTCTTCTTCCTCACGTCAAGCACAGCTGGTGTGCGATGGTCAATCCAAGGGTTGACTCTTTGATTTGTTCGCCCATCGAGCGCGCCAAGAAGCCAGGAAGCTTCGTCTTCCTCCGTCGAAGTTGATCAGCAGTTTAATTGCCCACTGACACCGCGTCTTGATGCTTTCCGACTCACCGCACTCCGGCAAGGTTGGCCGCGGAGACAGGGGTATAGGTCAAGGTGGAAATTTCAATTGAAGGTACCTGCACGATCCTAGTGCTCTGCCGCAGAGCTTGGACCAGCAAAACGAGATGCTGATACCCTCTAATATCATCCCCTATATATAGGGTGAGAAGCAGGCTTGTGAGATTAGGCGTTTCCCAAAACCATAACCAATCCTAATAACATTAGGATGGAAACTTCACGATTTCCTCTCCTGAGTTCAACGGAGGCAACGCCATGCTGGCTTGTCCAATGGATCGCGAGAAAAAAAGGTGAGGAAATCTCCCTGGAACTAGCAGAGTCCCAGTCCGCTTGGGACTTAGAAGAAGGGCGCGTAGCATTGGATCTTGATGCAACGGATCTCATCATTTGCGTTCAAACAAAGGAAATATATATTTCTTTGAATTCAGAATTAATTCCCAAATCAAAGGTAACTTGCAAAATTAATATCTCCCAAACCATAACTCCTTTCTTTCTCAAATTTTAAGGGAACATTCCATTAATTATTTCCTAGATTTGTACGAAATTTGGGGAACAAAAAGCAATGGATGAGGAGGCTTCCTTCTCTCCCAAGTTATTCATTAATTTATTCAAAATTAATTGTTATTTCCTTTCCCTTTACCATTATCTTCTTATTTTGGGTCCCTCGGACCTCAAGAAATCTCAATGGCACGGATTCCCATATTGGGTATTATCTATTTGCCTTTATCTTCTTTTAATTATCAATTACTCATATTTCCCTTTTATTAATCAATTTCTTTTCCTTTTTAATTCTCTTGTCTTTTCAATTGGGCTTAATGACCAAAAAAGCCCACCATCAATCAATCAAGGCCTTTTCATACGAAATCCATTGCAAATAAAAGAAAAAGATTTCATTTATTCATTAAAAGACAATTACATCTTCCTTTACATATTCAAGAAATTGAGGTTATAACACAAAGTGCTTAATACTAGTACAAGTTTGTTTATGTCCTTCATTCATAAAATCCTTGAACTTTTCAAGAGTTTTTGACTTATGTTTCATTAAAAAAAATATCCATACCTACTGAAGTGATCAATGAAGGTAATGAAGTATTGATACCCACCTCTAGAAGTTGTTCTAAAAGGTCCACACACATCAATATGTATGAGTCCATATAGATCACTAGCCCTCTCATTGTTACCAGTGAAAGAGGTCTTAGCCATCTTTCTCTACAAACAAGATTCACATGTCTCTATTGATTCAAAATCAAACAAGTCCATATAACTATCTTTATGGAGTCTAGATAGCGATTCTCATTTATGTTCCCTTGATGACAACGATAAAGGTTTGTTTTGTTTGAGTTGGTGAGTTTTAGTCTTTTGGTATTAACGATATATAAATTTGTATTTAGATCTAACAAGTAAAGATCGTAAGACATTGGGGCATAGCCATAAAAGATCCCATATTTTGAAATTTAACATCAATCTTTTTTAATATGGAATTCAAATGCATCCTTGTCCAAAAAAGATACATAAATGATGTTTCTATTTATAGAAGGTACATAATAGCAGTTATTAACTCTATAACAAGCCATGTGGGAAGAATTATACTATAGGTTCCAACTACGAAAGCCGCAACTCTTGAACCATTAGCACCCTCGTAGTTCCACCTCGCCTTTTCCCAAAGGCCTTTTTCCTGTTAGATCATGCATATGAGAACATACGTGAGATCCACATCTAGTATCTAGTACCCATGATGATGAAGTAGATATGTTTATCTCAATAAAGTATATACCTAAAGTGGAGATCACCATCCCCATCTTCTTCTTCTTTAATGTCTTCAAGTACAAAGGATGAGATACTCTTATTTCTCCTTATCTTGAGTGTTGAAGATTTGGACTTGGGCTCAAACGCAGAACTCTTCTTGCTCTTGCTTTGATCCTTTGACTCAACTCCATCGATCATCATCACATGCTTGTCCTTCTTCAATTTTGCATCAACATGAATCAACATGGAAAGCAAGTTTGACATCTGTCCATCCATATTATTCACATGACAACAAGGAATAAAGCGGTTATATGATTTTTGCATAGTCTTCAGAATCATATCAGTGACCAACTCTTAGCTCAAGGTGATTCCTAGTTCTTTAAGATGATACACATGTCCAATCATATTGAGCACATGTTGTTCTACTGAGGTTCCCTTTGTCAGCTTAGAATGAAGTAGCCCCTTCATGATATTGTCCCTTTCTTGCTCTGTGAGACCAAGTGTCACCTTATTAAGATGTGTTACCATCTCAAGAACACTCATGTCATCACATTGATCATGCAACTCATAGTTCATGCAACTAAGCATAAGGTACTTTATCTCTAAGGCATCATTTGCATGCTTCTACTAAGGATCCACATGTGCCCTAGGTGTATCAAGAACATGTATTTCTAGCACTAGTTTGTCAAGAACATAGAGCTTGCACTCTCCATTGAGAACCCTTCTCAAAGTCCAAAACCAATCATGGAAACTTCTCTCATTAAGTTTGTCCTTCTTCAGGATCAATCGCAATTTGGATTTTCCCATCATTAGATTCTACAAGAGAAAATTTACATTTGTCAAAAACCCTTTTTGATTGATTTGATTTGAAAATTTGACGATATGAATTAGGTATTTAATTATTATCTCTCCCATTATTTTATTCAAATTGATAGCCCAAAATATCATCTGGAATACTGCAACATACTATTCTAGTGTGCTAGATCCAAGGTAATTTAAATGTGGCCCGATCAATACCACAAAACACAGTCAATCATCAAGGTAGGCAACTCTTGCCAATTTCATCTTATGGAATTTTGGATAGCTGATATGCCATAATCATCAGCATGCCATTGGGCCCCAACACTCTGAGAATTAGTAGTCAAGCCTGACCCAAATGTAGACACGATAATAATGTACCCCACTGAGGAGGAACCTACATTATTATTGTCACACTTCCGATTCTCTTGTCAAGCTCCATCAATGCTGCAGCTAAACAGGCAATTTTCAAAACCAAGGAAAGCTGGAAGCTCGTAGAATATTTCAATCAAACCATTATGCCCTCTTGGGACTGCTCCAAAAGCTTTCCTGAGGCCCTCCTTCCCTTCAAGACTGTCATCCTTCATTGGGAAAAGAAGAAACGCGAGAAGAAGCTGAGCTTAAAGAAATCAATTGTCTCTAAATTAGACAACTGCCAGGGTACAGATAGCCTCAATCCAAGTATTACTAACGATCTTCTGTCTATCAACCTGCAAGAGCAACACTCTAAAATTCTCCACGAAGAAGAGATGGACTGGCAACAGAAGGAGCATATCCACTGGCTCAAGTGTGGCGATGGCAACACAAATTTCTATCATTCTTATGTCAAGGCCCGTCGACACTTTGTTAAAGTCAGTCATCTACGGAAAGATGATGGTGAATGGGTGGAGAGCCCCGATGCTCTGAAAGCCCTTGTCCTAAACCACTTTCAGAACCTCATGGCCCAACCAGCGACACCCGTCACAAATTCCCGGGCTATCTCCAACTACCCCAGTACCTTCAAGCTTCTGACCTCCCAGGCCAGCAATTTCATAGCGAGAATGCCCGACCATGATGAAATTCGGAGAACTGTCTTCCTCATGGGACCGTCCAAAGCACCAGTCCCTGATGGAGTATACACCAACTTCTTATAGAGTCAATGGAATACAGTAGGTCATTCAGTCATGATCATGACGCAAAAAGCTTTCAATAGCGGTCGTGTTGATGCCAATCTTGCAGAATCCCATATGATTCTAATTCCTAAAATGAAACAACCGCAAAGCTGCTCGGACCTTCGTTCGATATCTCTCAATAATTCTTGCTTTAGACTTCTATCCAAGATTCTTGTAGAACGCATAAAGCCTCACCTTCCAGATTGGATATCTGCAAACCAACCAAGCTTCATCCCTGGTAGAAACATCAGCGATAATAATTTACTTGTACAGGAGGTCATTCACTCAATGAAACAAAAACATTCGGGAAAGAAGTCAGTGGCAATGAAGCTCGATCTGTCTAAAGCTTACGACAGAATGAACTGGAACTTTATCAAGAATACTCTCACCAAGACAGGCCTTCCTCATATCACCGCGTCTCTTATCATGGATATCATCACCTCGGGCAGCACTTCAATTCTCTGGGAAGGCATCCCCTTACCAGCCTTCAAGACAACAAGGGGTGTTCTCCAAGGGTACCCCTTAGTCCATATGTCTTTGTCCTCTGCATGGAGAGGCTCTCACAGGCAATTAACGCAGCAGTGTCTCACAACAAATGGAAGCCGATTAGGCTTACAAGGCACGACACCCCCCTATCACACGTCCTCTTCACAGACGACATTCTTCTTATGGCTGAAGCGAACCAACCTCAAGCTCTAAACATCCTTGAGGTACTCAATACCTTCAGCTTCGTCTCTGGACAGGTTCTCTCAAAAGAGAAATCAAAGTGTTTCTTCACCACCAATACCACATGCAGTGAAGAGCGCACCTTCTGTCAGGCCATCAGAATCCAAAGTACGAACGGCCTGGGCAGATACCTGGGGGTTCCCATTCTTCATCATCAGGTCAACAAGACTACACATCAATACATTTCCACCACTATCAGAGAGCGTATGTCAAGATGGGCAGCTCACCACCTCTCCCTGGCAGGCCGAATCACTCTGGCCAAGGCTACTATACAAGCCATTCCATCTTACACAAATGCAATCAGTCCGACTTTCTCCATCTCTATGCGACGAAATCAACAAACATATCAAGAATTTTATCTGGTCAGGTGGGAGGGAACAAAAGAAACTATCCCTGGTCTCTTGGAAAAAGGTTACTGAACCTAAGTATAATGGCGGCTTAGGCATAAAGAATGCTCGCGATCAAAACAAGGCTTTAATGCTCAAGAATGTGTGGAGCTTCTTGAATAACCATCAGGCCCCTTGGGTCAGAATAATGAGGGAGAAATATATGTGGGGAACACGGGCAATCAACAAGCCTTGTTCGTCAGCCTGGAGCTTCATAAAATGCAATTTGTCAGAAGTATCTTCTGTATGCTACAAAACGATCAATGATGGAGAAGGCACAAATGGTTGGTTCGACAAATGGATCAATGGTAAGTCAGTAATCGACATCACTCCCAACTGGCCTATTCCACATGAACTCAAATATATGGAGGTCAAGTCTATGCATATGGATTGTGGTGAATGGGACACCTCGTTCATCAATGCTTTCATGCCCCCAGAAGTCCAACTTATCATCCACTACATTCCCCCTCCCTCAATCCACCCTAAATCGGATGGTTGGGTCTGGCCGCATGATACCCACGGGAACCTCACGGCTAAGGCTGCCTATAGCTGGATCAAAGAGGGAGATCACCCCGAGGACACCAATGATTGAATCTGGAAGTCTATCTGGAAAATGAAATCGCCGGAGAAACTTAAAACCTTTGCATGGCTCCTTCAACACAAGGCTCTGCTGACTAATACAGAGAAGAGTAGAAGACATCTGGATGTGGACACTATCTTCCCTATTTGTAATAACTGTGAGGACACCATACTCCACTGCTTGCGTGACTTCCCCCATAGAAAAGATACCTGGAAAGCCCTCCAAGCTCTGGCTGCATCGTTCCATCTCTCTGAAACAAAATGGATCAGATGGATTGTTTCCCAGCCACAGGTGGACCATAAAACGGCAATCTTGCACCTTGTGGCAAGTTGGCACCTCTGGAGGTCAAGGAACTCTTTCATTCACGAGCGAAAAATCCCAAATGCACAAGTCCATAGCACTTTCATCCAAGAACGAATGAGGACCATCATCCATGCCATGGAGGCCAGCAATGTGGTTGAACCGACTCCAATTACAAGCTTCAGTAGACCCCCTGTGGTCGATCTTATTATCTTCGTTGATGAAGCTTATCATGCCCAAACTTGGGAAGCCGGTATAGGCACCCATGCCGTAAACAACCAAGGCAAATTTTGTAGACTTGAAGGTATTCATGTCCATGCCACCTCACCTCTACAAGATGAGCTTATGGTTGTGGTTACTGCATCCACTATATGCATGCACAACAACATCAGGACGGCCATCATTCTCACTGACTCTAGCTCTTTGGTGAAGCTAGTGAGCCAGACTGTCTGCAACTCACTGAGTCTCCAACATCTTTGGAGGAAATTCCATGTCAACAAAGCTAGCCTTGACCATTTAATGGTAATGTATGTCCCTAGGGACCTCAATAAGGCACCCGACAAACTTGCAAAAATATCCTTATCTACCCGTACTTTACTTTCTTCTTTCTGTAATAGGCCGGCCTGGCCGGAGTATGAACTAGATGTTAATTTCTCTGTTCTTTGGCCTGTTCTAGAGCACAGGATGAATAAAACTTAAGCTCTAGGTTTCACACAAAAAAAGATAGATGTCGCACCATGAAGAGGCATAACCTACACTTAGTCGAACAAGCTTTTCATGTGTGTTACTTTTAGAAAGCATCTAAGACTTGATATTTTAATTGAGGGAGTTTGTATAAATACATATACTTTATCCAATCACCACATATATAGTAGTTATCAAATACATGCTATATCCCACCATGAGAACATGCAATAAACAAAAGTGATGGTTATGTCCAGCCTAATGTAATTCCTTGGAGCCACAATGCATCTAGAACTACATCACATGAAGAAACCTATTTTTGATGAAGATCAATGCTTGCCAATAAGGTTGATTGGTTCAACTCTTAAAATAATTGGCTCACCTCTTGGCCAGTTGTTAGATCATCTCATTGGTCATCTGGTTCTGTTGGACCACCATCTACATGCTCCTCGATCTGATCATTTGGGTCCACCAAGTAGTCAGTTCGGCTCATCCATCTATTCCTTTTTGGTCCTCCATCTTGTTCTCTCATTTTTGGGACGTCAACTTCTTCATGATAAAAGAAAATTAAACTATCCTACTATAACAGGATTATAGTAAAACATCGAGTTACATTTGAGGGGAGAAAAGGTTGGAAAGAAATAACTTTACATTGTGAAGACAAGATAGAGGCTCAGTTCGCAAAGCAAGATAAAAGGATAGACCAACCACACACAACTATTCATAGATAATTGGGGTTATTGACAATAACCATGCTAAACATCCACCATCAATACTACATTTAGGGTGACACATGTAAATTGCATATATATAAATCATATATAAATTAGTTTGGGATTATTGTGGTATTTTATTGGACATATATTATTTGCATTTCAAGAAATAATAAAATGACAAAATCAAAATCCTATTATATTGATTATCCCATAATATAGTAAATTGATGTTGATTCTGATGCCACTATTGGGAAATATGGCTTCAAAGTAGGCAGTGGAAACAAAAAAATTATCTACCATATTTCCCATGAGTCAATAGATTGCATCAATAACTATATCTGACAAGGATGGTTTTGAGGATATACCTGGTCCTGGAGTAAGGCTGGTGACAATCATCATCTTCATAGTTGTGCAAACCAGACTCCTACTTGTACTGGGACTCGTCTGATTACTCCTCCACAGACACCAGACTCAAATGTCATCTTCTGCAACAACTCCTCTCGTCACAAATTTCCTGTTAATGATGACCTCCTAGAGGAAGATAACAACCTCCCACCTCTAAAGAAATCCACATAGACCACCTAGAACTCATGTTGTCCTTCTAGAACCAATAGGAAGGAGTCATTCCTTCCATTGGCATAATAGTCTCCAACTTGTACTCCCACAATAATGATCTTAGTTGTTCTCTCCATTGATATCCCTCCCTAGTCGGGTACGACTTGCTTGGGCTCTCTTAGTTACCACAACTAGAGAGGACAAAAGTTGTTGGAGCCATTGATTCTCATTTGTCTGTGTTGCGTTATGAGAAGCCTCTAATACCCCTTTATTTATAGTAGATGACAAGGTCAGGGTTCCCAGTCGATGCGGGAGTGGAAGGGACCAGAAGATCTTAGACTTTCACAACCTACGACCTTCCAAATGGCCATCTGGAACACCATATGATCTTCTGGAATGCAAGATGGTCATCTTACAATGCTGGATGACCATTTTGCAATTTCCCAATCACACACAAAATTGGCAGTTCTTTTCCAATTAAAATTACATATTAAATCCTTGCACAACAAGTAATGTGCAAACGAAACAAACTTGGAAATATCTAGATCCTTCCCTCGACCGAATTGGGCCATCTGGCCCATGCAAGATGACCATCTCGTTCACCCAGAAGGTTGTCTAGTGACCCGAGACATGCTGGTTGGTTCCATCCAAAGAGAATTTCATTTCGAATCATTCTAATACTTCAAACGCCCATCTCAACCATTGAGACGACCGTTTATCACTCTTGATGGCCGTGTCATGCCATGAGACAGGCACTGCAGTCAGGATGCTTATTGTGTGAATCAAGTATCTAAACATTTTAGAAACTAATTCATCTATCATTCAATGTCAAACTCCTCTTCTAGGTCGAGACTTATGTGTGTGACCCTATAGGTCCCCTATTATGTTGACATTGAATGTCCATAACAACTTATGAAATTACAAGCAATGAGAGGTTCCTAGTCTCACATCGATGCTACCCAAGTAAATGGAAAGTTGGAGAACAACTTCAACCTACAATCTAGGTATGGTGTTATAATGTTTGTATAGTTCCTTTGTCACTGATGTTCAGAAGCGAGGCATGGAGCAATCATCCTCTTCATCATTCAATCTTGTATATGAACTAAGAGAAGACTGTCTGAGATATATGTAAGCTCAGTATCACATATTGACTCATGTGTGCATGGGCAATGTGTTTCTTAGTCTTGCTAATCATGAGGCCTAGTACATCAAACTCCCATAGGAGGGAAAAATTTCATTTCTATCATTCATAGTCTATCTCAATGTGTCAAAGTCACTCAAGCATCACCTTCATAACAACCCATGTTTTGGGGCTGCGTTTGATGATGTCAGAGCGTACCCAATGACATGTGATGAGGGCAATGATTTCATGTCTAAGAATTACAACCACCACCATCATTGTGACAACTGACTATGACTTCCATGATGATGGCTTCCATGTGTCAGTCTCATGGTGGGTCTGTCCGATACACTATTCTCTAACATGTATCTATGTGATTTGTCTGATATTGCCATATCATGAATAATGAGATTCTATCACCAACTAACTCATACTCTGGTGTTATGTGTTATTGTTATCCATCAACCTTCCACAATAACAATCGATCATGGAAATAATGAGAATATGTATATGTACTCTTAATATCCGTATGATCTGATGTCCCCAAGTCTAATACTTGAACACATACATCATTGTGTAGTATTATTCTCAAGACATTTATAATGTTACATCATTATCTCATTACTGAATTAAACAAAATAAATTGGAAGCTTGCCTTTATTTATAATTAAATAATATATGAGTTATGCCATTACAATCATCATATGACTGGATCTCTCGGCATACATACCAACAATATCATCATCACTCATACTAATGCCCATAGGATTTTAGCATTAGAGAAAGCACTCCAAAAACATATTAATACCATGGATCTAGGATAACTTTGCTACTTCTTGGGAATAGATGCTACATTCTTGTCAGAAAAATTACTTATCTCAATGGAAGTATGACCTCAAACTATAAAAATATTCTAGTATGATTAATACAAACTATGTTTCTTCACATATGGGTCATCAGAACAAAATTATGTCTCATTCTTCTATTTTGCTATTCACCTTGGTCCATTGGACTTCTGATTGTCATTGTAGAGGTGGATTGAGGATGAAACATGAGGCCTATGTTCTAATAGACCCCTCTTTTGATGGAATTATCCATCCAGACTCCTATTTTGAATTATCTTTGGAAAGGTAGTATACCTCTGAAGCAATAAAAGGAAAATGAGGACTAATGTGGCTTCTCTGATCACCATATCTAGGGCCTCCTTATATGTGGGCTTCAATTCTATCTAGGTAGCCAACTCTCCCCATAGTCCAACAAACTCAAAGAAGCTTTCTTCTGCCCTCTCATATAATGCATGTAGGTCTTCCTTGATGGGGACTTGGTCTAAACTCCAAGCATACCAGTAACGTATATAAAATACAAGCATGTTCCTATCTAAAACATTTACAAAATACCAAGTATAACTATATTGTCCTAAAATAAATATATGTTTCTAAACTTAGTGAATTTCCAAACAGTGGAGTAGAAGTTCCAAAAAAGTTTAAGCTTCTGGACCAATTGTCTTGATCATAGACGCGCAAACGATCAAAGTCAACCCCTAAGTTGACTCAGCTAGGCTGCTCGCGGGAGGTGAGCGCTCATGAGGTTGAAGATGAATGTGTGCCAAAAAGACAAACCTACCCTCATATGCCTATAGATCAGGCTCAACATAGAAGGGCAAAGACGTCCTTTTATCTATAATCCCAGCCGGCTGCAATGTGAATTTAAAAGGGGTAAGTTGTTGACGTGTCAATTAGTAATTGGTTAACATATGCTTTTCTTGCAAAAATCATAACTTTTGATACGAAGCTCCGATGAATAAAGTTAAAACTTGAAAGTTGCTTAGAAAAATATGAGGAACAAATAAAATTGGTTTGAGAACCTGAATCTATTCCTATTTGAAAAAGTGTGTTAATCTAATGAAAAGTGCTTATGTATTAGATTAAGAAACCCTAATTGGCCATATTGGTTAAGTTCATGTTTCTTAGTTGATGACATTGAGTGATTGCAACTTGTTGAATAGTTAATGATGAACTTGAACTGGATCTAGATGTTTCTTGCATGATTTAGGGTTTTTACCTCATATGAGAATGATTAAGCATTTAGAAACCCTAATTTAGGGTAAAAGTGGAGAAGATCATATTTAATTTGAAAATTGTGAAAATATATTGTTAATAGATGGTTCTAAGCTATTTTGAATATAAAAGTTCCTAATTGTGGGTAAATACCCTTAATATGGAAATTAGGGTTTTCTAATGGATAAAGGTGGAATTAATGATAAATAGAGTTCGTATGTGAATTAAATCATAATGAACTATGAATTGTTAATTTGAAAGGAACCAAAGATGATAATTGGGCCTAGTTGTCTTGTCATGAATTAAAAAGATAAAAAATGGTAGTTTTAATGAAAAAAGGGCATAATAGACTTAATGGACATTTAATTGTGCCTTTAATCCAAAATTAAGGTTATACGTTGTTAAAAGGTAACCTTAATATCTTTCATGAAGAGTAGATGAGATAATTAGGGTTTGAGAGTAATTGTATAAAATTAGGGTTTAAAATAGTAAAAATGAAGTGAAACCCTAATTGCGATGGAAACCCAAAAAGTGGACTAGAAACCCTAGGAAGCGAGCTAGGTTTAATCTATCTTCATGGGATGATCAATAATAGGAAAATTGTATGCATATTTCAGGATCTCTTTGTGTGCTTGCTTTCCTATTGGATTTCTTGCATTGATTGGATTAACTCTGTCTCAAATCATCCTGACATGTATGTGGTTAATTATGGTTAATCGCATTAGTTTCTTGAAGAGTTTCCCGAATGATTCATTGCATTGAATGCAACTTATCAATTTGGATGTTCATACTTGCAAATCATAAAGTCACTATGATTATCACAATAATAATAGAAGTGTGTATTCTCGCACCTACATTCCACCCTGATGGATGATGCCAAAAGGTCAAGCCCAGGAGGGAAGACCAATGGGCACCAAGAGTGGTGACCCCAAACACCAAGCTTGGGATTGAGAAGGTGGTCTTTATAGAATGACTAATGGGCACTATGAAGGGTGACCCCACACTCCAAGCTCGAGATTGAGAAGGTGTCCTTAAGTCATTAGCAAAAGAGAAACCCTAATGTGGGTATGCCAGGATTAGGGCAAAAGCGGTGGATAATGTCACATTGAAAGCGTAAATTGGCTTGTTAATTAACTTGATTGTGATATATAGATTGTTAGCCATATTTGCAAAATTTTGTTTGTCCCCACATACTGGCATATTCATTTATGCTGACCGATGTTTTGTTTGTCGGTGTTTTAGGTACAAGATTGAAAAGGACAAACAATAAAGTGGCATATGTGGAATTAAATAAGAATTAAAGTACAAAGGAGGATTAGTTATAATAGACACTAGATGTGGATAGAAGTAGATATCCAAGTTTTTGAAAAAGGTATGCAAAGTTTTATTTTATACCAGATTTCAGTTTAGTTTGGTAGATTTTCATAATTATTATTGATTATTTGTCAAACCTTTGATCATGTTAATTGGGATAACGACACTGACCTTTTGGTCTCCCTAAATTGGGGGTTACTGGGATGCGGGGTCGTTACATTTGGTATCAGAGCATAGGTTCCTCATTTAATCTCTAATAATTATTAAATTTTACAAACTTTATAGAACCCAAGGGAATTATTAGAGGATTTTCCGAAAGACAGAGGTGTCTAGAAAAGGATCACGTCCGGGGGTTAGCAAGATTTTCCTCCACACCGCTAGTCAGAATATGAGGACTCCCAGATTAGTGTGACTGCCTGGCCAATGTCTCAGGATTTGACTCAAAATAAGATACCTTTAGGACTCTCTCATCTTATTCATCCCTTCTCAACTCAAATGCTATTAAGGACCTTAAGGATTAGTGTTTTCTCTCTTTTCTTCACCCTCTTGAGGTATGGGTAAGGTTGATAAGTTTTAAGGAATCCTCTACCAAATTAATGAAAATCATGTAAACAAGATGTCATGGACATAAGCTTAATAGTTTAAGCGTAAACTAAAGAATAAATACATGCTTAGGTCGTATGACATGTGTTGTCATGCCCTCAGGAGAGACCTGAGGTTAGACCTTCTTGTCAGGAGGATGGGTAGAGAGAGTTAGTCTTGGAGGTAGAGACCTCCATTATAAGTATAGACTTGGCACATCCTTTGAGGATGATGCTAACCCTAACCCTAAGTGAAGGTTAGAGAGAGAGATGATAGGATGAGCTAGATGTCATGGTAGATCATGCTTTTACTTTGATACCCATGATGATATGAACCATGTGAGTTTGGATGACCTAGAGCCTTTGGAAACCCAACCCTGGGTAGGGTCATGCATGTTAGAGTGAAGGATAGCTCCTTCAATAATGATGTTAGTGAAGAACCTATGGAAACCCTATGGGCTTATGCGAGTAGGGCATAACATGCACCCCAAGTACATCAGTAGTGCGGGCAGTAGGTTGAAACCCAGGCCAGGAGAGTAGGTTGGATGGCTTATGAGGTAATCATAAGGATCTCTAGATATTCTTGAGCAAATATAAGTTTGAACATATGCTTCACCCATGTAGGGGTATGCTTGTGAGCTTGATCCACCTTCCTGGAGAGAGGACCTTTGGTAGTGAGGCTGTTTGTAGGGTTAGCTCTGGAGAGAGAGAGAGAGCAGGACCCAAGAAAGAGGGTTGGAAGCTTAGACTCCGAGATATGAGGAACAATGGGGAGTTGAGGATGATGCAACCTAAGTGGAAGGTTGTGGTTGCCTCAATCATGATCCCTGGATGCTGATGATATCCTGGTTGCCTTTAGAGGAACCAAACCCTAGAGAGAGGATGAGGCTGCGAGTACCAATGTTCCTATGGTATAGGTGTTCACCTTCTGAGTTATGAAGAAGAGTTCTGTGGACCATGAACATGTTTGGTAATAAGTTGTGAAGCCTTACACCTAGATGGTTGTCCTCGTGCAGGACTCAACTCTGAGGTGTTGCTCCAGTAAAAGGATAATAGAAGTGCATGCCATACCTTATACATGATTGGTTCAGAGGTTGAGCATGTAGTTGGACAACTGTTGCATAAAGTGGTGAACCTAGGGTTCCTAGTCCTAAGAGGGAAAGTGGTGTACCTGATGCTCATGATGAGATTTGAGTTTTTATAGATTCAAGCATGGTACTCCTCACGTTTAGAGGAAAAGGGAAACCCCTTAAGTTTAAGGTATGTTTGATGAACCCCTCACTGCTAAGTTGGTGACATGGGATGGTTTGTTCTTGGTCCAATGTTGAGGATGAGAACAAGTGTGGCCTAGTATGGTTTAGTATGTGGTTTTCTTATGCCTTAGTAGCTTTCTAGGGTTAAGCATGATCATGTGGATGTAAACCCTAGACATAAGCACGATTGTGACCTTTGTTATCAAGGTGTAGTTTTCTCCCATCCTGGGAGAGGGACCTTTTATACGGTGCATACCAGTTTTGTTGGTTTTGAGGTAACCTAAAGAGGTCTCATAGGATCTTGAGAAGATAAGTGGTAAGTACATAGTAAGAGAATGAACCTGTAGACCCATAAATAACCATCTCTAAGTGCATGTGGGTGAGTTACCATGGAGGTAACCGGTATGGGGCTTGACCAAGGTAGGCAGCTTGTCATGACCCCTATGAAAGGATGAAAGACAGACCATGAATGCAGAGAGAGATGATGGAGACTTGGGTAAGGTTCTAAGTTGGACATGTACTATGTTAGAATCCTAAGTCTATCCTAGGGTCAGGCGGGGATAAGGATGATGGAAGTAGGAGTTGCCTAATTCCCTAGTTGCACATGACCATAGGGTCGGAAGGTAACAACTGTCATTGTTTAAGGGCCATGGGTTAAGAGATTGATCACCTTCATGAACTCATGGGACCCAAAGGGAAGATGAGGAGGGCACTCTCTGGATTCATAAGGGAAGAGGGATGACCCCAAAAGTGTTGACACCCTATAGACCTAGAGGAGATGACCAAGGATTGTGTGGTGACCCAAGTGGGTTCAAGATCAGTTTTCCATGGAAGTAACTTTGATATCGAGATGATCGTGATGTAGAGACATATGTTGCACGTTTCAACTTATATTTGAAAGTGTATTGGCAATGTGGGATGTACCATATCTACTCTTGGAACAGGAAGAACTTTGTGTTTGGACGACTGCCAAATTCTTATTTCCTCTTGTTATGGGAGTGAGAGATAGGACAGTATGCATGCCATACACCAAGGATAAAGATGATGTGAGTTGGAACGTTGATATGAGGTATGAGGACAAAGATGATAACATACCCTTGTGGAGTAAATGATATGTGGATGGTTTGCAAACACTAAGAGTATTATGGTAGTCATCTTATGAGGATGTTTTTATCATGGGCTATGAGTTATACAAGGTTGAGTTCGAAAACCAAGAGAATGAGCTCAAAGTTTTCTTGATGAAGATAGACTTAGAGTTTGAGAGAAGATGGTAAGTGGAATACATGGAGGTGTATGTCTTTAACATTACCTAACACATAAGGATATGGGGTGGTAATGGATGCTTTGGTTGAGATGCAGCTGCCTAGTTTAGCTAGAGGCTAGAAGAGGTTGTTAGGTTAACCCTAAGTTTGAAAAAAAAGATAAGTTTGGCTAAAACTGAGATGTAACGAGATCGTTGATTGAGTTAGTGGTTGCTTAGTTAGACAGCCTAGGGCTTATCATGATAAAAGGATGGTTGAAGGACTTCAGATGCACTTCTCTAGAAAAGAAGATGATGAAACCCCGACTAGAGTGGTTTAGGGTTTCTGAGGAATCAATTTTGAGGAATCATGACATATAGGAGATCATGATTTTAAGATCATCATACACCATGGTACTAATAAGATAGTAAGTGACAGTAGTACTTTGGATGCCTAAGATGAAGTTGCAAGTGGCTTGTCGCCATGCATTCCATGAGGTGAAGGACGAACACTAGTAACCCACTAAGTTGGAATGAAGAGTCCCTGAGGGGGATTGGGAGTTGATCACTATGGATGTTGTGGTAAGTCTCCCCTAGACCAAGGAAGGTCAAGATGCAATATGGGTTATGGTAGATCACCTTACCTAGATGACATGAGAAAGAAAGAATACTATCAAGGGATGAATCTAGTGGAACTACATATGAGAGAGAGATGGTTCAACTGCACCATGATGTGAGTTCAAAAGTTCTTGAGTATAACCTAAAGATACACTTCCATAAGGTGGAAGTAGATACATGAAGAACTCGATGTTATTACAGTTTATCACCCCTAACTAATAATTAGTATAATCCAGACTAGAGGGTCTGATGAGAGCATGTGTGCTCATTCAGGATGATACATTGAGACAATTCTTGTCCTCTGTAAGATGTGATGATAACTAGCATAGCAAGTATGGGGATGTAAAGAAGCTCTATAAGGGAGGATGTGTCAGTCACCACATCATTAAGATGATGTTGGTGAATGGACCTCACAAAGGTCAGAAAAGGGCCATAGTGTGTGCATATGAAGTCACTTTGATCGTGCAATGGCTGAAAGAGAGCCCAGGGGTGACATGAATCGTGAGCTAATGCAAAGAAGACTGACATCTAGTTCACTGTGGGAGAGTATGTGATGTGAAATCCGACCCCTCTAAGTTATAGCTAAGAGAGTTGAGTCTCGACTGCATGGATCCATTTGAGATGGATTACTGGAGATGGTTATGTTTAGTCTACCCCTCAGGATAACGTGAAGTGTTCCATGAGTCCGATCTAGCACACTATGTGAGGTACCAATCCATGTGCTAAACCCTAAACCTATTCAACTTTATGAGAGGCTGAAATGTCCTGAGTCACCTATGAGGGTATGATATACCAAGGTGAGAGAGAAATCAGATGGAAGAATATGAGATAATGAAGGTTCTTGGGAAGCACATTGGAACGGGTCAGGCCACATGGCAGCCATGATGGACATAAGAAAGGCTTATCCTGTTTTTTTGTGTGCTTGGTGGAATTTTGAGGGAAAAATTCCTATAAGAGGGGAAGCATGTTACAACCCCAAATATTTTTTGGGTTCTTTGGATGAGAAATGTAATTTCTCCTATTAAAGATATTTGAACAAATAATGATATAATTTTTTTTGAATAAAAGGATTTTGTTTACAATAGCTTTGTTGGTTGTTTTGTGGGCTTTATTGGCTATTGGGCCCAATAACAAGGAAATTCAATTAGTAAATGAATAATTGAGAAATGGAGAAAAGAAAATTGTAGAATCCTCTACAAGGCAAGAGAATATTATCCAAAGGTGGATTTCATGCCTCTTGGATTCCTTGGGTTCCAAGGAGTCCAAAGTTGAAAGATAATGCAACAAGAGAGAGAAAATATCAATTAAATATTGCTTTATTAAAGGAAATATGAGATAATAATGATATTACAAGAAATATGTGGATATTTGGATAATGGACCCATCTTGGATGAGATTTCGTGTCCACATAGTTTCTAATGGAAAAAGGAATCAAAAAATCAAAAGAAAAATGAAAGATAAACAATTAATCAAGAATATTTGAAATAAAGAGAGATAATGCAATAAATAAGGATTACCCAATCTTCTTGGATCTTTTGCCTTGACTTCACCTTCGCCAAGGAGAAGCTTTCACCAAGGGATGCCTTCCCTTCTTCTTCTTCACCTCTCTTAGCCAAGAGAGAGAATATTCATCTTCATCTTCATGGTAGACATGAGAGATTGGGAGGTGGAAGATGTGAGAGCCTCAAAAGACATACATGTAGGACAATGTGGCGACTGATACCAAACTGACAGCATAATCGCACAACAATTATGCGGAATTAATCATTAACAATAGATTACCAAAAATCCCTAAAAATTAAAACCTTTTTGCCAAGAGATCCATTACCTGGAAACTCTTTTCATAAAGAACCAAAACATATATATACATCATGGTTCACTTGTACATACATTGTTTCATCATCTTGCAAGGATTTGAGATAACAATTGCTTTATTAAAAGATACACAAAAACAACATCATGTATCGAGGCATACTAGCTAAAATCTCAGATTGATTATAAAACTCTTTACACTCTATCTCCCAAAGGACCTGAGAGTAAAAAGATGACACATAGGACTCTATATCTACAAGACACGTAGCAACACACTCAACCTGAGTTTTTACTAATGTCCTTGATCCTATTGTCTTCTCTCTGTTGCACGGTCTCTACCTCCTCGTGCATGTCCACCTAAAAAGTTTTGGAACCCACAAGATGAGATAACTTGTCCCAGCGAGAGATATAACTCTCTGCTAACATTATTATTCTCATAGTTAAACTTTAATAAATGAGAGAAGAAGAAATCTATACTGAATTAAAGAAATACAATTTTTGGTTATATGTAGAGTAGAGTAGTCTCATCATCTTATTAGTTTAGATATATACAACTAAGCGATAGAAGATTTGATCACTTTTAAAAGGAATATGAAGAACATGTATAACTATTATAAACTAAACATTATAAAATTAAAGAAAGGCATCAACCGATGTTTCTGTATTTGGTCCTTAAACAAATACAATACACAATTGATTACATCTTTAAATATTCCATCTTATTATGCCCTACGAAGATGGGAATATACCTTTCATCTGCAACTGAGCACTGTGAAGTTAGCATCAGTACCATATAGGTCTATGGAAGATTTGAAATCCACAACCTCTCCTTTCTCAGGCAGTACGAGAGTGCTAGTGACATTATGAGACATTCCACATTTTAGCTAGCCTGGCGTATTGAGGCTCTTCACTATAGAGATACATCACGTAGCATGTTCTCTGTCCAAGGTATGACCTATAGTCAATCCTGCTTATATATATTGAGTCATAGCCTGCAACAATACTCTTCTAGGGTATGGGTTTACCACCAATCTCGATGTTGCATTAGAGCTACGTCCTACAACCACACTATTTTTAGGAAAATGGCTCAAAGCCATATCCTGGGGTTTGAAGGAAGCAAGGTAATACTCATCTTGCATCCTCACATATTCAAGAATATGCACTCCAAGTAAAAATCATTTCATCATTCAGCATATCCTGACACTAAATGATTCTATGGTCAGGGCAACTACATTTTTAGTCCACCTAAAAGATTCAGTGCATTACAACATCTTTTAGAATCAATCAAGTTACAAGCATGAATTATAGATAATTGCCATACAGAAAGGTGTAACATATTTTCAAGAGATCTTGTATGAATTGGTATATATCTGGTTACACTCATCCTGGGATCTCAGTCCCCTGAATACTTTATTCGGAATCTCATCCATTCACCATTATCATTATCATGATCAAATGCTTGGGTATCAAACCCTTAGTTCATTATTGAACAATATCACCTCTCATTAGGCTATAACCAACTCTAGGTCATCATACCCATATATAAATCATACTTGTTGTACAAGTATATCACATGGCTCACAAGGCCTTATATACTCTGTATTATACTAAATCATCATAGATCATACCTAGATGTGTTCATCATCTCGTAATACCTGCATGGTTAGGATTTCATATCAAATGCAATATCAAGAAAATATCAAGACCATGTCATAAAGACAATCATTCAAATTGCAACCCTCTCATAATTAGGGTTAAGGTTACCTCTTATAACTGATTTATTATTTTCAAGTTCATAATTATCAACCAACCCTATTTCACATTGTAACAGTCTATATTACTGCCATAAGTTTTCAAGCATACTACATTAAGTATCATCAACTTATTCTCAACATGAGATATTACCTTTCTTATGTGAGTAGTACTAGTTTCTCTCTCATCCTTACTATTGTATTGATTTCAACATACTTATTACATTGATTTTACCTTCAACTTATTAAAGAATAGTCATCTCATTACTTTCATGATGCATTCATTGATTATATTCAACTTGTATCGACCAACACTATTCAAGGTGTATTGGCCTAAACTCTACAAGGGGTATCAGACTACACTCTACAAGGTGTATCAACCTTCACTCTACAAGGTGTATCGACCTTCATTCCAACCTTTGTATTGACCTAGACACATCACTTGTGTCAGCCTAGACATATCACTTGTGTCAGCCAAAGCATGTCAAATGCTATCATTTTAGAGATGATTAAGTGTGGTATCGTTTGTTTGGTTCTTGAGGTATATCGGCCATAGCACATACTTGTGTGAGTTGGCCTTACTATCATCTTATGTATCAGCCACCCAACATCAAATTGGGTATCGACCACCTAACATCACTTAGGGTATCAGTCTCTTCATCAACATAGGGTATCAGACACTCAACATCAATTAAAGTATCGACCACCCCTTCAGCTTAGGGTATCTACCACTTAACATCATCTAAGGTATCAAACAACCCTTCATCTTAGGGTATCGGCCACTCAACCAACTAGGGTTTGAGTTGTATCGACTTAGGGTTAATCATATCGACCACCACGCTCAACCAACTGAACATGATTTCATACACTTCCTTCACTAGACATCTCTAGGTTATTACAAGCCAATATCATTAGAGGCATATCAATTTATACAATCTAGCTTATCGGTCTAGCTCCCTCTTCATCATATCAGATCAGCAACATATCATTTAGAACATCACAAGTCATGATGACCATCCATGTTATGGAGCAACCACAAGTGTTAACTTGGATATCTTATAGATATCGGCCTACCCTATTTTAGTAATTAGATAGAAAATTAAACAATTAAGAGAATAATAGTTCTACTCAAGAAATCAATCCAAAACAATAGGAGTTCATATGTATCAGATTCCATACTAATACCCTTGTATCGGATTAGGGTTTCCCACAAACCAATATTGGTTTGTGCATATCAGTTTCATCATCTTCATGCTCAAGCTCTTCATTCATAACTACTCTAGTTTAGGGGCAAAAACCCTATATATTCACTAGATCTCATAGAACCATCGTTCAAACAATAAATTCGAAGTAGAAAAGGAATCACCAAGTATTGCATGATAGAAGGTGAATAATATTAAAATTGGGTTCAAGTAATATAACCTAACTCAAGAACAACTCAAAAGATCCAAGCTTCAAAGCTCCACATTCCAAGGTTGAAGATAACTTTTCAAAAGTCCAAGAGTCAATCATAAAACGTCTCTATTAAAGGAGATACAATAGTTAGGAATTTATTGAATAAAGAAGAGAAGGAAAGAATCATGATCCAAGAAGCAAAATCTTTCCAAGGTTGAAGACGAACATGGATTCACCTTAGGCAAGATGCAAAGCCTTCCCTTTGTTCCTTTAGCTCCTAGGATTTTTTTCCATGTAGGAGATGGTAAAGGAATCGAAAGGTTTATTAGGAAGTGAAAAGAGAGGTATATATAGTTGAGGTTGATGAAAGAAAGTGTGTATAAGGTGTCATCACTATGTGCACTCAAGTGACACATGTCCATGCATGGTAACTTCATGCAACTACAATTATCTTGCCATGCAAAACTCTTGAGGATAATTCATGGATAAGATCTTGACCATTTGGGTATCTTTCTTAGCAAGATATCATCACCCATTCTTGCTTTATGTGCAAACTGATATAACTTTTGCAATGAACTTGCAAACTGATAGGCTTCACCTACTTGAGGTTCTTAGCACGTCATGATCACCTTCAAAGGTTAACAAACTGATATGGGACCTCTTCTATGGCTTCCAAGTCAATAGGAACTCCCATATACTCCTCAAAACTCGATACAACCTCATCTAGGGTTCAAGGTACTCAACATTTCTTTGGTTCTTTCACCACAAAAAGTGTTATCATCCTACCAAGACTCAAACAAGGAACCCCCTTCTTTCTCTTACCACTAGTTGATGCTAAGAGAGAGAAGGAACATTTTAGAGGTGATAATTTGCACATAAACCCCCTTAATTGGGTAAATTGAAAATCTTACCAAAGTTATCATATAAGGCACAAATAGTTTGCAAATAATTTTAAAATTGAGAAATAAACTCTTCTCAAGTCTTAATTACTTTTCAAAAGATTAAGGCATGGTTCTAAGCAACTTACTTAAGAAAATCTTTTAGGGTTATCCCAAGACTTAGGTTACGGGTGTTACAAGTTATCAACCCCTAACAAGGATATCATCCCCGAAATCTCAAGAGAAAAGAGAAGGGTACTTCCACCTCATCTCTTCCTCTAGCTCCCATGTGGCTTCTTCAACACCACGATGATGCCAAATAACTTTTACAAGCACTATGCCTTTCTTTTTCAACTTCTTGACTCTTCTATCAAGAATCAACACTAGACCTTCCACATAAGATATATACTCATCTAATTCTACCTCTATAGGTTGTAATACAAGCTCTATATCAGGGTGACATTTTCTAAGCATAGATACATGAAACACTAGATGTAGTCTATGCAACTCAGGTGGAAGTTCCAACTTATAGGCTACCTTTCCAACATGTGCTATCATCAAATAAGGTCCAATGAATCTAGGAGTCAACTTACCCTTCTTCCCAAATCTGAGAACACCTTCCCAAGGAGAGACCTTGAGATGCACTCTGTCTCCAACTTGGAATTCTAAAGGTCTACGGTGATTATCAGAGTATGATTTTTGTTTGTCTTATGTGACCTTCAACTATTATTTTGTTCCTTTAATCTTTTCTATTGTCTGTTGCACAAGTTCATGACCAAGAAGTTGGTATTCTCCTATTTTATACCAGCATAACAAAGATCTACAACGTCTACCATATAATGCTTCATATGGTGCCATATCAATGTTGTGTTGATAATTGTTATTATAACAAAACTCTATCCAACTCAAATGTATATCCCAGCTACCTACAAATTGAAGAACGCATGCCCTAAGAAAGTCTTCCAAAATCTATATAGTCCTTTTAGATTGTGCATCTGTTTGAGGGTGGAAAGTAGAACTAAACTTCAACTGCATACCCAAAGCTATATGTAATCGCTCCCAAAAGTGACTTGTAAACTAAGGACCTCTATCTGACACAATTGTTGCTGGGACTCTATGAAACCACACTATCTCGTCCACATAAACCTGTGCAAGTTTATCAGTAGTGTATGTTGTCTTAACAAGAACAAAATGTGTCGACTTTGTCAATCTATAAACAATCACCCAAATGGAATTATATCCCTTGGTTGTTCTAGGCAAGTCAACTAAAAAATCCATTGTTACGTGATCCCACTTCCATTATGGTATAGGTAATGGTTGTAATATTCCTGCCAGCTTTTGATGCTCAGCCTTAACTTGTTGACATGTTGGACACTGCATAATGAACTCAACTACATCCTTCTTCAGACCATGCCACCAATACACATCCTTCAAATTGTGATACATCTTGTTAATTCCTAGATACATAGCATATATAGATGAGTGAGATTCTTCCATAATTATATTCCTTAAGTCATTTACATCAGGTACCACAATCCTACCATGGTAACAAATTGTTTCATCTTCTGACTCATGAAAGTCGTCCCACTTTTCACTGCCATATTCTGATCTGATATGTTGAACCACAATATCAGCCTGTTGTGCTTCTTTAATCTATTGTCTCAGTGTAAGTTTAACTTACATCTGTTCCAACAATCCATCTAACAAGGATACTTCCAACAGTACATTCATCTATCTTAAGAAAACTAGCATGTCCCTCTTATGACATACCAAAGAGTTCAAATGTGCTTTATTTGTGAATGAAGGTGACAACTTTCTACTTAGCACATCTGCCACCACATTAGCCTTTCTTAGATGGTAATAAATTGTGAAGTCATAATTTTTCATTAGTTCCATCCAGTGACGTTGTCACATGTTTAGTTCTTGCTGTGAAAACATATACTTCAAATTCTTATGGTCTAAGAAAATCTTACACTTCTCCCCATATAGGTAAAGTCTCCATATTTTCGAGGCATCAATCACTACAACTAATTCCAAACTATGTGTAGGATAATTCTCCTCATGTTTCTTAAGTTGTCAAGAGGCAAAATAAATCACTAATTTATCTTGCATCAATACACATCCCAAACCATTCGTTGAAGCATCACAAAAGACAATGTATCCCTTCCCTTGCTCAGGTAACACTACCACTGGTGCACTGCTCAACTTTTCCTTTAACATCTAGATAGAGCATTAGCACTTGTCATTCCAAACAAAAAGAACATCCTTCCTGGTTAACCTAGTTAAGGGTAATGCTACAAAATTGAAGTCTTTGATGAATCTTCTATAGTAACCTACTAAGCCTAGGAAACTGTGAATCTCTATTAGTGTCTTGGGCTGTTCCCATTCTAAAAAAACTCTAGCTTTTTAGGATCAACACAAATACCTTTAGTAGATATAATATGTCCTAGAAAAGATACTTCTGTCATCCAAAACTCACATTTGCTAAACTTAGCATATAGCTTGTGTTGTCTCAACAAAGTCAATACTTGTCGAAGATGTTGTTCATGTTGTTGTCTATCTCGACTATATATTAGAATGTCATCTATAAAGACCACTATGAACTGATCAAGGAATGGCTAAAACACTCTATTCATTAAATTAATAAATGTTGTTGGTGCATTAGTTAGTCCAAGTGACATAACTATAAACTCATAATGACCATACCTTGTCCTAAAGGCTGACTTGGTTTTGTCATCTTCCTTAATTCATAGCTGGTGATATCCTGACCTCAAGTCTATCTTAGAAAACACTATTGCACCTCACAATTGGTCAAACAAATCTTCTATTCTTGGCTGGGGATATTTGTTCTTTGTTGTCACCCTATTCAACTGTCTATAGTCTATACATAGCCTTATAGACCCATCCTTTTTTTTTAAAAAAGGTACCCGAGCACCCTACATTGATGTACTTGGCCGTATAAAACCTTTGTCAAGTAACTCTTGCAATTGTTTATTTAATTATTCCATCTCAATAGGTTCCATTCGATAAGGTGTTTGAGCTATCAGTTGTGTACCGAGAACTAGGGTGATCTCGAAATCAATCTCTCAAGGTGGAGGGACATCAGGAAACACATCCTTAAACTCTCAAACAACTAGGACTTCTGGAATAATAGGAATTTCCACCTTGGTATCCACTACATGTACTAAGAATGCCTCACACCCATGTCGCAACAATCTCTCAACTATAATTGCTGATACTAGACATGTTGGAAGAATATTCCGATCTCCCTGAAAGGTCCATGTCTTACCACCATATGTGAACATAGCTTGCTTGGAACCACAATCTAAGACTACCCTATACTTTTCCAAGGTGTCCATCCCAAGGATTACATAAAATCCAAGCATCTTAAGTGGTATAAGATCCACTTGAATGTTGTGTTCTGTGAAAGAAAAAACACAGGGGGAACATACATCTGGTAATATTGAAGATGCAACTAATGGAGTTTCTAACAAAAATTTATCTGTTCTACAAGTAATAGGCAAAAGACAATTATGAATCACTTCTCGAGTGATAAAAGAGTGTCTAGAACCCAGATCAATCAAAATAGATTAGAAGTTGGATGAAGACATATCAGAATGACGTAATTCCATCTACATGTCATGACTCGTCGGTTGACTACTACTTCTGGTAGACTCATAGAATAGAATCTCACCATTGTCTACTTTCGACCAAATCCTTTTTTTACCTTGTGTAGATGAACCTACTTAAGATGCATGTCCACGTCCTTGTCCTCCTACACCTCTACTAAATTGTTTCCTTTGAGAGCCTTGCTGGGTCTTCCTCAATTGTTGAGTTACCTCAGTATCTCTTACTGAACACTTTATCTTCAGATGTCCTATCTTCCCGCACTTGTAGCAGATTCTAGTATCCTGTGATGGCCTAGATGGCCCTATCAATGACATTGATGTCATACTTTTGGCTCTAGAAGGAGGAAAATGATGGCCTCTACCCTTACTTGATGTCCACTGTGTCTGAGTACTGAACCTCAATGGTGCTGACGGAACAAAAAACTTTGGTTTCTTGTATCTTTTAGAACTCTGTCCTTGGTACTGGGTAGGTCCTTTCCTATAATTGGCCTCATGTTTATCAGTTACTGACCTTTCTATCCTCCTAACTGATTCAAAAAACATAGTAAAACCCTATCTATTCTCTAGAGCAGCTGCAGGTGTAGTCAATTCAGCGTTCAAAACTTTTTCAAAACATTGAATCTTGTCCTGGTCTATAGTAGCCATGTGCGGACAAAACCACAAAAGCTCCATCAACTTGGCTTCATACTCATTTATCTTCATAGGACCTTGCCTAATCTGTTCAAAATGTGAGATTTTCTCATTCAGGTACAAAAGAGGAAAGTACCTATTGGTGAAATCATGTCAGAATTCCTCCCATCCAACCTCAACATTAGGCCTTTTCTCTTCATAAATGGCCCACCAATGGCCAGTGCTTCCCTTCAATAGAGACACAACATGCCTAGCGTTATCAATTTCTAGGATGCTATAGATCATAAAGGCTTTTTCTAACTCAATGAGCCACATATTTTCATCTGTTGGGTCAGCTGTTCCAGCATATTCTATGGCTCCCACACGGTGTAGCCATTCAAAAGTCTTACTAGAACTTGAAGCTTCATTATGAACTGATGCCTTAGGGGGTGGTATTAGTATCATGTCGGCCATATGTGTTACTATCGTCATAAATTCCCCTAAAAAGCATGGAAAGTAGGGTTCTCCAACATAGTCTAATCCACCTGGGGATTCTCAGGAACATGTTCTTCTCTTACATGTTCCCTTTCACCCCTTCCTAGTGCAACAATGTTGCTCTCGGCAACATGTTATTCGTGTTCTCTACACATCTTTGAGCTTTACTTCTTCTTCTATATAAGAAGAAGTCACTATAAGATAAATTGGAGGACACTAGAACAAACTCAACGACCTTAATCCTATATCCCTACAGGCTCAGCGAACCTAAGGCTCTGATACCAAAACTTATGGCGACCGTTATCAAAATGACAACTTAATCTCACAAAAACTATGTAGAATTAATCATTAACAGTGGATTACCAAAAATTACTAAAAACTAAAACCTTTTTGCAAAGAGATCCATTACCAGGAAACACTTTTCATAAGGAACCAAATGATATATATACAACATGGTTCACTTGTACATACATTGTTTCATCAACTTACAAGGATTTGAGATAACAATTGTTTTATCAAAAAATACACAAAATCAACATCATGCATCTAGGTGTACTAGCCAAAATCTTAGATTGATTATAAAACTCTTTACGCACTATCTCCCAAAGGACCTGAGAGTACATGGATGACACATAGGACTCTATATCTACAAGACACATAGCATCACACTCAACTTGAGATGCTATTGTTGTCCTTGTTGTTGTTGTCTGCTCTCTACTGCACGGTCTCTACCTCGTCATGCACATCTACCTAAAAAGTTGAGGAACCCATGGGGTGAGACAACTTGTCCCAGTAAGAGATATAACTCTCCGCCAAAAATATTATTTTTTGAGTTAAACTTTTATAAATGAGAGAAGAAGAAATATATACTAAATTAAATAAATACAACTGCTGGTTATATGCAGAGTAGAGCAGTCTTATCATCTTATTAGTTCAGATATCTACAACTGAGTGATAGATCATTTAATCACTTCTAAAAAGAATATGAAGAACATGTATAACAGTTATAAACTAAGAAGTATAAAACCAAAGCAAGGCATCAACCAATGTTTTTGCACTTGGTCTTTAAACAAATAAAATGGTACATGGTTGATTACAATTTTAAACATTCCATCTTATTATGCCCTATGGAGATGGGAATATACCTTCCATATCCAATAGACCACTATGAAGTTAGCATTAATACCATATTGGTCTATAGAAAAGTCAGAATCCACGACCTCTCCTTTCTCGATCAATATGAGAGTGGTAGTGACATTATTAGTCATTATGATTCTTAGCTAGCCTCATGTATAGAGGCTATTCACTATAGAGATACAACACATAGCATGTTCTCTATCCAGGGTATGACCTATAGTCAATCCTACTTATATATATTGAGTCATAGCATGCACTCATACTCTTTTAGGGTATGGCTTTACCACCAATCCCAATGTTAAATTAGAGCTACGACCTACAACCTCACTCTTTTTAGGAAAATGTCTAAGGCCCAAATACTGGGGTTTGAAGGAACCAAGGTAATACTCATCTTGCACTCTTGTATATTCAAAAATATGTGCTCTAAGTAAAACTCATTTCACCATTTAGTAGAACCTAACACTGAATGATTATATGGTCAGGGCAACTACATTTTTAGTTCACATCATAAATTAAGTGCATTAAAACATCTATTATCATCAATCAGGTTACAAGCATGAATTATAGATAATTGCTATACAAAAAGGTGTAACATAGTTTCAAGAGATCTTGTCTCAATTGGTACATATCTTGTTACACTCATCCTGGGATCTCAGTCCCCTGAGTACTTTATTAGGAATCTCATCCCTTCACCATTATCATTATCATGATCATATGCTTGGGTATCAAACCCTTAGTTCATTATTGAACAATAGCACCTCTTATTAGGCAATAACCAACTCTAGGTCATCAGACCCATATGCAAATCATACTTGTTGTACATGTATATCACATGGATCACAAGGCCTTATATAATCTATATCATACTAAATCATTATAGCTCATACATGACTATGTTTATCATCTCATAACACCTACATGGTTAGAATTTCATAGAAAAGGCAATATCAAGAAAATATCATGACCATGCCATAAAGAGAATCATTCAAATTACAACCCTCTCATAATTAGGGTTAAGGTTACCTATTATAATTCATTTAGGGTTTTCAAGTTCATAATTATCAACCAACCCTATTTCACATTATAAGAGCCTATATTACTACCATAAGTTTTCAAGCATACTACATCAAGTATCACCAAATTATTATCAAATGAGATATTACCTTTCTTATGTGAGTAGTACTAGTTTCTCTCTCATTCATTTACCCTTCTTTAGGGTTATCAACCTACGGAAATAATCTCATTACTTTCATGATGCATTCATTGATTATATTCAAGTTGTATCGGCCTACACTCTTCAAGGTGTATCGGCCTACACTCTACAAGGTGTATAAACCTACACTCTTCAAGGTGTATCGACCTTCACTCTACAAGGTGCATCGGCCTTCATTCCAACCATTGTATCAACCTAGACACATCACTTTTGTCGGCCTAGACACATCACTTGTGTCAGCCAAAGCTTGTCAAATGATATCATTTTAGAGATGAGTGGTATCGTTTGTATGGTGCTTGAGGTATATTGGCCATAGCACATACTTGTGTGTGTCGGCCATACTATCATCTTGTGATGACCTGACATCAAATCAAGCCATCACCAGTAATAATTGTGGAATGATCATAAGTAGTGGATTAATAAAAATCACTAAAAATTAAATACCATTTTGCAAGGAGATCCATTTCTAGGAAACTCTTATTGAGAGAACCAAAACTTTATACATATCATGGTTCACATTTTACATATATTGTACCATTTCATATAGAGGCCAACATATAATAGTTTCTCTGTCAAAACATATACCGAAGCAACATAAAACCTCAAGGCATACAAGCCAAAATATCAGATCGTTCATAAAACTATTACGTACTGACTCTAAGGACCTGAGAGTATAGAGACAACACATAGGAATTCTATCTACAAGACATGACAAACAATACACTCAACCTGAGATGTTACTGCTATCCCAGTTGTTTTTCTACCTCTATAGAAAGGTCTCTACTTCCTCATGCATGTCCACCTAAAAGTTGTGGATCCCACAGGGTGAGACAATTGTCCCAGCGTGAGATATAACTTTCCACCGACAATATTATTATCACAATTAAGTAGTATAAAACTGAGCAGAGCTTCTTTTATATTAACAAGTAGGATTAATCACTATTATAAGCAGAACATAGTAATCTCTTCCCTTAAAGTAATGCAACTATATATGATAGAACAATAAATCATTTATTCACTTTACATGGAATATAAAGAAACATGTATAACATCTATCCAATTAAGATGTATAAAAGAAGTGCAAATCAACCAATGTTTACCGTATTCGATCCTTAAGAAAATATGCTACACGAATGATTACAAATTACAATCACACTTATTCCCTGAGGAGATGAAGTATACCATTCATGCCCCAACCGACCACAAACTTCTCACAAGTCGGTACCATACAAGGTCAATGACAGAGCCGGCTGCCAAGACCTCTCGCACCTCGGTCAGTACGAGAGAACTGGTAGTGATATCTCGTATCAAACTACAAAAAGAGCATTCCAGGGTATCGTGCCATCTTCGCTCAGAGGTACAGGCACATCGTGCACTCTTTTAGGGGAAAACAGACCAACAACCTACCCCACTTATAAATTTACTGAGTCATGGCATATAACCATACTCTGAGCCACGGTCCAGTTCATCGTGCTCATTACTGAGTCTACAACCACTGTCGCTCTTATGCCAGGATATGTCACATAGCTAGTCCCCAAGATTGTGGATGTAAGGGGATCGGCTCACATATGGCCATCCAATATCACACCCTCACATATTCAAAAATATGCACTCTAGGTTATCTCGTGGGAAAAACCTATTTCACCATTTCGGAAAATTCTGACGGTTATGGATCTATGGTTCGAGAAACTACATTTTATGGTTCCTAATGATTTACTAAGTGCATTACAATATTCTTTTAGCATCAAACAAGTTATAAGCATCAATCATAAACAAATGCTACAAAGAAAGGTGTAATACATCTATTAAGTACTTTTATAATCTTTGGAACACATAAATACATACACTCGGGATCTCAGTCCCTTTTCACATTACTGGGAATTCTCATCCCTTAACATCATCATCATCATCATGATTACTGGATCTGAGTATTCAAACCCTTAGAACATCATTGAACATTGTTACCTCTATAACAACTAATTGTTACCTCTAGGTCCTTAGACCAAGGTATTCATCATACTTTTTGTACAAGTATTTCACATAGCTCATATGGTTCATTAAGTATCTTGTCACCTCTCACTAGGCAACAAGTATCTTTTAAGATATCAAACTTTATAATCATTATACTTGGTGTATAGGCATTAACATGGCTCATAAGGCTCATTTAAATATGTATCATATAAAACATCATAGTTCAAACTTGGCTATGCTCATCATATCATGATTCTTAAATAGTTTGCACTTCATAATAAAAACTTCTAAAATATATGACATCATTATACAATTCAAGAAAAATACATCCTTCCCATTATTCGGGTTAGGATTGCCTGTTTTAACCAAATAAGGTTTCAAATTCACGTCATCACTATATATAAGAGAAATACTGTAACATCCCTGACCTGGGTTATGAACTAACCCAAGATGTTTTGCTTAAAATATGATTAGAGGCTTGTGATTACCCCCTTGATATGTCATTAAGCTTTAGAAGAATCTATAATTTCATTTCTGTCCCTTTTGAACAATGTTGTAATACTGTTTTGTAATACAGGGACCTATGTGCAAATTAACCAATTAAAAGGGGTTAACTTACAAATTGCACATGTTAAGATGTTCCTTTAGTGTTGAGACATCATAAGAATGAATATGATAAAGTATGATGGATTCTCCAAGCTTGGGCACCAAGATGCAGCTTGTGGAGCAATCCTTGTACTTAAAACTCTAGTTTTGGTGTAAAGTGCAATTTACCCAAAATATGGGGTGCAACTTGTAAAATACACCTTCTAGAGTATATTTTATGACTCTTGGAATCATTAAGAGTAAGAATGATGAAGAGGTCACTTCAATTGAATAATTAAATAAGAATGATAACCCTTATAAATTAAATGATCAAGTTATAAGTCTAATAACCCTTCTATATGTGCAACTTAGTAAGAAGTTGGCTTTCTTCACCTTTAGACCTTGGGTTTAAGATGAGTTTTTATTAAGTATGGAAGGGAGAAACGTGGTTTATAATAAGGGAAGGACCTAGAGGAGAAATGGAGAAACAAGTTGTCCTTATGTTGAAATTTCACCTAAAGTATATATACACCTTTTCTCACTTAGCAAGGATCGTTTCCTTCACTTCCTTTCTTATTCCCTTTGCTTAGACTGACTTAGGACAGAGCTCTGGAGAAGAGGAGAACGGCCAAGCAGTTCTAGGTAAGCTTTGATCATCATCTTGCTCGAATTCATGGAGGAATTCATGGTGCAAGGTTGGTTTTATGGTCTTCCTTACTTGTTTCTTCTTTCTAGCCATCTTTTCCCAACCTTTCCTTGGAGAAACACCCTTGTCCGACCTGTGGAGATCAAGACACCATTAAAGACTTGAAGCTTGGAAGCTTCGAACTCAAGGAATGACCTTAAGGCGGGTTTTATAACTCTAAACCTTTTGCTTTCTTATGCATATCTTTGTACTTGCAAAAGTAGCTTGTTCTTCTTTCCCCCATTCTTCCTTGCTTTCTTGCATCTAAAACCATGGGGAACAGACCTAGATCTGGAGGTAGAAGAAGGGGGGAGTGAATACCTATGTCACTTTAGCAAACGGTCTTGCACACTTGGCCAAACGGTTTCACAAGATCGGTTGGAGCAAACGGTCTCCAAGACCGTTTGAGGGCATTGACCAAGTGTGGACCGTTTGGGATTTCTGTTCATAATTATGTAGGATAATGACCCACCAAATTTGAGGGGTTAACTCCAAAGGAATCGTAGGTTAAAGGCCAATCAATTAGGAAAATCAAATTGAATTAAGTGCTGATTTTCCAATATGTTTAACTTGAACTTCTTGGACAAACGGTCTCAAACCATTTGAGTGCGTTGACCAAGCATGGACCGTTTGGGATTACTGTTCCTAATGATGTGGTCTAATAACACACCAAATTTTATAGGTTAACTCCCAAGGAATCATGAGTTAAAGGCTAAACAATTGGATAAACCTAATTGGATTAAGTGCTGATTTTCCAATTTGATTAATTGAACTTTTTGGGAAAACGGTCTCAAGACCGTTTGAGGGCGTTGACCAAGCGTTGACCGTTTGGGATTCCTGTTCATAATCATGTTAGTTAATAACCCTCCAAATTTTAGGGATTAACTCCAAAGGAATCGTTAGTTGAAGGCTAATCAATTATGTAAACCCAAATTGGATTAAGTGTTGCCTTTCAAAGATTGAAGGAATCAACATTGGAAACCCTAATTCAATTGGATACCTTATGAAGTGGAGGTCCAATGTGATTGAATCCTTGAGAATTAAGATGATGAATGTTCTATTGATCCAATAATGATTAGTAATGATAATCAATGAAGGTGTGAAGGTTGAAACCCTAATAATACCTAAGTGATTAAGAACCAATTAAAGGAATTCTTAATTGTTTATAGGATTAATAGCTTGATACACTATGTTAACCATAGTAGCATGTACTTGATTCAAGGGTTGATGTGACCTAATCAAGTTAAAAGAATGAAAGATTAGAATATATATATATATATATATATATATATAAATATGAATCATGGAATGATCTTATGTAGAACGACCGTGCAAGGGAGCACGGCCGTGGTAGCCTTAGCTTGCATGACCGTGCAAGGGAGCACAGCCGTGGTAGTCTTACTTTGCACGACCGTGCAAGGTGGCACAGCCGTGGTGTCCTATTATGAAATTGAGAAGTTTTGGTATTGTGCTGACATTGTTATATATGCATGTCCTTATTTGTATAAGTCATACAAGTTGATATTATGAGGTAATCATAGCCAGGTATGAGTTATGATGTCATATTCCTTGAAAACAATTATAAGCTTTTAGAGTAATGATATGTGAAAAGTATATACATTGTTTCAATCAAGGTCATGCTAATAGATGACTTGATGCTGATATGGCACTTGATAGCAAGTGTTATGATGATATAAGGGTGTGAGCACCCATGTTCTTGAATCATAGTGATAAGATGATTAAGAATTGATATCCAGTTGATAACTGATATGAGTTATACTTGTACATTTAGTATTCTTCTGTTATAGCCATGTTTAGTACTTGAATGTTTGGAAACATGTATGATGCTAAAAGAATACTGATATGTACCTAATAATCAAGTATAATCATACCATGTAGAGCCCTGATCATAGATCCATCATTGTCAGAATTTAAATAATAGTGAAACAGGTTTTACAAAGGGAACTCCTGGATCACATACTTTAGAGTATGTGGGAGTATATGGAATAACTGATAAAAGTTAAGCTTGACAGGTTTCATATAGATGTGATCAGATCCATGTAAGATTTATAATGCTAATTGCATTAAGAACACTTGTTACCTATAATTCAAGAGTATAACTAAATGTCATGTTATCTGGTAAGTGATAACATATGAGCTTGATAGGTTGAATGAGCCACGAGTAATATGATTTGTTGATCTTCAAAGGTCATATTATTTAGATAACCAGATAAAATGAGATGTTACTTGGTAACAAATGCTATGATTAGTCCAGGGGTTTGAACTCCCACATTCCGGATTTCATATTAATAAGATGGTTAGGGATTGATATTCCAATATTAAAAATATGAGGTATGACCTAAACCAAAGTGTTTCTATGTGAAATTCTATTACGGAATAATCCTATGAAAATCTTAACTACAGACTAATGGGTTATGAATGTAAATAACCCTTGTATTACATAAGTAATGTTAAGTTTGATATCATATGTACAAGTTATGCAGATATGTTGTGGAGTTGGAATCCTAACACTTTGGGAGAAGGAGTATGGCTACAGGCCATCCTTTCCCAAATAATAATGCCAGGCAATGGATATATGATCCAAGTCTGAAGGGAGTTTGTGATGTGATAAGTGACATGTGATTTTATCAATTTATAGTTGCATTGCTTTTTGTAGAAAGAATAGTTTAATCTGTTAAACATTGTTTTAACTACTCTCAAATATACATAACTTCTTTGTGTACATTTATTCTCTTATGCTGCAATAATTATGCTTCTGGCGAAGAGTTATATCTCTCGCTGGGACAATTTTTATAATTGTCTCACCCCGTAGATTTCAACCTTTAGGTGGACGTGGGCGAGGAGGCAGAAATCCTTCAATAGGTGAAGGGCAGCATCAGCAGTACCAAGGACAACAGTGAAGCTTCAGGTGGAGGCATTGGCTGCTATGTCATGTGTAGATAGTGTTAGAGTCCTTTATGTCGTCTCTGTACTCTCAGGTCCTCGGAGTAATAGTTAGTGCTTTCGAGTTTTTTGTACAGTCCTTAGAGACTTTTGTATCTTGACTTATAGAGTTTTACTGATGGATCAGTTGTAAACAACTTATCATGTTGCTTTATGAGAAAGCTTTACCTTTAAAGGATCTCTTTGTAAAAAGTTTAAATTTTTTAGTGATTTCTGGTAATCCGATGCTTAGTGAACGCTTCCGCATTAGTTAATCTTGTTTTCTCGAAATAGACGTTTCAATTAGTGGTATCAGAGCTCTAGGTTCACTGAGTCTACAGAGACATAGGACTAAGATTGTAGAGTCTGTTCTAAGTGTTTTCTAGATTATCTGATAGTATCTTCTGCTCACATAGGAGGAGAAGAACTTGAAGATGTTTGGACCACGTGAAGAGCATGTCGATGAGGGCAGTTCTGCTGCACCAGGAGGAGGTGCAGGAGACCAGAATAGGGAAGGGCCTGTACCTGAACAACCCCAGTTTGACCCAGCTGAGATAGAAAATCCAGCTACTTATGCTTTATTTGATAAGTTTCTGGCAGCCATAACACACATGGAAGATAGGGTGCCACCATCTGCATCTAGGGCACCAGCCCATCAGGAAGGTTATGTAACCGGCAAGACTTTCGAGAGACTTCGCCGGGTGGGAGCCATAGACTATGATGGTACATCTGATCCAACAGATGTGATCTATGGTTGACAGAGCTGGAAAAGGCTTTCAGGATCCTTAATATTCCTAAAGCTGAAAAGGTTAAGCATGCGGTATACCTCCTAAAAGGAAGTGCTGGTAATTGGTGGATGATAGAGGAAGATAAGAGACCAGGTGAAGAAATAGGATGGGAGGTTTTCTGACGAGAATTCGTCAATAGATACTTCCCTAAGATATATCTAGATGAGAAGATATCTCAATTTGAGAAGATCACACAAGGACTGATGAAAGTTAGCGAATATGATGCTAAGTTCATGGAGTTACTACGGTTTTGTCCACAGATGGTAGTTAGTGATGAAGAAAGAATTAGGCGTTTTGAGAAAGGATTTAATGCTGAACTAGCCACTCCTGTGTCTGCCTTGGAGAACAGAGAAAGGTTTTCCACCTTTGTGGAGTCAGTAAGAAGGATAGAGAGGTCGGAAACTGTGAAACAACAGACACGTAGTAAGAAGATGTACACCCAGCCTCAAGAACAAAGGCCTGAAAGTTTTAAGAAGCCAAGATTTTCTACACCAACGACAATATCAGAATTCCCTACCCAGACACAATGGGTGTCAAGTGGAAATAGGGACCATAGTAGTATTACAAGAAGACCCTCCGACATAGCCTCAGCATTAGTAACTGGATCGTATAGACACCTTGCACCCAAGATCTGTTACTTATGTAGACAACCGGGACATCTGGCAAGGGATTGTCCAGACAGGAATGCAATAATGACTCGACCTCAAGGACAGAGTCTGCAAGGCCCACAAGGGAGGCAATATAATAATAGAGGACGTGGACAAACATCCCATACAGGTCAGATGAAATAAGTATTGTTTTATTATTACATATTAGGATTCTATGTGTTAAAAATATGGAAGTTAGCTGCTTTTGAATTTCTTGACTAAGTCCTAGAAGGACACAAGAAAGATAAGAATTCATATCTTACTCAATATTCTTTAAAACAATTTATAATATCCCTTAAGTGTGTATTAAAAGGATGAGATATAGATGTGATACCTGAAGAATAACCTAGAGTGATAAATTCTGCATGTATAATGGTATGAAAAGCAAAGAATAGGATGATAAGTAAAATACAAACTACCTAATCTCAATACTTATATACCCTGGCCAAGTATATGGTTATTGTAGATAAGGCAAGTATGAAACTCTTAGATTGTTATCTTGTGATTACTCTGATCAGGTAATTATTTTGAAACAATCTAAGGAGTATAAGAAAAATTAAATGAGAGGATCTTAGTGAATACTTAGTGAACATAGTTTGTGAACATACTTAGTGAATATACTTAGTGAATTTCCTCAGTGAATACTTAGTGATCATACTCAGTGAATTTCCTCAGTGAATACTTAGTGAACATACTTTGTAAACATACTTAGTGAATATACTTAGTGAACTTCCTCAGTAAATACTTAGTGATCATACTCAGTGAATATACTCAGTGAATACTCAGTGAACATACTCAGTGAATATACTCAGTGAATACTTAGTGAACATACTTAGTGAACATACTTAGTGAATATACTCAGTGAATACTCAGTGAACATACTTAGTGAATATACTTAGTGAATACTCAGTGAACATACTTAGTGAATATACTCAGTGAATATACTCAGTGAATACTCAGTGAACATACTTAGTGAATATACTCAGAGAATATACTCAGTGAATACTCAGTGAACATACTCAGTGAATATACTCAGTGAATACTCAGTGAACATACTTAGTGAACATACTCAATGAATATACTCAGTGAATACTCAGTGAACATACTTAGTGAATATACTCAGTGAATACTCAGTGAACATACTTAGTGAATATACTCAGTGAATACTCAGTGAGCATACTTAGTGAATATACTCAGTGAATACTTAGTGAGCAAACTTAGTGAATGTACTTAGTGAATATACTCAGTGAACTTACTCAGTGAATACTTAGTGAGCAAACTTAATGAACATACTTAGTGAATATACTCAGTAAACTTACTTAGTGAATACTTAGTGAGCAAACTTAGTGAATATACTCAGTAAACTTACTCAGTGAATACTTAGTAAGCAAACTTAGTGAATATACTTAGTGAATATTCTTAACGAACTCTTTCAGTAAAAGCCTTTGAAACAATACCCTTAGTAAATTTACTTAGTGAAATCCTCCAAGACAAATTTCTTAGTGAACCTTCTCAGTGAATGTTTCCAAATTAGTTGATTAGCAAGATATGATACTTAAATAATATCTGCTTCCTTTTATCTGAGATTTCGAGGACGAAATCCTTGTTAGGGGGATATAATTTGTAACATCCATGACCTGGGTTATGAACTAACCCTAGATGTTTTGCTTAAAATATGATTAGAGGCTTGTGATTACCCCCTTGATATGTCATTAAGCTTTAGAAGAATCTATAATTTCATTTCTGTCCCTTTTGAACAATGTTGTAATATTGTTTTGTAATACAGGGACCTATGTGCAAATTACCCAATTAAAAGGGGTTAACTTACAAATTGCACATGTTAAGATGTTCCTTTGGTGTTGAGACATCATAAGAATGAATATGATAAAGTATGATGGATTCTCCAAGCTTGGGCACCAAGATGCAGCTTGTGGAGCAATCCTTGTACTTAAAACTCTAGTTTTGGTGTAAAGTGCAATTTACCCAAAATATGGGGTGCAACTTGTAAAATACACCTTCTAGAGTATCTTGTATGACTCTTGGAATCATTAAGAGTAAGAATTATGAAGAAGTCACTTAAATTGAATAATTAAATAAGAATGATAACCCTTATAAATTAAATGATCAAGTTATAAGTCTAATAACCCTTCTATATGTGCAACTTAGTAAGAAGTTGGATTTCTTCACCTTTAGACCTTGGGTTTAAGATGCGTTTTTCTTAAGTATGGAAGGGAGAAACGTGGTTTATAATAAGGGAAGGACCTAGAGGAGAAATGGAGAAACAAGTTGTCCTTATGTTGAAATTTCACCTAAAGTATATATACACCTTTTCTCACTTAGCAAGGATCGTTTCCTTCACTTCCTTTCTTATTCCCTTTGCTTAGACCGACTTAGGACAGAGCTCTGGAGAAGAGGAGAACGGCCAAGCAGTTCTAGGTAAGCTTTGATCATCATCTTGCTCGAATTCATGGAGGAATTCATGGTGCAAGGTTGGTTTTATGGTCTTCCTTACTTGTTTCTTCTTTCTAGCCATCTTTTCCCAACCTTTCCTTGGAGAAACACCCTTGTCCGACCTGTGGAGCTCAAGACACCATTAAAGACTTGAAGCTTGGAAGCTTGGAGCTCAAGGAACGACCTTAAGGCGGGTTTTATAACTCTAAACCTTTTGCTTTCTTATGCATATCTTTGTACTTGCAAAAGTAGCTTGTTCTTCTTTCCCCCATCCTTCCTTGCTTTCTTGCATCTAAAACCATGGGGAACAGACCTGGATCTGAAGGTAGAAGAAGGGGGTCGTGAATACCTATGTCACTTTAGCAAACGGTCTTGCACCCTTGGCCAAACGGTTTGCAAAACCGTTTGGGGGTTTTGCAAAACCGTTTGAGGGGCAAACGGTTTCACAAGGTTGGTTGGAGAAAACGGTCTTCAAGACCATTTGAGGGCGTTGACCAAGCGTGGACCGTTTGGTATTTCTGTTCATAATTATGTAGGCTAATGACCCACCAAATTTTAGGGTTTAACTCCAAAGGAATCTTAGGTTAAAGGCCAATCAAATAGGCAAATCAAATTGAATTAAGTGCTGATTTTCCAATATGTTTAACTTGAACTTCTTGGGAAAACGGTCTCAAACCGTTTGAGTGCGTTGAACAAGCGTGGACCGTTTGGGATTACTGTTCCTAATGATGTGGTCTAATAACACACCAAATGTTATAGGTTAACTCCCAAGGAATCATGAGTTAAAGGCTAAACAATTGGATAAACCTAATTGGATTAAGTGCTGATTTTCCAATTTGATTAATTGAACTTTTTGGGCAAACGGTCTCAAGACCGTTTGAGGGCATTGACCAAGCATTGACCGTTTGGGATTACTGTTCATAATCATGTTAGTTAATAACCGTCCAAATTTAAGGGATTAACTCCACAGGAATCGGGAGTTGAAGGCTAATCAATTATGTAAACCCTAATTGGATTAAGTGCTGCCTTTCAACTTGTTTGATATGACTTTTTGGGTTTTCTTGCCCAAACGGTCTCAAGACCGTTTGGGGATCACCCAAACGGTCTCAAGACCGTTTGGAGGTCACCCAAGACCGTTTGGAGGTCACCCAAGACCGTTTGGAGGTCTAGGGTTGGATATGGTTAAGTGTTTGAAGGACAAAAGATATGGTGTTAACCCTAATCGACTAAGTGTTGGATTTGCATTGAATTGAGTTGATTGTTTGGAGTTGATTGGCCCAAACGGTCTCAAGACCATTTGGGGATCACCCAATCGGTCTCAAGACCGTTTGGAGGTCACTTAAGACCGTTTGGAGGTCTGGGGTCAAGTATAGTTGACCAATTGAAGGTCCAAAGGCACACAATAACAAGGCAATCAATTGCTGATTTGACGATCAACTCAATAGCTCAAACCCTAATGATTTTTCAATAGAATCCAAGGGTTGGGTGAGCCAAATGGTCTCAAGACCATTTGGAACTCATCCAAATGGTCTCAAGACCGTTTGGAGGTCTAGGGGTGAGTATGGTTAAGCAATTGATGATCCAATGATACTAAGTTGGAATGTAATCAATTGTTGTTTTGGTGATCAATCCAATGATCCAAACCTTAATTGGTTGACTTGGATTTTGATGATATGATGGGCAAACGGTCTCAAGACCGTTTGGAGGTCATCCAAACGACCTCAATACCGTTTGGGGTCAGGTCATGTCCCAATGTAATGATGGTTCAATAGGTTCAAATCAATTAGTCCCACATTGAAATATGTTGAAGGGTTATTGATTCTAGTCCCTAATTCAATTGAGTTAAACCCTAATTGATGGTCAATTGAGGGTCAAGTGAGGGACAAATAAGTTGAAAGTTGACCTATTAAACTCAATAAAGGTGTGAGTATAGGTCCAATTGATGATTGGTTCCATGAATTCAAAGATTGAAGGAATCAACATTGGAAACCCTAATTCAATTGGATACCTTATGAAGTGGAGGTCCAATGTGATTGAATCCTTGAGAATTAAGATGATGAATGTTCTATTGATCCAATAATGATTAGTAATGATAATCAATGAAGGTGTGAAGGTTGAAACCCTAATAATACCTAAGTGATTAAGAACCAATTAAATAGAGAATTCTTAATTGTTTATAGGATTAATAGCTTGATACACTATGTTAACCATAGTAGCATGTACTTGATTGAAGGGTTGATGTGACCTAATCAAGTTAAAAGAATGAAAGATTAGAATACATATATTTATATATATATATATATATATATAAATATGAATCATGGAATGATCTTATGTAGCACGACCGTGCAAGGGAGCACGGCTGTGGTAGCCTTAGCTTGCATGACCGTGCAAGGGAGCACAACTATGGTAGTCTTACTTTGCACGACCGTGCAAGGTGGCACGGCCATGGTGTCCTATTATGAAATTGAGAAGTTTTGGTATTGTGCTGACATTGTTATATATGCATGTCCTTATTTGTATAAGTCATACAAGTTGATATTATGAGGTAATCATAGCCATGTATGAGTTATGATGTCATATTCCTTGAAAACAATTATAAGCTTTTAGAGTAATGATATGTGAAAAGTATATACATTGCTTCAATCAAGGTCATGCTAATAGATGACTTGATGCTGATATGGCACTTGATAGCAAGTGTTATGATGATATAAGGGTGTGAGCACCCATGTTCTTGAATCATAGTGATAAGATGATTAAGAATTGATATCCAGTTGATAACTGATATGAGTTATACTTGTACATTTAGTATTCCTCTGTTATAGCCATGTTTAGTACTTGAATGTTTGGAAACATGTATGATGCTAAAAGAATACTGATATGTACCTAATAATCAAGTATAATCATACCATGTAGAGCCCTGATCATAGATCCATCATTGTCAGAATTTAAATAATAGTGAAACAGGTTTTACAAAGGGAACTCCTGGATCACATACTTTAGAGTATGTGGGAGTATATGGAATAACTGATAAAAGTTAAGCTTGACAGGTTTCATATAGATGTGATCAGATCCAGGTAAGATTTATAATGCTAATTGCATTAAGAACACTTGTTACCTATAATTCAAGAGTATAACTAAATGTCATGTTATCTGGTAAGTGATAACATATGAGCTTGATAGGTTGAATGAGCCACGAGTAATATGATTTGTTGATCTTCAAAGGTCATATTATTTAGATAACTAGATAAAATGAGATGTTACTTGGTAACAAATGCTATGATTAGTCCAGGGGTTTGAACTCCCACATTCCAGATTTCATATTAATAAGATGGTTAGGGATTGATATCCCAATATTAAAAATATGAGGTATGACCTAAACCAAAGTGTTTCTATGTGAAATTCTATTACGGAATAATCCTATGAAAATGTTAACTACAGACTAATGGGTTATGAATGTAAATAACCCTTGTATTACATAAGTAATGTTAAGTCTGATATCATATGTACAAGTTATGCAGATATGTTGTGGAGTTGGAATCCTAACACTTTGGGAGAAGGAGTATGGCTACAGGCCATCCTTTCCCAAATAATAATGCCAGGAAATGGATATATGATCCAAGTCTGAAGGGAGTTAGTGATGTGATAAGTGACATGTGATTTTATCAATTTATAGTTGCATTGCTTTTTGTAGAAAGAATAGTTTAATCTGTTAAACATTGTTTTAACTACTCTCAAATATACATAACTTCTTTGTGTACATTTATTCTCTTATGCTGCAATAATTATGCTTCTGGCGAAGAGTTATATCTCTCGCTGGGACGATTTTTATAATTGTCTCACCCCGTAGATTTCAACCTTTAGGTGGACGTGGGCGAGGAGGCAGAAATCCTTCAATAGGTGAAGGGCAACATCAGCAGTACCAAGGACAACAGTGAAGCTTCAGGTGGAGGCATTGGCTGCTATGTCATATGTAGATAGTGTTAGAGTCCTTTATGTCGTCTCTGTAATCTGAGGTCCTCGGAGTAATAGTTATTGCTTTCGAGTTTTTGGTACAGTCCTTAGAGACTTTTGTATCTTGCCTTACAGAGTTTTACCGATGGATCAGTTGTAAACAACTTATCATGTTGCTTTATGAGAAAGCTTTACCTTTAAAGGATCTCTTCGTAAAAAGTTTAAATTTTTTAGTGATTTCTGGTAATCCGATGCTTAGTGAACGCTTCCGCATTAGTTAATCTTGTTTTCTCGAAATAGACATTTCAATTAGTGGTATCAGAGCTCTAGGTTCGCTGAGTCTATAGAGACATAGGACTAAGATTGTAGAGTCTGTTCTAAGTGTTTTCCAGATTATCTGATAGTATCTTCTGCTCACATAGGAGGAGAAGAACTTGAAGATGTTTGGACCACGTGAAGAGCATGCCGATGAGGGCAGTTCTGCTGCACCAGGAGGAGGTGCAGGAGACCAGAATAGGGAAGGGCCTGTACCTGAACAGCCCCAGTTTGACCCAGCTGAGATAGAAAATCCAGCAACTTATGCTTTATTTGATAAGTTTCTGGCAGCCATAACACACATGGCAGATAGGGTGCCACCATCTGCATCTAGGGCACCAGCCCATCAGGAGGGTTATGGAACCGGCAAGACTTTCAAGAGACTTCGCCGGGTGGGAGACATAGACTATGCTGGTACATCTGATCCAGCAGATGTTGATCTATGGTTGATAGAGCTAGAAAAGGCTTTCAGGATCCTTAATATTCCTGAAGCTGAAAAGGTTAAGCATGTGGTATACCTCCTAAAAGGAAGTGCTGGTAATTGGTGGATGATAGAGGAAGATAAGAGACCAGGTGAAGAAATAGGATGGGAGGTTTTCCGACGAGAATTTGTCAATAGATACTTCCCTAAGATGTATCTAGATGAGAAGATATCTCAATTTGAGAAGATCACACAAGGACTGATGAACGTTAGCGAATATGAAGCTAAGTTCATGGAGTTACTACGGTTTTGTCCACAGATGGCAGTTAGTGATGAAGAAAGAATTAGGCGTTATGAGAAAGGATTGAATGCTAAACTAGCCACTCCTGTGTCTGCCTTGGAGAACAGAGAAAGGTTTGCCACCTTTGTGGAGTCATTAAGAAGGATAGAGAGGTCGGAAACGTGAAACAACAGACATGTAGTAAGAAGATGAACACCCAGCCTCAAGAACAAAGGCCTGAAAGTTTTAAGAAGCCAAGATTTTCTACACCAACGACAATATCAGAATTCCCTACCCAGACACAATGGGTGTCAAGTGGAAATAGGGACCATAGTAGTATTCCAAGAAGACCCTCCGACATAGCCTCAACATCAGTAACTGGATCGTATAGACACCTTGCACCCAGGATCTGTTACTTATGTAGACAACCGGGACATCTGGCAAGGGATTGTCCAGACAGGAATGCAATAATGACTCGACCTCAAGGATAGAGTCTGCAAGGCCCACAAGGGAGGCAATATAATAATAGAGGACGTGGACAAACATCCCATACAGGTCAGATGAAATAAGTATTGTTTTATTATTACATATTAGGATTCTATGTGTTAAAAATATGGAAGTTAGCTGCTTTTGAATTTCTTGACTAAGTCCTAGAAGGACACAAGAAAGATAAGAATTCATATCTTACTCAATATTCTTTAAAACAATTTATAATCTCCCTTAACTGTGTATTAAAAGGATGAGATATAGATGTGATACCTGAGGAATAACCTAGAGTGATAAATTCTGCGTGTATAATGATATGAAAAGCAAAGAATAGGATGATAAGTAAAATACATACTACCTAATCTCAATACTTATATACCTGGCCAGGAATATGGTTATTGTAGATAAGGCAAGTATGAAACTCTTAGATTGTTATCTTTTGATTACTCTGATCAGGTAATTATTTTGAAACAATCTAACGAGTATAAGAAAAATTAAATGAGAGGATCTTAGTGAATACTTAGTGAACATACTTTGTGAACATACTTAGTGAATATACTTAGTGAATTTCCTCAGTGAATACTTAGTGATCATACTCAGTGAATTTCCTCAGTGAATACTTAGTGTACATACTTTGTAAACATACTTAGTGAATATACTTAGTGAACTTCCTCAGTGAATACTTAGTGATCATACTCAGTGAATATACTCAGTGAATACTCAGTGAACATACTCAGTGAATATACTCAGTGAATACTTACTGAACATACTTAGTGAACATACTTAGTGAATATACTCAGTGAATACTCAGTGAATATACTCAGTGAATACTCAGCGAGCATACTTAGTGAATATACTCAGTGAATACACTCAGTGAATACTCAGTGAACATACTTAGTGAATATACTCAGAGAATATACTCAGTGAATACTCAGTGAACATACTCAGTGAATATACTCAGTGAATACTCAGTGAACATACTTAGTGAACATACACAGTGAATATACTAAGTGAATACTCAGTGAACATACTTAGTGAATATACTCAGTGAATACTCAGTGAACATACTTAGTGAATATACTCAGTGAATACTTAGTGAACATACTTAGTGAATATACTCAGTGAATACTTAGTGAGCAAACTTAGTGAATGTACTTAGTGAATATACTCAGTGAACTTACTCAGTGAATACTTAGTGAGCAAACTTAATGAACATACTTAGTGAATATACTCAGTAAACTTACTCAGTGAATACTTAGTGAGCAAACTTAGTGAACATACTTAGTGAATATATTCAGTAAACTTACTCGGTGAATACTTAGTGAGCAAACTTAGTGAATATACTTAGTGAATATACTTAACAAACTCTTTCAGTAAAAGCCTTTGAAACAATACCCTTAGTAAATTTACTTAGTGAAATCCTCCAAGACAAATTGCTTAGTGAACCTTCTCAGTGAATGTTTCCAAATTAGTTGATTAGCAAGATATGATACTTAAATAATATCTGCTTCCTTTTATCTGAGATTTCGAGGACGAAATCCTTGTTAGGGGCATATAATTTGTAACATCCCTGACCTGGGTTATGAACTAACCCTAGATGTTTTGCTTAAAATATGATTAGAGGCTTGTTATTACCCCCTTGATATGTCATTAAGCTTTAGAAGAATCTATAATTTCATTTCTGTCCCTTTTGAACAATGTTGTAATATTGTTTTGTAATACATGGACCTATGTGCAAATTACCCAATTAAAAGGGGTTAACTTACAAATTGCACATGTTAAGATGTTCCTTTGGTGTTGAGACATCATAAGAATGAATTTGATAAAGTATGATGGATTCTCCAAGCTTGGGCACCAAGATGCAGCTTGTGGAACAATCCTTGTACTTAAAACTCTAGTTTTGGTGTAAAGTGCAATTTACCCAAAATATGGGGTGCAACTTGTAAAATACACCTTCTAGAGTATCTTTTATGACTCTTGGAATCATTAAGAGTAAGAATGATGAAGAGGTCACTTCAATTGAATAATTAAATAAGAATGATAACCCTTATAAATTAAATGATCAAGTTATAAGTCTAATACCCCTTCTATATGTGCAACTTAGTAAGAAGTTGGCTTTCTTCACCTTTAGACCTTGGGTTTAAGATGAGTTTTTCTTAAGTATGGAAGGGAGAAACGTGGTTTATAATAAGGGAAGGACCTAGAGGAGAAATGGAGAAACAAGTTGTCCTTATGTTGAAATTTCACCTAAAGTATATATACACCTTTTCTCACTTAGCAAGGATCGTTTCCTTCACTTCCTTTCTTATTCCATTTTCTTAGACAGACTTAGGACAGAGCTCTGGAGAAGAGGAGAACGGCCAAGCAGTTCTAGGTAAGCTTTGATCATCATCTTGCTCGAATTCATGGAGGAATTCATGGTGCAAGGTTGGTTTTATGGTCTTCCTTACTTGTTTCTTCTTTCTAGCCATCTTTTCCCAACCTTTCCTTGGAGAAACACCCTTGTCCGACCTGTGGAGCTCAAGACACCATTAAAGACTTGAAGCTTGGAAGCTTGGAGCTCAAGGAATGACCTTAAGGCGGGTTTTATAACTCTAAACCTTTTGCTTTCTTATGCATATCTTTGTACTTGCAAAAGTAGCTTGTTCTTCTTTCCCCCATCCTTCCTTGCTTTCTTGCATCTACAACCATGGGGAAAATACCTGGATCTGGAGGTAGAAGAAGGGGGGCGTGAATACCTATGTCACTTTAGCAAACGGTCTTGCACCCTTGGCCAAACGGTTTGCAAAACCGTTTGGGGGTTTTGCAAAACCGTTTGAGGGGCAAACGGTTTCACAAGGTCGGTCGGAGAAAACGGTCTCCAAGACCATTTGAGGGCGTAGACCAAGCATGGACCGTTTGGGATGTCTGTTCATAATTATGTAGGCTAATGACCCACCAAATTTGAGGGGTTAACTCCAAAGGAATCGTAGGTTAAAGGCCAATCAATTAGGCAAATCAAATTGAATTAAGTGCTGATTTTCCAATATGTTTAATATGAACTTCTTGGGCAAACGGTCTCAAACCGTTTGAGTGCGTTGACCAAGCATGTACCGTTTGGGATTACTGTTCCTAATGATGTGGTCTAATAACACACCTAATTTTATAGGTTAACTCCCAAGGAATCATGAGTTAAAGGCTAAACAATTGGATAAACCTAATTGGATTAAGTGCTGATTTTCCAATTTGATTAATTGAACTTTTTGGGCAAACGGTCTCAAGACCATTTGAGGGCGTTGACCAAGAGTTGACCGTTTGGGATTCCTGTTCATAATCATGTTAGTTAATAACCCTACAAATTTGACGGATTAACTCCAAAGGAATCGTGAGTTGAAGACTAATCAATTATGTAAACCCTAATTGGATTAAGTGCTGCCTTTCAACTTGTTTGATATGACTTTTTGGGTTTTCTTGCCCAAACGGTCTCAAGACCATTTGGGGATCACCCAAACGGTCTCAAGACCATTTGGAGGTCACCCAAGACCGTTTGGAGGTCACCCAAGACCGTTTGGAGGTCTAGGGTTGGATATGGTTAAGTGTTTGAAGGACAAAAGATATGGTGTTAACCCTAATCGACTAAGTGTTGGATTTGCATTGAATTGAGTTGATTGTTTGGAGTTGATTGGCCCAAACGGTCTCAAGACCATTTGGGGATCACCCAAACGGTCTAAAGACCGTTTGGAGGTCACTCAAGACCGTTTGGAGGTCTGGGGTCAAGTATAGTTGACCAATTGAAGGTCCAAAGGTACACAATTACAAGGCAATCAATTGATGATTTGACGATCAACTCAATAGCTCAAACCCTAATGATTTTTCACTAGAATCCAAGGGTTGGGTGAGCCAAACGGTCTCAAGAACGTTTGGAACTCATCCAAACGGTCTCAAGACCGTTTGGAGGTCACCCAAGACCGTTTGGAGGTCTAGGGGTGAGTATGGTTAAGCAATTGATGATCCAATGATACTAAGTTGGAATGTAATCAATTGTTGTTTTGGTGATCAATCCAATGATCCAAACCTTAATTGGTTGACTTGGATTTTGATTATATGATGGGCAAACGGTCTCAAGACCATTTGGAGGTCATCCAAATGACCTCAAGACCGTTTGGGGTCAGGTCATGTCCCAATGTAATGATGGTTCAATAGGTTCAAATCAATTAGTCCCACGTTGAAATATGTTGAAGGGTTATTGATTCTAGTCCCTAATTAAATTGAGTTAAACCCTAATTGATGGTCAATTGAGGGTCAAGTGAGGGACAAATCAGTTGAAGGTTGACCTATTAAACTCAATTAAGGTATGAGTATAGGTCCAATTGATGATTGGTTCCATGAATTCAAAGATTGAAGGAATCAACATTGGAAACCCTAATTCAATTGGATACCTTATGAAGTGGAGGTCCAATGTGATTGAATCCTTGAGAATTAAGATGATGAATGTTCTATTGATCCAATAATGATTAGTAATGATAATCAATGAAGGTGTGAAGGTTGAAACCCTAATAATACCTAAGTGATTAAGAACCAATTAAAGGGAGAATTCTTAATTGTTTATAGGATTAATAGCTTGATACACTATGTTAACCATAGTAGCATGTACTTGATTGAAGGGTTGATGTGACCTAATCAAGTTAAAAGAATGAAAGATTAGAATACATATATTTATATATATATATATAAATATGAATCATGGAATGATCTTATGTAGCACGACCGTGCAAGGGAGCATGGCCGTGGTAGCCTTAGCTTGCATGACCGTGCAAGGGAGCACAGCCGTGGTAGTATTACTTTGCACGACCGTGCAAGGTGGCACGGCCGTGGTGTCCTATTATGAAATTGAGAAGTTTTGGTATTGTGCTGACATTGTTATACATGCATGTCCTTATTTGTATAAGTCATACAAGTTGATATTATGAGGTAATCATAGCCAGGTATGAGTTATGATGTCATATTCCTTGAAAACAATTATAAGCTTTTAGAGTAATAATATGTGAAAAGTATATACATTGCTTCAATCAAGGTCATACTAATAGATGACTTGATGCTGATATGGCACTTGATAGCAAGTTTTATGATGATATAAGGGTTTGAGCACCCATGTTCTTGAATCATAGTGATAAGATGATTAAGAATTGATATCCAGTTGATAACTGATATGAGTTATACTTGTACATTTGGTATTCTTCTGTTATAGCCATGTTTAGTACTTGAATGTTTGGAAACATGTATGATGCTAAAAGAATACTGATACGTACCTAATAATCAAGTATAATCATACCATGTAGAGCCCTGATCATAGATCCATCATTGTCAGAATTTAAATAATAGTGAAACAGGTTTTACAAAGGGAACTCCTGGATCACATACTTTATAGTAAGTGGGAGTATATGAAATAACTGATAAAAGTTAAGCTTGACAGGTTTCATATAGATGTGATCAGATCCATGTAAGATTTATAATGCTAATTGCATTAAGAACACTTGTTACCTATAATTCAAGAGTATAACTAAATGTCATGTTATCTGGTAAGTGATAACATATGAGCTTGATAGGTTGAATGAGCCACGAGTAATATGATTTGTTGATCTTCAAAGGTCATATTATTTAGATAACCAGATAAAATGAGATGTTACTTGGTAACAAATGCTATGATTAGTCCAGGGGTTTGAACTCCCACATTCCGGATTTCATATTAATAAGATGGTTAGGGATTGATATCCCAATATTAAAAATATGAGGTATGACCTAAACCAAAGTGTTTCTATGTGAAATTCTATTACGGAATAATCCTATGAAAAGCTTAACTACAGACTAATGGGTTATGAATGTAAATAACCCTTGTATTACATAAGTAATGTTAAGTCTGATATCATATGTACAAGTTATGCAAATATGTTGTGGAGTTGGAATCCTAACACTTTGGGAGAAGGAGTATGGCTACAGGCCATCCTTTCCCAAATAATAATGCCAGGCAATGGATATATGATCCAAGTCTGAAGGGAGTTAGTGATGTGATAAGTGACATGTGATTATATCAATTTATAGTTGCATTGCTTTTTGTATAAAGAATAGTTTAATCTGTTAAACATTGTTTTAACTACTCTCAAATATACATAACTTCTTTGTGTACATTTATTCTCTTATGGTGCAATAATTATGCTTCTGGCAAAGAGTTATATCTCTCGCTGGGATGATTTTTATAATTGTCTCACCCCGTAGATTTCAACCTTTAGGTGGACGTGGGCGAGGAGGCAGAAATCCTTCAATAGGTGAAGGGCAGCATCAACAGTACCAAGGACAACAGTGAAGCTTCAGGTGGAGGCATTGGATGCTATGTCATGTGTAGATAGTGTTAGAGTCCTTTATGTCGTCTCTGTACTCTCAGGTCCTCGGAGTAATAGTTAGTGCTTTCGAGTTTTTGGTACAGTCCTTAGAGACTTTTGTATCTTGACTTACAGAGTTTTACTGATGGATCAGTTGTAAACAACTTATCATGTTGCTTTATGAGAAAGCTTTACCTTTAAAGGATCTCTTCGTAAAAATCTTAAAATTTTTAGTGATTTCTGGTAATCCGATGCTTAGTGAACGCTTCCGCATTAGTTAATCTTGTTTTCTCGAAATAGACGTTTCAATTAGTGGTATCAGAGCTCTAGGTTCGCTGAGTCTACAGAGACATAGGACTAAGATCGTAGAGTCTGTTCTAAGTGTTTTCCAGATTATCTGATAGTATCTTCTGCTCACATAAGAGGAGAAGAACTTGAAGATGTTTGGACCACGTGAAGAGCATGCCGATGAGGGCAGTTCTGCTGCACCAGGAGGAGGTGCAGGAGACCAGAATAGGGAAGGGCCTGTACCTGAACAGCCCCAGTTTGACCCAGCTGAGATAGAAAATCCAGCTACTTATGCTTTATTTGATAAGTTTCTGGCAGCCATAACACACATGGAAGATAGGGTGCCACCATCTGCATCTAGGGCACCAGCCCATCAGGAAGGTTATGGAACCGACAAGACTTTCGAGAGACTTCGCCGGGTGGGAGCCATAGACTATGCTGGTACATCTAATCCAGCAGATGTTGATCTATGGTTGACAGAGTTGGAAAAGGCTTTCAGGATCCTTAATATTCTGAAGCTGAAAAGGTTAAGCATGCGGTATACCTCCTAAAAGGAAGTGCTGGTAATTGGTGGATGATAGGGAAGATAAGAGACCAGGTGAAGAAATAGGATGGGAGGTTTTCTGACGAGAATTCGTCAATAGATACTTCCCTAAGATGTATCTAGATGAGAAGATATCTCAATTTGAGAAGATCACACAAGGACTGATGAACGTTAGTGAATATGAAGCTAAGTTCATGGAGTTACTACAGTTTTGTCCACAGATGGTAGTTAGTGATGAAGAAAGAATTAGGCGTTTTGAGAAAGGATTGAATGCTGAACTAGCCACTCCTGTGTCTGCCTTGGAGAACAGAGAAAGGTTTGCCACCTTTGTGGAGTCAGTAAGAAGGATAGAGAGGTCGGAAACTGTGAAACAACAGACACGTAGTAAGAAGATGTACACCCAGCCTCAAGAACAAAGGCCTGAAAGTTTTAAGAAGCCAAGATTTTCTACACCAACGACAATATCAGAATTCCCTACCCAGACACAATGGGTGTCAAGTGGAAATAGGGACCATAGTAGTATTCCAAGAAGACCCTCCGACATAGCCTCAGCATCAGTAACTGGATCGTATAGACACCTTGCACCCAGGATCTGTTACTTATGTAGACAACCGGGACATCTGGCAAGGGATTGTCTAGACAGGAATGCAATAATGACTCGACCTCAAGGACAGAGTCTGCAAGGCCCACAAGGGAGGCAATATAATAATAGAGGACGTGGACAAACATCCCATACAGGTCAGATGAAATAAGTATTGTTTTATTATTACATATTAGGATTCTATGTGTTAAAAATATGGAAGTTAGCTGCTTTTGAATTTCTTGACTAAGTCCTATAAGGACACAACAAAGATAAGAATTCATATCTTACTCAATATTCTTTAAAACAATTTATAATCTCCCTTAACTGTGTATTAAAAGGATGAGATATAGATGTGATACCTGAAGAATAACCTAGAGTGATAAATTCTGCGTGTATAATGATATGAAAAAGCAAAGAATAGGATGATAAGTAAAATACATACTACCTAATCTCAATACTTATATACCCTGGCCAGGTATATGGTTATTGTAGATAAGGCAAGTATGAAACTCTTAGATTGTTATCTTTTGATTACTCTGATCAGGTAATTATTTTGAAACAATCTAAGGAGTATAAGAAAAATTAAATGAGAGGATCTTAGTGAATACTTAGTGAACATACTTTATGAACATACTTAGTGAATATACTTAGTGAATTTCCTCAGTGAATACTTAGTGATCATACTCAGTGAATTTCCTCAGTGAATACTTAGTGAACATACTTTGTAAACATACTTAGTGAATATACTTAGTGAACTTCCTCAGTGAATACTTAGTGATCATACTCAGTGAATATACTCAGTGAATACTCAATGAACATACTCAGTGAATACTTAGTGAACATACTTAGTGAACATACTTAGTGAATATACTCAGTGAATAATCAGTGAACATACTTAGTGAATATACTCAGTGAATTCTCAGTGAACATACTTAGTGAATATACTCAGTGGATATACTCAGTGAATACTCAGTGAACATACTTAGTGAATATACTCAGAGAATATACTCAGTGAATACTCAGTGAACATACTCAGTGAATATACTCAGTGAATACTCAGTGAACATACTTAGTGAACATACTCAGTGAATATACTCAATGAATACTCCGTGAACATACTTAGTGAATATACTCAGTGAATACTCAGTGAACATACTTAGTGAATATACTCAGTGAACATACTTAGTGAATATACTCAGTGAATACTTAGTGAGCAAACTTAGTTAATGTACTTAGTGAATATACTCAGTGAACTTAATCAGTGAATACTTAGTGAGCAAACTTAATGAACATACTTAGTGAATATACTCAGTAAACTTACTCAGTGAATACTTAGTGAGAAAACTTAGTGAACATACTTAGTGAATATACTCTGTAAACTTACTCAGTGAATACTTAGTGAGCAAACTTAGTGAATATACTTAGTGAATATACTTAACGAACTCTTTCAGTAAAATCCTTTGAAACAATACTCTTAGTAAATTTACTTAGTGAAATCCTCCAAGACAAATTGCTTAGTGAACCTTCTCAGTGAATGTTTCCAAATTAGTTGATTAGCAAGATATGATACTTAAATAATATCTGCTTCCTTTTATCTGAGATTTCGAGGACGAAATCCTTGTTAGGGGGATATAATTTGTAACATCCCTGACCTGGGTTATGAACTAACCCTAGATGTTTTGCTTAAAATATGATTAGAGGCTTGTGATTACCCCCTTGATATGTCATTAAGCTTTAGAAGAATCTATAATTTCATTTCTGTCCCTTTTGAACAATGTTGTAATATTGTTTTGTAATACATGGACCTATGTGCAAATTACCCAATTAAAAGGGGTTAACTTACAAATTGCACATGTTAAGATGTTCCTTTGGTGTTGAGACATCATAAGAATGAATATGATAAAGTATGATGGATTCTCCAAGCTTGGGCACCAAGATGCAGCTTGTGGAGCAATCCTTGTACTTAAAACTCTAGTTTTGGTGTAAAGTGCAATTTACCCAAAATATGGGGTGCAACTTGTAAAATACACCTTCTAGAGTATCTTTTATGACTCTTGGAATCATTAAGAGTAAGAATGATGAAGAGGTCACTTCAATTGAATAATTAAATAAGAATGATAACCCTTATAAATTAAATGATCAAGTTATAAGTTCTAGTAACCCTTCTATATGTGCAACTTAGTAAGAAGTTGGCTTTCTTCACCTTTAGACCATGGGTTTAAGATGAGTTTTTCTTAAGTATGGAAGGATGAAACGTGGTTTATAATAAGGGAAGGACCTAGAGGAGAAATGGAGAAACAAGTTGTCCTTATGTTGAAATTTCACCTAAAGTATATATACACCTTTTCTCACTTAGCAAGGATCGTTTCCTTCACTTCCTTTCTTATTCCCTTTGCTTAGACCGACTTATGACAGAGCTATGGAGAAGAGGAGAATGGCCAAGCAGTTCTAGGTAAGCTTTGATCATCATCTTGCTCGAATTCATGGAGGAATTCATGGTGCAAGGTTGGTTTTATGGTCTTCCTTACTTGTTTCTTCTTTCTAGCCATCTTTTCCCAACCTTTCCTGGGAGAAACACCCTTGTCCGACCTGTGGAGCTCAAGACACCATTAAAGACTTGAATCTTGGAAGCTTGGAGCTCAAGGAACGACCTTAAGGCGGGTTTTATAACTCTAAACCTTTTGCTTTCTTATGCATATCTTTGTACTTGCAAAAGTAGCTTGTTCTTCTTTCCCCCATCCTTCCTTGCTTTCTTGCATCTAAAACCATGGGGAACAGACCTGGATCTGGAGGTAGAAGAAGGGGGGAGTGAATACCTATGTCACTTTAGCAAACGGTCTTGCACCCTTGGCCAAACGGTTTGCAAAACCGTTTGAGGGGCAAACGGTTTCACAAGGTCGGTTGGAGAAAGAGGTCTCCAAGACCGTTTGAGGGCGTTGACAAGCGTGGACCGTTTGGTATTTCTGTTCATAATTATGTAGGATAATGACCCACCAAATTTGAGGGGTTAACTCCAAAGGAATCGTAGGTTAAAGGCCAATCAATTAGGCAAATCAAATTGAATTAAGTGCTGATTTTCCAATATGTTTAACTTGAACTTCTTGTGCAAACGGTCTCAAACCATTTGAGTGCGTTGACCAAGCGTGGACCGTTTGGGATTATTGTTACTAATGATGTGGTATAATAACAAACCAAATTTTATAGGTTAACTCCCCAGGAATCATGAGTTAAAGGCTAAACAATTGGATAAACCTAATTGGATTAAGTGCTGATTTTCCAATTTGATTAATTGAACTTTTTGGGCAAACGGTCTCAAGACCGTTTGAGGGCGTTGACCAAGTGTTGCCCGTTTGGTATTCCTGTTCATAATCATGTTAGTTAATAACACTCCAAATTGGAGGGATTAACTCCAAAGGAATCGTGAGTTGAAGGCTAATCAATTATGTAAACCCTAATTGGATTAAGTGCTGCCTTTCAACTTGTTTGATATGACTTTTTGGGTTTTCTTGCCCAAACGGTCTCAAGACCGTTTGGAGGTCACCAAGACCGTTTGGAGGTCACCCAAGACCGTTTGGAGGTCTAGGGTTGGATATGGTTAAGTGTTTGAAGGACAAAAGATATGGTGTTAACCCTAATCGACTAAGTGTTGGATTTGCATTGAATTGAGTTGATTGTTTGGAGTTGATTGGCCCAAACGGTCTCAAGACCATTTGGGGATCACCCAAACGGTCTCAAGACCGTTTGGAGGTCACTCAAGACCGTTTGGAGGTCTGGGGTCAAGTATAGTTGACCAATTGAAGGTCCAAAGGTACACAATTACAAGGCAATCAATTGCTGATTTGACGATCAACTCAATAGCTCAAACCCTAATGATTTTTCACTAGAATCCAAGGGTTGGGTGAGCCAAACGGTCTCAAGAACGTTTGGAACTCATCCAAACGGTCTCAAGACCGTTTGGAGGTCACCCAATACCGTTTGGAGGTCTAGGGGTGAGTATGGTTAAGCAATTGATGATCCAATGATACTAAGTTGGAATGTAATCAATTGTTGTTTTGGTGATCAATCCAATGATCCAAACCTTAATTGGTTGACTTGGATTTTGATGATATGATGGGAAAACGGTCTCAAGACCGTTTGGAGGTCATCCAAACGACCTCAAGACCGTTTGGGGTCAGGTCATGTCCCAATGTAATGATGGTTCAATAGGTTCAAATCAATTAGTCCCACATTGAAATATGTTGAAGGGTTATTGATTCCAGTCCCTAATTAAATTGAGTTAAACCCTAATTGATGGTCAATTGAGGGTCAAGTGAGGGACAAATCAGTTGAAGGTTGACCTATTAAACTCAATTAAGGTATGATTATAGGTCCAATTGATGATTGGTTCCATGAATTCAAAGATTGAAGGAATCAACATTGGAAACCCTAATTCAATTGGATACCTTATGAAGTGGAGGTCCAATGTGATTGAATCCTTGAGAATTAAGATGATGAATGTTCTATTGATCCAATAATGATTAGTAATGATAATCAATGAAGGTGTGAAGGTTGAAACCCTAATAATACCTAAGTGATTAAGAACCAATTAAAAGGAGAATTATTAATTGTTTATAGGATTAATAGCTTGATACACTATGTTAACCATAGTAGCATGTACTTGATTGAAGGGTTGATGTGACCTAATCAAGTTAAAAGAATGAAAGATTAGAATACATATATTTATATATATATATAAATATGAATCATGGAATGATCTTATGTAGCACGACCGTGCAAGGGAGCACGGTCGTGGTAGCCTTAGCTTGCATGACCGTGCAAGGGAGCACAACCGTGGTAGTCTTACTTTGCACGACCGTGCAAGGTGGAACGGCCATGGTGTCCTATTATGAAATTGAGAAGTTTTGGTATTGTGCTGACATTGTTATATATGCATGTCCTTATTTGTATAAGTCATACAAGTTGATATTATGAGGTAATCATAGCCAGGTATGAGTTATGATGTCATATTCCTTGAAAACAATTATAAGCTTTTAGAGTAATGATATGTGAAAAGTATATACACTGCTTCAATCAAGGTCATGCTAATAGATGACTTGATGCTGATATGGCACTTGATAGCAAGTTTTATGATGATATAAGGGTGTGAGCACCCATGTTCTTGAATCATAGTGATAAGATGATTAAGAATTGATATCCAGTTGATAACTGATATGAGTTATACTTGCACATTTAGTATTCTTCTGTTATAGCCATGTTTAGTACTTGAATGTTTGGAAACATGTATGATGCTAAAAGAATATTGATATGTACCTAACAATCAAGTATAATCATATCATGTAGAGCCTTGATCATAGATGCATCATTGTCAGAATTTAAATAATAGTGAAACAGGTTTTACAAAGGGAACTCCTGGATCACATACTTTAGAGTATGTGGGAGTATATGGAATAACTGATAAAAGTTAAGCTTAACAGGTTTCATATAGATGTGATCAGATCCAGGTAATATTTATAATGCTAATTGCATTAAGAACACTTGTTACCTATAATTCAAGAGTATAACTAAATGTCATGTTATCTGGTAAGTGATAACATATGAGCTTGATAGGTTGAATGAGCCACGAGTAATATGATTTGTTGATCTTCAAAGGTCATATTATTTAGATAACCAGATAAAATGAGATGTTACTTGGTAACAAATGCTATGATTAGTCCAGGGGTTTGAACTCCCACATTCCGGATTTCATATTAATAAGATGGTTAGGGATTTATATCCCAATATTAAAAATATGAGGTATGACCTAAACCAAAGTGTTTCTATGTGAAATTCTATTACGGAATAATCCTATGAAAATCTTAACTATAGACTAATGGGTTATGAATGTAAATAACCCTTGTATTACATAAGTAATGTTAAGTCTGATATCATATGTACAAGTTATGCAGATATGTTGTGGAGTTGGAATCCTAACACTTTGGGAGAAGGAGTATGGCTACAAGCCATCCTTTCCCAAATAATAATGCCAGGCAATGGATATATGATCCAAGTCTGAAGGGAGTTAGTGATGTGATAAGTGACATGTGATTTTATCAATTTACAGTTGCATTGCTTTTTGTAGAAAGAATAGTTTAATCTGTTAAACATTGTTTTAACTACTCTCAAATATACATAACTTCTTTGTGTACATTTATTCTCTTATGGTGCAATAATTATGCTTCTGGCAAAGAGTTATATCTCTCGCTGGGATGATTTTTATAATTGTCTCACCCCGTAGATTTCAACCTTTAGGTGGACGTGGGCGAGGAGGCAGAAATCCTTCAATAGGTGAAGGGCAGCATCAACAGTACCAAGGACAACAGTGAAGCTTCAGGTGGAGGCATTGGATGCTATGTCATGTGTAGATAGTGTTAGAGTCCTTTATGTCGTCTCTGTACTCTCATGTCCTCGGAGTAATAGTTAGTGCTTTCGAGTTTTTGGTACAGTCCTTAGAGACTTTTGTATCTTGCCTTACAGAGTTTTACTGATGGATCAGTTGTAAACAACTTATCATGTTGCTTTATGAGAAAGCTTTACCTTTAAAGGATCTCTTCATAAAAAGTTTAAAATTTATAGTGATTTCTGGTAATCCGATGCTTAGTGAACGCTTCCGCATTAGTTAATCTTGTTTTCTCGAAATAGACGTTTCAAATACATCCTTCCCATTATTAGTTTTAGGATTTCTCAATCTAACTGATTAGGGTTGCAAGTGCATACCATCACCCTTCTTTAGGGTTATGTTTTCCTCTTATTAACAAATTAAGGATTTAAGATCATATTATCAAGAATCAAACCCTAATTGGCCTATACTTTCTGCATTAAACTCTTTGTGTCTTAATGTATTACCTTACGCAACACAATTCATGTGTTACTCCATCAATTACATTGAATTGAGATACTTCCAACATATTGAGTATAAAGGTGTGTATACTACCATATTTTGCTTGAGATACCACCTTATCCTCATATCGGGTATCCATATCGGGCATGTAGTGTAACCACATCACCATATCATGTTTAGGGGGGTATCCCCTAACACCATATCATGTATCCATATCGTATTGGCTATCACTTAGATATTATCATCTCAAGTTAGCTTCATATCGTGCATGAGCTATATGCTTGACCTCAGATCAGGTTCAAGAATATATTTGATACTATATCGTATACAAGGTGTGCACCATATCGTTCATGGGGTATATGCCTCATTATGGCATCGTTTAGTGATCTACACACAATACCATATCATATTCTATGATTTATCATATCGTGTCACCATGTGGGTTGATCATATCGGGACAACATATTGGGTAGACCATTATGCTAATAACTTTTCATGCCTCTTAAGGAATCAGTCATCATATTATTGAATGACATGCTAGATATCAGGTTGAACTCTTTCACTATAATCCTTTACACAAAATGAGAGGGTGTATCGGGTTTCATTCCATCACCTAGGGTTTCAATGCTATGTCGACTAGAAAGTTCAATTAACACTATATCGTGCATGGTCTATAGAATTGTTGTCATATCGTGCACAAGGTACCTATAGGTAACACTCATATCGTTCATGAGATATTTATTCATATTTATATCGAATTACCCATCATCTTGGGTTTATCATATCAATTTTCATATCACCATCTAGGGTTTCAACCCATATCAGGTAGAGTGTACCATATCATGCATGAGGTATGAACTTGACCTCATATCATTCACAAAGTACAAGTAGGTTTCACCCATATCATTTATAAGGTATCCTTATATCGTTCATGAGGTATCTCTCATCTCTATATCAGGTTACATATCATCTTGGGTTTCATATTGGGTTCCATCTTATATCAGGTTAGGATTATAAACCTAACACCATATCATGTAGGAGGTGACTACTTGACCACATATCATGCTCATGGTATGTATATGTTTCACTCATATAACCCATGAGGTACACACTCCTCACCATATTTTGTCGATAGGGTGTTCATATCAACATGTCAGATTACTTATTACCTAGGGTTTGATATATCATGTTAGATCATATGCTTGACTCCATGTCGTGCATAGAGTGTATATTTGACCTCATATCATGCACATGGTATTTTGTTAACAACATATCGTGCACAAGGTGTGTACTTCATCATCATATCATGCAAGGGGTACCTACTCATCACCTTATCGTGCTAATGGTGTATTCACTCCATTATATCGGTTACAGGTACTATAACCCAATATCGTGTTAGACCTTGATGATGTCATCATCATAAACCTCTAGATTCTTGTTCTTACTGTTATAGATTGTGGAAAACAATCCTAATATACTTTTGGAATTCAAAGGATAATCAATTAATCAAAGTAATTCGAAATTGAAAGTAGATAAACAAGTTCAACAATATTGAAGATGAATAATAACATAGTTGGGTTCAAGTTATATAACCCGCCTTGTGACAACTTCATAGCTCCAAGATCCAAAGATTCATGATCCTAAGGTTGAAGATGATCTTATCCAAGGTCCAAGTCTCATTCACAACTCCTCCATATATAAGGAATCACCATATTTAAGAACTTGGTGAAGAAGAAAAGAGAGGAATATCTATAACCCAAAATCATGCTTCAACCAAGGTTGAAGATGACCATGGCCTTACCTTAAGCTTGGTGCTCGAGCTCCCCTTTTTCCTTAAGCTACTATGCATGATATATAATAGGGTATGCATGATTTCTAAAAGTTAGAGAGTTGTGGGGTCCGTAAACTTCCATTAGTAGGTGAAAGGAGAGGTATATATACTTGGGGTTCATGAAAGAGAGTGTATAAGAGGTGTCTTCACGATATGATACTAGGTGACACATGGCCATGCATGGTTGACACATGTCCATGCATGCACACATATATATCTTGTCATGCAAAAGTCTAGAGGATAATCTAGACATGATATTTCAGCTATCCCTTATCTTGTTGGATAATATATCTCATCTTTATCTGACAAGTTATGCAAACCAATACACGTTTTGCAAGGAGCATCTAACAAGTTATGGATCACCTCATTGAGGTTCTTAGGCCATCATGGCCTTTTGCAAGAGTTCACAAACTAATATGGAATCTCCTCTATGGCTCCTTGGCTGATAGGCATTTCCATATTAAGTCTACAACTCGATACAACTCAAGTAAGGGCTTCAACTACACATCATGTCTTGGTCTTTTATCACCAAGAGTACCACCACTCATAAATGATTCAAACATGGAGTCTCCTTCTTTGTTTTCTCCTCTAAAATGATACATAGAAGAAGTAGGGACACTCTAGAGGTGGTAATTTGCATATCAACACTATATTTTGGGTAAATTGCAAATTGTACCAAAATTGGTACACAAGGCACTAACATTATTTGAACAAGTTCAAACTTGGAATTTAGACTTTACACAAGTCACCACTTTGCATAATTCTCTCTCTTCTGATACTAAAACACTTAAGGCACATTCAACATGTGACATATTGCAGTATAACCCCTCATTTTGGGTAAATTTCACTTTACACTCAGACTATCATATATGCACAAATAGTTCATAAGTAAGCTCACACTTGAAAATAAACTTCGCAAAGAGTCTTAATTACTTTTCAAAAGATTAGAAAAAGTTTGTAAATAATTTATTTAAGAAAAACTTCTAGGGTTAATCCATAACCCAAGTCAGGGATGTTACAATTATAAACCCCTAACAAGGATTTCCTCCCTGAAATCCCAGATGAAGGAAGACAATTGTTATTCATGCATCATATCATCAAGTCTCCACATAATGTCCTATTGCCATGGAGATGCCATAGAACTTTGACCAATACAAATTCCTTTCACGTAGGGTCATCATAGATTCTTTCATACAGGATACACGTTCAACTGTCCTTTTCATTAGTGATTGTAGTGTTAATTTTGTGTTATGTAACACTTTCTAAGTCAGAGAAAGTAATATTCATGCTTTGAATAATTTGGGTGTCAAACCTCATCGATTTGTCATCTTCTCAACTTAAACCTTTTATGTAATAATATTCTTGACTTTGGGGAGTTTACCATACTCCCTCACTTAGTTTAGCATTTCTCCTCCAAGGAAAGAATAAAGTTTCAATTTGTCACCCATTTTGGGACTAAAACTCTTATCATACATCTGTTGTGCCACTCTTGCCAGCTGTCATAGTACTAAAATTCCTTATGACTTGTACCAACTACTTATCAAAGAAGAACTTATCTTAGAGGTATCTCTAGATGTTATGTATAAGTTGTCTCAACAGATCTAAATAGGGACATACTAAAGAATTATATTCAGCTTGATAAGCTTTTCTAAAAATGATTCGACAATTGTTCCTTTTATTAATGCATCCCTATCGATGTTATAGTTATGCAGAGCATAAACCCCAAACATATGATATCCATACTATAGTTATCTCAAAGTTGGCCCTCCTAGGTTACCAAATCATGATTCATCTTATCAGGAGTCATGTTCTCATTTTGTTATACCATTTGAAAGTTCTTGGATACTAGGATTCTTTTCCTTGGTATCCATGATATGTGTCAAAAAAACACATCATATCCTTATCATTTCCATCTTCCTATTTTTATTACCAAAGCCAATCATATAGTAGGACCTTTCTTTCATCCTGGGATATTACTTAAAACACATATAACTTTGTCTTGAAGCCAAAATTCAAGACTGGCTAGTACTTTACAAAGTACCCATCTATAGATTATTTATAATCCATGCACATCAGGTGTCATAAGACCTTAATTTTCATGTCCCTACAAGGAAAGACCATAAGGAAAACATATTCCTTCATATTGCCCTACCATCACCCAGAGTTTTTTTATCAAAGAGAAGAGATTATCATCTCCTCTGATTATTGCATGAACTTTCAACTATTCATGAGTCATTTTCTAACTTTATTTATTTCCACATCATAGGAAAGATATTCATTTCACACATTCTTTATCGATCAGGAATCATCTCCCTTGTTCCCTTTCTCTTATCATGAGGATTGTACTTTTTATTTCCTCATACACACAAACTAGTTTAAAATAAACTCGGTTGCTATTTCATTGCAGTTAGGATGTGATAGAAATATCTATGCCATATTTTCAGTTTCACTATTCTCTTTAGATCGTCTCAAAATGACTACTTGATCAGACTAATCATAAAGATAACAATCTAAGAGTCGCATACTTACCTTGCCTTCAATAATTGAATACCTGGCTAGAGTATACAAGTACTGAGATAAGGTAGTATGCACCTTATTTATATCATATACCTTACTTTTCTTAGTATCCCAAGATGTCTCCAGGGATCTTTTTTACACCTCATCCTCTTTCACATAGATAAATGAAATTTTAAAACACATTAAAGATTATTGGGTAGAATGTAAGTTCTCATCTTCCTTCTGTCCTCATAGGACTAACCAAAGGAAGCTCAACAACAACTACTTTCTTATAACTAACAGATAATATCAGGAGAAGACATATCAGAATGACACAATTTCATCTGACCTGTCTCAACTCGTTTATCAATTATTGTCTCAGGTTGATTCATTGCATAAAATCTTGTTGTTGCCTATTTCCAACGTTGTGCTCTATTGTTTGGTGCAGATGGACCTGTTTGGGATGGCTGTCTACATCCTCGTGTGCCACTACTAAACCATTGCCTTTGAGAGTCTTCTCGACTCTGCCTCAGTGGTTGGGTCATTCCCTCCTTTCTTTTTGGATAAGAGGATCTAATATGTCTAACCTGTCTACATTTATGACATATCTTTTATGCACTCCCTGGTCTTGTCGGCTTTATAACTGATGTAGAAGCTAAATCAAGAGTTCTAACTGGTGGAACATTAGGTCCTTTGTCCTCTCTTGGTAGCCACTGCCTTTTTGGTTGCATTGGTGGCACCAAAAACTTCCCCTTTATAGAGCTACTAGGCATCTGTTCCCGAGTTTGGAAAGATATTTTCTTAATTCCTACCTCATTATTCTTTACTGGACAATCCCTTATTAAATGTCCTATTTCCCTACACCTATAGCAAGCTCCAATTATGTGTCTTAACCTAGTTCTTTTGACATTTTCCATTGTTCCAACATAACTATGTTGATCAGAAATCATGTTAGAGCCCAAAATTTCTTCATTATGTACTGGTAACCTAGGTTGTGTTGCTAGTATCTAGTCCACTATATGCATCATTGTTGTCCTAACCTTCACAACAAGAGCATAAAAAGAAAGATTCTCAATCATGGCTGGATCAATCTGGGGATTCTCAGACATTCATTCTTCTCTCGCCTGATCCATTGCACCTTCTCTTGGTGCAACAATATTACTCTCAGCAATGTGTTCCTCATGTACTCCAGACATCTTTAAGCTTTACTCTATCTTTTGCATAAGTAGAAGTCACTATAAGATATACTAGACGACACTAGAATAGACTCAACACCTTCATACTATGTCTCTGTAGACTCAGTGAACCTTAAGCTCTGATACCAAAACTTTGTGATGACCTAACATCAAATCAAGCCATTACCAGTAATAATTGTAGAATGATCATAAGTAGCGATTTAAAAAAAATCACTAAAAATGAAAACCATTTTGCAAGGATATCCATTTCCAGGAAACTCTTACAGAGAGAATCAAAACTTTATACATATCATGGTTCACATTGTACACATATTGTACCATCTCATCTCGAGGACAACATATAACAGTTGCTCTGTCAAAACATATACTAAAGCAACATAAAACCACAAGGCATACAAGCCAAAATCTCAGATCGTTCATAAACCATTATATACTGACTCCAAGGACCTGAGAGTATAGAGACGAGACATAGGACTTCTATCTACAAGACATGATAGACAGTTTACTCAACCTGAGTTGTTACTTCTATCCCAGTTGTTATTCTCCCTCTGTAGAAAGGTCTCTACTTACTCGTGCACATCCACCTAAAAATTGTGGATCCCACACGGTGATACAGTTGTCCCAGTGAGAGATATAACTCTCCGCCGACAATATTATTATTACAGTTAAGCAATATAAAAATGAGCAGAGGTTCTTTTATATTAACAAGCAAGATTAATCATTGTTATAAGCATAACATAGTAATCTCTTCCCTTAAAGTAACACAACTATCTATGATAGAACAATAAATCACTTATTCACTTTACAAGGAATATAAAGAAACATGTATAACATCTATCCAATTAATATATATAAAATAAATGCACATCAACGAAAAGTTTTCCATATTAGATCCTTAAGAAAATATGCTACACGGTTGATTACATATTACAATCACACTTTTGACCTGAGGAGATGAAGTATATCGTTCATGCTTCAACCGACCACAAACTTCTCATAAGTCGGTACCATACAAGGTCAATGATAGAGCCGACTGCCAAGACCTCTCCCTCCTTGGTCAGTACGAGACAACTGGAAGAGACATATCATGTCAAACTACAAAAAGAGAATGCCAGGGTATGATGGTATCTTCACTCAGAGTTACAGCCGCAACATGCACTCTCTTAGGGGAAAACAGACCAACAACCTTCCCCAGTTATAAAATTACTGAGTCATGGCATATAGCCATACTCTGAGCCACAGACCAGTTCACCATGCTCATTACTGAGTCTACGACCACTGTCACACTCGTGCTAGGATACGGCATATAGCCAATCCCCATGATCATGGACATAAGGGGATCATCTCACATATGGTCGTCCAAGCTCACATCCCTGTATATTCAAAAATATGAGCTCTAGGTTATCCCGTGGGAAAAACTCATTTACCATTTTAGAAAATTCTAACGCTGATGGATCTATGGTAAGGGAAACTACATTTTATGGTTCGTGATGATTTATTAAGTGCATTACAATATTCTTTTAGCATTAGATAAGTTATAAGCATCAATCATAAACAAATGCTACAAAGAAAGGTGTAATACATTTATCAAGTAATTTTCTAATCTTTGGAACACATTTAGAGACATACACTCGGGATCTTAGTCCCTTTTAACATTACTGGGAATTCTCATCCCTTAACATCATCATCATCATTACTGGATCTGAGTATTCAAACCCTTGGATCATCACTAAACATTTTTACCTCTGTAACAGGTAATTGCTACCTCTAGGTCCTCAGACCAAGGTATTCGTCGTACTTGTTGTACAAGTATTTCACATAGCTCATATGGTTCATTAAGTATCTTGTCACATCTCACTAGGCAACAAATATCTTTTAATATATCAAATTGTATAATCATTATACTTGTTGTGTAGGTATTAACATGGATCACAAGGCTCATTTAAATTTGTATCATATAAAATATCATAGTTCATACTTGGCTATGCTCATCATCTCATGATTCTTGAATAGTTTGCACTTCATAATAAACACTTCAAAAATATATGACATCATTATGCAATTCAAGAGAAATACATCATGTTATTAGGGTTAGGATTGCCTATTTTAGCTACAAGCAAAATTGGGTTGGTCGACCATGGAAATGACCATGGGAGTCAACCTTCACATGTGGTTTCCATTTTCGATACTTATCTCTTCATATTCCCTTTTGTGCATTCATCATATCCATTTCCAAACTCCCTCTTCTACTACCATCTACCACCTTCTTGTGGCGGTGGAGAGGTAGTGTAAAAGGATGGCTCGTTCTCCCTCTACACATCTCTAAATGATGCAAAAGAAGGGCCAGTATGTCCATATCAATGAGACATAGTATGATTCTTGGTTATTTTCCCCTCTTGCCCCACGATCATGATGAGTGGTGGTTGGGATGGTCACGGGGTCAACTGCCCCACTACCTTTCTCTAAGCGCAAGGTAGGAGACAAGCTGACATCCGTCAGAACTCATCCAATAGTTAAACACAACTATCCACTTAAGCCAATCGGTGGCATCACCTTCTCAAGAACCATATCCACTGGATAAAAGATCTAAGGCCTAGAAATGTGCACGCAACCCAGTCTAGGATCCATGGGCATGACACAACCAAAATTAGGTCTAATACACACCAAAGATGAACATTATTTCCTAATTTTCAAACCTTAATAGCTTTATCTAGGATACTCCAATTGCCACCAAATTTTAACCATAGCTTCCTCAAAACTCAATATACCTTGTACATGAATTTGGTATCAAAACTCAACTATGTGGCCAGTCCATTAAATTCCTCAAATAGGCATAAACTTATGGATCTTAATAATGATATCAATATCAATCAACACTCAACTTTATCAAATACTTGGAACTCTAAAAAAAACTCAAACACACATGAATTCATTTATTTCATTAGACATTTAAGGATATAAAAGTCCACTCCATCACATCCTACACACCTTAAGAGAAATGTTTTCCTCAAAATTAAGCCAAGAAAATCTAGTTTCAAATTCACATCATCACTATGTGATATAAGAGAAATGCATCCTTCCCATTATTAGGGTTAGGATTTCTCAATCTAACTGATTAGAGTTGTAAGTGCATACCATCACCCTTAAATAGGGTTAGGTTTTTCCCTAATTAAAAAATTAAGGATTTAAGATCATATTATCAAGAATCAAACCCTAATTCATACTCCACATATTTTTAGGAGTATCAATGCATGCTTATTAACATGATTATCACACATGTAAAAGGTTCTTTCTTATCCTTATTAGGATGTTGATTGCATCACATTTTGGCTCAATCATTCTCTCAAGGTACATTTCCCTAAACTTACTGCATTAAACTCTTTGTGTCTTAATGTATGACTTCACAGAACATAATTCATGTGTTACTCCATCAATTACATTGAATTGAGATACTTCCAACATATAGAGTATAAAGGTGTGTATACTACCATATTATGCTTGAGATACCACCTTATCCTCATATTGGGTATCCATATTAGGCATGTAGTGTAACCATATCATGTTTAGGGGGGTATCCCCTAACACCATATCATGTATCCATATCATATTGGCTATCATTTAGATCTTATCATCTCAAGTTAGCTTCATGTCATGCATGAGCTATATGCTTGACCACATATCAGGTTCAAGAGTATATTTGATAATATATCATGCACAAGGTGTGCACCATATCATGCATGGGGTATATGCCTCATTATGGTATCATTTAGTGATCTACACACAATACCATATCGGGTTCTACAATTTATTATATTGGATCACCATGTGGGTTGATCATATCGGGTTAGCATATTGGGTAGACCATTATGCTCATAACTTTTCATTGCTCTTAAGGAAATAGTCATATCATATTATTGTATGACAAGATAGATATCAGGTTGAACTCTTTCACAATAATCCTTTACACAAAATGATACGGTGTATCGGGTTTCATTCCATCACCTAGGGTTTCAATGCTATGTCGACTAGAAAGTTCAATTGACACTATATCGTGCATGGGCTATGGACTTATTCTCATATCATGCACAAGGTACCTGTAGGTAACACTCATATCATTCATGAGATGTTTATTCATCTTTATATCGAGTTACCCATCATCTTGGGTTTATCATATCAGTTTTCATATTACCATCTAGGGTTTCAACCAATATCGGGTAGAGTGTACCATATCGTGCATGAGGTATGAACTTGACCTCATATCGTTCACAAGGTACAAGTAGGTATCACCCATATCGTTTATAAGGTATCCTTATATCGTTCATGAGGTATCTCTTATCTCTATATCGGGTTACATATCATCTTGGGTTTCATATTAGGTTCCATCTTATATCGGGTCAGGACTATAAACCTAATACCATATCGTGTAGGAGGTGACTACGTGAGCACATATCATGCTCATGGTATGTATATGTTTCACTCATATCACCCATGAGGTACACACTCCTCACCATATTGTGTTTATAGGGTGTTCATATCAACATGTTTGATTACTTATTTCCTAGGGTTTGATATATCGGGTTAGATCATATGGTTGACTCCATGTCGTGCATAGAGTGTATACTTGACCTCATATCGTGCACATGGTGTTTGCTTTTCAACATATCATACACAAGGTGTGCACTTCATCATCATATCATGCAAGAGGTACCTACTCATCACCATATCGTGCTAATGGTGTATTCACTCCATTATATCGGTTAGAGGTACTTCAACCCAATGTTGGGTTAGACCTTGATGATGTCATCATCATCAACCTCTAGATTCTTGTTCTTATTGTTCTAGATTATGGAAAAAAGTCCTAATATACTTTTGTAACTCAAAGTATCATCAATTAATCAAAGTAATTAAAAATTTAAAGTAGATCAACAAGTTCAACAATATTGAAGGTGGATACTAACGTAGTTGGGTTCAAGTTATATAACCCACCTTGTGAACAACTTCAAAGCTCCAAGCTCTAAAGCTTCACGATCCTAAGGTTGAAGATGAGCTTATCCAAGGTCCAAGGCTCGTTCACAACTCCTCCATATACAAGGAATCACCATAGTTAAGAACTTGGTGAAGAAGAAAGGAGAGGAATATCTATAACCCAAAATCATGCTTCAACCAAGGTTGAAGATGACCACGAACTTACCTTAAGCTTGGTGCTCGAGCTCTGCTTTCTAATTAAGCTACTATGCACGATATCTAAGAGATTATGCATGATATATCAAAGTAAGAGAGTTTTGGGGTTTGTAAACTTCCATTAGTAGGTGAAAGGAGAGGTATATATACTTGGGGTTCATGAAAGAGAGTGTATAAGAGGTGTCTTCACCATATGCTACTAGGTGACACGTGGCCATGAATGGTTGACACATGTCCATGCATGTAGACATATATATCTTGTCATGCAAAATTCTATAGGATAATCTAGACATGATATTTCAGCTATCCCTTATCTTGTTGGATAAGATATCTCATCTTTATCTCACAAGTTATGCAAACTGATACACTTTTTGCAAGGAGCATCTAACTCATCATGGATCACCTCCTTGAGGTGATTAGGCCATCATGGCCTTTTCCAAGAGTTTAAAAACTTATATTGTATCTCCTCTATGGCTCCTTGGCCGATAGGCATTCCCATATTAAGTCTACAACTCGATACAACTAAAGTAAAGGCTTCAACTATACATCATCTCTTGGTATTTTATCACCAAGAGTACCACCACTCATAAATGATTCAAACATGGTGTATACTTCTTTTTATCTCATCTAAATTGATACATATAGGAAGTAGGGACACACTAAAGGTGGTAATTTTCATATCAACCCTATATTTTGGGTAAATTGCAATTTGTACCAAAATTGGTACACAAAGCACTAGCATTAGTCGAACAAGTTCAAACATGGAATTTAGACTTTCCACAAGCCACCACTTAGCATCATTCTCTCCCTTATAATACTAAAACACTTAAGGCACATTCAATATGTGACATATTGCAATATAACCCCTCATCTTGGGTAAATTGCACTTTACACTAAGATTATCATATCATGCACAAATAGTTTGCAATTACACACACCCTTGAAAATAAGCTTCAGAAAGAGTCTTAATTACTTTTCAAAAGACTAGAAGAAGTTTGTAAAAAATTTATTTAAGAAAAACATCTAGGTTTAAGCCATAACCTAGGTCAAGGATGTTACCTTATGAATCGACCACCCAACATCAACTTGGGTATCAGCCACCTAACATCACTTAGGGTATTTGTCTCTTCATCAAAATCATGTATCAACCACTCAACATCAACTAAATTATCAATTGTCCCTTCATCTTAGGGTATCATCCACTCAACATCTTCTAAGTTATCATCCGCCGCTTCATCTTAGGGTATCGACCACTCATCCAACTAGGGTTTGAGTTGTATCAGTTTAGGGTTAGTCATATCGGCCACCACACTCAACAAACTGAACATGATTTCATACACTTCCTTCACTATACATCTCTAGGTTATTAAAAGCCAATATCATTAGAGGAATATCGTTTTATACAATCTAGCTTATCGGCCTAGCTCCCTCTTGGTCATATCAGATTAGAAACATATTGTTTAGAACATCACAAGTCATGACAACCATCCATGTTATGGAGAAACTGTAGGTGTTAACTTGATTATCTTATAGATATCAACCTACCATATTTTAGCATTTATATGGAAGATAAGACACTTAAGATAATAGTATTTATACTCAAGAAATCAACCCAAAAATTAGGAGTTCATATGTATCAGATTCCATACTTATACCCTTGTATCATATTAGGGTTTCCCACAAACTAATATCGATTTATGCATATTGGGTTCATCATCTTCAAGCTCAAGCTCTTTGTTCATAACTACTCTATTTCAGGGGTAACATCACTATATATTCACTACAGCTCATAGAACCATCATTCAAACAAGAATTTTGAAGTAGAAAAGGAATCACCAAGTATTGCATAATATAAGGTGAATAATAATAAAGTTGGGTTCAAGTTATATAACCTACCACAAGAACAACCCATAAGCTCCAAACTTCAAGGATCCATGTTCCACGGTTGAAGATGACTTATCAAAAGTCTAAGACTCGATCACAACACTTCTATATGGAAGGAGATACCATTGTTAGGAATTTGTTGAAGAAAGAAGAGAAGGAAAGAACCATGATCCAAGAAGCATAATCTTTTCAAGGTTGAAGACAATCATGGATTCACCATAGGCAAGATGCTCAGCCTTCCCTTTGTTCCTTGAGCTCCTAGGATTGTCCTCCAAGCAATGGATGGGAAGGGAATCGAATGGTTTACTAGGAAGTGAAAAGCGAGGTATATATAGTTGAGGTTCATGAAAGAAAGTGTGTATAAGATGTCATCACTATGTGCACTCAAGTGAAACGTGTCCATGCATGGTAACTTAATGCAACCATAATTATCATTCCATGCCAAACTCTTGAGGATAATTCATGGATAAGATCTCAACCATTTGGGTATCTTGCTTGACAATATAACATCACCCAATCTTGCTTTATGTGCAAAGTGATACCACTTTTCCAAGGAGCTTGCAAACCGATATGCTTCACCTACTTGAGGTGCTTAACACATCATTATCACCTTCAAAGGTTAAAAAATAAATATGGTACCTCTTCTATGGCTTCCAAGATGATAGACACTCCCATATACTCTTCAAAACTCGATACAACCTCATTTAGGGTTCAAGGTACTCAACACTTCTTTGGTTCTTTCACCAAAAAGAGTGTTATCATCCTACCAAGATTCAAACAAGGCACCCCCTTATTTATCTCTCCTCTAGTTGATTATAAGAGAGAGAAGGAACAATATAGAGGTGATAATCTTCACATAAACCCCCTTAATTAGGTAAATTGCAAATCTTACAAAAGTTATCATACAAGGCACAAATAGTTTGCAAATAATTTCGAAATTAAGAAATAAAATATTTTCAAGTCTTAATTACTTTTCAAAAGCTTAAGACAATATTCTAAGAAACTTACTTAAGCAAAGCTTTTAGGGTTATCCCAATACCTAGGTCAGGGGTGTTACAGACTAGCTCTCTTACAAATCTCTTACTCACTCTCATGGATGTAGCAAGTGTTGACTCTAGGTCAATGATTGACTCAAGGTCTAAATTGACTAAACCCTTGTTTTGATGATGACTAAACAATTCCACTAATTTTTTTTCTAATGCTTCTACTTGAGTAATTTTAGATTAGGTATAGGAACACTCCATATGCCCTAATTTTCTCATCTCAACTTGGAGAAAACACAAGTCAAAATCAATGCAAGTGCATTTCTATTGACTATGATGTAAATCCATTAGAATCATGTAGTAAATCACTTGTAATGATTGCATGACCTATAATTAAGCTTAGAAAAAACCAGGAGCACTTAGATTGAATATTTAATCACCCAAAAGCCATTTTCCAAAATTCACATTAGGTGATTCATAAATCGAGTTGCAAACTCGACCGATCCTTATTTGATTTTGAAAATGATTTTTGATCGGTTGAGTTTCCATTTCACATAACTGAATCGATCCCTCTACAGACCAAGATTGATTTAAGTGGATCGGTCGAGTTGCCACCAGTTAAAACTCGACCGATGGGTTAAATTGGTCTTGTCGAATAGTGGGATTAGTCAAGTTATCTTTATTGAAACTCGAACAACCGCACTGTATGAGAAAGTGCAGAAAATTGTTTCTAGTCATTGGAATATTGCAAAACTAAAAAAAATATTTGTTGCAACATCCCAAACGGCTAGTATTCATCCTTAATTGTTCTCAAAGTCTTTTAGGCATCCCCACCTATAAATTGGACCCCTTGGGCTTCATCCCATGGTTAGCAAAGCACTATGAAGGTCCCTATTCTATAGTTGAGTGATGCTATGACATCATCTCTCTCTCTCTAAGCTTAATCAGTTGCATCATCCATTAGAGTGAGTAGGATATTTGTAAGAGAGCTAGTCCTATATGTATATCTTGTAAGGCACTCACTTCCTCCACTTCCCAATCTCTCATTCAACCATGAACGTGAAGGTTCTATCTCTTGGCTAAGAGAGGTGAATAAGAACAAGGGAAGGAGTCCCTTGGTGAAGAAGAAGAACGAAGACTTGGAACAAGAGTGGGTAAGCCCTTGGTCAAGGTAGAAGACTCCTTACTCAAGTGGGTAGGTCCTTGGTGAAAGCTTCTCTTTGGAAAAGGAGAATTCAAAGGCTGAAGATCCAAGAAGAGTGGGTAATTCCTTGAAGGCTTAAGACTTAGTGCAATCAAGTCCTTGGTGAAGGCGGAAGACTCCTTGCACAAGTGGGTAAGTCCTTTGGTAGGTTGAAGACTCTTGACTGGATATTTAAGTCCTTTGGTGGCTCATGTATTGTAAGTCTTATGATGGAATATAAGAGTACAATGGCTAAGAAATCCTAGAGGTTGGCCACTCTAGGTAGTGGACTGCCATACTTCTAGTTTGAAGTATGGAACCACTCTACATAGCTTGTTAATTGGTGCATGTTAAATCTCTCTCATCTTTGCTATCTATGTTTTAGTTGTACTCAAATTCTCATATTAGCAACCTAATCTTGTAATATATCTTGAAGGTCTAATGAATTTTGTTTAAGTACATTCAGTTGTACTCACCCCCAATCTAGAGCATCCAATCACCCATCCTAGAATCCAAAAACAAGTGATTAAACTTAGAGAATGGAAGGAGGCTCTTACAGGTACTCAACTATAATAAAGAGACCTTCATAGTTCTTGTCTAGCCATTGGATGAAGCCTCAAGGGGTCCTATTTATAGTTGGGGATGCCTACTAGCTAGTAGAAACAATTAAGGACGAATACTAGTTACTTGGGGTGTTGCAACAAATATTTTCTTAAGTTTTGCAACACTCCAACAGCTATAAACACTTTTTCTGCACTTTCCGTACAGAGTGATCGATCAAGTTTACTTTTGGGAAACTTGACCAATTGTGTTATTCAAAAAAAAAAATTCAAAGCATCAGTCAAGTTTATCTTGATGAAACTTGACCGATCACTTAAATCTGATTTTCTAGTGCAGGGTAACGGTCTAGTTTTGTGTTTTAGAAACTCGACCGAACTTGGACATTTTGAAAATGCATCAAGACTGTTGGTCAAGTTTATCATAGGAGAAACTTGACCGAATAGGGACTTTGTGATGTATTTTCCAAAATGTCATTAGAGTTCTTATATATTCAATTTAAGTGCTCCTAATTTTCTCTAAGATGAATTACCAGTCACACAATCATTATAGGTGATCTACAACATGATTCTAATAGAGATACAACATATTCCACAAAAGCGTGCATTGATTTTGACTTGTTCTTTCTCCAAGTTAGGATGTGCAAGTTAGGACATTTAGAGTGTGTCTATACCTAATCTGAAATCATTCAAGTTGAAGAATTAGACACAAATAAGTGTAATGGTTAGTCATAATCAAAACAAAGGTTTAGTCAATTTAGACCTTGAGTCAACATTGACCTTGCGTCAACATTATCCCCCTTTTTGCAGATGACAAACTATTCCATAAATGTATTGAAAGCTTTCAAGTAAAAGCATACCTTTGGAGAAACCTAGGGGTTTCAATAGAATTGAGTTCATCTTCTCCCCTTCAGTTGATACTCATGGAGTTCTCATACTCCCCCTCAGTTGATTTTATTTCTCCTACATGGTTAGCTTTCACAACATTTATAGAAACAATGTCTTCTACTCATATATGTTCTACATATATCTCTTCTCTCTTTAACATAATACATGACTTCTTTGTACACATGCATTCTCCCCGTCTTACATAAGACAAGACATTCCTTCTCCTCCTTTATCATTTCAAAAAGTGGGGGTTTGAAGAGATAAAACAACATGTTAGAATAAGGAGATACTAAATATTAGAAGAGAGAATAGAAGAGTAAAAACTAAGGACTTGTCCAAGCAATGTATATAAAGAAAAACAAGACATGCACTAGAACAAATTGGATGCAGTATTAGCAAACAACCAAGATAAGTCTATGCAAGCAAGTAACTCAAGATAGTAGATATCAAATTCAAGGAACAAGCTTGAGCAAGTATGAAACAATATAGAAGCATAGCATATAGTTGAATACCACTTGTTCAAAAGATGAAAAAGGATGAGACTACATGTATATTAGCTAGTAGTAGATGGTATCACAAGTTAGAACTACTAGTAGGATCCATATCATAACATAAGGTGCACAAGTTAAATAGAAAGATATGAGAACATGTAGAGATATATCCAAAGAAAAAGATATGCAATTTCAAAAGCTAGAAAGGATGTAACTCACTAGCAAACATGCATCGTTACCATAAGATGATTACCACTAACAGTCTCAAGGATCAATCAAAATAAGATATACAACTACATAGATGTATCACGTTAGAGCACAACAGAAGCAATTTAAAACGGAACCAAGAGATCCAAATATATCATCATCAAAACCTACATAAGAACTCAAGACAAGTAATTGCAAGATATAGAGATATCAAAAAGGAAGAAATTAGAGAGCTAGAGTTGTATGCAAGATAGGAAATTTAAAGCATGGAAATATGCACACATAAAGGTACCAAGAGGAGTGACATAGAATAAGTCTATTGGTTGAGAAAGTCTAGTTGCAAGGGAGATTCTCATCCAAAAATCCAACTATATATTTTGTGCACAATGTTGTCGGTCGAGTTTCTGCGTCGAACAAATCAACTGAGGAAAGTTGTTGGCAACACCCATTGGTGTTTTTTGGTCGAGTTTCTATCAGGACAAACTCGACTGACAACAGTTGTTGTCAAAAACATATATTTTAGAAAAAAAAATATCCAGAAGCATGATAAAAATATAGAACATATCCAAACATGTGAAGCAAGTTAGTAAAGTACTATTAAAGCAGTAGGAATAGTTTTTGAGAAAGATAGAGATGAAATCACAATATTACACTTTTGACTCAAAAACCATATGTATATTGCATGCTTACTTAGCAAAAACACATTATGATTGGATATGAGAAAGAATAACATTACCTATATTCTTACCATTTCCTTTCCACTTGTTTCCACCCCGTACATATCTCACCTTTCTTATTTTATGTGGATTTACAAACCATTGTTCCTCATGTCAATCCAATTGAAAGTGACCTACAAGAAGAGAGATGAAATAGTCCCCAACCATATTTTTGGGTCTGGAGGGGTTAGCTTAGCAACTCAAGTTCTATTACTCTTAGGTGCTTTCCTAAAAGGACAATACGTGGAATAATGACAAATTTCATTGCAATGATTAATTGATCTCCTAGCCTTGGAACTAGAGGATTCTTTATTGAAAATTGAAGGTCCTTTGTCTTTGTTTTCCCTTTGGATATTATCAAATTCAATACCATCTCTACCCATTTCTTCGGTAGTATGATTTAGGATTTGATTAAGATTATTTTTATCATCTAAGAATCTTGCATAGAAGATCTCAAACTATATTTATCATGCATAAGAGAACCAATAGTGGAAGACAGTTGATTAATATCATCTCAAGCATGCAAAAGATCGACTTCTAAGCAAACATCATTTGTTACATAAGAATCTATTTCAATATGAAGAGGAACAAAACTATTCTCTGTACTAGTAGAACTAAAACAATATTCAAGAACATTGATTTTAGCAAGCAAGGAAGCATTGTCATTTTCAAGCAAAGCAATCTTAAACAGATAAACGCTAATTTCATATTCTAATCCTTGCAAAATAAAATCTTTTCCACATTTGCAATTTTAAGAACATCAATATCTAGCATGAGATAATTCACTATATTACTATGCTCTTCATTATGACTAGGAATAAGAGGTTGAGCTTCTAGAAATCTAATATTATCTAGTAAATTAGCATTTTTCAAGTTTAAAAGAGTCTACCTGACTAAGATAAGCATTGTTTTCATCTAGCAAGAAAGTATTATCATGTTCGAGATCATCTTTTTCTACATCCAAATTATCAACAATTCTATCCAGCTTTTTCTTTTTCTTTTTAGAAAACTTAAGAAAGGCAAATGTAGCATGAATAATATAAATTTAAGATCCTTTAACTTAAGATTTTAGATTTACCTCATTTGAGTCTTCACTTGTTTATGCCATGAGAGCAAAGTGGTATTCTCCATCTTCACTATAGCTTGAGATAGATCGTACACTTAATTATTCACTTGAGCTTGAGTTTGAGGATTCATTAGATCTTGAGTTGGAGGAGTCACTTGAGCTTTTGTGCCACTTCTCCTTCTTATGCTTCTCTTCTCTTGTGATGATGGGTCTTTTTTCCTTATGGATGATCTTCCTTGAAGTGACTCTTCTTTCCACATTTGAAGCATCGGGTGAAAGAGGATGACTTTCCTTCATAAAGTCTACCGTCGGGGTACATAGCATCTTCTTCAATTTGAGAGGATGGAGAATCTAGACTAACAATAGCCTCAATTTGTGCTTTGATTTCAACCTTCTTCATTCTCTTTAGCTCTTTCTCTTTTTCTCTTTCTTCTTTGGCTTCCTTGTCAAGTTTGACTTCAGGTGCTTGTAGATTTCCTATGATCTCTTTAATAGGGATATCACAAAGAGACTTTATTTCTTTAATGTAGGTCACCTTATATTCCCGCCTCTTGGGGATAGTTATAAGGATATTTGAGTTGATCTCTCCTCTATCTTTAGGATGACCTAGGATGGCAAGACCATTGTTGAGTACATCTCAGTTATCCCCTCATTCTTTCCCATCTTGAAGTCTTCAAGGAGGCCTTTGAGTGTGTAGAGTTTGCTTTCCATCACTTTCTTTGTCCCCTCATAAGTGACACATAGCTTTCTCCATATCTCATGGTATGTCTCACAAGAGGAAATTAGGTTGAACTTGGTGGGGGGACATGGAGGCATAGAGAATGTTGATGGCTCTTGCATTCAAGGTTGCTTTATTCAAAGTAGCTTCATCCCATTCTTCTATTTTGTCTCAGATAGCTTATATGGATGGTCTACCATTTACCATATCTCAAGACTTGATACTTGGATGTAGAATTGTATCCTTATTTTCCAATATAGAAAATTGCACCCATCAAATATTAGAATGTTGATGATGTATCTCCCTCCTTGATATTCACCCATCTTCTCCTACTTGTGGAAGTATTCTTGGAGAAGAACCAATCTGATACCACTTGTTGGATCTTGGATGGGATCTGTAGGGGTAGAATAGAGTTGAAAGAACTTAAACAAAATTCATTAGACCTTCAACATATTTCTAAGTTAATATGGGAAATATGAACTTTGAGTGAAACTAAACATACATTGTTAGGATAAGAGAGATTTACCAAGCATAAGAAAACAATCTATGTAGAGTGGTCGATGTTCCAAACTAGGAGTAAGTGAGTCCACTACCAAGAGAGGTCAAACTCTAGGATTTTGCAACAATTGCATTTTATATTCCATTATAAGACAAACAATATATGACCTTCCTTTTCCAGACCAAGAATACCTAACCTTCCCTTTAAGGACAAGGGAGCCAACAACCTACCAAAGGACTTACCTATCGAAGACCGGATTCTTAAACCTCACTAAGGACTTACCCACATTCCAATGAGTCTTCATCCTTCACCAAGGAGTCAACCACTCTTGCACAAGTCTTCTACCTTAAAAGAATTTCCCACTCTTCTTAAATATTCTGCCTTTAACTTCACCTTTGCCAAGGAGAAGCTTTCACCAAGGGATGCCTTCCCTTCTTCTTGTTCACCTCTGTTAACCAAGAGAGAGAATCTTCATCTTCATCTTCATGGTAGATATGAGAGATTGGGAGGTGGGGAAGTGAGAGCCTTACAAGATATACATTTATATCTTCTAAAGTTGCAATACATATATTCATGCTAGAAATGAATTAGGGTTTGTTTGTCCATTTGAATGATGAAGCCTTAACTCACTCAATTAGCAATAAATAATTAAGTGAAACCCTAATCATGTACTACCCTGTGCCATTGAACCATGTTAAGTGTCAGAACTTAATGGATGGCAAAACAAGTATTCCTAAGGGAAACTTGGAGTGCATATTGTTGGGTATGTGGGGTACTTGATATCCTGACCCCATATGTATAGGGAGGATGACTGCACTCATACCTAGCCCTCTTTTAGAGAATGACTGTGGTTGTGTCTTGATCATTATTATGTGATAAATGTTTGCATTGTATACATTGGTTTCTAGCGACATGACTTGTACCAAGGCGGGCTAGTTGTTTACAAGACTATATGTTGCTCTTTTTGCAGTTTGACTGGGATGTCACTACGATGGAGACTCAAACTGACTGAGTATGGAGAAGATGTTGGAGTCCGACTCTTTCTAGATCTTATGTGGAACTTATTGCGACCAGGTGGTGGTCAGTTGGACTTTGAGTGGTTCCATTCAAACTCCCCATGGCATGATAAAAGTATAGATCTCCTACAAATCTCCTACTCACTCTAAATGATGTACCAAATGATTAAGCTTAGAGAGTGGAAGGAGGCTCTTGGAGATACTCAACTATAATATATAGACCTTCATAGTGCTTCTCTAGCCATGTGATGAAGCCCAAAGGGTCCTATTTATTGTTGGGGATGCCTACTAGATAGTGGAAACACTTAATGATGAATAGTAGCCATTTGGGGTGTTGCAACAGATATTTTTTCAAGTGAACACTCCAATGGCTAGAAACACTTTTTCTACACTTTTCATATACTGTGATCGGTCAAATTTACTTTTGGGAAACTTGACTGATTGCACTATTTGACAAAGCAAATTTGAAGCAACTGTCGAGTTTATCCTCGATGAAATTTGATCGATCACTTAAATCTGATTTTCCAGTGCAGGGTGTTGGTCAAGTTTTGTGTTTTAGAAACTCGACTGACATTATCAAAAAGCATTAAGGGTGTCAGCCGAGTTTGTCATATGAGAAACTCGACCGAATAGGCACTCTATGATGTATTTTGGAAAATGTCATTAGAGTGCTTAAATATTCAATTTAAGAGCTCCTGATTTGTTTTAAGCTTAATTACAAGTCATGCAGTTATTACAAGTGATTCACAACATGATTCTTATTCCACAAAAGTGTACTTGCATTGATTCTGACTTGTCGTTTCTGCAAGTTAAGATGCACAAGTTAGGGCATTTGGAGTGTGCCTATACCTAATCTAAAATCACTCAAGTAGAAGCATTAGACACAAATAAGTGAAATGGTTAGTCATCATCAAAACAATGGTTTAATTAATTTAGACCTTGAGTCAACATTGAACTTGACTCAACAGATGGAACGGTGATGGTGCATACCCATAAAATTAGTAGAGATGTAATTGATATTGAGGTGGTCCATATTGAGGAAGTAAATATTAGGTGTTATGTGATGTCATTTGAGCTTGTTGTTGTTACGGCACAATAGTGTTGTTGGTAGCTAGAGGAGTTTGCTTATTTGTACCTGAGTTGCAGCTATCTTCACTAATTGTTGTTGTTGGTTGTTGTTGCCAGTTGGAATAATCATGGCCCCTACTATTCAGACAATCACCTTAGTCTTCCTACACTTTCTCTTTTGGTTGGTTGTTGTGGATAAATATTTAGGATGAAAGTTAAGGTCTATGTTTTGATAAACCCCTCACTTGATGGAGTTATCTATGAAAACTTGACTTTATCTCTCTTCATTTATACTCTTTCTCTCTCTTCTTAGTGACTCACATCACTAAATTTGAGTTCCATTAGATAATTTGAGTAATTTAATTCTGAATCATATTCACCTTGCACCTATGTTCCTATATGTGACATAAATTTGCATTTTATCACTATGTGTCAGCATTGATACATCCCCATATTGTAAGTCATATTGATCCTCATCAATCAGATGTACTTATTTCCTAATATATATCATGTTGTAAATCTCTCAATTACAAATTCAATGGAGCAAAAATCACCTCAACCCGATCAATTTAGTCCAAGTTACGACCTTTCAAAGTAGGCTTAAATTATACTTGAATTTCATCGTATTATCTTGATTTGAGCCTTTATGGGCCCAATTAGAGGGGGTGTGGCCTAGAATCTACCACCCTTGCTTGGGGAAACCCTAGAGTACCCCAACTCTCAATTGTTTGATTGATCCCACATGAATTTGATCCCAATCCAACAACAGGTAACCCATCTCGACCTTTGTACTCTTTTGCTCCTGCCACTATAGCAAGCTTTTTGCAACCTCCAATCTAATGTATCCTTGTAATTTGGAGCCTTTTTTACTAGAAAAATCACTATATTTTGTTTGTCCCCATATATTCCCCTCTCATTCTATTCAGTCACATTCCCTATAGCCTCCATTTCTGTTCTTCTTCTTCTTCTATTTTTTGTTCTCCAACGTTGCTGCAACCTAGGGACTAAATCCCTGTGTTTTCATGCCCCACGTCTAAAACTAGAGACATGGTTGATCCCTTAGAACTTACAAGATCTCATATGTCTAGTTTCTAGGGGCTATGTTGCCCAATATCTCCCCATCCTTCTTCTCCAGTGAGTTGCCTAGCTTGTCGGGTGTTTCCGTTGGTATATCTCAAGTTGTGCAAGTCAACCAAGGAGGGAGATGAAGGGGTGACCCTTGATCCACCATCCTACAGCTTAGACCCTCTCTTCCATCTCGATTGACTAGTGATCGGAAGCCAGGTGCAAGGGGAGGCACAACCATGGGGTAGGCAGCAGTGACAAGTGTCGACCATCGTCTATGAAATGCTTTGTTGTGGTCAAATCAAGCCACCTGATGTCAGTAATTCAAAGAAGTTGAAATCAGCACCTAGATCTGCATCGAATGTTTCCTATTGATGAATGAATATGTAAGAATTTACCCCTCGATTATCTAAGTTCTTGATACAATTTCTATATAGTCTCAAATTGAAACTTTCAAAAATGATATCTCCTAACTCCTTTGGCCAAACTATATGAAATTATATATTAAATCAATCAACTTGATAATACCTAAAACTTGGGATTGGTCTCAGACTTTAAAACCTCTTCCTACTTCTCTTTTTTTCTAAAAATATGAACTTTGACTATGTTGACCATATTGGATGCATATTGATGATAAAAGTTATACCTTTATTTCTCAATACCACCTAATCATCTAATAAGTACATTTATGCTACATATGGTACATAGATACACCATTGTCCTCTATCTACTATGTTTGAGGCATATGGACCTAAATGCATAAATTTAAACTATTATGTGAATGTTTGGTTATATCTTTATTCAAACACTAAGTTTGACTACTTGATGCATCAAATTATATTATATCCTTCAAATAAGTAACCTTGTTGTATTTGGTGACCTTAAAGTCTATGATAAACCCTCTTGTTCTATGATGGGGTTTGTAACCCTATTTTCCTAATGTCACCTATACGACTTGAATTGTGGATCTTGTTCCATAGTTCTTATGTCGATCCTTTTCCCTTGTATCTCTCTCAAATCAGGGATTACACTATCCCCCATGATACTTGATGTGGATGTCTAAGTTTAGTCTCTTGTTGAACCTCTATGACAAATGTAAACTATATTGATGACTATAATTATGATTGTTATGTTGATACCCATGGTTCAGAATATGATGACTAGACCCTAGGGGACATCCACCGAATCTTGAATATGATCTATTTGTCAATATCTTTCTGATCTAAACTATCTTTTATGCTTGTCTCTCATAGCTTAATGACACTTGATCTTGGTTTCCATATTATGAGCCTTATGACCTAGTAATGTTCATAAGTGATACAAATCTTGTAATGATCATATAAAACGTATGGAACCTCAAAATGACATGAAACTTCAACTACACCCTTATGATGGACTGTAGATCAGTAAAAGGTCATCAAATCATAATGAGAAACATTGAACCTAATTTCTCTAAACACCCCAAAATGTATCTAGTTAGGGTTAATCATGAGAATTTAATACATGCATGTAATGTTGTTCTTAATAAAGTGTTGCTTATGGATAGATGGTTAAGGATAGGATACAAAATCAATGAATCAAGCACGTGCTTTAACAAATGCATGACTATGGATTTCTTGTTTGAAATGTGATACATATGTATGCTAGTTTACTTGTTCAAATATTTCCATGTAGTACTCTATTATTTTTCTCAATGTTTGTCTCATGTCATTGTTTTATAACTTGCACACATAATATAAAAACTCCATTATACAAACCTTGTTCACCTATCTGTATTCTTAGGGTGAAGACAAGAGGATAGGTGTCCTACTTGAGTTGTCAAGATAGGGTGGACCACGTCAACAAAAGGTTTAGCTTTTGGCGATGGTCTTGAGGTCCCTCACGCATAAAAGAGTTAGCTAATCTTGAGCGCCCTTATGGACTTTTCCAATGGGAAGTAGTCAAAGGCCTTGTAAAATATAATGTTGTTGGTGTGTTGGAGTGAAATGACATAAAACACAGGCTCTCATTTTGCTAAATACTTAACTTATTTATTCTTGTTTTTTACTCTTACAACTATTTTCAAATTATGTAAATATATATATATATATGTGTGTGTGTATATATATGTGTATATATATGTATATATATAATATATGTGTATATATATGTATATATATGTATATATATATATTTATATATATATATATATATATATATATTTATATATATATAGGCTATTCACTCGCTGCCCGCGCGGGTAGATAAGTGAAGTTACCTGGCTCCCAAATTAAAGATGTGAAGTGCTGATATAGAAACGGTGGTGGTGGCACTCTTTGTAATTATGTATATTGCTCGCCGTTTTACGTGCATGGAGCAGCGGTGGCACTATTAGTAATTATATTAAATAGTTTCTGTGACATTGAAATCAGTTTCGTTGGTTCCGTTCTTCGTCAGTCCCTCCGAACAACCGGCGAGAAGCAGAGTCCAGCACCTTCACAGACCGCTCGAGGAACTCAGCCACAGTCCGGTCGAGCGGCGGCCTCCGCATCACCGCCGCGGCAACGGGTGATGCCAGCACAACGTCGCTGAACTGGTCATGGTAGAGGAGGTAGACGTCGAGTAGCTTCCTCACCCAGGCTGCTGAAAGGAGCTCCTCACCCGAGGATGCAAGCAAGAGTCCCTGGAAGGCATCTGCGACGAGTTGCTGGAATGTGTCGAGGTCAGAGTCGGTAGTTCCCGGTGAGGACGTGGACGACGAGGAGGATGGGGACCCGGGGAGGTCCATGACCTGTGTGTTTTTGTGATGGTCAGAGTGGCGGAGGGCAAAGAGGGATTGGCCCATGGTGGAGAACGGGGAAGAGGTGCCCTGGTAGTCCGTGGCGGGCATTGTCACATGCCTTGGCTCATAGTGAGAAGGATAAGGACAGAGCCCCACCGAAACTGGAAGAGCACCACCGCCTAGCCACTCACACTTGTCCGCTACTGAACTGGAAGCTGTAGAGTCCCTCAGATAAAATCGAGCGAGTTGGCAAAGTTGTGAGGAAGCAACGGAGCAGATGAAGCCTGGTGGGGGTTATGTTTTCAGATTGGAGGAGGAAGGAAGGAGGTGTCGGAGGAGGTTGCTTGGATGGTGCTATTTTCATAGTTTTCACGCAAATCATATCGCAATGTCAGGTCTTCCGTTCACCTCTCTCTGCCATCAGTCATTTAACAAAACTCTATTTCACATTGTTGTCTAGGAATCGATAGACAAGGTTGTCGAATGCGGTTGATGTAGATTATACAACTGGAATAGAACTAACTAAATTGGAATTAGCGGCTGCATTTCAAGAGTGAACGTGTATGAAGCAGCAATACAAGCTTTATCTAAGAGTAGAAATAGCCATTGCAACCTCGTTAATACGGGATACGTACTATCCGACATGCACATTGGACAAAAATGGGTGCCGTTTAATATCTTTAAAATAACAATAAAGCTGATGATAGTTCATTCTATTTATGCATGTGCGTAGTATATTAATACAAAATATGGGTACAACATGTATGTGCATAATATGTGTATGTGATTTATAGTATTTTTAGATTTAATCAATTGTTATTTATATTCAAAACACGTATCTATGTATTTTGTGTTCAAGAGATCACTCTGTAACGAGAGATGACACATTGTAAATAGAAAAGAGAAACTGTAACGTGTACGGAAAAAACGTAATATAAAAGAGCACATCATAACTAAAAGTGACATTTTATAATCAAAACAAAATAAGAAACATCAGCTACTAAACAAGTGATATTCTGGCATTGTACAAGAGTTGTAATAACAAGTAAAGAAAGATATCATTATGTAATAGAAAGGAACTGTTTGTAATCTGAACAGAGAATTCATAATGGGAAGGAAAAATTGTAACAAAGGATAACTATTTGTAATACAATCTTGATGTATCAAATTCTAATATCCAGGAGAATGAACCTCAGTATGTATTTTGTATTCAAGAGACCACTCTGTAAGGAGAGATGACACATTATAAATAGCAAAGAGAAATTGTAACGTGTACAGAAAAAACATAATATAAAAGAGCACATTGTAACTAAAACTGATATTTTGTAATCAGAACAAAATAAGAAATAGAAACGGTGGTGGTGGCACTCTTTGGAATTATGTATATTGCTAGCCGTTTTATGTGCATGGAGCAACGGTGGCACTATTAGTAAATATATTAAATAGTTTCTGTGACATTGAAATCAGTTTCGTTGGTTCCGTTCTTCGTCAGTCCCTCCGAACAACCGGCGAGAAGTATAGTCCAGCACCTTCACAGACCGCTCGAGGAACTCGGCCACGGTCCGGTCGAGCGGCGGCCTCTGCATCACCGCCGCGGCAACGGGTGATGCCAGCACATCGTCGTTGAACCGGTCATGGCAGAGGAGGTAGACGTCGAGTAGCTTCCTCACCCAGGCTGCTGAAAGGAGCTCCTCGCCCGAGGATGCAAGCAAGAGTCCCTGGAAGGCATCCGCGATGTGTTGCTGGAATGTGTCGAGGTTGGAGTTGGTGGTTCCCGGTGAGGACGTGGACGACGAGGAGGCCGGGGACCCGGGGAGGTCCATGACCTGTGTGTTTGTGTGGTGGTCAGAGTGGCGGAGGGAGAACAGGGATTAGCCCATGGTGGAGAACGGGGAAGAGGTGCCCTGGTAGTCCGTGGCGGGCATTGTCACATGCCTTGGCTCATAGGGAGAAAGATAAGGAGAGAGCCCCACCGAAACTGGAAGAGCACCACCGCCTAGCCACTCACACTTGTCCACCACTGAACTGGAAGCTGTAGAGTCCCTCAGATAAAATCGAGCAAGGTGGCAGAGTTGCGAGGAAGCAACAGAGCAGATGAAGCCTGGCAGGGGTTATGTTTTTAGATTGGAGGAGGAAGGAAGGAGGTGTCAGAGGAGGTTGCTTGGATGGTGCTATTTTCATAGTTTTCACGCAAATCATATCGCAATGTCAGGTCTTCCGTTCACCTCTCTCTGCCATCAGTCATTTAACAAAACTCTATTTCACATTGTTGTCTAGGAATCGATAGACAAGGTTGTCGAATGCGGTTGATGTAGATTATACAACTGGAATAGAACTAACTAAATTGGGATTTGAGGTATTAATTTGTATGAGCACAGTGATGTAGATCATAGCGGCTGCATTTCAAGAGTGAACGTGTATGAAGCAGCAATACAAGCTTTATCCAAGAGTAGAAATAGCCATTGCAACCTCGTTAATACGGGATACGTACTATCCGACATGCACATTGGACAAAAATGGGTGCCGTTTAATATCTTTAAAATGACAATAAAGCTGATGATAGTTCATTCTATTTATGCATGTGCGTAGTATATTAATACAAAATATGGGTACAACATGTATGTGCACAATATGTGTATGTGATTTATAGTATTTTCAGATTTAATCAATTGTTATTTATATTCAAAACACGTATCTATGTATTTTGTGTTCAAGAGATCACTCTGTAACGAGAGATGACACATTGTAAATAGAAAAGAGAAACTGTAACGTGTATGGAAAAAACGTAATACAAAAGAGCACATCATAACTAAAAGTTACATTTTGTAATAAAAACAAAATAAGAAACAACAGCTACTAAACAAGTGATATTCTGGCATTGTACAAGAGTTGTAATAACAAGTAAAGAAAGATATCATTATGTAATAGAAAGGAACTGTTTGTAATCTGAACAGATAATTCATAATGGGAAGGAAAAATTGTAACAAAGGATAACTATTTGTAATACAATCTCGATGTATCAAATTCTAATATCCAGGAGAATGAACCTCAGTATGTATTTTGTATTCAAGAGACCGCTCTGTAAGGAGAGATGACACATTATAAATAGCAAAGAGAAACTGTAACGTGTACAGAAAAAAACGTAATATAAAAGAGCACATTGTAACTAAAACTGATATTTTGTAATCAGAGCAAAATAAGAAATAGAAACAAGTAAACAAGTTATATTCTGACATTGTATATGAGTTATAATAACAAGTAAAGAAAGATATAGTTATGTAATAGAAAGGAACTGTTTATAATCAGAACATAGAATTGGAAATGGAAAGAAAAGAATTGTAACCAAGGATAACTTTTTGTAATACAATCTCAATATATCAAATTCTAACATCCAGGAGAATGAACCTCTGTACATCAAGATTTTTAATACTAAGAAACATTTTGTCATGAGAATATATATTTCATAATGAAAATGAGAAAGTTGTAACTAGTGATGACATTCTGTAATACAATTTGGGTATATGAAATTTTATTATCTATGAGAATAAACTTCAATACGTAAAAATTATAGTAAGAAAGAGAATTTTGTAATAAGAACTAAGAATTCATAATGAGACTGAGAAAGTTGTAATTAAGGATTGCATTTGGTATTATAGTTCAGATCTATCAAATTATCTATCTAAGGGAATGAACTTTAGTACAAAATAAGTTGTAACTTGTAATAGGAAGAAACATTATGTAATTTGAATAAAACAATTGTAATGAGAATGATAAAAATGTAACCACGGATGACGTCTTGTAATACAACCTGGCTATATCACTTGTTATATCCATAATATATACGTTTCAATCCACAAGCGTAATCAATTAAATAATAGCACTTGGTATATATGGAAGCAACAGGTTGTCGGTGCTTTATTTACACTAGATGCCACCGCTCACTGGAAAGTTAATTGGCACATTGATAATTACCACATATGCCACCGTCCTTTTCAATTCTAGCTGCTATTGGTATTTACTATATATGCCACCGTCTCAGCAAATTAGTGGCCACGGGTAGTAGATTCTAATTACCCGCGCGGGTATTGAAGACAAACTCATATATATATATATATATATATATATATATATATATATATATATATATATATATATATATATATATATATATATATATATATATATCCTGTACTCATCACCTCGTATGTTGACCCGCATTGTATCACACATTTTATAGGTTCATATATGGCTAGACGTTGATAGGATTGGTGAGCTATATCATGTGTACTTGTTGTAAGATCCCTAGTGTACACGAGAATACTTTTAAAAGTGTACTCTTGAATATGAAAATGAAGTCTTGTTATAAAACAATGTTCCTTAATATATCTTGTTGAATGTTAGGATAATGGTTGGTGATTTTATCTTATTATCTATTCATGTATTCTAAGATTTTATGCTTTCACATTCACACTTTGATATTACCATGATTGGGATGGGTGCATAGGTCCTATCACCATTGACTTTGTAGTATTTGGAGTTTGGATTGGGGTGATAAATGGTTCCTTGACATTATCAATCTAGACCCCTACCTAAATAAATTTGGAGAATGTTTTGTACCTTTATAAGGATAGTAATAATATGAGAAAAGTTGAAGCTTCCCTTATTACCATGTCAAGGGTCTCTTTGTCTAAATGCTTGCACTATAGCTGGGAAACTAGTACTCACCAACAAACAACAAAGTTAACAAAGCTCTTTTCCACCTTCTTTTGTAATGCTTTGAGGTCTGCTTTAGTTAATACCTAAACTACATTATATTCATATTGATCAATTGAAACTTTTAACTAATAGGGCCCAAGTGGTGAGCTTTATCAGGCCATGCTTGTTGTGCTAAGCTTGGGCCCATTAGGGTTCATTCAAAGAGATGGATTAGGATCTTGCCATCATCTTATACATCTACCATGTATGAATAGTATGACTTGACATGTGCTAGTGGATCTCCCTTCCTGAAGTATTTGTGGAACTTTGGCAAATAAAGCTATTAGTTAACTTTTCATGGAAGTGATAGAAACTATTGAAGGTCTTTACAACCCTTTTCATTTCCAACTATTTGAGCTTATGAAGAATCTTGATCATGAGGAGATCTGCAGAGGCAAACTCTAGAAGGGCATCTTCTTTAAAGGATATTACAACAGTTCTATTGGCATTTTGATTGTTTCGATCAGTGTCATATATACCCGTGCAAGAAACCCATATGGTCCCTCCATATATGAGTTGCACCAGGAGGATAGTGGTATATTGAATGAGCATAAGTGGGGGAACAATCCCCTATTTTTAATGTATTATGCATGAATACTTTTGTAAATGTTTTACTTCTATATAGCTTTTGGATTTTCTCAAGTGACCTTGACCTCTTCTAACTTCTTCTCTTACTTAGCTTTACCATCTGGGATTGGAATGGATATCATTGTCTCAAGAGACATTAGGATTTCCCTAGCGTTCATGTGCAGTGGATATTGGTACTTCCCCATCTGGAAAGTCCCTGGTTGGTATAGATTGGGATTCCATATGTTGTATGGGATTGAATACGTCCCTAAACTAGAGTACTAAGCTCCCTATACTTTGAATTTGGGATATTTCACTCTTTCCTAATAATCAATGTCATACAAGTGCATAAAAGATATGTGGCTTATTGTTTCGGCATGCTTGGTCGTTAGGTTTCATGGGAGGTGTAAGATTTGGGTCCCTAGGATCCTCCTTGGTCTTCTCTCCTCCAACTAGCTTATCTTGTTTGTTGTTTTCAACATCTCCTTTAGAACCTCCCTCGGGTTGTCTACTTGCATTACTTGTTCCAACCATATCAATTGATTGTTTGTAGGATCGGGTGAAGTAGAGACTCGTGTTGGCTCCTGTGATGTCCTAAAATTTAGGTTAGTGAGATTCAAAACCATGCCCTAGTATGTAATATGAAGATAAAATTTTCCTAAGGATACATCCATCTAGTGACATTATATCATATGAAAAGTAAAAGGACTTCCCCCTTCATTTAGGATAGTATAAATGATACTTTGTGGTCCATTGAGATTCTTACTGAATGATGGATACCTTCAGAGGAGTGTTGTGATAGTATTAGGATAATTGTACCTACCAATGGCTTTGTGGAAATAAATGGGTCTCTCCATTCCAACATGAGATGTACCTACAAGCACCATGACAGAGTGGATAAATAGGGTAATATGATAGATGGTCATGTAGAATAATAAACTAACTTGCATGGCTAGTAGGGTGTGATGTTTCTCTATGGATTCTAGTAAGAGAATTGTTCAAGTAAAGAGGGAGAGACTGAGATTTGAATGATTATCATAGCTAAGGTATCCTATCCAAGGTTGGGATTGTGCTTGATTAACCATTCTCTAAGGATGCATCATTCAAAGAGGCTCCAAGATTATTTGGGGATCTTAAATGTATCATTTGTAACATATCTCTTACCCAGTTATAGAAATTCTATTTTGGGTGACTCCCTTCTTGGAGTGCGGCAAGAGACCAAATAGGATAGAGCATTGGCTAGGCTACTCCAAGTTGGTGATGAAGTCTAGGATAGGTTGTGGTCTATCTTTAGGACATAGTCTAGGACACTATAGGTACAAGCATGAAATGGATGTAATGGTCTAGTTTGGGACTATGGCTTGGTGGACATGGGTAGCCCGTGTGTTAACATGTGACATATTAATCGCATTATGAAATTTGTCTAACTTGATGCATGGTGAAACGCTCGGGATACACATTTGATGACAGATTAGTTTGGTGAATCAACTTTATTGTAGAGAGTCGATTAGTCTTACTGTGGAATTGTGAATTCTTTCTTAGAGGCAATGTATATGAGATTCAAAACTAAAAATTATCTCTTTGTCAGAGAAAAAGTTGGATGCAATCCAATTTGTGAATGCATATTATTTTTAGCAAAAAAATGTGATAATATTTTTTGGTAAATATGGACATATGAAGAAGGTATCCTCAGAGGATTTCAATAATAGGGTTTCATTTTACACAATTTGGGATCACAGTATAAGAATCTATTAAAATTCAAACAAAATTTTGACAGCCTCTCAATAGATATCCCAAGGTCCAACTTTGAGTGGTGTCTTAGAATAGGAGACCACAATTGGGCATCGTTTCAGTAGATATTGAATTAGATTTTCTTCAATTGTTTTCCCAGTGTCTTAAACATTGATTTGGATAGTCTTGCAAATCAAAGTTGGCCACTAAAAAGAAGTATGGTCACAAATTAAAGAAAAACAAGGCTTAAGGGTGAATTTTGGTAGCCAAATGGTGAGTGTGAGCTTAAAATTTTGGTTAAAGGGGTCCCACAAATTTGGGAGGGCATGTTGGCATAGTGTAGGAGTCATTATTGCATAGTGGGTGCATAGAATGGTGTCATTCAACATTCGAAAAGTTTGCTCACTCTTACAAGGATTGGTGTTTTTATGGGAAGTGATCTTGGAATAAATTCTCAAGTTAAAAAGTTTTCTGCATTTTGGAAGGTTGGATATCTTTTGGAAAAATGGTTTTACTTTGCAAATGTTGTTAATTCTTGAGATGGTTGTTTCCCTTTAAAAAAATGTTCCACTATGAAAAGATTCTTAATCATTGTAAGATTGTTAATTGATTTTGAAAAAGGTAGATAATCTTAAAAAATGTTGAATTTTGAAATATATTATCAATATTTAAATGATTATAGAATGATTTTGGAAAAGGTTGTAAATATTTAGAAGATTGTTGAATAATTTATAAAAAGGTTGTCATCTTTAAAATATTGTTGATTTTTTTTAAAATATTGTTAGTCTTTAAAAGATTGTAGAATGATTTGGGATAAAGGTTGTTGATATTAAACATTCTCTTTCATAGGATGGATTCACATATGTGTCACACCCAAATTCTGTTAGAATACCCTTTTGCATAATACCATATCTCAATGGATTGAGACTGAATAAGTCAATTCATAGAGATCCTAGGGCAACCAAGAACACCCAAGTTTGTTAAAGTATTAGACGTGGGATGGAAGCTAGTACTTAACTAGACACAATATATTCTATTCATTGTGGATACATCTAAGTAAGGTAATATATCCTCATACTCTCTCTCCCAATAGGTCGAGTGACTTCATAGATTTATGATTTCTATAAAGATTATTAATATTAGAAAGATTGCTGATTGATTTTAGAAAAGGTTTTTAATATTTAAAACATTATTGAATTTTAAAAATATTTCCAACAAGGCATAAAAAATTCATATAAGAAAATTGAAAATTTTAAATTCCTTGATAAGAAACATTTTTAGAAAAAGCAACAACCTTACCTTCCTAAAAAACAAACCACACATGTGAAAGTAAGAGGGAAACCCCAAATGGAAAAGCAATCGCTTTCTCTAAAACATATCAATCATGCCAGAACAACATGTAACTAATATAACAGAAATCCTGATAATAATTGAAGGCTTATCTTATCATTTTGTTTTTCCATTGTGTGCTTATTTTATTTTATTTGTTATTTGAAAAAAAGATAAAGGACAAAAAATAATAAGGGAAGTGGATGAGAAATACTAAAAGGAAAGTGAAATGAAATCCTAAATATGAAGTGGAAGCAAACACTAAAGAGGGAAGAAAAGGAAAACCCTAATAAAATTTGAAAGAAACAAAATTGAAAACCTAGACAGACGCCCAATTGGATGGAGGAAGTGTGAGATAGAGGGCATGTATGGGGATATTAGTGTCAACAGAATTCTAGGTTCTACGGCCTATGTAGGGACCACAGAATCCTTGGCCCCATCACCTTGTCTCTATTCTCAGGTCCTCACATTAGATAGAAGATAAAATAGAAAATAGAGAAAACAACTCTAAACCAAATAAAAACATCAAAACAAAAATAAAAAGGGGAAAACAACCCCAGATGTCTAGAGATCGCCAGTTGAGTCACCATCTATTATACCCGCTTGAGAAAGTCTCTCGAGAAAGCTAAGTTGATGGCCACAAGAACACAAGAATAAAATTAACAGAATATAATCATAGAGTAACCACCATGTTTTATTCTTAAAATGAGGAAAGACCATATAGACATTTAAATCGTCAAAAAATAAGAAACCCATTTTTGGACTACACCCAATGGCAGATAAGAAAAAAATGGAAATTGTGGCCGATGACTAGACTTTATTTGATCTTGTTATGAGTTACTAAGGTGTTAGAACCCTCATCTCCCCTAATAAATCGATACCAAAAATTTCCTTTACAATCTCAAGTTATAATGGTTTTAGATTTAATAAAAAGAAAATGGTGAAAAATAATAAAAGTCTTTTTTATATTTACAAATCATAGGGGCTTGAGATCGCCATGGGTTTCCCATCATTGACCTGAAGATTCAAACTTTATATGTAGGGTCCTAATCACCTCAATATCGCTCATAATAAAGATACATCATGGGCAGTTAGGGCCGATGTGTAGCATAAAAAGAGGAGATAATGTATTAAAATGATTTAATTAGGATCAAGATTTGGTCCTGGTGGAATAATAAGATTGGCTAGTGTAATTGAATCAAATTAGAGTAAGTAGTTTAATAAGATAGATATGAGTAATTATCAACATATCGAAGAAGTTATAAGTAGTTTTCATCAATGAAAGATAAGAAGATTCAGGAGATTGAGATTATGATGAATGCATAAGCATCTTAGTTTGGCCCAGTTTTGCATTGAAAGCTCTCATATCCCCCGTGAATATGCTCATATATAATTTTCCTTAGTTTTAATTGATTATTTAGAGTTTTGATCCAATCCATTCGTCTCCATTGCCGGATTAAGCATTGAACTATGTGTACCACAGTAGGAGGCGGTGGTCCCGCCAGTTTTTGATGGTGATAATTTTGACCCTTTTTTTGATGGTCAGTTCCTTCATCAGAAAGCATCCTCATTAGCCAGAGGATTCATCAACGTAGGCCCATCGAAACATAGAAATACCCCCCCATAGGGGTGGGTTTGTCACATGACCTCAACCACGGCATACAACCACGACCGTGGCACACCACCTCGACCTCAGCACACCACCTCGACCGAAGCCCACACTAGCTCGATCACGACCGTGACCTCAACTACAACCCGCAACTGCCACCTCGACCAAGACTATGACAATGACCAGTGTCTCGACCGTGGTGTTAAGTCGGTGCTCTCTAGATCTGCCCCTACAAATAGACTACCCCCTCCTTCATTTGAGGCATCTCTTCCACTTCACAATGTTGACAGGTTGCCACTCTGTGCCCAGCCAAGGAAGACAATCTCTGCAGCCAAAGACTACCCATGTGGTATCATTGCTACTCTGCGATTTCCACTCCATCCCCACCGTCATGTAGAAGATTGTTTCTCCACTGAGTTGCGATCATCTTCTTAACCATGACCATGGTGGAATCTTCCCTCTCTCTTGTTATTTTTGTTTCTATTATGAGGAGCGAGTAGTCAATTTCACTGGAGTGAGAGGAATAGCCCCACTTCCCGTGCTTACATGTTCATCGTATAACATTCCATGGCTTGTATATAACTTTCAATTTCATTGTAAACGTTTAATGTATGCTTTGTGGATTGATCATCTACCTTGTATGATCCATTATATTCCTTTGTAGTGAGAACTTCAATACATAGGATTTGAATATTGATTAAACTAGTTGATGCCCAGATGAGAACTTCCGAAGGGATATATCCAGAGTAGTAAGTGTGTGACCCGTGGGTAACGAGACATCGAGCCCAGGAAGATGATTATGCAAACTCTATTTCTTAACAAATGGTTTTCTACTCCATTTGGAAAGTTGTATCTTGCATGGATGTGTTTGGATGTGTTTCCATGTGTATTGGTGGTGAAACTCGGTTCCACACTAGTGATTCCCATCATTAATCTAAACTTATTTTTAATACCACTCTTTTACTTTCCTTACAATTAGATTAACTAAACCCAAATCAGCTCTTGTTCTAAATATTAGTCTTAATTGATCTAGATTCGACTAGAAAGATTCTTAAAAATGTTGTCCCTTGGGATTCGATCCTTAACTATACTACGATAAGACCTATTTGCTTGTGGGTGGTATTATTGCACAAGGTTTTGGTAAGAACTTAAGGATTTCATCCCTAGGTGGATTTGTTAGTGCTGTAAAAACCACGTCAGATTACCATTACCCAGCCTACGAACATTTAGAAACTTGTTGTGTTAGAAGAAGGATCTTGTATTAATAAGAAAAATAGGAAGTAAAAGGAAAGATTAGTTTATTATCTGACTTTATAAGTATCAAAAGGGGCCCAAAATATGATGGGTATAGGGGGTATATTTGTAGGATATAACTAGGATTCATGGGTTTGTAATGGAATATACTAAAGAGCCAATAGATTGTTGTGATGCAGCATAAAGGGCATGTATGTGGACAATGCCAATCCGCCGCTTGGTACATGGTGGGCGATTGTGATATGTCGATTATCCTCGAGCAAGGAAAACACTAGTTACTTTTATTTAATTCTTCAGATATTTTAAGAACTTTTTGGATAAAAATAGATAAATTTGGTAAAGACCATGGGATGCAGTCTTATATGGGTTAAAACATTGGATATTAGTTTGGTATTTTTCTTCCTTATAATTCAGAAGATATGATTGTTTTAAGACAAAGGCAAATGAATATCCATGGGATTTATAAATATTTTTTATTCAGGAAATTTCAAATAATTTTTTTTATCTAAAATTTCTTGTATAAAGAAATTTGAAAGAGGTTTCCACTAAAGAAATTTAAGTTGTATAAAGAAATTTTATGCCGAGGTTGATTGTGTGATCCAAGTTCTAGGTATTGTAATTTCTCACATTTGTTCTTAGCAACCACACATAATATCAAATTGTTAGTTTTGATCACAATACATATCAAACTTGTTGTAGAAGAAAGACATGCATACATGACAACATAAATTCAAAAAGGTGCAATCAATTAATGATGAAGATTATATTTGTGTGGTTTAGTTTAGAAATCTACAGTGATAGGAAGAGTTAAGAACATACCCTAATATTTACAAGGTACAAGAGGGGTTGTCTCAAATAGATAACTCACAAAAAATTTCTTTTAGAATTAGGCTACTAATGTATCAAACATCTTTCAAAGGCATGTCAAACACATCACAATATGTCAAGTTAGCAAAGAGTATATATAAGTGAAGAATCCTTACTAAAGTTGTAATTGAATCTAGAACTTGGGCCTATCTCTTTTAAGTTGGTGTAAGGTCCAAATTTTTTATATCCTATCCAAGTAATAGGTTCAAAATATCTTTACTTAAAAATCGAGAAAGTCTCCACCTAAACTCAATTTCTGTGGCCTCACAAAAGAAATAGTAGGACTCTAATCTCTTGTAACTGCTAAGGGTTCATTGATGATTGTAAAACTTAACTAGGTCTACAAAAGTCTTAAAATTAGGGTGATGGATTTAACGCCATACTTCTAATATTCTCTTTGCTATTCATCTTTAAACAAGAATGTTTATCAACCTAATGAATCAACTAATATAGTGATAGTGTATGTCAATATGCTTTATTCATTCATTGAACATGTAATCTATATTCTATGGAAAACATCTAGTTATTGTAAGTGCCAATATATCCCTCTGATCAAGAGATAATCTACATGCAAGACTTTATTCCATGTGGTTTTTTATGGTGGCTTTAGTAAATATTGTGTATTTAGTCTCTATACTAAGAAAATGCAAGTGTAGGCTATAATGTATATTTCCAACTCACATCTCAATAAGAAATAGTAAAAACTCTAATCAAAAATCTTCTCTTGTCACCATCTTTTGCAAAAATCTGAATCAGCATAACAAATAGTGTATCTTTAGTCTTATCAAATTATAGACATATAGATGATGTACCATATATCCAGGGATAAGCTTTACTGATTTCTTATGATGCTTTATTGTATTTCACATATACACTACTACATAACATGCCTTTAGCATCAGTTAATTAAGGTCTTTAGTGTCGATTTCCATGCGACACCCAAGTGGGTGCCGCTAAAGGTGGAGCCCTTCGGCGTCAGTTCCCTAACCAATGCCAAAACGCTTCCCCCCACCGAAAATGCACCAGCAAAGGGACTATAGGCGTCGGTTATTTAAGAAAACTGACACAATAGAGTGGTTATAGACGTCAGTTATTAAAAGAACCGATGCCATAACCCTTCTTGCCATCAAAAAAGTCGTCGGTTTTACGCAAATAACCGATGCCATATCACTGCGTGCTGGCCAACACGACCATGGTAAGAGGCGTCAGTTATTAATGATAACCGACACCAGGACGGGATAAAGATGTCGTTTTTTTGCTAAAAATCGACGCCATATTATTTTGGTGGCTGTTGTTTATAAACAACTGATGCCTATTTGCGCATTTTTTTTCTTATCAGTTTGCAGGCCTACTGTATGGCTGGTCAGCAGGATGCAGAACCTACAGTTCAGTTCTGAACTGCAGGTTTACAACATCCATTGATATCAGCCATACATCAAGCCACAAACTTGCAAAGTTATTCACATTCAGACACATGCATTGATCAGATACATGTAGAAACTGACAAAGTTATTTACATACACATTCATTTCCATTCATTTCATCTTTTTCACACTGAGACACAATTAGAAACATTCATGTATTGATTAGAAAAAGTCATTCACATTCACATTCACACATATGACAATTCATAAAAAGTCATTCACATTCACACAAAAATAATTATGAGAACAAAGTTATTCTTTATTCATCATCGTCATCATTGTCAATAAAATTATATTTAAAAATTCCCACTCTTTGTAGGGATTTTGCCCATTCTTCTCTTACAACATCTAATTCCTCTCTCGTATAGGGATTATGTACATCTAATAGATTTCCACTTGTGCTGAAGTCAGTAGTTTTAAAGACCTGCAAAGAGAATGATGTATATATATAATTAATAATATATAATAAGATTGATATATTTCATATTATCTAATGAAACTATGTATAATACCTATTGTATCTTATCGATTTCCATTACGACATGTTTGACGATTAGGTCCATAAATCACATCACATAGTAGGCACATTCTCAACTGTTGTCTTGTGTAGCACACTATACATTGAAACATACAAAATATTCAAAAATACAAATATGTACAGTTCACATAAATATTATATACATTGGAGTCAGGAAATTACTTTCACATTCTCCCAAATTAGTGACAGATTCTTTTTCCTGGGGACCTTTCCTCCAGCTTTTTGTACTCTTGTAAAGCCCTACATATGTTAATGTAACACATTAAATTACATAATTAAATAGTAATGTAGTAATAGATGTTAACGGCGTAAAGAGTATACTCCATTGACACATCTACCCACGTGATATTGGGTTCTCATCAAACCCCTGAGAATCATATCAAGCTCGGTAGACCAGATAAAAGACGGTGGTGGTGGTTGGCCAGCCATATAATAAATTCTTTAAGTAATATATTTCAAAAGTAAGAGTGTATATCACAACTAATTGTATTATTTGGTTTTACATAATGTTAAGAAAAAAATCGATTAATAACATACATCATTAATAAAACATTCACCAACATGAAGAAAAAATTCATAACACTTATAATGTAATATGCCGTTTATAAAAGTGCCTAAATTAAACAAGTGTATGATGTTCATAACATCCATTGATAGTCATTCTAAATAGAGAATACAATGTAAATATATTTTCCATTCAACATTATGGAGTCATTTGAGGTGAAGTGATGTCCACAAGCAGATGACAATCTTCATCCAGATTGGAAACCTTGTGTTCTAAAACCTCATGCTCATACTTTTTGTTAGTGTATAATTCATCGTAGTTGTGATAAATTTCAACGAAGTCCTTCATGTTCATCGCCTTATCCCACAATGACTTGCACTCAACAGTTAGTAACATAATATCCGCTTTCAATGAATCAATTGTTGGGGGGAGAATGACTTCCCAATGGAAGTATATGCATCCGTCTTTTCCCTAAAATGTAGTACCAAGTTCAAGTTAATGGCCAAGAATACGGAGCCTCGACAACGGCAGTCTATTATTTATTGATTTACTATCGCACCTCACGAGTAGGGCATATGTAATACATTTCGCATGGCCTTTGACTTAGAATGGCAAAGTCATATAACCCTGCATCCTCTGTGTTAAGCCGTAAGGATGCATTTAGCCCACAATCACACCTCAGAACCTTAGATGGAGTCATCGACATCTAATAAAACAAAATTAATGATTAATATAAAAATGTCATGTCACACCCCGATCTCACACTAACCACTAATCACGAGATTAGGGCGCGACAGAGGGATTATCACATAAACAAATCACTGGGATTTTTTTTTTTAAACCTCGTAATGATATCCGGATTATTGCGGTAAACTAAAACATAATAAACTATTGCGGAAGCATTTCAATTAAACTGGCTAGAGAACATAAACAAAGTTTACAACAAGTAACATTATTTAACAGAAAGTAAAACATAACGGTTAATTTACATCTTTTACACATTCACCATACATACTCTCTCTCTCACCCACAACATGTCCCAAGGACTGAGGGGAAAGGACTAAGAGACCTCTAACTAAACTAACTACATATACCTTCTACTGCCAAAAACTAGGATGGAAAGATCCATCAGATTCTTGCTGCTGTTGTTGACCTGAAAATGTTTGAGTAGAGGAGTGAGTCTACTCGCTCAGTGAATAGCCTTTCATTTAGCTATCACTAAACAACTCATCAGATATATAAAATTGTAATAAAGCATAAGAACAGTTCTATACTGAGCAATTCTAATGGCATAATAATTCTATCAGGCAATATTCATATTTCTATATAACAACAGGTATCACATAACTGTAAGCATTAAATATCAGGAACTTCATATCTTAATTAGTTAGGCAATTAATAACAACTAACACAGAAGATTCTAAACTACTAACATATTAAATTTACTGTGATCCTATACGATTACATTTTTTGTTATGCCCCAAACATATGCAGCGCACTCTGCATATGAAGATCTGTAGCGAACTACGATCCCACCGTACAAGACTTAGCGACACACCCGGGAAATACTAAGTCTGACTTCTCGTCCTGGTCTGCACAGGACTCTCAGGCTCACAAGGCCTCACTGCACTAACTCTGAGTGCTCTGGACTCCTCCCGCAACCTGTAGTGCACAGTCGGAGGGTCTGGGTTACCACCGTGACACACACACGGATTATTGTTGAATAACCCCTATTTACTCCAGTGCCACCGTGACACACGCACGGATTATTGTTGAACACTGCCTTTCTGTCCTCGTGCCACAGTGACACACGCACGTATTATTGTTGAACACGAGTCACCGACCATCTAGACACACTCTAGGTAGGTCGTTTCACCCCAAAGGTACAGACCACGCAATGGGGTTCTATGGTGTTGGGGCACCTAAGTCTATTATAACACAATTATATCTTTCATTACTTTAGAACATACAACTGGATTAATACACTTATTTATGAACTGTAATAATTTCAACCACTACTCTGTATATACAGGAGTATTCATAGAGCAAGTCAATTATCTGTATTGTTCAAACATACACAGCAGTAATATTTCAGTTAATTAAATCTATTTCAATAATTGCATTAAGCACTTTTGGTTTCCGTTGAACCAAATAAAATCATTGAACTGTTCTACACTGATCAGAAGTTGTTCTAGATCATGTATAATCATAACGAAGCAATTTATAAAATAAAATTCAAGTTTCATCAAATACTGATAAAACGCCTGATAACCACTGATATCAGTGCAAAAATGCACAGTTTACCGAAAAATTCCAACGAAGGAGTTAAATGATGATTACTAAATGAACTCCTACTCACCGGGGTTCGAAACATCTGGATTCATCCAGAAATACGTTTAGGGACCAGTTTTCGGGCACACGCAGGTCATCTTTAATCTTGGAACTGTTCCGAACTGAACGTGCTACACACAGCAGAAGCAACTCCTCTCGCGCAGGTAGAATGGAGGCTGAGCTAAGTGCTAAACCATGGCTATTGGTTGTGGATACTTGCATAGACCTCAAGGACGAACCCCAAGTGGTTGATTTGGTGTTGTCCTTCACGCCCAACCGATCCTAGTTCAGACCTGCTGCAAACAGCAGGTGCTTTGCTCACGCACAGGTGGAGGAAGGAGCTCGACTAGTAACTGAATTGAAGCTAGGGCTATGGATTCGGGCTAGGGCCTCATAGCCGAGGTCGAGGGCTTCTTGGCGCTACTCCTCACGCCCAAACGGCCCCTGACCGTGACTGAAACTACTGGCTGTAGCAGCAAGAGGGGGCGCTGCCCCTAGCTGATTAGGGCATAGCTACTGCTGGCTGCGCTCAACTGGTCGGGGCACCATGGTTTCTTATTTGAACCTCAAGCCGAAGTCGGGTGAAGTTCTTTGGTGCTGCCTCGTGCCCTAGGGCTCCTGGCCGGAGCCGTGCAGCTACTGCACTGTAGCATGGCCACCGGCTGCCCAAGCAGCTCGGGCAATCTGCTGGCAGGAAGAGGAAGGGGAAGGGAGGAAGAAGAAGGGAGGAGAAGGGTAGAGAAGGTGGCGCTGCTGGATGGAGCTTTGGGGCTCGAGATCGCCCCTGATCTCTCACTCTCTCTGTCGCTCGGGCGCCACCTAGCGGTTCCCTGTTTAATTGCTCGCGTGAAGATGAAAGGTTACAGGAAAAGAAAAATCAACCGACTCATTTAAGTAAATTGATTACTGGTAAAATTACATCCAAGTCCAGGACTTCTTAAAAATACCATAACTCCCTCCTCGAAAGTCCAATTAAGGTGATTTCTGTTGAAAACTTTCAAGCACGAAAACCACTACAACCTTGAAGCGAGAAAACATGCTAATTAGTGTGTTTCAACTAATCAAAATACTAATCGCTTCATAAACACTTGTTTAACTTAATAATCGACATTGCAATCATCACTAATTACCTCAGATGATTCAAAATCAACTATTGATGCATGACGTAGCTTATTTTGATTAACCATGATGTTTAACAAAATACTTAGCACTAATCAAGGTGCTTCACGCTGATCGAGGTATTTCTTGACTAACCCTAATATGGGTTGTAACAATCTCCCTCCCTTATAAGAATTTCGTCCCGAAATTCCTAAAAAGAAAAGGAAACTTGTTACACATCTCTGATTCAAGCTCCCACGTGGCTTCCTCTAAATTATGATTCCTCCACAGATCTTTCACTAACGGTACCTCGTGATTCTTAAACTTCTTGAAATTTCCAATTATTCTATATGTACTTGTCCCTCAACATAGGACACATCTTATATAAGTTGTGCAGGTCCTGGGTCCATTATTTTTTCTGCATCAAGATAACATTTCTTCAACATCGACACATGAAACATATCATGTAGCGTGGCCAACTCGGATGGCAAATCTAACTTATATGCTACAGGTCAAATCCTCTCAATAATAGGATACAAGCCCATAAACCTAGGAGTCAATTTGCCTCTTTAACCAAACCTCAACACTCCCTTTCATGGTCAAACTTTCAGATACACTTCATCACCAACTTCAAACTCAAGAAGTCGACGTCTCATTTCAGCATAACTCTTCTGCCTATCCTGTTCAGCTTTCTACTGCTCTCAGCATGTCCTCAAGAATTCTAATGGCCCTTTCTGACTGACCATCTATCTACGGGTGAAAAGTTGTACTGAATCTTAACTCTGTGCCAAATCACGATGCAACTGATTCCAAAATCCCGTATGTGAACTTAGGATACCGTGCAGCCTGACTATCTTGTCCACGTATAACTTAGCAAATTTTAGGACATCAAAGGTTGCCTTAATATGAAAGAAAGTGAGCAGACTAAATTAGTCTATCCATAATCATTCATATCGAGTCATAACCTCTAGGCATTCTGGGTAACCCTACCACAAAATCCATTGTGATATGTTCCTATTTCCATTCTGGTATAGGAAAAGATTGCGACGTACCTGCAGGTTTTTGATGTTCACCCTTAACTTGCTGACACACACTACATCTAGCCACATATTCAGCTACATCCTTTTTCATACCTGACCACCAGTACAATTCCTTGAGATTCCTGTACATTTTAGTGTTACCTGGATGCATAGCATACATCGATGCATGTGCCTCCTCAAGAATCTGTTCTTTCAAATCACCATCTCTAGGTACACACAACCTGTCATGCAGATATAGCAATCCGTCATCTGAAAACCTGAAATCTGGTCTTTTCCCCCTGTCATGTCATGTACGATCTGCTGCAACCCACTGTCACTCTGCTAAAGTTCTTTAATTTGATCATAAAAAGTAGGCTTGACTTGCATCTGTGCAATCAAACCACTTTGTTCTGTCACCCCAAAGTCTATGTTCAACTTCCGCATTTCTACTAGCAGGTCTCTCTTGAAACATGCCATAGAGAATGCATCAATTGTTGAACTTGACTTCCTGCAGAGGGCATCTGCTACCACATTCACCTTTCCAGGATGATAATCTATCATTATATCATAATCCTTAATCAATTCTAATCATCTCTGCTGTCTAAGATTCAGATCCTTCTGGGTAAAGATATATTTTAAGCGCTTATGATCTATAAACACCTGGCACACCTCACCATAAAGATAGTAACGTCATGTCTTATGAGCATGAACTACAACAACTAATTCCAGATCATGTGACGAGTAATTCTCCTCATTCTATGCTACTTCTTGTTACTTATCCTTCTCATTTTGATCATATAGAATAAACATCCCAAAAAAATTGAAACACACAAGGTAAGACTAGATTATTCCTCATTCTTATTATTACTGTAAGAATTTATTTCATATCGCACTTCACTTATATTGTATTTCTCCTTTTGTTTCAAACACATTTGTTACATTTCAAATTTGTATCTTATTCTTTTCTCTGAATCATTTTCATATTTTTTATCTACCTTTCAGATTAACTACCTTTAAACCCTGGATTACTATCAATACTAGTTTACTTTTCATAGTGCAAATCTCATGATTTTGTTTTATAGAGATGCTATTATTCAAGGTCAAATCACTAGCGACATCCCTTGAACTACTTCAACTCTAAACATTCTAGGGTTTGGTCCTTATCAGTAACATAGTATTATTGTGGTGTGACTTTGCTTCCTTAGTTTGAAATCAAACTTTAGATCTCATAAGTTCATCCATCTACTTGTAATGAATACAACAGATATGAATAATCATCAATGAACTATAGATATATAACAGAAATGTAACATCAGCCAAGTTCTCTAGCATAACTTATTAACACAAATGCTACAAATAAACATGATACTTGTTACCCAAGCATCACACATGGCTCACAAGGCCATTCATATCTTGTCACCTCTCACTAGGCAACAACTTATTCACATGGCTCACAAGGCCATTCACATCTTGTCACCTCTCACTAGGCAACAACTTATTCACATGGCTCACAAGGCCATTCACATCTTGTCACCTCTCACTAGGCAACAACTTATTCACATGGTTCATAAAATCCGTACACATTATTACTTTTATTAATTAAGCAACAACAACATCAACACACAAAAAGCCAATCAACATTTATTATATAAATGTCACAGCCCAAACTTGGCTATATTCATCATCTCATCATACCTGCATGGTTATTAGGCATGATAACAGTCATACAAGATATTTATCACATCATGTGATACAATATTAATACCATCATTCCTTAACCAGGAATTAGGGTTCACTATCAAACATGGCTTATCGTTCCCTTTTTCCCCAAATTAGGGTCGAGTTCCCCATTTCTCATTAATTCAGACCCTCTTGAGTTAACCAACTTTATCTTGTATTAAGGTATTTCCCCTCTTAATGCATTCCATCACAAAATACTCACCCTTAGCATATAATGCATAGGCCACACATTAGAATTGTCCAGCTATCTCACATGATATGGACTTATCTTAGTTTAAGGCATAACTTTATTATAAAGTTGCCTATAAACAATCACAATGATACACCCTCAACTAGGGTTTCACAAGGATACACCCTCAACCAGGGTTCACAATGATACACCCTCCACTAGGGTTTACTAATCATGTATTGGATCCATGCATTTGTTATGCATTATTGATTAGTACCATTAAGGGTATTTCTCACCTAATCATTAAATTTAATCTGACCCTTGTTGTGTTCCTTTATTTCTAATTAAGGATTGCTCATATGAGGTCCCAATGTTGGGTCTCCGATATCAGTTCCAACTAATTCTTAGTTGTTCTAATCATTCTCTTATATCTCAACATCTTAGTGTATGTACATTCTTACTATGATGTGAGTCTAAATTATCCAGAGTCTACTCTTATTATACTGTTAATAGGAGTCATTAGATCTCAGTAACGCATCCTGCCAGCCGGACCTGGCCGAACCTGATGTCCTGAAGCCAAGAGCTACTTAGGATTAACCAACTCCTATTAATCTCAAACATGTGGAAAGAATATCCACTTAGAGCAAACTCATTTAAACATAACTTCTGGTATACTTAATACAAAGAATATAAACAATAAATAAATCACTTCATGACACACAACAATATAAAAGAATCATATTTATTCTATAAACTGAAAATCTAAATCCATACGTATAAGAGCATTTCTAATGGTTTCCAATCAAATAAGCAATATAAAGCAAGAGTTGCATCGCATCCTATGTTTAATCTCTTACTCCTGCATAAATTTCCAGTTTCTTAACCCTAAGATTTCTAGGGTTTCTCTCTAGCCTATCCTTCCTCTACATACCTGGCCAGGGCATCCAGAGAAGAATAGACAGAGTAGATTGATACTGATCAATCTAAGTATTCAGACACTTGGCCAGGGTATCTAAACACTCAGACCTCCCAGAGCTAAAGACATATCACTTCTTATTTTTCTCACTTATAACTCTATCTTTCGACCATAATGATCCCTGACGATTCAACATAAACTCTTTACTTGGTTCTCGTGACCACGTCCTCTTCCTGCCATCTGCAATAGTATAACAGAACACTTCTTGTTAGAAAATTGCAGTTAGAAGGAAGACACTTAAGTCCTAATCCTATTGGTCTCTTGTCATCCCCTGACCTTGACTTAGAGTAACCATGTACTCAACCTATGCTCTGATACCAAGCTGTCACACCCCGGTCTCACACTAACCACTAATCACGAGATTAGGGCGCGACAGAGGGATTATCACATAAACAAATCACTGCGAACTTTTTTTTAAGCCTCGTAATGATATCCGGATTATTGCTGTAAACTAAAACATAATAAACTATTGCGGAAGCATTTCAATTAAACTGGCTAGAGAACATAAACAGAGTTTACAACATGTAACATTGTTTAACAGAAAGTAAAACATAACAGTTAATTTACATCTTTTCCACATTCGCCATACATACTCTCTCTCTCTCACCCACACCATGTCCCAAGGACCGAGGGGAAAGGACTAAGAGACCTATAACTAAACTAACTACATATACCTTCTACTGCCAAAAACTAGGATGGAAAGATCCTTCAGATTCTTGATGCTGTTGTTGACCTGGAAATGTTTGAGTAGAGGAGTGAGTCTACTCGCTCAGTGAATAGCCTTTCATTTAGCTATCACTAAACAACTCATCAGATATATAAAATTGTAATAAAGCATAAGAACAGTTCTATACTGAGCAATTCTAATGGAATAATAATTCTATCAGGCAATATTCATATTTCTATATAACAGCAGGTATCACATAACTGTAAGCATTAAATATCAGGAACTGCATATCTTAATTAGTTAGGCAATTAATAACAACTAACACAGAAGATTCTAAACTACTAACATATTAAATTTACTGTGATCCTATACGATTACATTTTTTGTTATGCCCCAAACATATGCAGCGCACTCTGCATATGAAGATCTGCAGCGAACTACGATCCCACCGTACAAGACTTAGCGACACACCCGGGAAATGCTAAGTCTAACTTCTTGTCCTGGTCTGCACAGGACTCTCAGGCTCACAAGGCCTCACTGCACTAACTTTGAGTGCTCTGGACTTCTCACGCAACCTGTAGTGCACAATCGGAGGGTCTGGGTTACCACCGTGACACATGCACGGATTATTGTTGAATAACCCCTATTTACTCCAGTGCCACCGTGACACACGCACGAATTATTGTTGAACACTACCTTTATGTCCTCGTGCCACCGTGACACACACACGGATTATTGTTGAACACGAGTCACCGACCATCTAGACACATGCTAGGTAGGTCGTTTCACCCCAAAGGTACAGACCGCGCAATAGGGTTCTACGGTGTTGGGGCACCTAAGTCTACTATAACACAATTATATCTTTCATTACTTTAGAATATACAACTGGATTAATACACTTGTTTATGAACTGTACTAATTTCAACCACTACTCTGTATATACAGGAGTATTCATAGAGCAAGTCAATTATCTGTATTGTTCAAACATACACAGCAGTAATATTTCAGTTAATTAAATCTATTTCAACAATTGCATTAAGCACTTTTGGTTTCCGTTGAACCAAATAAAATCATTGAACTGTTCTACACTGATCAGAATTTGTTCTAGATCATGTATAATCATACCGAAGCAATTTATAAAATAAAATTCAAGTTTCATCAAATACTGATAAAACGCCTGATAACCACTGATATCAGTGCAAAAATGCACAGTTTACCGAAAAATTCCAACGAAGGAGTTAAATGATGATAACTAAATGAACTCCTACTCACCGGGGTTCGAAACATCTGGATTCGTCCAACAATGCGTTTAGGGACCAGTTTTCAGGCACACGCAGGTCATCTTTAATCTTGGAACTGTTCTGAACTGAATGTGCTACACACAGCAGAAGCAACTCCTCTCGCGCAGGTAGAATGGAGGCTGAGCTAAGTGCTAAACCATGGCTATTGGTTGTGGATACTTGCATAGACCTCAAGGACAAACCCCAAATGGTTGATTTGGTGTTGTCCTTCACGCCCAACCGATCCTGGTTCAGACCTGCTGCAAACAGCAGGTGCTTTGCTCACGCACAGGTGGAGGAAGGAGCTCGACTAGTAACTGAATCGAAGCTAGGGCTATGGATTCAGGCTAGGGCCTGATAGCCGAGGTCGAGGGCTTCTTGGCGCTACTCCTCACACCCAAACGGCCCCTGGCCGTGACTGAAACTACTGGCTGCAGCAGCAAGAGGGGGCGCCGCCCCTAGCTGATTAGGGCATAGCTACTGCTGGTCGCGCTCAACTGGTCGGGGCACCATGGTTTCTTATTTGAACCTCAAGCCGAAGTCCGATGAAGTTCTTTGGTGTTGCCTCGTGCCCTAGGGCTCCTAGCTGGAGCCGTGCAGCTACGGCGTTGTAGCATGGCCGCCGGCTGCCCAAGCAGCTCGGGCGATCTACTGGCAGGAAGAGGAAGGGGAAGGGAGGAAGAAGAAGGGAGGAGAAGGGTAGAGAAGGTGGCGCTGCTGGATGGAGCTTTGGGGCTCGAGATCGCCCCTGATGTCTCACTCTCTCTGTCGCTCGGGCGCCACCTAGCGGTTCCCTATTTCATTGCTTGCATGAAGATGAAAGGTTACAGAAAAAGAAAAATCAACCGACTCATTTAAGCAAATTGATTACTGGTAAAATTACATCCAAGTCCAGGACTTCTTAAAAATACCATAACTCCCGCCTCGAAAGTCCAATTAAGGTGATTTCTATTGCAAACTTTCAAGCACAAAAACCACTACAACCTTGAATCAACTAATCAAAATACTAATCGCTTCATAAACACTTGTTTAACTTAATGATCGACACTGCAATCATCACTAATTACCTCAGATGATTCAAAATCAACTATTGATTCATGACGTAGCTTATTTTGATTAACCATGATGTTTAACAAAATACTTAGCACTAATCAAGGTGCTTCACGCTGATCGAAGTATTTCTTGACTAACCCTAATATGGGTTGTAACATGTCAGGTTCATGACATAGTTTTCAAAGATAATATGAAGAACATTTGTTTAGGAGTAGCTAATTGTTGTAACAGACAAGTGCAGTTCATTTGGACAGATCATAACATAGTATATCTATGACATATTGTATCCATCTTCTTCTGTTGAAGAGTCATTATCGCTCGTTATTTGAAGTCGGTGGTGAAGATATCGGCACCTCTCACGCATACTTGAAATTTCTTCTTATAGCCTATCAGTGTCTGCTCTTGTTGAATAGACAAAGTTCTTAAAATAAAAGGTAGGATACTGATATAGTTCTTAAATTAGACAACCTCAGAAGTACGACAGTGGGGCAGGACCTCTACTATTGTAACCACTTGTGCTAGAAAACGGGACAGTGGATATTGTGGCATGAAGGGTGATTGTGATGCAGAAGGTCCAGAAGTTGTGTTCTTCATTTCCCACAAGTCTTGCAACCAAATGGTAATTTTTTGTGGGGTGTCCATAAGGCTTAGGTAAAGGTTACGGTTAGCTAGATCTTTTATGGCATGCACAAGAGTGGTAAAAAATGGGACAGGGGCATCAGGGTAGCTTGCATGAAAGTGGTGCAAAATGGTTTGGTATTCGTCTTTATCATTAGACCTAGCAGCAATTCCGCTTCCCATCTTATGTACCTTGGAAAACACCTTTGTGAATTCAGAGATGACATCATTAGACAGGACACAACTATCCTGTGAGCTTGACGCTCGTTTCCTGCGTCTGATCGTGGTGGGATTCCTTGCACCAACACCTTGGTTGTGTGATCCGCCATTGGTGTCCTCACTTTACGTCCCAGAATTACCCATGTCTTCAGTGAAACCGATTGGACCGGTTGGACCGGTCGGTTTTGGGCTGACAAATGAATCAGATGCATCTAGATCAACAGCAACATCATCTTTAGATGCAACATTAGAAGGAGGTTGTCTATCGGTTGAGTACATTGCATGATGGTCCCTAGTTATGCCCCCCCCCCTCATCATCTCGATGTCATGGTAGTGGTAGAATGGTCTGTTGATCAATCTCTCTAGTTCCCTATTTGCCAAAAATAGGGGACAAGTATTGATTAGGTCAATATTAACAAGTTTAATTTAATATATAATACTTAAGGGAGTGTATATTATTAGACATACCGCAAGTGCCACCCTCCACTCCGGGGTCTCAGGCAATATTAGCTTGTGCCTGTTGTCATCCCATCCAACACCACTTTTATTGGTCACCAGTTTTATCTTTGCATAGTCTCTCCTGAGGTTCTTCCACTGAGTTTTTAACTGATCCAATGTTCCCTCATTCCTCCCCATCCTGATATGCCAATCACATAGCGTCTCCCTCCACGCGTCCCTAGTAAATATTCCATCGACGCACCTACCCATGTCATATTGTCTCCTCAATGCCACAACCAGAGCCTCATCCAACTCTTTCGACCATACAATATGGAACCTCAAGTCGGATGCGCCATAGTAGCAATGACACTGTGATACATCACTTTAGTCTGGGTGTTTAAACGAAACCGTTATACGAACCTAGTATGAGACTACACAATTGAAAGCAATAACTTGTATTGATGTAGTCTAAGACAAGATCCATTAGCCGGACCAGACATAAGATCCAAAATTTGTACAATAAATTTGAAATTGTTGTTAAATTTGAAATGGTTGTAGCAAACACATCATCCAATATGTTCATTACAGGAAAACTACATAAATAGCAAGCATTCAACATGGCATTCACATTAAACATGTTCGTATTGCTCATGAGATATACCTGGTAAGCCAAATTGAAGGTCGAAGAGAGTTGCACAACCAGCGACAGGGTTAGGGACGGTACATATAAGAAATTTAGAGGGAATACAAATTAGCTGAAATAGTTGGATTATTTGCAATATAATATGCAAAATACTAATGGGTAGACATTTTGGTCGTACATGAAAATTAAAATCATTCATTCAAGCTAACATATATCACAAAGCATAATTGTTTCACAACAGAACTAGCATTTGAAGTATATATCCCTATACTAACATATATCACAAAATTCATATACTAACTGGTAAAAAATTCCTAACCTCACAAAACAACTGGCATTTGAAGTATATATCCCTATACTAACTATATATCCCTATACTAACATATATCCCTATACTAACATATATAACAAAATTACCCGTACTAACTATAATTTCAGTTGTATATATATTTTTATTATAAAGATGATCATCATTTTTTCTTGGAAATAGAGATGATATGATTCATGACATAACCTCATAAATTTGACCCAAACCTGGTTGACAGAGACTCGACTAAATTTTCATATGTCTTTCAATATGTGGTAATGACCACATTTCAACAAGCTGTGTATGTGCTTATTGGTTCAGATTGTATGTTTGTTCCACCATTCTGTCTATGTCCCAGGTGGCGGGATGAATGAAGTCTATGCAATTGACCACAAGTCCATCTTTCACAAATTAAAATATTTACAGGTACAATTACAGGTAAGAATTAGAAAATATTGATATATGTCTGCTATATCAATAGTGTGTACAATAGTAACATTGTAAAAATATTGATATATGTCTTCTATATCAATCACGTAAAAATATTTGAGCTTAAGAGGATGAGTGTACAATAGTAACATTGTTCCTAGTTAGAAAAAGGGCTATAATATGTGGGTAAGATGAACATAAAGTAAAATAACAAAAGCCATCACCTCATAAAGTCCATCTTTCACATATTAAATTTATTTCTTTTGTCTCTTTTTTGGATTGGATATGAACATTATCATCAGATATCTTCATAAACATCCCCTCATAAATAGGGAAAAAATCCTTGACACAAACATCATATTTGTATTACAAATATTGTTGCTGAAAACACAATGGTAGTTTGTCATTTGTTATGAAAAGCCCTTCTACATTCGCAATATTTCTCTTCCTCACAAGCCTTGTTGTACCAAGTAACCATAATTCATGTACGTATAATGCAGACAGTAGTGCAGTTAAATTCTGTATTTTCTACTCATATTTAGAGAAATGAAAGGACATGTTGATGTCATTTGTTTCTCGTGATGAAAATTGACTTCACTGAACAATTTGTATAGGAGGGAGGGTAAGGATTTATGTGGAGTGGAATTTTAGAATAAATCAACCAAATTTCATACCATCATTTCGTTATGGAAAACTACATTCAATGTTGCAAAAAAATATTTGCTTAAATGTGAGCCACATGTATGAGTTGTGTATGAGTTGTGCCAGATGACGTTCACAAGAATTTTTACAATTAAGGAAGGATATAAATTAAATCTAGTGAATATGTGACATGGATAAGACATGGAGTTTCTACCTAAAATAGTGAATGATTCTTTTCCAAATACGAAGATTCTAGTGGATAATTGCAAATACAACACAGCAGACCTTGGCAATCATGTAGACGGATTAATAGTGGCACACACATGGATCAGATTGGAATGCACACATCATTTTGTAGACTCCAACCCCAGTTCTTATTCTTCTTTGATTGAAACTAAAAAGATGTGTACTCCCTTAACTTCCTAACTAATAAAACATGTGACAAGGCCACCTTTGAAATTATATTCTGTAGGTTGTGAGTACTTGAGCTTTGAGGAATATATGTTGAAGTGCATATGGAATGAAGAAGATCATTATAAATCTAGTATATGATAAAATTAATGAGACTATGCCATAGTCATTGGAATGGACTTTACGATTGAAATAAGTGAAAATAATGCATCCACCATTGTAGTATTTGAGGCATCTTCAAACACAAATATAATGAGGTCATTATGTCTATCATTCTAGATCCAAATTTAGTGTGACTCTTGGGGGGTTGATGGAAATGAAAGAAACCACATCAAGGATAGCCCAAGTAGATGACTAGAAGAACCATCTTTCCATCTCAAAAACAAAATAGGCATCTTTGAGAATACATGAAATAAATGTGTTTTGAATCATCAACCTTGCAAGTGTAGTATATGTAGACTACATATTGATGAATTTGTTAAAAGTAATCATTCACCTCATGACATGCAGCGATATTGTGACATGGTCAACAACAATAGGAACAAGATGCTAGAATAAGCACAAAAAGATCTGGCCTAGTGTGTTACAATGTGGTAGAATAAGCACACAAAAAACTCCCTTACAAAATTAGACCTAGACAATGCATACAAATTTGTGTTGAGAATATTATTGAAAGCCCCCATTTATTGGATGCTTTCCTCTTGTAATGTTGTTTATTGGTGACACATAAAAAAGAATCAATAAATATATCAATGGTTGGATTAAAGTGACTTTGGCTAATGAACATGTATTGCAAAAAACAAGACTAGTGTTTTCCTTGTAGACAATGGTAAATTTTTTAATTACAGTTGTTCTTTAGTATGTTATCAATAATATTTAACATTAGGCCAATAAAAGAAAAGAGCATGATGGTCTCCTGTGCAGTACTTGGAGTGTCGACAATGTTACAAGAATAGAGAGTTCAAATACAAGGGGCATACAGACAATAATTCGTGTTTTCCTAGTAACTGACCAGCAAAATTGAGCCCTACTTGTTACTCATGTACAATACAACAACAATATCATGGTGATAATACAATAGCCAGCAACCATGTGATTATACAACATCCCAATGACCCCTGTTACTCGTGGACATAATACAACAACAATATTGTCTGAATCAAGCAAGCAGGGAACCAGAATAGGAGAAAACGTGTTGTTGTTTGATAAGAACAAATACCTACTCAGCCGAGATAATGAAAATAGGAGCATGACCAGACATTGCCAGGGACGAAACATGTGACAAGAAATTGAGAGAGAAATACACATTAGTTTACTGATTAAATCATCTATCGTTACAAGAGTAAAGATAGGAGGCTAGCAAACAGAAAGAAAGAAAAGGGTCAGCAGAGACAAACCTTGCAAGCAGGTCAACGACTTCCCAATAAAGGGGTTTGGCAGTGACGGTGGAATAGAACACTTTCTGGAGGGTTCAAAGGTGAATAGAGAGGAGATCGTTGATGAAGCACAGAACTATATAGTAGTTGCGACAGCACTTGCCCTTGCTGGGGTTTACAGCATGGCTTGTACATGGTGAAATGGGCCACTTTGATGGGAGATGACAACTCAGGAGGGTTCCTTGCCAACGTGTAGACTGCCGGTGTATCTCGATGCTTGCAGATGAGCCACCACACCCATACATCCACTTGATTGACCTGGTATTCCACCTAATCCACTAGGTAGGGTTTTCCGTACGCCACTCGCCTGCAATTGGTTTGCCGCTGGAAACGATGGGACTCAGCTTTAACTCATGGATAATAGTAATGGTGAGGTCGTCTCAAGGTCTTGGGAGAGGAGGTCTTGGGAGAGAAGAGAGCACAGACAACAGAGCAGAAGATAGAGCAGGTAGAGGGGAAAGGCAAAGAATGTCGGGATGGGTGTCGGGGCAAGGAGAGGATCAGATCGCAAAAACTGGTTTGTGAACTAGAATCCTGTCCCTCGTGGGACTGGGAGAACCTGGGTTAGGGGGTTCCGTTATCCCATAATGGGGGTTTTTCAGGGTTGTGAACCAAACACAAATCAGCCTCAAACCGGCACTTGTTTGGTAGGGTTGGCACTAAAAGACAACATCAAACCGCGTTTCGGTCATGTTCCAAATGCAGGATAAGCCACTCATGTTTTAGCATGGTTGTGCGTAATAGATGTGACACCACATGTTCCTTTATAAGATAGCCGTACAAGGCCTTCGGCTGGACCGACCATCTTCTGGCCCATCTCCATGGTACATGGGTTGTACATTTTCTACGTTGTTTGAGGAAACAGAGGGCTCTATGTTTTTTCACCATGGGCACCATTTGCAATTTTGCATTAAACCAAATAATTGTAATTCAAAATTTTGCATGATTACACCTGAATTGACAAACAAAAGGGGCACTTATTACCTATTTGATACCCAAGTTCCATTATGTCACAATAAGGCACGTTGTACTCCCTCTTCATGAAAGAGAGAGAATTAGCATGACAACGACCAAATCATGGCACATGTAAAAATTATACACAAGATGTTTTTGGAAGAGCTTGTGGTCCTGTTGGGTCTACCCATGTCTTCCATCGTTGTTGTCACACTTACATTCATGGAAGTTATCCTCATCTCTTAAATGATCCTTAGACCAACCAACACATTTCATCTCTCTAATCCTAAAAGTATAATTGAATTCTTATTCAACATTTCAAACCTAGTATACTAGTCAATGGCTTTGATAAGGAGAAGTTAGATAAAACCCTCATCAGTAGATTGAAAATCATCTGCAATAAATCATCCATTCAATTTGAACAACATTTGTGTTTCTAAAAGGATACCAATTACATATATCATTGCACAAAAAAGCATCTGGTGTTGTCACTAAATTATATGTCACCTTATTATCCTTGTGATGAGACTAGAAAAAGGATTTTGAAAGTATTATCCTCATGCTCCTATTAGATGTCATGAATGGATAATTTCCCTACTAGTTGGATCGATCATATTAAACCTTGAACTAGTTTTTTCTCGATTCATATCAATGACTCACCTTTTGGATTCTATGAAAAATTAAAGACTCTGAGATCAAATATAAGCAAGAATTTTTATATAGTGGTTTCAATTCTAATCTATATGCTTGTCAAAGTTGTTGAAAACAACTTTCTCGGTGCTCTTCCATTTTTATTCACACATCTTCAATGTTCTAGTTATATTTGAAGGGACCTAGAAGATATGCTCTGATACTAGTAGAAAGTATAGCCTAGGAAACCATCTTCATCGAATAGTTCTAAGGGAGTACAACTATCCAATCATAAATAAAAATACTAAAATAAATATCAATCAATTATGTATCTTCTTTAGATCAATTTTGTGAGAGATCATCATTAATTCCTTATAAGGCCTCTAGGAAATCACCAATCACCCCTTCATTTACTTGTGGACACATGAAGGTCACAAACTCTTGTCCTCTTTTCCAAACCTAAAGAGGACTGTAACATCCCTGACCTGGGTTATGCGTTAACCCTAGGTGTTTTGCCTAAATATGTAATTAAATCCTTGTGATTATCTTTTGGCATGTAATTAAGTTCCTAAGGAACATACATTTTCATTCCTGTCCCTTTTAAACAATGATTGTAGTATTGTTTGGTAATACAGAGACCTATGTGCAACTTACCCAGATAAGGGGTTTAACTTGCAAAATTCACAAGTTAAGATGTTCCTCTGATGATGAGACATCTTATGAGTGGATATGATGATGTATGATGGATTTCCAAAGCCTAGGCATCAAGATGCAGCTTGTGGAATGATCCTTGTGCTTAAAAACCCTAATTTGGATTAAAGTACAATTTACCCAAATGAGGGGTGCAACTTATAAAATACACCATCTAGAACATCTTTTATGACTTTTTACATCATTTAGAGTAATAATGATGAAGGGGGCACTTCCTTTGAATAATCATATAATAAGGAACACCTTTGTAATTAAATCATCAAGATGTAAATAAGGAGACCTTATGTACATATGTACCTTAGTGATAAGTTGACCTTCCTTGCCTTTCGTTCTTGGTTTTAGAAGGAGTTTTACCTTAGAAAATAAGAGGAGGGACGTGCCTAAAAGGAAAGGAAGGACCTAGTTGTGAAAAGGAGAAACTAGTTGTCCTTATGTTGGAAATGACCCCAAGATATATATATACACCCTTCCTTTGTTTGTAAAGGAACGTTTCCTTCACTTCCTTTCTTATTTCCTTACTTAGACCGACTTAGGACAGAGCTCTGGAGAATAGAAGAACGGCCAAGCAGTTCTAGGTAATCTTTGATCATCATCTTGCTCAAATTTATGGAGGATATCATGTTACAAGGTTGGTTTGCTAGTTTTCTTACTTAGCTTTCTCGTTCTAGCCATCTTTTCCCAACCTTTCCTTGGAGAAACACCCTTGGCTGACCTGTGGAGCTCAAGACACCATTAAATACTTGAAGCTTGGAAGCTTGGAGCTCAAGGAACGACCTTAAGGTGGGTTTTATAATTCTAAACCTTTTGCCTTGTTATGCATACTTTTATTCATGCAAATAATAGTTAGTTCTTCTTCTTCCCCATCCTTCTTTGCACCCTTGCAAGCTTTTTCGTTAATACCAGACCTTGGTTTCAAGGTTGAAGACAAGGGGCGTTAATACCTATGTTTTTCCTTATCCAACTTTACTAAACGATCTTGGACCAATAGGTAAAACGATCTCACACTCGTTTCAATCCAAACGGGTTCAATAGGTCGGTTTGGCCAAACGGGTTCCAACCCATTTGAGGGCTTCGACCAAGCATTGAACGTTTGGGTTTTATGTTCACAATTATGTAGGCTAATGACCCACCAAATTTTAGGGGTTAACTCCAAAGGAATCGTAGGTTGAAGGCCAATCAATTAGGCAATCCAATTGAATTAAGTGCTGTTTTCTAAACTGATTAACTTGAATCTTTGGGGAAACGGGTTCCAACCCATTTGAAGGAGTTGACCAAGCATTGACCGTTTGGGATTTCTGTTCATAATATATTGAATTTCATTTCTACCAAGAATCATGATCTAATTCCTAACCAATTAAGAGTTGAAGGCATTTCAACACCCTAACCCTAATCGAGTTAAATTTGCTGATTTTTATATAGATTTTGATGAGTGTTGGGTTGAAGGACCCAAACGAGTTCAAACCTGTTTGGGGGTTCATCCAAACGATCTCACACTCGTTTAGTGACACCCCAAGACCGTTTGGAGGTCTAGGGTTAAAGAAATTTTATGGTTTGAGGGTCCAATCACAATATATTGATAAATTGATGAAAACTGCTGATTTGTAATTTAATTAGGACTCAACCCTTATCAAATCAACTAAATTTTTGGTCAAACTTTGGGCAAACGTTCTCAAGACCGTTTGGAGATCATTCAAACGATCTCAAGACCGTTTGGGCCAAGTTTGAGCCCAATTGGAGTTCAATTGATAGGTTCAACCTTGTTTTGATTCACAATGTTGGAAATTGATGATTAGCCGATTGGAAACCCTAATTGAGTTAGACTTAACCCTAATTGGCTTTCAATTTAGGGTCACATTGGAGTCCATTTGTTTGAGGATCATCCTAATTGACTCAATTTATAAGTGGTTATCATGGCTTTGGCCAATTAAAGGCTTCAACATAAGAAACCCTATTCAAACATAACCTATGTGTCACATTTAGGTTCATGCGGTTTGAACCCAAGTTAATCTACACTCGTTTGAGTCCAAACGAGTCCACACTCGTTTGAGTCCAAATGAGTCCACACTCATTTGAGTCCAAATGAGTCCACACTCGTTTAAGCCCAAATGAGTCCACACTCGTTTGACCTCAAACGGGTTCACACGCGTTTGAACTCAAACGGGTTCACACCCGTTTAGACTCAATTGGGTTCACACCCGTTTAGAATTCAAGTGGGTCCACACCCATTTGAAATCAAGTGGGTCCACACTCGTTTAAGGCTCAAATGGGTCCAAGGTCGTTTGAGGTTAAACAAGTTCAAGGTCATTTAAGAATCAAATGAGTTGAAGGTTGAAGGTCAAACCCTAAACCAATTGGAGACCTTCAAGGTTGACTATACTTAATCACTTGAAAGTGTAGAAGGTTCAATGATGATCTAATCTAAACACTAATGGTAACCTAAGATGTTAAGGGACTAAGTGGCTAATGAATTGACCCATGATGATGGTCAATGGGTAAATTACCAAAATGCCCCTGAAAGGTTCAATTGAGTGATACCTTGTTTTAATCAAACCCTAATCATATGATAGTGATGAGTTGATTTGTGTTAATCAATGAAGACTTAACCCAACCTAATCTAGAGTGGTGTAATCACTATCTACTAGTTAGAGGAGAGAGAAAGTACCAATTATAATGGAAACTCAAGTAAAATACCTTCAATATACATGGATGTGCAAGATTAGGTATGATCCACCTATGTGAGATCATGGAAACCCTAATTATGACAATTAATGAATCTTAATCTTATCTGAGGTCTTTAATGATGATGTTTCTTATACATGAGAATGTTATGAGATCATTTCATCATGTAATGTGAATAGTAAACCCTAATTCTAGGGTGATGACATGTAATGTGAATAGTAAACCCTAATTCTAGGGTGATAACATGTAATGTGAATAGTAAACCCTAATTGATGAAAACCAGGGAAACCTAGCTCTTGTATGAGTAGAGAGATACAACTTCTTTAAATAAGTTATTTATTGTATCAGTTGATTTAATCACGTAGGTTCCTATATGAGGATGATCATATCCAGGTATGGATGATGATACTATATTCATTGAAAGCATGTTGTTAGCTTTATGAATAGTGATTTATCCTAATGCCAGGTTAATAACATCTTATGAGATTGATAGGCTGTGAGAGCCATGAATACCATCAAGGTCATGCTTTAAGAGATGACTTGTGATGAGAGTATTGAGAAATGATAATTGAAGAGAGTTAGGCTTGTTACATTTAGTATTCTACTTTCATAGCTGCTGTTCTAATGATTAATGTTTGAGAACCTGTATGATATTAAAAGAATACTGAAATGTACCTAACTAATCAAGTATAATTATTCCATGTAGAGCCCTGATCATAGATCCATCATTGTCAGAGACCAAATGATGGTGAAACAGGTTTTCCTAAGGGAACTCCTGGAGCACATACTTTTGAGTATGTGGGGTATATGGATGTGTAAAACCTTACATCCTAGTGAATGAATTGATGTAGATGTATCTTAAATCCATCAACCCTTTCACTATGTGTTTATGCCGGGGTGATGTAACACTAATCTCCCGAGGAAATCTTTTATACCGCATCGATGAGAGATAAACAAGAAATCTTTCGATGGCGAAGAGAGTACATAATGCCACTGTGACTCTAATAGAGAAGTACCAGAATACCCTGGTAAGCTATTCTAGCAGAGACTCTAGATGTCCTACATGTTGATCCTCATACTAACTGAGGAAGATGAGGTCATAAGAATCCGACTCTTGTGATGACCTATGTATGATACCGATGCGACTTAATAGTGATCGGTTGGAGTATGAGCAGTATGCCTCATCTCTGCAGGGCATAATGATGTTTGTAAAACATAATCAACCGCGTAGCATATCTGCTTAAGTTGAACCACGAAATACATTGGTTGATGATACATTACTTAGTATATATGTTTTTCATATTCCTTAAATGTTGTTGTTCTAATTGATAACAATCTGCTGCTGATTACCTTAGAGCTTTTATTGCCTATGTTATTCTTGGTTGCCATAGTAAAGTTTCTGGCAGAGAATTATAAATCTTGCTGGGACAATTATTTAAAATGGTCTCACCCCGTAGGTTTCAACTTTTTAGGTGGTCGTCGAGGACGAAGGAACCAATCTACAGGTGATCAGAATCAGTAGCAGTAGCACCAGGAGGAGCAGTGACTTCAGGTGGAAACACTATGCTGTCTAGTCTTGTAGTCTGAATAGTCTTATGTCGTCTCTGTACACTCAGTTCCTAGGAGTTTGTTGATCTGAGGATTTTGAAATCTTGAGATTTTGTATCCGGCTGTATAGTATCACTCATGAAGTGATCTGACAGAGATGTAATCTGTTTACCTTGTTTCTTATAAAAGGAGTTTCATGATTCAATATCTTGTCTCAAAAAGTTTTAATTTCCGATGAATTTCGTATTCCGCTATTAATCGAATCGCTTCCGCTGAGTTTAATCGTGTTTATCTCGGGTTTTGGAGATCAGAGCCCACAATTAAGTGGTATCAGAGCTCTAGGTTCGTTGAGTCTACAGAGACATAGGACTTAGAGTGTCAAGTCTATCCTTAGTACTTCTTTCTTATCTAATAGAGTCTTCTGCTCTTCAGGAGAAGAAGATAATTAAGGATGTCTGGACCACAGGAGGAGTACGAGGCCGAAAGTAGTGTTGTTGCACCTCAAGAAGGTGCAAGGAACCTAGAAATAGAGCAACCTGCACCTGAGCCACCCGTGGAGCCACCTCAGTTTGACCCAGCGGACATGGGAAACCCAGTTGTTCAAACTATGTTCGGGCAGTTTATGACTGCTATGACACACATCACCGATAGGATGCCCATGCCTGCACCTAGGGCACCTACCCAGCCTGAAGGACAAGGTATCTGTAAGACGTTCGAGTGACTTCGTCGTGTCGGAGCAACCAAATACTTTGGAACATCTGATCCTGCAGATGCCGATCTATGGTTAACTGAGTTGGAGAAGGCTTTTAGAATCCTCAACATCCCAGAAGCTCAGAAGGTTAGACATGCTGTCTATCTTCTCAAGGGAAGTTTTGGTCACTGGTGGACCATGGAAGAGCAGAAGAGGCCTAGAGTGGAGATCTCGTGGGAAGATTTTCATCTGGAATTTAACAATAGATATTTTCCAAAGACCTTCCTAGACGAGAAGATCTCTCAGTTTGAGAGATTGAGGCAAGGCATGATGAACATTAGCGAGTATGAAGCTAAGTTTATGGAGTTATTGCGATTTTGTCCGCACATGGCTGCCACAGAAGAAGAAAGAATTAGAAGGTTCGAGAACGGTTTAAACGCCGACTTGACTACCCCCGTGTCTGTCCTAGAGAATCGGGAGAGGTTTGCTACCTTCGTTGAGTCAGTCCGAAGGATAGAGAAATCTGTAGTCGAGAAGAGACAAACCCATAAAAGATATCCTCAGTTCCAGGGTTCTTCATCTCGAGACTTTAAGAAGCCTAGATTCTCTACACCTACATCTCCACCACCTAGAACTAGTGCTCAGACACAGTGGACACCGAGTAGAGGCAGGGGACGAAGCCTACCACTACAAGAGACTCACAGTTCAGCATCAATGTCAGTTACAGGACCACCCAGACCACAACAACTGGGGAAGAGTTGTTACAACTGTGGGAAGGTGGGACATTTGATGAAGGACTGCCGATCTAGGCCTGTCAGTGTGACACAGCCTCTGAGACAGAGTCAACAGGGATCATAGAGAAGGCAATCTCAAGGAGAAGCTCGAGGACGTGGACAAGCGTCTCAAGCTGGATCATCAGCACCACCTCAACACCAGGCGACAACAAGGTTCTATGCTATGAACCCACCAGATGCAGTAGTCAATCCACAGGTAGTGGCAGGTCAGATGGAACTTTTATATTCTGATATGTCTAAATCCTGTGCTGTATCTGTTCTGATTGACACGGGTGCTACGCACTCCTTTGTCACTCAGAGAGTGATTCGTAACTGTAATATAACAGTTAGACATAGGGCAGATAGTTTGTTGCTTGAGACTCCATTGAGAGGGTCTGTTGTGTTGCAGGAGGTATGCTCTCCCTGTAACCTCTTCTTTTCTAACCATCGCATTCAAGTGAATCTTATACCACTTGAGATGCAAGGATTTGATATAATTCTTGGGATGGATACCTTAGAAAGGTATAGGGTTGTCTTGGATTGTGAATCCATGCAGGTTGTGTTTGCTGATGAAAGAAACACATGGATCTTTCAAGGAGAGAGAAAGATTCTACCCACTTGTCTTGTGTTAGCAATGGTTGCTGATAAGTTGATGAGACAAGGATGTTATGCATTCTTGGCCCATGTGGTAGATACTACCATGGAGAGTCCTAACCCTGCTGAAGTTCCTGTAGTCAGGGAATTTGAAGATGTATTTCCTGAAGAACTTCCAGGTGTGCCACCGCCTCGGGAAATTGATTTTGAAATAAATTTGATCCCAGATACACAACCTATAGCCCAGACACCGTATAGGATGGCGCCTGCTGAGATGGCAGAACTCGAGAAGAAGCTTTAAGAGTTGCTTGAGAAGGGTTTCATCCGACCAAGCACTTCACCCTGGGGTGCTCCAGTTTTGTTTGTTAAAAAGAAAGACGGGTCAATGCGGTTGTGCATTGATTACAGACAACTAAATAAAGTAACGATAAAGAATAAGTACCCGTTGCCAAGGATTGATGATCTTTTTGACCAGTTGCGTGGTGCAACAGTCTTCTCCAAGATAGACTTGAGGTCTGGATATCATCAACTCCATATTAAGGATAGTGACATATCCAAGTCTGCCTTTAGGACAAGATATGGTCACTATGAGTTCACGGTTATGTCGTTTGGACTAACCAACGCACCGGCTGCATTCATGGAACTCATGAATAGAGTTTTTCGACCTTTCCTTGATCAGTGTGTTGTCGTCTTCATATATGACATTTTGATTTATAGTAAGGATGCTCAGCAGCATGAACAACATCTCTGACAGGCTCTAACTCTGCTAAGAAAACATAAGCTATATGCTAAGTTTAGCAAGTGTGAATTCTGGTAGCCGAAAGTATCTTTTCTTGGACATGTGATATCTGCCTCGGGTATTCGTGTTGACCCTACAAAGGTAGAATCTGTTCTACAGTGGGAACAACCGAAGACACCAACGGAGATTCGAAGTTTCTTGGGATTAGCTTGTTATTATCGAAGGTTTATTAAGAATTTCAGTTCTATAGCCTTACCCTTAACCAAGTTAACCCAGAAAGATGTTCCTTTTTCCTGGAGTGATAAGTGTCAACAATCCTTTCAGCTGTTAAAGGAGAGGTTGACAAGTGCACCTGTGCTTGTGTTCCCTGAGAAAGGAAAAGGATACATAATTTTCTGTGATGCCTCCAAGAATGGACTCGGATGCATTTTGATGCAAGATAAGTAAGTAATTTCTTTTGCTTCACGACAACTTAAGAAACACGAAGAGAATTATCTGACACACGATCTGGAATTAGCTATTGTGGTTCATGCCCTGAAAATCTGGAGACATTATCTCTACGGGGAGACATTCCAGATTTTCACAGATCACAAAAATCTTAAGTATATCTTCTCTCAGCATGAGCTTAACATGAGGCAACGTCACTGGATGAAGTTAATCAAGGATTATGATTGTACAATAGATTACCATCCAGGAAAGGCCAATGTAGTTGCATATGCCTTGAGTAGGAAATCAGCAACATCATCCTCTGATAGGGCACAATTAAACTCTTTAGTATGCCCTAGGAGAGATATGCTTATCTCCTTAAGGCAAGACAATGTACAGATGAAGGTGTCATGGATTGTCGGGTTGTTGGTTAAGATGCATATCAAACCCACCCTAAGAGAGAAGATTAAGGAGGCACATCAAGTTGATGTTGCAGTTCAGCAGATCAGATCTGAGTATGGTGATGAGAAGCGAGAAGGTTTTCATGAATCAGATGATCAAGTGGCATGCTATCATGGGAGGATGATAGTACTAGATGTAGATAACCTGAGGAAGTTAGTCCTGGAAGAAGCTCATTCTTCAATGTATGCTATGCATCCAGGAAGCACCAAGATGTATCGAAACTTGAAAGATATGTATTGGTGGCCTGGGATGAAGAAGGACATATCTGAGTTTGTTCTGAGGTGTCCAGTGTGTCAACAAGTTAAAGTTGAACACCAGAAGCCTGCAGGAACAATGCAACCTTTACCCATACCACAGTGGAAGTGGGATCATGTAACCATGGACTTTGTTGTTGGTCTACCTAGAACAAACAAAGGACATGATTCCATTTGGGTAATTGTTGATAGGTTGACTAAGATAGCGCATTTCTTACCTGTCAAAACAACCTATTCTACTGAAAGGTTATCCCAGTTATATGTTCAAGAGATAGTGCGTTTACACGGAGTTCCTGTCACCGTAGTTTCTGACAGAGGTCCTCAGTTCACAAGTCGTTTTTGGGAACAGCTACATAGGGCACTAGGCACCCAGTTAAGGTTTAGTACAGCCTTTCATCCGCAGACTGATGGACAGTCAGAAAGGACTATACAGACCTTGGAAGACCTGTTGAGAGCATGTGTTCTCTAGTTTACAGGGAGTTGGGATCTGCACCTAAGCCTAATAGAGTTTGCCTATAACAATAGCTATCAACATAGTATTGATATGGCACCTTATGAGGCTTTATATGGTAGACTTTGTAGGTCACCCTTGTGTTGGTATGAGACTGGTGAGCATCAGTTGTTAGGACCTGATCTTGTGCAGCAAACTACAGAAAAGATTAAGGTAATACAACAACAGATTAAGATTGCACAGGATAGGCAGAAATCTTATGCTGATAAGCGTCATAGACCGTTAGAGTTCCAGGTTGGACACAGAGTGTATCTCAAGGTCTCACCTTGGAAAGGAGTCCTTCGCTTTGGAAGGAAAGGGAAGTTAGCTCCTAAATTTATGGGGCCTTATCCAATCATTGAATGGGTTGGAAAGGTAGCTTATAGACTAGAGTTACCACCAGAGTTGCAGAGGCTACACCCTGTGTTTCACATTTCTATGTTAAGGAAATGTCATCCTGATACCGAGTCAGTTCTACAACCTATGGAAGTAGAATTAAATGATGATATAACTTATGAGGAAGGACCAGTGTCAATCCTTGACAACAGAATTAAAAAGTTAAAGAAGAAAGATATAAACCTTGTGAAAGTCCTCTGGAACCACCGTGGTGTTGAAGAAGTCACTTGGGAATTAGAGTATGAGATGAGAAGTAAGTACCCTGCTCTTTTCTCCTAATATGTTTTATCGATTTCGAGGATGAAATCCTTGTAAGGGGTGGATAATTTGTAACATCCCTGACCTGGGTTATGAGTTAACCCTAGGTGTTTTGCCTAAATATGTAATTAAATCCTTGTGATTATCTTTTGGCATGTAATTAAGTTCCTAAGGAACATACATTTTCATTCATGTCCCTTTTAAACAATGATTGTAGTATTGTTTGGTAATACAGAGACCTATGTGCAAATTACCCAGATAAGGGGTTTAAGTTGCAAACTTCACAAGTTAAGATGTTCCTCTGATGATGAGACATCTTATGAGTGGATATGATGAGGTATGATGGATTTCCCAAGCCTAGGCATCAAGATGCAGCTTGTGGAATGATCCTTGTGCTTAAAAACCCTAATTTGGATTAAAGTACAATTTACCCAAATGAGGGGTGCAACTTATACAATACACCATCTAGAACATCTTTTATGACTTTTTACATCATTTAGAGTAATAATGATGAAGGGGGCACTTCCTTTGAATAATCATATAATAAGGAACACCTTTGTAATTAAATCATCAAGATGTAAGTAAGGAGACGTTATGTACATATGTACCTTAGTGATAAGTTGACCTTCCTTGCCTTTAGTTCTTGGTTTTAGAAGGAGTTTTACCTTAACAAAGAAGAGGAGGGACGTGCCTAAAAGGAAAGGAAGGACCTAGTTGTGAAAAGGAGAAACTAGTTGTCCTTATGTTGGAAATGACCCCAAGATATATATACACCCTTCCTTTGTTTGTAAAGGAATGTTTCCTTCACTTCCTTTCTTATTTCCTTGCTTAGACCGACTTAGGACAGAGCTCTGGAGAAGAGGAGAATGGCCAAGCAGTTCTAGGTAATCTTTGATCATCATCTTTCTTAAATTTATGGAGGATATCATGTTACAAGGTTGGTTTCCTAGTTTTCGTACTTAGCTTTCTCGTTCTAGCCATCTTTTCCCAACCTTTCGTTGGAGAAACACCCTTGGCTGACCTGTGGAGCTCAAGAAACCATTAAATACTTGAAGCTTGGAAGCTTGAAGCTCAAGGAACGACCTTAAGGCGGGTTTTATAATTCTAAACCTTTTGCCTTGTTATGCATACTTTTATTCGTGCAAATAATAGTTAGTTCTTCTTCTTCCCCATCCTTCTTTGCACCCTTGCAAGCTTTTTCATGAAGACCAGACCTTGGTTTAAAGGTTGAAGACAAGGGGCATTAATACCTATGTTGGTCCTTATCCAACTTTACTAAACGATCTTGGACCAATAGGTAAAACGATCTCACACTCGTTTCAATCCAAACGGGTTCAATAGGTCGGTTTGGCTAAACGGGTTCCAACCCATTTGAGGGCATTGACCAAGCATTGACCGTTTGGGTTTTATGTTCAAAATTATGTAGGCTAATGACCCACCAAATTTTAGGGGTTAACTCCAAAGGAATCGTAGGTTGAAGGACAATCAATTAGGCAATCGAATTGAATTAAGTGCTGTTTTCTAAACTGATTAACTTGAATCTTTGGGAAAACGGGTTCCAACCCGTTTGAAGGAGTTGACCAAGCATTGACCATTTGGTATTTCTGTTCATAATATATAGAGTTTCATTTCTACCAAGAATCATGATCTAATTCCTAACCAATTAAGAGTTGAAGGCATTTCAACAGCCTAACCCTAATCGAGTTAAATTTGCTGATTTTTATATAGATTTTGATGAGTGTTGGGTTGAAGGACCCAAACGAGTTCAAACCCATTTGGGGGTTCATCCAAAAGATCTCACACTCGTTTAGTGACACCTCAAGACCGTTTGGAGTTCTAGGGTTGAAGAAATTTGATGGTTGGAGGGTCCAATCACAATATATTGATAAATTGATGAAAACTGCTGATTTGTAATTTAATTAGGACTCAACCCTTATCAAATCAACTTAATTTTTGGTCAAACTTTGGGCAAACGGTCTCAAGATGGTTTGGAGATCATCCAAACGATCTCAAGACCGTTTGGGCCAAGTTTGAGCCCAATTGGAGTTCAATTGATAGGTTCAACCTTGTTTTGATTCACAATGTTGGAAATTGATGATTAGCCGATTGGAAACCCTAATTGAGTTAGACTTAACCCTAATTGGCTTTCAATTTAGGGTCATATTGGAGTCCATTTGTTTGAGGCTCATCCTAATTGACTCAATTTATAAGTGGTTATCATGTCTTTGGCCAATTAAAGGCTTCAACATAAGAAACCCTATTCAAACATAACATATGTGTCACCTTTATGTTCATGCGGTTTGAACCCAAGTTAATCCACACTCATTTGTGTCCAAATGAGTCCACACTCGTTTGAGTCCAAACGAGTCCACACTCATTTGAGTCCAAATGAGTCCATACTCTTTTGAGTCCAAACGAGTCCACACTCGTTTGACCTCAAACGAGTTCACACTCGTGTGAACTCAAACAGGTTCACACCCGTTTAGACTCAATTGGGTTCACACCCATTTAGACTTCAAGTGGGTCCACACCCGTTTGAAATCAAGTGGGTCCACACTCGTTTAAGGATCAAATGGGTCCAAGGTCATTTGAGGTTAAACGAGTTCAAGGTCGTTTAAGAAACAAATGAGTTGAAGGTTGAAGGTTAAACCCTAAACCAATTGGAGACCTTCAAGGTTGACTATACTTAATCACTTGAAAGTGTAAAAGGTTCAATGATGATCTAATCTAAACACTAATGGTAACCTAAGATTTTAAGGGACTAAGTGGCTAATGAATTGACCCATGATGATGGTCAATGGGTAAATTACCAAAATGCCCCTGAAAGGTTCAATTGAGTGATACCTTGTTTTAATCAAACCCTAATCATATGATAGTGATGAGTTGACTTGTGTTAATCAATGAAGACTTAACCCAACCTAATCTAGAGTGGTGTAATCACTATCTACTAGTTAGAGGAGAGAGAAAGTACCAATTATAATGGAAACTCAAGTAAAATACCTTCAATATACATGGATGTGCAAGATTAGGTATGATCCACCTATGTGAGATCATGGAAACCCTAATTATGACAATTACTGAATCTTAATCTTATATGAGGTCTTTAATGATGATGTTTCTCATACATGAGAATGTTATGAGATCATTTCATCATGTAATGTGAATAGTAAACCCTAATTCTAGGGTGATGACATGTAATGTGAATAGTAAACCCTAATTCCAGGGTGATAACATGTAATGTGAATAGTAAACCCTAATTGATGAAAACCAGGGAAACCTATCTCTTGTATGAGTAGAGACATACAACTTCTTTAAATAAGTTATTTATTGTATCAGTTGATTTAATCACGCATGTTCCTATATGAGGATGATCATATCCAGGTATGGATGATGATACTATATTCATTGAAAGCATGTTGTTAGCTTTATGAATAGTGATTTATCCTAATGCCAGGTTAATAACATCTTATGAGATTGATAAGCTGTGAGAGCCATGAATAACATCAAGGTCATGCTTTAAGAGATGACTTGTGATGAGAGTATTGAGAAATGATAATTGAAGAGAGTTAGGCTTGTTACATTTAATATTCTACTTTCAAAGCTGTTGTTCTAATGATTAATGTTTGAGAACCTGTATGATATTAAAAGAATATTGAAATGTACCTAACTAATCAAGTATAATTATTCGATGTAGAGCCCTGATCATAGATCCATCATTGTCAGAGACCAAATGATGGTGAAACAAGTTTTCCTAAGGGAACTCCTGGAGCACATACTTTTGAGTATGTGGGGTATATGGATGTGTAAAACCTTACATCCTAGTGCATGAATTGATGTAGATGTATCTTAAATCCATCAACCCTTTCACTATGTGTTTATGCCGGGGTGATGTAACACTAATCTCCCGAGGAAATCTTTTATACCGCATCGATGAGAGATAAACAAGAAATCTTTCGATGGCGAAGAGAGTACATAATTCCACTGTGACTCTAATAGCGAAGTACCAGAATACCCTGGTAAGCTATTGTAGCAAAGACACTAGATGTCCTGCATGTTGATCCTCATACTGACTGAGGAAGATGAGGTCATAAGAATCCGGCTCTTTTGATGACCTATGTATGATACCGATGCGACTTAATAGTGATCGGTTGGAGTATGAGCGGTATACCTCATCTCTGCAGGGCATAATGATGTTTGTAAAACATAATCAACTGCGTAGCATATCTGCTTAAGTTGAACCACAAAATACATTGGTTGATGATACATTACTTAGTATATATGTTTTTCATATTCCTTAAATGTTGTTGTTCTAATTGATAACAATCTGATGCTGATTACCTTAGAGCTTTTATTGCCTATGTTATTCTTGGTTGCCATAGTAAAGTTTCTGGCAGAGAATTATAAATCTTGCTGGGACAATTATTTAAAATGGTCTCACCCCGTAGGTTTCAACTTTTTAGGTGGTCGTCGAGGACGAAGGAACCAATCTACAGGTGATCAGAATCAGTAGCAGTAGCACCAGGAGCAGCAGTGACTTCAGGTGGAAACACTATGCTGTCTAGTCTTGTAGTCTGAATAGTCTTATGTCGTCTCTGTACACTCAGTTCCTAGGAGTTTGTTGATCTGAGGATTTTGAAATCTTGAGATTTTGTATCCGGCTGTATAGTATCACTCATGAAGTGATCTGACAGAGATGTAATCTGTTTACCTTGTTTCTTATAAAAGGAGTTTCATGATTCAATATCTTGTCTCAAAAAGTTTTAATTTCCGATGAATTTCATATTCCGCTATTAATCGAATCGCTTCCGCTGAGTTTAATCGTGTTTATCTCGGGTTTTGGAGATCAGAGCCCACAATTAAGTGGTATCAGAGCTCTAGGTTCGCTGAGTCTACAGAGACATAGGACTTAGAGTGTCAAGTCTATCCTTAGTACTTCTTTCTTATCTAATAGAGTCTTCTGCTCTTCAGGAGAAGAAGATAATTAAGGATGTCTGGACCACAGGAGGAGTATGAGGCCGAAAGTAGTGTTGCTGCACCTCAAGAAGGTGCAAGGAACCTAGAAAGAGAGCAACCTGTACCTGAGCCACCTGTGGAGCCACCTCAGTTTGACCCAGCGGACATGGGAAACCCAGTTGTTCAAACTATGTTCGGGCAGTTTATGACTGCTATGACACACATCACCGATAGGATGCCCATGCCTGCACCTAGGGCACCTGCCCAGCCTGAAGGACAAGGTATCTGTAAGACGTTCGAGCGACTTCGTCGTGTCGGAGCAACCAAATACTTTGGAACATCTGATCCTGCAGATGCCGATCTATGGTTAACCGAGTTGGAGAAGGCTTTTAGAATCCTCAACATCCCAGAAGCTCAGAAGGTTAGACATGCTGTCTATCTTCTCAAGGGAAGTTTTGGTCACTGGTGGACCATGGAAGAGCAGAAGAGGCCTAGAGTGGAGATCTCGTGGGAAGATTTTCATCTGGAATTTAACAATAGATATTTTCCAAAGACCTTCCTAGACGAGAAGATCTCTTAGTTTGAGAGATTGAGGCAAGGCATGATGAACATTAGCGAGTATGAAGCTAAGTTTATGGAGTTATTGCGATTTTGTCCGCACATGGCTGCCACAGAAGAAGAAAGAATCAGAAGGTTCGAGAACGGTTTAAACGCCGACTTGACTACTCCCGTGTCTGCCCTAGAGAATCGGGAGAGGTTTGCTACCTTCGTTGAGTCAGTCCGAAGGATAGAGAAATCTGTAGTCGAGAAGAGACAAACCCATAAAAGATATCCTCAGTTCCAGGGTTCTTCATCTCGAGACTTTAAGAAGCCTAGATTCTCTACACCTACATCTCCACCACCCAGAACTAGTGCTCAGACACAGTGGACACCGAGTAGAGGCAGGGGACGAAGCCTACCACTACAAGAGACTCACAGTTCAGCATCAATGTCAGTTACAGGACCACCCAGACCACAAAAACTGGGGAAGAGTTGTTACAACTGTGGGAAGGTGGGACATTTGATGAAGGACTGCCGATCTAGGCCTGTCAGTGTGACACAGCCTCTGAGACAGAGTCAACAGGGATCATAGAGAAGGCAATCTCAAGGAGAAGCTCGAGGACGTGGACAAGCGTCTCAAGCTGGATCATCAGCACCACCTCAACACCAGGCGACAGCAAGGTTCTATGCTATGAACCCACCAGATGCAGTAGTCAATCCACAGGTAGTGGCAGGTCAGATGGAACTTTTATATTCTGATATGTCTAAATCCTTTGTTGTATCTGTTCTGATTGACACGGGTGCTACGCACTCCTTTGTCACTCAGAGAGTGATTCGTAACTGTAATATAACAGTTAGACATAGGGCAGATAGTTTGTTGCTTGAGACTCCATTGAGAGGGTCTATTGTGTTGCAGGAGGTATGCTCTCCCTGTAACCTCTTCTTTTCTAACCATCGCATTCAAGTGAATCTTATACCACTTGAGATGCAAGGATTTGATATAATTCTTGGGATGGATACCTTATAAAGGTATAGGGTTGTCTTGGATTGTGAATCCATGCAGGTTGTGTTTGCTGATGAAAGAAACACATGGATCTTTCAAGGAGAGAGAAAGATTCTACCCACCTATCTTGTGTTAGCAATGGTTGCTGATAAGTTGATGAGACAAGGATGTTATGCATTCTTGGCCCATGTGGTAGATACTACCATGGAGAGTCCTAACCCTACTGAAGTTCATGTAGTCAGGGAATTTGAAGATGTATTTCCTGAAGAACTTCCAGGTGTGCCACCGCCTCGGGAAATTGATTTTGAAATCAATTTGATCCCAGATACACAACCTATAGCCCAGACACCGTATAGGATGGCGCCTGCTGAGATGGAAGAACTCGAGAAGAAGCTTTAAGAGTTGCTTGAGAAGGGTTTCATCCGACCAAGCACTTCACCCTGGGGTGCTCCAGTTTTGTTTGTTAAAAATAAAGACGGGTCAATGCGGTTGTGCATTGATTACAGACAACTAAATAAAGTAACGATAAAGAATAAGTACCCGTTGCCAAGGATTGATGATCTTTTTGACCAGTTGCGTGGTGCAACAGTCTTCTCCAAGATAGACTTGAGGTCTGGATATCATCAACTCCGTATTAAGGATAGTGACATATCCAAGTCTGCCTTTAGGACACGATATGGTCACTATGAGTTCACGGTTATGTCGTTTGGACTAACCAACGCACCGGCTGCATTCATGGAACTCATGAATAGAGTTTTTCGACCTTTCCTTGATCAGTGTGTTGTCGTCTTCATAGATGACATTTTGATTTATAGTAAGGATGCTCAGCAGCATGAACAACATCTCCGACAGGCTCTAACTCTGCTAAGAAAACATAAGCTATATGCTAAGTTTAGCAAGTGTGAATTCTGGTAGCCGAAAGTATCTTTTCTTGGACATGTGATATCTGCCTCGGGTATTCGTGTTGACCCTACAAAGGTAGAATCTGTTCTACAGTGGGAACAACCGAAGACACCAACGGAGATTCGAAGTTTCTTGGGATTAGCTTGTTATTATCGAAGGTTTATTAAGAATTTCAGTTCTATAGCCTTACCCTTAACCAAGTTAACCCAGAAAGATGTTCCTTTTTCCTGGAGTGATAAGTGTCAACAGTCCTTTCAGCTATTAAAGGAGAGGTTGACAAGTGCACCTGTGCTTGTGTTCCCTGAGCAAGGAAAAGGATACATAATTTTCTGTGATGCCTCCAAGAATGGACTCGGATGCATTTTGATGCAAGATAAGTAAGTAATTTCTTTTGCTTCACGACAACTTAAGAAACACGAAGAGAATTATCTGACACACGATCTGGAATTAGCTATTGTGGTTCATGCCCTGAAAATCTGGAGACATTATCTCTACGGGGAGACATTCCAGATTTTCACAGATCACAAAAATCTTAAGTATATCTTCTCTCAGCATGAGCTTAACATGAGGCAACGTCACTGGATGAAGTTAATCAAGGATTATGATTGTACAATAGATTACCATCCAGGAAAGGCCAATGTAGTTGCAGATGCCTTGAGTAGGAAATCAGCAACATCATCCTCTGATAGGGCACAATTAAACTCTTTAGTATGCCCTAGGAGAGATATGCTTATCTCCTTAAGGCAAGACAATGTACAGATGAAGGTGTCATGGATTGTCGGGTTGTTGGTTAAGATGCATATCAAACCCACCCTAAGAGAGAAGATTAAGGAGGCACAGCAAGTTGATGTTGCAGTTCAGCAGATCAGATCTGAGTATGGTGATGAGAAGCGAGAAGGTTTTCATGAATCAGATGATCAAGTGGCATGCTATCATGGGAGGATGATAGTACTAGATGTAGATAACCTGAGGAAGTTAGTCCTGGAAGAAGCTCATTCTTCAATGTATGCTATGCATCCAGGAAGCACCTTGTGCCAATAAGCTCATTCTTCAATGTATGCTATGCATCCAGGAAACATGTTTATGTAATGTCCTTGTGCCAATAAGTTAAGTGTTAATTCACTCTAACATCTTTTTTTAACCATAGTATTTCCACAAGGGGTGATTCATTGTGTGGTAAAATAAACCAGCTACAAAATTGGGTACCATTAGGAACTTTGGTGTTGGATGTAGGGCTCTAGAGGGGGGAGTGAATAAAGCTACAAAATTTCTCACAAGATAGATTAGATCTTCAAATTTTATAAATTGAAACCAAAAGCTTACGTGCAATTTCAAGTCCTAAGTATCAAGCATAGAAAGTATGAGAGGAATTGATAGCAAGCACTTGACAAGGCCATGTAGAGTGGTTCCACACTTCAAACTAGAAGTGAGTCAGTCCACTACCTAGAGAGGTCAACCTCTAGGACTTTGCAAGTTCTTTTCTCTATATTATCACCAATAAGAGTTACAACAAAATACCACCAAAGGACCTACCCATCCAAGCACCAAGAGTACTTCACCTTACTAAGGACTTACCCACTTTTTCCAAGAGTCTTTAGCCTTCTCTAAGGTCTTACCCACTATAGAACAAGTCTTCTTCCTTCAAGGACTTTTGTACTGTTCTAGGATCTTTGGCCTTTGCCTTCTCCTTCTCCTGGAGAAGCTCTTCACTTCTTCTTCAAACTTGAAGAAGACCAAAAACTACTCCACCTTCACTCAGAGAAGCTTGCTTCACCTTTTCTTCATGGTGGTATGGGGGTAGGGAAGATGTAGTAGATGAGAGCTTTACATGCACAAGGGAGCATCTCTCTTACAACAGATCTATCTCACTCATAATAATGAAATGAAGTGTAAACTACAGAGAGAAAGGGGATCAAGGAGTTGCAACACACTCAACTATAGCAAGGACTTAGAATAGCATGAACGAACAAACTTGGAATGAACTCCATGGTGTCCTATTTATAGCAGGGGATATTCCCTAGAGTTGGGAATCAATTAGGGTCGAAATATCATCATTTTCCTCAAAGCGACGAATTTATTTTCACCCAAAACAACTCACCAATAGTTACAATCACTTTTTTTGCATTTTCTGTACAGTACATTCAGTCGAGTTTCAATAAAGGTAACTCGATCGATCAACTAAAAGAAAACGCCAATTTTTGAACTATCGGTCGAGTTTGTTCTGGGAAAGTCGACCGATGAGCTAAACTTAGATTTGCTCAATGAGTCGGTTGGACAAGTTATGTAAGTGTACAACTCGATCGATGGGTCATCTTCAGAAAATTCATCATAGGATCGAGTTTCCAACTCGAACGATGAACAACCTATGACAAATTTTCCAAGTTGACTTTTGAGTGATTAAACCTTGGTATTTAGTGTCCCTCATATTTTTCTCATCTTAGTTACAAGTGGTATCATCAATACAAGTGATTAAAAAATTCTTCCAATGTCATTTGGAGTGATTTCTCAAAACACGCACTTGCATTGCTTTTGACTTGAACTTGAACAAGCTAGGGTTTGTGTAATTTGATCCTTTTCATGTACCTAAAGCCTGAAATCAATCTTAAACAAACATATTAGATACATAGGAATGGAATGGTTAAGCCATTATAAAAATATGGGCAATGTATAACTCTTAAGTCAACATTCTCCCACTTTTTGACAATGACAAACCATTCCTCAATCATATTAGAAAGGATATTGAAATTATACCTTTACATATTGTAAGGGGATGCAAGATTTGAACAATGTGAATTGCTCCCCCTCGATCTATGCTTACACTGACCTGCATAGTTAGACTATCTACCCAAAGTAACATGATATACTTATAGTATATGGTCCTTTTACAAATCACATGATAAAGCATATAATGAACAAGAAAAGGATCACATAAGAAATAAAAACAATATGGTTGAACTTCAAAAAATTGAATTTCTCTCCCCCTTTTGACATTATAAAAAAGGAAGGGGGGTAGAAGAGCATAAAAATACGTCTTCTCCAAGAACAACCAAGCATATATCCATAATATGCAATCTCAAAAACTTACACCTAACAGAGACGAGAGAAACAACCAGTCTAAGGCATAATCAAAATATGGTAAAACATGGCACCAACTCATAAGATATATCAAAGAAAAGTGTCAATGTGCACATAATTAAGATTACAACCCAGAACACAAGTTCTCATAAAATAGCTACAAGACAAAATGATGAAAAATAAGATGATAAAATAGTACAACTCAGAACATGTGCCCAGATGTTGCTAATACAAAATAGCCTTGAAAGATATATATGATCAACAACTAGACTAAAAACTAAGAGCAACTAGACATCTAGGTCATCTATATCTACATCATCCACTGCATCAATAGCATCAGGCCTGTAGTTATCATCTCCGTCTGAAGGTGCAAAAGCATCGCCTTCATCATCGGAGCCACCAGCAAAACCATCAGAGCCATCATCATCAGATGCAACATCGTCATTCTCATCATCAGCCTCCTCATCAACAACAGCCTCCTCAGTAGCCGGGTCTGACATCTCCTCATCGGTAAGAGAACTAAAACCTCGACTGGGCCAACGTGCATTCTACTCATCCCAAGACATACCAAGAGCATGGATATCATTGGCCTATGGGAAGGTGGGAGAAGAGCTATTGAGGCTGGCAATTAGAGTGGCCAAGGGGGCAGCAAGAAGAGGCAGTACAATAGGGGAAGGTCCACCAACAGTAGACTGTGTAGCAACAACGGAAGGTGTAGGTGGAGGGACTGGGTAAAATTGATTGTATGCATAGGATGCATAATCACTTCATGGGTAGGGCAGGTAGGCTGGGTAGGGATGTGTACATGACATGTTCAAGTTAGACATGATTGAACATAAGTCCTAATCTAGGTTCTCCTGAACTTGAAGGTTGTATGCATGTTGATGCATCATGTCGCCCATAAGGGTTTCATTTTACACATGAAATGAGGCACTGACAGGTCGGGTAGGCTAGGTGGTGGAGGTTCTCGGGTAGAGGTAGAGGTAGAGGTAGAGGCACCATGTGTGTTGGAGGATAGGATAGGCACAAACTTTTGAAGAGTGGTCTTATTGATACAAACTCCTTTCCTGGAAGGTTTGTAATGGTAGTCATGGAAAAGAGATTTATCTGTGGAAAACTGGAAAAGACCACAAATCAGGGCAGGGTAGGGAGGGTGGGTGCCAGAGGTGTTCTTTCTTGAGTCAAAGCAGGTCATGTGGTGGAGGATGTATCTTGACCACTTGACTCTGACATTCTCTAAGAGACAATATGTTACAACCCCAATTTTTGGGTTTATTTGGTGAGAAATGTAATTTCTCATATTAAAGATATTTGAACAAATAATGATATAATTTGGTTTGAATAAATGGATTTCTTTTACAATAGCCTTGATGTTTGGGTTGTGGGCTTTATTGGCTATTGGGCCCAAATAACAAGAAAATTCAATTAGTGAATGAATAATTGAATTTTTGAGAAAAGAAGAGGTAGAAACCTCTAGAAGGCAAAGAGATGTAATCCAAGGATGGATTTCGTGCCTCTTGGGTTCCTTGGGTTCCAAGGAGTCCAAAGTTGCAAAAAGAAAGCAATAAGAAAAGAAAAGATTAATTAAGTATTTCTTTAGTAAGAAAGAAATTGAAAATAATGTTAAAATGTTGGAAATAAGTAGAAAAAGGTATAATTGAGTGATCCTTTGTGGATTTTTGTATTGCAAGGATTCCTAATGATTAAATGAATACCAATGAGGAAAATAAAGAGAAATAAAGAGAAATCCTCAAAAAGAACTATTTTATGAGAAATAAATAAGATAATGGAAAATAATGAAGAGATAATGCATAAAGATGTATCTGGAAGGATAATGAATATCCAATAAAAAGGATTTCGAAATGATAGAGTTTCTTGGGATCCAAGGAGTCCCAATAAAGAGGAAATAAAGAGAAAATACCAAAATTATAAAATAAGAGGATAATGTAATGCATTATTAATGAATGTTGTGAAATTGATAAAAAGAGAGTAATTTCTATTAAAAGAGAATAGAAATTCGTGGCCAATGAATAAAAAGAGCAAGCACAGAGAAAATAAAAGAGGAATTTCAAATTCCTAATATCTAAAGAACAAAGCATATATTAAAGAGGTAAGTAGGACAGAGAATCTTGCTTCTCCATGAAGAAATTTGTTTCCTATTAGAAAAGAACTTCGTTTCTTGTGGGAAAGCCATCTTAGGGCGTCAAACTCTCCCCTATATAAAGGATAAAGCCTTGGTTTGAGTTCCAAAAGAGATCACATGGAATTCTCTCTTCTCCTACCTTGTTTTCATTCATAAACCCTAGTATGGGGGGAGTAGCGTGGCCATGGAACCACGAGGAGTTGTTAATGATCTGGATGAAGGCAGGAGGCACTGACGACGACCTAGGAGAGATCGGTTATCCTTCCCTGCCCCAGACCTTGCACGATCTTCTGCAACAGCAGCTGCATGGCTGCAACTTAGCCATGGTTTGTAGCTCTCCCCAGCCCAGGCTAGCCATGCTGGTCATGGTCTTTTTGGTGCCCCAAGGGCAGCGGAGGGCGACGAAGCCCAGAAAAGAGTCGGTGGCGGCCAACGGGCTCCGGGAAGAAGAGAAGAAGTTGCGCCCCACGTGGCTAGGGCGAATCAGTAGCACCTACGCGAGGTGGAAGGAAGAGGTCCCTTAAGACCATTCTGCCCCTCTCTGTTATAAAGATGGCCGTTTAAGTGGAGGGGTGCAACCGTCTTTTGGTTATAATTCACAACGGGTCGCTTTGCATGGATTTGACGATGTGGCAACGTGCCATTAGCTCAAACAGGTAATTCATACAAAACTCATATCTCAATATTCGTAACTCCGATTAGGACAAATAATATATGAATTTTGATCAGGAGAACAAGAGGAATGCAATAAAAATGATATTAAATATTGTTTCCATTGCTAATTGCAAAAGTACTATAAGTTGATGAAAAGTGCATTAAAGTTGAGTTAAAAACCCTTTTTGTGATTAAAGGTTGAATCTAGAATGCTTAATGGGTTAATTGAAGTGTTAATAACCTGCTGAATGATAATGTTAGATTCGAACCTGATCTAGATGTAGAAATGCATGATTTAGGGTTTTACCTCATGTGAGAATGATTGAATATTTTAGAAACCCTAATTTAGGGTAAAAGAGGATAAAACCATATTTAATTTGAAAATGTGAAAATATGATTGTTTAATGATGGTTCTAAGTTATATTTATATAAAAGACCTTAATTCTGGATAAATACCCTAAAAGTAGTAATTAGGGATTTCTCATGAATAAAAGGTTGAATTAATAGCAAATCGAGTTCATATGTGATTTAGACCGTAATGAACTATGAATTGATGATAAATGTGTATAATGATCTTGTCATGGATTAAAGGGATAAAAATAGTAACTTTAATGAAAAAGAAGTTTAATTAATGATTAATGTGCCTATAATATGAAAATAGGGTTATATGTTGTTAAGATAACCTTAATGTTGAAGAATAGATGAGATAATTAGGGTTTATGAGTAATGTCATAAAATTAGGGTTTAATATGGTAAAAGATGAAGGGAAACCCTAATTGCAAAACGAAACCCTAAAATGAATACAGAAACCCTAGAAAGTGAATCCAAGTTGATAAAGTAGGTTCTTGATAAAGTGTGTAATAAATAGAGTACATATTCTTTTCAGGAATTATGTGATTGTTGAATTAATTGGATTGCATGCTTTGTTGGATTTTCTTAATGCTTCTGAAATCATCAAATTAGGTATGTGGTTACGCTTATGAATATCTCGAGTTAGTTTTCCGAGATTTACCGAAGTTTTCATCGATGTCGTGAATTAACTTTTGGATGAATTTAGTTCATGCTAACTATAATGTGAATATGACTATCACATAATATATGTGCCTACTAGCTTAGATCCTGGTCCCCTTTGTGTCTTAATGGCTGACCTAGTATATGGCTACCTAGAGGGTAGGTCCATCAGGTCGTGGAATGACTTAGTATATGGATACCTAGAGGGTAGGTCCATCAAGTCACAGTGAGTTAGATATTGGGCTACCTTTGGGTGGTGCCATGCGACTCTACCTTTACAGAGGTATTATATAATTCCTTACAGGGACAACACAGAGTTTTGGATAGGTATGGATTGAGTAGTTTGTCTTAAAACGTAATCTTGGTTGTTAAATGATTAATTGAATGATTATGTTGTTAATATAATTGCATGATTATTATTTCCCCCACATACCAGCTTCGGTTGATTGACGTTTTGTTTGTTGGCATTTTAGGTACAATGAAAGGAACAAACAGTAAAGTGGCATAAGTGGTACTAAATGAGAATTAAAGTGCAAAGGAGGATTAGATAGATTATTATCTGTGTGGATAGAAGTTTTGAAATCCCAGTTGTAAGAGGTATGCAAAAGTTTTTATTTTTCTCCATATTTCAGTATAGTTGGTAGAATTTAATAATTGTTAATGATTATTTGTCAGACCTTTGATCCGGGTTATTGGTTAACGGCTTTGTCCTTTCGGTCTCCCTTAATTGGGGGTTACCGGGAGGCGGGGTCGTAACAATTGGTATCAGAGCATAGGTTCCTCAATTAATCTTTAATAATTATAAAATTTTACAAATTCTGTAGAACCTAACGGAGTTATTAGAGGATTATCCAAAAGATTGAGTTGTCTAGAAAAGGATCACGTCCGGGGGTTGGAAATATTTTCCTCCGCACTTCTAGTCAGAATACGAGGACTCCCAGATCTGTGTGACTGCCTGGCCAAAGTCTTAGGGTATGAATCGAAATAAGATACCTTTAGGACTCTCTCATCTTGTTCATCCCTTCTCAACTCCAATTCTGTTAAGGACCTTAAGGATTAGGGTTTCCTCTCTCTTCTCTTCACCCTCTTGAGGTATGGGTAGGGTTGATAAGGATTAAGGAATCCTCCACCAAATTAATAAAAAGCATGTAAATAAGATGTCATGGACATAAGCTTAATAGAGTAAGCGTAAAGGAATAGATACATGCTTAGGTCGTATGACACGAGTTGTCATGGCCCTCAAGAGAGACCGGAGGATAGACCTCCTTGGTAGGAGGATGAGTAGAGAGAGTTAGTCTTGGAGGTAGAGACCTCCATTAGAAGTAGATACCTAACACCTCCTTTGAGGATGATGTTAACCCTAACCCTAAGGGAAGGTTAGGGGGAGAGATGACATGATGAGTTAGATGTCATGGTTGACCGAGTGATTGGTTGGTCACACCTTTGGGGATGCCATAAGAGGTTAGATGACCTAGTACCTATGGCGACCCAACCCGAGAGAGGGTCGTGCATGCCATAGCGAAGGATAGCTCCTTCTTTGATGAGGTTAGAGAAGAACCTATGGAAACCCCATGAGCTTATATGGGCATAATAGACACCCAGAATGTATTTGTAGTACAAGAAATAGGTTGAAACCCTGGTCGGGAGAGTGCGATGGATAGCTTATGTGATAAGAATATGGATAACCTTGAGCGAACATAAGTTGAACATAGGCTTCATCTAGGTAGGGGCATGCTTTTGAGGTTGACCCTTCACGAAGAGAGGACCTCTAATGGTGAGGTTGGTTGTAGGGTTAGATCTAGAAAGAGAGAGCAGGAACCAAGCAAGAAGGTTGGAATCCTAAACTCTGAGATATGTAGGGAGTCGAGGATGATGCGACCGAAGTGGATGATAGTGGTCACCACATGCTTGATCCCTAGAGGTTGTTGATGTCTTGGTTTCCATGAGAGGAACCAAACCCTAGAGAGAGGATGAGTCTGCTGGTACCTCTATACCTATGGTATAGATGAGAAGAAGAGTTCCTTAGACCTGGAGAGGTATAGTAATAGGTTATGAGGCCTTGTACCTTGTTGGTTGTCCATATGAAGGACCAAACTCTAAGCGTTGCTCGAGTTGAAGGATGATAAGAAGTGCATGTCATGCCTTTTTGCATTTTGGGTTCGTGGTTAAGAGATAGAGCATGTAGTTGGATACCCAAAAGTGAACCTAGGGTTCCTGGCCTAAGAGGGGAAGTGGTGTACCTAATGCTCATGAGGAGAGTTGAGTTTCCATAGATACGAGCATGATACTTCCTATGTTAAGAGGAAAAAGGGAAGCCCCTTAAATTTAAGGTATGTTTGATGAACCCCTCATAACTAGGTTGATGATAAAGGAAAGTATGATCTTGATCCAACATCGAGGAAAGAAGATAAGTACGACCTAGTAGGGTTCAGTCGGTGATCTGCTTGTTCCTTAATAGCTTTCTAGGGTTAAGTAGGCTCATGTGGATGTAAACCCCAGACCTAAGAGCTTTTGTGACCTTATTGTCAAGAGATAGTTTTCCTCCCATCCTAGGAGAGGGACCCCTTTGGTAGGGTGTATATCAGTTTTGTTGGTTTAAGGTAACCTAAAGAAATCTCATAGGATCTTAAGAAGCTAAGTGAAAAGTACATGGTATGAGAAGGAACCTGTAGACCCATAGATAACCATCTCTAAGTGCATATGAATGTGGGGCTTGACCAAGGTAGGCAGGTTGCCATGACCCCTATGAAAGGGTGAAAGTCAGCCCATGAATGCAGAGAGAGAGATGATGAAGGCTTGGGTAAGGTTCTAAGTTGAACATGTACTATAAGAGAATCCTAAGTCTATCCTAGTTTCAGGTGGGGATAAGACTGATGGAAGTAGGAGTTGCCTAATTCCCTAGTTGCACATGACCACAAGGTCGGGAGGTAGTAGCTATCATTGTCTAAGGGCCATGGGTTAGGAGATTGATCACCTTCATGAACTCATGGGACCCAAAGGGCATATGAATAGGGCACTCTCTAGATGCATAAGGGAAGAGGGATGACCCCAAAGGTGTCGGTACCCCCATGGACCTAGAGGAGGTGACCAAGGATTGTGTTTGGACTAAGTAGTTTCAAGACTAGTTTTCCATGGAAGTAACTGTCATATCAAGATGAATGTGATGTTGAGATGTATGTGGCACATTTCAACTTAGATTTAAAGGTGTACTGGCAAGGTGGGATGTACCATCTCTACTCTTGGAATAGGAAGAACTATGTATTTGGACTGCAGCCAAATGCTTATTTCCTCTTGTTATGGGAGTAAGAGATAGGACAATATGCATGCCATACACCAAGGATAAAATATGATGAGAGTTGGAACATTGCTATGTGGTATGAGGACAAATAAGATAACATACCCTGGTAAAGTGAATGATACACAGATGGTTTGCAAACTCTAAGAGGAATGAGGTAGTCACTTTATGAGGATGTTTTTATCATGAAATACGAGTCATACAAGGTTGAGGTTGATCACCCAGAAGATGAGCTCAAAGTGTTCTCAATGAAGTTAGACATAAAGTTGAGGTGAGACGATAAGTGAAATACATGGAAGTGTATGATTTCAATGTTACCTAATACCTAGGGATGTGAAGTGGTAATGGATGCTCTGGTTGAGTTATAGCTGCCTAGTTTGGCTAGAAGAGGTTGTTTGGCTAACCCTAAGGTTGGAAAGGAGAGGTGTTTGGATAACACTTAGATGTAACGAGATACGTTGAAAAGTTATCGGTTGTTTGGTTAGCCAGTCTAGTCCTTAATGCAATGAAAGGATGGTGGTAGAACCTCATCTGCACTTCTTTGGAAAAGAAGGTGATGAGACCCCGACTAGAGTGGTTTAGGGTTTCTGAGGAATTGATCTTGAAGAATAATGACATACATGAGATCATGATTTTAAGATCACCATACACCGTACTACGAAGATAATAAGTGATAGTAGTTTTTTGGATGCCTAAGATGAAGTTGCATGGGGTATGTTGCCATGCATGACAAAGGTAAAGAGTTCCCGAGCAGGAATGGGAGTTCATCACTATGGATGTGGTGATAAGTCTCCCCTAGACCAAGGAAGGTCAAGTAGCAATGTGGGTTATGGTAGACCGCATTACCTAGATGATATAAGAAAGAAAGATTTCTGTCAAGGGACAGATTTGGTTGAACTACCCATGAGAGAGATGGTTCAGTATCACCATGATGCGAGTTCAAAATTTCTTGAGTTTGACCTAAAGGTCCACTTCCATAAGGTGAAAGTAGGTACATGAAGAACTCAATGTTAGTACAGTTTATCACCCCTAAGTAATGGTTAGTATGATCCAGACTAAAGGGTCTGATGAGAGCATATGTGCTCATTCGGGGTGATAGCTAGAGACAGTTCTTGTCCTATGCAAGATGTGAAGTTAACCACCATAGCCAATATCGGGATTCAAAGAAGCTCTATAAGAGAGGTTGTGTCGGTCACCACTTCAGTAAGGTGATGTTGGTGAAGGACCACGTGATGGTTAGAAAAGGACCACAATGTGTGTAGATGAAGTCGCTTTGATCGTGCAATGGCTGAAAGGAGCCTAGAGACAATAAGAGTCATGAGCAGATGCAAAGTAGACTGACATGCAGTTCACTGTGGGAGGATATGTGACATGAAAATCTGACCCCTCTAAGTTATAGCTAAGAGAGTTGAGTCCCCGATACATGGGTCCATTTGGGATGGATTGGTGGAGAAGGTTATGGATAACCTTACCCCTCAGGATACAGAAAGGTGTGATGAGTTCCAAATGTCCAATTTAGAGCACTATGTTAGGTATCCAAACCATGAGCTAAACAATGAACCTACTGAGCCTCAAGGGAGGCTGAAATGACCTGAGTCACCTGTGCAGTTTATAGATGTCAGGATGAAAGAATTCAGAGAAAAGAATATGTGATGATAAAGGTTCTTTGGAAGTGCCATGGGTACGGTAAAGCCACATAGGGGCTGTTGATGGACATGGAGCAGACTTATCCTGAATTGTTTGTTTTCTTTGATTGAAGTTTGAGGACAAAATTCCTATAAGAGGGGAAGGATGTTACAACCCCAATTTTTGGGTTTATTTGGTGAGAAATGTAATTTCTCATATTAAAGATATTTGAATGAATAATGATATAATTTGGTTTGAATAAATGGATTTCTTTTACAATAGCCTTGATGTTTGGGTTGTGGGCTTTATTGGCTATTGGGCCTAAATAACAAGAAAATTCAATTAGTGAATGAATAATTGAATTTTTGAGAAAAGAAGAGGTAGAAACCTCTAGAAGGCAAAGAGATGTAATCCAAGGATGGATTTCATGACTCTTGGGTTCCTTGGGTTCCAAGGAGTCCAAAGTTGCAAAAAGAAAGCAATAAGAAAAGAAAAGATTAATTAAGTATTTCTTTAGTAAGAAAGAAATTGAAAATAATGTTAAAAAGTTGGAAATAAGTGGAAAAAGGTATAATTGAGTGATCCTTTGTGGATTTTCGTATTCCAAGGATTCCTAATGATAAAATGAATACCAATGAGGAAAATAAAGAGAAATAAAGAGAAATCCTCAAAAAGAACTATTTTAATGAGAAATAAACAAGATAATGGGAAATAATGAAGAGATAATGCATAAAGATGTATCTGGAAGGATAATGAATATCCAATAAAAAGGATTTCGAAATGATAGAGTTTCTTGGGATCTAAGGAGTCCCAATAAAGAGGAAAGAAAGAGAAAATAACAAAATTATAAAATAAGAGGATAATGTAATGCATTATTAATGAATGTTGTGAAATTGATAAAAAGGGAGTAATTTCTATTAAAAGAGAATAGAAATTCGTAGCCAATGAATAAAAAGAGCAAGCGCAGAGAAAATAAAAGAGGAATTTCGAGTTCCTAATATCTAAAAAACAAAGCATATATTAAAGAGGTAAGTATGAGAGAGAATCTTTCTTCTCCATGAAGGAATTTGTTTCCTATTAGAAAAGAACTTCATTTCTTGCGGGCAAGCCATCTTAGGGCGACAAACTCTCCCCTATATAAAGGATAAAGCCCTGGTTTGAGTTCCAAAAGAGATCCCACGCAATTCTCTCTTCTCCTACCTTGTTTTTACTCATAAACCCTAGTATGGGGGGAGTAGCGTGGCCATGGAACCACGATGAGTTGTTAATGATCTGGATGAAGGTAGGAGGCACCCACAATGACCTAGGAGAGATCGGCCATCCTTCCCTGCCCTAGACCTTGCACGATCTTCCGCAACAGCAGCTGCACAGCTGCAACTCAGCCGTGGGTTGTAGCTCTCTCCAGCCCAGGCTAGCCATGCTGGTTGTGGTCGTTTTGGTGCCCCAAGGGCGGCGGAGGGAGACGAAGCCCAGAAAGGAGTTAGCGGTGGCCAACGGGCTCCGGCAAGAAGAGAAGAAGTTGCGCCCCACGCGGTTAGGGCGAAGCAGTAGCACCTGCGCGAGGTGGAAGAAGGCAGAGGTCCCTTTGGACCGTTCTGCCCCTCTCTATTATAAAGATGGCCATTTAAGTGGAGGGGTAAAACCGTCTTTTGGTTATAATTCGTAACGGGCCGCTTTGCATGGATTTGACGACGTGGCAACGTGCCATTGGCTCAAACAGGTAATTCATACAAAATTCATATCTCAATATTCATAACTCCGATTAGGACAAATAATATATGAATTTTGATCAGGAGAACGAAAGGAATCCAATAAAAATGATATCAAATATTCATTCCATTCCTAATTGCAAAAGTACTATAAGTTGATGAAAAGTACATTAAAGTTGAGTTAAAAACCCTTTTTGTGATTAAAGGTTAAATCTAGAATGCTTAATGGGTTAATTGAAGTGTTAATAACTTGTTGAATGATAATGTTAGATTTGAACCTGATCTAGATGTATAAATGCATGATTTAGGGTTTTACCTCATATGAGAATGATTAAATATTTTACAAACCCTAATTTAGGGTAAAAGAGGGTAAAACCATATTTCATTTGAAAATGTGAAAATATGATTGTTTAATGATGGTTCTAAGTTATCTGTATATAAAAGACCTTAATTCTGGATAAATACCCTAAAAGTAGTCATTAGGGATTTCTCATGAATAAAAGGTGGAATTAATAGCAAATCGAGTTCATATGTGATTTAGACCGTAATGAACTATGAATTGATGATAAATGCGTATAATGATCTTGTCATGGATTAAAGGGATAAAAATAGTAACTTTAATGAAAAAGAAGCTTAATTGATGATTAATGTGCCTGCAATATGAAAATAGGGTTATATGTTGTTAAGATAACCTTTATGTTGAAGAATAGACGAGATAATTAGGGTTTATGAGTAATGGCATAAAATAAGGGTTTAATATGGTAAAAGATGAAGGGAAACCCTAATTGCAAAACAAAACCCTAAAATGAATACAAAAACCCTAGAAAGTGAATCCAAGTTGATAAAGTAGGTTCTTGATAAAGTGTGTAATAAATAGATACATATTCTTTTTAGGAATTATGTGATTGTTGAATTACTTGGATTGCATGCTTTGTTGGATTTTCTTAATGCTTCTGAAATCATCACATCAAGTATGTGGTTACTCTTATGAATATCTCGAGTTAGTTTTCCGAGATTTACTGAAGTTTTCATCGATGTCGTGAATTAACTGTTGGATGAATTTAGTTCATGCAAACTATAATGTGAATATGACTATCACATAATATATGTGCCTACTAGCTCAGATCTTGGTCCCCTCTATGTCTTAATGGCTGACCTAGTATATGGCTACCTAGAGGGTAGGTCCATCAGGTCGTGGTATGACTTAGTATATGGATACCTAGAGGGTAGGTCCATCAAGTCACAGTGAGTTAGATTTTGGGCAACCTTTGGGTGGTGCCATGCGACTATACCTTTACTGAGGTATTATATAAGTCCTTACAGGGACAACACAGAGTTGTGGATGGGTATGGATTGAGTAGTTCGGCTTAAAACATAATCTTGGTTGTTAAATGATTAATTGAATGATTATTTTGTTAACATAATTGCATGATTATTGTTTCCCCCACATACCAACTTCGGCTAACCGACGTTTTGTTTGTCGGCGTTTTAGGTACAATGAAAGGAACAAATAGTAAAGTGGCATAAGTGGTACTAAATGAGAATTAAAGTGCAAAGGAGGATTACATAGATTAGTATTTGTGTGGATAGAAGTTTTGAAATCCCAGTTTTAAGAGGTATGCAAAAGTTTTTATTTTTCTCCATATTTTAGTATAGTTGGTAGAATTTAATAATTGTTAATGATTATTTATCGAACCTTTGATCCGGGTTATTGGTTAACGGCTTTGTCCTTTCGGTCTCCCTTAATTGGGGGTTACCGGGAGGTGGGGTCGTAACACAATATATGATCATCGTAGCATTTTTTGCAATCTCCATTTGATTTTTCTTTGGATGGATGTTGCAGTTAACAACTAGGGCAAGGATGTGTCTCCTGAGATCCAAGGTAGAGGAGGGTAGGGGGCACTTCTTCTTATAAGGGAATTGAGGCTTCTTCAAGAATCTATGAATATCATGGAGAGTAAGATCATACTGCTTGTAGAAACCCTCAGGCTCAACTAGGTCAAAATACTCAGGATAATACTTACGCCAGGTGTCAATCACATCGGTACCTGAAAAGAAGATGTTCAGGGTATCCTCTAAGACTTGGAATTTCTTCCCGGCTATCATGGAGGTGAAGACTACTTGAGTATTAGGTGGGGTACGAGGGTGTTGTAATTCCAATGTAAGTTAGCATAGAATTCATGAACCGCTTTCGTGCTATTTATGGAATTATTGTAGTACATGCGTTCAACACCCAAGGATGGGAGATGGTGAATGTTGATCAACTCTGCTACTTGATCTATGACCTATTAGATTCTAGGTTTAGGCTCAAAGAGGGTGAAAAAAGAGAAAGGATTATGGGAAAGGAGCTCCTTATACCAATTTACAGTCTCATTTGAGACAAAAAGAGTGTCATCAAAAGAGATCAAGTGGGAAGAGGATGAAGAAAATGGTGCATTAGCTGGGGTGGCTCTCTTCCTCCTCTTGGATACCATGGAGACAAAAAAGAGAGAAAGGAGAGAGAAAAAGCTAAAAACTCACCACCAAAATTGTCCACAGACCCTGGTTTGCAAAGGGGGAAGGTCTAGGAAGGTCTAGCTAGGTCGAATTAGGGCTAGGTTGAGGAAGGGAAGGGCAAGGGTAGAGAGCTTAGGGTAAATGGAGGTGGAATTGGTCGACTTTTTTCTAATTGAGAGGGAGAATAGTCTGCCAAACCCAACTTAAGATAGCTCCAGCCTAGCCATCGCTCGAGTTTGGTGAGCTCAGAAACTCGACCGATAGGCTATTTAAAAAAGCTCTCAGCCATTGATCGTCCGGGTTGGCAACTCGACCGATGGTTAACCTAACCTAAACAAAACAAGCTTAATTTTTAGCTATTGGAGTGCCAATTAAATTTATTTTTCAAGTCTATTATGTATTTTGAACATTCGTAGGCACATATCACTCATCATTGTGTACTATTTTGCGATAAAACATGCATTTGCAAAAAATACCCAAAAAGAGAGAAAAATAAGGCAAAATGAACGTCAAAAATGGATTTTTAGCATATTAGCAAGCAAAGATGATCAAAATAGAGATAAGACATATATGATAGATAACAACTAGCTAGAAGTCATATCATATTCATTCAAATATCTTATAAGCAATTTTGATCTAATAAAGTTAAATTGCTCTAACTCCGCCTATGTTTTCTTTTTTTGTGTAAATGTAGTCGGTCCCAAGCCCGGGTAAAAGAGGAGGGTTGGTGGTAGGTTAACAGCCAGCCTATAAAAACTTTGTCACTCTTTCTATGACATGGATCCTTATAAGAATATCGTTGGAGCGTCCCTACCTAGCGACGCGCTGCACCAGCACCCGGGTGCAGTGATAAATATGCAAGGGGTTTCGACACAACGATGCCCAGTTGTGTTGAAGGATAAACAAGGGTTTCCACATCTTGGATGGGTGTGGGTAAAGAAGCTAGTCCCACTGCATCATCGCCCGGATGTAGTGAAAAATGTGCAAGGGTTTCCAAATCTTGGACGGGTGTGGGTAAAGAAGCTAGTCCTGCCGCATCATTGCCCAGATGCAGTGAAAAATGTGTAGGGGCAACATTTTTGACGAAGGCAAGTAAAGAAGCAAGTTCAACAAAAAAGGATTAGAGTTGGATCTTGGAATATTGGCTATTTGATAGGGAAATCTTTGGAGATAGTGGATACCATGGTGAGAAGAAAAGTCAATATAGCTTGCTTGCAGGAAACCAAGTGGACAGGGGAACGCTGTAGAGAGATTGGAGACACAGGATACAAAATCTGGTATATAGGTATTGATAAACATAGAAATGGCATAGGTATCATCATTGATAAGATGTTGAAGGATGACGTCGTCAAGATTACAAGGATGGGTGATAGAATCATTTCTATCAAGGTTGTTCTTGGGGGAAATATTTTTAACATTATTAGCGCTTATGCCCCCCCAAGTTGGCCTTAGCGAGGATGTGAAGAAGGATTTTTGGGATGACATGGATGAATTGATGCAAGGAATACCGATCGAGGAGAAGATTATTATTGGGAGTGATTTAAATGGCCATGTGGGGAGTGGTAATGCTGGATTTGAGAGAGTTCATGGTGGTTTTGGATATGGGAACAAGAACAAAGAAGGAGAGAGGATATTAGATTTTGTAGTTGCATATGATATGATTTTGGAAAACACCCATTTCAAGAAAAGAGAATCTCATAAGATTACTTTCAAGAGCGGGCACAACTGTAGCCAAATTGATTACCTCCTTACAAGGTGGGTGGATCATAACATATGCAAGGATTGTAAAGTGATTCCTGGCGAAGAACTCACGACCCAACATAGGTTGGTAGTTTTGGATATTAACATGAAGATCAATAAAGGCAAACATAACGGAAACCAAGATAGCAGGATCAAGTGGTGGAATCTTAAAGGAGAAAAGAAATTGACTTTTCATGATAAACTTATCAAGGAGGTAACTTGGAACTTGGAGTCTGATGTTAACACTATGTGGCATAACATGAGATCCTGCATAACAAAAATTTCCAAAGAGGTTTTGGGGGAGTCTAAAGGTTGTGGACCTCCACACAAGGAGACTTGGTGGTGGAATGATGAAGTACAAAAGGCTATTAAACTGAAAAGGGAGATCTATAGGAGCTTTCCCAAATATGGAGATGATGCAACGTTCCAAAGATACAAGCAAGCAAAGAAAGAAGCTAAAAAGGTGGTTCGGGAGGCAAGGTCTAGATACTTTGATGATATGTATAAGAAGTTGGACACTAGAGAAGGGGAAAAAGATATATATAAAATGGCTCGTATAAGAGAAAGGAAAGGAAGAGACTTGAGTCAAGTAAAATGCATAAAGAATGAAGATGGTAGAGTATTGGTGAAGGACGATGATATCAAAAACCAGTGGAGAAATTACTTCCATAAGCTTTTCAATGGAGATACTGCATATATTGTTAGCGACGTGTGTGACATGAATACAAGAGATATCATTTACACACGACGAGTTTCACCATTTGAGGTCAAGAATGCTTTGAAAAATATGAAAATGAGAAAGGCATGCGGACCAGACAATATTCCCATTGATGTATGGAAGAGTATGGGGGATGAGGGAGTTACATGGTTAAAAAAATTCTTTAACAAGATCATGAAGACCAAGAAGATGTTGGATGAGTGGAGAAATAGTATTATAGTCCAATCTACAAGAACAAAGGTGAGGTTCAGAGCTGTATAAACTATAGAGGTATCAAGCTCATGAGTCATAAGATGAAGCTTTGGGAGAGGACTATTGAGCAGAGGTTAAGATCTATAACGCAGGTATCAAACAACCAATTTGGTTTCATGCCTGGAAGATCAACAATAGATGCTATTTTTCTGATAAGGAGGCTTATTGAGAAGTATAGACAAAGCAAAAGAGATCTTCATATGGTGTTTATCGATCTAGAGAAGGCTTATGATCGAGTACCCAGAGAAGTGTTATGGATGATTTTGAAGAAAAAGGGTGTGTCTATCCAATGCATTGACTTGATAAAAGACATATATGATAGCTCTATTGCAAGTGTCAAGACTCCTGGAGGAGAGACACTAACTTTTCCTATTACAGTTGGGGTACATGAAGGATCCACACTCAGCCCACATCTATTCGTTCTGGTTATGGATGAGTTAACAAAGAATGTTCAGGATGATATTCCTTGGTGTATGTTATTTGCTGATGATATTATTTTGATTGACGAAACAAAAGATGGATTGAATGATAAAGTTGAATGTTGGAGAAAGGCATTGGAATCAAATGAATTGATGATTGGCAGGAGCAAAACTGAGTATATGCATTGCGATTTCAGCCAATCTCACAGTGTGAATGATGGAGCCAAGTTGGACGGAGTAGATATACCAAAATGTGACAAATTTTGTTACTTATGTTCTATTATTCAAATAGACAGGGATGTCCAAAATGATGTTTGTCACTGGATCACTGTAGGATGGTTGAAATGGAGGAGAACAACTGGAGTTTTATGCGATCACAAGATCCCTCTCAGGTTAAAAAGTAAGTTTTATAGAACAGTTATATGACCAGCCATGCTCTATGGGAGTGAATGTTGGGCGGTGAAGAAACAAGGTCTCAACAAGATGAACGTGGCTGAAATGCATATGCTGAGATGGATGTGTGGGAAGACAAGAAAAGATCATGTGAGAAATGACTATATCAGGAATAAAGTGGGGGTGGCGAGCATTGAGGACAAGTTGCATGAGGGCCGACTCAGATGGTACGGACATGTGCAACGTAGACATACTAGTGCGCCTATACGAAGCAATGCTATTGAGCCAAACACTATAAATAGAAGAAGAGGAAGGCCTAAATTAACATGGGATGAGCTTATAAAGAGAGATTTTGAAGCTCTACATCTCAATCAGAATATGGCCCATGATAGAGCTGAATGGAAATGAAGGATCCATGTAGCCGACCCCAACATAGTTGGGATTGAGGCTTAGATGATGATGATGATGATGATGAAAGTTAAATTGCTCTCTAGCTAGAGGTTTAGAGAAAATGTCAACCAACTGATTTTCCGTGTCCACATTTGTGATATAGATATCCTTCTTGGCAATTTGATCATAGAGAAAATGTTGAAAAACCTCTATATGTTTAGCTTTACTATGCAAGATAGGATTATATGACAAGTTAATTACACTTGTATTATAAAAATAGATAGGAGAAGCATCAAAATGAATGTTAAAGTCTTGGACATTTGCTTCATCCATAGGACCTCGGCACAACAGCTCCCGACTATAATGTATTCAGCCTTAGTGGTTGATAATGCCATTGTGCTCTATTTCTTGGAGAACCAAGACATCAAGCATGGTCCTAGGAGGAAACAAGTTCCACTTGTGCACTTTCTATCAATCAAGCATCCTACATAATCTACATCACTATAAGCAGTAAGAGTAAAGTCCCTTGACTTGGGATACCATAGTCCAAAATTTTAAGTTGTCTAAGTACCTTAAAATCCTCTTAACAACTAAAAGATGTGATTTCTTAGGATTTCATTGAAAGCGAGAACACAAGACAACACTAAACATTATATCAAGTCTAGAGGTAGTTAATTAAAGTAAACTTCCAATCATACCTCTATAGAGCTTCTCATCTACATTTTCACCTTCTTCATATTTATCAAGTTTGGCAGTGTTTTACATGGGTGTGTCGATCGGCTTGGTGTCCTCCATCCCAAAGCATTTGAGTAGTTCACTTGTGTACTTGCCTTGGTTGATGAAGTTCCCATCTTTTTTTTACTTGATTTGAAAGCTGAGGAAGAATGTGAGTTCACCCATCATACTCATCTCGAATTCACTTTTGCATAATATCACTAAATTCTTTTCAAGTATCAATGTTACTTCTGTCACAAATGATACCATCAACATAAATTTGTATGATAAGAAAATTATTAGAAGTGTGCTTTTGATATAAGGTAAAATCCACTTTTCCCATGATATGCCTATGATCTAACAAAAAGTTCTTTAATTTCTCATACCATGCCCTAGGTGCTTGTTTGAGTCCATAGAGAGCTTTTTGCAACAAATAAGCATGGTTAGGAAGGCTATCATGTTCAAAGCCCAGAGGTTGTGCAACATACACTTCCTCTTCAATTGTACCATTCAAAACCACACTTTAAACATCCATTTGATATAGAAGAAAGTTTTTATAAGTAGTAAAGGCAAGAAACATATGAATGCACTCAAGTCTAGCTATAGGTGCATATGTGTCATCAAAATATATACCTTCCTATTGATTGTATTCTTGAGCCACTAACCTTGCTTTGTTCCTTACCAATTTACCACTTTCATCAAGCTTGTTGCGGTAGACCCATTTGGTGCCAATGATTTTTCTATCAATTGGTCTTGGCACTAGGGTCCAAACTTTGTTGTTTTCAAATTTGTCAAACTCTTCTTGCATATCTAGGACCCACTCGTCATCCCCAAGAGCTTCTTTGACATTCTTAGGCTCGAGTTGTGAGATGAAGGCGGTGTTGGCTTGTTCTTTGTTGAATGCAGCATGTGTCTTCACTCTTTCAAATGGATCACATAAAATCATCTCCTTTAGATGATTCTTGGCAAACTGGGGGTTGGATCCTTATTCTCATCATCTTTCCTTCTTCTTGAGTGGCCACCTATTTTCCCTTTTGGGTGATGCTGAGCTCTTTTAGAATAGGAATTACTTCACCTGCAACATCATCATTTAGAACAATATATTTGGGAATAGAGGGCTTGTCTCAACAAACTTCACATTTATGGATTCTTCTACTTTAGCAAGATCAACATTAAAAACTCTATAAGCCTAGCTAGTAGTGCTATAGACAAGAAAGAAAGCCTTGTAAGATTTCATATCAAACTTATCGAGAGAATATTTTGTATTCCAAACAAAACAAGGACATCCAAAAACATGGAAATACTCAATAAAAGGCTTCTTACCATGCCATAGCTCATAAGGGGTTTTCTTCAATGAAGGATGAGTAAAAACTCAGTTTTGCACAAAACATGAGGTGCTAACAGCTTTAGCCAAAAACTTCTTTAGAGTATCACATTATAGAAGCATGGTCCTAGACATCTCCTATAAAAACCAATTCTTCCTCTCTACAACCCCATTTTGTTAAGGTGTTCGAGGTGAAGAGAAGTTGTGTGCATAACCAGATTCTTGACAAAAACACTCAAAAATCTCATTGTCAAATTCTCCCCCATGGTCACTATGGATGGAAACAATGCAACAAGAAGCTTCATTCCCAACTCATTTACAAAAGCCTGAGCAAACATCAAGTGTATCACTTTTAGAAACGAGAAAGAAGGTCCAAATATATCTAGAGAAATCATCAACAATAACAAGGCAATACTTGGAACCATGAATCAATTGAGTTCACATTGGTCTAAATAGATCAAAGTGAAGAAGCTCAAGAGCTCTCTTGGTACTAAGGACTCCTTTGGATTTGAAGGAGGACTTGGTTTTCTTTCCTTGGGTACAAGGTTGGAATTCCTCATCCTTTTCAAAATCCAATTTGGGAAGTCCCTTGACCAAGTCCTTTTTACTCAACTTCTTCAACTGATGCATATTTACATGACCAAGCATATTGTGCCAAAGAGAAATATCATTCGAGTTGACTACTAGGCATTTACAAACAATAGGCATAATAGAGTCAAGGATAATAACATAAAGATTACCACTTCTAGTTCCCTTATGTATAAATTGGTAGGTGAAGGAATCTAGAATCAAGCATTCAAAGGAAGTAAATAACACAAGGTAACCATTCTCATAAAGTTGACTAACACTAATTAAATTGTGATGTAGGCCATCCACAAAGAGAACATTCTTGATATACAAGCATTCACCAGCATCACCCTCACCTTTGACTTTACCTTTCTTGTTGTCCCTAAAGGTGACCGATCCTCCTTTCTTTTTGGTGAAGTTGTTGAAATAGCTTATATCACTTGTCATATGCTTAGTGCAACCACTATCAACAATCCATGTTCCTTTTTCCTATAAGAAAGGAGAATGTCGGGTCTAAACTCAAACAATGGGATCTAGAGTTAGCTTGGGGACCCATTTCATCTTTGGGTTGGTCCCATTAGGATTGTAAGGACAATGAGTAGTGATCATCACATTTGTAATAAGAAAAAACCATACGATTCTTAGTGTCAGAATACTCTCCTACAAAGAAACAGGTCTCCTTACTCTTTTTCTTACCGTTGACTTTTCTCTTGCCCTTAGATGATCCCCCTACAAATCCCAAACCACTACTACCACTTTGTTTGGTAGAATGGTCAAGTATTTCATTTAGAGAGTTCTTCCCTTTGAAGAATTTATGTAGGGATGCTCTCAATCTATGGTTATCATCATTCAAATAAACAATGGTAGAAGATAAACTATATATGTCATCCCTAGCATGCACAAGATCAGCCTTAAGACATAAGGCTTTAGTTAAGTATGAGTCCTTTTCAAGAGAGATAGAAGCAACATTAACACAAGGCAATAAATGTATAGAAGATATATCATTTACTTGACCAAGTAACCTAGCATTTTAAGATTTAAGCATTTGGATTAGACATCTCTCTCTTCTCTACGAGAATCAATAAGGAGCTTAAATTCAGCATTTTTAGTTTTAACAATTTCAAGCTCTTTTAGAATATTTTGGTTTTCTTCCTTAAGATTTTCAATATCTTAAGGAATATACCATTCCCAAATTCAATCCCATTGTATTGGAGCTAAAGATTAAGGTATTGTCCTTGCAAATTATCAATACTTTCAAGAGTAGTTTTCTTATTCAATTCAAGAATTTCTAGTTTAGCATAAAGATCATCAATGATTTTTCCTAACCATTTTCTCTTAAATTTACACTTAGAAACAGATGAACATGTACATATAAGCATGTCAATAATAGTTTCCTTAGATAACTAATACAAACTTACCTCACCAATTTCTTCACTAGTAGAGGCCATAAGTGTAAGATGGCACTCTTCATCTTCTTTGGAGCTTGAGCTGCTTGAAGATGAAGCTTCCCAAGGTGCATGAGTTACATTCTTGTGTCTCTTCTCCTTCTTGTCCTTCCTCTTATATTTTCTCTCCTTCTTGTACTCCTCTTCCTTCTTTGAGCTGCCCTTGTGGTGTGACTTTCTTGACTCGGGACATTCACTCTTGTAGTGTCCCTTTTGTCCACACTTGTAGCATCTAAGAGTAGAGGAGGAGGAGGCGTGTTTTCCCTTGAAGTGTTTTCCCTTGATGTAGTTGGCTTCATGCTCACTTGGGCCATCATCTTCACTATAGGAGGAAGGATAAGTCCGGGAAGCAAGTTTTTGTTGAAGGATGACAACATCCACTTGTGCTTTGAAAGCACTATGTTTGATCTTCTTGGCTTCCTTCTCTTCTTACTTAACTTCTTCTTCTTTCTTGTCAAGGCTTGGCTCATGGGATTGGAGGTTTCCAATGAGCTCTTCAGTTGGGATTTCACCAAGTCTCCTCACTTCTTCAATGGAGGTGACATTTGACTCCCATCTCTTTGGTAGAGTCCTCAAGATCTTGGAGTTGATTACACCTCTATCCAAAGTGTTTCCCAATGCAGCCAACCCATTGATGATGACATTGAGTCTTAAGTACATCTCCACAATCCCTTCTTTCTTGTCCATCTTGAAGTTCTCTAGAAGGTTGTTCAACATGTAGATCTCGGCCTCCTTGACTTTCTTTGTGCCTTCATAGGTGATGCACAATTTGTCCCAAATCTCATAGGTAGTGTCGCAAGATGAGATTTGGTTGAACTTTGTTGGGGTGAGGGTTGCATAGAGGATGCTTATGGCTTTGGCATTGAGTTGGGCTTCTTTGAGTGCAACTTCACTCCATGTTGCAACAGCTCTAGTTGACACCTTGTAATGTGTGACCATCACCTTCCACGTGTCAACTTTCATGCCTTGTATGTAGAACTACATATGCCTCTTCTAATAGAGAAAGTTGGTGCCATCAAAGTTTGGAGGATGCATGGAGAAGCCTCCATCTAGGTTGAGAGAACAAAATAGGTTGTCGCCCATCTTCTCATCTCATGGGAGATTGTTGGAGAAGATCCTTAGCTCTGACACCACTTGTTGGATCTGGGCTCTAGAGGGGGAGAATAGAGCTACAAAATTTCTCACAAGATAGATTAGACCTTCAAATTCTATCAAATTGAAACCAAAAGCTTATATGCAATTTCAAGTTCTAACTAACAAGCATAGCAAGGATGAGAGGAATTGGTAGTAAGCATTTGACAAGGTGATGTAGAGTGGTTTCACACTTCAAACTAGAAGTGAGTCAGTCCACTACCTAGAGAGGTCAACCTCTAGGACATTTCAAGTTATTTTCTCTATATTATCACCAATAAGAGTTACAAGTTACAATACAAGATCACAAAAGGACTTACCCATCCAATCACCAAGAGTACTTCACCTTACCAAGGACTCACCCACTTTGCCAATAGTCTTCATCCTTCTCCATGGTCTTTCCCACTCTAGTACAAGTCTTTAGCCTTCAAGGAATGTTCTACTCTTCTTGGATCTTTGGCCTTTGCCTTCTCCTTCTCCTAGAGAAGATCTTCACCTCTTCTTCAAACTTGAAGAAGACCAACAACTGCTCCACCTTCACTCAGAGAAGCTTGCTTCACCTTTTCTTCATGGAGGAAAGTGGGTAGGGAAGATGTAGTAGATGAGAGCTTTACATGCATAAGGGATTAGCTCTCTTACAACAGACCTATCTCACTCATAATCATGAAATGAAGTGTAAACTAGAGAGATAAAGAGGCTCAAGGAGATGCAAAACACTCAACTATAGCAAGGACTTAGAATAACATGAATGAGCAAACTTGGAATGAACTCCAAGGGGTCCTATTCATAGAGTGTTCCCTTGAGTTGGGGATCACTTAGTGTCAAAATATAGTCATTTTCTCAAAGCAACGGATCTATTTGCACCCAAAACAACTCACCAATGGTTATAATCACTTTTTCTACATTTTTCATATAGTACATTCGATCGAGTTTCAATAAAGGTAACTCGACCGATCAACTAAAAGACAAAGCCAAATTTTGAACTATCGGTCAAGTTTGTTCTGGGAAACTCGACTGATGAGCTAAACTTAGATTTTCTCAGTGAGTCGATCAGTTGAGTTCTGTGAGTGTAAAACTCAACCGATGGGTCATCTTCAGAAAATCCATCATAGGATCGAGTTTCCAACTCGACCGATGAACAACCTGTGACAAATTTTCCAAGTTGACTTTTGAGTGATTAAACCTTGGTATTTAGTGACCCTCATATTTTGCTCATCTTAGTTACAAGTCATTTCATCAATACAAGTGATTGCAAAATTCTTCTAAGGTCGTTTGGAGTGATTTCCCAAAATGCACGCTTGCACTGCTTTTGACTTGAACTTGAACAAGCTAGGGCTTATGTAATTTGATCCTTTTCATGTACCTAAAGCCTAAAATTAATCTTGAACAAACATATTAGATACATAGGAATGGAATGGTTAAGTCATTATCAAAATATGGGCAATGTATAACTCTTAAGTCAACATCTGGTTGCTTTTTGTTACATCATTGGGAACCACTAGCTATCAAGTTTATGATGGATTCTCTAACTATATTCATTATATTGTCCTCACTAAGTGAATACTCCACCACCCACCATTCTTCTCTAGCTACCTACACCCTGGACTATGCCAATGAGTAAGTCAACTCCTCCATCATGGTACAAATATCCACAATAGATTCTATGGTCTACAAGGCATCCAATTTCTACTAGATTATTCAATTTAAATTGCCAATATACAATTTCGTTTCCTCTAAATGTATCCTTAATTAAGAATGATTTTTCTCTTTTTGCATGATCCATCTATAACCAATAGGTTTTCTCACCAAAAAAGTGTATCATGAATGAAATCATTTAGGGTACCTTCCTACATATCACATAAAACTTGGATTTGTCATTTTAATAATCATAGGAATACCTAGATAACAATTCAAATAATATTCATGATTAAATATCCATGTTAAGATTGATTTTCTATTTGTTTTTATAATCATACAGATCATGCTTTTCTCTTTGTATAATAACAAAATTCTTTTATTTTAGTAATCAAATGAAATTTCTATTTTTCAACCAAAAATTAGCTTCATGATCAAAATGGTATTTCAAGACTAATTGTGCTCATATAATTTTATTTTTGTGAAATGGGGGAAATCCTAGGTAATATGATTCATTGTAGTTTCACTATCTCATAACAACAATCAAACTCACAATATTGTTTAAATATTTAAACAAATCAGATTTGTGCATGATTCATGCCTTCTTGATCAATCTAATACAAGAAAGCCTCCAATTTAGCAACTTTCTTTCAAGATCAAGGACACAAAGCTCTCCTAATTCACTTCTAAGTTTAGATTATGAAATATTGTTTAAGAGATGTTCCCACTCACATATCATGTATAACCCTTGATGAACAAATTCCACCTATGCTATGTGATTTGTATAGTAAATCTTGAATTCATCTCAAGAAGAAACTTGTCACTACCATTTTTATTACATAGGTTTAGTTCCTACTGGGAGAAGAAGAAAAAAGATAAAAGGGATCTTCAAATAAAATACCTATGGATAAATTCATCCTATTAAAATTTTGATTACAATCATATTTCCATATCCAAAAAGGAGTGCAACCCTCTCCTATAAATAGGAGGGGCTACAACACGGAAGCACATAGCAAATTGTAATGGTCCTATTATACATAGGCCCATATTACATAAGAGTAAATGAAAAAGGAAAAATAGAATTAAAGGAATAAAACAACTAAAGATAAATATATATCTCAATATTTTCCCTCAAGTTGGAGCATAGATATCAATCACGTCCATCTTACAACATAGCTCTGCAACCCTCTTTGCAGAGAGGATTTGTAAAAATATCTCAGCTTGCTCATGTGTAGGAAGGAAAGAGGTATTGATCTTCTTAGTCAACACAACATCTCGGATAAAATGGTAGTCCAACTCAATATGCTTAGTCCTTTCACGAAAGACATGATTACTAGAAATGATGGTAGCAACATGATTATCACACTACATCAGAATAGCATGAGTAATGGATAACCCAAAGTCAAACAAAATGGATTTGATCCATAATAGCTCACAAGTAGTGTGTACCATTGCACGATATTCAGATTTTGCATTGGACCTGGCAACAACATTTTTCTTGTTACTTCTCTAGGTAATCAAGTTACCCCCTACAAATGTACAATATCTAGAGGTGGATCTCCTGTCAGATTAATACCCAACATAAGTAGCATCAGAATATCCAATTACATCTAGATTCCCATTTCTTTTGTAAAATAGTCCCTATCCAGATGCATTCCTCAAATATCTCAAGACTCGACATGCAAAATCTTAGTGACAAAACCTAAGACAATCCATGAATTGGCTAAGAACACCAACAACAAAGCATAAATCTGACCTAGTAATAGTAAGATATAAAAGTTTGCCAGCCAAGCATTTATAACTAAATTTATCTTCTAAGGGCTAAGTAGATTCTGCCAATAGATCATGTGCTTGATCCATAGAAGAGACCATAGGTCTACAACCAAGCATTCCAATTTCATTAAATAAGTCCAAAGTATATTATCTCTATGATAAAGATACTCCATCCATGTTGCGTTCTACCTCAATGACAAGAAAATATGATAGACGCTCAAGGGCTTTGTTTACAAAATATTTCATAAGATATGTCTTTGTAGCAACAATTCCTACAACATCAGTGTCAGACAAGATGATATCATCCAGATAAATAATAAGAAGAATATTGCAATAAGTAGTGGTTTAATTAAATATAGAGTGGTCACATTGAGACTGCAGGAAGCCAAATTTGTGCAATTTAAGGGATAACTTGTGAGACCAAGCTCGGGGACTCCGTTTGAGACTATAAATGGCATTCTCTAGACAAAATACTTTTCTAGAGTACTCCCCTTGAGTCACATAACCTAGAGGTTGTGAGATATATACAATCTCCTATGAATCTCCATATAGAAAGGCATCCTTAACATTTAGTTGATGTAAGTGCCACCCTTTATTAACATCAATAGAACTCAAAATGCAAATAGAAATAAGACAAGAAACTGAAGAAAAGATTTCAAAGTAATAAATTCCAACTTCTTGTGTGTATCCCTTAGCAACAAGTCTAGCCTTGAGGCGTTCAATTCTCCCCTCGAGAAAATATTTCACAATAAAAATCATCGACAACCAACAAATTTACTACATGTAGGGAGATAAACAAGCTTCCATGCCCCATGAGAGTGAAGTGAATTCATCTCCTCATCCATGGATTTTTACATCTAGAGTGTAGTAGTTCCTTGTGAACATTCTTTGGAATAGAAATTACAGATAGAGAAGCGGTAAATTGAGACATGGAAGCATTCAAATGATTTGTAGACACATGTTGAGAGATACGATATTTGGCACCAGATCATCTGCCCTTTCGTAATGCAATATGAATGTCATAATCCCAAGTTCTAAAAGAGACAATAATCTTACCATTGTCTTGAGGTGGATCATCAGTCTCAGAAGATGTCAAAGTAGAAGATACATTAGATAGAGGTGCAGACACAGTGGGGTCAAGAATAGGCACAGTTGAAAGTGGCACTTGAGTACTAGGGTTTAGAAGAAAAAAAAGATGTATCTTCAAAAAAGGTGATGTCTGCACTGACATACAAATAATGTGTAAAAGGATCAAAACATTTATACCCCTTTTGTGTACGAGAGTAACCAAGAAAGCAACAATGGAAATCATGCGGTGATAATATGTCATTCCTAGGTTGGTGATTATAAACAAAGCATAGGCAACCAAAAAAAATTAGTGGTAAAGAAAAGATAGGTTCATGGGGATAAATAAGGTTATAAGGAATCTTATTTTGAAGCACAGAAGAAGGCATCTGGTTGATAAGATAATTGGCCAAAAGAATGGCATCATCCCAATAAAATTTAGCTACTTCCATTTCAATTAGGAAAATGTGGTTTACGTCAAGAAGATGCTTGATCTTCCATGTGGAAACTTGATTTTATTGTGGCCTATAAGGAAACAAAGTTTGGAGAATAATCCCCTCAACAATACAAATATTTTAAAAACCGTGTTGCACATATTTAGAAGCATTATTAGTATGGACAAATTAAGGAGTTGCAAAAAATTGAGTTCTATTTTCATTAAGAAATATAGAGAAAACATCTAAAACTTCATTATGTTCTTTTAATAAACAGATCTATGTAGCACAACACCAGTCATCAATAAAGGTACAAAATACCTCACTGATACAATTAGGAATACAACATGGTCCCCAAATGTTAGAATGAATTAAGTAAAACAAATTTGGACTCCTAGCATTATGACGACAAGGAAACACTATTTGATAATGTTTTCTAAGCTGACAAGACTGACATGAAGAGTTCTTAGCAGACAAAGTTGGAAATAAATACTTCAATTTGGAAGCAGAAGGATGAGAAAGAAGCAGGTTTCATTAATGAAGGGAGCTAGACTGGGCCATAAGATATGTAGGAATAGGGTTTGATGAGGTCTGTAGGTATTACAAACCGTGTCCACCTTCATATTCCCCACCAATGCTCTTCTTCATCTGGAGATCCTGCATAGAGACAATGTAAGAAAAGAAGGTTACACTACATTTTAAATTTTTGGTAATTTTACAAATAGACATCAAGTTTAATGGGAATTTAGACATAAAAAAGACATATTTAAGAAGATTTTATTTCACATCCAAATAGATAAATGGTCCCATCTACCAAACACACAGGAGGATGGGAAGTAAATTTCTTCAGATAAGTAAATAGTTTCTCATTACTAGTCATATGATATGTAGCACCTTAATCAATAACCTAGTCATCCTTCCATGAAAAGGAAGAATCTTGTAGACATGAGGGGTCACCTGAGTCTTCAACAATGTTTGCACAACAAGGAAAAGATTTTTTAACTATGCTTAGTCTAGCTACATTTAATTTGCATGTAGTTAAACATAATTATCATTACATATTCTTCCTATGTAGTTAAAATAAATGCAACCATTTGCATATTACTCTATTAAGTATAGATCTAACTACAAACTCCCAGGAACCACACTTTTTTGAACAACACATATTACTTGACTGGCAGACTACAAAATTTCTTTGGTGCAAAATGTATTTTTTGTGCTTTGAACTTGTGACTCGTAGTTGCGCTTTCTCTCCTTTGTTTTCGTCAACCCTAAACTAGTAACTCATAACCCACCATCTGTCTCCTCCTACTCTTCCATAGAATAGTAATAATACACTCCTCTACCTCGCCCCTTTTCTCTACTCCTCAAAGATACACTCTCATGAGCCTAGATAAAGTTTCAGATGTGTAGTGGGGGATGCATACAGAAAGACATGGAAATTGTGGAGACAAAGTAGACTCAAGGAATACCAAGAAAGGGCAATGCACGTCTGTGCATATCGGACCTGATACTGAGTTGATTTATAGGATACACAAACGGTGCCTCTATTTATTCAATTTTTATTTACATGTGGTTACATTTTTTATAGTTTCTTAGATCTACTCTCACTAATATCGACAATGTCTATGCATAGTTAAGAAGATATTTACTTTGTTAATAACTATCTTTTTAAATTGACGGATGCATTACCAAAACACTAGATTCATATACAAACCCAACTCGACAGTGCTAATAGCATATGTATGTTGATATTATATGACTGAAGGAATATGATAATGACATGTGTAGATCACGTAATCATAGGTTGATGACCCTATATATGCCATATACACAAGTAAACCCTTTGTATTTTGTTTTATTAAAAGATTACATAATGAAGACCTAAAATATTCCAGCCATAATAACTTTGTTATCATATTATGTTCTACAATATTTTTTTGCATACCATTGTAGATCTAATTATATATGATTTATTGGTGTTTGGTATGTTTGGCACAACCAACACTACTGGAATGTGATTTTTTATATGATTAGCATTTGTTTGACATACATTTTCTTGTGAGAGAACGATTTGAACATACTTTGAACTAAGGATACAATTTAATAGATGAGAGCACGCATAAAGGAACACAAGATGTCAACATATTTCATTTGTTTTTTCTCATACAATACGAAATGGCAAACTTGAAATAATTTATAATGTTGTCTATTTTATTATCAGATATTCAACCTTCTACAGACTTCATAAGAAGAAGCATTTCCCTGGTCAGGAAGTATTGTCTATTTAAAAATCTTCACATATGTGCAATCCCATGGTATGTAGACTCATTTATATGCACATGACGTCGAGTGTAAAAGCATTATCCTTAGTGACTTTCCATCGTTGCCTTACACTATTGCCTGTATGTAGTTATTAATTCTCTATAATCAGATTTTCATATGATTATGCAACAGCTAACACACAATTTATGGAAAGATTTTGTGTCCAAAATCATATCTAGATGAACCAAAGAAACACACATGCTAAACTATTCAGTTCGTTCAACAAATCATTCTTTGAGAAGTTTACTTTCCAATTTCCCTTCATTTTTTATACTACCACATGCACATCCTTCATAAGCATGAAAACTACCTCAGTGTGCTTGACCATTTGGGTCTATTAGTTGGATTACCAACATTGTTTTAGTAACTTATAGTAAAATTGTTATGATATCTCGACGATATGATTTATTGGTTGGACTAGCTATGATATATTCCTTAAACTGAGGTTTCCATTTTGTCACATGTTTCATATTTGATAAATTTCTACTATATATATATTAGATGTGTAGCATTATTGGTGTCTAGTGACTTTTCTTATGTCCAAATTTATCTACATAAGGACAATTTCCACCCTATACCTACTTGTCTACCTTCCTATCACTACAAACAATTGTCCAATTAGTCTGCATTATTCATTTTGCGTGGTTTGTGTAGTGTCCATGGAGTGGATGACAATATCTAGACAACCCCTGCAATTGTTCATTCTGTATGGTTTATGCACTCTCTTCACCAATAGCCATTAGATTCCAGATGGGGTAAAGGGTTATTACTTCTGAAATTGACTTGGTTTCTACGCAACCCCTACAAGGCAACCAAAAAAAACATTGCACATTTACCATCATTGTATTAAGCACCCACCTTTTAAAGGATCTGAAATCTGAATTCACCACTAAGTTTCCTTTCATTTGAACAACTCACAGTAGCATTAGAATATGAACAAAATAACAGAGTGTGAGGCAGTGTTTTCAGATTAGTTTTGCATATCTCATAGCTCTCCTCATCAAATGCATGTCTTGTTTTCAGATTGAGATTTGTAGGAAGATGGTTATTATGTTGTACTACCATATGAAACATTTTACTTTCAAAAGAATTTATACATACCATAATTTTTCCACACTAAATTCTGAGTGTTACCATGTGTGTTCTACCATTCCTCCAAGTGGCCATTGAGGCCCAACCAAAAAGCAATTCTTATAGTATACATGTCATTTGTTGCCAGGTATCAATGCCAAGAAGGCTACAAAACTAAGTATTTAGGGATTATCTATCAATTCATAGGCATATTTTGGGAGTAACAATATGACATTTTTACTACCTATGCTACTGAGAAGATATGTAGGATCCCATTCATCATCTCCAGACATGTTATTTCATAAGTTTAGACACTTAGTCTAATGGAGTGATAGATGTAAAGAATGACTAGCATATGCTTCTAGATATAGGTTTGTGAACTACTTTGCACACGTTGTCAAACTTTTCTGTAGTGTGTTCTTCATGGATATAACCTTTTCACTGATATTTTTCTTTAGCTTTTGGCTTTGAGTTTCTTCTTACTAGATGCACCGGTGAAAACTTCCTTGAAGTTTTCCAGATGTGTCATGGTTCTAAGCTTTAACAATGACATGCAATTTGATCGTGTTCATTATTGTCAATTCTTATTTCCATGGTAGACAAAAATATATAGCACTCCTAATGTCTTCATTGCTACTTTTTTTCTTCTAAATGTCTTTGATGGTACCTACTATGGATCTTAGATTGTGGCATTACTATTCTTTTTTATCAATCTTTCTCATTTTTCATCCTTTTTCTGTGTATATGTCACCTCATTAGATCTCTATTGTATTTCGGAAATAATGAGAAGATGTGAAATTCTAGTGGCTTGTTGCACATTCAGAGCTTACTCAAGTCATCTTCAAATGTGTATAGAGAAACTAGCTCCTACAGCAAAGGGAGGGAAATTAACAAATATAAAATGCATACTGCCATAGATCAATAGGGTGAGTTTCCACTTTATGTTTGTTGCTTATGTGTTATGTTGAATCTATCTTGATACACATTTTATAAATTCGAAGAGGCTTTTTGGATGATCGAAGTCTAAATAATTGATAATAGTTGAATATTTATTGTAGGAGTAGTTAAATATGTGCAATGTTTCTCCCTATTATTGTTTCTATTGTAGTTTCTTCTATGAAAAAGGGATACCATATCCTCTTGATGGTGTAGATGGTAGTGATAATATTGAGATGTATAGACTAAAAGTATGTCATTTTAGGGTATTCGTAATACATTGGTGTTTAGACATATTTGGTCAAATGATTGTGAACTAGTCTTGTTTAGTGCCAACAGAATTATGGTGTTTCTATGTTCATAGTGGAGTGTTGGGTGTGCCTTCTCATCAGAGTGTCCATGACATTCTATCTTTATTTTCCATCAGAAGTTCACATACTGATGTTGAAGTTTAGTCCTTCATAGTAGAAAAATCTAGTGTGCCATCATAGATGAAGTAGCACTTGAGTGGAAAAAAATTAGTCTATGCTTTTAGTTTTGTATAGGACTCATGCATCCGATCAAATTGTCATATCTATGTAGATGTAATATAATTGGAACAATCACCTTAGTTTAGAAAATTCTAGTTGGTACTAATCTCTGCCCTTTGCAGTATGACCTTTAATAAATCGAAATAAATTTGTAAGTATGAATATTATCTGCACAACATATTTTTAGCAACATTGTAACAAAGATTGAAAATTTGTGCTCCCTAAGAAACTAGTATAAGTTTGAATTGGTATTCTAGTATATGTATGAATGTTCTTTTCGACTAGGGATTCAGATTCTATAAGGAGTTGAGGTTCTTTAATTGGAGAGTCCATTACTTTTTCCCTTGTAATGATCTAGTTGACTTGTAAGGCTTCAATCCCATACATTGATTCCTTAGGGTTCTCAATATGAGACTTGATTATTTTCTGGTGACATGATTATGTTTTACAAGAGTAGTGACGAATCATAGTACCATGAGGTACATTGATTAATCATATGAATTCAACCTACATTTATATGAAACTATAGGTGACAATTTCTTTACACCTGGTAAAAGTCAACTAGATTCTTTGTGAATTTCCTTACATAATAACATATTTCCTAATTTATTTAGATGGTTGGTTTCTTTTTACCCTCTCCTTTTTACTTTTAGAATTGCATAAGATCAACTCATCAGGAGATTCTACAGTGAAAATGGTTGATATGTGGCTTTAGCTTGCCTTATGGTGTTAGTGGGTTGTAAAGAACATATGATTGTTTTTTACTAATTGCCATGGAAAGGAATAGAGCCATTCATAGTAAGCTTTGTGGGGTATTTGAGTCCATTAGTTAATACTCTTTCATGTCAACACTGCATTATCTATCACCATGCCACTCAACCCGCACAACCACCTCCTTACTAAGCCATCTTCCCCTACTCACTCCTCTCTATACTTCCCCCTAATGCTGCTAGAGGAAACATCAATCCCTTTGGGACATTATCACTATTGATCATTCCATCCCATTCTTCGTCTCCTCTAGAATGCCTTTCCGTTGTGCTAGTATAAGCAGTCATTTATTTCAAAGTTATTGCTGACCACTGCCCCTGGCTATAGTAGTAGGATAGATCCAAAGAGAGGTTTGGTGGAGGGTCATCTATCAGTAGTAGTACCATGATGGACAGTGGGAGGGGGACTGGAAGTTCTTTGAGGATGGGATCTTTAGTAGTCTTCCTTTTTTTTAAGAAAATTATAAAAAAATGATAAGCAAATCATAACTAAATCATGCACCTAACTATGTAATAACATGGATTTTTGTCCATGGAATGATGTTGTAAGTATAAGATTTAGGCATCTATAATATGCTATATGTTAAGTATAGTAACTGACAATAGAATATGTGTTCAGGCTGCTACATGCATTTGATCATTCTCCAATGTTAATTTTAACATAAATTTTTGGTCAACATTTTAATATAAATTAATTGTCAATGCTAATGACTTACCATTCATCTCAAGTTTCTCCCCAAAAAAACCCAAGTCCAAAATTTTGTCTTGGAGCAAGATATTACAACGGAGGAAGAACTAGTATCCATGTTGTGGGAAGCAAACATACATGTTGAATTCAGCATCCATAAGAAGACAATGATACACATTGAGGGTGCCATAGGTAATGGCATCTGTGGGATGTCTTTTTTGGGTAAATGGAGAAAAAAGGGCATTGTGATATTGAAAGACATCAAAGACAACATGGAGGATGAGGTCAAGAAAGAAACAATTGTTGATGTGCTTACCCAATGATTAAGTTTGCCATCTCCTTCACTCAAAGGGCAATATTCTATTGCATAGTGAAGTTGGATTGGCCATTATTTTGATATTTTGAGACAAGCATTATAGATACTAAAATGAATACTTAATTTCTCCCAGTGTAGAATATAATATTGTCAATATTAGTGACTTATATAGTGGGGCTTGAGAAGCCATCAAGTTTATGGTATGAACTTGGTAACATTCTTTTGTCTTCATAAATCTATTAGCATTCCTTCTATTGAGGTTGTTACATCTTTTAAAAGTCACCCCTGTCACAGGAAAAAGCAAGATTATGCTTTCACATAGTAGGTGTGCTCCAAGGATAGAGTCTCAATGCAAAAATTAGAAGCATAATGAACCTTCAATTTTAGTTATGGGATAGTCCTTGTATTACATGTAATATGAATTGCATGTTAACTCACTTTTTTGTTATGGGGTAGTCCTACACTCAGTGTCAAGTCCCATTCACATGACATTTTTAGAGAGTTGGTGATGTTTAGTAAGGAATATGTATGGATATAGGTGAATAATGGTATGAGCTTGCATAGAGGTGAACACACTGGTGTAATACTAATGAGGTTCATATACAAAATGCATCATTCATTCTTTTTATATGTATCTATTCTTTTTATTGTATGCAGATTGTAACCTCATTTTTCCTGATGTTGACAAGTTATGAATTTGATGGATCTCATCGGCCGACGTACTTTATTTTTTTCAGTTTCTTGGGTCATTTCAACATGTCAGTGTCATATCTTCTGATTGGGATGTTTGATAGATACATGGTTTCAACATGATCTACTTTCAGATGACCTAAGATATTTCTCTCTGGCTTGAAGATGTTTTAGCTTTGCTTTTTTTTATAGTGATGATCTGGTTTGATGGTATAAAATTCAAACATGAGCCTACGAGTCCCTTTCCAAGCGACAACTGCATGATGATTTTGATTTTAAGATTCTTGAGAAAGTTTTGTGAGATAGAGTATGTGGGGTGAAACTTTGAGAGTGATGTAAACTTACATTCTCATGGAGGTCATTATATACATATATCTTTTTCCCATGTTTCAAAATTGAGGCAAGGTTTATCTCCTCCCCATGTGTACTCATTTCTTAAGTATAAATAAAAGTATGATTATTGACATCACAACCAAAAGTTGATCTGATCGGTGTTGATTTTTACTTCTTTCTAAAAAATACTTTTGTATTGAAAATTTAATGACTAGATATATAATCTAACTACATATACATGCATGTGTAGTACATGATGTCTCTCATTACACACTAACTACAATTACAGGTGTACTTAGTACCAACTTTTTCTACACATGAACTACATATATAATTGTAACACATGTCATTATCCCCTACATTTCATAACTACAAATATAATTGTAGTCATATATTTAACTACAATTGCAACTACATTTTTATGTGTAAGGACAATTTTTACCTACAATTAAGGTTACACATGAATTTGTAGCTAGATGAATATCTAACTACATTTTAAAAAATTGTAGCAAAAACAATTAGCTACACGGGTATTAGCTTCATATTCTATATGTAAGGATAAATGTTGGAAAAGCTTTTAGCTACAAAATTTGGGGTTTTGCCTACAATCTCTTTTGTAGTTAAAGACCATTTTCTTTGTAGTGTTGCTTGAGGAGTAATAGTAGTGGAAAAAGTGACCTTGATCAATTTTTCAAGGTAGGAAGAACTCAGTGTTTCCATCTGAGGATTAGTAACATGAGGAACAACGATAGAATCTCCATCCACATCGGTAGTTGACATTTTATTTGTCCATTCTGGTTTTCCATGCTTTTTTCAGCATTTCTCCTCACTATTATTGGTGTGCCTACAGATATTACAAAATCTGCATTGGGATGAGGTAGAAGAGGATCCTCTCCCACTATTGTTGAGACTTTTTCCTCAACCACGACTAGGATTGCCTCGTCCAACAACAACAAGGATTGAAGGCTCTTGAGAAGTATGAGTAGAAGATATAGAGAAAAATAGTCGTAGATACACATCATATAAATGTCAGTAGATACAGAGGGAAGAATTTGCTGACAAACAACTTCATAACTGGAGGTAGAGATGTCAAGAATAGACAAAGGTGTATTTCCTTTTGATACTTTTGCATCTTGACAAGATCAGATGATAAGGGGTGATGAAGCTTGTGTTCGCCCAAAATCCCTTTAAAGGTGTCTAAGTGTGAAGCAAAGGCCGAGTTATCTTCAAGTTTAAGGGAATATAAATGTTCACATAGATCAAAAACTTGGGATGCATTTCCTTTTCTAGAATAAACTTGGACAATGTGATCCCATGCCTCCTTGGTGATGTTGGTGAAGAGAAGATTAGTAGAAATATGTGTTTCCCAACTATTCAGGATCAATGAGAGAACAAGAGAGACATGTTTAGCCCATTTTTTAAAATGTAACTTTAATTTCTTAGAAGCTTCTTTAATTGATATCTTCTTATCAGACGTATTTTCCTTTGGTGGAGGTAGATCTGTTAGATGTTCCCGTTTCCCTAAGAAGTGAGCATAGATCTAAAATGAGCTTGCCCATATGACATAGTTGGATCCATAAAATTTTATAAACGTTACACACTTGGGGTGTGTTTCAGACATCCCAATAGCTAAAGAAGATGACCCCATAATATGCCAACACATGATATAATTGTAGGGAAATATGGCTACGAGATAGGTAGCGGAAACAAAAAAATGTATCTACCATATTCTCTTATACAACTGATCAAGTCAATTACTATAAGATATGAAGGATAGTTTATGAGGATATACTTGGTCATGAAGCAAGTTTAATGACAATCCACATCATTGTAGATGCAAAAATTTGAATCTTGATTGCATTGGGACTCATCACACTGCTCCGCCTAAGACACCAGACTCTCTCATCATCTTCTATGTCAACTCCTCCTGTCATGAATTGTTGGTTGACAATGCTTCCTTAGTGGTAGACAATGGCCTCCCACCTCTAGAGAAGTCCACACAGACTGCCTAGAACTCTTATCAACCTACTAGACCAGACAGGAAGGAGTTGTCCCTCTGGGTGGTGTACTAGTGACCAACCTGCTCTCCAACGATAATGAGCTCAGTCGTTTCTCTCCCTTTGGCTATCCCTCCTTAGTCGGGTAGGACTTGCTTGGGCTCTCGTGGTTACCACAACCAGTGAGAACAACATTTTTAGAGAAATTGTGTCTCAATTGTTTGTTTTGTGTTTTGGGAAGCCCCCAATAACCCTCTATATATAGTAGAAGCCAGGGTCAGGGTTCCCTGTCGCTATTCGATATGGGATTAATGTGCGGGAGTGGAAAGGACCAGAAGATCACAAATTTTTTCAACAAATCTGAAAATTTCACAACTTGCAACAGCCAAAATGGCCTATCAGCAAACCTAGATAGTCATCTCATATGTGATATAGTCGTATCGCACTGTGATATGATCATTTTGTAGTTTCTGAGTTGTACACGAATTTCGCAAATCAATTTTTATCAATGTTAAAAATTGATTTCCTTGTGCAACAAGTATTGCTCAAGTGAAATGAAAAGAGACATGTCAAGAACCTCCCCTCAAATGAACTAGACTGTGAGAACCTGTTACACTAAATGAGATTACTCAAAACATAAAATGCAATCAATCACTAATTAATCACATACCCAAAAATATGGGTAAATTAAAACTGATTTCAATATCAGCACCCGCTCAAAAATATTTGCATAAGAGCCCAACATCTTTCTTGTATCCATATTATGCTAAGAATTTGATACAAATTGTTCTATCACCTTAGACACAACATATATATACAAGATAACAATATTTTTATATGCCACACAACAAACATTAACATGCTAACACAATTTTGATTCGTTTGAAACACCATATACAAATTTTTTCTACCCAGACCTGAGAGTGTTGGGTTTTAGGGGAGACAGAGAAGGCAGCGGAAACAAAAATTTTCTCCCCAAACCCATACTGAGGAAACGCGTCAACGTCTATATAATAGGAAAGGATGGTTTGTGGAATCATACCTTGTCCCGAGGCTTGCTCGGCGACAATACCTCGCACAATGCGCGATCTTCAACTCCGGTCTTGGACGGTGTCTGTGCAGCTCCTGGTCACACCGGGACTGACGACTCCTCCTCCTACCAGACTGTCGGATGACAGTTGTCCTCCTAAGCGGCAGTGTCCTCCCGCCTCTGTAGTAGTCCACACGGACCACCTGGAACTCCACTCTCCTTGTCCCACAAGGAAGTGGAAGGAGTCGCACCCTCCTGTTGACGTACTAGTCGCCAACACACTCTCCTGCTGCCAGTTGCAACTGCAGTTGTCCTTCCCTTGCTGCACCTCCCTTTTGCGGGAAGCACTTGCTTGGGATCTCTCACGGTTACCAAAACCAGAGAGAACGACAACTTCGCAAAGCAACTGGCTTGCATTGAGTTGTACTTTGAGAAGCCCCCAATACCCCTATATATATAGGCGGGTCATGGGACAGGGTTCACTGTGCCCGGCAATACGGGACTAAAAGCAGGATTAGAAGGGTTCGAGAATTTTCCACAAAAAGCAACCGGTTCGCAACTTGAAACGATCGGTTCACAACTGAACCGATCGGTTCGGCCATTGAGCCGATCGGTTGGACCTGAGCCGATCGTTTGGGGCACTCCAACCGATCGGTTGGTGCCCTGAACTGATCGGTTCATGGTCCTAATCCAGCTCAAAAAGATTTTCCTTGTTTTGTTCTCAATTGGTATCGTATACCAATGTTATTCCCAAACGAATTGGGAAATTTGAAACCAAAGGAAAATTCTTGCCGACATGACTTTCCCAACTGGTCGGTTGCACCAGTTGAGCCGATCGGTTCAACTCTTGAACCGGTTGTTTCAACCTGGGCATGAGCCGATCGGCCTGGACACTCCAGCCGACCGGTTCAGCACCTCAGCCGACCGGTTCATCACATGAGCCGATCGGTTGGGAGCACAGGTTGGGCAAAATCAGTCAATTGCGATTTCAATCAATTCGATACTCCAATCAATGCGTCCAACACCTTCAACCATATGATATTGAGCTATCGACTGATTGAGTGTTTATTTGAACTACTAAACTCCTTTAGTAATGAATCTAAACATTGCTTGTGGACAAAACTCCTCTTCCAGGTTAAATCCTATGTGTGTGACCCTGCAGGTCCATTTCACGTTGGCAGTGGAAGTCCATAACACTTATGACTTCATAAGCAAAGAGCGGTGCCTAGTCACACATCAGTGCTACCCAAGTGAAAGTAGAAAGTTGGAGAACAACTTTCATCCTACAATCCGTGAATGGTGTCACAGTGAATGTATAATTCCTTTGTCACTGATATCTCGAATGAACTCGAGGCACGGAACAGTCATCCTGTCAACGTTCATTCACTTTCTTGATCTCAGAGTAGATTGAAGGAGATATGTATGACATCAATATCACATACTGATTCACACATGCGTGCGCACGTCTATCTCAATCCTACTCATCAAGTGGCCTTGGATATCAAACTCCCTCAGGAGGGACAAATCCCATATCTATCACTCACCCCTCAAAAGCCCCATGTGTCAAAGCCACCCAATCATCACCTTTATAACAACCCATGTTTCAGGACTGCGTTTGATGATGTCAAAGTGTGCCCAACGACATGTATGTTGAGTGCAGTGATTTCAGGTCTAAGAATCACACTCACCACCATCACTGTGAGTACTGAATGTGACTACCATCTCATGGTTCCATGTGTCAAACTCACGGTGGGTCTGTCCGGTACCTTGTTCTCTAACAAGTACCTATGTGTTTGGTTTGATATCTCTATATCATGACTAATGAGATTCTTTCATCAACCAACACCACAATCTAGTCTTGTGTGTCATTGTTGTCTATCTACCTTCCACAATGACATCCGACTAGGGACATAACAAGAATGTACAAACTCTTAGCATCCGTATGATCTCATCGTTCAGGTCATGAACCTGAAGGCATACGTCATTGAGTACTGTCATTCTCTAGATATTCAGTCTATTCTATCACTATCTCATATGACTGAACCAGAAAGAATTGGAAGCTTGCCTTTGATGTTTATCAAATCAATCTTAATGTATCCCACCAATCATCACATGATTGGCTCTCAGGGCATACATACCAACAGACTCCCACTTGCACTGCGAGCCAATCACCCTTGAATCATATTCATAGTGATCTTCAAACATGTCCCACATGTTACTGTGTTGTAGCGCCAACATAGTGAGTAATGGAAACACCTTGCCAAAGTCTGTATAAATTGCATGTCTCTCATCTCTTCACTGTACGTCACACGTATGAGATGGAGTTGCCGTAATATGCGATCTTGTATTCCATTTGCTAACCTTTAGCCACATTTCATGATCAAGGATTCCAGACTTGTCATCAATAAGTAGAATATAAGTTCATCTCATGAACTTCCAGATCCATATAGTATCTACTACTGTTCTCTAACACATAGATACTCGACATTTCCTTTTAAATGGCTTTATTGGAACACTTCCAATTATCAACAAACTTTTACTTTTATACATCCTATGTATATTTTGCGATTAATTTTCTGTCCTTTCGGAAGTTCGCATCAATGTAACTCTTTACATCAAACTCTTCCTTATCTCCATAGAACTAGTACTTCCCAAGTACTAATCAAGTTCTCATGGTATTCCAGTAACCCTTACTGGAAATAGACATCCATCCACTCGTCATGTCACACATGCGAGTTATCAGGATGAGCACATCATATTGCCATGTCCTTCATACAAGATGATGAATGCATTTTATTCTTGCCATGCAAGACAATGGGATGATTACATACATGATAGATCTATGTCTATTCTTAGTGTTCCCATTCTTCATAAGAATTGGACACTTGGCCTTGGGATACTAATATCCATATAACATGGAAAAGTTTTCTCCCACTGAATCTGTGCATACTGAACCCTTCAGTACAGATTGCCAATGCATGCTCTCTCTTTTCCAGGTCAAGAGATTTGTCGAGAACTATCTCTATAGATCTCTATTCCTATCACATAGGAAACATCTCTATCTTCCTTAAAGATAATTTCCACTTTTGGATTTCCATTCTAGAACAATTCCATTTCACATCAATATGTGGAATGTGAATACGCTCCCACTAAATCACAGATCCCGTCTTTATCTTTGACATATCAGTCAAACCCTTTGACTATATCATCAAAGTAAAGATCCAATTTTGAGTTGCTTGTACTCAATCAATCACATTGATTAGTCCATTGTAACTTATAGACTTCATTTGCATTAATGGATTCATAAACCTTATAGGCTGTGTCACGTACACATCCTGATTTTATTCCTCAAAGGAATGCGGTTTTAGTATCCATATGCCAAATGTCTTAGTCATTAAGTTGCAATCAACAAGCATCATCCATCTCAAAATGTTATCCATGTGTCTTAACACTTAAGACTTATTTGCACTTATGGATATGATCCAATGAGTGCTACCATCAAGGTCATACCTTATGGTTCACACAGATGTCATTTAGGATGTAATGGTTTTATACCATAACTCAAAATCTGATTCCTCATATTCATCTAGATAGTTGACTCATCATATGAACAACTCATCACATAGATAATTGAGGTGTATCTGTCAAGAATATAAGAATTCACAACTCCTTGTGATTCTTAATGTCCTTTATTAGTGTGGGGTATCCTTTTATTAAAAAGAATTCGGTTATTCGATAATCATTCTCTAACTCCGTAGAGTATGATTCCTTCTTGATTTAGACATCACCATGCCTTCATCATGAGTTCACTATGATACACTATCATAATCACTCATAAGGATCTCAAACATTTGGTCCAAGTATTTCATTCATTGATCTCATCAAGAATTAATACTTTACCAAATTTGTACTTCATTTATGATAATCTTGAACACTTCAAGACATTCATATTGGTATTTCTCTAAACACCATTTGAAGTATTAGCATCTGTTCCAATAGGTATCATATGTATTATACCTAATAGGACAATCATTCTCCCACTACCATTAGTGAAGATTGATTAATCATGTACAAGAGATTCATGTCTCTTACTGGTTCTCTAACCAAAAGAGTCTAGATTTATCCATCATATGGAAACTAGAAATGAATTTCTCATGATTGATGCTAATTTGATCGTTTGAGTTATCAATAACTTTAGGTATCATTTTATCTTATGCATACCATGTATTACAAGATAAACAAGGCATTGCCACAAAGATCATATCTTTGAGATTGAAACATCAACTTTATTAATTGCCATCATTGTCATACAATATGCAATAATAAAGTGTTTCTATCTATTAGCAATATATGAAATAGCAGTTCTCAACTCTATTTTGTGCCCTTTAGGCTGAAATAAACTGAAAGATACTCCTATCTATGGCAGCAACACTTGCTCCAATGATGGGTATTTCTTTCTTGGTCCTTTCACAAAGGCCATCACTTCTTTGTGGATATTGCATATCATATTTGACATATCCATATCTTGGTATCATATACCTCAGATAAAGAAGCGGTTCATTTCCTGATACCTTAGGTGGAGATCTCCATCCCCTCCTTCATCTTCTTTTGTTCTTCCAGATATAGAGGGCAATCCCTCATACACCCTTTCCCCATGTGCCTTGAGGCTGAAGACGGCTTGGATTTCTGGCTAGCATCAGAACACTTCTTTGCTTTGCCCTTGTCCTTGCCCTTAAGACTTACCTTTTCTTTGATCACATCAAAGATTATGGTTTGTCTTTCTTCATCTTTGCCTCTACCATCCTCAACATGTCTAACAACTCTGTCAACGCTTGTCAAAGTTTTTCATGTTGTATCTTATCATGAATTGTATGATTCTCGCAACATTTGCAGTATCATACCAATAGCCAACTCTTGGCTCAGAGGGAATCCTTCTTAATCAAGTTTTCCACATACCCAATCACATTGAGTGTGTGAATCCCTTACTGGATCTCCTTCTATCATGACATACTAGGATAGTGTCTTGGAGACATCATATGTCTCATGTTGTCTCTGCAACTCATTGTTCAGAGAACACAACATCAAGCACTCCTCATCAATGTCATCCTCAGTATGCTTCCATAAGCATACTTTCAGCCATTGATGTGGTGGGATCGAGTTCATCTGGTTCTGGTATAACTAGGACTTAGAGATTTCGCTCTTTGATTGAGAACACTTCTCATCATCATCCTAACCAGTCGTGGAATTATTCCCATTTAATTTGTTGATCTCAAAGACCGATCGCAAATAAAGTGATTTGTTGATTAACCATTTATTTTAACAAAAGGAAATATATGCAATTTTAGTCCAAAAACTCATTTTTGACTTGTTTGGTTGATTTGAAAAGTTGACGATAAAATTAGGCCTTTAATTAATTATCGCTCCCACTATTTTACTTCAAATTGATAGCCCTCACCATCAATTCGGAAGATTGCAGCGTACAACCTTCTAGTGGGCAAGATCCTGAAATCCTCTAAGTCATGGACCAGCTTGGGCTGTCACCCACAACATAGATCTCTCAGGTTTGCCAATTGCATCATATGCAACTCTTGATAAGATGTCATATACAACTCCTTGCAATGATCATCTCCATGCTTCAAGGCGCTAGATCCTATCTAGGTCACCTTGTTAAGTCCGACCCAAAGCAAACACGATGAACATGCACCCTGCTAGGGCAGACCCACACATTCATCCTTCATGCTTCCACGAGGTAGACGGTGCACCACGCTAGGGCGTGCCCACACTTGGTCGAACAAGCTTTTCACGTGTGTCGCATTTGGAAGGCATCTAAAACTTAATATTTTAATGAGGGATTTGGTTTTATATACATATACATATCCAATCACCACAATACATAGTATGTATCATATACATGTTATATCCCACAGAAAACATGCACAAACGATAAAAAGCGATGATTATGGCCATCCTAATGTGATTCCTCGAGCCAAGAGGAATCACGGTCATCTAGGTCTACATCACATGCAACCTGTACAAGATGAACTTCTATGCCTTGCCATCCGAGTTGATCAACTCATCACATGAATGATCTGTACTCTCCAGCCGGTCGTCTGGGTGCCACCAGCCGATCGGTTGGCTCCTCCAACCAATCGGTTCGCCTGGTCGTCGTGCATCTCGTCATGTCCGCCACCCGGTCGTCTCGCTCCTCGAACCGTTCATCAACCGATCGGTTCACTCCTTGAACCGACCGTCTGGAACGTCAACCGATCAGTTCACTCCTTGAACCGATCGTTTCAGCTGTCGTCTTGATGTCTGCCGGTCTTTGACATAACAGGAAATAAAGTTCTATTCTATTTATTACATTGCTTTAAAAAGGAAACCCCGAGTTACATTCGGGGGGAGCAAAGGTAGGAAAGAATCTCGAATTATTTTGAGTTACATCAGGAATAAGAGAGGAAAGATCGGTGCGCAGACCGAGATGCAAGCAACCACACACAACCAATCACAGATAGGTGTTTATATGCCATAATCACGCTACACACATCCACCACAAAACTCGTTTAAGGGCGACGCGTATCGAGTGCATTAATAATACATATCATATATGTAATTTGGGATTTGTTGATTTAGGATTGGACATGCATAAAGCCATTATTATTCGCATCGCATGCAATAAATAAAGGCGAAAAACCAAAATCGATCATATCGATATTCCTAAAACATAGAGCAGTTGACGTGGCTCTGATACCACTATTGGGTTTTAGGTGAGACAAAGAAGGCAGCGGAAACAAAAATTTTCTCCCCAAACCCATACCGAGGAAACGCGTCACCGTCTATATAATAGGAAAGGATGGTTTGTGGAATCATACCTTGTCCCGAGGCTTGCTCGGCGACAATACCTCGCGCAATGCGCGATCTTCAACTCCGGTCTTGGACGGTGTCTGTGCAGCTCCTGGTCACACCGGGACTGACGAATCCTCCTCCTACCAGACTGTCGGATGACAGTTGTCCTCCTAAGCGGCAGTGTCCTCCCGCCTCTGTAGTAGTCCACACGGACCACCTGGAACTCCACTCTCCTTGTCCCACAAGGAAGTGGAAGGAGTCGCACCCTCCTGTTGACGTACTAGTCGCCAACACACTCTCCTGCTGCCAGTTGCAACTGCAGTTGTCCTTCCCTTGCTGCACCTCCCTTTTGCGGGAAGCACTTGCTTGGGATCTCTCATGGTTACCAAAACCAGAGAGAACGACAACTTCGGAAAGCAACCGGCTTGCATTGAGTTGTACTTTGAGAAGCCCCCAATACCCCTATATATAGGCGGGTCATGGGACAGGGTTCTCTGTGCCCGGCAATACGGGACTAAAAGCAGGAGTAGAAGGGTTCGAGAATTTTCCACAAAAAGCAACCGGTTCGCAACTTGAAACGATCGGTTCACAACTGAACCGATCGGTTCGGCCATTGAGCCGATCGGTTGGACCTGAGCCGATCGTTTGGGGCACTCCAACCGATCGGTTGGTGCCCTGAACCGATCAGTTCATGGTCCTAATCCGGCTCAAAAAGACTTTCCTTGTTTCGTTCTCAATTGGTATCGTATACCAATGTTATTCCCAATCGAATTGGGCAATTTGAAACCAAAGGAAAATTCTTGCCGACATGACTTTCCCAACTGGTCGGTTGCACCAGTTGAGCCGATCGGTTCAACTCTTGAGCCGGTCGTTTCAACCTGGGCATGAGTCGATCGGCCTGGACACTCCAGTTGACCGGTTCAGCACCTCAGCCGACCGGTTCAGCACATGAGTCGATCGGTTGGGAGCACAGGTTGGGCAAAATCAGTCAATTGCGATTTCAATCAATCCGATACTCCAATCAATGCGTCCAACACCTTGAACCATATGATATTGAGCTATCGACTGATTGAGTGTTTAATTGAACTACTAAACTCCTTTAGTAATCAATCTAAACATTGCTTGTGGACAAAACTCCTCTTCCAGGTTAAATCCTATGTGTGTGACCCTGCAGGTCCATTTCACATTGGCAGTGGAAGTCCATAACACTTATGACTTCACAAGCAAAGAGTGGTGCCTAGTCACACACCAGTTCTACCCAAGTGAAAGTAGAAAGTTGGAGAACAACTTTCATCCTACAATCCATGAATGGTGTTACAGTGAATGTATAATTCCTTTGTCACTGATATCCCGAATGAACTTGAGGCAGGGAACAGTCATCCTGTCAACGTTCATTCACTTTCTTGATCTCAGAGTAGATTGAAGGAGATATGTATGACATCAATATCACATATTGATTCACACATGCGTGTGCATGCCTATCTCAATCCTACTCATCAAGTGGCCTTGGATATCAAACTCCCTCAGGAGGGACAAATCCCATATCTATCACTCACCCCTCAAAAGCCCCATGTGTCAAAGCCACCCAATCATCACCTTTATAACAACCCATGTTTCAGGACTGCGTTTGATGATGTCAAAGTGTGCCCAACGACATGTGTTGAGTGCAGTGATTTCAGGTCTAAGAATCACACTCACCACCATCACTGTGAGTACTAACTGTGACTACCATCTCATGGTTCCATGTGTCAAACTCACGGTGGGTCTGTCCGGTACCTTGTTCTCTAACAAGTACCTATGTGTTTGGTTTGATATCTCTATATCATGACTAATGAGATTCTGTCATCAACCAACACCACAATCTAGTCTTGTGTGTCATTGCTGTCTATCTACCTTCCACAATGACATCCGACTAGGGACATAACAAGAATGTACAAACTCTTAGCATCCGTATGATCTCATCGTTCAGGTCATGAACCTGAAGGCATACGTCATTGAGTACTGTCATTCTCTAGACATTCAGTCTGTTCTATCACTATCTCATATGACTGAACCAGAAAGAATGGAAGCTTGCCTTTGATGTTTATCAAATCAATCTTAATGTATCCCACCAATCATCACATGATTGGCTCTCAGGGCATACATACCAACAGAGAGTACCGGGATGACTCTACGACACACTAGACATCTAATCAACTTTATCAAAGATTCATTACTATAGCTCCTCTTTGCTTCCACATGTTTGTTTTTGTCACTTCCGATTACCTAAAAAAATGTGGCGAATCACAAGGGTGAGACCCATGTCCCACCAAGAGATATAACCTCCAACAATGTTTATTGATTACAACATTTTAGGTAATGAGATAGTTTAAGCAGTTTAATCATATACAACAAATAGGCTCAGCAACACTGATGATTAACAAAATGTGCAAGGGAGTAGATAATAACTATCATCATTAGCCAGACTATCATCCTTTATCTTGTTGATAATATAAGCAATTTCGTAGCATATGCATATCTAGAATAATGAGCAAGTCTAGTAACATAGAATAGATAAAAACATGAGCATGTCTAATTGTTTGAACATGATGTATGTGAAAAATTGCAATGAAAACCTCTCAATTGGGTAAATTGCAAAAAGTCCAAAATGTACAGAAAATTGCATAACATGCTCAAACAGTTTCCAAATTGGACCAAATATTAAACTTAAGCTTGTCTTATGATTTCAAAACATATCAAGAGGTTAGATTAGGGTTATAAGTATTCAATTATGGTAATTAAGCTTATTCAACTCATTAAATAAGTTGAGGGGCCTTACATAGACCATCTCACTCATGTGAGACAGCCACATCGGTCACCTAGATGGTCATCTGGTGACCTGAGTCGAGCCAATTTAGTTGGGCCAGTTCATGCCTTTGCCAATTTCAATTCAAAACCAGACATGACACCCAGACGCCCATCTCAACACTTGAGACGATCATTTGGCACTCCAGGTAGCCGTCTCAACACTTGAGATGGGCATTTAGTAGTATTGTCAGCCTATTTGTTGTGTAAAACAAATACCTAAATACTTTAGTACTTAATTCAATTTCCATTTGAGATATGGACACCTCTTCTAGGTCAAGACCTATGTGTATGACCCAATAGGTCCCATATTACATTGGCCCCATAACACTTATGACATCACAAGCAATAAGCAGTTCCTAGTCACACATCAATGCTATCCAAGTAAATGGAATGTTGGAGAACAACTTCAACCTACAATATGTGTATGGTCTTTGTCAAGGGATTAGCAACAGTGCTCTTAGTTGGAACTTTGTAAATCTTCACATTTCCATGTTACACGATCTCTCGTATGAAATGAAACTGTCTTTGTATATTCTTTGAGCATTGATGTGATTTGGGTTCCTTAGCTTGTGCAATAGCTCCATTGTTGTCACAATATAGCTCATTTGTGTCGTTGATTCTTGGAACAAACCCAAGTTCTGTAATGAACTTCTTGATCCTTATAGATTCCTTTGATCATGTAACATACCAAAGTCCACTATATATCTCTTTGTACTCTTTTTCTATAAGATTAGTCCTTCATTTTTGTCCCATATGTCTTTGGAATAGATTTAGTAGAACTATAATGGTTATTGGATAAATATTTCCCATATCTTTTTAATATGGGGTTTGATGCACAAATACCTCAGTAGAGATTTAAATAATGGGCTTGAAGTGCAAATTGTCCACTACGTAATAAAAATAATAAGATATTACGTCCTAGAACATTCTAGTACCTTTTAGAATATGAAAAAGAAAAGAAAATGATTTATAAAGGAGATGCTATATGCAATAATTAAAGATAATATGGGATATAATGGTTGAAAGAAGATAATGAGGAATATATTGCTACAAAAATCATAAATGAAAACCCACAAAGATAATTTGGCAATCAATCTCGTTTTCTTGACCTAAAAGGAACTTAAGGGCCAAGTATCACCTAATTTGGAAGATAAATGCATATATTAATGTCCTTATCAAAAGAAAATAGGAAATAGGCAAATAAAGTGAAATAAAAATAGTTAATGTCCAAAAATTGGAAAACTAACTCAAAATTAGTGATCTAAACATAGAAATAAGCCTTTGGGCAAATTTGCAACTAATTTGGTTAATGTTTGGATAATGAATAAAATAGGAGAGAGAAAGTGTATAACATCTTCTATAAATTAAATAAATAAATAAATAATCTCAACTTGTGAAATTAATGGTATTATCGTGTTCAAGCTACTTAGAGAGACTTATGGGTGAAGTTTCATGAAATTTGAGGCATCTTATCACCTTTAATGAAGGAGGAAAGAGAAAATGACATTTGAATTATTTAACCCATTAAATGTACCCAAAAGGCAAAAATAATTCCATATTTGGATTTTACACATCAAAATCAGTCATGATGTAAATTTTGGAAATCATTTGATCCCTAGAAAGAAGAGAGAGAAATTCATTTAATAATGCGTGTCACTATAGTCAAAATCAAATTGGATAAGGATTTAATGTGTGAGATTTGGCTTTCTTTGCACTCATCACTGACTATGGATCTTGGATCCAATAGTTTTTGGTCATCTTCTACCTTAGTCTGGACAAGGAAACAAAAACATATTTACGCGATTTTTGTTTACCATTATCTCCCTCGTTTCTCGACCAAATCATGAGTTCTTAGGCTTGTTGGATTCCTTGTGAGATTTTGCACAACATTATCTCAAGTTTTTCATGTTTTCATCAATTATCTAGGCTTTCCCAAACTAGGAGCAACTCCTTCTCTCACCCCACGTACACACACCCTAAACCACACCTCCTCCTCTATAAATACTAGCACCCCAAACTTCTCCATCGCCCTCACAACTCAACGCAACCATTTATTTTGATTTCCATCATGTCTTGACCCCGCAACGACATTCTAAGGGTCAGAGCTTGTGGTGCCTCTCCTTCCCTCTTCTCTCCACCTTCATGCAAATCGACAACACCATTAGGTTAGCAATCTTCTTGGCTTTCTTTTGCATATCTAGCTGGATGGACCGGCACACGTCTGGTGGAATGGTGTCGCCCGCACTCGGGACACCTCTACTATGGAGTGGGACTAGTTTCTGAAGCTTTTTAGAGAGAAGTACATCTACCATGCTTTCCCGAGGAAGAAGGAGGCCGAGTTCTATAGCCTCAAGCTGGGAAGCATGAGTGTGGGTGACTATGTTCTGAAAATTTCTACTGTTGGAGCATTACGCCGCCGACCTAGTAGATATAAGAGCAACCATGTTCTTGGAGGGTCTGAACTATCAAGTGGGTCGGATCCTTGTCCCGTAGATTCCACTTACTTTTCAATAGATGGTGGACAAGGCCCTTGCTAATGAGTCATATCCAGGATTCCAAGCTTCCAATGGCTACAACAACAAAAGGAAGAAGCAGAACTAGAATGAGAATTGCGGACGTGATCACTGCAACAGGTGCAATCACCACCATCCTCCTAGAAGATGCCTTATCAACAATGCACATGCTCGTAAAGACAACTGTCCTCCACCGATCTGCCATGAGTGTTGCCAAGTTGGTCACATCTGACCCAACTGCCCTCATTTCCAGCAAGGACAGAACAATGACCAACAATCGCAGCAGCCACAGAAGAACCCACCTCCACAGAACAACAACCACAACAACCAAAACCCGAGGCATCTGCTAGTGGAGAGGAAGAATGGAAGAGTGTTTGCTCTCAATGTTGAGGAAGAAGGTGAAGACAATGAAGTGATTGAAGGTACCTTCCACATTAATAAGAATCCTTTAAAGGCACTGTTTGATTTTGGCTCATCCAATACCTTCATATCTTGTCAGTTTGCCTCTGTGTTAGAAATAGAATTTGAATATATAGATCATGTGTTATATGTAAAAATCCCTAGTGGTAAGATCTACTCTTTATACCTCCAAACTCCGACCATGGACCTCTATATATCTGGTGTGATGTTTCCCAAAGATTTTGTCCTACTTGATATGACCACCTTTGACATCATCTTGGGAATGGATTGGTTGAAGAGGTACAAAGCAGTTTTGTACTGTGATAAATCCAAGGTTAGATTGATTCTTCCTATTGAGGGATGAATGTGTGTCAAGGGTAAGAAGCGAGAGGAGCAACAATTTGTCATCTCTTCCATTAAAGCTGAAAAGCTTTCCTCTCGTGGGTGTAGAACTTTCCTAGCCTCTATAGTTCTCGATGCTACAAATCCTTCTCTAAACCACATTTATGTGGTGAAGGACTTCCCAAACATCTTTCCCAAGGAGTTACCTAGGTTGACACACTGATATCAAAGCTGCCCTAAACTTGTACCCAAAACTTCAATGATATTGAAGCTGCCCTACTGCTTGGCCCCTGTCGAGTTGGTTGAGTTGAAGAAGTAGCTTGAAGAGCTTCTCGACATGGACTTCATCTACCCCAATGTTTCACCATGGGGAGCCCCTATCCTATTCGTGGAGAAGAAGGATGGATCAATGTAGATGTGTATGGACTACCGCATGCTTAACCAAGTGAAGGTGAAGAACCATTATCCTTTGCCTCACATCGACGACATATTCGATCAACTAAAGTCAGCCACCATATTTTCCAAGATGGATCTACGAAGTGGTTACTACTAGATGTGCATGAAGGATGATGATGTCCCAAAGATAGCATTCAGAACTCACTATCGGCCTTGGTCATGCCTTTTGGTTTGACAAATGCCCCTGCTACATTCATGGACCTAATGAACCAAGTATTCTGCCCATACCTTGACAAGTTTGTAGTGGTGTTTATCGATGACATTTTGGTTTATTCTGAGATGTTAGAACAACATAGTGAGCATCTACAGATTTTACTCAACACGCTGTGAGAAAATCAACTCTATGCAAAGTTCTCAAAGTTTGAATTCTGGATAAAGGAAGTTATGTTTCTGGGTCACGTGATTTCTTCCAGTCATATAGTTGTTAATCATGCGAAGGTGGATGATGTGACAAAGTGGAATGCTTTGAAGAACCTGTCTGAAATCCATAGTTTCCTTGAATTAGTCAGTTACTATCGAAAGTTTATCAAAAGCCTCTTTGAATTGGCCTTGGCTTTAACCAAGTTGACATGAAAGGAGGTCAAGTTCTCATGGGCACTTGTGTGAGAGAACAATTTTCACAAGTTGAAGCAGTGTTTGACTTCTGCTCCCATGCTTTCTTTTCCTATTGAAGGCATACCCTATGTCATCTACACCGATGCATCCATACAAGGCTTAGGGTGTTCCTTGATACAAGATAGAAAGGTGATCACCTATGCTTATTGCCAATTGAAACCTAATGAAGCTAATTGGCCTACACATGATTTGGAGCTTGCTGACATAGTTCACGCTTTGAAGATCTGGCGACACTACCTTTATGGCAAAAAGTTTGAAGTCTTTTCTTATCATAAGAGTCTGAAATATTTGTTGACTCAGAGGGATTTGAATTTGTGACAATGTAGGTGGATGGAATACCTCAAAGATTATGACTTCACCATCACCTATCATCATGGTAAAGCGAACGTCGTGGCTGATAATTTAAGTCACAAGAAGGATGTAGTTTGTGTTGCTCTGAGATGTTTAGTGTGGGAAAACCTTGAACATGTTACTAGATGGAGACCTCAACCTGTCGATTCATTGGATGAAGACAAATTGTGTGCTCATATGGCCCGCTTGACTATTACATCAACCTGGATCTCAGAAGTCATTGTTGCACAATTGGAGAGTTCTGAGCTAGAAAAGATGATGGCCTTGAATGAGAAACTGTTATATACTTGGCCTCTGTTGTAGTATCGACAACTCTCTCTTGTTTAGAACTCTTCCAACTTACATCTCTATTGTTTAGGCAAAACATGATTCCTGATTACAGTTTGTAATCATCTTGATCAGTATGGAAGCTTGCATTGGTGTAATCCTTTACCATCAACTCTTCCTCTATTCTGTAGAATAAGAACTGGTCCTTAGTCCTTCTCAAGTACTTTAGGATGTTCTTCACTGCTATCCAGTGAGCATCACATGGATCTATTTGATATCTACTCGTCATGCTCAAGGCATATGATATGTTTGGACGGGTGCACAATATTGCGTACATGATTTATCCAATTATTGATGCATATGGAATCTCACTCATGAGTTCCCTTTCTTTACAAGAACTGGGACATTGGCTCTTAGAGATGGTCACTTCATGCAACGTTGGCACATTTCCTCTTTTTGAGTTCTCCATGCTGAACTGCTTCAACACTTTATCAATGCATGAGCTCTGACTTAGTCCAAGAAGCCTTTTGGATCTATCTCTATAGATGTTTATCCCCCAAGATGTAGGAATATTCTCTCAAGTCTATCATAGAGAATGTTTCCAAGCTATGTCTTTACCTTTTATAAAGTAGGGATGTCATTCCCCATCAATAGTATGTCATCTATGTACAATATGAGGAATGTCACTATGATCCCACTAACCTTCTTGTACACACAAGGTTCATCTTTATTTTGAACAAAGCCAAACCATTTGACTGTCTAATCAAAATGAAGATTCCAGCTCTGAGATGTTTGCTTCAAACCACAGATTTACTTTTATAGCTTACAAACTCTATAGGTAAACTTTGGATCTATAAACCCCTCAGGTTGTGTCTGTTGGTATGTATGCCCATAGAGCCAGTCATGTGATGATTCTAATGGCATACTTTGTAAATGATTTGAATAATAATAATAAAGGCAATTTCCATCTATATGTTTTAACTATTTTGAGATAATAGTATTACATGATAGATGTCTAGAGAATGAAAAAACTCAATGACGTATGTCTTCAAGTACATGACTTGAACAATGAGATCATACAGATGTTGAGAGTGTGTACATTCTTACTATTGTCCCTAGTCAGTTGTTATTGTGGAAATAACCACAGACATCAATCATACAGAAGACTAGAGTGTGTGTTGGTTGATGACAAAATCTCATTAGTCATGACATATGATATCAAACCAAGCACATAGATACATGTTAGAGAATAGTGTATCAGATAGACCCACCATAAGGGTGATGCATGGAAACCACACTTGGTTAGTCAAGATCACCTCTTATAGTATTGGTGGTGATTGTGGTTCTTAGACCTGAAATCACTACACTCATCACATGTGGTTGGGTACACTTTGACATCATCAAAAATAGTCCTCAAACATGGGTTGCTATAACGGTGATGATTGGGTGACTTTGACATATGGGGATTTGACTATGAGTGATAGATATGGAATTTGTCCCTCCTAAGGGAGTGTGATATCATGGCCACTTGAGGAGTGAGACTGAGAAATGCATGGCCATGCACATTGAGTCAATGTATGACATTGAGCTTACATATATCTTAGACATTCTACTCTGAGTTAAGAAACCTGGATTGAACATTTGTGGAGGATGACAAGTACATGCCTCAAGTTCAATCTGGATATCAATAACTAAGGGACTATACATTCATTGTAACACCAATAATAGATTGTAGGTTGAAAGTTGTTCTCCATATTTCCTCTTCACTTGGGTAGCATTCATGTGCGACTAGATGCCACTCTTTGCTTGTGATTTCATAAGTTAGTTATGGACATTCACTGCCAACGTAAAATGGAACCTATAGGGTCACACACATATGATTAACCTAGAAGAGAAGTTTATCCATGAATGATGTTTAGATTGATTATTAAAGTGTTTAGGTACTCAATTAAACATTCAATCAATAAACTCGACTCTGAATCATCAAGTTCAAGTGTTGAACCAATTGATTAGAGTGTCAGGTTGATTTAGAACTACATTGATTGAGTTCTACACAAACTGGACCACCAACTGACAGGTTCACTAGTTGAACCGATCGTCTCATGGTCATGAGACGACCGGTTCACACTAGTGACCTGATCGGTTCACATGGACCAACCAAGAAGGTGTTGAGTTTCCTAGTTTGTGAGAAAAGAATTTTGTTTCACTTGTTCAATTTGATTGGGACAAGAATTAATATTTGTATTAATTAGAAACAAATAATGAAAGTCAATTATGGGAAAGTCTGGGAAGTGAAACAACATGTTCACTAAGTGAACCAACCAGTTAACACTCCCAACCGACCAGTTCAAAAGTGAACCGATCGGCTCACCTACCCAAACGACCAGTTAAGTTTTGAAACGACCAGTTCGTCTGACGTAGTGCAATCAGTTCATTGAAATTCCAGACACTTCTACTCCCACATAGACTAGGAACCCTAACCCTGCCCTCTACTATAAATAGAGTGGTATAGGGGGATTCTCAAAACAGACAACTCAAAACATCAATTGCTTTGTAAAGTTGTTGTCCTCTCTAGTTGTGGTAATTGAGAGAGACCAAACAAGTTCTACCCATCCAGGGAGGAACAGTGAGGGAAAGACAACTATAGAAAAGCAACTAATTGTGGGAGAGTGTGTAGGTGACTAGTATGCTGACAGAAGGGGACAACTCCTTCTAGTATCCTTTAGGATAGGACGACTAGATTTCTTGGTGGTTCGTGTGAACTATCTATAGAGGCGGGAGATTTCTGCCACTCAAGAGGATGATTTTCAACCATAGTTTGGGTCTACACTAGGAGCTGCACATATGTCATTGAAGACTAGGTGGTTGAATACCACACTATCTGTGAGGTATTGTCAGTGATCAAGCCTCAGGACTAGGTATATCTCGCTAAACTATCTTTCCTATTACATAGTTGTTGATGCAATCTTCTGGTTATGGGTTTGTGGTAAGATAAAAATTTTGTTTCTGTTGCCTGTTCTATCGCACAAAACTCAACAGTGTCATGTACACATTCTCCATAAGATTCCCATTAAGGAATGTGGTTTTAAAATCCATTTTCCAAATCTCATAGTCATTATAAGATGCAAGAGCAAGCATGATCCTGATGGACTTAACCGTGGCCACTGGAGAAAAGGTTTCGTCATAGTCCTTGTCTGAAACCCTTTGCAGCCAATATGCCCTTATAGGTTTATACCTTACTATCCATGTCGGTCTTCTTCTTGAAGACCCACTTGCACCCTATGGGTTTTACCACCAAATTCCATACTTTGTTGGTATACATGGATTCCATCTCGGATTTCATGGCCTTAAGGCATTTCTCAGATTTTGGTCCCTCAATATCATCTTAATATGTAATTGGCTCATCATCTATGAAAAATTCACTGCCTTCCTGAGTCACAAGATATCCATATCTCTCAGGTTCAAGGTATGTCCTATTAGATCTACGAGGTTCCTCTATAACTTGAGGAATTTGAGATTCCACAACACCTTGTGAATCTTTTGGTTCCTCTAATACATCTAATGGTTTGATGTTTTGTTGTTGGTCTTGAACCTCTTCAAGTTCCAATTTCCTCCCACTAATTCCCTTGGAAATGAATTGTGTTTCAAGGAATACATCATCTCTGGAAACAAACACTTTGTTGTCAGATAGAAAATAAAAGTAATATCCTCTAGTTTCTTTAGGATATCCAACAAAATAACATTTATCGTATTTAGGACCAAGCTTATCATAAAACATTATTTTGACATATGCTTCACATCCCCAAATCTTCATAAAAGACACATTGGGATGTTTCCCATGCCATATCCCATATGGTGTCTTTTGAACCGATTTAGATTGTACTCAGTTTAATGTATACGCGGTGGTTTCTAGAGCATACCCCCAGAAGGTAGTTGGAAGCTCGACGAAAATCATCACTGATCACACCATATCCAATAATGTGTGATTCCTTCTTTCTAACACACCATTATGCTAAGGTGTTCCAAGTGACGTCCACTGCAAAACAATCCCATGGGCTCGAAGAAGGTCCTCAAACTCTTGGTTCCAGTATTCTCCACCTCGATCAGAATGAAGTGTCTTAATACTTTTACCAAGTTGGTTAAGTACTTCATTCATAAACTCCTTGAACTTTTCAAGAGCTTCTAACTTATCTTTTATCAGGTAAACATAGCTATACCTACTGAAATCATCAGTAAAGGTAATGAAATATTGAAACCCACCTTTGGAAGTTGTTCTAAAAGGACCACACACATCAATAAGTATGAGTCCTAATCTATCACTAGCCCTCTCATTGTTACCAGTGAAAGGGGTCTTACCCATCTTGCCCAACAAATAAGATTCACAAGTCTCTAATGATTTGAAATCAAAAGAGTCCAGATAACGATCTTTATGGAGTCTAGATATGTGATTCTCATTTATTTTCCCTAGGAAACAATGCCAAAGGTATGTTCTATTTGAGTCATTGAGTTTTTGCCTTTTGGTATTCATGTTATATATGCATGTCTCTAGATCTATCAAATATAGACCATAATATATTGGCTTACTGCCATAAAAATCTCATCTCTACCAACGGAACATCTTCCATTCTTTATAAGAAATTTGAATCCTTTCTTGTCCAAACAAGATATAGATATGATGTTCCTATAAATGGTATGTAGGTAATAGTAGTTCTCTAACTCTATTACAAGCCCAGTTGGTAGAGTTAACTCATAGGTTCCACACTAGTACAGAACCGACCTTTAGTGTCAGTTATTTAAGGCCTTTGGCGTCAGTTTCACCAACGAGCCTTGTCGGCTCTCATTCTAGTTCCCATTCACGATTTCCTTACCTATAGCAGTAGGGGAAGCAGTCTGGCGGCATTGAGCACACGAGAAGGTGGCGGAGGAGTTGAGCACACAAGAAGGTGGTGGCGGTAGACGGTGACAAAGGAACGGCAGGTCGAACAAGCTCCTTGCGACGGCGGTAGACGGCGGCGACTGAGCAGATGATGACAGGAGGTCGCGACGGCAGATGAGTAGAATAGACAAAGATGTAGTGGCACTGGTGAAATTGCAATGAAATAGAGAACGGGGAAGAGTCTATTTCGTGGGTGTTATTAATTTTACCATCATCATTGGTTGTTTTAGAAACTGACACCTAAGTTCAATAGTCTTCGGTTGCCATAAAAAACCGACGCCAAAGGGGGGTAAAAATTTTCACGGGGACAGTGCACGAACACACATCAGCGTCGGTTATTGTAAGAAAACCGATGACAAAAATGGGACCAATTTCTATCTCGCAAAAATATTTAGTCGTCCGTTATTTGGTAAACAACCCATGTCATATGTGATTTTTTGGAGGTAATTTTTTTGCACTGGAAAAATTGGATTTGGCATGCAATTTTAGGCGTCAGTTTCTTATTGAGCAACCGACTCTAAATAAAACATGATACCCCTATCTGGCTGGTCTTCAAATATAGATGTTGGTTTGTGTTTTCAGCCGACGTTGTAGGGTTTAGGCGTCAGTCTTTTGGATACAAATGAAGCCTTTAAATGTGACGTTATAAGCTATTTCTGTAGTAGTGCCAACTGCATTGGCCACAACTCTTGTGTCATTAGAAACACATAGTTCAACCTCACCATTCTCTAAATGTCTACTTCTTTTAAGATCCTTCACATTTGAGTAAATGTGTGATCCACATCCGGTATAAAAGTACCCATGATGAAGAAGTAGTGAAGTTAATATCAATAATGTATACCCCAAAAGTAGAGATCTCTATCCCTTGCTTCATCTTCTTGGGTTCCCATTTCCTTCTCCTTACTTTGAATGTAGAAGATTTGGACTTTAGCTTAGCCACAAAATGATATTTGTCTTTGCCTTTGTCCTTGGACTCAACTCCATTGATCACCATCACAGATTTTCCCATCTTCATTTGTTATTTGCCATTTATCAAGATGTCAATCAACTCTAACAACGGTCCAGCCATATTTCTCAAGTGATAACATTTAATGAACCGGCTATCTGATTTAGGCAATGATTGAAAAATCATATCCGTGGCCAACTCTTGACCCAAAGGAAATCCCAATGTCTCAAGATTCTCAACATTCAACATGTACATTATTACAACACGATTTACAATTACATATTGAAAGATGATTTACAAGTCTATGAACATGTGTGCTAATCAGGATCTACACAATAGGTACCACCTGAACAACTGCTCACTCCCATCTCTTTTTCCTCCCATGCTATCTCTGAACCTAAAACATACGTGAAATAGCGAATCAACACACAAGGTGTTGTGCACGTGGGTAGAAAGATACATACTAATATGTTTGCATAATTGAAATAACTTAAGAAAGAAAGATTAAAAGAAAAAATTATTTAAAGCGATAATCGGGTAAACATTCCTTTTATTGCATTCACTTTGATGCGGTTGTACTACACATACTTGCACTTGACTTACATCTAGTTTGGGCAATATAGTATCATCATACATCTAACATGGGCCAAGGAATCATACATCCATGTTAGGCAACATACATCCACATCAGGCTATGTGCTCTAGTAGCTACAACCCATCATACTCATTTATATCCTATTAGATTTGGTGAAGTGTAACTCATACTAGTTCAACCAAGCAATCATATCCAAATACGAGCATTCAAGATATCACATATCATAGGCAACCAGAAAACTAGTCTTATACTTAATAAAAACCCATGTACCTGAGTTCAGATATTTCTAATCATTCTTGCTCATCTAGATATCTGTTCATCACCTGATTAATAACAAATATTCATCATTAATACAAGGTTCACCATTATTAATGGTATTTAGGTCCAGATTAGGGTTTTAGTCAAACCTAGGTTCAAAAGGACATTAACTAGTTTCTAATACTTTTATATTGATCTAAAAGTCATTATTAAGGTCTGGTACGATTTTCATATTTTTCTGATAACTGGTCTATTTTCTAGAATCAATATGAGGTTAAAACATGTAATTATGAAATAATGACAAAAGGCCTAAATTTGCTCAGTAATATAAAGGTAGGAGTCTACATTTAGTTCCTAGATGACATCAAGGTTCAAAAATATTTTTCTCATATTTAATCTCAGCCATTTTCCAATTATACTATCTAAATGAAATATTCTCATCAAAATTAAATATCATCATTACATGTTCGTCAAAGGTCTGATCTAATTTGGTCCAGTAATGTAGAGGACATTATTCTAAGTCTAGGAGTATTTTGTGGGAATTATTTGGACAAGGGAGCTATTTTTAATAACATTTCTAAGGTCTGATCAAAAACTGGGAAATTAGGAGGGATTTACCTTTCAGGATTATCAATGGTCATTGGATCTCGCCTCTGGCTGCCCGGATTTGTACCACATTACCCTCACCTTCTTTAGTTTCCTTCTACCTTTGGGTCTTGAGCCGCCTGCTCAGACTGGATGAACCGGATGGCTGATTTTCCTGGCCATCTGACTCCCCCTTTCTCTCCCGCCAAGCGTTCTCAATCGCACACAGGAGTCTGAATCTCCGTCCTCCAGAAAGAGGTGTCGCCTGCATTACTCTCTGTTGAGACTCCACCAACGTACTTCCTCCATTTCTGTCCTACGTTGGCACCAGCAGCCTCAAGTGGCTTCTCTACATAGCTTTGGGCCTGTGGTGCTCCTCGGCGGGCATAATGACCACCCAAGGGTTGCCGCTTCCAAGGCCAGTCCCGATCTGGTGCATGAAGGGGCTCCGCCTGGTTGGTCTGCAGTAGAATCGAGGATGAAGACCCAAGGTTGATTGTATCCCAACCTCTCCCCGGTCCTCTGTCTATACGCGACGCACACGAGGAGACCTTTGCTGGGATCTCTTTTCTAGTGAGCAACCCGATCACCCTCCACGCCGGATCTCCTACAAGTACTACTGCCATAAGGTCTTTTGCCCACTGCCGCAAGATTCTGATGCCAAGCGTGCCTAGGTCAGCTTCAAAACTTAGATTCCAGATGGCTCTACCTCTCCTACCACCTCCGTGGGCGAGGAAAGGGTAAAGAAGGTTTCTTGCGCCCAAGATCGCTCCTCAGGATGTCTGGAAAACTGATAGACCACCACGAACATACCTACTTCTCAGATCTCTTCGACATCATCTCTACCTGAGCCAACCAACTCCGACTAGTTCAGGGCTTACTGGTTGGGCACCATCATAGTGAAGGAGAGAAAGAGGAAAGATGGTCCCTAAAGCCCTTGAAAATAATTTGATAGGTAGATGAAGCTCAAGCAAGATCTCTAGGAACACAGCACACTAACTCCAAGGGACGGGGAAACTCCAAGCTTTGACCGATCCCATCTTCTTAGTCAAACAACACTGACCTCATACTCCAGCAAGATGATCATGGCAATCAACAGATGCCTTACAGATGAACTCGTCTGACCAAGATTTTATCTTTTTATCTAATACTCCTGTATTCTCTTCTATACCTTCGATCCCTTCTTCCTCATCTAATGTTCTATTGTTGTGTATGCCAGTGGGTGGAGAGGTGAGTGTAGAATGGGAGGTTGATCGTTCTTTGTATATCACCTCAAGTCCATTGTGATTGGTAGTTTTGATCCGAAGAGTGCGGTAGACTCTGCTCACCCAGCTAGCCTTGGAGATTCCTCACATGAGACTAATTCCTCAAGAGTCCCGTTTGAAACCACCTGCTCCTTGCATTTCAGAGCTGGGGGACAAAGGAGCCAAACCTCGACGCATAAAAGATCTAATGGACTATAGTCCTCATTCCCAATAATAATATCATCTACAATCTTATAAATTGAATAACATTTTACTAGAATGTCCTTGGAACTGGAACTTGAAACATATTTTCACCATGACCAAGTGAAGCTTTCTTCCAAATTGAAGGCACAATTTCTACTATTCATGCTTTGTTATATCACTAGTGGATGTTTACCCACATATAAAACTAATTAGGTATGATAATCATTAATTCAATATTTCGTTACACCTTTTGGGTGAAGAGAGTCACTAATTGAACAACTAATTCCTCAGTTTGGTATCATTCATCCATGGCAGACTCGTGGTCTTAAGATACTATGTTTGGTATGAAAATCCAAAAATCTAGGTTATCACATGTACATTAATATCTCAATCCTTCATTATATGTTTATGCCGGGATGATGTATCACTAATCTCCCGATGATGTTGTTAATGCTGCATCGATGAGAGATAAACAAGAAATACCTCAATGGCAAAGAGAGTACAACACGCCACTGTAACTCTAATAGTGAAGTTGCCAGAATACCCTGGAAAGCTATTATGGCAGAGACACAAGATGTCATGCATGATGATCCTCACACTGACTGAGGAAGATGAGGTCACAGGAATCTGGCTCTTCTGATGACCTATGTATGGTACCGATTGCAATTTCGTAATGGTTGGTTGGAGTATGAGAGGTGTAACTCATCTCCTCAGGGCATAAATATGTTTGAAAAACATAATCAGTCGTGTAGCATAACTGCTTAGGTTGAACTACGAGAAACAATGATTGATTATACGTTGTTTATAATGTCTTAGTTGGACAAATAATTTACATGTCCTTCATATTCCTTAGTGATATATGTCTTTTCATTCAATCAAGTTATAATTGAAATGATTGCTTATATAATTTTGTTCTACTTAGCTTACATAATGATCTACCTACTGTTGAATAATTTTAACTCTACTGCTCAAATGTTATACCTTTATTGCAATAACAATGCTTCTGGCGGAGAGTTATAACTCTCACTGGGACAATTATTCAATTGTCTCACCCCCGTGGGATTCGACTTTTTAGGTAGACGCTGAGGACGAAGGAACCCATCAGTGGGTGATCAAAAACAACAGCAGCAGCAACATCAGGGACAACAGTGATCCTCAGGTGGAAACATTGTTTGTCAAGTCTTGTAGATAGTATGTCCTATGTGTCGTCTCTATACTCTCAGGTCCTAGGAGTCAGTAAATGTTTTATATAGATATGAGATTTTGGCGTGATGCCTCGAGATTTTGTATCTTGCCTTCAACAGTTAACAGGGTAGTTGATGTTGTGACTCTCGAGATGTGAAGATTACAGAGATGTAATGATGAATCAGTTTGTAAATAACTCATCTTGTTTCTTTATAAAGGAGTTTCACAGTTTGTAGATCCTTTTTACAAAAAGTTTTAAAATTTTGTGATTTTCAGTAATTCCACTGCTAACAAAATGAGTCTGCATTAGTTTAAATTCATTGATTTTGTTTTTCGAGATGCATCGTCACAATTTAGTGTATCATAGCTCTAGGTTCACTGAGTCTATAGAGACATAGGAATTAGGATGTTGAATCCGTTCTAATGCCTTCCAGTATATCTGGTAGTGTCTTCTGCTCATCAAGAGGAGAAGATAAGACTAAGGATGTATGGACCACGAGGAACACATTGCAGAAAGTAGTGTTGTTGCACCGAGAGAAGGTGCAAGAGATCCAGAAATAGAACAATTTGTTCCTGAACTACCCCAGTTCAATCCAGCTAACATGGGGAACCCAACCGTCCAAGCCATGTTTGGGCAGTTCATGACTGCCATGACACACATGACTGATAGAATGCCTATACCTACACCTAGGGAACCTACCCATCCTAAAGGACACGGAGTCGGCAAGACATTTGAACGACTTTACCGAGTTGGATCCACAGAGTATGCGGGAACAGATGACCCTGTAGATGTTGACTTGTGGTTAACTGAACTAGAGAAGGCCTTTAGAATCATGAACATCCCAGAAGCTGAGAAGGTTAGACATGCTTTATATCTTCTCAAGGGGAGTGTTGGTCACTGGTGGACGATGGAAGAATAGAAGAGGCCCGGTGTCGAGATTGCATGGGAAGTTTTTCAATGGGAATTTATCAATAGATATTTCCCTAAGACATTCTTGTATGAGAAAATCTCTCAGTTCGAGAGGTTAAGGTAAGGACCTATGAACATTAGTGAATACGAGGCTAAGTTCATGGAGCTTTTGTTGTTCTGTCTGCATATGGCAGCTACAGATGAAGAAAGGATTAGGTGTTTTGAGAAAGGATTAAATGCTGAGTTGACCACCCGTGTGTCTGCTCTAGAGAATAGGGAAAGGTTTTCTACCTTTGTGGAGTCGGTCAGAAGGATAGAAAGGTCTGTAATAGAGAAAAGACAGACCCAGAATAAGAGGATGTATCCCCAGTTCCAAGGATCCTCATCTAAAGATTTCAAGAAACCTAGGTTTTCTATGCCTACACCACCACCTAGATTCAGTTCCCAGACGCAGTAGACGTCGAATAGGGGTAGAGGACGAAGCCTACCACTATAAGGAGCTCGGAGCCCAGCATCTATGTCAGTTACATGACCACCCAGACCACAACAACTGAACAGAAGTTGTTATATATGTGGAAAGATGGGACATTTGATGAAAGATTGTAGAGCTAGCGAAGTGAGTGTAACTCAACCCCAGAGGCAAAGTCATTAAGGATCTCAAAGGAGACAGATTCCAGGAGGAGCTATAGGACGTGGATAAGCATCCCAAGCTGGATCATCGGCACCTAGTCAACAAGCCCTGGATCAACCACAGGCAACAGTAAGATTCTATGCGATGAATCCACCGGATGTAGTGATCAACCCTCAAGTTGTGGCAGGTCATATGGAGTTGTTATATTATAATATGTCTATATCTTGCGTTGTATCTATTTTAATTGATCCAGGTGCTACGCACACCTTTATCACTCGAAGAGTGATTCGTAACTGCAATATGACGGTCAGTCATAGAACAAATAGGTTGTTGCTAGAAACCCCGTTGATGGGATCTGTCGTGTTGCAGGAGGTATGTTCTCCCTACATTCTCTTCTTTTCCGAGCATCGCATTCAAGTGGATCTTATACCACTCGAGATGCATGGATTTGATATAATTCTTGGGATGGATACCTTAGAAAGGTATAAGGTTGTTTGGGATTGTGAATCCAAGCAAGTTTTGTTCGCTGATGATAATGAAACATGGATCTTTCAAGGAGAAAGAAAGATTCTACCCACCTGTCTTGTGTCAGCTATGGTTGCTGAGAAGCTGATGAGGCAAGGTTGTTATGCATTCTTAGCCCATGTGGTAGATACTACCATGGATAGTCCTAACCCTGTTGAAGTTCATGTAGTCAGGGAATTTGAAGATGTATTTCCTAAAGAACTTCCAGGTGTGCCACCGCCTCGGGAAATTGATTTTGAGATCAATTTAATCCCAGATACGCAACCTATAGCACAAACACCATATAGGATGGCGCCTACTGAGATGGAAGAACTCAAGAAATAGTTGAAATTGTTGCTCGAGAAGGGTTTCATCTAACCAAGTACTTCACCTTGGGGTGCTCCGGTCCTCTTTTTAAAAAGAAAGATGGGTTGATGCAGTTGTGCATTGATTACAGATAATTAAATAAAGTAACAATAAAGAATAAGTATCCTTTGCCTAGGATTGATGATCTCTTTGACCAATTGCGTGGTGCAACAGTCTTCTCAAAGATAGATTTGAGGTCGGGATATCATCAGTTGTGTATTAAGAAAGGTGACATACCTAAGTCTGCCGTTAGGACAAGGTATGGTCACTATGAGTTCACAGTTATGTCATTTGGACTAACAAATGCACCAGCTGCATTTATGGAACTCATGAATAGAATATTCTGACCTTTTCTTGATCAGTGTGTTGTTGTCTTTATAGATGACATCCTGATATATAGTAGAGATGCTCAGCTGCATGAACATCATCTTCGTCAGACTCTAACTTTGCTAAGAGAGCATAAGTTATATGCTAAGTTTAGCAAGTGTGAGTTCTGGTTACCAGAAGTTTCTTTTCTAGGACACGTAATATCTGCTTCAGGTATACGTGTTGACCCTAAAAAAGTAGAATATGTTCTACAATGGGAATAGTTGAAGACACCGACAGAGATCCGTAGTTTCTTAGGGTTGGCGGGCTATTATCGGAGGTTCATTAAGAACTTCAGTTCTATAGCTTTACCCTTGACTAAGTTGACCAGGAAGGATGTTCCTTTTACCTGGAGTGATAAGTGTCAACAATCTTTTCAGTTGTTGAAGGAGAGGTTGACAAGTGCACATGTGCTTGTGTTACCTGAACAAGGAAAAGGATATATAGTTTTCTGTGATGCCTCTAAGAATGGACTAGGATGTGTGTTGATGCAGGATAAACAAGTGATTTCTTTTGCTTCTCGACAACTTACGAAACACGAGGAGAATTATCTGACACATGATCTAGAACTAGCTGTTGTAGTTCATGCCTTGAAAATCTGGAGACATTATCTTTATGGAGAGACATTCCAGATTTTCACAAACCATAAGAACCTTAAGTATATCTTTTCTCAACACGAGCTTAACACGAGGCAACGCCGCTGGATGGAGTTAATTAAGGACTACGATTGTACGATTGATTATCATCCAGGGAAGGCTAATGTGGTTGCTGATGCTTTGAGAAGGAAATCAGCAACACCAGCCTTAGATAGAGCACAATTGAATTCCTTAGTGTGCTCAAGGAGAGATATGCTTATCTCCTTAAGGCAAGACAATGTATAGTTAAGAGTATCATTGTTATCAGGGTTGTTAGCTGAGATGCATATAAAACCTACTATGAGACAGCAGATCAAGGAGGCACAGCAAGTTGATGCTGCTGTTCAACTGATTAGATCGGAGTATGGTAGTGAGAAACGAGAAGGCTTCCATGATTTAGATGATCAAGTAGCATGTTATCATGGTAGGATGATAGTACCAGCTGTGGATAACTTGAGGAAGAGAGTCCTAGAAGAAGCTCATTCTTCGAGGTATGTTATGCATCCAGGAAGCACCAAGATGTATCGAAACTTGAAAGATATGTATTGGTGGCCTAGTTTGAAGAAGGATGTTTCCGAGTTTGTTATGCGGTGTCCTGTGTGTCAGCAAGTTAAAGCTGAACACCAAAAGCCTATAGGAACAATGCAACCTTTACCCATACCATAGTGGAAGTGGGACCATGTAACCATGGACTTTGTGGTTGGTCTTCCTATAACAACCAAAGGTCATGATTCCATCTGGGTAATAGTTGATAGGTTGACAAAGACAACACATTTCTTACCTATCAAGACGACCTATTCTGCTGAAAAGCTGGCAGAGTTGTATGTAGATGAGATAGTACGACTACATGGAGTCCCAGTTACCATTGTTTCTGATAGAGGTCCCCAGTTTACAAGTCATTTTTGGGAATGACTTCATAAAGCTTTAGGCACACAGTTAAGGTTTAGTACGGCCTTTCATCCTCAGACTGATGGACAGTCAGAAAGAACTATATAGACCTTGGAGGACTTGCTTAGAGCATGTGTTCATCAGTTTACGGGGAGTTGGGATCTGCACCTAAGCTTGATAGAGTTTGCCTACAACAATAGCTATCAACATAGCATTGACATGGCACCTTATGAAGCTTTGTATGGCAGACGTTGTAGATCACCCTTATGTTGATATGAAACCGGTGAATATCAAATTGTAGGCCCTGATCTTGTGCAGCAGACCACCGAGAAGATTAAAGTAATACAACAACAGATAAAGACTACACAGGATAGGCAGAAGTCTTATGATGATAAGCGTCGTAGACCTCTAGAATTTCAGGTTGGAGACAGAGTGTACCTCAAAGTCTCACCTTGGAAAGGAGTTTTGAGATTTGGAAGGAAAGGAAAGTTAGCTCCTAGGTTTATGGGGCCTTATCCAATCATTGAACGGATTGGAAGAGTAGCTTATAAGCTAGAGTTACCACCAGAGTTACAAAAGTTACACCATGTGTTCCACATTTCCATGCTTAGGAAATGTCATCCTGATACAGAATCAGTTCTACAACCTATGGAAGTAGAGTTGAATGATGATGTATCTTATGAGGAAGGACCTGTGTCAATCCTTGACAAGAGAATTAAACAACTAAAAAAGAAAGATATAAGTCTTGTGAAAATCCTCTAGAATCACCATGATGTTGAGGAAGCCACGTGGGAACTAGAGGAAGAAATGAGAAGGAAATACCCTGCTCTAATCTCTTGATATGTTTTGTTGATTTCGGGGACGAAATCTTTGTAAGGGGTGGATAATTTGTAACATCCCTGACCTGGGTTATGAACTAACCCTAGGTGTTCTACTTAAATATGTGATTAGATGCTTTTTGTTATCTTGTGTAATGTAATTAAATATTTTGAGGAACTTATATTTCTATTTCTGTCCTTTTTGAACAATGTTGCAACTTTGTTTTGTTAATTTTGGACCAAAGTGCAAATGACCCAAGTAGAGGGGTTAACTTGCAAATTGCACATGTTAAGATTTTCCTCTGATAATGAGATATCATAAGAATGAATATGATGTAGTGGTATGGATTCTCCAAGCTTGAGCACCAAGATGTAGCTTGCAGAGCGATCCTTGTACTTTAAAACCTAGTTTTGGTGTAAAGTACAATTTACCCAAAACTTAGGGTGCAACATGTAAAATATACCCTCTAGAGTATCTATCATGTTTTTGACATCAAGTAGAGCAAATAAAATGAGAGGGACACCTCATTTGAATGATCAAGTAAGAAAGATAACCTTAATATTTAAATAATCAAGTTTTAAGCAAAATGACCCTTTTATATATGCAACTTAGTAAGGTGTTTGGTTTCTTTACCTTTTAACCTTGGGAAAAGAAGAATATTTGTATAAGGAAAGAAGGAGGAAACGTGTCCAAGAAGTGGAGAAGGACTTGGGGGATATGTTTGAGAAATATAAGAGATAAACTTCTTTTCCTTGAAAATATCCAAAAATATATATAGCAACTTTAACAACAAAGCAAGGGAACGTTTCCCTTAGTTTCTTTTCTCATCTTCTTGCTTTGGCTGACTAAGGAGGAGCTCAGGAGAAGAGAAAGGATGACCAAGTTGGTTTCGTATGTTTGGACCACCATCTATCCCGAATTCATGGTGAAAACTCTAATACAAGGTTGGTTTAGTAGTTTTCCTTACACAATTCTTCTTTCTAGCCATCTTCTCCATCCAAATCTTGAAGAACGGACCTTGGACAACCTTTGGATATTCATCCACCATTAAATATACGAAGCTTGGATATCTAGATCAGATCTTAAGGTGGGTTTTATAATTCTAACCCTTAAGCTTTGTTAATGCATCCTCTTCTCCTAGTATATATGCTTATTCTTCTTCTTTAGACACCTTTTTGTGTTCTTGTTCTTATTTCCATGAAGAACCGCCCCTATTATTGAGGTAGAAGATGATGAGGTTAATATATATGTTTATCCTAAATCTTTCTTTAGAAAATGGTCTCCCAACATTTGCAAACGGTTTCCCAAACCGTTTGGGAGCAAACGGTTTCAAACTATTTGAATGCAAACGGTTTCACACACCGCATAGAAGCAAACGGTTTAAGACTGTTTGGATGCATTGACTAGGTGTTGACCATTTGGAGGTATGTTGAAAATAATGTGGACTAATCACCTACCAAAATTCATTATCTAATTCCAAGTAAATCACCAATTGAAGGCATATCAATCACCTAAACCCTAATCGGGTTATTTGCTGATTTCAATAATTGAATCAAGTCTAAGTTTGGGTTGAGTGGCCCAAACGGTTTCAAAACCATTTGGGGATCACCCAAGCGGTCTCAAGACCATTTGGTTATCACCCAAGACCGTTTGGAGGTCTAGGGTTAAGTAGGGTTGACCAATTGAGGGTCCAATGATATCAAATTGATGAACAAGTGAGTGTTGATTTGGTGACCAAACCTAGGGTTCAAACCATAAGTGAATGACTTGGTTTTTGATGACATAATGGGAAAACGGTCTCAAGGCCGTTTTGAGGTCATCCAAATGATCCCAATACCGTTTGGGGGTCACCCAAGACCATTTGGAGGTCCAGGGTTGACTATGGTCAAGTGATTATAAATCTAAAGGTAACAAGTTGAAGTGTAATTGATTAGTGACCTAATGATCAAATCAATGAGCCAAACCTTAATAGGTTGAGTTATTTTTGATGTTGACTTGGGAAAACGGTCTCAATTCCATTTGGAGGTCATACAAATGATCCCAAGACCGTTTGGGGTCAGGTCATGACCAAATTGATTGATGGTTCCATGGATTCAAATCAATTAGACTCATGTTGAGGAGTGTTGAAGGGTAATCGATTCCAAACCCTAATTCAATTGATCCAAGCCCTAATTAGTGATTAATTGAGGGTGAATTGAGTGTCAAATCAGTAGAGGGTTGACCTAATTAACTCAATTTATAAGTGGCTAACAAGTGCATGGTTGATTGAGGGGTTCAACATTGGAAACCCTAACTCAATTGAAGTGGTTGAGTTTGGTCCATGCGGTTTTGAGGTGGTTTGGACAAAACGGTTTCAAGACCATTTGAGTCCAAACGGTCTCAAGACCATTTGGGACCAAATGATCCCAAACCATTTGGTGCTCATGTGGTGTCAAGATTTGTTTTTCCCATGCAATTTCAAAGTCAAAGTTGGCCAAACAGTCGTCATGACCAAACGGTATTCACTCCACCTTGCGCAAACGGTCTTGAGTGTGCACTTTATCAAATAGTTTCAAAGTCAAACTAGACCAAACGGTCAACAAAACCAAATGGTTTCAAGGTCCATCCAAGACCGTTTGGGGAGTTTGTGTGCAAGACCGTTTGAGGTCTAAAAAGGTTAAAAACGTTTGATGCCTTAGTGGTCAAAATGGTTTAGTGGTTGATTAACCTAAACCTTATAAATACCTAAAGTGATTAAGGGGTCAAGTAATTAGTTGACTAATGCATATTATGATAAATGGTGAACATTATAAAGGTACCCTTGATGAGATAGAGTGACCAATACCCTTTGATCAAGTGAGCCTTAATGACCAAAATAGTAATGACATAACCCATGATGTCAAGGTTGATTTGACTTAACCTAATCAAGAGTGATGTAAACATCATCTAATAGAAAGAGGAGAGAGAAGACTCCTAATATGAATGAGAATCAAGTAATAAACTTCCAATATGTATGAATATACCTAATTAGGGTATGATCCTTCATAGTGAGATCATGGAAACCCTAATTATGATAGTTAATGAATCTTAACCTAATTGAGGGAATTAATGGAAGTAATCCTCACACATGATGATGGTATGATCTTAATTCATTGTAAGCTGAATAGTAAACCCTAAACTAGGGAAATGTCATGGTGTGAATAGTAAACCCTAATTTGGGTTATGCTTTTAAGCATGAAACACTATACTTGATTATCGAATGAGTAATCATTATGCCTTTATAAGTTAAAGGGGTGGAATAACCCTAATTGAATTAAAAAGGAAATCTAACCCTAGAAACTAGTTGTGGTGATATGACACGGTCATGGTGAATCCTCTGTGGCACGACCATGTAAAGAAGCACGACCGTGGTGGCTTACTCTTGCATGACTGTGCAAGATAGCACGGTCGTGGTATTCTATATTTAAATTGGAAAGAACTTGTATTGTGCTGATATAATTACAATGTGCATGTTATCAGTAATGTTAACCATGCAGGTCATTATAAAGAAGTGAGCATAGCCAGTTAAGGGTTATGATGCCCTATTCATTGAAAGCACTTTATAAAGCTTTGAAAAGTAATGATATGCTATGTTTCTTAGTGAAAAGCAACATATGAGATTGATAGGCTATATGACCCATGAGAAATATCTATATTGCCATCAAGTCATCAATATGTTACTTGGTAACAAGTGTTTTGTTGATCTAAGGGTTTGAACACCCATATTCCTGAATCACAATGATGAGATGGTTAGGAATTGAAATCCCAATGTTAATAATATATGAGGTGAACTTGATACAAGTAGTACTCTTTCTTTATAGCAATTGTCTTATTGGTTTATGTTTGAAAACATGCCTGATGCTAAAATAATGCCATAATGTACTTAAATAACCAAGTATAATGATATCATGTAGAGCCCTGACCATATATCCATCATTGTCAGAAGTTAAATGATGGTGAAATAGGTTTTCCTAAGGGAACTCCTGGAGAGCATACTTTTGAGTATATGGGGGTTATGGATGCAAATATCCTTAAGTCCTAATATAGGAATTGATGTGAGATGTACATTAATCTCTCAATCCTTCATTATATGTTTATGTCGGGATGATGTATCACTAATCTCCTGATGATGTTGTTAATGCCGCATCGATGAGAGATAAACAAGAAATTCCTCGATGGAGAAGAGAGTACAACACGCCACTGTAACTCTAATAGAGAAGATGCCAGAATACCCTGGAAAGCTATTATGGCAGAGACACAAGATGTCCTGCATGATGATCCTCACACTGACTGAGGAAGATGAGGTCACAGGAATCCAGCTCTTCTGATGACCTATGTATGGTACCGATTACGATTTCGTAATGGTCGGTTGGAGTATGAGAGGTGTAACTCATCTCCTCAGGGCATAAATATGTTTGAAAAACATAATCAGCTGTGTAGCATAACTGCTTAGGTTGAACTACAGAAAAAATGATTGATGATACATTGTTTATAATGTCTTAGTTGGACAAATAATATACATGTCCTTCATATTCCTTAGTGATATATGTCTTGTTATTCAATTAAGTTATAATTGAAATGATTGCTTATATAATTTTGTTCTACTTAGCTTACATAATGATCTACCTGCTGTTGAATAATTTTAACTCTACTGCTCAAATGTTATTCCTTTATTGTAATAACAATGCTTCTGGCGTAGAGTTATAACTCTCACTGGGAAAATAATTCAATTGTCTCACCCCCGTGGGATTCGACTTTTTAGGTAGATGTTGAGGATGAAGGAACCCATCAGTGGGTGAGCAACAATAGCAACAGCAGCAACATCAGGGACAATAGTGATCCTCAGGTGGAAACACTGTTTGTCAAGTCTTGTAGATAGTATGCTCTATGTGTCGTCTTTGTATTCTCAGGTCCTACGAGTCAGTAAATGTTTTATATAGATATGAGATTTTGGCGCGATGCCTCGAGATTTTGTATCTTGCCTTGAACAGTCAATAGGGTAGTTGATGTTGTGACTCTCGAGATGTGAAGATTATAGAGATGTAATGATGAATCAGTTTGTAAATAACTCATCTTGTTTCTTTATAAAGGAGTTTCATAGTTTGTAGACCCTCTTTACAAAAAGTTTTAAAATTTTGTGATTTTTAGTAATTCCGCTGCTAACAAAACACTTCCGCATTAGTTTAAATTCATTGATTTTATTTTTTGAGACGCATCGTCACATCAACTGCATCAATCGATAAGCAAGTAGGTGATAGATCTACGAACTAACATCGATGATAAACAAAGATGATACAAAATCCAACTAAGGATGTGGTCCTCCCTGAGGGATGTTTAGACCACAGAAGCATCACCGAAGGCTATATGTCTCGTCCCCTCACAGATCATACACTTACGACCTCAAGGAATCTTATCAGAAGTTCTCATCAAAGAGTCAAACATTGTAAATCACCATTTTATCCCACATATAGAAGATTTTGCAATATAGGAGAGTAAAGGATGAATGCTAGTAGATAATCAACTATGAACGTACCAACTAATAACGAAATGGAAAGATATATACATTGCCATGGAGAGTTTATCAAAAGAACATGATTTGCATGGGCAGGGGGGCTAGTCCCCACACCCCAGTGAAAAGGTACTACTCGCTCATGATGCTAGAAACAAGAAAAATGAGAAAGAGAGAGAAATCTGCCATGAACTCGGTGCAGAAGGTAGTTGTAGCTCGGTGAAAAAGATACGGCCTTCTATGTCATATTAGAGCAGATCTGGGCACGAACAGGAGTTGCCAAGATAGACTATAGAGTCTCCCTCGCTCCTTCCTTCTCTCTTCCGCCTCCTTGGTTGCAACACAGGCAACAGGTGGAATGAAACTGGCACAGATGGCACTGGATTTGGATCATACTTGTGTACAGGTCGCCTGTCGGCGTCCCGAAACCGATGTCCATGTGAGGACCCTTGGGGTCCTATTTATAGGCACCAGACTGACCCCAAAAGGTCTTGGATTAAAAGAAACCAAACGGTCTGGAGATATTTTTGCCCAAACGGTTTCACTTAATTTAGCCCAAACGGTCTGTAGAACCTGACCAAACGGTCTTACATAACCTAGGCAGACGGTCTGTAACCTGTATAAGACCAAATGGTCTTAAGTAGCAAATGGTTTAGAAACCATACGAGACCTAACGGTCTCATAGACCGTTTGCTTTTCTCAAAATATCTTGTGCAAATGGTCTTCGGGCAGGTGTATCAAACGGTCTTGGTATTCATTCAGTTTGGAAACCGATAGAACTCCAAATGGTTTGCAGAAGGGGGAAACGGTCTTGAATATTGAGACATCCAAATGGTCTTGAGTACTTCTGCAAACGATCTTCACAATAAGTTCATTCAGTCTTCATGTTGACCGATCCAAACGGTTTGCTGCTGAGGTCTAGGTTGTGTAGCTACTGCTCTGTCGGCAGATGATCTTGAGGGGCAAGACAGAAGCGAGGGCGGCGAGGCTGAAGGCAGAAGGCATGACAGAGTTGGAGCTACTGCTTGGTAGGGCGGAGCTCTAGGAGCGAGGCACTGCCAGAATCAAAGAAAAGAGGTGATGCTTTGGCAGAGGTGCAGAGGTAGACGACGACGCACCACAGCCGTGTTGCAACACCACGGTCATGGCGATGTTGCTGCCCCCCCGGCCGTGCCGCCTTACACGGATGTGGTCGGTGAGAAATTGGGCTCTGATGGCATTGTGCCACGGTCGTGGCATCACACCACGGTCGTGGTGAGGTAGTTGTCACACGGTTGTGCTGCCTTTCACGATCGTGGTGGGTGAAAGAGAGTCAATGCAGGTGGGGTGCCATGGTCGTGGCTCGGTGACCACAGTCGTGGCGAGTGAGGGCTCAGGCGTTGGGGATGATCCACCACGGCCGTGGCCTCAACACACGGTCGTGGTGATAACAGTAGAGCACAGTCATTTTGAACCAGCACGGTCGTGGTCTAGGCTCTGCTTTGAGTTCTTGAATTCATGCGCTGCTCGATCCCTTGCGGCTGAGTGGTGCCTCCAATCAGTCTCTGCTGGTTAAACGGTCTTGAGACCGAATGGGCTCAAACGGTCTTGAGACCGAATGGGCTCAAATGGTCTTGAGACCGAATGCGCTCAAACGGTCTTGAGACCGAATGGGTGGAATTTATTAGTTAGACTTCTTGATCAGAGCCAGAGATGAAGGTGGACCCGACTACTTGTTCAGCTTTGTCAAAACCTGCATTAAATCAACAATATTTAGTTAAAACCTTGATAATCGAATCAACTAAGTAGTTTTGCACATTATGATTCATATTGAGTGAAATAGAATATATAGAGTTGAATTGGTCTCAAAGTGATAATTGAATTTCATGATGAATATACATTCATCAAAATACCCCGAACTTAAACGTTGCTCATCCTCGAGTAACACAAAATCTGAAACAGTCGCCAAATGAATACTTTCAATTCATTTGATTGCTTCATCTTCACATCATGAATGTTTTCTTTCTGCTCAATATGACTCAGTATCTCAACCTCCTGAGACCACTAAACACATCTTACCATATCTTCGTTCCTGAGTTCGCTTTTCAATATCACTTCCTCCTCACTTTTTCTGACAATCAAGCATGTCAAAGAGTTTTGTAAGAATCCAGAGACACCCGCAGAACAACAAGTATGCATTTGATCCACACTGGTATTTTTTAGGATAGGGTAGGCATTCATTGAGCCATTAGGTAGAAAATGGAGTGAATGGTGGTATGGAAGGAAGAAATAAATCTCTCGTCTATTCGACTTGAGATTTTATTTGCTTTGCAATTTGATTTATTGCATTTTTTGTGTGCGAATCTCTCCTCTATTCGACTCGAGATTGCATTTCTTTATGTGTGCGCTTTGGCATCTTTTTGTTTGCAAATCTCTCCTCTATTCGACTCGAGATTGCATTTTTGGTGGTACGCCCCTATTTATTTGTGAGGGGTATGGAAGAAGCGGATATAGAGGGAAGTGGCGTGCCACCCTGAACTTAGGGTTTGGCACGAATTTGGCTATTTTTGTTTCTTTTTTATGAATGGAGGGGTACAAAGATGATAGAAGAAGTGTATAAGAGAGTTCAGATCATTATGTAACTTGATTTACAATTCAGTGCACCGGGTTGTTCTCTTTATCAAACTCTGTTCAAATAATGACTTGATGAGGATCCGGTGGGGATTCCATGCTATTGTTCCACACATCAGTTAGGAAGCCTGATGTGTTTGATCCCTATTAGTTTGATAGACACTTATCATTTTTGCAAAAGTATCATGATGTTAGGAATCATAAGATTCACAAGATGATTTCAAACAAAAGGCTTGTTTCAAAAAGTGGTCCTTTTGAGGATTTACTTCGAATAAGGAGGATATAATGATTCAAAATGCATAGAAGGGTAATTAGTGACTTTTAATGAAACCAGGAAGTGTCAAAAGTTCATCAAGTATCTGTTCAATTTCTTTGAAAAACATTAAAGAATTTTGAAATTTTTGAAATTTTTTATCAAGATTGTGATAGTGAAAACGTAAGTATGAAAATGATGGGTGTAGGTGGAAAATGAGGTATGTACCACCCACCCTCCACCCTAAACTTAGAAATTTGCTCGTCCCGAGCAAACCCTAAATCCAAGATGGAGGGGAAAATGCATGCCAGGTTGACCACCGGATGTGGTAGCGTTCCTATCAGCGTGCATCCTCTTATCTAAAAATCTCAAAGGTGAAGAGAAATTAGATCTTAAAATGGCATCTTGCGATGTGAAATTTATTTAATGAAAAATTAACTAGTAGGTAAAAACAAATTTGAAGAAACATTCTAATTTGAAAAGGGAAGTAAAACAAATTTATTGATCGGGTTGCCTCCCGACAAGCACCTTTATTTTATGACGATGGCTCGACTGAATCCTTCAGCTTCATGGTGGATCCTTTGGATTGGTGAGTTCCAGTGTTGATTTAGTGCCTATGTCAGTTGAGGTAAAATATCTCTTTAAGAGGTGACCATTTGTTACAAATTCACCTGACTTTTCACTCCATAAAGAGAATGCACCATGTGGGAAGATGTTATTGATGACGTATGGTCCAGACCAGCGTGAGCGGAGTTTTCCTAGGAATAACTTCAATCTTGAGTTGAATAGCAGAAATTAGTCTCCCACTTGTATGTCTTTTCTTTTCAGATGTCCATCATGCCAAAGTTTTGTGCGTTCTTTGTAGATTCGTGCATTCTCATAAGTTGTTATCCCGAGGTCATCCAGCTCTTGGAGTTGTAGAATTCTGGCTTGGCCTGCTTCTTTCATATCAAAGTTCAGTTCTTTAATTTCCCACCATGCCTTGTGTTCTAGTTCGACTGGCAGGTGGCAAGCCTTTCCATATATTCATCGAAAAGGTGTAGTCCCAAGGGGAGTTTTATAAGCAGTTTGATAGGCCCATATGGCATCGTCAATTTTAGTTGACCAATCCTTTCGATTGCGTCCTACAGTTTTTTCCAGAATAGCCTTTAGTTGACGGTTAGAGACCTCTACCTATCCACTTGTTTGTGGATGGTAAGGCGAGGCTACCTTATGTGTTACACCATATTTTCTCAGTAAAGCTTCAAAGCTTCTTTCAAGGAAGTGGGAACCTCCGTCGGATATCATCGTGCGTGGGACACCAAAATGGGGAAAAATAATATCATAGAATAATTTGATGACTGGTTTGGAATCACTAGTGGCGGTTGGTATGGATTCAACCCATTTTGAGACATAGTCTACCGCCACTAGGATGTAAGAAAATTCATGAGAAGATGGGAATGAACCCATGTAGTCCACCCCCCAAACATCGAATATCTCTACTTCTTGCCATAGATTCAGTGGCATCTCATCTCTCTTTGTTATATTGCCTGATCTTTGACATTTGTCAAATGATAGGAAAAAGTCGTAGGAATCTTTGGATATGGTTGGCCAGAAGAATCCACATTGCAAAACCTTCAAAGATGTCTTCTTAGAGCTCATATGTCCTCCCACTGGTCCTGAGTGACATTGTTCCAAAATAAGTTGAGCTTCTTCTTCGGCGATACATCGTCTATACAGGCCATCAACACCTAGTTTAAAGAGATATGGCTCATCCCAGTGATATTGCTTTACATCATGAATGAACTTCTTCAGTGCATTCCCGGTGCATTGAGGATGGATAACCCCAGTAGCAAGGTAGTTCACAAAATCTGAGTACCATGATATAACTTCTGATACCTTCATTAGTTGATCATCCAAAACAGAATCGTTAATCGGAATCTTCTCGGTATCCTGAGTGTGGATGCGACTGAGGTGGTATGCTACAACATTCTCTGTACCCTTTTTATCTCTTATCTCTAAATCAAATTCTTGTAATAGAAGGATCCATCTAATCAACATGGGTTTTGCATCTTTCTTTGCCAGAAGGTAACGAATGGCGGCGTGGTCTGTGTAGACAATGACCTTCGAACCAATTAGGTAGGATCTGAACTTGTCAAAGGCATACACGACTACTAGAAGTTCTTTCTCGGTAGTTGCATAATTCCTCTGGGTTACATCGAGAGTTTTTCATGCATAATAGATCACATAGTGTTTCTTCTCTATATATTGCCCTAAAATAGTGCCCACAACATAGTCACTGGCATCACACACAATTTCAAAAGGGTGATCCCATTCGGGAGCTGTTACAACCCCAATTTTTGGGTTCAATTGGTGAGAAATGCAATTTCTCATATTAAGGATAATTGAACAAAGAATGGTATAATTTGTTTTGAAAACTTGGATCTCTAAACTTCTATCCACTTAAGGATTCTACTCTAACTAATCCTCCTTGTATTTTACTTCATGTATTACACAGTATGACGATTTACTGTTTGTCCTTTTGGCTTGTACCTAAAACACCGACAAACAAAACGTCGGTCAGCCGAAGCTGGTATGTGGAGAAAACAATAATCATGCAAGTATGTTAACAAAGTAATCATTCAATTAATCATTTAACAACCAAGATTACGTTTTAAGCCATACTACTCAATCCATACCTATCCACAACTCTGTGTTGTCCCTATAAGGACTTATGTAATACCTCTATAAAGGTAGAGTCGCATGGCACTACTCGAGGTAGCCCAATATCTAACTCAATGTGACTTGATGGTCCTACCTCAATGGTAGCCATGTACTAAGTCATCCATAGACATGATGGACCTACCCAAAAGGTAGCCATGTACTAGGTCTTCCTCTGACCTGATGGACCTACCCCATAGGTAGCCATGTACTAGGTCAGCCATTAAGACACAGAGGGGACCAGGATCTGAGCTAGTAGGCACATATATTATGTGATAGTCATATTCACATTATAGTTTGCATGAACTAAATTCATTCAACTGTTTATTTCAAGTCATCGGTGAAAATCTCGGAAAACCTCGAAAATCTATCTCGAGATATTCATAAGCATAACCACATACCTGATTTGATGAGTCATGCAGATTATTCAACATATACTTCATGTATATACAATCAAGCCAATCATCAGATCCAAGCAAGTAATTCAACCATCACCTAATTCCTGAAAATAATATGTACTCTATTTATTACACACTTTATCAAGAATCTACTTTATTGCTTTGGGTTCACTTTCTAGGGTTTCTAATCCGCATTAAGGTTTCATTAATATCCATTAGGGTTTCTTACCTCAAACTTTATCCATCTTAGGTCAACAAACCCTAAAATACTCTTTTCCATTTATATGAACCTTGACTTCTCAACTATTCATTTTAATAATCTTTTATACCCATATTGACTTAGAATCATCATATCCTTATTCATTTATGGATTCGGACACTTAAACCAATTAAAAGACAAATTCTCCTAAATTAGGGTTTTTAAGCTCATTAATGCATAATCATGCACGAAACCCTAAATTAGGCCAATTATATAAAAAGATCATCCTTTTTAGATCCTATTTTCACTTTTATTAACAACATGTTAATCTCAGCTTGAATTATCCAAATAACATTATTAAGTCCATCTATCATCAAATCTAAGGGTTTTTCCTTAATTAAAATCATTAAAGATGATAGCTTCATGTACTTTTCACATTTCAAACATATTTATGTATATAAACTCTAAATTAGACTAATCACGTGCAAAGTTCTTCCTTTTTGAACATAATGTACCTTTTTACATTTAACAGGTTAAAATTTGATAATTATTCTTGGTTAATTGTCGAACCTTTGATCAAGAAGTTATGGGTGTGGCTTCGACCTCTCGGTCTCCCTTAATTGGGGGTTATCGGGAGGTGGGATCGTAACAGGAGCTCTAATGATGGGGGTGGTTTTAAGGGCATGTTTTAGTGTGTTCAAGCTTTTGACACATTCTTCGTTGAAATTGAAATCAGTATCCTTCAGTAATAGATTCGTGATTGGTTTCATTATCTTGGAAAAGTCCTTTATGAATCTTCTATAAAATCCTACATGACCTAGGAAGGCATGGACTTCTTTTACATTTTTTGGGATAGCCAGTTTAGAAATCACTTCAATCTTGGCTTTATCTACTTCAATTCCTCTATTACTGACCCTATGACCGAGGACAATGCCTTCCTTTACCATAAAATGGCACTTTTCCCAGTTGAGCACAAGATGATATTCTTTACATCGTTTGAGGACCATGGAGAGGTGCTTTGGACATGAATCGAATGAATCTCTGTATATAGAAAAATCATCCATGAAAACTTCCATAATTGTTTCAGTAAGACCAGTGAATATGGCAGCCATGCAACGTTGGAAAGTTGTGGGTCCATTACGGAGACCAAATGGCATTCTTTTAAATGCATATGTTCTGAATGGGCAGGTAAAGGTTGTTTTCTCTTGGTCATCTAGATGTATGGGTATTTGATAGAATCCAGAGTAACTGTCAAGATAACAGAAATATTCTTGGTGAGCCAACCTTTCTAGGACTTGATCAAAGAAGTGCATAGGAAAATGATCTTTTCGAGTTGCCTTGTTTAATTTTCTATAATCTATGCACATCCTCCATCCTGTGACTGTTCGAGTGGGGATGAGTTCATTGTTTTCATTCCGTATAACAGTTGTTCCACCTTTCTCTGAGATTATGTGCACTGGGCTCACCCATGGTGAATCTGATATCAGATAAATTATTCCACCTATGAGCAGTTTAATGACCTCACGAAGGACCACTTCCTTCATATTTGGATTCAACTTCCATTGATGCTCAATAGTAGGCTTGTGATCTTCCATCATAGGGATCTTATGCATACACAGCGCTTGACTGACCCCAGTGAGGTCACTCATTTTATAATCGATGGCTTTCTTTCTTTCCCTCAATTCCTTCAGAAGTTTCTCTTCTTGTTCAGCTATTAGATTGGAATTTATAATAACTGGGCAAACCTTAACATCGTATAAAAACACGTACTTCAGTCCTTCGGGCAGAGGCTTCATTTCGGGAGCCTCTGGTTTTTCACATGTTTCTTCTGTAGTTTCCATAGCTTTGAGTTTTTCACTAGTGGATTCAACGTCTTCTTTAGCAGAGTCGAGAGATTCGATGCAATTCCTTACTTGTTTGGCAATTGGTTCATCAACTGATAGGTTTGTTAGAGCAACTTCTAAGGGATTGTCTGATTCATGATGCTCTTGAGTCAGAAGTGACATTTTCTCAATGCAGTCAATCAGATACACTTCTTCTTGCATACTTGGTCTTCTCATACTTTCAAAAACCTTGAATTCAAGAGTTTCTTTTCCTAATCTGAGAAGTAAGGTACCAGCTTCAACATCAATTAGGGCTCTTGCGGTGGCAAGGAATGGACAACCAAATATGAGAGGGTATCTGGTGTCTTATTTTATGTCCATAATGACAAAGTCGCATGGAACATATGTGTCCTTTCCTACCTTGATCGGGACATCTTCGAGGATTCCTAGCGGACGTTTTATCGAATTGTCTGCAAGCTGAATAGTCATGACAGTAGGAAGCAATTCTACAAATCCTAGTCTTTTTCATAGGCTAAGTGGAATAATAGAGATGCTTGCACCGAGATCTGCCAATCCTTTCTTGCATGATGAGTCGCCAATGTTACATGAAATTCCAAAGGATCCCGAGTCTTTTTGTTTCTTGGCCATCTTACTCAATATGAAATCAGATGTAGTTGTAGCCAATTTTACTATCTCATACTCTTCAGTTATATACTTCCTGGTGAGGAGTGACTTTAAGTATTTTGTCCATGCCGGTATCTCAGCTAGAGCATCCAAAAAGGGTATATCTACATGAAGTTTCTTCATAGCCTCTTTAAACTTATTGAATTTGGTATCAAGCTTTGTTTGCCTTAGACGAGCTGGAAAAGGTATATGTGGTTTATAAATAGGGATATCAGGTTCTGGAGTCTTAGTTTCTTCGTCTTCTTGAGAAGTATTCTCTAAATTTCCCTTTTCTGACTTATCATCTTTTGATTGAGTCTCTTAAGTTGTTGAGTCTTGGGAAATCACAGGTTCATCCTCGTCTGCAATAACCACAGGTGTCTTTTCAGGGGGGCTTGAATAATCTTTCCCTGACCTAGTGGTGACTGCCTTCAATTGTTCAAGATTCTTAGGATTGTTCTCTGGTTGGCCAACAAAGACTCCAGCAGGTGGCTTTATGCTAGCTACGAGTTGATCTAGTTGAGATTCAATAGCCTTCTGCTGATCTTGTTGGTTGGCTATCATAGTTTGCTGAGTTTGTAACATTTTTTCAATGGCTGATAGCTTGTCATCAAAAGATATGGGTCCTACTTTCTGTCCTTGTTGTTGATTAAGATTCTGATACTGAGAGTTGTTTTGAAAATTATTGTAGTTCCTATTCTAAAAATTCCCCTTGAAATTTCCTTGATTCCCAAAATTATGTTGTTGATTATATTGGAATCCTGGTGGGCCTCTTGGTTGATTGTTTGAACCAAATTGGTGCGAGTTTACTGCTCCATAGGGGTTTCCATATTGAAAACTGGGATGATTCCTATTCTGATTTGGATTGTAATAACTTTGACCAGGAATGGTGTTGATAGCATTAAGATTTTCCATCTGACCATTATCTCCTTGTCCACACACGTTGCTTAGAACAACATCATAGAGAACATTGCATGATAAGGTGGAATGATCAGTACTTTTACATGCTTCACAGAATGGGGAAGTGGACTTGACCTATTCTGATTGTCGAGTGGGTGAACGTCCTCTTCCAATAGCAGCAAGAGATGATTCAATATGGTCTTGCTTGGCAACAAATAGTTTTAGAGTTTCAGCGATAGACTTGTACTCAGGAGTAGCTTCAGCCGTAGGTACTTTCAAGACTCCTTTACATACAGATCTACCCCAATTGGCTTGATTTTCTACTCCCAGGGTGATGACTCTCCATGCGTTGTCATAACTTTGATGCACGAAGTTTCCTCCAGATGAGGAATCTAGAAACTTCTTGATATCATCATCCACACCCCTATAGAAAATTTCGATGAGTTGATTCTAAGGAATTATGTGGTGTGGACACTTGTGTAGAAGCTCTTTGTATCTATCCCAAACTTCATCAAGGGTTTCTCCAGGAACTTGACTGAAATTTGTTATCTTCCCTCTAATTTCATAAGTAAGCGATGGAGGGTAGAATTTTTCTAGAAACACATTTTGCAGTTGTTCCCAGGTGGTGATGGGTATTTCACTTTGCAGTGAATTGTACCAACTTATATCTCTATCAGCAAGGGAGTACTTGAAGAGACAGAGTCGGATGGCATCATTAGTGACTCCATTTTGTTTCATCATAGCACATAGATCAATAAATCTCAAGAGATGTTCTTGACTATCTTCTCCTTGCTTGCCATTGAAAGGGTTATTCTGAAGCAGGGTGATCCATTACGCTCTTATCTCAAAATTAGTAGCGTTGATAAGTGGCGGTTGTACTGGATGATGAACATTCACAGCTTTCGGGATTGAGAACTCTCTAAGATCCTTTTGTAGTTCAGCTGCTTGCGCTGCTACTTGTGCTACTAGGATTTCATGCTGAACCGCAGCCCTGACTTCTTGCATGAGCCTCTCTCTTTGTGCATTGATGGCTTGAGCCACTCTTCGGGCTACTTCCTCTTCATGAGTCATCCTTTCTTGATTTTCTCTGATCTGGCGATGAAAGGTTCTGTCTATCCTAGGATCAAAGCTCGCTTCTAGTTTGGGGTTGTCTGAACGATGCATGCACTACGCCTTGGATTGTACCTGAAAATGGAAAGATCTCAAAAGTGAGAACCACAAAGTAGAGTCAAATTCAAGTACATGGTCGATTGTATCAAAAGAAAAAGCAAAATCCTAAATTAGTCTTAAAAGAACTAGATTTGACTAACTGATTTTGTTGTCCCCGGCAACGGCGCCAGAATTTGATGTGGGATTTTATCGCACTAACAAACTCACTCGGGGTTGAAATCCCCAAGTTTTTACCAAAACTAAAGTGCAATAATACTACCCGCAAGCAGATGAGTCTTATCGCAGTATAGTTAAGGATCGAACCCAAAGGACAACATTTTTAAGAATCCCTGTCAGTCGAATCTAGGTCAAGTAAAACTAATATTTAGAACGATTGGTTGATTTGAGATTACTTAAACTAATTGCAAGAAAGTAAAAGTTGAATTAAAGTTGGGTTTAGATCAATGATATGGAATCGTTGGGATGGTATCGGGTTTCACCACCGCTACACATGCAAACACATTCAATCACAAACAAACCAGGCAAGATATATCAATCCAACTGGAGCTGCTGCAGAACCCCCCGTTAGGGCGTTAGGTTTGTGTAAACATCACCTTAGGCATCATATGTCTCGTCACCAACCGGATCATTTACTTACGGCTCCAAAGAAATCCCACTCTATTTCTAGTTTGGGAGTCAACCACATTAATCGATAAGCAAGCAGATGATAGATCTACGAACTAACATCGATGATAAACAAAGATGATATAAAATCCAACTAAGGTTGTGGTCCTCCCTGAGGGATGTTTAGACCATAGAAGCATCACCGAAGGCTAGATGTCTCGTCCCCTCACGGATCATATACTTACGAACTCAAGGAATCTTATCAGAAGTTCTCATCAAAGAGTTGAACTTTGTAAATCGCCACTCTATCCCACATATAGAAGATTTTGCAATATAGGAGAGAACAAGATGAAAGTAAGTAGATAATCAACTACGAACGTACCAACTAATAATGAAATGGAAAGATATATACATTTCCATGGAGAGTTTATCAAAAGAACATGATTTGCATGGGCAACGAGGCTAGTCCCCGCACCCCAGCGAAAAGGTACTAATCGCTCATGATGCTAGAAACAAGAAGAATGATAAAGAGAGAGAAATCCCCCATGATGCTCGAATGTGTCGTGCGATACTGGCCACCCACCAGCAGGCGCCACTCGCCACAATGCCCAACAGCCGACATCCTTGTGCCGGGTGATACTGATATCGATCGTCCACCCATTCCGCGATAATAAGGAAGACACGTGGCGCCCTGAGCACCATAACTTCCCCAACCACTGCCTATAAATAGTAGCTACAGGAAGGCAAAAAGACATGGTCGGAACCCTGCGCATGTCACCTCAGGAAAGCTACGAAGAGCTAGTGTATCGTGCCTCAGTGTTCATGTCGGGCGATTCTAGGTGAGCATTTCCCCATCCCGAGAGGGAGGGAATGGTTCACTTGGGGTTGCTCTGGGCAACACTGCAGGCCGATATTGGCCGAAAAGGATCCCTGACATAAGTAACTAATACTAGGAGCATCGCTCTAGCCTGGCACGATACCAAACCCCGATACGCATCACCCATCACGGCGTGTTACCCAAGAGGGTGTCTCCTGACATGATCGTATCGGGAAAGGGTCCTCGCACGATGCAATCCGCCCATCACGGCATGTCGCCTGAGAGGGTGTGCCGCCCGACATGGTTGTATCAGGCTAAGTTCCTGTCCGGTATCGGGCTGGAGGGTCAACTGTAGCCTGTCGTCCTTCTATATCAAGAAGGTGACATCTATCTTTACTATTTTAGCCATTTATTTCTTTTACTTATGCAATGTAATCAGAACCTTATTTGTTTATGGAAATAGAAGAGCTTAATTACATGATGCTTTATGTTTGGTACCTTTGTTGGATGATCGCTATGTTTAACATCTGAACTCTAGCTTGCATGTTTGGATCGCATTTCGATTAGCTGTCGAATCATGTTTTCCCGTTGTAATAGCCTCAAGAGAGGTGTTGTGGCTCTAGTGTTTGGTCCAATTCTGGAGTACGAGAGTGCCCGGAATCGGAGTTGCTTTAGTAACCTTTCTACTCTAATTTAAGTCTAGCAACCTCGATAGGGGTGTTGATGCTTGATTAGAGGTGCCCGCTCTGAGAGGAGGGGTAAGGGACGTTTCTATTACCGCTTGTTTTACCGAAGCGTTCTCCTTAGTACCTTGCTTTAGCTTTAGTATTATCTCTCTGTTTCTGTTGCATGAAAACCCTTAAAAACCGATAAATGCTTAAAACCTTAATCTTTCTAGTAGCTCCAGTTGGAGATAGTTTTCTTTTGATTTGACAGTCCTATCTTGTTGTTCCCTTTGGGGTTGACAGTCCTATCTTGTTGTTCCCTTTGGGGAATTTTACTATCTCTTTACCTCTTTGCCGGAGTGTAGCGTGTCAATTCTAAGTTCTCAACACTACCACCCTTGTCCCTGTGTTCGACCCCGTATATCTACTTCGACCCCGTAAACAAAGTTGTGGGGGCCTAGAAGGTTTTGGGTTATAAATGTAAAAGTCCGACTACTTCCAATTCGCCTCCATTTTTAGACGCGCGATTTAGGCCGGTCACCTTTTTGGCACCATTACCGGGGACAAGGCAAAATGGCACTGTTGATGAATCTGAATCCACTAACTAAACTCTCATGCCTCAAGCTTAGAAATGAGCTTGAGAACACTCTTTTCTTTCTTTCACTATTATTGTCGTTATTCTTAGCCTGAAATAAATAATTTGATTCCCTAAACTTGATTTTTCGTGCCATTTCAGGAACTCTGAAGAACGGTGACCTATTCCACCGAGCTCTGACACCATGTCTCACTATGAGCAATCTCTTTCTGAGGGTGAACGTCAAGGCCCAGATGAGAGTTCGCACCAACCTAACTTGGTTGGTCAGCTTTTCGCTTTAATAAAAAGACTAGACACTATCATCAACCAGCTGGCGCAGGGTGCGCTTCCCAGCCTTGGAGCTCTGAATTCCATGCAACACCATATGGCAAGTTTGCAGATGCGCCAGCGCGAGGTCGATGGACGGTTGGCCCAGATGGCCGCTCTGATAAAGGACCCTACAGGAAAGACGCTCTCCTGCCCTGAAACTGCCAGAATGGCAGTACTAAGATCTGGGAAGACAGTGGAGTGCACTGATGAAATCATACCAGAGCCTGAGCCAAGGCCTGAGGGTGCAATTCTGACAGAGGATGAAGGTAGACAAGCAGAAGCTCGAGAGCCTACGCAGAAGTCTTCCGATGAGCTACCTGGTGGGAGGAATCCTTATGCTCCCAGGCTGCCATTTCCGTATAAACTGATAAAGGCAAATCTGGAAAAGTTTCACGAAAGGTTCATGGAATCGATCAGGAAACTGCATCTTGAAGTTCCCTTTCTTGAAGCCTTGGAAGAGATTCCGACCTATGCCAAGTTCCTCAAGGATCTCATCACAAAGAAAAGAAGAGGAGGAAGGGTTGAGACCATGCACCTAGCATCTGCTTCCTCAGCTTTCATGAAGCCTGACCTGCCAAACAAAAGAAGAGACCCTGGAGCTTTTACGATCCCGTTTGCCATCGGGGACAACGTCGAGCGAAAAGGTCTTGCTTGCTTAGGGGCAAGCATCAACCTCATTCCCCTGAGCTTCGCACAAAGGTTGGGTTTAACTGACATGGTTCGAACCAATATGAGGATTGAACTAGCGGACCATACCTTTAAAAGACCAGTCAGCGTTGTTGAAGATATGCCGATCAAGGTCGGTAATTTCTTCATTCCTTGCGACATAATTGTCATTGACACAGTGGAAGACCCCCGATGCCTGATCATCTTTGGACGTCCTTTCCTGGCAACAGGAAGGGCATTGATCGATGTCTCTGAGGGGATTATCACGCTGAGGGTCGGAAACGACCACCTGGACTTCAAGCTGAAGGAGGCAATGAAAGGTCCTTCCCTGTCAGAATTCGCATGCTTTGGGGACAGCTACGATAAATTCTGTGGGGAGATAGAAGAAGACATCCAGATAGTGGACCCCCTAGCGAGGGCTATAAGCTGTCAGGATTACGACTTCGAAAATCCAGAAGTTGCGAAGTATCTCAACCTTTTTGACCTGTCTGACGAAGATCTGCACGAAGAGGATGAGGTGGTGTGGTATGTGAAGTATTCCTCCCTTGAGGGGGAGTGACAAGAATAGGCGTCCAGAGCAAGGCCTGAGTTGAAACTATTGCCTGAAGGGCTAAAATACGAATTCTTAGATCATGAAGAAAGAAACCATGTCATTGTCAACGCCGATCTTTCAAGAAACCAGCTGGACAGACTTCTTGAGGAGTTGAGACTCCACCGGCGGGCTATAGGATACTCAGTTGAAGACATCAAAGGCCTTAGCCCCGCCTTATGCATGCATCACATCAATCTGGAAGAATCTGCCAAGCCTCTGGCTGAACCCCAAAGGAAGCTGAACCAAATGCTCAAGGAGGTCGTCAAGAAAGAGGTAATCAAGTTAAGGGATGCGGGGATCATTTACCCAATCAGCAATAGTAACTGGGTAAGTCTAATCCACATAGTACCCAAAAAGGGCGGTATGACAGTGGTAAAAGGAGAAAAGGGCGATGAAGTGGCGGTTAGGACCGTCACAGGATGGAGAATGTGCATCGATTACAGGAAGCTAAATCAGGCTACAAAAAAGGATCATTTTCTGCTACCTTTTATTGACCAAGTTCTTTAAAGATTAGCGCACCATGACTTTTTATGTTTCATTGATGGCTTTTCAGGATTTTATCAGGTACCCATCCTGCCCGACGACCAAGAGAAGACAACATTCACCTGCCTCTACGACACTTATGCTTTCAGAAGGATGCCCTTCAGACTCTGCAATGCTCCCGCCACATTCTAAAGATGCATGATATCAATGTTTTCAGATTTTTTAGAAGATATCGTAGAAGTTTTCATGGATGATTTTTCAGTCTATGGAAAGGACTTTGATACCTACCTGAAGAATTTGTCCTTGGTTCTGCAAAGATGCGAGGAGAACAGCCTGGTTTTAAACTGGGAAAAGTGCCATTTTATGGTACGAGAGGGCATCATTCTGGGGCATAAGATCTCAAGGTGTGGCATCAAGGTGGACACAAGCAAAGTTGAAGCAATATCTAAGCTTCCTCCACTGAAGTCCGTGACGGGAGTGAGGAACTTCCTCGGGCACGCCGGATACTATCGAAGATTCATAAAGGACTTCTCGAAGATTTCAAAACCATTGTCCAATCTTCTGGTTAAAGGATGTTGAATTTGTTTTCTCTGATGACTATCTCAATGTTTTTCAGGCTTTAAAGAACGCTTTAGTATCACCACCCATCCTCCAAGTGCCATATTGGGATTTACTATTCGAGCTGATGTGCGACGCTAGTGACTATGCAGTAGGAGTGGTCCTGGGGTAGAAGAAAGATAAAAAGCACCATGTGATCTGCTACGCTAGTCGCACGTTGGATGAAGCTCAGGTAAATTATACAACCACAGAAAAAGAGATGCTCGTGATCGTCTTCGCATTCGATAAGTTCAGGTCGTACCTCATTGGAGCAAAGGTCAAGGTATATACAGACCATGGGGCCATAAAATATCTAATGCAAAAGAAACACACAAAACCCAGACTGTTGAGGTGGGCCTTATTGCTTCAAGAGTTCGACCATGAGATTATCGACAAGAAGAGTGAAGAAAATGTGGTCGCCGACCACTTATCGAGGATCGTAGATGAAGAAAAGGGGGGACCATCGATCAATGACAACTATGCTGATGAAGCTCTAATGTTGGATGAAACAAAAGAAGAAGACTTACCCTGGTTTGCAGATATCTGCAACTATCTTGCTTGTGAGGAACTGCCTCCTGACATCACCTATAATCAGAAAAAGAAGTTGTTCGCAGATGTTAAAAATTACTATTGAGATGATCCTCTCCTCTTCATAAGATGTGCTGATAACTTGTACAGGAGGTGCATTCCCGAGGAAGAAACTGTGAACATTCTAAAGGAGTGCCACGCCTCCCCTTATGGGGGACATCTAGGCAGCGAAAGGACTGTTGTGAAGGTGTTGCAGTCAGGTTTTTACTGGCCATCTCTATTCAAGGACGCTGCCCAATTTGTGAAGGTCTGCAAAGAGTGCCAATCAACATGCAATATAGGGTGAAGGAATGAAATGTCGATGGCGAGTTGGATTGAAGTAGAAATCTTAGACGTGTGGGGGATTGATTACATGGGGCCATTTCCTCCATCAAGGGGGTATCAATACATACTAGTGGCAGTAGATTATGTATAAAAATGGGTAGAAGCCGTAGCAACCCAAACATGTGACGCCACGTCAGTAATCAGGCTATTCGAGAAGACGATCTTTCCTCGTTTCGGTGTACCACGCACTGTAATAAGCAAAGGCGGGTTGCACTTCAGAGAGAGACAGTTTGAAGCACTCCTATGTAAGTATGGAGTCAAGCACAAGATCGCTACACCCTACCACCCACAGACCTCAGGGCAGGTAGAGGTTTCAAACAGACAAATTAAGAAGATCCTGGAAAAAACTGTCAACCGAACGAGAAAGGATTGGTCCACAAAGCTTGACGACGCACTTTGGGCCTACAGGACTGCCTACAAAATGCCCATTGGAACCACCCCCTACAAGCTGATCTACGGTAAATCCTGTCATCTACCTCTGGAACTAGAATACAAGGCCCTTTGGGCAATAAAATTCTTAAACATGGATCTAGAAAAAGCGGGAGAAAAGTGATTTTTGCAGCTACAAGAGCTTGAAGAGTTAAGGATGCACGCCTATGAGAACGCAAAAATATACAAACAAAGGACGAAGGTGTGGCATGATGCCCACCTAAGGAGAAAAGATGTAAGTGAAGGGGATAATTTTTTATTATTCAAGTCCTCCATTCATCTTTTTCTGGAAAGTTACAAACGAGATGGTCAGGACCGTTCACCATATTGAAGATTCACCCATCAGGAATGATGGAGCTTTACGACAAAGACGATCCGACCAAGGTCTTTCAGGTAAACGGGCATAGAGTGAAGAGTTACTACGAAGATGAAGCTTTTGTCATGAGGGAAGAGATCAACTTGTAGGACATGGGTACTGACGAAGGATGAAAGAGAAGAACCTACACTAGTCGAGTTGGCGATACAAACTTCAGCGCTCCTCGGGAGGCAGCCCGAGTTTTCCTTTCTTCCCTAGAGTAGGATGCATTTTCTCTTCATTGTAAGACCAAATTTAAGGACTGTAATAAGGCTCGAGTCAGTGCACGCGTCGAGCGTACCGACTCTCCTGTTTTATGGGCCACCGCTTTATTTTGCAAAGCATTGAGGGGTAATACCATCTAAGGTAGGGGACTTATCCCTAAGCCAATGATGTTACCCAACAATAGATTCTCCCTTGCCTAGTTTTTAGTTTTGGCTGCTTGCATCACCTTTTATTAACCGTATCGTGCAGCAACTCAGCTGGAGTGCAGAATCGCTTGTATCGGGCAATAATTTCTCAAGCATCGCAAGGGCCGAGACGGATGGCATTCCTGGGCGGCGTGCACCAGTATCGTGCATGTAAGTAATTTCCCTTGATTAGACTGGTGGGACCATGCGTCTCGGGAACGGCTTGTCTCAACGGCTGACACGCGCCCCAAAAATGCCCATTTTACCCCCAGCTGAGATTGCTATATATAGTAAGGAGGGTTTATCGTGTCGGGCTGCTACACTTACTTTTCCAGCTACCCGTACCATGCAGTAATCTCCCCTTGCTCGCATGAAGGATGGCCATCTTTGGCTCTCGTGTCGGACGAGAGCCTCAAAGAGTAGAGGTATAGCCCGATAGCCTGTTTGCCCGACACAAGCTTCGTATCGCACGCGGCGTATCGGGTTGACAATCTTAGTCGATTTTTCTTATCGCCCGACACGCATGGATTATGACATGACTTCCGTTCATGCTTGCACGATACGACAATCGGGCAACACGTTTTTCCGTCATGAGGACCTATCGGGTAGTTGCTTCATACGACCGTATCGCCCGACACATCCGTGTTGGGCAGCGTGTTTTAAAGCACAGCTTTTTCTCTGTATCGTCCAGTCTTGCATCGCCTTGGATTTTGTTTTGATGGATGATACCTGGACCTTGAAACGAGACAAGTTTTATCGTGATATCAGTTCTTCCCACCTAACTTTTAAATGGTCAACAAACTTGATAACAGGTATGGCTCGTACAAAACAAACCTTCGGTGAAGTTGACAAACACACTGCGGCCACATCTGAAGCAACAACAGTCGGATAGAAACGTCAGAATCCCAAGACAGTCGGGCCGCCAAAAGAAGTCCATTTCCTTATCATAGTCTATCTTCTGTGGTGGTTTAGGACCATCCCTAAAAGACAGTGGAAGTCTTTCTCCGGTGGCCCCTGGATTGAATGTGGGCATTTCGGTTCCATCTACCATGAACCCAACTTCATCATAGGGAGGGTATCATCTTCTTATATAGTATCCACAAGTGTTTTCAAGAGCTCTCTGTCTACCATAGGTCGGTTATCTTTGTCATTACCTGCACGAGCCTTGCATTTCCTTTTTGAGAGTTTTGCACTTGTTCTGGATGCATTCTCCTGGGAAAGAAAATGGACTCTAATAAGGAGAACATATTGCAGCTTCTCCATGGCACAAGCGCAACCCTCACTGGGATAAAGAAGCTGAGACTGATGATTAGGCCTTTTGTTCATGTTCACAACGGAAGCATCCTGAAGAGTCTACTTGATTTAAGGGAATGCAAACTTCCGCCTCAGCAAAAGCACATGACTGATCTCATTTAAATCCAGCAGTTCCGAACGCACATCTATCATCTGGTACAACGGTTTACAGCATCTCCATCCTGGAGTAGAGATCAAATAAAGAGATGCCTGACCAACTCTCACCGTCTACCCTCACTGAGTTAACATTACCTTACCCTGTCTTCTTCACTACTCTGGGACAGAGTGTGAAGTAAGTTTGGGGGGTACACATGTACCAGTGAGGGAGGTATAAAAAATTTCTTCTTCAAGCTCTCCACCCGTTGTATCCTTTCATTCCTCCTTTATAACTGGTGTGAGTATGCATGCTCATATAAAAATTTTGAAATATGTTGCTTATTTTGTGTCCCTACATATGTAAAAAGTCACTATATTAGTAAAAACCTGATGCGGCTTCTTGCCAGTTAGTTTTCTATGTACCTATGTGATGCAAATTTTGTTATATCTTTCTGATAATACTGCCTCAAACAACAAAAGACTATGAATCTCCACGCCAAAAATTTTGAAAAAGAAAATAATATCGCTACAGCTAAGAGACGTGTATGTAGAAGGAAAAAGCTGCCCAAATAGCAAAAATCTTTCTTGTTCCCCCATACCCAACAAAAATCCCAAAAAGAGAAAGTGGCCTTATGAGAGTGAATAACAGCATGAGAGTTGTGCCCAATAAAAGAAAAAGAAAAAAATATACACACTTATTTTCCAAAAGTACCCATCTTTAGGCATGGTAGATCCGAGGCAGTGGTACGTAGGATGTGAAATCACTGCTCTAAAGCCAACTAGCTTGGACTGCAGGGACCACTTGCCCGCTAACGGACCCTTAACTGGATGGACTGATGGGAAACAAGAAAAACCCAAAAAGCCTTAACCTACCCAACACACAACTTTCTACCCCAAAAAGTTGTTTGGTGTGAAAGCTAACTTCGGAATCATACACCTATGTCTCGCCGAAGCTGTGGATAAAATTTTTGCTTAAATAAGTCAGGAGAAATAAAGTATGTTGTTTGGGGTCGAACAGTATTCTCGATAAGACATATCATTGCTTGCTCATCCCCTTGGCCTGAAAACTACACCAGGTAAGAAGAAGCATCACGAAATAAAGTTTAAATATTGATTGAGGACAATCAAAATGATAAGTTTGGGGGAGTTGATAACTCCAATTTTTGTGATGTTTTTGACCCTTATTTTGTTATCAAAACTGCCCTTTTAAATTGTTTTCCTCTCCTTTTATATGTACTTTTGCAATAATTGGCCACACTATGCTCTTAACTCAATATTTCCATCTTTTGCAGAGTCTTCCTCCATTTTGGACTCATTTATAATCAATAAGGTCGTTCCGGCCCACAAACATGCTCCACCTGTATCGGCCTTCCAGCCGGCCGATAAGCTCACTGCCCGACAGGGTAGAACGATACATCGACGTGCGACATGAGGATGCCACACAAGAAGGAACCATCGGACGACACGCCCCTTTATCCGACAAGGAGCCGAGCTCGCCACGACAACTCAAACGTGTCGCACGATACCGACCACCCACCAGCAGGCGCCACTCGCCACGATGCCCAACAGCCGACATCCTTGTGTCGGGCGATACTGATATCGGTCATCCACCCATTCCGCGATGATAAGGAAGACACGTGGCACCCTGAGCACCATAACTTCCCCAACTGCTGCCTATAAATAGCAGCTACAGGAAGCCGAAAAGATAGGTCGGAACCCTACACAAGCCACCTTAGGAAAGCTGTGAAGAGCTAGTGTATCGTGCCTCAGTGTTCGTGCTAGGCGATTCTAGGTGAGCATTTCCCCATCCTGAGAGGGAGGGAATGGTTCACTTGGGGTCGCTCCGGGCAACACTGTAGGCCGATATTGGCCGACAAGGATCCCCGAAATAAGTGACCAATACTAGGAACATCGCTCTAGCCTGGCACGATACCGAACCCCAATACGCATCGCCCGTCACGGTGTATCGCCTGAGAGGGTGCCGCCCGACATGATCGTATCGGGCAAGGGTCCTCGCACGATGCAATTTTCGCGTCACGGCGTGTCACCTGAGAGGGTGTGCCACCTGACACGGTTGTATCAGGCTAAGTTCCTACCCGGTATCGGGCTGGAGGGTCAACTGTAGCCTATCGTCCTTCTATATCAAGAAGGCGACATCTATCTTTACTATTTCAGCCATTTATTTCTTTTACTTATGCAATGTAATCAGAACCTTATCTGTTTATGGAAATAGAAGAGCTTAATTACCTGCTGCTTTATGTTTGGTACCTTTGTTGGATAATCGCTATGTTTAACATCTGAACTCTAGCTTGCATGTTTGGATTGCGTTTCGATTAGCTATTGAATCATGTTTTCCCATTGCAATAGCCTCGAGAGAGTTGTTGTGGCTCTAGTGTTTGGTCCAATTCTAGAGTACGAGAGTGCCCGGAATCGAAGTTGCTTTAGTAACCTTTCCACTCTAATTTAAGTCCAGCAACCTCGAGAGGGGTGTTGATGCTTGATTAGAGGTGCCCGCTCTGAGAGGAGGGGTACGGGACGTTTCTGTTGCCGCTTATTTTACCGAAGCTTTCTCCTTAGTACCTTGCTTTAGCTTTAGTATTATCTCTCTGTTTCTGTTGCATGAAAACCCATAAAAACTGATAAATGCTTAAAGCCTTAATCTTTCTAGTAGCTCCAGTTGGAGATAGTTTTCTTTTGATTTGACAGTCCTACCTTGTTGTTCCCTTTGGGGAATTTTACTATCTCTTTACCTCTTTGCCAGAGTGTAGCATGTTGATTCCGAGTTCTTAACACTACCACCCTTGTCCCTGTGTTCGACCCCGTATATCTACTTCGACCCCGTAAACAAAGTTGCAGGGGCCTAGAAGGTTTCGGGTTATAAATGTAAAAGTCCGACTACTTCAAATCCACCTCCATTTTTGGACGTGCGATTTAGGCCAGTCACTGCCCAGGGCTCCCATGGGACACATCCATTCCTAGTATAATAGTTGGCTCTTGGGAGATCTTTGGCATGGATGTTGGATGCTCAACTATGGTTAACTTCTCTGCACACTGTGACACCCGCAGGCTTATTCAGGATCTCATTCGTTATGGAAACATGAAGTGTGTTGTCAGTAAAATCTTTTTATGTATTTTGTTTAACTAATTTAAATGAAATACATTAAAAGATTTTACTTACAATGCCCTTCATGTTTCCACAGTGAATGAGATCCTGAATATGCCTACGGGTGTCACATTGCACAGAGAAGTTCACCACAGCCATGAGATTGGCCTTTAATCTCCAAGTACAGAGATGTAGTTAGCAGAGGATCATTACCATAGTCATTGGCTTTTAGGGCCTGCATCACAACCACATGTTATAGAAAGGGTATTATTTTAGATGGAGGGGGTAAAGGAAAAAAGACAAATATACAAATGATGGTTTAACAATTAAGGGAACAGGGAGGAACCCACATTACTAAGAACACCCATTCTTTCTTGAGGCTTCTTCCTAGACTTCTCAAGCAGAGCAGACCTCTGAAATTTTGACAATGACTTAGTGTGCCTCTGCAAAAGGAAAAACACCAAGTTATGTTAGTTAGTGGGCAAAAAGAAACAAATAATTTATTAACTAAACTGGCAGAACAAAACACCAGGCTATATTATACTTAGTACCAAAAACAAAACATTCAAAAACAACGCAGTGAGAAAATAGAACAGCACTCGTAGAAGTAACGCACCTCAATAGGTACATAAGTGGGTCGCTTGGTCCTCCCTACATTAAGGCAAGGTAGAGGGTATGGCAAGGCAGAGGGTCTGAATACTTGAGCTCTATCTGATGATGTTTTCTAAAATAATCAGAGACAAGTAGTGTCAGGATATTACTTGTTTCATTCTAACAACTCAAATGAATTACCCAGAAGGTAAGATCTGAGACCTCAAGTGATGTGATACCTCAAGATAAACATCGATGTCACCTATATCTATGTGAGGGAACATATCTATAAGAAACTTGGAACAAATTTCCTTGGAAATACAAAAAATATTTATGCATGGCAGATCTATTCTTTTAGGCAATGCGTGGACGTATCACATTATTCCCAAAAATCATGTACATATGAAAAATACCCTTGCCTACAAAGTAAAGATTTCAAAAAAGTATAACTGCATAACAAATTGCCCTGAAAAGAACTAATAAATATATGAATAGTCTCATTTAAAATGTTGCAACAACTAGTCTAGGATTCATCAAAATGTTTGGTGGAGCTTGAAGATTGTAGTGTGGTTGCTAGAATCTTGATCCCTATAGTGTTAAGATATCCTGCAGCATGTGATCAAGTAATGAAAGAAAAATTAATATGCCATAAGAAATATATCATGATCTGACATGATGCAAGTTGGATATGAAGCCCACAAATATGAAGCACCCTCAATATGCATTCCTTCTTATATAAGAAATTGCATTCCAAGATATTATCAAACATAATCAAACATGTATAGGTTGGGAAACAGAAAATCATGGTATACGATGTGTGGCTTCCATACAAAAGGGACAATTACCATTTTACTGCAGTAGTTTTTACATTAAAAAAGAATTATTCAGTCCACATCACCCATCCACATTAGTTGTAAATTTTGAATATCCAAACCATAATAATCCATTTACTAGCTGAGTAATTACAAAATGGAAAGAAATGGATCAAATAATTGTAACTCATTTTCAACTAAATTTTTCATCCGTACCCACAAACAAGAATCTAAAACACTACTCATAGATAACAACCACAAACCAATCATAATGCGTGTATCATCCATAATACTAAGATTCTCCATAAAAAAATTAAAAGTAGGACAAAAAAAATAGGATTGTTATTTGGCAACATTGTCTACGACAACGGACATGAAACACCATTACTTTGGATCGGCATGTACAAATAAAAAATTGGATTAAATAAAAACAACTATAGCTCTCCTCTCTTTAGATAGTATCCAAGAATGCAATTAAATTTAAACTTCATGTCCTACAACAAATGGAAACGACTTTAGATACTACTTTTGTTTTCAATTATGTAACAGTATAAGCAATACTTTATGCTCACCTTGGCAATGTATGTGTTTTCGGCCATGCTTTGATGTTTCCAACAACATCATCAACAAATTGATATTGATCATAAGGTCTAACTAGAGGATCATTGCCCAACAAAGACACCTCTACAAAAACAACAACAAATGATGAGCCTAAAATTGCACCTCCCACCCTTTTCATGGGGTCAACCTCAGAGACTCGACCAAATGCAATTCTAGCATCTAGATCTGTAAAACTCAACAGATACACATCCAAGAAACAAAATACGTTTACATAACAATTTTATATAAATGTAAAATGATGTGCAATTCACAGTAATGCAAACATACTTGTCCCTTCTTAAATGATGAATGTCTTATATGGAGTGGAGTTTGCATTGATAAGTTTTTCTGCACAATTATTTTATTTTTGTCATAAGTCCATAAAAGTCAATGTGGAAAATAATTGATACCACACATCTTGTATAAAATGTATTCATACTTGCAAAATAATATTTTTTCATCTTTTTTCATTGTATAGCAAGATGGAGGTAGGATGGTATATTTACCAATAGTTTTTGGATGAAGCAGAAATTTGATTCCCATATCCTCCAAATCCTTCCTTGCATTCAAGTTGTCCTTACTTTTATCCTTCAAGCCTAGAAATGTTCCAACAATACTCTCATATATTCTTCTCAATGTGCATGACATCGAGATAGTGCCTTACAATGTTAGTTTTCCAATATGGTAGCTCAAAAAATATGCTTTTCCTTTTCCAATTGTGTGTTGAATCCTTACCTCTTGGCCTTTTCTTACCAATTACAGTTCTTATGTCCTCCAATTGTGACACGATTTGAGCTCTAGAAGGAGGTTTAGGTGGACACCTAAATTCTTGCTCGCCGTCAAATGCCTTTGCTTCTTTTCGGAATTTGTGGTTAGTTGGCAAAAACCTACGATGTCCTCTGTAGCAAACTTTATGGCTATGTGGCAACTAATGTGAGACAGTATCTTTATTACAATAGGGACATGCTTTGTAGCCTTTAGTACTCCAACCAGATAGATGTGCATATCTTGGAAAATCACTAATAGTCCATAATAAAGAAGCACGCATCAGAAAGAATTACTTGGTTCCAGCATCATATGTATGTACACCAGTATCCCATATGTAACACCCCAGACCTGGGTTATAAGCTAACCCTAGGTGTTTTTCCTAAATATGAAATTAAAAGTTTGTAATTATCCTTTGGTATGTAATTAAAGCTTTTATGGAACATAAGTTTCCCTTTCTATCCCTTATAAACCAATGTTGAAGTGTTGGTTGCAATACGGGGACCTATGTGTAATTTGCCCAACCAGAGGGGTTAAATTGCAAATTTCACATGTTTTTATGTTCCTTTAATGTTGAGACAACATAGGAATGAATATGATGAGGTTTAAGGGATTTCCCAAGCTTGAGCACCAAGGTGCAGCTGTGGAAGTAACCCCTGTACTTGAAAACCCTAGATTGGTGTAAAATGTAATTTACCCAATTTGAGGGGTACAACTTGTAAAATACATCATCCAAAACATATTTTATGGCTCTTGGCATCATTTAGAAGAGAAATGATGAAAAGGTTACTTCATGTGAATAATCATATAGTAAAGAACACCTTTGTGATTGAATAATCAAGGTGTATGTATATAGCCCTTTTATGTATATGCTTTAGTGATGGGTTGATCCTCTTTGCCTTCAATTCTTCACCTTAGAAGGAGTTTGTCCTTAGAAATAAGATGAGGGGACGTGCAAGGAAGAAAGGAAGGACTTAGATGAGAAAGGAGGAAAACATATGTCCTTATGTTGAAAATTCACCTAAGTATATATACAACTTTTCTCACTTAGCAAGGGAACGACCCTCTCCCTTTCATTTCCTTTCCCCTTGCTCAAACCGACTAAGGAGAGCTCTGGAGCTCTGGAGGACGACCAAGGGAGTGCAAGGTAGGTTTGGATCATCCCTTTTGCTTGAATTCATGGAGGAAACTCGTTTTCAAGGTTGAATTCATGGCTAGCTCACCTAGCTCTATCTTTCTAGCTATTCCTTTCCAACCTTTCCTTGGAGAATTCACCTTGGCCGACCTGTGGAGCTTCTAGGACGCCATTAAAGGCTTGGAGCTCGAAATCTTGGAGCTCAAGGAGCAAGCTTTAGGCGGGTTTTATAACTCTAAACTTTATGCTTTGATTATACATCTTTTCTATGCATATAGTTGATAGATCTTCTCCTTCCCTATCTTCCCTTGCATCCTTGCAAGCAAAATCGTGAAGAACTGCTACTGTTCTTAAGGTAGAAGATAAGGGCGTTAATTCCTATGATTATCCACAGATTTCCACTTTATCAAACGGTCCCAACCTCTTTGCCCAAACGGTTTGAAACCGTTTGGTGGGCAAACGGTTTCAGGGTCGTGTGAGGGAAAACGGTCTTCACGACCGTTTGGTACCGTTGACCAAGCAAAGACCTTATGGGAATCTTGTTCATAATTATGTAGTTTAATCACCCACAAAATTTGAGAGGTTAACTCCAAAGGAATCGTGAGATATGAGCAAATCAATTAGCAAAACCAATTGAATTAAGTTCTGATTTTCAATATGTTTAATTTGCCCTTTTTGGGAAAACGGTCTCAAGACCATTTAAGATGGTTGACCAAATGTGGACCGTTTGGGATTACTGTTCATAATTATGTTAATTAACGACTCACCAAATTTTATGGATTAATTCCAAACGAGTCATGAGTTGAAGGATGATTAATAGGGCAAACCCTAATTGAAATTAGTGCTGAATCTCCAATGAGTTAAGTTGAGATTTTGGGTTGCTTAGCCCAAACGGTTTCTAGACCGTTTGGGAATCACCCAAACGGTCTCAAGACCGTTTGGGGGTCACCCCAAGACCGTTTGGAGGTCTGGGGTCAAGTATAGTTGATCAATTGAAGGTCCAAAGGTACCAAATCATATTGCAATTAAGTATTGATGTGATGATCAACTCAATAGATCAAACCTTGATGAATTTTCACTAGAGTCCAAAGGATGGATGGGCAAACGGTCTCAAGACCGTTTGGAACTCATCCAAACGGTCTCAAGACCGTTTGGTGTCAACCCAAGACCGTTTGGAGGTCTAGGGTTAAGGTAATTGACCAATTGAGGGCCCAATTACAGTGGGTTAGTGAAACAATCAAATTGCTGTTTTCTAAGTATAGATCTTGTTGAGTTTTGGGTTGAAGGACCCAAACGGTATCAAGACCATTTGGGGGTTCCTCCAAACGGTCTCAAGACCGTTTGGGCACAACCCAAGACCGTTTGGAGGTCTAGGGTTGAGATAATCTAATGGTTTGAAGGTCCAATTGCAATAAGTTGATGAATTGATACACAATGCTGATTTTAGACCTAATTGGAGTTCAACCCTAGTCCAAACGACTTGGTTCTTGGTCAAACTTTGGACAAACGGTCTCAAGACCGTTTGGAGGATATCCAAACGACCTCAAGACCGTTTGGTCCAAGTTTGAGCCCAATTGGAGGTCAATTGATAGGTTCAACCTTGAATTGATTCACATTGTTGAATATTGATGACCATCCGATTTGAAACCCTAATTGAGGAGGATTCAACCCTAATTGGCTTTCAATTGAGGGTCAACTTGGTGTCCAAGTGATTGAGGTTCATCCTAATTAACTCAATTTATAAGTGGTTATCATGGATTTGGCTAATTGAGGGGTTCAACGTACATATCCATGACCAATTGTAACTTTTGAACCACTTTGGAGGTCCAAACGGTCTCAAGATCGTTTGAGGCCAAACGGTCTCAAGACCGTTTGGGCTCAAACGATCTCAGGGTCGTTTGGTCCAATCGATCTCAAGTTGGTTTGATCAAACGGTTTCAAACCGTTTGAGCTCCAAACGGTTTGGAAGGTCAACCCTTCCAAACGGTCAACACATCCAAACGGTCTCAAGACCGTTTGGATCAAACGGTCTCAAGACCGTTTGGTGGTTGAAACCGTTTGAAGGTTGAAACCGTTTGAAGGTGTACATGGTGGTTTGTACTTAATCAATTGATGGTGTAATTAGTTCAATGGTGATCTAATCTAAACCCTAATGGTAACCTAGGTCATTAAGGGACTAAGTGATTAGTGAGTTGACCCATGATGGTGATCATGAGGCAAATTACCAAAATACCCTTGAGGGGTCTAAAGAGGTAAAACCTTGTTCTAATCAAACCCTAATCACATGATGATGATGTTTTGGCTTATGTAAGTCAATGAGGACTTAACCCAACCTGATCTAGAGTGGTGTCATCACCATCTACTAGTGAGAGGAGAGAGAAAGTATCCTAGAGAGAGAAAGTACCCTTTTTAAGGTGGAAACTCAAGTGAGATACTTCAATTACACATGAGTGTGCATGATTAGGGTATGATTCACTTATGTGAGATCATGGAAACCCTAATTATGATATCCAATGAATCTTAATCTTAATTAAGAGCCTTAATGATGATGTTTCTCTTACATGATGATGTAATGAGCACAATTCACTATAGAGTGAATAGTAAACCGTAATTTTAGGGTAATAACATGAAAGATGAATAGTAAACCCTAATTGTTGAATTGTTTACTATTATCAGTTGATTTAACCATGCAGGTTGTCATGAGATGATGGTCATATCCAGGTATGGAATACCATGTTATATTCATTGAAAGCATGCCTTAAGCTTTATGAATAAGTGAATTATATTGATGCACTATTAGTGACATCTTTTGTGATTTATGGGCTGTGAAAGCCATAAACACCATCAAGGTCATGCTTGACAGATGACTTGTGATGAGATGACTGAGAACTGATGATTGAAAAGAGTTAGGCCTGCTACATTTATGTATTCTCATTATAGCTATTGTGCTAATGTTATTGTTTGAAGAACAATGTTTAAAGAATACTGAATGTACCTAACTAATCAAGTGAAATGTAGAGCCCTGATCATAGATCCATCATTGTCAGAGTCTAAATGATGGTGAAATAGGTTTTCCCCAGGGAACTCCTGGATCACATACTTTTGAGTATGTGGGGTACATGGATGTGTAGAACCTTACATCCTAGTGTAGGTATTTGATGTAGATTCTAGTAGTCCGTCATACCTTCACTAAAAGAGAAAAGGTGAGAGGATTTGATGTAGATTCATGTAGTCCATCACTCCCCCACCACAAAGTCCAAAAGGTGAGATGTATTACTACACTCCCTTAAAGACACAAACACCGCATCGATGAAAGATAAACAAGAAATCTTCCGATGACGAAGAGAGTACAGAACGCCACTGTAACTCTAAAAATAGCGAAGGACCATATTACCCTGGTAAGCTATTACAAAAGACATCCCGCCAGATGTCTAACAATCAATCCTCTAACTGACTGAGGAAGATGAGGTCTTAAGAATCCGACTCTTTTAATGACCTATGTATGATACTGATGTGACTTCTTAGCGATCAGTTGGAGTATGAGTGGTATGCCTCATCTCCACAGGGCATAATAATGTTTGTAAAACATAATCAACCGCGTAGTATATCTGCTTAGGTTAAACTACAAGGAACAATGTTTGGTGTTACATTGTTTACATTAATGATCTGTTCAGATATTTTGTATACATGTCCTTTATATGCTTTAAAGACATGACTGCTTAAGTAGAAGTTGCTTCACTTGCTATTAAACCTGCTGTTGTATGATTTATGTTATAATAAGGCTTCTAGTTGAGAGTTATAACTCTCGCTGGAACAATTTGTATATTGTCTCACTCCGTAGATTTTAACTCTTTTTAGGTGGTCGCCGAAGACGAAGGAGACCGTTTAAGAATGAGCAACAACGACAACAACAGTACTAGGGGCAGCAGTAAATCTCAGGTGGAGATACTGGCTGCTGAGTTACGTAGTTAGATAGTCCTATGCGTCTCTGTACTCTCAGGTTCTAGGAATCAGTGGTTTGAGTTTTTGGTGTTGGCTCCTGAGAATTTTGAATCATGTTGTACATAACTACTCAAGAAGTGGTTTAACAGAGATGTAAACTGTTTACTTGGTTTCTTATAAAAAGGAATTTTATAATTTCCAGATCTTGTCTCAAAAATTTTAATTTTCAGTAATTTTTCATATTCCGCAACTAATCGAATGTTTCCGCTAAGTTTATATCGTGGTTTTGGAGATCGGAGCCCACACCATAGTTCTTTCAACTCATCAATCAATGGACACAAGTACACATCTATTCTTTTGGGTGAAGCTGGTCCAGGAATGAGTAGGGACAACATAAAATATGGTTGCTTCATGCACAACTAAGGAGGTAAATTATATGGAATAATCACAATAGGCCATGTACTGTAAGAAGTACTCATTGTCCCAAAAGGATTAAATCCGTCAGTTGCAAGTCCCAATCGAAAGTTTCTAGCGTCTGTAGCAAATTCTGGATGCATCACATCAAATGTTTTCCATGCAGGTGAATCAAATGGGTGTCTTAACTTGTCATCTTTTTCATATTCTTTTACATGCCACCTCATTAAGTATGAGGCTTTTGATGACATGAATAACCACATTAGGTGGGGTACAAGTGGAAAGTGTCTGAGCACTTTGATAGGTATTCTCTTGGGTTTTTTTGCAAGCTCGTCATCATCCTCTGGGATTGTAATCAGTTTCCATCTTGATGCTCCACATGTATCACAGACGTCTTTATCAGCAGAATCCTTCCAAAACAACATGCAACCATTTGGACAAACATGAATCTTCACATAATCTAAGCCCAACCCCGTAATCGTCTTTTTTAGCTCATAAAATGAATTAGGTAACTATTCTCCTTCTAGTAGCATCTTCTTAAAGAACGTAAGAAACATAGATGATGCTTTCTTACTCAAGCCATTAAGACAAACCAGGTGATAGAATTCTAGGATGCAAGCAAGTTTTATTATATTTCTTACACCCTGGATATAATTTTGTCTCAGAATCCTTTAATAAGATATAAAATTTTTCAGTATTGAAATGTTGATCACTAGATAGCTCCACTCCTTTTGTATTTCCATCTTCAATGAAACTCGGAAAAGTATCATGCAACATATCTTGTAAATTTTCAGCATTAAGGAAATCTCCCTGATCAGTAGGAGCATCCATTTGAACATCGACATCTTCACCATAAAAAGCCCAAGAAATATAGCTTGGTAAGAAGCCATGCCACAGTAGATGGCTCAATGCAGTCTTTATGGTGACCTGGTATACATTAGCACACTTTCTACATGGGCATACAACCTTGTCTCCAATCGATGAATGTTCAAAAGAAAAATCCAAAAATTTTGATACTCCACATAAGTATTTACTGCTCGTTCGGTCATCCTCTGCTATCCAAGACTTATCCATTCTATAAAAATAGTAAAACATATAACATATGAGTAAGTATGTCATATTAAAAAAGACTATACAATATGAGAAAATACTAGTGTAATCATGCAAATGAAGTTCACTTGAGCCTATCCGACTAGGCGGGCGCCCAAGCATTTTTTGAAATGCTTATAATAAGGATAAAAGAACATAGTTATAATAAGGATAAAAGAACATTTATAATGAAATTTATCAGTAATTTGTAACATAATAGGATATGCATATTTCTTTTTGTTGTTTGGTTTCGAATGTGTCATTAGATAGGATGGATTTGTGAATTTGGAATATTCATGGGAACACACACTTCAGTTATAAGCATTCATGTAGAAACTTTCAGTTCCATTCATTAATCTCTTTTTACATCCACACACAGGGGTGTACCCCTAAATAGTAACTAAACAAAGGGGTTGGTGTACCCCTAAACATGCACATAATTAAAATAACTATTAATACAGACAAGTCTAGATAGATAGACAACTAAATACTACACCAACATGGTCCCGCATCAGTAACTTCGAGGACTTATCATTGTGGTGATCTTCTCCTGAAGTTCAGAAAAGAAAGTAGCTATGAGTATTGATTACTTTCAGACAAAAAGTGTAAACACAATTTTTTTATCTTAACAATTATATTTGTTAATTGGACCTACCGTGGTCTTTTTGATGATTGTGTTGTGTCACGGAGCTCCTCACTGTATCTAGAAAAATATGAACTGACAGGGGCCTCATCATCAGATTCGTCTGAGCTGATATCCTCCATCGTGCGCTCATACCTCCGTAGATGATCAGGGGTCTCGCAGTTGATGTTCGTTATCCAAACTTTGATGGTATTATGGCCAACTGGATGGAGAAAAAGCATGTCGCTATGGTCCACTAGCATCTTTCTAATCCAATCATGCCAACTGGATTTTGATACAAGATTTCCCGCCAAATCATACTCAACCTCAATAACATGTGAATAATTGCCAAAATGTAGGGTCACTTCACCAGGCTTGTAGTGTCTTCCTTTTAGAAAATGACAATGTTTGGGTATGACTAGTTGGTTTAAGGAACGATCATCTAGGATGATGTCCAATTGTTCTTCAATAGGGAACATTAACATTGGCATAGAGGCCCAGTTCATAGTGATTGCTGTGGGTGGACAAAGACTGCATAATATTAGTATTAACAAATTGTAAGTACATATAACGATGTTATATATTTTCAGAAAAAGTTGTATAACATCAGTTAACCTTTTATTTCTTGTCATAACCAACTTTATTGTGGTAGACATGATATCTTGAAAAGAAATCTAATAGAGGAGATCATGTCCTATATCTTTGCAATTGGTCCAATGTTCACTAATCCTTCTTTGAGAATTTCAAGGAAGTAACTAGTATTTTATATAATTTGATGTATCTTGGTATTTCATAAAATGAGGTGACACTTATTATCTATTTGTTGAATCAACACTCATCTTTTAGATTATCAAAGTGGTTAATGGTGTTTGGCTTATTTTGTATAGGTGTGAGACCTATTTAATTTGGAGTATCCATGCACTACTATAGAAGGTGTGAGACCTATTTAAAGAGGTTAGTGGTGTCTTTCAACATTTTTACTATAGTCTTGTACTTCTGTGTTTATCAAAAAACTACTACAAGATATCTTATCATCTGATTATTTTGATAGTACCACAAATTTTATGACAAGAAGGATTCATCTAAAAATTGTAAATTTTCTAAATGAGTTATGTGAGGTTATTATTCTCTGACCTATATGTAAATGGGATAGATTGCTGCCTCTTTAGTTTTATGAGTACATGACACTATGTTTGAAATACTTTTTAAAAGGATAAAATAACATACTTATAATAAGGACCCAGGCACATTCTAATCATTTTGAAGTGAATCAGAAAATGAACAGGAGCCTGGGTCCTATCCACTAGTATCAATGGAGAATTTGTAAACCTCAAAACCACCAACATGGTTTCCAAACCTACAACCACATCTTCTACAAGCTCACCTTCTACAAACCTTTAGAACATATACATCCAGAAAGTATCAATGACTGCACGTATCAATGACTACAAAGTCTATCATGCAGCTTGCTTGGCACATGAAAGAGAGACATGTTCAGTTGTATTGGCCCAAGTGGAAAGCAAACCCTATTAGGGATAGGTCTAAATCTGACTCACAAACACTATTTGGCAAATTGTTTAGCTAAACCAAAGTAGCCATACAAATTGTGGACTTCCCTGAACTAATTGCATTGGATGTACTAAAAATGTCATGCCCCACAAAATAAATTTGTAACATCAAAAAAGCCAAACCTAAAACTGGAAATGCACACTGCAAATTTTAGCACGATCGTGTATGAATGCAAAACAATACTGAACTGAATTAGGATCAATCATAGGGATTGGTTAACTAAATTACCATTGACATCTACTTGTTTAGAAAATAGGTTAAGCCAAGGTCAACACACATTAACAACCATAGTAAAGCCTCATCATGATTTACAAACCAATTACAGACTCCTAACACATGTATCAATGACTGCAAAGTATGTCATGCAACTTGTTTACCATATGAAAAAGAGCCATGTTCAACTACATTGGCTCAAATGGAAAAAAAAACCCTTTTAGAGGTAGGTCTAAATCCTACTGATGGCCAGAATTTGGCAAACAACTTAGCTAAAAATGAACTAAGCATACAGAATGTGGTATGGCCTGAATGTATCAAGATTATGAGATGAAACTACAACAACAATAATATGGCCCAAATTGAGGAAAATGTGGCATGAAACGAAGTGGTGGTTCATATCCATGGAAAAAATCATATCAATCCAATCCATATAATAAAAACACAACTAAAGCTAAGTGTTGGAAAAAATAAGTAAATCTTAAGTTAAAATCTCTATTGAAATCTTGTATAATTTGGCTTAGGAAAAATTTTTTGTGCCCAATCAGTAAATCTTAGAGGACTTTAAATCCAAGTATTAGATTATCTGAATCACCACTCATATGAATAATGTGTGTGAGATAATCCTTGAGAATAACATAGGATGGGACTTGGATGCATTCTTGCAACTGCTACCTAAGGAATACGCTGAATCAATTAGCATGGTTCCTTTCCAACTCACAGTTACAAACAATATGTAGATGTGGTGGCTAAACCGCTTGAGATCCTTTAATGCTCACTCAGCCTATTGGTTTGGTGTCATTGTCATGAGAAATATCAAGAACATAGGAGGAGCAACCTGAATAGAATATCCACACTGATTTGTACTTTGAGGTGGCTATAAAAATGTCATATTTTCTCTGGTGAGTGGCTACCAAAATCTTGGTTACAAGAGGGAGGTTAAAAGATAGACACTACATAATTGGAGACATATCCCCATCAATGGATGAACCAGGGAAATAATACAACACATGATCCATCAATTCAATGGGACTAGGGAAGTGGCAGTCTGTAGGTTACATTAGGGTTGAATGACTCAGCCCACAACTGGTCTGTAAATCAGCCTGCACATGATGGATCAATTATTGTAGGTTTCTCACAACTTCTCAATAGTAGGAAGAAATGTTGGTTAATAACATTTCTACCCAGAGATAGAATGTGATTCCTAAAGGTAAGATTCATATCAACAAGGACGCTTCCATTACAATGATGGTGGGAGTTGTCTTAAGAGCAATCATCAGAGACGTGAGTGGAAATATCATGATGACAACATACCTCTTCAGAAAGTTACAAAGCTTAGAGGAATTGGATGATTGGAGTCCCTCACTCGAGCTCACCAGCGCCGGAGGGGTAGAGTTAGTCTGTGGCGGTGCTTCAGGTTGGCTTGGTCCAAATAGGCGGCAGATGAAGGTTCCCAATTGACGACAAAGACCATGCACGACCGGCAAGTTGCACTCCTCCACTCGCAAATGGCACAGAGAAATTCGCCACCAGTCTCCACCAGCCCCTAGCTAGGGCGACGATCGCCAAGGTCGACGCTCCATACGCTGGTCTGAGGAGCGGAGAGTTGTATCAATCAGGAAAGAGCAGAGTGCTAGATCATACTATCACAATTTTTTGGAGCAGGAAGTAAATATTGTGTTACCAATTAGTTTTCTAATTTGGTATGGCAATTTCAGATTGCCACTAATTAAAAATAAAAATGCCTTTAATGTTATGTCCTTTTTAGAAACTCTATAATAGGTGGTTTAGAGGTATTTTAATAAAAAATGCATGTATATTAGAAAGATAGTGGCTTTTTTTTATAAAAGACACTAGAATAAATGCCACTATTGGGCGATTTTATTGTAGCGAATTTTAGGTGAATTTGGAGTGGATACTAGCTCTGGTGTTTCAGGATCACATACAACACTTCTCAAGGTCCTGAACCAATTATGGAAATAAATCTCATTTAATTTATCTAAACGTGATGATCTGTTTGCCATTTGATTCTACAAGAGAAAAAAAATTGTATTTATCAAAACCTTTTTTTATTTGAAATATTGATAATAGCAATTAGGTCTTTGATTATTTTTGCTCCCACTATTTTATTCAAATTGATAGTGCTCAATATCAATTTTGAATATTGTAGCAAACAATATTCTAGTGGGCCAGATCCAAGATAATTCAATTGTGTCATAATCAACACCGCAAACACAATCAACCATAAAGGTAGGAAACTCTTGCCAATTGTATCACATGCAATTATGGATATATGATATGCACAACCCCTTGTTATAATCATTTGCATGCTCTTAGGCCCAGACGCTCTGAAAATCACAGTTAAGTCTGACCCAACATCCAACACAATAGATATGCACCATGTGAAGGCCAAAACTACATATCTACCATTACACTTCCACGAGATATATGGCACACAATGTGAAGGTGTAAAATATGCTTAGTCGGTCAATATTTTCATGTGTGTTGTTGTTCGAAAGCATCCAAGACTTACTATTTTATTTGAGGGACTTTTTTTGTATAAGTATATACATATACTCTATCCAATCACCACATATATCGTATGTATCACATAAATGCTATATTCCACAACAAAAACATGCAATAAACAAAAGCGATGGTTATGGCCAACCTAATGTAATCCCTTGGAGTCACAAGGAATTACGTCATCTAGGTCTATATCACATGTAGAAACCTATTGTTGATGAAGATCCATACATTCCGATCTGAGTTGATCAGTTCAACCATTGAACTGATGGGCTCGCCTCTTGGTTGGTTGTTAGGTTGTCTCACATGTCGTCTAGTTCTATCGATCCACCATTTGCTAGGCGATCGGTTCAACTCATCCTTCTAGTCCTCCATGATCCTCAGTCGTTTGGCTCGTAATCATCAAACCATCCTTCATCTTCATTATGATAACAAAGTAAACTATCCTACTTACATAATTATTTAGAAACCTTGAGTTACATTCGAGGGGATCAAGGGTACGAAAGAATTAACTTTACATGGGGAAGAAAAGATAGAGGCTCAGTGCGCAGACTGAGATAAGAGCATCAACCAACCATATAACCATGAATACAATATAGGGATTATTGACCATAACCATGCTACACATCACCTATCAAAACTGCTTTTAGGGCAACATGTGTAAATTACATATATATATCATATATATATTAGTTTGTGATTATTGTGGTGTTTAGATTTGACCAGATACTATTTGCATCGCATGCAATAATAGAATGAAAAAACCAAAATCTGATCATATCTATTATCCCATAATATAGTAAATTGACCTTGGTTCTAATACCACTATAGGGAAATATGGCTACCAGATAGGCAACGGAAATAGAAAATGTATCTACCATATTCCTTAATTTAACAGATCACATCTAGTATAAGATAGGAAGGATGGTTTATGAGGATATACCTGGTCTTAGAGCAAGTCCAGTGGCAATCATCGTCATTGTAGATGTGCAACTCTGAATCTTGGTTGCACTAGGACTTGTCTGACTACTCCTCCTAGGACACCAGACTCTCTCATCATCTTCTACAGTAGCTCCTCTCTTCATAGACTACTGGTTGATGATGTCCTACTAAGCAGCAGACAACAGCCTTCCACCTCTAGAGAAGTCCACACGCACCGCCTAGAACTCATGTCATCCTAATGGACCAGACAGGAAGGAGTTGTCCCTACTGTTGGCATACTAGTTACCAACCTTCTCTCCCATGACAATGAATTCATTTATTTCTCTCCCTTTGGCTATCCCTCCCTAGTCGAGTAGGACTTGCTTGGGCTCTTGTGGTTACCACAACCAGAGAGGACAATGTTTTCCAGAGAATCTCAGTCTCAATTATTTGTGTTATGTTCTAAGAAGCCCCCTGTATATAGTAGAGGCCAGGGTCATGGTTCCTTGTCGCTATCCGGTATGGGATTAATGTGTAGGAGTGGAAAGGATCGGAAGATCTCAAATTTTCACAGCAATTTTGGAAATTTCACAACCTACGACAGCCAAAACAACTATTTGGCCAACCCAGATGGTTGTCTCACACACGATATGGTCATCCCTCATTGTGAGACAGTTGTTTTGCAGTTTCCCAATTGTACACAAATTTGGTAAATCAATTCCTATCAATGTTAAACATTGATTTCCTTGCAAAACAAGTATTTGTCAAGAAAAATGAATAAGGAAATGTTTAGAACCTTACCTCGACCGAATTGGACCATTTTGCCCATGTGAGACGGCCATCTCAGTCACCCAGACGGTCATTTGGTGACCCGATTCGAGCCAATTTGGTTGGGTCAGTTCATGCCATTGCCAATTTCAACTCCAAACCAGGCCTGACACCCAAACACCCATCTCAACACTTGAAACAGCCATTTGGCACTCCAGACGATCGTCTCAACACTTGGGATGGGCGTTTGGTAGTGTTGTCAATGTATTTGTTGTGTGAATTAGATACTTAAACACTTTAGTACTTAATTCAATTTCCATTTGAGATCTGAACTCCTCTTCTAGGTCAAGACATATGTGTGTGACCCTATAGGTCCCATATTACATTGGCAGTGAATGTTTGTAACACTTATGACATCACAAGCAATGAGTGGTTCCTAATCGCACATCAATACTATCCAAGTAAATGGAATGTTGAAGAACAACTTCAACCTACAATTTTTGTATGGTGTTGTTGTGTTTGTATAGTTCCTTTGTCACTGATGTCCATATTGAACTAGAGGCATGGAGCAGTCACCCTCATTATTATTCAATCTTGTTTCTTAAACCAAGGGTAGAGTGTCTAAGATATATGTAAGCTCAATATCACATATTGACTGGCATGCGCATGACCATGCTTTTCTCAGTCTTGCTAATCAATAGGCCTATGACATCACACTTCAGTAGGAGAGACATATCCCATCTCGATCATTCATAGTCTATCCCCATGTGTCAAAGCTACCCAATTCTCACCTTTATAATAACCAATGTTTTAGGTCTGTTTGAGGATGTCAAAGTGTACCCAACAACATGTGATGAGTGCAATGATTTCAAGTCTAAGAACCACAACCGCTACCATCACAGTGAGACATGACTATGACTTCCATGAAGATGGCTTCCATGTCTCAGTCTCATGGTGGGTCTGTTTGATACATTGTTCTCTAACATGTATCTATGTGCTTTTCTTGATATCACCATATCATGAATAAATGAGATTCAGTCATCAAGAAACTCACACTCTACTCTTATGTTTTATTATTGTCTATCAACCTTGCATAATAACAACCGATCAGGGACATAATGAGAATGTAAATATGTACTCTTAACATCTATATGATCTCATTTCTTCCAAGTCACGTACTTGAAGATATACGTCGTTGAGTAATATTATTCTCTAGACATTTATATTGTTACATCATTATCTCAAAACTAAATTAAATATAATAAATAGGAAGCTTGCACTTTTATTAATAATAAAATCATTTTTACATGTTATGCCATTACAATCATCACATGATTGGCTCTTTGGGCATACATAACCAACAATAATGGAGCAATAAAGGAGGAACAAAAACATGGATAAATAGTCACTGACATGCCATGTCAGAAAATAGGCATGTCGTGTCACTTGTAGTAGAATAGAATAGGAAGTTACAGACACACTGTGTCAAAAAATGACATGTGGTATCACTTTTGACATATTTCAACAACGATTTATTCACTATAGTAGCTCGTGGAAACACGTCGTGTAGGTAACACACATGCCATGTGCGACATCGAAACAAAAAATTTTGCCCATAACAAGATCCACAAAAGATGGTGAACCCTACGGATCACAAAGGAAATTGAGATATGTTGGAGAGATATAATCAAATATGATAATATATGATCAAATACCTATAGAAAGTGATCAGAGATGACCACAAAAGGATTCCTTACAACTTTTCGAACAATCAGTCTTTAGGGCATAAGACCGACGGAGAGACAATAGGTAATATTCTTTGATCCTCTTGTAGGAAAGAGGGTGGGGCTAGTGAAGAGACTAGATCTCCCTTGGTGTGATCAGAAGTGGTGTTGAAGGAAGAAAATGATGAGGGGGTGGGGGGAGAGACAACAACAACATTGATTTGGAAAGGAGAAGTCATGAGGAGACTATTTTCCTACTCTGATATCATGTTAATTATAATAATATATCTATATCCAAAAAGAGTACAATCCTCTCCTATAAATAGGAAGGGAAACAACAAGGAAGCACATAGCAAACTTTAATGGGCCTATTATACTGAGGCCCATATTATATAAGACTAAGTGAAAAAGTAAAAAATAGAACTAAAGGAATAAAACAACTAAATATAAATATATATCTCAATATTAATAAGTATAGAAGATGAAATCAGTCGAGTTTGAATACTTAATTTAACTCTAGGCAATCATGGAATCATTGGTTTCTGACCACTCTTTCCTCTTTTATCACTCAATCCCTCAAAATTTCTCCAAAATAAACTATACAACTTCTAGGGTTCGGATGTGACAAAATCGTTGTACAAGCCTACAAATATTGTTTTTACTTAGATTCATCTTTAATAAAAAGGGTAATATCACTTTCATGTTTGTCTATAGACTGGACTAAGGCCCCAAATAGACATTTGACTAACTAGTTAGTTTGTCCATCTAACTAGTGAAAACGACCCCAACTCACGTTTTGCTACAGTCACCCAAAACCAACGTTTCAACCAAAAATGTCTTCTAGTTGGGCCATCATACAAGGATAGTGGCCCAACCACTAACTCAATGAACCTCGTCATTGATTGTTACTTTACCTATTCTAGCATATGTAGGTCTATTGACTTCTGACATGTTACTACCTCCTTTGGTAAGGTTGTAACTATACTTCTAATGTTTTGAGCTAGCCTTTTTAGCTAAATTAATTGATTAGTTAAACCATTAATCAACCTACTAACCAATCATTAATATTTAATCTTGGTACTATTCTAAGCACTCAAATCAACTCAACTACACACTCAAGCCTCTGTATCAAAGTATTTAAACCTCATTTTATTGTTTTCACTAATATATGGTAGCAAATAATTTAATTTTGTATTTGAATGACATATTTAAGGTTGCTAATCTTCTTGTTTCCATTTAACACAGTTCACACCTCAACATGCAATTAAAAGACAATACTGAATTTTGAGTCATGTAACTTCTACTAATGTGAATTTGGTACAAGTATCCAGTTAAGGTTTTCAAACTATAACCCATTTTATTTATTGGTAAACCTTTAACTTTATACATAACTGATGTTTTCATATGTAAAAAAACCAAAAATTACTTTCTTAAATAAATGAAACTAAGTTAAGAGTCTCATAACTCTAGAAATATAAGGTTGTTAAACAAGCTTACTCTCGATTTCAGTTGACATTGATGTCATTAATAACGTTTTCAGACATTGCACTACCTCAATGTAGAAAAAATATTTCATAGATTTTGGGTAACATTGATGATGTTTTATGGATTACCCGTGCTAAATAACAATGCTTTTCTTTCATTTTCCAACAAAAAATTTAGAAAATTAGATGCCTCGCCAAAGTCAATGTCAGTATGTCTAGGGTATGATAAATTATGATTATACATGAGATGATAAAAAGAGGTTGGCATGGACAAGAAGTTTGTAGTTTATTTATAAATTAAAATGAAAATATGTCACAAGTTAAATTTGATGTCTCTTTGATAAACCTTAGGGGTTAATTTGTAATATTCATATGGACCCACACCATTTATTGAAAAAGTGGTAGATTAAATATTTGATTAAAAGCTACAAAATACACAGTTGGAACATTGGGTGTAATGGTTTCTATCATATGTTAGTTTATCTTGATAGATAGGGACTTTAGGCTTTTAAAGAATCCACCACACTAAGTTCTTTAGTTTCAAACTAAATATTGACATATTTTATGACATTTCAATGAACTTCTAATATTGTTTCCATATAAGAGGGCATATCTAGGATGACTTAAGATAGTGGATGTCTCCAGGCTGTTCTGTCCCCTAGGGTTACATCCTCTCCTCAGATCTGAGGTGCTTCCCTCTATTCTTCTTGCAGGTACCCTCCATTGTCATGACGGACGATCTGGTGAAATGCTATGCAACACTTAGGGTTAGGGAGGAGGAAGAAGTGGATGTGTTGGACTTTGGCAGAAATCAAAACTGGCGGAGAACACCTTGAACTAGCCATCGTAGGGAGGCTGGGAACGTAGAGGCCCTACAACTTCCCAGCATTAAAATGAACCCTAACCAACACCTGGTCATTGAAGAAAGAGGCTAGCTTCCGAAAAATTGCAAGTAATCTATTCGTCATCCAGTTTTTGCACTGGCACAACAAGGAGAAAGTTATGAATGAAGGTTCATGGAACTTTTACAACTGCCTTCTTGTCACTAGAAGCATACGGGCAGAGGATACATCAGAGGCCATTGAGTTGAACCGCAGCGCCTTCTGGGTAAGACTATATAACATGTCGCTGGGCTACAGAATTGAAGAAGCGATAATCGCAGTGGTGAGAAAAATCGGCAAGGTCATCACAGTAGATCATAAAGACTTGGGGTGGAACACCTCATGCCGAGTTTGTGTGGAGGTAGATATCACCAAACTGATTTGCCAGAACCAGAAGATTAGGGATGTCAAGGGGAACATCGTGGCCATCAATCTTCATTACGAGCAACTAATGATTTTCTATTACATCTTTGGCACTATCGGGCACTTAGATAAGGACTGCACGGAGGCTGACGAGGATGAGGAAGAGAAGCAACAATGCCTTTGGGTTCAGTGGGTGCGGGCGTCACTGGTCAAGCACTGGGCGATCCTGATCAAGGAGGAGCTTTTTAGTCATGACAGCAGAAAGAGAGAGTTAAGATTCACAGTGAAGCCAAATCCTAACGCACCGTGAACTGGCGGAGGAGGAGCACCTAACAACAGTGGGGGATCAAGGAAGACGACACCGAGCAACCAGAACCCATGGCAGGCGGGGGAGGAAGATGAGGTGGAATCAGGCACCCACATGGTGTAATAGGATCTAGAAGACATGTTCCCTCGGAAAGGCAATGAGAAGAGGTAGGGGGATGTGAGGGCGAACAACAAAGACAACTGGGAGAGGCGGAGCGATCTAAGGGGCATCGGGAGAACCAGCAACACGATATCAATGGAGGAAGAGAAGGCCAAGGAGAGAGAGACAGGTGATTCGGGCAGGATGCATAGGGCAGGGCAGTGGCGTAGCCACACTTTGGCCTGGGTAGGCAAGTGCCCTACCCAGATTTTGTAGTTTCTCACTATTTGATACCAATTTGACATGGACTTTTGTAAAAATTACTCATGGTGCCCTACCTTGTATGGATCTTAAAGCATTCATCTTAATGGTGTCCCTCCTATCCAGATTTCCTAGCTCCGCCACTGGGGCAGGGGAAAGCAATGAGTTCTCAGTTCTGGGATGGGGAGGAAATACATCTTCACAACAATGGTAGGATGAAAACATCAATGGTGACAATGGAGATGCTAACAGGAACAACAGGGAGATATCCAAAAGTGATGGGGAGGGTAGGGTGGATAAATTGTCTGAGGCACCCAACTTCACTGATGTAGAGATACCCAGGCAGCAGCAACACACATCTAAAGAAGCACAATCAGCCATTAAAGAGGGAACAAAAGGGAAAGGGAGGAGGTTCTCTCATATGGGAGACAGGAAGAGAGACCCCAGGATAGTGCTGCACACACTCAAAGGAGGAAATAAACCAAAATGAGGATGGGAAACGGAAGCAGACCCACCAATAGAAGCTGAAGGGATAGGGCAAAGCAATGGCAAACGATCCAGAATAGCGGAGGACATGATGGCTACATAATGTAAGAAAGTAGCGGGTAATGGGGTGTCCCAGACCCGTGAACATCAATGAAAACCTTGATCTGAAACATCTAGGGTCTAGGCCACCCTGGGACGGTGAACTCTCTCAGAAGAAGATGCTGGGGAGAGATGCCTGACATAGTTTTCGTTATCAAAACTATGTGTAAAAGTTCGGAACAAGAGTGGGTCAGAAGAGGTTGTGGTTTTGATAGTGGCTTTGGTGTTGATAGTAGGGGGAGATCAGGTGGTTTAGGCCTATGGTGGAGAGGATACAGAGTGACTATCAAATCTTTCTCAGATCATCATATTTGTGTAGACGTTGAAGAGAACAAACCAGAGAATAATTACTACTTTGTAGGTTTGTACAGATGGGAAGTTGTGCAAGATAGAACTCGGACATGGACTCTCATGGGGGAACTGTGTAGGGCCTCACAGAGGCCAATGGTGTTTGGAGACGACTTCAAAAAGTAGGGGGCATCCATGCAATGAATGGCAGATGAGGAATTTTAGAGAGGCAATTGACAGCTATCAGCTAATAGATTTGGGGTCCATGGGAAGCAAGTTCACTTGGAAAAGAGGATTACGAGCAGATCACCTCATTTGGGAAAGGTTGGACCATTTCCTGACAGACAGGACCTGGTGTGATATCTTTAATGTGTGGAAAGTTTAAAATTATCCTATATGCAACTCTGATCATGGCCAGGTTATTCTTTGGGCTGAAAGGAACAGGCATGTGGAGGATAGGGGGAAAACCTTCAAATTTGAAACTCTATGGCTATCGTCACCTGAATGCAGAATGGTTGTGGAGCAGGTGTGGAATGAAAATGTGGGGTGCGTCCTTCTATCACAAACCTAGGAATGTGTGAAAAAGATGAGTTCTTGGGCAGGGAAAAAATTGGGAATATAAAGAAGTGGATCCAAATTACTGAGAAGGAGCTTGTACGAGCACAGAATCGCCCCCCTTCACACAACATGGTTCAGGAATGCACTCAACTAGCGAAAGAACTATAGGAGTTGTAGTGTTTGGAGGAGAGTTTCTGGCATGCCTGAGCACATACAAATGAAATGAGAGATGGGGACAAAAACACTCAATACTTTCATCATAAAGAAAGCCAAAGAAAAAGAAGGAACATGATTGAAGGCATTTTCAAGGAGGATGGAAGTTGGCAGACAGAACCGGATGAGATTGAGGGGGTTCTCACATCTTTCTTTACCTCCCTCTTCTCTACAGCACAACTAGAAGGGGTGGAGGACTTTCTAGATGGTATGCACGAGATCTTTTATGAGTGTGATATTGAACTAATGGAATAGACTCCCATGGAATGCGAAATCTGGTAGGTAATACAACAAATGCACCCCAATAAAGCTCCTAGACTGGATGGCATGAAAGCTATTTTCTATCAAAAATATTGGGGAATTGTGAAGACGAGCTTAATTGACTTCATTGCAGGGTGGTGGAGAGGAGAGCTCATCTTAAACAAGATAAATGAGACAGATATTGTACTTATCCCAAAGATAGAGGTATCAGTCTGCATTTCTAAGTACTTCCCCATAAGCATGTGTAATGTTTCTTATAAAATTATCACGGAAGTCATGGCCAACAGGATAAAACCTCTGTTGAAAAACATCATTTCTAAAAATCAAAGCGCTTTTATTGGAGGAAGGATGATAACTGATAATGCCCTAGTGGTGTATGAGCTCTTCCATACTATGAAGCATAGAAAGATAGGCAAAGAAGGATTGTTGGCGCTCAAGCTTGATATGAGTAAAGCCTATGACAGAGTAGAATGGACTTTCATGGGGAGGGTGATGGAGAAGATGGGGTTTCCTTGTAGGTGGAGAACCAAGGTTTACGAGTGCATGTCTAGCGTTTCACATAGATTTGTCATCAATGGCAAAAGGAGGGGATCTACAAGACCTACTAGAGGGTTGCGCCAAGGTGGTCCTATATCCCCCTATCTTTTTCTTTTTTATGTTGAAGCTCTTTCTTTATCTCTTATCAAAGCAGCACAGACAAAGTGAATCCACGGCATCAAAGCTTGTCAGACGGCTCCACGAGTTTCAAACCTTTTTTCACTGAAGATAGCATTGTATTCACTAGAGCTACCTCAGAAGAATGCTCCACTTTAGCTAAATTTTCAGCCAATATGAGAGGGCATCCGGGTAGAAAATTAATTACGACAAGACAGAGGTTTCCTTTAGTGGGAATGTAGAAGTGGAAAGAAGGGACACTATAAAAAACATGCTTGGGGTCAAAGAGGTGGATAGCTATGAGTAGTACTAGGGACTTCCAACAGCAGTGGGGAGGTCCAAGAAGGCGGTCTTTGCAGTGATTAAAGACAAAGTCTGGAAAAAGCTATAGGGGTGGAAGGAACAACTGCTGTCTAGGCCGGGGAAAGAGGTGCTCATTAAAGTAGTAATACATGCCATACCTACATACCTAATGAGCATCTTCATGCTTCCAAAGGGACTTATTGATGAGATACACTCGATGATGGCACGATTTTGGTGGGGAGCGAAGGAAGGAGAAAGAAAGATTTATTGGTTGAGTCGGGCGAGACTTTGTAGACCCAAGGATTTCAGTGGGATGGGCTTTCCGGATCTGAAGGTTTTCAACCAGGCTTTATTGGCAAAGCAAGGGTGGCATCTGGCTACTAACGAGGGGTCCTTGATCATCCATATTTCAAAAGAGAAAATTTACCGACATACCATAATTATTCATGCAGCAATGGGAGGTGCACCAAGCTATACATGGAGGAGCATTTGGGGGGTTGTGCAGTTGGCTAGGCCTAGTTTTCTATGGAGAGTGGGTACCGGGAGGAAGATTGATATCTACAAGGACAGATGGATCCCACTACTGAGTGGGATGGTACACCGTTATCTTATGTAGGGGCCGGTCACATACACCTCAGCTGTCGGGCTGATCGATGAGGAAACGAGACAGTGGGACGAGATGGCTTTGACAGATATCTTCCCTCCCCATATACATTCTATGATACGTGCTATACACTTGCGAGGTAGGGAGGATACCGACACACTTTGTTGGGACAGAAATAGAAGAGGGGAATTCACAGTACGCAGTGCATACACATTGATGCGGGTAGCGAAGGATCTGTTGGATGATCTTGAAGAAGACTGGAAGAGAGTGTGGATGCAATGTTGGCCCCCAAATCTCAAACATTTCATCTGGCGGGTGCTTAGAGACATCCTACCGACCAATATGGCCCTCTATAGGAAACATGTCGTCCAGGACGAGCTTTGCCAACACTGCAATACACATAGGAAGGATGTTGCACATGCTCTTTCACACTACATTTCTGCGGCACCGGTATGGGCGACAAGATAGTTGTGTTGGTTGGACTGAGCGGGAATGGATGTAAGGGAGTTCGTAAGGGAACTACTATGTGATGATGACCTTATAAGACGGGATGAAGGTGCAACACTACTTTGGGTTGCCTGGACAGTGAGGAACAAGCATATTTTTGAACCACGCAAGCCTTACATTCCAGCGTTCACAGCCAGTTTCCTTACACTGATAGCAGACTATGGTCGATACTCGTCGGCGTTGCGCACCAACAAACATCAAGAGGAGAGCTTGGATAGGTCGAGTTGGAAACCTCCACCACCGTGGTGTTTCAAACTCAATGCGGATGTGAGTGTTCGACCTGGCGGTTGTGTGGGTATTGGAGTTGTCATCAGGGACAACCTAGGAAATATCAAGGCCACTTACTAATGCCAGTTGGACCATGCATTCTCAGTGCTTAGTGCAGAGGGAATTGCAGTCCTACATGGGTTGCAACTTGCCTTGAACCTGGGTTTGAAGGATCTGATTGTGGAGATGGACATCGCCATACTAGTGTAAGCAATGAAGGCGGGTGAATGGGAAAGAGGGTATGAGGACAACATTGTTTCAGATATCTACCGTCTATTTTTCGGGTCTCTTTTCTTTTCACTGTCTCTTTGTTCGGAGGCAAGGTAATGGGGTTTCCCATACTTTGGCTTCACATGCCTGTTGCTTAGAAGATCCTCGAACTGTACTAGAGGATTTTGATGCAAACATTGTAGCTCTTTCCCTTATTTGAATAAATAAAAGCAACAAGCGCCCTTTATAAAAAAAAAGGATGACTTAAGGGGTCGTTTGCCCCCCATAATTGAGACTCTTGTATTTCAATGCAGTTTACCAATGATTTTGGGACCACTTCGGCTTGAGTAGAAGACAAATTAGGTTGTCTGCAACACCAGGCTGGCATACAGAAATGTTAATTGCTAATTGGATACGTCTTTTTCAAATGAGTTAAATTTTGGGCATGCTCACGTGCTGTCACACACAGTGACATGTGTCCAAAAGCAGCCCACAAAACCACCTCCACGTGGGAGATACTGATTGGGTGATTTTTTTTGATATTATGCAATAGGCAAATAAATTTGTTTTGCATATAACTTTTGAACCGTGATTATTTTTTTTATGAAATAAAAACCATTGGATTCGTTATGAAAAATGTAATCCAACGAGACTAATGTTGACATATTTTTGAGAAAAAAAATATAAAAATGATATATAGAGGTGATGTGATGAAAGAAAACTTTGTTTTATTTATAATTTTTTAATGAAATAAAAAAAATGTTTGACACCCAAATTGTAGCATACTAAAATCTAAGTTTATGGTTTAAACCAAAAATCTATTCTAGACTCCTCATGATTATGTTAATATCTATTTTTCCCCTAATTTAAGGTAGACCAAGATAGCTTGAAGTTTAATAACATAATTTAGTTAAAAGAAAAACCTTCACATATGAGATATGATGATGACATAGTCAAACTAAATTAATTATTTAATTTTACATATGAATACACCAACTAATATCTTTGGTTGTCCCTTCAGAATCCCATTGGATAAAAAGATAAGAGAAATTGATTTAGTAGGATAGAGTGTCTCACATTGAATAATTAGGAGTGAATACTTTTTATAAAGGTCTAATACATAACTAGTGAAATTTATGAAACTTTTTTAGAATATAAAATTGATACCAAAATTGGATTCCTTGCCTCTTAATTAGTCTAGCCAATGATTTTCAATTCTATCAGACTCTATTTACTCTCCAAATTAATTAGCAAGAGAAAGGTTATAAATAACCTAAATTTGACTAATTCAATCAAATGATTTCATTTAATCACTCATTTCCACTAAGACCTAGTCATGCGACTGCCTCGTGACTTCTTCCTTTTGTAGCAGATTCCACATCTGGCGGATCCTTATTCTTCTTCTCTTCTAAAACCTCATCTCTTCTCCTCTCCTCTGATTCCTCGCCTCCTCTCCACTCCTTCTCTTCCTCTTTTCCCTTCCTCTCTCTTCTGGTAGTGCACAGAACCCTATCCCCACATCTTCTCCTTCACCCAACCCTTGACGGTGACACAACACCAGGCAGAGCCCCACATCACAGGAACCACTGCTTCCTCCTCTTATTTTCCTCTTCTCCCTTCTTTTCTTGCACCAACAACATGAGAACCAAACCTACACTTGAAGGTTGGGGCAAAGATCTTTAGATGCACACCCGATGCCACCATTTCCTATCCTTTCTATGGTGACTAAACAAGCACCAGCAACATGACCTATTGAGGAAGCCACCAGGAATGTCATCCTCCTCCTTGAACACGGCATTGCAGACAACATGGTCTACCACCCTTGACGCAGCTGTAGTTGTGGTGTCCTCTAGATCCCCCATCAGAAGACGTCAACCATCCATAGGACAAGCAGCTCTTTGTCTTCTCCTTGTGTCATTGACATTTCTCAGTCTGCCTACTTCACTAAAAACTTGCAGTCATGTCCTCCGACATGGGGCCCTCTCTAGTGCATGATGGCCTACAACCAACCTTAGCTCCCTCTCACCGCCCTCTCTTCTCCTTTGTTCGGCCCCCCTATGTGTTGCCTCACCATGCATTTTCACTCCTCGCACTACCACACAGGGCCTCCAGATCTTCCTCTATGGTTTCAGACCTTTGTGAGCTGGGTGACAGACTTGCAATGTCTTGCCACATACACAATGACTCCAGATGCCACAAACCTACCTCTCTAGTCTCTGTCTATACAGCTCTTACCCCATCTCCATCCTTTCTAAAACTCACGATGGTAGGCAATGATGGTTCTATCGTGCACCTCCTGGCTCATACCAATGTCCCTATGATGCAGTCTTAAGTGGATGCAAGATCTGTGGAGATCTACTGACAACTCTCCAATTGTTAGTTCTCTATTGTCGAGGCTTGATAGGTTCTTTGAGAAGGATTGACTATCCATCCTGGCCTCAACATGTTATCTACTAGATAAGTAACATGTGATCATGACAACCACGACAACTTGGAGATAGGTAATTCCATCTCACATCTAAGAAAGATGGAAACCAAGCAAACAATGACCCCATCCATGGTAGCATGGTCAATGATTAATCATCGTACCCTCCAGTTCATAAGTATAAACTAGTAAGTCTAGTTTTTCAAAATGATATACTTATATGGTATTCTTAACTATGGATTATAGAAAAACACTATAATTAGGGCATAATGCTTAATTATGATAATGATTCATATCACATAATCAATGTCCCTAATACTTATCATACATATCTATGTTAGACTAATTGATATTACTATCTAATTATTAAGCCTAAGATCTTATACTAAGATACTTAGTAATATGAAACTAAGGTCATAATGAAAATAGCACATGCATAGTTGGATGATGACATTAGAGAAAGTAATATTGTTAACCTAAGTCCATGTTGATTCCTAAACCTAATTTCTTTTCTTAATCAAGATATGTTAACAACATCCTAAATAATGCCATACTTGACCAAATATGACCCTAGGGAGAGAAATATCACTTAGAGACCTAAATAGAAAGTTATACACTCTCCAAGAAATATAAGCATATGATGGATACTCGTAACCAAATGTAGTTTGATGAAATATATTGGTTTACCTATATGTATATGGTACAATAGGATAAATATGTGCATACATACATGAGTGTATGCAAGACATAAACCCTACACTCTCACAATAAGTGCATTTCAAGAAAATATCTCACATGGGGGTATATACATGACTGAACTGGACGAACATGAACTATATGCTATACAAAGAGAGGACAAACATATATGTAGATGGATATACGAATGAAGACATTGACCCTAGATGACTTTCTAGTTGGATGATTTATGAATCTAGTTTACTTTCATATAATAATCTGAATATACTTATATTCATAACCATAACAAGACCTAAGTATGATCATATGACTGATATAAATATATAAAGGTATGTCATATTTAACCCTAGACATTTCTAGTAAATATATTATCATCAATAAGAGCTGATCAAATCCTTCAATATACATATGGTTATTTTTAGTATTTAAAAATCTAAAATCCACGTCCAGTAACCAATAAGGTTAGATGTACTCTCATACATGTTTTGGAAATTGTGGACTAATGGGTGTATAAATAACTTTTAGGTTGAGAAGGACAAACTATGTATTTGACCCCTAGTAAAAGAGTTACTCATGAAATCAGGTATGTACAACTTCTATTTTATTTGGGGAAAAATTTGACTAAAACCTACACTCTTTTAATGAGGCATCTCTTGAATATCAATTCTATTTGAAGCTCAATTGTTAGACATTCATAATTCCTTATTATGATTTATTTAAATTCCTATTATTGTTGAATTACCTTGTCATAATGGATCTTTGGACCCCTCCTTCTTAATTGCCATTTTATATGAAATTGATTGAAATGTGACTAGAATATCTAGAATAGTGGTACTTATGTACAACCATACATATATAGAGTGTACATATTCCTCCCTACGTGTGCGTTTCAACCCTTACTTATTTTTAGGCCATGATCCTATGATGTTATGGCCATGTTTTAGGTATATTTAGTCTACATTGTTATGCATGCAAGAGTTATTCTTTTAAATTGAGATTATTGACATCTGTTATGGCAAGACATTTTTATTTTCATGTGTATAATCTGAATCTTAATATGCCTCATTTTTCTTGTTATAATTCCTTTTGAACTTACCTAATTGCAAATAGTCCCCTTCTTGTGGGAACATCTCTTTTACACTTATAACCCTATATAATGTCCAAAGTGTTTATTATATGTACATATTCAGCTCTTTTCTAACCTCCATCTTGTTTCCTATGTTCTAGGTGATGTTCCCTTCCACCCCAGGTTTAGGTACATGATGCGATGATTTTGAGTCGCATTTAGAGACATATTTTACTAGTGTTTTTATGCATTTATTAGTTATTTTGGTGGTTAATATTGCATAATTCATTTACTTTGGTCTATGATCATTCTCTATGTCAAATCTCCCTTATTTCAGTATTTTGAGTATAACTTATCAAAAGAATACGTTTTGTGTAGGCTTACGTGGTTTCGTGTTGTAATTTCAGGAAAAACAAATATCTGCTTCTGTCGATACCATCGACAGTGGTTGATACCATCGACCGGACCACAGGCAGCCAGCCGCAAGGAGCAGAAGAAAGTCGATACTAGCGACAGGAGAGTCAATGGTATCGATTTACCATCAGGTTGCTGGCAAAGAATGAGTCCATACTATCGACACATCAGTCGATACTATCGACAGGTGGAGCTACAGCGATACAAAAAGATAAAACCGTCGCTACAGGTTTGTTGATACCATCGACACTCGTCGATGGTATCGATATAGCATCAGGCGCAAAGACAAAAGAAAAAGAATTGCCGATATCACGCCAGGTCGATACCATCGACCCGCGTCGATGGTATCGACACCGTCAGATACAAGTTTGCTTCAGATCGATCTAAATCTGACGGCTGTGATTATTTGGCAACCTAATTCGGATATTATACCTAATGATGGCGGCCAAGATCAATGTATCACGTCATTAGCTGCTGCACACGTCCCGAGAAGGTGTGGAGAAAAGAACGGAGCCCAAAAGCACGCCCCAGCCGATCCGGACGCCGAATAAGACGATTTCCACTACCGAAAGGCGGGAGAACGCGTATTCTCTGCCAAGGAGCACTTGGATCTTCTCTGTTCAGGGGTTTCACCATTCAATCACATTTTTCTCCATGTTTCCCTTTTTCTACTCCACGTTTTACTCTAAGATGAATATGCGGGGCTAATCCCCTTTGTCTTTAGGACCGGGAGTAGCCCGGGAATTCATTGTATGACAATTTTATCATAGTAATTCATATTTTATCTCTTAAATCCGTGGTATAATTTCGTTTTCTCAATTATATTGTTATGCTTGATCACCATAATAATAATCTAATGTCGTTAATTACTTTGAAAGAAGAATTAACGATTGAAAAGAGACGAAATTCACGTTAATTGACAAATCCCTTGAACAAGGTGGTGTAAGGTTAATGGTGGATACCGAGAGATCGATTTTAATGCACCTAGTTTAGGGTATATGTTACTACGATGGTGGAACCGACCTAGACATAGGTAGTGAATTGTACCACGACAGTGGGCAATTCTGATTTTAGGCCACTACCCGGATAGAGAGATAAATTCGAATGACCGAATAGAATTTAATACAATGAAAACCCGCAGTGAAACCGCAATCCTAAAGATCTCATCTTGAATTGATTAAACTAAACATTTGATCGATTGCTTTATTTTGTTTTATTTTCATTTTCTTTTAATTTTAACAACAACTTCCAACTCTTTAATTGGTCTAGCTGATTGTGAGTAGTTAGTAGTAGTCTCCGATAATTCACGGGTCCCTGAGTTCGACTCGGGCCTCACAAAGGCCTATATTACATTGACACGTACACTTGCGTTTCTACGCACGTAAAAAGCATGTCAAGTTTTTGGCGCCATTGTCGGGGACGCGGCAATTGTCGGCACTATGAGTGCTGCAAGCGGCCACTCTAGGCCACTTTTTTTTTCTTAGTATTCGTTTGAAATCATTTCCAGAATTCATAGCTTATTCTTTTTTGCATCTTGCAGTTGTCTAGCACGGTACTGAACTGAATTTACCATTTTGCAGGTATTATGCATGGTGCATACGCGTAGTACCGACTACACGCAACAGGCACCAGAGGTTCCACTGACGGGATCTGACGACGAGGAAGGACACAATCAAGATCATTTAGAAGAAACAGATTCTGAACCTGAACAAGAAGAGATGGCAGAGCCACAGATAATATGGGAGAAGATCAAGGCTTCTTCTTCATCAGCTTCCAAGGGGCCGATCAAGAAGCAGGCGGTTAATATTCCGACATACAAGATTGATCCTGCATTAATCAACTTGGTGAAGTTGAATGCATTCCACGGGCTCAAGAATGAAGACCCAGTCGCGCATATAAGTCAATTTGTGGAAAATTGTGATATGATAAAAATAGACAGATTTCCACAAGATGTTCTCTACTTGATGCTCTTTCTGAGTTCTTTAGCGGGAAACGCACGAGAGTGGTTGCACAACCTGGATGATGAATATGTGGAATCATGGGACCACATGGTGGAGGTTTTCTTTGAAAGGTTCTTCCCACCCGAGAAGACCAATGACATGATCAGGAAGATCCACAACTTCACCCAAAAACCAGGAGAGACCTACTCTGAGACCTGGGAAAGGTTTCAGATCATGCTTAGGCGGTGCCCGCATCACGGGCTTGACAAGGAGACACAGGTCAAGATCTTCTATTTTGCTCTCTCCAAACACGATAGAAGTAATCTCGATTCAGCAGGCTCAGGATTCTTTTTTAACAATACCGACACGAGGTGTTGGGAAATCCTTAAGAACATGGCCAAGAAGAAATCATGGGGTGATAGAGACATTGTGGAGCATGTTCGAGTAGCAGGGGAATCTAAAGCATCAAGGAGCTGAATGAGAAGATGGATCTTCTCGCGAAGAAACTGCTTGCAAAGGAGGATACTGAGTCCGAGGATGAGGCTCAAGTTAAATTCATGAGGCAACAGCAAGGCTACAGAAATAGCAATTACTCATGGAGGAAGGACAAGAAGTTCTCTTGGAAGGACCCAAACAACTTCTTGCAGGATCCAGATGCAAAACCCCAGCCAGTAGCGGAGGATAAGAGCATGGAGTTTCTCAATCAAGTGATAAAGCAAAATCAAGAATTAATGACTACTTTTGGCCAGTAGATAAAGCAACAAGGGGAGTTTATGAACCAGTTCGGGCAGACACTGCAGAGCCATGGGGCTCAAATGAGGACAATAGAGACGTTCATGGCGCAAATGGCAGCGGAGATAGCCAATTTGAAGAAGTCGGTGCACCAAGGTTTTCCGGGTAACACTAATATTCCAGGAGGAAACCAACAGGCGAAGGCCATCTTGCTAAGGAGTGGCAAGAAACTGTTAAACCCCAGATCCGATGATCCAAGCAAACCCCAAGCAGAAATTAAAGGTGAGGCCACTGAGGAGCTGCCCATACCGGTCATAGAACCAGTTGCGGATATAGTAGTGGATGATATTGATGATCCTATTGCAGATGAGGAGGAGACGCAGAAAAGGACACCTTATGTGCCACCGCATCAAAGGGCACAGGCTGTCCCGGTCCCATATCTGAATAGTGCAAGGGCAAGGAAAGTGGATGCCCAATTTAAAAAGTTTCTAGACAGTTTCAGAAAGCTTTCAGTTAACATCCCATTATTGGAAGCAATTGAGAAAATCCCTTCTTACGGCAAATTTCTAAAAGACATCATTACCAAGAAGAGAAAAATCCCAGACACAGAGGTTGTTGTGCTTAAGGAGCAGGTGAGTGACTTCATCATGGGCACATTGCCACCAAAGAGGCAGGATCCGGGCTGTTTTAACATCTCATGTTACATTGGGAAAGTTAAGTTTGGTGAAGCACTATGTGACTCAGGGGTGAGCATTAACTTGATGCCCCTCTCTACATTCAAGAAGCTGGGATTAAAAGAGTCACGGCCGAGAAACATGACAATCCAATTGGCGGAAAATTCAGTGGTAAAGCCATATGGTATTTGTGAAGACGTGCTAGTGAAAGTAGATCGATTTGTATTTCCAGCAGATTTTGTCATCATGGAGATGCAAGATGAATAAGGCAATGACCTACTACTCAGACGACCCTTCCAGGCTACAGCTGACATGATACTTGAGATGGGGAGAGGTCGTTTGACCTTAGGTATAGCCAATGATCGATTCGAGATGGTCATGCCTTCTAGCGCCACTTCACCTAAAGCCAAGGAGCAATTCCACATGGTAAAGCATTTTGATCACAATATCTCACTTTGTCTACGGAAGCCATTTTTAGATATGGCTCATGTAATGACCAAGGTGGAAAAAGGGAATTTGGCTGTGGATATCATGGAGCAGACCAAGGTGGTATCCCTTAGCAAGGTTGTGGGTTTTTCGAACGATGAGGAGGAGGACATTCCTCCCTCTACTGAAGATGAGGCTATAGCAAATTTGGTTTTTGACGCATATCTAGAATTACCACTTGAGGCCTGCTTAGTCAATATCACTCATGATTGGATGAGAAGCAAATCACTGCAGGAGTGTGGCAAGATGCTTCAGATTTTGTCGTGCTTCTATGTGAGGTACTATGAAGATTTAGGAAAACTCCCACCACCGCTTCAATCATCCTTAATCAGCTCTCCAGAATTGGAGTTGAAGTCGTTGCCACCGCACCTCAAGTACACATTTCTAGCTGAGGAAGAAAAGTTGCCTATGATTATATCTGCTTATCTTAGTGCTGAGGATGAGGACCAGTTGCTGATAGAGCTGAAGAACCACCGGGGAGCATTTGGGTGGTCTGTTGCAGATATCAAGGGGATCTCCCCTACTTTGTGCCAGCACAAGATTCGGCTCGAGGAGGGAGCCAAGCCGGTGATTCAACCGCAACGTCGACTAAATCCGAGCATGATGGAGGTTGTTAAGAAGGAAGTGATTAAACTTCTTTCTGCATGTATCATCTATGTTATTTCTGATTCTTCATGGGTGAGTCCTACACAGGTAGTCCCTAAAAAGGGGGGAATCACTGTTACCCATAATCTTTTAAATGAACATGTCACCATCCGCTTGGTAACCGGGTGGCGTGTTTGCATAGATTACTGACAATTGAATGTCGCTACGCTAAAGGATTACTTTCCTCTTCCGTTTATTGATCAAATTTTAGAGCGCTTAGCCGTCCGATCACATTTTTGTTTTCTGGATGGTTATTTGGGATACAATCAGATTTCAATAGATCCTAAGGACCAAGAGAAGTCCACCTTCACTTGTCCTTATGGAACGTTTGCGTACCGTCGTATGCCTTTTGGGTTATGTAATGCACCGGCGACCTTTCAGCGTTGTATGCTCGCCATTTTTTTGGATATGGTAGAACGCTATCTAGAGGTTTTTATGGATGATTTATCTATTTATGGTGCATCTTTTGATGAATGCCTTTATAATCTGGATAAGGTTTTACAATGTTGCGAGGACACACATTTGGTCCTCAATTGGGAAAAATGTCACATGATGGTGAGTGAAGGAATAGTGCTAGGACATAAAGTGTCTAGAAAAGGTTTGGAGGTAGACCCGATAAAAATCAAAGTGATTTCCAAATTGCCCCAACCAAATTCGGTAAAAGGGGTGCGAAGTTTCTTAGGTCATGCCGGTTTCTATCGTCATTTTATAAAGGATTTTTCTAAGATAGCCAAACCGTTATCTGAGCTTTTAGAAAAGGATGTTGTTTTTGACTTCAATGAAAAATGTCTACATGTGTTCAACGTGCTTAAGGAAAAATTGATTTCCGCATCGGTTGTGCAAACACCGGATTGGACCAAGCCGTTTGAACTAATGTGTGACGCATCCGATTTCGCGGTTGGGGCTGTGTTGGGACAGCGGGTGGACAATAAACCCGCTGTGATTTTTTATGCATCTAAAACTTTGAATGACGCCCAACTTAATTACATGACTACCGAGAAAGAATTGCTTCCCGTTGTTTTTGCTTTTGAAAAATTTCAGCAAGATCTAGTTGGATCGAAAGTTGTGGTTTGGACGGACCACGCCGCCATTAAGTATTTGATGGAGAAAAAAGATGCCAAACCTAGATTGATTAGGTGGATCTTGCTTTTACACGAATTTGATATCGAAATCAAATACAAGGTGGGGATTGAAAATGTGGTCGCGGACCATTTGTCTAGGCTAGAGAGGGTAGATGAAAAAGATTTACACATACCCATTACCGAGACATTTCCGGACGAATAGCTTTTGAAAGTGAAATCTAAAGATCCGTGGTTTTCTTATATTGTGAACTATCTTGCCTGCAAAATCATCCTGGATTATTGGACGTATCAAGAGAAGAAGAAATTTTTCCATTCTCTACGATATTATTTTTGGGATGACCCTATTCTCTTGAAGCAATGCAGGGATGGTGTCTTATGCAGGTGTGTACCTGAGGTGGAATACGAGAGTGTTCTTCGTCATTGCCACACACTACCGACGGGAAGACACCATGCAATCTCTCGTACGGCAGCCAAAGTACTGGAAAGTGGCCTATACTGGCCTACCTTGTTTAGGGACACTTATGAGTTTGTGCGGCAATGTGATTCCTGCCAAAGGGTGGGTAACATTTCGAAGAGACAAGAGATGCCCCTTAATGTATTCCAGGAGGTTGAGGTATTTGATTTATGGGGTATAGATTTTCTGGGACCCTTTGTGTCTTCAAATTCTAATTTGTATATCCTTTTGGCTATTGATTAAGTGTCGAAGTGGGTAGAGGCAATACCCACAAGGACTAATGATTCCACTGTAGTGTACAGGTTTGTTAGAGAATATATTTTCTACAAGTTTGGTGTGCCCCGAATGATCATTATTGATGGGGGTACACACTTCCGGAATCAAAAGTTCTCGGCACTATTGAGAAAATACGGGGTCAAATACAACATTGGTACCCCGTACCACCTGCAAACTCAAGGACAAGTGGAGGTCTCCAATCGAGAGATTAAGAAGATCTTGGAGCGTATTGTGGCTTCCACGAGGAAGAATTGGAGTGCCCTACTACCGAATGCGTTGTGGGCATACAGGACGGCATATAAGACACCTATAGGCACCATGCCTTTTAGGTTGGCTTATGGTCGGGCCTGTCACTTACCGGTGGAATTAGAGCATAAAGCACATTGGGCGCTGAGGAAGCTAAACATGAGTTATGATGAAGCGGGAAAGAAGAGGTTACTTGAACTAAATGAACTTGATGAGCTGTGAATGAATGCATATGAAAACTCTTGGATATACAAGGAGTGCACAAAGTTGATTCATGATCGCCACATTCAGATGCGCATTTTCATGAAAGGAGATTGTGTCCTTTTGTTCAACTCCAGGTTGAAGATGCATCCTGGGAAGCTGAAATCCCGATGGAGTGGAGCATTCACAGTAGAAGAGGTCAGACCACATGGCGCAATCATTGTGCGTGATGGCGAGACCACATTTTTGTTCAATGTACAAAGGTTGAAATTGTATTTTGGTGAAGATTACATGAGGAAAGTGAATGAGGTCAAACTCATTGCACTTCCGGATGCATGACGAGCTTCAAGTCGTCTAGCCTAAGATGTTAATTAAGGGAGCTTGTTGGGAGGCAACCCAGCCATCGGTACTTTAGTTTAGTTTCGTTTACATTTGTAGTTTGATTTGTTTTGACTTTGTTTTTAGTGTAAAAAAGATACTATGATCGTTTGCTCATTGTGCAGGATTGAGGCAGAGTCGATACCATCGACCCTTGTGTCGATCGTATCGACAATGGTATAGGTTGGCGACTGTAGAAATCACATTGCGTCGATACCATCGACGGCCTCGTCGATGGTATCAACATACCAACAGGCAGATCGCAAGCAAAGGTCGATAGTATCGACATGGGTGTCGATACTCGCGAGATCTCTGGAGATTTTCAGAAGAAATCATCTTATTAAAGTCGATACCATCGACGTGCCTGTCGATGGTATCGACACATTCACATACAGAAGGCAGCGGCCGGCCTCGCGAGGGAGTTGCCCTAATCAGAGAGTCGATACTATCGACTTGCGTCGATGGTATCGACGCGCCACGTCACCGATCCGTGAGAGGAGATCAACGGCGATCACTGCAACCAGAAAGTCGATCTATGGGACGGTTCGATACCATCGACACCTGTCGATAGTATCGACACGTCAGCGATCTGGGCCCCGCAGATCCAGCCATCGACGACCGTCGATACCAGCGGCAGTACGGATTGTGCTACGTGTGTCGATACCATCGACCCGCGTCGATGGTATCGACGGGCACACAACAGCACCGGCGTCAGCTATATATGAGAAGGATTGTCGTCATATGACGTCACAACCCCAGAGCAATTCTTCTCCACTTGCGCCGAGCATCCTCCAGAGCAATTTGAGCCTGGCGACGAGCATCCAGGAGCACGTTCTTCATCGAGCGGAGATTTCCTTCTCCGATCTTCACCGAGCTTTTTCTCTACTCCTCCTTCTTCCGCAACTATGGTGCATGTTGCTGGTGCATCTTCTTTGCGCACCAACCCGATGGACATCCCAGAGTTCGTGCCCCCATCAACTGCGTCGATTCCACGTCCGCGGATTGTTCATCCGTCCGCGGAGATCAAGAAGATCTACGAGGAGATCATGAAGAGGAAAATTGAGCCAATCCACTATGTTGAGCGGGAGACGATACGCAACTTGGGGTTCGACGCTAATCTGGCCTATGTTATGAAAGGGCAGGCGAGACACACGGGCAGGACGCCTGACGAGATAGAGTACCATGCCGATGGCCAGCCGTTCTTCAGTGACTGGCTGACATACAAGGAGCTGGTGGCAGAATTCATGGCATCGCTGGACGTCTGTGTCGTGCCAAACGACATCATCACCACGGACCGTGAATGGATCAAGGGTCGTGTGTCTTTCCGACTGTACAACAATGACTACAATCTTACACTCCGTTAGTTCAATGAGATTTACACCTGGAATCATTCGCGAAGTGACTACCGGCGGCCGGACAACCGTACCGACTACGACGCGATCTTCTCCGAGCTTGTGATGGTACCTCCAGGCAAGTCAGTGAGCTACCACAATGCAGTGGTAGCTGACTTCGAGCATCCGTTTGTACGGATTCTCCACCGGATTCTGTGTTCTACCCTATTTGCTAGGGGTGATCTATCTCTTAGCAAATTCCAGGAGACGGACTTGTTTTTCTTGTACAAACTACTCAAGCGCCAAGAATGCAACTGGGGAGCTTTCTTTCTGCAGTGAGTGTTGGCTGTAAAGCAGAGTACGCAGAAGGCTCCAATTCACTTTGGAGGACTCATCACTCCACTGGCACACTACCTTGGGCTGAACTTCGCAACCTTGACTCCGCTCTCCAACAGAAGCAAGGTCAATTTGCAGCATCTTCACCGATCAAACCTCATCTTGCTTCGGGATGGTTTACCATATGCTCATTGCCATGTAAACCACGCATATCAAGAATGCTCGCTTCCCGATCTTGTCTTCAATATCGAGGGTGCACAACATTTTCGATGGCCAATCATAGCCATTGCTGACTCCAATGAAGACGGTGGCAAAGACGACGACAACAATAATGACGATGAGGCTGAAGAGGAAGAGGAGGCCTACACTCCTCTTCGGGCATGTGTGGCACCTAGGAAGCGTCCTCGCATGCATCCGGGTGCATCTTCATCTTTGCAGCCTCCGCCACCACCACCGCCCTCGCAGCCAAGTGAGGATGTCTATTCGATGCAAGGCATGTATGCTATGCTGCAGGATATACAGCAAACGCAGCAGCACCATACAGCAGTGTACACCGGTGTTCAGGAGACGACAAACCGGGTACTTGACAATCAGAGGGCGATCTTCGAGAATGAGTGCCTCCTTCTTGGCAACCAACAACAGATTCATGATCGATTGCATAGGATGGAGATGCAACAATAGCCCTTTTATGATCACTACTGGAGCCAGAACTATTTTGGGGGGTATCCACAACCTCCACCTATGCCCCATTTTGATCCGAGCTTTCAGGGAGAGTACCCATCCTGGGACCCTACGGCTCCACAGTACCTGCCTCCGCCAAAAGAGTAAATCGGTGTCTTTGTTCCAACCTTTAAGATTGTTTTGACTATGAGGCAATAGTCGAATTCAAGCTTGGGGGGGGGGTAGTTGGAACAGCTCTATCTTTTATTTTCTCAGTTTTTAGTTTTATTTTATTTGTTCTTGTCATTTATTTCTTGCAATCTTAGTTTGTTTGTAGGATCCACATTCTATCTAGTGTAATTGTGGATGTCTTAAGTCATGTGTCATCTCACTTGCTTGTACATGGGAATTAAGGGAAAATTAAAAAAATTTGAGTGTTCGCAAGCTTGTGTTGTTCACTTTTGAGCACATAACTTAAGAAAATGATTGGTTTTGTCAACTATAGAATAGAATATCACAACCGTACATTCTTAATGATTCATGAAAAGTGGACGGATTTGGTTGTGTGAGCCTAAACTGACCAAATGATAATGAGAGTATACTTTGAAGTAAGAGAGAGAAACCTCTTAACTACTACACATGTCAGTAAGGAGGGACACATAATAATTTTCAAAGGTTCAGTCAATTAGTCTTGTGATCTTTCCACCCAATTGTTTTTCACAATCCATCATAAGAATTGGAAGTACTTTACGACTTTAACCTTTTTGATTGCATATCATGTAGATAGGTTTTGCATTGTAACCACTTTCATATGTTTTGCATCAAAAACAAAAAAAATAGAATAGTGATACATGCACATTATCCTTAGGTGCATGTCATTTAGTTGCATTCATAATTTTTATGCATAGAGTACATCATATACCTCATTTCTTCATTAATGGTGAATTAAAATTGTTCCATACCTTCTAAATAGTTCAAATATTTGAGTTTTGTAGAAAAAGCAAGCCCAATAAATTATTCATTGTCATTTGTGGATATAAGGGCCTGGAAAAAAAATGAAAAAAAATGAAAAAGAAAAAGAAAGTTATTAAGAAGCAAGTAGAATAAGAGGGAGAAAGGAACATAATTTCACCTGCATCTTAAGATGAGTAAGTACATGATGTAGCTCAGTTAGATATCCATCTCATTTTGAGACGGGAAGTTAGTGCATGCATCATTCCACCCAATCTTAGGCATTAGGGCATTTTTCATGTGCAAATGCATCGTTTAGGGAATTCTTGTTTTATGCATGTTGAAACTGTATAATGCTTCCATTTCTTCCATGAGCCACCCATTCCATCCACTTGTTGCTCGAATTGGTAGGCCACCGTGATTTTCTCCTCACTTGTGAATATCGAGAGAGCTTATTCCATTTAGATGGTAGTTAGGGCGAGCAACGTAGTATAAGAGATCACAAGATGCAACGAATCTAGACTGGCGAATTTTATTATGTTAACTGCCTTATGTGATAGTGTTCATCAGTTTTGAGGTAGAAATCTTTTATGGATGATTACTATCGCCTTTAGGGTAATTATCATTCCGTGGTTAGTGAGGGCCGGAATGTGAATGTCCGGTGGCGATCATATTGGATGACTATTGTGATGATTTGTTCTTTAGTTGACTCTGGCAATTCTATTCTAAAGTTTTGTTGCTTGAGGGCGAGCAATGTTCAAGCTTAGGGGAGTTTGATGTGATGATTTTGAGTCGCGTTTAGAGACATATTTTACTAGTGTTTTATGCATTTATTAGTCATTTTGGTGGTTAATATTGCATAATGCATTTACTTTGGTCTATGATCATTCTCTATGTCAAATCTCCCTTATTTCAGTATTTTGAGTATAACTTATCAAAAGAATACGTTTTGTGTAGGCTGTGGTTTCGTGTTGTAATTTCAGGAAAAACAAGTATCTGCTTCTGTCGATACCATTGACAGTGGTCGATACCATCGACCGGACCACAGGCAGCCAGCCGCAAGGAGCAGAAGAAAGTCGATACTAGCGACAGGAGAGTCGATGGTATCGATTTACCACCAGGTTGTTGGCGAAGAGTGAGTCGATACTATCGACAGGTGGAGCTACAGTGACACAAAAAGATAAAATTGTCGCTACAGGTTTGTCGATACCATCGACACTCGTCGATGGTATCGAGATAGCATCAGGCACAAAGACAAAAGAAAAAGAACTGTCGATATCACGCTAGGTCGATACCATCGACCCGCGTTGATGGTATCGACGCCGTCAGATACAAGTTTGCTTCAGATCGATCTAAATCTGACGACTGTGATTATTTGGCGACCTAATACAAAGATTATACCTAATGACGGCGGCCAAGAGCAATGTATCATGTCATTAGCCACTGCACACATCCCGAGAAGGTGTGGAGAGAATAACGTAGCCCAGAAGCACACCCCAGCCGATCCGGACGCCGAAGAAGACGATTTCCACCACAAAAAGGCGAGAGAACGTGTATTCTCCGCCAAGGAGCGCTTGGATCTTCTCCGTTCAGGGGTTTCACCATTCAATCACATTTTTCTCCATGTTTCCCTTTTTCTACTTCACGTTTTGCTCTGAGATGAACATGCAGGGCTAATCCCCTTTGTCTTTAGGACCGGGAGTAGCCCGGGAATTCATTGTATGACAATTTTATCATAGTAATTCATATTTTATCTCTTAAATCTGTGGTATAATTTCGTTTTCTCAATTATATAGTTATGCTTGATCACCATAATAATAATATAATGCCCTTAGTTACTTTGAAAGAAGAATTAATGGTTGAAAAGAGACGAAATTCACGTTAATTGACAAATCCCTTGAACAAGGTGGTGTAAGGTTAATGGTGGATACCGAGAGATCGATTTTAATGCACCTAGTTTAGGGTATAGGTTACTATGACGGTGGAACCGACCTAGACATAGGTAGTGAATTGTACCACGATAGTGGGCAATTCTGATTTTAGGCCACTACCTAGATAGAGAGATAAATTTGAATGACCAAATAGAATTTAATATAATGAAAACCCACGGTGAAACCACAATCCTAAAGATCTCATCTTGAATTGATTTAACTAAACATTTGATCGATTGCTTTGTTTTGTTTTATTTTCATTTTCTTTTAATTTTAACAACAACTTCCAACTATTTAATCGGTCTAGTTGATTGTGAGTAGTTAGTAGTAGTCTCTGATAATTCACGTGTCCCTGAGTTTGACTCGGGCCTCACAAAGGCCTATATTATATTGACGCGTACACTTGCGTTTCTACGCACGTAAAAAGCGTGTCAGAACACTAGAAGACAAGGAAATCAAGAAGATCACCTACATGGCATAGACTTAAGGATAGATTGGAATGACTAGGTTACTCTCTGCTATTAACCTTAGATGTATATTTTTTTTAATGTCATGCCACCTTTTATGGTGAGGAACAATTATAAATGATCATCATGTAACTTTGTTATAGTTTTATTTCCACTTCTTTATTATTACATGGCTCTTGTATTGTATCATTTGAGTGGGGCCCCTTTCGAGTCCCACTCTTTACACAAATAATTAACAAATCCACAGATGAAATGGCACACAATGGTTAATTGACACCCAAAGATGGTTCATGGACATCTAGAAATGGTTCATTGAAACCCAAAGTATTAAAATGATACCCAAGTAAATATTGTACGCGCTATATCACATCTAAGGTAATTCACAACTAAAAACAACGTAAAGATGCCCAAATAGGTTTGTTTGACACCCAAGAGCAACTTAATGGCACCCAAATATGGTTGTACGCATTAAATAGGGTGTAAGGGCACTTTGAACCCAACAACAACTTGATGGCGCCTGAAATTGGCTAATTGACACCTATATATGATTAATCAATGCTCAGAAATGATTCATTGATGCCCAATAGTATAAAAATGGTACCCAAGTAAATATTGTACATGCTAAATCACACTTAAGGTAATTCACAATAAAAAAAACATAACAACACCCAAATAGATTTGCTTGACAATCAAGAACAACTTCATGATGCTCAAATATGGTTGTACACATTAAATAGGGTGTAAAAGTACTTCACTCCCAATAACAACTTAATGACACCCATAAATGGCTAATTGACACCCAACAGTGGTTAATTGATGCCCAGAAATGGTTCATTGACACCCAAAAGTATATAAATGGTGCACACATAAGGTCTTGACAACAAAAAACAATGTAACGATGCTCAAATAGGTTTGTTTGACACCCAATAATAACTTAATGGGGCTTAAATATGATTGTACGCATTAAATAGGGTATAAGGATACTTCACACTCAATAACAATTTAACGGTGCCCAAAAATGGCTAATTACACTCAAAGATGGTTAATTGATGCCCAAAATTGTTTATTGACACCCAGAAGTATAAAGATAATGCCCAAATAAGGAATTAACAAACAAAATAATGTAACAATGCCCAAATAAGTTTGTTTGACACCCAAGAATTTTAGCAATTTTTGGGCCCTGTTTAGCCTTTTTTGGTCACTATTTAACCATTTTTAGGCGCTATTTAGTCATTTTAGGTGTTTTCAGCCATTTGTGGGCATATCACCAATTTTGGTACTTTTTATCATTTTTTGAATGATATATAGACATCTTTAGGTGCCTTTAGCTATTTTTAGGCACATACTCACTAAATTCAAGTACTTAATTTTTGGACACATATTTATCAATTTTTGGATGCTTTTTAACGCTAAATGCATGTCTTATTACCATGAATGCATGCCTACTTTCCTCATGTCCTCTATTAACTTCTTTTACTTCTCATCTCTCATTACTTCTCTCACTTCCCTCATCTTCTCCCACCACTTTTCTCCTCACTTCTCTAATCTTACATCATCACTTCCCTCTTTTTTTACCTCTTTCCTCAAAAGTATATCAACATTACTTTTTTTAAATGTATTTTTGTCACAAATTTAATGATTTTTATTTCATTCAAAAATTCATCACAGTTTATAAATTATAAATAAAACAAATTTCTCTCCATCACATCACCTATTCATATTATTTGTTAATTTTTTTGATAAAAATATATCCACATTAGTCTTGTTGGAATGCATTTTTCATAATGAATCTAATGATTTCTATTTCGTAAAAAAAAGCATCACAGTTCAAAATTTATAAGCAAAACAAATTTATTTATCCATTACACAACCTCCAACAATTCATCCAATTAAAGTATGCCACGTCACACACTCCAAATCAGCTTCTCCCCCAACAAAACTGCCTAGTCGGTCGCGCGTGAGGTGTGCTTACATGTCTAATTATCATGAATGCATACCTACTTTCCTCATGTCCACTATTTACTTCTTTTACTTCTCATCTCTCATTACTTCTCTCACTTTCCTCATCTTCTCCCACCACTTTTCTCCTCATTTCTCTAATATTACATCATCACTTCTCTCCTCTTTTTTTACCTCCTTCCTCAAAAGTATATCAACATTACTCTTGTTTGAATGTATTTTTATCACAAATTTAATAGTTTTTATTTTGTTCAAAAATTCATCACAATTTAGAAATTATAATAAAATAATTTTCTCTATCATCACATCACCTATTCATATCATTTTTGTATTTTTTTTATTAAAAATATATCAACATTAGTCTTGTGAGAATGCATTTTTCATAACGAATCCAATGATTTTTATTTCGTCAAAAAATTCATCACATTTCAAAAGTTATAAACAAAATAAATGTATTTATCCATTACACAAATATCACCAACCCATCGAATTAAAGCTCGTCGCGACACACACCCCAAATCAACTTCTCCCCAAAAAAACCACCTAGCTGCCGCGCATGAGGTACGCTTGACGCACGCTGTGCATGACCGACACATTTCCATTTTCAAATTCCTCCACGAATGATGTGATTTGGAATCTCGTCAAGTTTAGTGGGAGGAATGACAGATCAAATGTTGCTCGATATTCTGATTATTAATCTGAATTGATATTTGAGTATAAATCTGATAATCCAAATGATGGAAGCCGAACGGCCCCCCAAAAGTGAGTTTTTGATGTCACTACCAAAGAATATTCCATCCCATTTTGTAACATCACTAAAATCCTCTACTTAGACAAATAGTTAAATACTTAATGAAGTTCTGATCGGCTCAAAGGATAGCTCCAAAATATATATACACTTATCCTAGCTTTTAAGGGTCGGACATTTTCAATTTGTAACATGACATTTTGAAACGTTCGCAATGATATACTAGGTTAAAAGTAGTATATGTGATCAAAGATAGAGATAAGTTATTTTTTTTATAAAGGTTGAAATTTTTATTAATAAAAGAAGAAAATAAAAACAAGCAGAAGTTTCTCTATCGTGCATCTGCAAATAGAGAACTAGGCACCAGAGGTGCAGACATAAATAAAGTCAAAAACATGAAAAGCTCATAAATAAGCAAAAACAACTAGAAGGGAGCTTCATCAATGCCAAGTAGCTAGTGATTTTGGTGAACATCTCGCGTCTCCTGAATTTGTATTGTCAGTTTCACCAAGATCTGCAATCTTATGTTTCCTGAGACGCTTGGTGAAGTATGATTCCTCTCCGAGTCCTGCAACCTCGTTCCCTGATGTTGTTGCCCAACCTATGTATTGAGAAAGGTTGAAGACCATAAAATAAAGCAATTATTGATATTAGTGAGAAGGTCATTTCTATTTATAGTTGTATTTTTAAAGATACGCCTACATATTTCCTTCCATATATTCTAGGAAAAAAAGCAAGAATGATATGCCAATTTTGGAGATCTAAATTAATTTTTGATAATGAATTATTTTTGATAAAATTAGGTAAATCATGATATTGGTAGTTATTATTTGTACAAAAGTTATTCAAAATTTTAGTAGAAAAGGAGCACATAAAAAATATGATTTATTGACTCTTCGTGTTGGGAGAAAAGAAAACAAATTTTAGATCCATGAAGATTTCTCTTCATGAGGTTATCATAAGTAAGAATTTTATTTAAATAAATAAGCCAAGGATGCAATTTGATATTTTAAGGAATTTTATATTTCTATAATTTCTTGGGCCAGATAGCATTAGAAGTTCCATGTATCTCTGTCATAATATAGGTATAGATATATTTGCATATGTCTTTTTTTGTAAGATTCCAAATTATTGAATTGTTTTCACTTGTAAAGGTAGTATCATTAATGATTTTTCTCCAAGTCTATACAAGATTTTGGTTAAAATTTTCTGAAGTAGGTAACCAAAATTTTTCTCTATAGTGGTATTTAATAAAGAAGAAAGTTTCAGTTACATTTTTATAATTTAAATGGGGATGAATGTATGTATCAAGAAGGTATGTATGCAAAGGACCATAAGATGACCAATTATCATACCAAAAGTTGGCTAGATTTCCATTACCAATTTTGATTTTAGTTACCTTAGAGAGAGTTTCTCTACAAATAGAGATGTTAGCCCATATATTGGATATTTTCCCTTGAGGGGCATGACACTTTGGCTTATTTATATAAAATTTTGATTTGATAATATTTGTCCATATGTTCTCCTCATTATAGAATCTCCATAAGTATTTAGTTCGTAAAGCTAGAGAGAAAGACTTGATATCTAGTAAGCCCAACTCACCTTTGTCCATTGGTTTTTCAATATTTTCCCAAGAAATAAGGTTATAACCTTTGCCATGGTCTTTGCTTCCTCACCATAAAACATTTTTCGTAATACAATCTATTTTCTCTATTATAATATTGTCAGGTTTTAGAATCTGAAGTTGATAGGTGGATATAGATGTATAACAAGTTTTTAGAAGAGTTAACCTACCTTACAAACTAAGGTATTTCAATTTCCAACTTTGTAATTTGTTATTCATTTTATCCAAAATATGATTCCATCCTGGAGAATATATTTTCTTATAATGTAGAGAGCCTTAAAAGGCATTTGTTCAATGCTACAACCTAAGGTATGCTCAATTATGTTTGATAAGTTGGGTCTTGTATGTATAGGAATATAACTAGTCTTAGTATGTGTTTAATATTAATAGCATTATTATTTGAAGGTTCAAAGAAAACCAAAGTATCATCTGCATATTGTAGAAGACCAATTTTATTTGTATTATGGACTTGCACACCTTGGAAAAGGTTATTATTCATTGCTTGGTTAATCATTTTAGTAAGGACATTTGTAATGATAATAAATAATAGAGGTGAGATAGGGTCACCCTATCTAAGACGTTTATTTGATTTGAAATATCCATGTGGGGATCCATTGATAAGGATGAAGAATTTTGAAGATGTAACACATCCTTTAATCCAATTATTCCAAGTGGCACAAAAACCCATATTAGTCATAGTTTTAAAAAGAAAAGACCAATTTACATTATCGAAAGCTTTTTCAAAATCTAACTTAAGAATAGCCAAAGGTTTTTTTTTCTAATGTGGTAAAAGGGAATGATCTCAAATGCAACAAGGTAGGAGTTTCTGATAGCTCTACCTTTATGAAAGGCAGACTGATTATATTCAATATGATTATTCAAGATTGAAGATAACCTTGCAGATAAGACTTTAGTAATAGTTTTATAAATTGTGTTTACAAGGCTTATAGGCTTGTAATGTTTGATAGTTTTTGAATTTGTGTGTTTAGGTATAAGGGAAATAAAAGCATTATTGATACTATGCAAGTCTGGGATTTTATTATGATCATCTGTAAAGAGCTCAAAGACTTGTAATATATTTGATTTCATATTTTCCCAAAAAAATGGAAGAAAGATGTAGAAAAATCATCTGGTCCAGGTGACTTCCCTCTTGGAAGGCCAAAAATAGCACCTTTTATTTCATCTTTAGAGAAAATTTTAGTGAGTTGGTTATTTTCTTGGCTAGTTAATTTAATATCAAAAAGATTGGTCATAGAATAAATTATATTGGTATCTTTTTTATTATAAAGACATGTGAAATAGTCAATGACATGATGTATAAAATTTTGTTTATCTATAATTAAATCATTGTTGCTATAATTCTTGATAGAAGATATATAGTTGTATCTGAAATTACTATTAGAATTTTTTTGAAATTTTTTTGTATTTTGATCTCCTTCTTTCAGCCATCTAACATTAGATCTTTTCTTCCAATAAACCTCTTTGTTAGAAAGAAGATCTTTGTGTTTTTGTTGGAGTTGTTTTCTTGTTTCGAATTCTTCTAGAGTTAAAGAGAAAACCCATTCAATTGTATCTAAGTTTCTAATCTGATCTTCAATATTTTGGAGGTCTAGGGTATTTCTTTCTTGGTATTCTTTTACCCAAATTTTAATTTTTAATTTCGGAATGCAAAGTTTTATACTAATGTTGGTGGAAGGATTATAGTTATAGTTTTTGATGTTCCTATATTGATTACTAATTAAATTCATGAAATGATCAATATTTAGCCAATAGTCTTTGAATTTGAAAGGTCTATTTCCCCAAAAGGTTCTAGAAGTATCAGGTTTAATAGGTACATGATCAGATATGAGTCTAGAGGATGGTGAGGAGTTTGCTTTTGGATATATGACTTCCCATTCCTGACTTACTAAGATTCTATCTAGTTTTACCCATTTAGGATTTTTTCTTTTATCTTTCCTTGTAAAAGAACAATGTTCAGTTTCTATCTCTACAAGATTGTATTTATTAATGAAATCATTGAAACGAAGCATGTTAGAGGTGATTTTATCATTATCATTTTTCTCATAGGAATATCTTGTCACATTAAAATCTCCAATGAGAGCCCACGTAGAATTTTGAAAGAAGGTTGCCAATTCATTTAATTCTTCAAAAAAGAGTTCTTTGCTAGAAGTGGAGGGACCATAGACTCCAGTTAGATACCATTGTTTATTACTTTTTTTTATCATTTACTTTTATAATAAGGGAGAAGGAATCTCTTCTACATAGAGATATTGTGGTATCGTAACTAGAGCCTCCAATAAGAATACCTCATGATGTGGCTATAAGTGGTAATTCTACCCAGTATTGAAGATGATTTCCCCCTAAAGATCTTAGTATGAAGTTTTTTAGAGTCACTTTAGTCTCTAGAATAATTATAATGGAAGTTTTTTAAGTTCTAACAAGGTCACAAATAGCTTGACGTTTTGCATCTGTTCTAATGCCTCTGGTGTTCCAACTTGTAATAATCATGGTCATAAAAAGACAACAGAAAGATGAACCTAAGAGAAGGTAATATTCTCAAGGTTTGGTATATCTATATTTGACCAACCTTGATCCTCATAAATTTTATTCATAAGGAGGTTGCTATTTGTATTATGAGTAAGACTTATGTTTTTGCAAAATTTAGTAAAATCATCTTGAGATTCCTCCCATGATAGAAGTTCCTGGTGTGTAGGGAATCCCTCGTAAGATGTACATGTAGATGTATAAGATTTCTATCTTGATGGATCACAATAAGATTTTTTATATATTTATCTTGGGACCGAGTTTCATCGCTTGTTTGATATTGATATTTAGTGAGCTGTAATTTTAACTTAACGAAGTCAGATTTAAAACGTAAACTCAGTGTTCCGTACATAACAAATAATAAATTTATATTTAAAACAAGAGATAAATGAAAACAAGATTATCAAACGAAACGAAACCAAACTAAAATAATATTTTTGGTGTTATGCATATATCTATAAAAAGAAAATCTAGCCGGGGGTATAGTGCGAAATTATGGCAAACAAAGGGGGGCATTTGGCTGTTGATGTACCTACTACCACCTCGAAACCGCTGTCTCCACCTCCGCCAGACACAGACAGAATGTCGCAGCGTGGCTACCCCCTCCTCACTGACTGGTGGTTCTTAAGCAAGAGAACCAGCCTGAGGGCCGAGTAAGCCATGGCTCCTGTGGTAGTTCTGCGCAGGCTGTCGTCGGAGGAGCTTGTGGCCTTGCTGGGTTTGCCTCTGTCGTACGCCATCTTCGGCGCGCTCAATGTCCTGTCCGGCGTCCTCCTCTCCCAGGGAGTTGACCCACTCTTCCTCGTGTGCGCCACGGGAGTCATTACCTTCCTACTCTTCTTTCCATTAGCATTCTACGCCGAGAGGTAGTACGCCTTTACATTATATATGTTGGCTTAATAATTCCACGATTAGCAGCTTTTGCCAGGAAAATAACTGACCCGAGAGTTCAAAACTCTTGACGACATGCAGGGCGAATTGGCCGACAAAGTTTGGAGGAAAGCTGTTCTTGCAGATTCTGCTGATATCATTGGGGTGGTAATACTGAAAGCTTGCTTTCAATTTGAAGGAATGCTTCCCACATGTTTTTCACCAGATTATGGCTCTGTAATACTACATCAATAAATATCTATTTCAGTCCTAAGATATCATCGTGCATAATATACCTGCCTTATTGTTTCTATCCTATAAATACCTCTGATTTCCGTATCAAATTGAGTATCAATAGATCAATTGGCAAGACAAATTCATCAAAGTCGTATAATCGTATTACAATTTTGTTGTGAGATCAGTAACATTACATGTATGAGTTGCACAAGGCAAAAAGGAAGAGTAGAACTGGCAAAAAAAATGGGTAGAAGATCAAGGATAGAATATAAAATCGCCATGGGAAAGGATGCCATACATGGTAAGTGACCTAATTTAAGGCAAAAAAACTTGAACATAACAAGCAGCACACAGAGAAGCTTATTATTACTTATCTGAAGCTTTGTCATTGAGTATTTGTTAAAGCTGTTGGTTCTGCAATTTGCATGATTAGTCATATCTATAAATGCAAAATAATTCTCTACACGGTATACAGGGTACATTCTCAAGGGACCGACTCATCGTTCCCAATTTACACTTGAAAAATGTTTTATGGGTACACTGGGTATCGTATACTTGTCTTATAGCGTTTCCCTCTCAATACATTCAGGGTAACAATTTACCAAGGGCTAATGATGGTAGGCATGAAGAAGACGTCCCCTGCCGTTTCTTGCGCCATGTCGAATCTATGCCCGGGCCTCGTCTTCATCATTGCGTGCTGCCTCAAGTTTGAGAAGTTTGATATCAAGTGCTACTACACCAAGGCCAAGATCATAGGGACACTCCTGTGCCTCGTTGGAGCCATTGCCATGAGCCTGCTGCAGAACACCTCCTCTGATTCTGCCACATCAACGTTGCCTGTTCTGGGGGCCCTAAACAAAGAGTGGATCATCGGTTGCCTCTACCTCTTTGTAGGTGTCCTTGTATACTCCTGCACCATGGTCCTTCAGGTTGATACCAAAACGTGCATCTGTTCGATTAGTATAGACAATATTCCTCTTAACGAAGTCTGTTTTGTAGGCAGCAACATTGGTAGAGTTCCCGGCACCTATGTCACTAACAACCATCACTTCTTTGATTGGCGGCCTGTTCCTCGCCGCATTCCAATTTGTTCGAACAGGAACACTGGATCGTGGGAGCTATATGATGAGCACCATTCTGCTTTCCACCTATCTCGTCCTTGTAAGTGTGCACGAATAAGGTGCCACGCACACCCGGTAGATTTTGTTCCACATTATTTTGGTTTCTCCAATGGAACTGAGGTTTACTGTTTTTTGTCTCACATGGGCAGATCACCATGGTCGGTGCTTCCTGCTTCAGCTTCCAGACGTGGTGCATCAAGAAACAGGGTCCCGTACTTATGGCCATGACCAGCCCCATCGCGACAGTCACCTCCATCATCCTCTCAGCAGCCATCCTTGGCAAATTTCTGTCAATGGGAAGGTAAGATCTTTTGTTTATGTGGTCATATGTGCCAAAAATTCCGCTGCGTTCAGGGTATTTTTTGTTCCACGGCCAAGTTTAAGCGTGATGATAAACGGGGCATGATTAGGCTGAAATGCTTTATTTGCAAACAGTATGGCAGGGATCATGGTGATGCTCGTCGGCTTGTACATTGTTTTATGGGCTAAGCTGAAGGAATCTTCGATGCTCCCTTCTAATGTTTACGGGAATAACAAGGACAAGGCAAGGTGTGAAGGGGATGATGCCATGGCGAAACCACTTTTGTGCTAAGACTGGGATCTCCCTCAGTCAATTGTTCGGCAATGACAGAATTGTTGAAAGCTATCTACCTGGGCGAAACTTTTCCTCGGCAGCACGCCTCTCACTTGTGTTATTCGTGATCTTAGTTGTCACATAGTATGTAAATAACTGAAGATTACTCCAACAGGTACATAACAAATTTACTATCAAAATACGTCCTTTCCACCGAAATGTCTTGACAAAAAGTTAATTGAGTTTAAAAGTCAACGTATGATCTTTCGTGAAAGGCGAAACTCTTTTTCGCAATAGGAAAATAGTATGGAAAAGACGGACTACTGGGAACTGCAGAAGTTCCCAAGAACTGTAGCAAAAAAAAAAAAAAAAACAGGATTAGTAAGAGGTGGGAGTCCAAGTCATGAGGTGAAAAGGGCCTCGAATCAGCAAATGGTAGTGCTAAAGCTAAATGAGAACACCAACATTGTCTGATTTTCATATGTGCAAGACTGTTGCCGAGTTGTGTGGTCTAACTGATCTCCACAATTGGCCTTGGTAACTAGGGCCGAACATTCAATTATTTTTTCACTAGTTTTTAAATCACTTTGGTTAATTTACTAATTTATAATTTTGAACTTTAATTGCTAGTCTAATCGGACTATGCGTAGTTAATTGGGTTTAGATTATAAAATAGACCATTATTTTGATCGGTTAAGCTAGTTAACATGACAAAACTTTGATGGGATATCGATTGAAGGTTGCTAACAATATGAACAATTTGACATGAAATCTTGATGTGCTGGCAATTCTATTTGAAAAATAATAATTTGGATGCAACTGACGTGATGCAATTTGGACCATGTGATCCAAAATCAATGATATTGATCAACTTAAGCATGCGATTTTCCAACTTTTTAGAATAGTTATATTGGTACTGAAGTTTGCAGCATAAATATTACTATAATTTTGGAATGATCAATGAAGAAAATAGCTAAATCTTGATGTGATTGGAATATTTTTGTTGTAATAAGTTCAAAGTTCAACCAAGTATTTTACAAGTTAAAAAGATAAATAATAGAGTTCTCTTACCGTAAAAGGTCTAAATTTTAATTTATTGATCCTATGTTTAATTATGTCATAAATGTTCATATTAGGAAAGTAAGATCTACACATATTCAATTGTACAGATAAAAAAACATATTCAATTGTTGACACCTCATTTTTGGGTCCCCAAAAATCTAATTGGTTCTTCCTATTTGGATTTAATGAATCCATTGAAAAATGTTGGCCACGTCAAATTTGGATGAGTGAAATCTCAATCTATACAAAAAAGTCTAATGTGGGCCACAAATATATGTTCTGACTAATTTTGGGCTCAAACATGGTTTGCAACTAGTTTAGCCAAGATTTGGGCCCACATTAGACTTAGCAAAATCATGTAATTCCCCAAATGGTCTTGAACCCTCATGGCATAATTTAGACATTACTTATTTTGTAGACGCGATTTGAAATAACTCTAGTTTGACTTCCACAATTAGGTGCAAATCAGGTTTTCACCTGTTGAACATAGGTCCAATGTTGGTCCACCAGACATATTCTGGCAATTCTGGATGCATATTGTGTTTGTATCAAATATACAGGATATGGGCCCACAAAAACCCATTTTTGACTCTCAATGGGTTATGAACCATAATGCTCAAAATTTAGACATTTTCTTCGTTGGAAGTGATATCCACCCTCAATTTAACCCTATAAATTTGGGTGCAAATTGGATTTGCATTTGTTGGACACAAGTCCAATATGGGCTCACCAGAAACATTTTGATGAATTCTGGATCCAAATATGATATGCATGAAATTTGGACAAATCTAGGCCCATATTAGACCTACCCAAATATATATAGACACAATGAGATTTGTGCCAAGACGTGCCAAACCAGACCACCCGAATTTTAGGTTTTTGGAAAAGACACATGGGTGCCAAAGGATTTCACACTTACAAGTGACAACTTGATCTGCTCCCACCAAAACCATATTAGTCTTGAAAAATGTGAGAGATAGGGCCTCATGGGCCCCATCACTATTAAGGAAGACAATGGGAGTCAGTTTTGAGAAATAGAGACTCGAACCCCACAACTCTCACCACTCTAGAAAAGGGGAGCAGAGGAATAAATAAAGGTTACTAGGGAAAAGACCATCAGAAATGAGAGTGAGGGGGAACACATCACTATTATGTGCACAATTTTTTAGCACTAAGAAGTTTAAAACCAATTGACAAATGCTCCTAACCCTTCTTGATTTCCAGGGACAATATGTATTTTGATTGCTATTGAGACTGTTGATGTTGCAGTGCCTAGAAACTCAACCTTGATGAAACTTCCATAATGTCGAATGTAGATATGAGTTGGTCTCTTCTTATACTCAAACTTGTGTATCATTGTGGAATCCCTCCAGATCCACCTCATGGGATCCATGTAATAAAAAACTTCCCCTCATCTCTATCTAAGAAGTCAGATGCTAAAACACCGCGTTCAACCCTTCCTCAAAACTCATGATGCTCTACTTATTGGTACGAGCCAACTACTAATAGAATATCATAAGATACATAAAATATGCCTCATCCTCATTCATAATTATCATCCTTTTCCTTATTTCATAAATTAACACCTTATCTCTTGAAAGTACGAATAGGAAAAGTAAATGCTCTCAAATGCCTTACTTAAATCAATCCAACTAGTATGCTCACCCAACTCTTCTCCTTATTCCTGTCCAACTGGTGGCCAACTTTCCCATTAACAATATCAAATTTCATGCTTGATCTTATCCTTCATAGGTGTGCATAAGATCTTAAATATGTTCTCATATCCATCAACCATATACATGCATCTATTGGATCTGGTGTACCCATATACTCTCACATGCCAACCCTCTGTACCCTCTAGAAGGTCTTACTTGAACTATGGAAGGGTTCAACATGTATAAGCAATGCCTGAGGTGGTATAATAGGCACTTGATCCATCAAATGTACAAAGGTGGTCACACATTGCCTAAACATAACTTGAATTACCTAGTTTATTTGTGCCATCATTTTCAACAAGGTGGTGGAGGATGTGAAGGTCTCGTCTCAGAAACTCCTATGAATTATGCCATGTATTGATCCTAAGTGTGATGTTTCTCTACTTTCAATAGTATAAAATGAATCTCCACTTTGTCTTCCCAATGTATTTCCATTGTGCCATCATTTTCAACAAGGTGGTGGAGGATGTGAAGGTCCTGTCTCAGACACTCCTATAAATTATGCCAAGTATTGATCCTAAGTGTGATGTTTCTCTACTTTAAATAGTATGAAATGACTCTCCACTTTGTCTTCCCAATGTATTTCCATATCTACATCATCATAACTGATGATTTGATGTGGAAAACATGTAAAAGTAGACACGACATCCTAGATATGTCCCTATAAATTTATTCAAACCTAGGATCATATGCCACAAAATGTCACACCCAACTATGGGATTGATGCATAAAATTCATCAAGGATGAATGGGCATAGAAAAAAAACCAAAATCATATCAATCTATCATCATCAACAATGTACACTAAGGGTTAATTTGGTTGGGTGTATGCAGGTGTAGTTGTGTGAGTTTGCTATGAAAAAATGTATAATAAACTCATACTTTGTTATCCGATTACACACTCCAAACAAGCCCTAATTAAATTGCAACTAATGTTTTCCAAAAATTTCATATAATTGATCATAATGAGACCATTGTATTCACTCATCACCAAGTGAGTCTACATTGTTTTTCATGCGATCTAAGACAAAGCTAATATTACAAAATACATTTTATAACTTGTTCAAACCATACAACACATGAATTATGTACAATAAAATACTAAAAATTGGAATCAAAATTCATTGATATCCAAATACACCTTGTACATATTTTAATGTATGAGGATACCTAAAAGAACTCCACCATAACACCATACATACACCTCAACTATGATTGATTTGGGAAAGGGAGCAACTAACCGATATACCCCTGGTGGTATATCCACAAATTTTAGTAAATTTGAAATATATAAGACTTGGTTTGATAAAAAAAATATAAATTATTATTAATTAAATAATAAAATCAATTAGTAACTTGAGTGCAACCCATGACCCATAAAAAGTCCCATGCGACTATTTGCTTTTAAAATAGGACCTTGGGGTACAAGATAAAGAAATAAGAGATTTGTACATAAATAAATAGATATAGTTTTATAAATTATTAAAAATAGAAATATCACTACTACAGAAAATGCTTTTTACAACAGTTCCTTTTCTCAATTTACAACATGTGTTAACCGTTGTATTAGATCGTGTGGTCTTATGGGGGGTGCTTTACACAACATGTGACTGCATGTTGTAATAGATGTATTTTATACAATAGTTGAAACATGTTGTCTTTTAAGGAATGACCTGTTGTAATATGGGTATTTTACACAACATGCAGTGCACCTGTTGTAATATATATTATACAACAGTTGAACGACGTTGTCTTTTACTAAACACACCCGTTGTAATAGGGGTATTTTTTACAACATGCGGTTCACCCGTTGTAATATATATTATACAACAGTCGAAGCATGTTGTCTTTCACTAAACACACCCGTTGTAATAGGTAGGTCTATTACAACATGCAATGCACCTGTTGTAATATACATGTATATACAACAATTGGAGTATGTTGTCTTTCCATGCATTTAATTGTTGTAATAGGATTGTTTAGACAACATGGTGTGTGACTGTTGTAATATACACAATTTATACAACAGGTTATGCATGTTGTAGTTCACTAGAAACACCTGTTGTAATAGGTGTATTTTTTCCTGACAAACCTGTTGTAATAGGTGTGGATAACACAACATGTGTTGTTTGTTGTAGAATCATACATTTTACAACATATCATTAACTGTTGTCTTTGATTAGAGTTTGACAGGTCATATATTGAACCAATTGTATTGATCAAATTAACCATATTATTAATAAACTATAATAAATATGCAATTATACTTTTTCATTTCACAAACAAAGACATAGTTGAACAAAATTTCCATCAAACCTTGAAAGAAAGTCGTACTAAATTTAATTAATATTAAATCATCCATACAACGATTCAATAATACAAAGTACTGAGTATCCACTCTAGAATCAAACTGAAAAATAACTAAAAAAGTTTCACACATTGGTCTATGCTACAGAACAAATGTCTCCCCCACATGTCACATAATCTTATGTGTGCTCAAGAACACATGTCGCCCACTCGTTTCGGACCTCATCGATTTTTTCTTAGTTGAAGCAACGACCAATATACTTCGAATAATACTGCAATCATATGAAAAATATATCAACATATTGTGATTTTTTCAATTTATTTAGAAATTTGAACAAACTAAAAGAATATAACGTTAAGTAGCTTACACATTCAGGAATATTTCTATTTCTCACATCAAAGATATCTTTCATATATTTCAGCACATAATACCCGCAATTTGTATCGTTCGGCTGCTTTGGACATTGTACAAAATAAATATTAATTTGTTATCTAAATAATTGTGAGAACTTGTTAGCAAATAAGAGGATGGAAAGGTATAAATAGCCAGAAAACTTAATAAAAGGTATGTGTAAACAGAATCAAAAATGATATAAGAGTGAAAAAGGCATGGTTTATTGCTGAAGAAGGCGTCGTTTATATGCCATACTGGATGATGCAAAACTTGCTCTTGCAAGAGGGGGATTTTGTAAGAGTGAAGAATGCCACCCTTCCAAAAGGAACCTTTGTTAAACTACAGCCTCACACGAAAGATTTTTTAGATATATCAAACCCCAAAGATATTTTGGAAACAACTCTCAGGAACTACTCGTGTTTGACAACTGGCGACAGTATCATGGTAGCTTATAACAATAAAAAATACTACATAGACATTATAGAAACCAAGCACATTATATAACCTGAGCATCTTGCTTCTCCCGCTCCTATTAGTAAGGCATCTAAAGTTGAAGAAGCTCTGGAAAACACAAGACCCAAATTTAACATACAAGTGGTTTGTCATGTGGAAAGACAATTGGTCATCCTTTCCCGCCCAGCTGTATTGATGACGGTTATGCCATGAAAGACAATTTCTCATCTAAATAATATCCTGACACAATCCATTTATAATCTGCAGAGATGACGACCCATGAAAGACAATTTCTCATCTACATAATATCCTGACACAATTCATTTATAATATAAAAGGACAAGTTATTTATGAGAGGAAGCATCTCAACTTGGTTGGCTTGTTTAGCGATATTCATATACATCCTATGGATACCTCATCTTCACTGTGATCTCTAGTATTGACATCCCTTACCTTTTCCATGAGGTTAATTGGTACTATGGTGTTAACGTCATAGACCTCATCGTCTACATCCTAGCACCAGCTATGGGTTCTGCAATGCCTATGGTGCTGGAGAACTGATATGAACATGGCCTACACTGCAAGCCTGCTCTCTTGTTTATCCTTGCTGCCTGGGCAGGAAAGGATGGTCAGTTGTATGCTTCGTTGGTTTTGGTTTGGAAAAGTCAGCAGACCTGATGCATGATTTTAAGACTGATTGTCTTACATTAACATCTCCACGATCTATGCTCCTTAGTCAGGCAAATTGGATTGCAATCAGTAGTGTTGTTGACTTGTTGCCTCTCTTATGTTTTTTCGTTCTACAAGGCATTTGAATATGTTGGCAATATGGATGTAAACTTCAAGACCCTATACAATATGCTCGAAGATACCCGAGAGACGGCCATTCTGAGCAGCATCGACTGTCCAAGCCATTGCTTACAGTTGTATTATGAATTTTTCAGATTCGCCACAACATCTAACACTGACGGTGTTGTCTTGGAATTAAATTGGCAGCACTAAGGTTGATATATTAGTGTACATCAGTACATGTTGTTGCTTCTGGTTTGATTCGTGGTGATGGCCTGATGGGTTATGGACCTCCCTTCAGTTGTACTTTCTTTAAAAAAAATTAAACCCCCATGCCATCTACATGAAATTATTTGGGTCTTGAACTACATTTAATTCATCTGTAGCTTTTTCTGGATGAAGTTGGATGCAATGTAATACAATTGTTTAGATTAATTATGTATACTTGATAAACTACATCATATACTTTATTCAATTTTGTAAAGGAAACAAATACTCTAAACTTCAGTTATCGCATGGATTGTACATTTTGTATTTTAAGATCAAACGTATTCAGTTCATAAGATGCAGCATGTATCTGAACGTAGATATGATATGAAGGGTTGGAAGTGTTTATTCAATTTTATATTAGTCCACATCCATCAAGTATATGAACATTTTACACCGTTAGTACAAATTCTAAGTAAAGAATTCATTGACATCAAATATTCAATAAATATAAACTGCTGTGCACACAGAATACCCTTACTCCGATTAAGGAACATGTAGACTAGTAAGAATGATACAAGTCTGGACAATGGAAGATATAGGTATGTTAAATTGAGTGTGGCATTCTTTATGGTATCTAAATGGAGCAATCACGGCTTCACTATCTAAAATTGTCGATCATGCCTAATCTAAGCCCATAAAACACTTTTATGCCCATAGAACTCGAATATCAGGGAACCAAGGCCCCAAAGAGCAAGGTATGCAATGTCAACTAGCATAGCAGTAGACTAAATGTCAAAATCACCCCTACCACTAAATATGAAAAAATATGTAAAAGGTGTTTTGGAATAACATTTTTTCCTAAAACTACTGGCCTTACAAGCTTGTGCATTAAAGCATAACAGAATAGCTTGTAGGCTTCCAAAATATGGAGGTTTTCTAAATTAGTATAACTTCTCTCGACTAATAATGTCTCCATCACTACGAGTAGTTCACATCTATAAAAAACCCTGAATAGATAAGACGAGGTAGAGGCACATAAAGATATACTGACAGACCTACCACACATGATACATAGTATAGGGTTTCAATTTTGAGTTAATCTATTTTTCAGAAGCGGCTTGCATCTGGATGCCACAGCTTTGTAACATCCTAGGTTTCTTTGCCTAGAAGGAAGTGGTGTAGCTACACTTGGGCCTGGGTGGGCTAGTGCTTTACCCAAGATTTTGATTGCTTACTGATTAATACATACTTGACTCAGATTTCTGAAAAAAGTACTAATGGTGCCCTACCTTCTATGGTTGTCAAAGCCTTCACCTTAATGGTGCCCCGCCTATATAGATTTTTTGGTTCCCCACTGCTAGCAGGAACCCGAGATTAAAAAAATAGAGCTAACGGAAGATTCCCAACATAAGAAAATTATTGCTGTGAAAAATCCCAAGTTCGCACTTGGCTGGCAATCCCTCTCCATCGCACCAAAAATAGAACTGAAAAAAAGAAGTGTTATCCCCGGCTGTGCAGGGCCTATGCCTTCTACAATCTAAGGCCACTCCTAGTCATATATCGTCGCTTAACAAGATAAGAGTCATTAGAATCCCACAATAAGTCAATGGTTCTCACACTAAATATGTGAGATTAATAAAGAAATAAGGAACAGAAGGAAAGGTGCTTTGGGATTGTGGTGTCTTTTTTTTAGTACTGAAACAACAGTACCAAGTTCACTGCTCATCGGTATTCAACATAGCAATTATAAGACAAAACTCGTCAAGCAGAAGACTACAGCTAGACGTACCTATAGTCTTCATTCTAATACTATTTCTGAGATTTTATCTAGGTTTCACGTCCCTCCCTATTCAGAGAAGAAGCTGCGCTTCTATGCGGCCTTGCTCATTCACGAAGTCACGTGCTAACTGCCACAAAAGTATCCTTTGTAATAACCTGAAGACTCAGGTCTGAGAGATCATAAATGAATGATTTAAAAGAAGGGGCAAAGGATGTAAAAGCAAAAGAAAAAGATGATTATGTGGCTGGAGCAGTGCAGCCTTGAGTTGAGCAGTATTCGATTTGTCTTCTTATTTGAGGTCAGCAGAATGGTATCATCAGATTGGGGTCCCATTCCATGGTTGTACTGATTTTTCACTAGATCCATTTGAACTCAAGTAAAATATTGGTTTTTTCTCTTGCTACTAGCAGACCCAACAAGGTCCAACAACATGAAGAGACAACCCCTCGGAATAGAGATTAATATGAGTCTAAAAAACTTTAGATAATTTGTAAAATATGGCATTGATATAATGAAGTTTGAAATTCAATAAAGGTGATGGATAAGGAAGAAACTAACAAGTGAACATAAATCTCATTGGAAAGCTTACTCCTAATGCATGAGGAGTCCATATAAAGGTGGTTTGGCCTTCCACATGGATGGAATAAGCATCTGCAGCAGCAATATGGTCAGCTAACAACCTAAGCAAAAATGAACCAAAAGAAGCACTGTATGTCCTATTAACTATTAATCATTATCTCGGACAACAGTAGCTAATCCATCCCAAGAATATTTGAGAATGCAAGCACATAGCAACCATATTAGGTCCAATACTTTTTACGTCACAAGTCTTGGGAAATAATTCTAGTTCAGATACAGGCTTGAGGTCAGAAAAGCAATCTATTTAGCGTGCAATTAAGGAAGAGGTGGGAGGATAGCTGGAGTAGTGTAGACACCCTATGACAGACAGTAGAGGATAAGATAAAAGGAGGATACTATCCTTTGGGGATGATACCACTATACTCTATTCACACCCATATATGAACTCATAACATCAATATGCTTGGACTGTGAGGAGTCTAAACTATAACAAGATTCTTCATTAGATCCAACAATCAAACAGAAATTATCTCTCAGATGACTTTGGGTTTGACCTACTTCATAGTTTTCATGGATTTGGGTTCAAGTAGGGTTATTCATGGGGTGATATCATTTCTGGCCATTTTATATTATTACGTTGGTTCAGTTCAAGTCAAGTCAGAACCAAAGTTGGGTCTACCAGGATAATTTATTGGGCCAGGTTGCCATGATGATTACTATTATAATGGGTGATTTGATGGGTATAGATTATCTCAGATTGTTTACTTCTATCTAGTTGGTCCTGGTTCCAACTATAGTTGGGTTCAGTTTAGATTTATATCAGTATCTGATTAATTTTCTGTCAGATTATCTTAGTTTTTTACTGGATAGTTTTTTGCCTCCATCATCACCATGGAGGGTACTTACCATATTGATGGATGGTGGGTGATGGTGCCATGGGCTTTGGCACCTTTCAAAATCCTGAATTTGACCATTCTGCACTTGCAGGTTGGGGGGTTGCTTTCTGGAGTGTAGGGTCTAGGTGAGTTTAAAGTGTGTTTAGGTCCATTAGAGGTCGGCTCAATTTAGGTCTCATCAGGTAGATGTAGGGCTGTATTATATAAATTTTGGCCTCTTTAGGTTAATTTATTCCTAACACAATTTATTTTGGTCAAAATAATTAATTATCTGTGAGTATTCAGTAGTCTACTTAATTGTCAAAACATGAATTTTATTCCAGCCATCAGTTGAATCTACTAAAAGACTGACTAGTATACCCATGATGGTCCCATGTCAAATAAATGGCATATATCTTGCAACCTACTATTAAAAAATGCTTCAAGTCACTAGGATGCCTTCAATATTCTATGATTTGCATCACTATCATGTGAGTATGATGCCTCCATCATTTGCTAAGTTTCAACTTCACTACCTACTATTGACAAAAAATGATAGGCTTTCATTGATTGTCCCATCTTCTGCAATCACTCATGATTGAGTGCTAGAAAGTTCTAGAGATGAACTAAAGGCAATAAAAATGACTAGCAAAGAGAACCATTACTAAAGTTTACCTCTTTTAAAGTGCAGACATTGTAGCTAGATTGTATATAATTCTACCTCAGGTCCAACAACTGCATTGGGGAAGCACCTACTATTGTTATATTGAAGACGACTGATAAGAAGGAAACATACTATACAAGGTATGTAAATGCTATTATTTAATCAAGATCCTCTTATATACATATGAAGTTATTAATCAACTTCATGGCCTCTTCTTGGACCAAGAAAAAATTGCAACAAGTAAATTTAAATAAACATTGTAGAACAACTAAGACATAATTAGAATTTTAGTAGTAAGGTAGAAAAATTGTGGGTCTGATCTCAACAATATTTTTGCGACTACTGGTCTCTGGCTGCAACCAACTATTTATGATACATTCATGAATTTGGTCCTTCTAATGATATTTGAGAAATAAATTATACTGATTTTTAAAGGATACGATCTATAAGTATAGATTAGGACAACATGAGTTATTTATTTGAAAAAACTTAAATTAGAGTTTGTACAAAAATACAAAATATAAAAAACTAAGAGCATTTACACGGGTATTCCTGATCTGTATAACTAATACTTAAGATTTGACTCATACGACGCATACAACAACAGATGGAACCAAAGTTGAATACTAAAATATGTTTTATATTATCCAGAATGCTTTTATAAGAACTAACACATTCAACGATATCTCTCTTTGAGAAAATATTAAAAGAACATTCAACAATTGACCATACAAAAACAGTCATATCTATTTCAATGTCTCATGTTCTAAGATTGATATTAAAACCTGGACAAACATGGAGCATGTTGGACAGTAAGATGCCAAGCTAACGTGGTCATGCATAAGCCTCTTGTATGTAAGAAAGTTTAAAGTTTTTTGGGTAGACTAAGAATTTTCATGTACTTCGAAGAACACATATTAGAGGCTTCTTATACCTTGGTTGCCATCAATTTCTGTCCAGTTTACATTAATATATATCAAGCACATCAATTACACTTGTACAGGCAAAACTTGTTCGCGAACTGAAAACACAAATTTGTTTTTGAACTGACAAAAGAGTTAGACTGATGTAAAAATTCAGTAGCTAGTGTGATTGTGTTGTGTTCGCTAGAATTTATTTTAGACTTCCCAACTACCGTAGCATTTACATTATTGAAAACAAACTAAGCGTAAATGGAAATCGTATCCTAAACGCAATGAAGAAGTCGTGATATTCAAAGCAGAAATTTATGATTTACCTAGATTGAAACTGTACCGGGCTGCATCTATAACTCGGAATTCCGAAGTGCGAATGGTATTCAGCCTGGTAGTTTTTCCAATCTGACTTCTGAAATTTCAAGCATTAGCATGGGCGACAAACGAGAAATCGTATCCTAAACGCAAGCTGTGATATACAAAGTAGAAATTTATGATTTACCTAGATTGATACTGTATCGGGCTGCATCTACAACTCGAAATTCCAGAGTGCGGCTGGTATTCAGCCTGATAGTTTTCCCAATCTGACTTCTGAAATTTCAAGTATTAGCATGGGCGACCGAACGAGAAATTGTATCCTAAACGCAATGAAGAAGCCGTGATATACAAAGCAGAAATTTATGATTTACCTAGATTGAAACTGTACCAGGCTGCATATACGACTCGAAATTCCGGAGTGCAGCTGGTATTCAGCCTGGTAGTTTTCCCAATCTGACTTCTAAAATTTCAAGCATTAGTATGGGTGACAGAACGAGGGGGGCTGAGTAATGGTAGCCGTTCTTCTTATTACCTTACTGCTTGGGATCTTGTTCTAACAGGAACCTCCACCGCAATGGACGGTAACGCTCCTGGATGTGGTCCTCGGAGCTATTTTGGGGTTGGCTAGCTATTTTTTTGTTTGCTCGTCACAACTCACTCCCACACAGGAGAAGGAGGAGCACACGGATCGTGGATTCAGAGATGTATACGAAAGGGAAAAAGGTGAAAAAAGATTAGGGGATGTGGACGGCAGGCTTCAATGGAAGATAATATTCAGTACAGAAACTTTTAAAGACCTCTTCTAATGCCCGTCTCCGATCCCTGATTCTGATCCAGTTACCTTTTTGCAAAGACTTACTCCTATTCGGTAGATGTTGCTCTAGCCGCTCATCGCCAAGGCATGATAATGATGCAGTTGACCGAACTCCACCTCGGCTATACAATGCCAGGAGTAAATCAGACGCGGTGGCCGGAGGGACTGCAGAGGTAGCGCCTGCGGAGGTAGCGCCGACGGAGGAGTGGCCAGACGGACTGTGACGCGGTGGCCGGAGGGACTGTGGAGGTAGCGCCGACGGAGGGGTATTGGATTTGGGAGATTTGGCAGAGAGAGGACTGCGAGTTGGCGGAACAATTACTCTTGATGTGTTTTGGGGAAAAAAGAGGGTGTGCAGTGAAATTCGTCGTGAATGAGTTGTACAATGAGGCTTTTAAGACAAGTGGTACAAGGAACGAACGGACGGAAACGAGTGGTATGATGAGCGAACTGAATGGCGTCTTCACCCATGTTGGTTCAAAAAAAGTAAATTCGGCTCCGCCCAATGGGTAGCTGGGGGCGTGGCGCCACGTGGCAGTCCCACGTATATATATATATATATATATATATATATATAGAGAGAGAGAGAGAGAGAGAGAGAGTCAGGCTAGAATACACTCGAGTGTACGGATCGCACGAATACACTCAAATGTGTTTGCATATCAAGACTATTTTTTGCAAAATGTAAACCGTTGATCTTCACCGTCATACTATAATTAGGCTACATACAAATTTTGAGCCCATTTGGATGAGTGTAAGTCTCTCATCCAAGGGCAACAAAATCGACGCGCGAAACTAATTTGAAATGCATAATTTTTACGGTCTTCATAACATGAGCTATACATATCCAAATGTGCTCAAATTTTACGTATGAGTTGTTCACGAGATGTTTAAGAAGATCAACGGATTAGATTTTCAAAAAAAATATTGCATCATGAAAAACTACTTGAGTGTATTCCGCTCCGGATACACTCGAGTGTATTCTAGCCTGACTCTATATATATATATATATATATATATATATATATATATATATATATATATATATTAATTCTATAGTTTGAAACATCACTATTAATTCTATAGTTTTAAACATCACTATAGTTTTTTGGTTTCTATAGTAACACGTTTTTTGACCGACCAAAAAAAATAGTTTTAAATATCACTATATAATTTTGATATTGTATTCGTTAATTTTAAATACTTCTATCTGCATTTATATTTCATTAATCCATAATATTTATAAATGCAGATAGAATAATTTTAAATTAATGGATACAATATTAAAATTATATAGTGATGTTTAAAACTATTGAAATCAAACATATACATATATATACATAATATTTATAAATGCAGATAGAAGTATTTAAAATAAATGGAAACAATATTAATTTTAAATAGTGATGTTTAAAACTATAGAAATAAAACATATATATATATATATATATATTAATTATATAGTTTTAAACATCACTATATAATTTTGATATTGTATCCACTAATTTTAAATACTTCCGTCTGCATTTATATTTCATTAATACATAATATTTATAAATGCAGATAGAAGTATTTAAAATTAATGGACACAATATTAAAATTATATAGTGATGTTTAAAACTACAGAGATAAAACATATACATATATATATATATATATATATATATATATATATATTAATTCTATAGTTTTAAACATCACTATATAATTTTAATATTGTATCCATTAATTTTAAATACTTCTATCTGCATTTATATTTCATTAATACATAATATTTATAAATGTAGATAGAAGTATTTAAAATTAATAGATACAATATCAAAATTATATAGTGATGTTTAAAACTATAGAATTAATATATATATATATATATATAGAGAGAGAGAGAGAGAGAGAGTCAGGCTAGAATACACTCGAGTGTACGGATCGCACGAATACACTCAAGTGTGTTTGCATATCAAGACTATTTTTTGCAAAATGTAAACTATTTATCTTCACCGTCATACTATAACTAGGTTACATACAAATTTTGAGCCCATTTGGATGAGTGTAAGTCACTCATCCAAGGGCAACAAAATCGACGCGTGAAACTAATTTGAAATGCATAATTTTTGCGGTTTTCATAACATGAGCTATACATATCCAAATGTGCTCAAATTTTGCGTATGAGTTGTTCACAGGATGTTTAAGAAGATCAACGGATTAGATTTTCAAAAAAAATATTGCATCATTAAAAACTACTTGAGTGTATTCTGCTCCGGATACACTCGAGTGTATTCTAGCATGACTCTCTCTCTCTCTCTATATATATATATATATATATGTATATGTATGTATATGTTTTATTTCTATATTTTTAAACATCACTATATAATTTTAATATTGTATCCATTAATTTTAAATACTTCTATCTACATTTATAAATATTATGTATTTATGAAATATAAATGCATATAGAAGTATTTAAAATTAATGGATACAATATAAAATTATATAGTGATGTTTAAAACTATAGAATTAATATATATACATATATATATATATATGTATATGTTTTATTTCTATAGTTTTAAACATCACTATATAATTTTAATATTGTATCCATTAATTTTAAATACTTATATCTGCATTTATAAATATTATGTATTAATGAAATATAAATGCAGATAGAAGTATTTAAATTAATGGATACAATATCAAAATTATATAGTGATGTTTAAAACTATAGAATTAATTATATATATATATACATATATATATATATTTATGTATATGTTTTATTTCTATAGCTTTAAACATCGCTATATAATTTTAATATTGTATCCATTAATTTTAAATAATTCTATCTGCATTTATAAATATTATGTATTAATGAAATATAAATGCAGATAGAAGTATTTAAAATTAATGGATACAATATCAAAATTATATAGTGATGTTTAAAACTATAGAATTAATATATCTATATATATATATATATATGTATATGTTTTATTTCTATAGTTTTAAACATCACTATATAATTTTAATATTGTATCCATTAATTTTAAATACTTCTATCTGCATTTATAAATATTATGTATATATATGTATATGTTTTATTTCTATAGGTTTAAACATCACTATATAATTTTAATATTGTATCCATTAATGTTAAATACTTCTATCTGCATTTATAAATATTATGTATTAATGAAATATAAATGCATATACAAGTATTTAAAATTAATAAATACAATATCAAAATTATATAGTGATGTTTAAAGCTATAGAATTAATATATATATATATATTATTTCTATGGTTTTAAACATCACTATATAATTTTCATATTGTCTCCATTAATTTTAAATACTTCTATCTGCATTTATAAATATTATGTATGAATGAAATATAAATACAGATAGAAGTATTTAAAATTACTGGATACAATATCAAAAATATATATAGTGATGTTAAAAACTATAGAATATATATATATATATATGTTTTATTTCTATAGTTTTAAACATCACTATATAATTTTAATATTGCATCCATTAATTTTAAATAGTTCTATCTGCATTTATAAATATTATGTATTAATGAAATATAAATGCCAGATAGAAGTATTTAAAATTAATGGATACAATATCAAAATTATATAGTGATGTTTAAAACTATAGAATTAATATATTTATATATATATATGTATGTATATGTTTTATTTCTATAGCTTTAAACATCACTATATAATTTTAATATTGTATCCATTAATTTTAAATACTTCTATCTGCATTTATAAATATTATGTATTAATGAAATATAAATGCATATAAAAGTATTTAAAATTAATGGATACAATATCAAAATTATATAGTGATGTTTAACACTATAGAATTAATATATATATATATATATATATATATATATATATATATATATATATATATATATATATATATATATATATATATATATATGTGTGTGTGTGTGTATGTTTTATTTCTATAGTCTTAAACATCACTATATAATTTTAATATTGTATCCGTTAATTTTAAATACTTCTATCTCCATTTATAAATATTCTGTATATATATATATATATGTATATGTTTTATTTCTACAGTTTTAAACATCAATATATAATTTTAATATTGTATCCATTAATTTTAAATACTTCTATATGCATTTATAAATATTATGTATTAATGAAATATAAATGCAGATAGAAGTATTTAAAATTAATGGATACAATATCAAAATTATATAGTGATGTTTAAAACTATAGAATTTATATATATATATATACATATATATATATATATATATATGTTTTATTTCTATAGTTTTAAACATCACTATATAATTTTAATATTGTATCGATTCATTTTAAATACTTCTATCTGCATTTATAAATATTATGTATTAATGAAATATAAATGCAGATAGGAGTATTTAAAATTAATGGATACAATATCAAAATTATATAGTGATGTTTAAAACTATAGAATATATATATATATATATATATATGTATGTTTAATTTCTATAGTTTTAAACATCACAATATAATTTTAATATTTTATCCATTAATTTTAAATAGTTCTATCTGCATTTATAAATATTATGTATTAATGAAATATAAATGCAGATAGAAGTATTTAAAATTAATTGATACAATATCAAAATTATATAGTGATGTTTAAAACTATAGAATTAATATATATATATATATAAATATGTATATGTTTTATTTCTATAGTTTTAAACATCACTATGTAATTTAATATTGTATCCATTAATTTTAAATACTTCTATCTGCATTTATAAATATCATGTATTAATGAAATATAAATGCGGATAGAAGTATTTAAAATTAATGGATACAATATCAAAATTATATAGTGATGTTTAAAACTATAGAACTAATATATATATATATATATATATATATATATATGTTTTATTTCTATAGTTTTAAACATCACTATATGATTTTAATACTGTATCCATTAATTTTAAATACTTCTATCTGCATTTATAAATATTATGTATTAATGAAATATAAATGCAGATAGAAGTATTTAAAATTAATGGATACAATATCAAAATTACATAGTCATGTTTAAAACTATAGGATTAATATATATATATGTTTTATTTCTATAGTTTTAAACATCACTATATAATTTTAATATTGTATCCATTAATTTTAAATACTTCTATCTGCATTTATAAATATTATGTATTCATGAAATATAAATGCAGATAGAAGTATTAAAAATTAATGGATACAATATCAAAATTATATAATGATGTTTAAAACTATAGAATTTATATATATATATGTATATATATGTTTTATTTCTATAATTTTAAACATCACTATATAATTTTAATATTGTATCCATTAATTTTAAATACTTCTATCTGCATTTATAAATATTATGTATTAATGAAATATAAATGCAGATAGAAGTATTTAAAATTAATGGATACAATATCAAAATTATATAGTGATGTTTAAAACTATAGAAATAATATATATATGTTTTATTTTTATAGTTTTAAACATCAATATATAATTTTAATATTGTATCCATTAATTTTAAATACTTCTATCTGCATTTATAAATATTATGTATTAATGAAATATAAATGCAGATAGAAGTATTTAAAATTAATGGATACAATATCAAAATTATATAGTGATGTTTAAAACTATAGAATTAATATATATATATATGTATGTTTTATTTCTATAGTTTTAAACATCACTATATAATTTTAATATTGTATCCATTAGTTTTAAATACTTCTATTTGCATTTATAAATATTATGAATTAATGAAATATAATGCAGATAAAAGTATTTAAAATTAATGGATACAATATCAAAATTATATAGTGATGTTTAAAACTATAGAATTAATATATATATATATATATTTTATTTCTATAGTTGTAAAAATCACTATATAATTTAATATTATATCCATTAATTTTAAATACTTCTATATGCATTTATAAATATTATGTATTAATGAAATATAAATGCAGATAGAAGTATTTAAAATTAATGGATACAATATCAAAATTATATAGCGATGTTTAAAATTATATAATTAATATATATATATATATATATATATATATATATATATATATATATATATATATATATATATATATATATATATATATATATATATATATATATATATATATATATATATATAAGCGAATATTATACGCGAATATTATAATGGATACACAGACATATTATACGCGAATAATTGAAAAATTTAGAGAATTATGTGAATATGATGTGTTGTTTAACTATGGTCTTTTACAATATGTAGCTATTACAACAGGTGATATCATGTTGTGTAATTATAGTATATTACAATGGTTTAGTTTACGTTGTGTAATGGAGGTCTATTACAACGATGTTTTATGTGTGGATATTACAACAGGTTACAACATGTTGTGTAATTATAATATATAACAACAGGTTGGAGTCTGTTGTCTCATGTTGGGATATAACAATGAGTTTTAATATGTTGTATTATGGTGGTCTATTACAACATGTACCAAATACAACATGTAAAGGTCTGTTGTATAATTAATACATACTACAACGGGTGAGTGTGTGTTGTGTAATGATGGTCTATTACAACATGTGACTATTACAACGGGTCAAAATATGTTGTGTAAATAACATCTTTTACAACGGTTTTGAATATGTTGTGATACTACAACCTATTACAACACTTTAGCAGTTGTTGTAGTATCCTCCTATATTACAACAGGTATGGCATGTTGTAAATGACTTGCGTTGTATAAAATATACAATATACAACACAAAAATGGGATTGTTGTGATAAGTATGCTAACTACAACACAATCATCAGAACTGTTGTCTATCTCCCGTTGTAAAAAGCATTTTCTGTAGTAGTGTATAAAAAAATAAATTTGTGGTATTTTAGATAATTAATAGAGTAATTATCTATCTAAGAATGGCAACACAATGTTTAAGACTGTTAATATTAATTTTCTTATATTCAGAATATTTCATTATGTCGTTTATCTTCTTCTAGACTCTTATGTAAATTTTTTAGTTGAGTTATTATAAAAGGAGATGTAGCATATTGCTCCTCTCACACACTGCATTGCAACACCTAATTATTTGTTCACATGGTATTAGAGCCTCCGATCAAAGGGAAGCGTAGTCGGCCCTAACCCTTTCTAGGACAGGCCGCCGCTAGTAGTAGCATGCCACCAACAACCAACCACCGCCAAGAGAGGCGCCACTACCGGGAAGTTGGCCGAAAATCTCTCGACAACCCTCCTTCAGGAAAGGGGAGCCTTCCCAAGGCTGGATCTTTGACGTGAAGGAGCAAGCAACTTCAGATTTATTCAAAGAATTTCTAAAAGTCCAGACCGAGTAGTCAGCATCTACATAGAGATTTCCTAATCACGTCTCCTCCATGTGTGATTAGGAAGTATTCACTTGGAGGTTGTTGATGTGTTGAAAATGTATTATCTTGTCTTTATTAGGGTGACATGTATCTCTCTGTCACTCCCTTTCTCAATGTGACACATATCTTTCCTTCACATCTTTCTCAAAGTGATGTGTATCTTTTCATCACATCTTTCACCTACGGGACTCGTATCTCTCCGTCTCCTTATCACAGCTAAATAATGGAGGACAATACAGATTTTGTTGTCTACAATGAGGTGTCACCTATTCCTTCTATCTAGCTGAATGAGAAGAATTTTCTATTATGGATGAATGGTGTCCACATAGTACTAGAATTCAGAGATAAGTTAAAGCATGTGGATTTTGATCCTCCATCCACAATTGATAAGGGATATGTAGATTGGAAGTGTAACAACAACCTGGTAAAAACATGGTTGTGGAATAGCATGGAGCCTGATATTGCTTCTAGATTCATATTCTACTCCATGACGAAGGAGATCTAGGATGTTGTTAAGAAGCACTACTCTCAAGAGAAGAATGCCCTGCATCAATTCATGATATATGATCATCTCTTTGCAGAGAGACAGGGAGACAAAACATTGGAGGAGTATTTTAAGAAAATTTAGTCTATTGCCCAAGAATTGAGTTTTTTATCATCATGTTAGTATTCAAGGGCAGATCAAAGATAGAGGTGACCGAAATACTACCAAATTCTTATCTGGGATGTGCTCCTCTTTCAGTTCTAGATGAAGTGTTATATTGGTTGCTGATAAACTTCCTATCTTGGAGGAAGCATACTCTAGGATTATACAATCCAACTTTGAACCTATACAAATTATTGTGGATCCTTCATGTGGTGAGTCTCAAGCATCCATTGTTATTGTAGTTAGTGGAGGACGTATAGGTGTTGGAAGGGGAGGGTCCACCAGTCCCAAATGTACCTTCTGTGGTTGTCTAGGACATACTGTTGAGAAGTATTAGAAGAAACATGGAAGACCAATTGTGCCACCTGATTGGACAACCTACTTTTTTAGAGGCAATCAGTCATCTGAGCCTTCTACTACGACCACTCCTACTACTACATCTACTCCTGGAGACCTTGGAATCACTCTAACCAAATAAGAATGTGATAGATTTATTCTAGCTACTTACCATCTAAACATGGGAGCATATTCATCCGCTCAATTGGCTTCATCTACTGGTAATCCAACTTCTTCTTTACTAGATTTTAGTATTTCTCTTTTTGGGTGGTTGATTCTGGAGCTTCTCAGCATATGACTAGTATAAGGAAACTGTTTCACTCTGTTGACTCATATATTCCACATCAATCGGTGACTTTAGCCGATGGATCTATGCAGAAAGTATTATCCAATGGATCTATTTCTCTTACCTCTAAAATTGAGCTTAGATATGTACATTATGTGCCTAAATTTCTATTCAATCTTCTCACTATTGCAAAGTTAATTGATACTATGAAATTTACAATGACGTTTGGTCCTTCTTGTTTTGTATTACAGGATCTAAAGAATACGAGGACGATTGGTGGGGGCCTAGGAAAGGTTATCTCTACCTCTTTCATGGTGCAAGTCTTCCTCGTCAAATATCTATTACTTTTATTCCTACTATCCTATTGAGCGGCTATATATTACTGTGACACTACAAATATGGTCATCCTTCTCTGTAGAGTCTACAAAAGTTAGATCCAAATTTATCACATGTTTGCTCTTTAGAGTGTCAGTCCTGTCAATTTGGGAAGCATCATAGGATGTCTTACTTGAGTCGTGTCAATAAGCGGACCCTTTGTCCGTTTGATTTAGTTCACATTGATATTTGGGATCCTGTAAAAGAAATAAGTTATAATAGTTTTTTATTTTTTTTCTTTCATTGATAATTTTTTTGTATGACATGGATCTATTTGTTTAAGAGTTAAGAGTTTGTTTTGTCCATTATCAAACATTTTCATCATGAAATAAAGGTTCAATTTGATCACAATATTAAAATTCTCCAATCTGATAATGATTTGGAATATGTTCAGACTATTATGGCTGATTTTTGTGGTTCAGTTAGAATGGTACATCATACATCCTATCCTCATACTCCCCAACAGAATGGGGTAGCTGAGAGGAATACTCATCATCTTCTTGATATTACCAAGTCAATCATGTTCAAATGCTATGCTCCTAAGAGATTTTGTTTAGATGCTTTACTGACTGCCTGTTTTCTTATTAATAGGAAATCTTCTTCTGTTCTTAAAAAATACTCCTTTTTTTTATATTGCGTCCCAGTTATCAGCCTTTTCTTGTTCCATTCAGGGTGTTTGGTTGTACCTCCTTTGTTCACAATTTTGATCCTAAAGCTGAAAAATTTTCTCCCAAGTCCAGTATAACTCTCTTTCTTGGATACTCCAACACCAGTAAGGGTTACAAGTGTTACTATCACATTTTTCATCACATGTTCGTTTCAAGGGATGTCACTTTTCATGATTCCATACCATATTTCTTTAGTTTTCCCAGTAAGGGGGAGTAATTGTGTGAATGTGAGGAAGTGTCACCATCACCAATCAGTGAGGGAGTTTTTCCACCACAATATAGTGAGAGAGTGACACCTACCATTTCTAAGAAAAAACCATCTGGTGATAATCCTTTAATTCAACAATATTCTTTGGTGTATCATAGACAAAGTAGACCAGATCATGATGAGGTAGTGATTCCAGTCGACGAGCCTCTCCCATCTTCCTCTGCTCAAGAGAATCAATAAAGATCCATCTGATCTCAATATTCCCATTGTTGTTTGTAAAGGTATTCACACTTGTACTATATGACATCCTATTGCAAATGTTTGTTGTTTGTCCAATTTATCTAAGCAAGCTTGTCCTTTTGCTCTTGGAATTGATTTTGTGAAAATTCCAAAGAGCCTACTGATAACACCAAATTTTGTGACGTTTTTGCCCTTGATTCTGTTATCAAAACTACCCTTTTCTGCTATTTTCCTCTATTTTATTAGCACTTTCGCAATAATTGGCCAAGCAACGCTCTTATTCCAGTTTTTCCTATCTTTTACAGGGTTTTCCTCATTTTTGTGCAATAAGGCCGATTCCGGCCCACAATAAGTCTAAGCCCGTCTCGACCTTCCTGACGCCCGATACAACCCAGCCCGACAGGGGCTGGGCGACACAAGAATGATCGGCGGAGAAGGGCGCCTTGCGAAAGGGACGTACCGGCCGACACACCTTCTACCCGACAGGGAGCCAAAGCCGCTCGACGACCCAGCTCGTCGAACGACACGACCACCAACCGGCAGGCGTGCCGCCCACCACGTGACCAATAGCCAGCACCTCGCGCCGAGATATGCCTGTATCGGCCATCGACCGACGTATAAGGGAGCTACGTGGCGCTTCGAGCACCATGTTTTCTCACCAACCAGCTGACTATAAATAACAGCTACAGGAAGCCGAAAAGACAGGTTGGATAGGTCGGGACGGCTGGCCAGTTCACCGTTCGGACAGTTGGGGACTTGAGCTATCTGCGAGAGAAGTGCGAGAGTAACCGTATCGTGCCCCAGTGCTCGTACCGGGCGACACTAGGTGAGCTCTTCCTCATACCGAGAGGGAGGGGATCGGTTCACCTAGGACTGTACCGGACGACACTGAGGGCCGATATCGGCCGATGTAGATACGCGACACGAGTGCCTGACAGCAATGTCCGACAGTAGTATATGTAAATCCTTGGCCGACACGATACCGAAACCGATACACTCTCCCCGTCAGGCGTGCCGCCTGAGAGGGCATGCCGCCCGACATGAGCGTATCGGCCAGGGTCTTCGAACGATATAGTCGTCCGTCAGGCGTGCCGATCGAGAGTTCGTGCCGCCCGACACGGCTGTACCGGGATAGGTCCCTGGACGGTATCGGGCTGGAAGTAGTAGTAGTCTGTCGCCCTTCTACATCAAGAAGGCGACATCTATCTTTAATTCTGTTATTTAAATTCTTTACTTTAGCATTGTATTAAGACCCTTAATTGCTTATGGAAATAGAAATGCTTAATTGCAATTTGTTTAATGCTTAGTGCCTTATGATTGGATAACTGCTGTGTTGGATATCTGAACTCTAGCTTGCATGTTTTGGATCGTGTTTCGCTTAGCTACCGGATCGTCTTTCCCGTCGCAACTACTTCGAGAGTTGGGTTGTGGCTCTAGTGTTCGGTCCGATTCTGGAGTACGAGAGTGCCCGGAACGGAGTTGTTTTAGTATCATTCCACTCTAACTCGAGCCCTGCAACCTCGAGAGGGGTGTTGATGCTTGGTTAGAGGCACCCGCTCTGAGAGGAGGGGTGCAGGGTGATACTGCTACTGCTTGTCTTACTGAAGTCTTATCCCTTGCATTATGCCTTAAACTGCAGTTTATCTTTCTATTTTCTGTCGCATGAAAATTCCTAAAAACTGCTAAATGACAAAATCTTAATCTTTCTTGTAGCTCCAGTTGGAGATAGTTTTCTTTGATTTAATCGTGACATCTTATTGTTCCCTTCGGGGAACTTTAATACCTCTTTATATCCACCGGAGTGTAGAGTGTCGATTCAGAGTCGTCAACACAACCCTCCTTGTCCCTGTGTTTGACCCCGTATGACTACTTCGACCCCGTAAACAAAGTTGCGGGGGCCTAGAAGGATTCGGGTTATAAATGCGAAGGCTCGACTACCTCAAATACGCCTCCTATTTTAGGACGCGCGATTTAGGCCGGTCAACTTTCTGGCATCGTTGCCGGGGACAAGGCAAATGGCACTGTTGACGAATCCGAATCCACTAACTACACTCCCGTGCCTCAAGCTTAGAAATAGGCTTGACAGCACTTCTTTTTCTTTTTCTTTTTCTTTTACTCTAAGCATTATTCTTTACCCCAATTATAATTTTCTAAACATGATTTTTATGCGGTTTTCAGGTACTCTGATCTACTGAACACCGAGACTGTCAACCATGCCTCGTTGTGAGCAACCCCTTTCTGAGGGCGAATGTCAGAGCCAAAGCGAGAAATCGACCCGACCTAATTGGGTTGGTCATCTTTCCGCCTACATAAAAAGACAGGACACCATCATCAACCAGCTAGTACAGGGGACGCTTACCAGCCCTGGATCTCTGAATTCCATGCAACACCAGACGGCGAGTCTGCAGATGCGCCAATGGGAAGTCGATCAACGGCTGTCTTAGATGACTGCTCTGATGAAGAACCCTGCAGGAAAAATGCTTCCTCACCCTGAAACTGCAGTAATGGCAGTGCTTAGATCAGGAAAGACGGTAGAACGCGCTGATGAAGCCCCACCGGAACCTAAGCAAGGGCCCAAGGATGCCGTTCCAGCAGGAGATGGAGGTAGGCCTGCAGAAGCCGAAGAGCCTGCGCCGAGACCGTCCGATGAGCCATCTGGTGGGAGGAATCCTTATGCTCCCAGGGTACCGTTCCCGTACAAGCTGATCAAGGCAAATCTGAAAAAGCGGCATGAAAGGTTCATGGACTCGATCAGGAAGCTGCATCTTGAAGTCCCCTTCCTTGATGCTTTGGAGGAGATGCCCACATACGCCAAGTTTCTCAAAGATCTAATAATGAAGAAAAGAAGGGGGGGAGGATAGAGACAGTGTACCTGGCCTCTACTTCCTCTGCCTTCGTAAAGCCCAGCTTGCCGACTAAGAGAAGGGATCCTGGAGCTTTCACGATCCCATTCGCCATCGGGGACAATGTCGAGCGGAAGGGTCTGGCGGACTTGGGAGCAAGCATCAGCCTCACGCCCTTAAGTTTCGCGCAAAGGATGGGTTTGACCGACATGGTTCGAACCAATATACGGATTGAACTGGCGGATCACTCTTTCAAAAGACCTGTAAGCATTGTCGAAGATGTGCCGATTAGGGTCGGTGATTTCTTTATTCCCTACGACATCGTCGTCATCGATGCAGCTGAAGATCCCAGATGTCCGATCATCTTCGGACGCCCTTTCTTGGCAACGGGGAGGGCGCGGATTGATGTCTCTGAAGGGATAATCACCTTGAGGGTTGGAAACAGCCACATGGACTTCAAGATGAAGGAAATCATGAGAGGTCCATCCCTGTCTGAATCAGCCTGTTTTGCGGATAGCTACAATAAATTCTACGAGGAAATAGAGGAGGATATCCAGACAGTGGATCCCCTCGCGAGAGCAATAAGCTGTCAGGATATCGAATTCGAAAATCCCGAGGTCGTGAAGCATCTCGACATTTTCAACCTTTCTGACAAAGACTTGCAAGAAGAAGAGGAGGAGGTGAACTCTGCGAAGTATGCCTCCCTTGAAGGAGAACCTCAGGAGGAGACACCCAGAGCAAAGCCGGATTTAAAAGTGTTACCTGAGGGACTGAAGTACGAATTTTTAGATGAAGAACAGAGGAACCCTATCATCGTAAACGCAGATCTTTCAAGAAATCAGCTGGACCGGCTCCTTGAGGAGTTAAGACTCCACAGGGGGGCTATAGGATATTTCGTAGATGATATCAAAGGCCTTAGCCCCGCCCTTTGCATGCATCGCATCAACTTGGATGAGTCTGCCAAGCCCCTGGTCCAACCCCAGAGGAAGCTGAATCAGATGCTCAAGGAGGTCGTCAAGAAAGAGGTAATAAAGCTTAGGGACGCGGGGATCATTTACCCAAGTAGCGACAGCAACTGGGTAAGCCCGATCCACGTAGTACCCAAGAAAGGAGGAATGACTGTGGTTAAGGGTGAGAAGGGTGACGAGGTGGCGGTAAGGACCGTCACCGGTTGGCGAATGTGCATTGATTACCGAAAGCTAAATCAGGCTACAAAAAGGATCATTTTCCGCTACCTTTTATTGACCAAGTTCTTGAAAGATTAGCGCATCACGATTATTTTTGTTTACTTGATGGCTTTTCAGGATTTTACCAGGTACCCAGCTTACCCGACGACCAAGAGAAAACGACGTTCACCTACCTTTACGGCACTTATGCTTTTAGAAGGATGCCCTTCGGACTCTGCAACGCCCCCACCACCTTTCAAAGATGCATGATATCAATGTTCTCAGATTTTCTAGAAGACATCGTGGAAGTTTTCATGGACGATTTCTCCGTCTATGGAAGGGACTTCGATAGCTATCTGAAGAATCTGTCGTTAGTACTTCAAAGGTGCGAGGAAAACAGCCTTGTCCTGAACTGGGAAAAATGTCATTTCATGGTGCGGGAGGGCATCGTTCTAGGGCATAAGATCTCAAGGCGTGGGATCGAGGTGGATACCAGCAAAATCGAAGCTATATCTAAGCTTCCCCCACCCAATTCCATCACCGGGATAAGAAGCTTCCTCGGGCACGCCGAATATTACCGAGACTTCTCAAAGATTTCCAAACCATTGTCTAATCTTCTGGTAAAGGATGCTGAATTTGTTTTCTCTAACGATTGTCTCAGTGCTTTTCAGGCCCTGAAAAATGCTTTAGTATCACCACCTATCCTTCAAGCGCCAGATTGGGGTTTACCCTTTGAGCTAATGTGCGACGCTAGCGACTACGCAGTGGGAGCAGTCCTGGGGCAAAAGAAAGATAAAAAGCACCATGTGATTTGCTACGCTAGTCGCACGTTGGACGAAGCACAGGTAAACTACACAACCACCGAGAAGGAAATGCTCGCGGTTGTCTTCGCGTTTGACAAGTTCAGGTCGTATCTCGTCGGATCAAAGGTCAAAGTATACACAGATCACGGGGCAATAAAATACTTAATGCAAAAGAAAGACGCAAAGCCCAGATTGTTGAGATGGGCCTTGTTGCTCCAAGAGTTCGATCATGAAATTATCGACAAGAAAGGCGTGGAAAATGTGGTCGCAGACCACCTATCGAGGATAGTGGCTGAGAGACAGAGAGGGCCACAGATCGACGACGACTTTGCCGACGAAGCTCTCATGATGGCTGAAGCTCAAGAAGAAGGTTTGCCCTGGTTTGCAGACATATGCAATTTCCTCGCTTGTGGAGAGCTACCTCCTGACATCACCTACAATCAAAAGAAGAAGCTATTCGCATATGCCAAGAATTATTACTGGGATGATCCTCTCCTGTTCAGAAGATGCGCAGACAACTTGTATAGGAGGTGCATCCCGGAAGAAGAAACTGCTGATATCCTGAAGGGATGCCACGCCTCCCCCTATGGTGGACACCTGGGTAGCGAAAGAACAACGGCAAAAGTACTACAATCAGGCTTCTACTGGCCCTCCTTATTTAAAGATGCTGCACGATTTGTAAAGGTTTGCAAAGAGTGCCAGTCAACGGGAAATATAGGGCGGAGGAATGAAATGCCGATGGCAAGCTGGATCGAAGTGGAAATATTTGACGTATGGGGGATTGATTACATGGGGCCGTTTCCCCCATCCCAGGGATATCAATACATACTAGTGGCAGTAGACTATGTGTCGAAATGGGTAGAGGCGGTAGCCACCCAAACATGCGACGCCAAGTCGGTTATCAAGCTTTTTGAGAAGACCATCTTTCCCCGTTTCGGTATACCGCGCACCGTAATAAGCGACGGCGGGTCACACTTCGGAGAAAGGCAGTTCGAAGCGATCCTACGCAAGTATGGAGTAAAACATAAGATCGCTACGCCCTACCACCCACAGACGTCGGGGCAGGTAGAGGTCTCAAACAGACAGATCAAGCGGATCTTAGAAAAGACTGTCAGCCGCACGCGGAAGGACTGGTCTATGAAACTTGACGACGCATTGTGGGCCTACCGTAGTGCTTACAAGACGCCCATTGGAACCACCCCCTACCGTCTTATATACGGAAAATCCTGCCATCTACCTTTGGAACTAGAACACAAGGCCCTTTGGGCGATCAAGTTCCTAAATATGGATCTAGACAAAGCAGGAGAAAAGAGGTTTTTACAGCTTCAAGAGCTCGAAGAGCTGAGGATTCACGCCTACGAGAATGCAAAGATCTACAAGGAAAGAACAAAAATGTGGCATGATGCCCACCTTAGGAGAAAGGATGTGAGCGAAGGGGATAAGGTCTTGTTATTCAAGTCCTCCATCCGTCTTTTTCCTGGGAAATTACAGACAAGATGGTCGAGACCGTTTTCTGTGGCAAAGATATACCCATCAGGAATGATGGAGCTCCGCGACAAGGATGACCCGACTAAGATCTTCAAGGTGAACGGGCACAGAGTGAAAAGATTTTATGAGGACGAAGCTTTTGTCAGGAAAGCAGAAATTGACTTACTGGATGTGGGTACCACCGAAGAGCCTACACCAGTCGAGCTGGCGATGGAAACTTCAGCGCTCCTCGGGAGGTAGCCCGAGTCATAGATTAGGATACATTTGTTTTCTTTGTAAAAACAACCATTATGGACTGTAATAAGGCCCAAGTCACTACATGCGCACGTGTGCTGACTCTTTTTGTTTTATGGGTCGTCGCTGTGTTTTGCGGAGCATTGAGGAGTAATACCATCTGAGGTAGGAGATCCTTCTCTATACCAATGATGTTTTACCCTGCAATGGCCTTTTACTTCACGCAGGTTTAGTTTTGGCCTTTTGACCGCCAACTTTTCTACCGTGTCGACCAGCTGGGCGCAAAACCGCTTGTATCGGGCAGCCTCGCCCCGAGCGTCGCAAGGGCAGCGGATGACCCTTGGACTGGCTGATGGGACTTCGCGTCTCGGGAATAGCGTGACTAAAACGCCCGACGCGCGCCATGTTTTGCACGTTTTACCCCCAGCTGGGTTCTCTATAAATAACGTGGAGGTTTCTTCGTGACGGGCTAGCTATCATTTTCTTCCTTTTTGCCACCGGAAACGCATGCAGTGATCCTCCCTTTTGCTCATGTGTCGGCCATCTTGCCTTCGCCCTAGTATCGGGCGATGCCTCCTGAGAGCAAAGGTATAGCCCGACACGCCTTTTGCCCGGCACGTTATCTCTCGCTCGGCACAGGTTTTTGTATCGTGTGGGGCGTATCGGCCGGCTTGTTGTTTTCTTACCAAACGACATGGCTTGTCGCCCGATAGGCTCGTAGACCGACACGTTTATTGGCCGATAACCCTGTCGCCCGACATGCTTTCGCGCGTAACGCCGGTCGATAGCGTTTTCCCGATGTTTCGTATCGGGCGTCTTGCTTCTCACGGCGATGTCATATTTTTGCTTCATGTGACCTCGAATCGCCCGACACACCTGTGTCGGGCGTCGAGCCTTATCGCGCGACAACATCGTGTCGTCCGATCACTTATCGCCCAGTTTTAATAAGTTTTCTTTCTTTTCATCTTTCTTGCCTAACAGATGAATAAATACATTTTAAATAACAGGTATGGCTCATATGGAGCAAACCACCTACCGCGCCAGCAAGCACAGCGCGGGGATCAGCAACAACTGTCGGGCAGAAACGGCAACAACAATGGAAAGGAAGATTCTTCTTGATTTGGTAGCTCCAATAGCGAGTCGCCTAGCTATGAGTGCGGCAACCAAGGCCTCCGAACAAGTTCGAGGCACCCTGGTTCCGCCCTCTTAAGGGAGAGGGCCCACCCTGACTACACACTCCTGGGAACTAAACTAGGGACAGATAATCAACCCCTTGTTTATGTTCACAATAGAGATGTGAAGAAAGGGGGGGGGGCAGAAGTGAATTTTGAGGGTTTCGCTCCAGCTCAACCGCTACATCGCCAAAGAGAACCCGCTAGACAACCTCCCAATGGCATGCTGCAACTTCGTAGGAGCATTTTGCAGCACATCAGAAAGCTAACCCTCACTGGCTAAGCTTTACCTCACTTTTGCTTTCTTCTCTACTCTGGGACAGAGTAGAAAGTAAGTTTGGGGGGGTATGCCAGTGAGGGAGGTATAAAAATTTTATCTCTTCAAGCTTTCTACGATATTCATTCTCTTTTACCTGATGTGCCCTTATAGCTCCCTGTATATCTAATATACGCATGCATGCCATATAAAAATTTACAAAAATCTTTCCTTTGCAAATTTCTGTCCCTATGCATATGTACAAAGTTGCTATAATAATAAAAACCTGTTGTGACTTCTTGCAAAGTTTACTTTCTGTATATTTAATGAGTTACAAGTTCTGTCATATCTTTCTGATAATGTTGTCTCAAACAAACAAAAGATTGTGCCTTGCCATCCAAAAATTTTCGAAAAATAATAATCTCGCAAACAGCTAAGAGACGAGTATGGAGAAGGAAAAAGCTTCCCAAACAGCAGATATCTCTTTTGTTTTCCCTTACCCAGCAAAAATCCCAAAAAGAGAAAGAAGCCTTATGAGCGTGAATAAAAGTATGAGAGTTGTGCCCAATAAAAGAAGAGAAAAAAAAATATATATATACACCCTTGTTTTCCAAAAGTACCCATCTTTAGGCATGGTAGATCCGGGGCAAGGGTACGTAGGATGTGAAATCACTGCTCTAAAGCCAACTGGCTTGGACTGCAGGGACCACTTGCCCGTTAACAGACCCTTACCTGGATGGACTGATGGGAAACAAGAAGAAAAACCCAAAAAGCCTTAGCCTACCCTATACACAACTTTCTACCCTTAAAATAAAGCTGTTTGGTGTGGAAGCTAACTTCGGAATCATACACCAAAGTCTCGCTGAAGCTGTGGAGAAGAAATATTTTACTTAAATAATAAGGCAAGTAGGGCAAGGTCTTTTGTTCGCTTTAAGACAACATTACCTCCAAGACATCGCAAATCTTGTGCTACCCTTTAGCCTTAAAGTTTTGATGTGCAAGAAGAAGCAACACAAGGTTTAGTTTAAATATTGATTGAGGACAATCAAAAAGCTAAGTTTGGGGGAGTTGATAACACCAAATTTTGTGACGTTTTTGCCCTTTATTATGTTATCAAAACTACCCTTTTCTGCTATTTTCCTCTATTTTATTAGCACTTTCGCAATAATTGGCCAAGCAACGCTCTTATTCCAGTTTTTCCTATCTTTTACAGGGTTTTCCTCATTTTTGTGCAATAAGGCCGATTCCGGCCCACAATAAGTCTAAGCCCGTCTCGACCTTCCTGACGCCCGATACAACCCAGCCCGACAGGGGCTGGGTGACACAAGAATGATCGGCGGAGAAGGGCGCCTTGCGAAAGGGACGTACCGGCTGACACACCTTCTACCCGACAGGGAGCCAAAGCCGCTCGACGACCCAGCTCGTTGAATGACACGACCACCCACCGGCAGGCGTGCCACCCACCACGTGACCAATAGCCAGCACCTCGCGCCGAGATATGCCTGTATCGGCCATCGACCGGCGTATAAGGGAGCTACGTGGCGCTTCGAGCACCATGTTTTCTCACCAACCAGCTGACTATAAATAACAGCTACAGGAAGCCGAAAAGACAGGTTGGATAGGTCGGGACGGCTGGCCAGTTCACCGTTCGGACAGTTGGGGACTTGAGCTATCTGCGAGAGAAGTGCGAGAGCAACCGTATCGTGCCCCAGTGCTCGTACCGGGCGACACTAGGTGAGCTCTTCCTCATCCCGAGAGGGAGGGGATCGGTTCACCTAGGACTGTACCGGACGACACTGAGGGACGATATCGGCCGATGTAGATACGCGACACGAGTGCCTGACAGTAATGCCCGACAGTAGTATATGTAAATCCTTGGCCGACACGATACCGAAACCGATACGCTCTCCCCGTCAGGCGTGCCGCCCAACATGAGCGTATCGGCCAGGGTCTTCGAACGATATAGTCGTCCGTCAGGCGTGCCGTTCGAGAGTTCGTGCCGCCCGACACGGCTGTACCGGGATAGGTCCCTGGATGGTATCGGGCTGGGAGTAGTAGTAGTCTGTCACCCTTCTACATCAATAAGGCGACATCTATCTTTAATTTTGTTATTTAAATTCTTTACTTCAACATTGTATTAAGACCCTTAATTGCCTATGGAAATAGAAATGCTTAATTGCAATTTGTTTAATGCTTAGTGCCTTATGATCGAATAACTACTGTGTTAGATATCTGAACTCTAGCTTACATGTTTTGGATCGCGTTTCGCTTAGCTACCGAATCGTCTTTCCCGTCGCAACTACTTCGAGAGTTGGGTTGTGGCTCTAGTGTTCGGTCCGATTCTGGAGTACGAGAGTGCCCGGAACGGAGTTGTTTTAGTATCATTCCACTCTAACTCGAGCCCTGCAACCTCGAGAGGGGTGTTGATGCTTGGTTAGAGGCACCCGCTCTGAGAGGAGGGGTGCAGGGTGATACTGCTTGTCTTACTAAAGTCTTATCCCTTGCATTATGCCTTAAACTGCAGTTTATCTTTCTATTTTCTGTCGCATGAAAATTCCTAAAAACTGCTAAATGACAAAATCTTAATCTTTCTTGTAGCTCCAGTTGGAGATAGTTTTCTTTGATTTAATCACGACATCTTGTTGTTCCCTTCGGGGAACTTTAATACCTCTTTATATCCACCGGAGTGTAGAGTGTCGATTCAGAGTCATCAACACAACCCTCCTTGTCCCTGTGTTCGACCCCGTATAACTACTTCGACCCCGTAAACAAAGTTGCGGGGGCCTAGAAGGATTCGGGTTATAAATGCGAAGGCTCGACTACCTCAAATACGCCTCCTATTTTAGGACGCGCGATTTAGGCCGGTCACCTACATGCTATGAATTCTGAAATTTCTGCACTTATTCAGAATGAAACATGGGAGCTTACTGATTTTCCTGCAAAGAATGTTGTGGGATGCAGATGGGTATTCACTATCAAACATAATCCAGATGGTTCCATAGAGAGATTGCAAGTTATATTGGTAGTGAAAGGATATACTTAGACATATGTGTTGATTTCTTTGAGACCTTATCATCTGTGTCTTGTTTTAATTCTGTGAGGATACTTATCTCTCTATCTACCACCTTTGACTGGCCACTTTTTCAGCTCAATGTCAAAAATTCCTTCCTACATGGTGATCATAGGAAGAAGTATATATGGATCAACCTCCTGGATTTGTTGCTCAGGCAGAGTGTCAGAAGGTGTGCAGGTTGAAGAAAGCCATTTATGGGTTGAAGCAATCTCCTCAAGCTTGTCTTGACAAGTTTAGTACTATTTTGTTACAAATGGGCTTCTCACATTCTGTGACTGGTCATTTCTTATTTTATTCTAGTTCCTCTGTTGGATCTGTTATTCTTGTTGTATATGTTGATGATATTGTTACCATTAGTAGTGATTCTATAGGCATATCCAAGGTGAAGGATGGATTCTAGAAGCACTTTCATACAAAACATCTGTGTAAATTAAGATATTTTCTAGGCATTGAAGTACTTCTCTCTCATATAGGTACTAATTTGTCTCAAAGAAAATATGTATTGGATTTACTTCTTGGAACATGGATGAGTGCATCCAAGCCTTTGTCTACTCCTATAGACTATCATGTAAAAGAGAATATTGATGATACTAATTATTTAGATATAGAGTATTGTAGGAAGATCATTAGTAAGATGATATATTTAACAACAACTCATCCTGACATTTCATTTGCAATAGGAGTGGTGAGTCAGCATATGATCTCATTAAAGCACTCACATTGGACAACAGTCTGTCGCATTCTGAGGTATCTGAAAGGAGCTCCTGGAAAAGGGATCACGTACTATAGAACTAAACTCCTTCATCTACTCTGATTCTTACTGTCTATGTATATGTACATTGGGTTGGTAATATGAATATTAGGAGGTCTACATCTAGCTATTGTACTTTTCTGGGAAATCATCTTATCACCTGCAAGAAGCAAAATGTGGTGGTACGTTCTAGCATGGAAGCTAAGTAAAAAGCAATGACTTGTGCTAGTTGTGAGTTATAGTGGGTCCAATTCGTTCTTTCTAAATTTCAAATTCATGTGATATCTCCTATACAACTCAGATGCAATAATCAAGCAGCTATATATATTGCCAAAAATCTAGTTTTCCATGGATACACTAAGCATACAGAAGTTTCTTGTCATTGTATCAGAGATCAAATCAATAATGGGAAATTGGTGACTCCTCATGTTAGATCTGAAAACCAACTTGCTGATGTTCTTACATAGCCACTGGGTCCAACAATGTTTCAAAGTCTTCGTTGTAAGCTGGGCATACATGATGTGTACACTCCATCTTGATGGGTAGTGTTAATATTTTTTTTATATTCTTAATATTTCTTTATGTCATTTATCTTTATTGTTGGACTCTTATGTAAATTTCTAAGTTGTGTTATTATAAAAGGAGAGGTAGCGTATTGCTCCTCTCACACATTGCATTGTAGCACCCTAATTATTTATTCACAAAGACATCAAATAAGAATATTTTGATATAACTTCTTTTATACTTGGAAACAATAAGGAAAAAAAGATAATTCTAGAAATTGGGAGGAAAATGACGTTTCATAAGGTAATGGTAATTTCTTTAGTGAGATGTTTAAAAGAGAAAGTTTTTTATATAAAAGACATCTTAATACATCCTAATTACTAAAATATAACTTGGAAAAGGTATTAGTGAGTTTCCTTGGAAATAAAGATAATTGATTGGAGGAATATATCCAAGAGAGATAAAAGAATAATCTAGAATTCATTGATAAAGTGTTCTCTACATAGATTAAATGACCAATTATCCAATGTGCACCATATAGTTATGAGTTTAAATACTTTTGGGTTTGTTAAATCTGAGTCTTAATAAGAATATTGTGGTGTCTTTTGTGACCTTTAGATATATAGAATAAAATAAAAAGAGTTTTTATATAAAGGACTGTAGGAGGAATACACTTAATCTTTCCTAGAATCATGCTTTGCCTTTCTCCAGATAATATTTGATTTTAAGTTGGTAAATAGGAAAGGAATCTTTTAGTATTTAATGGAGAGGAGTTTATGATATGCTTACTTTTATAACATGTCTATATATTTCAACCGTTCCTCTTACCTATTGCATACAGTCTCTAAGGAAAGCTATATCTACCCATATGTGAGCCACCTATATAATTACATGTGGAGGGTATTGGAACCTTTTGCCAAGGAAGAATAAGAACACCACACTTTGTTCATCGACATGATATAGGGTTATCTCCTTTTGTACTTTCTTCTTTATAATCCATTGGATCATGATTGTACCATAAGAAGGACTTTAGGTCTGATGGCTACCTTGGCATTGTTATATATCTCGGAAGCCTCCATGGGCTTCATTGTGGTAAAGGGTGTGTTGACCTAACATGTACACATTGTCCATATTTTGACGACGACTTAATCATTCTATTCATATGAATCTAATATGTCTATTTGAGACCAATTTTAGGTATTAGGTATATGAAGAAAAAAAATTCAAGCGAGCCCTAGATTGACCCAAAATAAGACAAAATCAATGCAAGTGAACTTGTATGAAAAATGCCTTAAATCACTTAAAACAATTTTGTAAATCACCTGTATTGATGCTATGACTTGTAACTAAGCTGAGAAAAATATAAAATGCACTTAAATTGAATATTTCTGAACTTTTATGGAACTTATTGAAATTCATTACAAGCACTTTTCTTGACCAAGTTTCCTTTTCATGAAACCTGACCAACAAACTATGTGGGTCTTGATAACTACCAGGGTCGGCCTAGTTTTTCCTGATGATAACTCGACCGACACCCTACACATGCAACAATTTTAGGTCGTCAACCAAGTTTCATCCAGGAAAAACTCGATTGAAAAGTCAAAATTGCTTTGTCTCATAGTGATATTGGTCGAGTTACCTTTATTGAAACTCGACCAACAACACTATATGAAATGTGCAGAAAAAATGCTTTTAACCGTTGGAGTGTTGCAAAACTAAAAAAAATATTAGTTGCAACACCCCAAATGACTAGAATTCATTCTAAGTGCATCTACTAGCTAGTAGAGACCCCCAACTATGAATGGGGTCCTTGGACTTCATTCCAAGTTTGCTTTCTCATGGTCATTCCTATAGTTGAGTGGTTTAGTCTACTAAGAGCCCCTTTCTCTCTCAATCTTACTTCTAATGTACATCAATCTGAGTGAGTTAGATTTCTTGTGAGAGAGTTGCTTCATTGTACTTCTTGTGAAGGTCTCAACTTCCCTTTCCCAATCTCTTTCTCAAAGCAAAGATGGTGAAAGCTTCTACTTGGTGAAGGTGAAGTTGAAGGTTGAAGATCTAAGAGAAGAGTGGCTAATTCCTTCAAGGAAAAAGACTTATTACAAGAGTAGATCTCCTTAGTGAAAGTGGGTAGCTTGTTGCAAAAGTAGGTAAGTCCTTGTGAAGGTAGATACTCTTGATCTAGGATGGGTAAGTCCTAGTAAGGTTATTGGATCCTTTGATCCTTAAAAGAAAAGTAGGTACCCTTGACCTTAGAATAAGATGGTCATATTCTATTTGCTTATAGTGCATTATAAGAAGTGTACAATAGTTGTAAATCCTAGAGATTGACCCCTCTAGGTAGTGAACATACATCTACTAGTTTGGAGTTTAGAACCACTATACATCATTTGTGTTCTTGTTCCTGTTCAATTATGCTTAGTTGCAATCAAATTCCATATATACAATCTTATCTCTTCATATAATTTGAAGGTCTACTGAATTTGGTTTAAGTATTTTAGCTCTATTCCACGCCCCCCACCATTTCTAGAGCCAAAAATGATCCTACAAGTGGTATCAGAGCAAGTCTTCTCCGAGCCAAGTGCTCCTATGAGATGAGAAGATGAGTGAGAATTTGTTGGGGTCCCTTAACATAGAAGGTGGATTTTCTATGCATCCTCCCATATTCTATAGCAGAAACTTCCTCCATTGGAGAAGAAGGATGCAGTTCTACCTTCAAGGATGAGCTATGAGATTTGGAGAGTGGTTTCTTCTTCATATAACGAATTGGGGGGAGATATGGCTACTTGGAATGAAGCTGACATGAAGAAGGATCAACTAAACACCAAGGAAATAAGCATCATCTATTCAACCCTCACTCCCACTGAATTCAACCAGATCTATGCTTGGGATATAGCTCATGAGATATGGGATAATCTTTTTGTTACATATGAAGGAACCAAGCAAGTCAAGGAATCAAAGGTATACATGTTCAATGGATTCCTTGAGAACTTCAACATGGGAAGGAAAGAAAGAATTACTAAAATGCTAGGCTTAACACTATTGTGAATGGGCTTCTGGATTTGGGACAACCCATGGACCAAGGGAAGGTCAACTCAAAGGTTCTTAGATCTCTTCCCAAGATGTGGTAGTCCAAGGTGACCTCTATTGAAGAAATAAAGAGCCTTGGTGATATTCCTATAGAAGAACCCATTGAGAATCTCCAAGCTTTTGAAGTGAGGCTTGACACTCAAGAAGAAGAAGAAAAGCTAGAAGAGAAGGAATCCAAAGCGATGAAGGATACAACTTTCATAGCTCAAGTGGAGGCCATTGTTCTTCAACAACAACTTGCTTGCTGACCCACTCATCCCTCTAGTGAAGTTGAAGCCCCTAGTGATCTTGAATCTCATTACTCTAAGGGGAAATATTTCAAGGGTAAGCCCTCCTCCTCCTCTACGCCTAGATGCAATGAATGTAGACAAAAGGGACACTACAAGAATGATTTACCCTAGGCAAATACGTCCCACGACAAGAGTAGCTCTAAGAAGAAGGAGGACTACAACATGGAGAGCTAATTCAAGAAGAGGGAGAAGAAGGAAAGAAGAAGAAAATATGTTTCCCATACCGATTAGGATGAGTTTTCCTCAAGTGATTCCAGCTCAAATCAAGGACAGTGTCATCCTGCACTTATAGCCTCAACAAGTGAAGACATACATGAGGTAAGTGAGGTAAGTTTGAATGAACTTCTAAAGATTCTCTCATTGATATAATTCATGTTTCCCATTATTCTTACTCTAAGTTAAAATCTAAAAAGAAGAGATAAGGGAAAATCATAGATGATCTTTATGCTAGAATTGAAATTCTTGAACAAAAATGAAAAGGTTCATCTTGATAGCATAGAATCTTTGCAAGGAAAATTTCTTGATCTTGAACATCAATTTAATGGCATTGAAATTGAAAATGGTGTTTATATAAAGAATATAAATGATATTAAAGATGAAAACCAAATTTATGTTGATGACTTGTTATGCTTAGAACTGAAAATGCCAGGCTTCTTGATAAGGTAAATGATCTTGAATCTAGAAAATCATGCCTAGCATTGAAGTAGCAAGTTTATGTATCAAAAAGATTCTTATTTAACTAAATCCCTTTACTTAGAGGCCAAACTTTTGCATGCTCAAGATGATCTTTCTAGTCTTTCTTCTACAATGAATACTCTTAGTGAGGATAACCATATACTTAGAGAGACCTTGCAAAGTTCCTCAAAGGGAAAAAGTCCTTAAGTGAAGTCCTAGCAAATAAGTGGGTAGTAGTGGTCTGGGATATGGGGAGCCTCTAAGAACAAAGGGAAAGGTAATTAAAAGATCAAGGGGCCTCCAATATACCATGGAGAAACTTTTGTCTCTAAGGAATATATGGTTTTCTCTCATTGTAAGTGTATTGATCATTACTCTAACTTTCGTCATTATAAAGGGAATGGGACCAAACCAAACATGAAATGATTCCTCAATCTAACTCCAGGTCCCAAACTTTGAATTGGAACCAACAACTCCTTTCTATGTAGGATAAAGGTAAATGTATAGTTGACAGTGGATTCTCAAAGAACATGACTGGTGATAGAGACCACTTCAACACTCTCACGAAAAGAAAGTAGGTTTGGTGACATTTGGGGACAATAAGAAAGGTAAAGTAATAGGTGAGTGTGACACCCATTGTCACACAAAATGAGATTACTAAAACAAGACCGCAAAAGACAAATTAACAAACTTATTAGCAGAAAAAACTAAGAACTAAAACCATTTTCATAAACCCACAAGAAATTAGAAAACTTTGCGCATAATTCCTTTCATGCCTCAAAGCATTCACAAGGCATGCTATCAACCTGTAGAGAAAACATTGTTCCGGACCATATCTGGTATACAAAGGACACACAAAGAAAACACGTTCACAAAACATCCACAAAATGCTCCCAAAGACCCGAGTGTACAAGGACGACTCTAGGACTCTATCAACAAAAGACATCTAGCAACACTTCCAACCTTATCATCTACTTCTCCTCTGGCTGTTGCTCAACCTCCTCTACACGGTCACTACCTCTTCATGCTCATCCACCTAAAAAGAATGTAGGAAACCCACGGGGTGAGATTTCAAATATCAACGGGAGATATAACTCACCACCAACTCTATTATCATCACAGATAAGACAAACTGGGCAACACTATAGATACAACAAAGATGAACAAGCAACATTTATTAAAAGAAAGGGAAATTAGTATTAAATTATGAAACATCTTAATAATTAAAAAGGAATATGAAGGACATGTATAATTTCTATCAACAACATTGTATAAAGATCAAGAAAGGACTCAATCAATGTTTTCGTATTTGATCCTATACAATTATACTACATGGCTGATTATGTATTTCATTATGCCCTTAGGATTTGAGTCATACCACCCAAATCCAACTGATCACTTGATAAGTCAAAATCGGTGCCACACAAGGTCTAATGGAAGAGCCATAATCTATGACCTCACCACACCTCTTGGTCAGCATAAGAGATTACACCAAAGAGACACACCAGTCAACTGCAAAAATGACATATAGTCAAGATTAGGGATTGGCTCACGCATGGCCATCCACATATCTAATCGTAACTAGCCCACCTTGGTACATGCATGATACTAGAAGAACAGGCTCACACATAGCCATGCTAACAAAAGGAGTGGCTCACACATGGCCATCCATATCACAATGAGATCAGCTTATACATGGCTGTCTCACACATCATGTACTTAAGGATACAAGAAATTACTCAACTTATACCATGCATATTAAAAAATATGTGCTCCGAGTTAAACTTGTTTCACCATCCAACAATAAAGCTGACAATAGAATGGATCTATGACATAGGACGACTACACTATTAGGTTTCTCTTGATTAATTAAACAAATTAAGATGATATGTAGCATCAATCAAGTTGCAACACATAGCCTCTAAACAAGATCTACATAAATAGGGCATAGCTCATCACCAGAACAAACTGAAACATAGCAGGTGGGATCTCATCATATTATCACTTTTTGCCTATTATTCATCATATGTCCATCTCAAGGAGCAATGTCCATCACAAAGATCAATGTCCATCACAAGGACCAGTCCATAACAGAGACCAATGCCAATCACAAGGACCTATGTCCATCACATCATAGCCACCATTGTTCATACCTGGCTATGTACATCAATCAACATCACCTACATGGTTAAAAGCTGATAACAAGAAGGAAAAACATCATCATCTCATAGAACTCATGCTATACATTTACATCATACATTTTACATCATAGCAATTAAGGTTTCACTTATCCCAATTAGGTTTTACAAGATTGGATCACGAACCACCCTTAGGCTATCACTTTCCTCATTATTATGAGATGTGTTATGAGACATAGAAGCATGTTTCTCATTATCTTTATAGAACATGTTATGTGGTATAGAAACATAACCCTCACATCATACGTACAACTACTCCATAGGATATCACATCATCACTATGAGACCCTAATGATTCAGCCCTATTTTAGGGCTTAATCTTGTGTCTTTTTGCTCTTCAATCACATCTATAACTGCTAGATTGCATGTCATTCCCCCTAATATGCTTATTTGTATAAAATGCACTTATGGACATTATTTGCATGTTTTTCAGGCATTTGGACCATGCTTGATGGAAGAGAGAGAGTAGGAGTGACCCTAGGGCTCCTCTACCCTTGTAGAGGCCCAAAGTGAAGTCCGATGCTCCCTCGACCTACCCCTAGTGGCCAAAGATCAATTGAAGAAAAGATGTCCAAGAAAATCCAAAGAATCAAGCTAAAGTGCTGACCCAGGACCCAGCACGGCCGTGGTGCCACAGAACGGCCGTGCTAGGTCACTTAGAATCGACATAATAAACTCCAAAGGAAGCAAAGCCACCACGACCGTGCAGCACAAAACGGCCGTGCCACAAGAAGCCACCATGGCCGTGCACTGCAGCACGGTCGTGCTACTGAAGACCAAAACGACCGTGCCACTCACCACGACCGTGCTACCATATCCCACCACGGCCGTGCCACACAGCACGACCGTGTTACACTCAGTCCACCACGGCCGTGGCCATTTTTGACCAACAACCTGACTTTTAGTCATTTTAACCAGCACGGCCGTTCTTCTCCACCACGGCCATGCTCACCTCTACCCACCACGGCCGTGGTGCCCTACCACGGCCGTGCTACTTGCAAAACCTAGCCACTTTTTCACTGTTTTTCCCATTTTGCCCCTAACTTAACCTAGTGCTTCCCCCACACCTATATATACCTAGGTGGCGGCTGGGGCACGAGGCTAGCTACCTTCCACCGCCTCCTAGCTCCCCAAATTGCCATCCACTCCATTCCACTCCATATCCAACTCAAATCCACTCCACTTCACCATTTTCCACCACATAACCCCCCATATCTAAGCCTTCCATCCACTTCCCTCCATCATTCCACACCATTTCATCCAATAAGAAGAAGGAGGACGTCCCTGCAGCTGCTGGAGAGGAGGACTTCTTCATCTACACCGAGCTCCATGGCTTCTTCTACCTCTTTCTCCTTTCTTTTTGTATTTTCTATTTCCATGAGTAGCTAGGCCCCCTTAGGTGGGCTGTTTGGGGTCAAATATGTTACTTTGATACCATGTTGGGGGAAAATGACATGTAAACTTTGTAATTCCATTTGTTAATGATTATGTTCTATTTGCATCTCATTCTCCATGGATTTCTTGTTGGTTTGTGTGTGAAATCACTTAGGAATTTAGGCAAATTGCTTATATGTGTGAATTTTGGGATTTGCCCCTAGGTCCAATTCTTGGATCCCTAGGCTGCCTCCCATCTTCCTACATCTTAATCAATCTCCCTGAGCCTAAGTGAGAGATCTAAGTAGCTATATTGGATAATTCTAGTGCAATTAGCATGGAGCCTTCTCAAGGCTAGAATGTGGGGGAATTGGGGTCCAAAACCCTAATCTCACCTCCCCATTACTACCCTCGGCCCCTAATTGCCCTAGGAATGCCTAATCTAGAAACCTAGACTTGATTAGACTCTAATTGAATTGAACCTAATCCCTAACCCAATTGAGCCTCGTAAGGGTAGTAGGGGGTGTTAGGGACTAGTTCCCCTATACACAACCTAGCATATCCATGGCCAGTTAGTAGCTTAGGTTAATCCATTAGACTCTAACTTGTTGTTTGGTTTGGATGATCTAAATGGAATCATAATGTTCACATGTCACCCCCCAACTTAAGTGATAAGTTCATACCCTTAAACAGCCCACACATCTCTTTACTACTTAAAACCCTAGTTTTGTGCTCGCTTAGCTTAGTTAGTTCTTTTCTTGCTTAGTTAGATTTTTGCCTTGCTCTTGCCTTGTTTATGCTAATTTAGTTCTTTAATTGTTCTTTTGCTTTTCTCTTGCTTGCCTTAGCATAATTTGTCTTTTCATACCTAGCTTAGTCCTTTCTTTCCTGCTTAGTCTTAATCTAGTCTAGGGTTAACATAGATTTCATTCTTGCCTTTAATTCCTCGTTTGTTCACAGTACTTTAACAATCAAAATCACCTTTAAACCCTTAACCCTAGTCTCAGCAGTAGGAACCTAGCCAAACTAACCTAGCTCTAGCGCCCCCTCTTTTCCCTGTGGATCGACCCTTTACTTGCCACCTTCCTATACTATGACACGACCCCGTGCGCTTGCGGGTGTAGTGTTTTGGTAGACGTAGGTAGCTAGTTTAGGTTTATAAATTTTGAAAGCAAACCCCCATCCACCGTGCATTCTGACCTCGTGGGGCGCATCTATTCAATTGAGTAGTGTGTTAGCACCACTAGCGGAGACGCACCAAGCTTTCGGGCGTCGTTGCCGGGGATTAGAGGCGCTCGGCCTAGCTAGTTAGTTTTGCTTTGACTTTTCCTACTACCCTCATCATTGCTATTCTTTATTCATTTTTCTTTGCATTTCTTGTGTATATTGGTTTACTAACTTGCTTTCTTTTGTTTGGTTGTGCTTTGTGCATGTGACAGGCCATTCGGGAGGAAACAAGATGGAAGACCAAAATGCACCTCACAAGCCGCTTCAAGACTACTTCATGCCTAGCAACTACAAATCGCCAATTGCTAGCAGGGTTGATCAAATGCCAGGGGAGCAATTATCTATTCCTCCAGGTCTTCTTGGGATCCTGCCCATTTTCTACGGTTCAGAGAGTGAGAACCCCTATAAGCACTTGGACGCCTTTCTTGAAGTATGCTCCACCTTCAGGACGTCGACGACCAGTGATGATACAATCCGGTTGACCTTGTTATCTTTCTCCCTCAAAGATAGAGCTAAAGATTGGTATGACTCAAGAAGGGACATTATGAGTTGGGAAACGATGAAGAATGCTTTCTTGAGACAGTTCTACTCTATAGCAAGGTTGACACAAATGCGGCGTTCCGTGACAAATTTTAGTCAAATGGGAGATGAGCAGTTTCATAATGCATGGGAGAGATTCAAGAAGCTATTGAGAGAGTGTCCTCACCATGAGATCCCTTTGTGGCAGCTAGTTCAATCATTCTACTCTGGTTTGTCTCTAAAGGACCAAGACACAGTGGACTCTTCTTGTGGTGGAGTTTTCATGGCTAGGCCACCCGAGGAGATATGGCCTTTGTTTGAGCAGTTGGCTGAAGGATCAAGAATTCGAGCTTCTAGCATGATGAATGAAAGAGGGTATACCTTTGGTGTGACACCCCCTACTCATGATGACTCAAGCCCGCAAGTGATGAAGATTCTTGGTGACATGGTGAACTTCATGAAGAACCAGGTGACAAATGCTCCTTGCCACCCGGTCAATTCTATTGAGTTCTATGGGGAAGAAAAGAAGACACCTCACTCCTATAGCTACAAGTAACCACAAAGTCCCACATACAGCTCAAGGTTTGAGGAAGAGGTTCTTTCTAGATTGAGAGTGTTTGATGATGTTCAAAGGGATGTTGCAAGGTTAGAAGAGAGAATAGAGCAACTATCTTCTATAATCGCTCTCCAAGAGGAAAAATTGTCTTCAAGACCCATCGTGAGCCACCATGAAGCAAGTGGACCCATGCCCTCTTCACAAGTTTTCTACAGTCCACCCCCCATGCAAGTGCATCCCATTCACATCTTCCAAGGCTACCCCCAGCCTTACACTCCTCCACCACCTCCCTCACCTCAAATCTCCCAAAACTTCACTTTCCAACCCCAATTCTCTCACCCCCCTCAATTCCCTTCTCCACCTCAATTTCAACCCCAAGTATCACCTCCACCTCCTCCATAGCCACAACATGCTCCCCCTCTCCACCATGAGCAAGGTAGTGCCATGACAGTTCTAAGGAGTGGAAAAACTCTTGAGCAGCCCGCAAGTCAAAGAAAGGTTGATGAAGCAAAGCAAAGGCAGCCAAGTGGTGATACTGTGATTGATATTGCTGAAGATGATGTTGTGATACCGCATGTTGAGTTTGGGATTCCATGTGATCCACCACATATCCCTTGTGCAGGTCCTACCATCCCTAGCGTTCCGCCTCATGTTCATGGAAGTGCGGCAAAAACTAGTGATCCTCCATTCGTAGAAGCACTAGATGAGCCACAGGAATTGAAAAGGAGGCACAAGCACAATGTTGATATTCTTGAGGTGTTTCGCCAAGTAAAAGTGAACATTCCTCTTTTGGATGCAATCAAGCAAATTCCATCATATGCCAAGTGTCTCAAAGACCTATGCACCATGAAAAGAAGGTCAACGGGGAGGATTCCAAAGAAGGTGAGATTGACTGAACAAGTGAGCTCCATCATACAACACTCACTTCCCGTGAAGAGAAAGGACCCAGGAGCCCCACTCATACCTAGTTACATAGGGGGACATCGCATAGATAGGTCCTTACTTGATTTGGGATCTAGTGTGAATTTGATGCCATACCATGTCTATGTTGAGCTCGGCTTAAGCAAGTTGAAGCCGGCACATTGCACTCTCCAGTTGGCGGATAGATCCATAAAAGTGCCTAGGGGTAGAGTGGATGATGTCTTGGTGATGATAGACAAAGAGAAAGGTGCAGTGTTCCCGGCAGATTTCATTGTACTTGATATGGAGCCGGAGGATAGGAAGATTCCCATTATCCTGGGAAGGCCGTTCTTATCTACAGCTGATGCCGACATTCACGTACGCAGTGGAACTATGACAGTCTCATTCATGGACATGAAGATCAACATCAACATGTACAAGACCCCAACCCGGCGAGTCCGAGATAGGGATGCTGGACATGATCGCTTCACAAGTCCAAATGGGCATTTGAGAGAAGGACAACAGGATGAAGATATTGATGATGATTGTTGTGATGAAAGGGATGAGGAACCAAGGTTGAGTGCAAAGGAAGGATGCATGTTTTGCAAGAATGGACACTTGAGGATCCCAAATGGGTGAATTTTGAAGAATCACCAAGAAGCCTAGCTGAAGGCAAGAAACTCAGCGCTTGTGGGAGGCAACCCACCTAGGTTTGGGAAATTTTGACCCAATCTACATTTTTGATACTTTTGCTTTGTTTTTACATTTTTCTAAGAAAGCACACACACACACTTGTGTTTGATAGTTTTTGTATAGTTTTGAGATGTGCAGGTGAGAACAGAGTGAAATGAAGAAGAAATAGATGACACTTTGACAAAGAATCAATAGAATATCAACTTGAGATCAAAGTTTTGATGTTTGAACAAGATTCGAGTCTCGTACTGCTGTTACAGTGCCCAACACGGCCGTGGTACATCAACACAGCCGTGGTGATGCACTCACTTTCAACAAGACAATGATCAGAAAATCAAGGAAATCAACTAAGTTTTGAACCAGGGCAGAACGGCCGTGCAAGGCAGCACGGCCGTGGTACATGAAGCCACCACGGCCGTGCCGCGCAGCACGGCCGTGCTGCAGCCCGATTCCAGCAACTTAAACCCCAACTTTGCAAAATTTCTTTTCACTTGCTCATTTCTCCGAAGAACAGAACACCCGTGCTCCGCGACCTAGCGGCCGTGCAGCGCTCTGCCCACCCTCTACAACCCTCGAATCCCCACCAAATCACTCTCGAATCATCCCAAATCATTCCCCTACCATCTCCTCTACCTTAATCTCCCGATTGCACCCATTTCCATCCACCAATACACCATTTTCTCTCCATTCCGCCCCAACAGCCCCGTTCTTCGGAGAATTCTAAAATTTTCGAATTCCACCTCCTTTTTTGAGCAAGAATGAAGAAGTTTGCAAGGAAGGCAGTGGAGAAGACCAGGGGCGTCATTGCTTATCAAAGGAAGCCAAAGAACAGTCACCTCCGGTTGACGGAGGCCGAATCGGATGCCATTATGGATTCTACAGTTGAAGAAACCTCCGTACAGCCACAGCAAGGGGCACCATCTTCGTCGCAGCCACCGCCGTCTGCCTCCCGTCACTCCATCTCATCTGAGAGACCGTCCGCCTCAGCTGCACGACCGTCAGTTTCAGCCGCACGACCGTCCGTCTCCTCCGCGGCACAGCCGCGACCCGAGCCGCAACAACGACCACGTCGACGCCTCGTATTACAGGATGAAGATGATACTGAGATGCCTGATACTGAGCAGCAACCAAGCCCGCCACAATGCCCGATATCACAGCCAGAGGTTACTACAGGCAAGGAAAAGGAGCCCAAGCACCCAGGGTGCTTGACACGCAGAGTGCAAGCCACTCGATACGCATGCCAAGCGTCAATGGAGGCAATGGGGTTCTATGCCTATTTTCAGGAATTGATGAAAAACGTAGGGCTATTTGAGGTCCTAACGCTTCAGCAGGAGTCATATATCGAGTTAACGCAGCAGTTCTTCGCCACGCTAGAGAAAGCAACCCATGAGGGCGAGAATGCAATCAAAGTGATGATCGGGGATAAGAGGTGGAAGATCACCTCAACGATGCTGAATCAGATTTTTGCCCCGAGTGGAGAGATGGCAGCCCTCCTGGATGGAGGAAAGACAGAAAATGATGCCATCTCCACATACCCAGCAATGTGGAAATGTTTCACAGGCCAGAGCACTTTTGTAGCGGGGAAGTCAAAGACCAGTGGTATTCATAGCCCATTTCTCCGCTATGTTCAGAAGGTGTTAGCAAACACCATATTTGGCAGGTATGAAAATTAGGGCAGCTGCACAAAGAAGGATCTTTTTGTACTTGGCTGGGTGACAAAAGAGAGACATGTGAACCTCGGGGCATTGATTATTGATCATCTGAGGACAATCCCATCCAAGAGCACAAATCCTTTTGTGATGGGAGGGATTGTAACATCTATCGCCACTGCCTTGGGGCATGACATGACAGGATACACAAAGGCAGAAGGTGGCAAGCTGGTTGATTTGCACTACTTAGCTCGCTCATCCATGATCACAGTTACAGAGAAGAGAATCATTTACCAAATCAACCCACCTTACCCAGGAGTGACTTTAGAGCTGCCTTACCATACTCCTCCCCTCATGGCACAATATGGACCGACGCCGAATTTTCTAGAAAAATTGAGGAAGTATGAGGAGGAGAATCTGAGAGGAGAGGCAATCCCTGAGGTGAGGTTTGCGGGAGGCCTAGGAGAGCCTTCACAGGCAGCAGAGCAGAGGCGGACGGCAGAGGAGAGAGCGGCAAGATGGGTGAGGCTAAGAGAAGAAAGAATGGGAGCGTCAGAGCCACAACAACCTTCAGTGAATGCATATGACATGAGTACCATTCATGCACAGCTGGAGGGCATTCAGGCGACGCAGGATAGGATTCTGCAGGCACAGGAGGGCTTCCAGAGGACGCAGGATACCATGTGGTTGGACCATCAGCAGATGCATTATCAGGTCAACCACCTTTATCAGTTCCGAAATGCACAGGCCCAGAGGAACCCACAGTGGGGTGACGATTGGTGGAGCTCTTTGTCAGCATTCCAGGACAACTACCCACCTCCACAATCTAACTACTGGGGTGCCTACTACAGGCAGGGAGGAGCACCTCTACCACCTCCGCAGTGATCATCTACCCTATCACCCTAGACTTTAGTGTCATGCTGAGGACAGCATGATTCAAAAGTTTGGGGTGGTAGGGCGGTATGCCCTCATTCTTCTTTCACTCATTTTTGCATCTCATCTGCTATTTTACTTTTTGATTGTTGTTTTTCTTTTCTTTTTCTTATCCTGCTATCTAGTCTAGAATTTTACTACTTTGCATACCTGCATTCCATGTAGTTTACCTTATTGTCATTTTTTTGCGTAATTTTCAAAAAATTGCCCTTTCTTCCATGCATTGCATATCATGTAGTTCTTTTTTTTTTTGGTAATTTTGCATGTTTTAGTTAGGATTTGCTTGTTTTCTGCTTTAAGTTCAATAATGTAAGTTTAGATGTGATTGAAGGCAAATTGGCACCATTTTGGCCAATTTTGCCCAAATTTGAGATTTCTCATCTAAAGAGTGTGTTCTGACCCAATCTCTACTGTTTTGAGTAAAAATGACGACCTTTGACAAATGCAAGTGAAATGTCATGATTTATTGCTAAGTGGTATCAATGTTTGACTTTTTACATGTGCATCACCTCTCTTGTGAGTGTGATTGATTGGTTGAATTGTGAAAATGAGCAAGCTTTGAACGCTTAGTGTTTGTAGAATCACTTATTTGATATATCAATTTCATCTTGTTCATTCATGTGGTGTGATATCTAGGATGAAGTGTTGGATTAATTTTCATGCAGGACGTCTTATGTGGAAAATCATACCAATGACCCCTCTTTGACCTGACTATTCTTCCACCATCTTCATACCCCTCCGCCTCATAAAAAGATGCCCTAGTGCACATAATCAGCCTTGGCCACCTCCAAAAGTTTGGGGTGGCCATATCTTTATCTCCCCGCTTCACTCTATCCACCATATGCCCTATCTACACCAAGGGCAAGAAAAAGAAAAGAAAAGAAAAAGAAAAGCAAAATAAAATAAAAGGATGCTCCTGTTTAAGAGCATTCAAATAAAGAAAAGATGAGTGTGTAAAAACACTCCAAAAAAATCTTACCACAACCCTTTCTTCCACTTTCATACCCATTGAGCTAGGAAAAATCAAACTTAGCTCATTTTGCCCTTTTCCGCAACCACGCGGGTCATTTGGTGTGATTTGAAGCATAAGACTGAATGCATGAATGTGAAACAACACTCCTAGTCATTCTGGATTAACGCCACCATGAAACGGTTTACCCGGAACTTAATGAGAGAAATATGGATAACTTGTGTTTTCTATGCGCTATATTTGAAGTTCATGTGTTATGTGCTCTTTTCATGATTGGTTTGTGAAAGCAGGAGAGGAGAGAGGTGAAATGCATGCACTTAGTCATCTTTGATACCATTCAGCAATAATAACCTTTTACATTGCATTTGTCATTTCTTTTTGTGGAATTTTTGTAGAGAGATTGAGTTGGATCATACTTGAGGACAAGTATGTTTCAAGTTTGGGGTGGTGATTCAGCCCTATTTTAGGGCTTAATCTTGTGTCTTTTTGCTCTTCAATCACATCTATAACTGCTAGATTGCATGTCATTCCTCCTAATATGCTTATTTGTATAAAATGCACTTATGGACATTATTTGCATGTTTTTCAGGCATTTGGACCACGCTTGATGGAAGAGAGAGAGAGTAGGAGTGACCCTAGGGCTCCTCTACCCTTGTAGAGGCCCAAAGTGAAGTCCGATGCTCCCTCGACCTACCCCTAGTGGCCAAAGATCAATTGAAGTAAAGATGTCCAAGAAAAGCCGAAGAATCAAGCTAAAGTGCTGACCCAGGACCCAGCACGGCCGTGGTGCCACAGAACGACCGTGCTAGGTCACTTAGAATCGACAGAATAACCTCCAAAGGAAGCAAAGCCACCACGGCCGTGCAGCACAAAACGGCCGTGCCACAAGAAGCCACCACGACCGTGCACTGCAGCACGGCCGTGCTACTGAAGACCAAAACAGCCGTGCCACTCACCACGGCCGTGCTACCATATCCCACCACGGCCGTGCCACACAGCACGACCGTGTTACACTCAGTCCACCACGGCCGTGGTGACCACCACGGCCGTGGCCATTTTTGACCAACAACCTGACTTTTAGTCATTTTAACCAACACGGCCGTTCTTCTCCACCACGCCCGTGCTCACCTCTACCCACCACGGCCGTGGTGCCCTACCATGGCCGTGCTACTTGCAAAACCTAGCCACTTTTTCACTGTTTTTCCCATTTTGCCCCTAACTTAACCTAGTGCTTCCCCCACACCTATATATACCTAGGTGGCGGCTGGGGCACGAGGCTAGCTACCTTCCACCGCCTCCTAGCTCCCCAAATCGCCATCCACTCCATTCCACTCCATATCCAACTCAAATCCACTCCACTTCACCATTTTCCACCACATAACCCCCCATATCTAAGCCTTCCATCCACTTCCCTCCATCATTCCACACCATTTCATCCAAGAAGAAGAAGGAGGACGTCCCTGCAGCTGCTGGAGAGGAGGACTTCTTCATCTACACCGAGCTCCATGGCTTCTTCTACCTCTTTCTCCTTTCTTTTTGTATTTTCTATTTCCATGAGTAGCTAGGCCCCCTTAGGTGGGCTGTTTGGGGTCAAATATGTTACTTTGATACCATGTTGGGGGAAAATGACATGTAAACTTTGTAATTCCATTTGTTAATGATTATGTTCTATTTGCATCTCATTCTCCATGGATTTCTTGTTGGTTTGTGTGTGAAATCACTTAGGAATTTAGGCAAATTGCTTATATGTGTGAATTTTGGGATTTGCCCCTAGGTCCAATTCTTGGATCCCTAGGCTGCCTCCCATCTTCCTACATCTTAATCAATCTCCCTGAGCCTAAGTGAGAGATCTAAGTAGCTATATTGGATAATTCTAGTGCAATTAGCATGGATCCTTCTCAAGGCTAGAATGTGGGGGAATTGGGGTCCAAAACCCTAATCTCACCTCCCCATTACTACCCTCAGCCCCTAATTGCCCTAGGAATGCCTAATCTAGAAACCTAGACTTGATTAGACTCTAATTGAATTGAACCTAATCCCTAACCCAATTGAGCCTCGTAAGGGTAGTAGGGGGTGTTAGGGACAAGTTCCCCTATACACAACCTAGCATATCCATGGCCAGTTAGTAGCTTAGGTTAATCCATTAGACTCTAACTTGTTGTTTGGTTTGGATGATCTAAATGGAATCATAATTTTCACATGTCACCCCCCAACTTAAGTGATAAGTTCATACCCTTAAACAGCCCACACATCTCTTTACTACTTAAAACCCTAGTTTTGTGCTCGCTTAGCTTAGTTAGTTCTTTTCTTGCTTAGTTAGATTTTTGCCTTGCTCTTGCCTTGTTTATGCTAATTTAGTTCTTTAATTGTTCTTTTGCTTTTCTCTTGCTTGCCTTAGCATAATTTGTCTTTTCATACCTAGCTTAGTCCTTTCTTTCCTGCTTAGTCTTAATCTAGTCTAGGGTTAACATAGATTTCATTCTTGCCTTTAATTCCTCATTTGTTCACAGTACTTTAACAATGAAAATCACCTTTAAACCCTTAACCCTAGTCTCAGCAGTAGGAACCTAGCCAAACTAACCTAGCTCTAGCACCCCCTCTTTTCCCTATGGATCGACCCTTTACTTGCCACCTTCCTATACTACGACACGACCCCGTGCGCTTGCGGGTGTAGTGTTTTGGTAGACGTAGGTAGCTAGTTTAGGTTTATAAATTTTGAAAGCAAACCCCCATCCACCGTGCATTCTGACCTCGTGGGGCGCATCTATTCAATTGAGTAGTGTGTTAGCACCACTAGCGGAGACGCACCACCTAACATCAACATCGTAGTCTCAACCACCATCACAAGGTGTCGATTAGGGTTGACAACCATGGTATCAGTTAATCCTAAATGTATCGGGCAACCACACTAAGATTGGGTATCAACCACCATACTAAGGTAGGATATAGATTTATCATCACTAGGTATTCGACACCACAAATGATATCGACTAGATGTACATAAGAGAATGTATCGTCCATACTATGTCAAAGGTATTAACCTATGTATCTCTTTAGATATCAATAATCTTCACTATCAAGGGATATCAACCAAACCAATAACTAGGGTATTGACCTCAAAGATCACCAAGGAATATCATCCACTTTCACCATCATTGGATATCGACCAAAGCCTCAATGGAAGGTACTACTCACTTCTATTCTAGATGTATCGGGATAGGGTGTATCAAATTTCATGTGTGCCAGATTAGGGTTATCCATGTCGACTTCCATACTCAACTAAAATCCTCATGATCCAATATTCTTCCTTACTAGTCACCACTAGGTCATAACAAGCTACATCATGATAGGTATATCGATTTAGCAAAAAGCATATCATTTTAGCATGTCGATTTACAAAACATACGAGGTTAGTCATCTTCTACCTCAAGCTGACATCACTAACAAGGCAAAGGAAAAAGGGTGCAACTTATGGCAGCAACTTCACAAAGTTCTATTCTCAAAACATAACAAAAGGCTACCAAAATAAAGCTACTAACAAGCAAGAAATAACGAGCTAAGAACAACTAGAAAGGTAACAAGTAGAGATGTGATAATAACAAAGTAAGTTTAGAGTTATATAACCCGCCTCAAGAACAACCATTAAGCTCTAAGCTCCAAGGTCAAACTCCTAGCTCACGAACTCACGGTAGAGGGAGAAGATCCTCCAAGCACAACACCTCCAAGAAGGAAGATACAATCGAGTTTAAGAGAGAGAAAAAGAGAGGAAAGAAGATACCAAGGTCCATGGATGAGAAGAAGAAAGAATGAGACAAAGAAAACTAGAAAACCATGGCTTACCAAGGAAGAAGATGAAAGAGAGAACCATAAGCTTTTGGCTCGTCCACCAAGCTCCAAGGGAGAGTGCTCTTCAAGCTCAAGGTTGGCCACCAGGAGAGAAAGAAAGGATCACTAAATGGGTTCTCTTGCATGGGAAGAAAGGAATATATATACATGGCCGATGAGAGAGAGAGAGAGAGAGAGAAAGGGGAAGGTGTCGCCACCTTAGAACCCTAGACGACACATGTCCAAGAAGAAAGGTCACCTGTAACACCATAAAACAAGGTTATAGGATCCATGTCTTGCTCACTTGGTCACTAAGGAAGGTCAAGGTCGATACACTCATCCATCCTCTTCACAAACTAACACTACTACAGAACCTACCTTTAGTGTCAGTTATTTAAGGCCTTTAGTGTCGGTTTCTAAGCGACACCTATGTGGGTGACACTAAAAGCTCACCCATTACGCGTCGGTTCCAAAACCGACGCCCAAACTCTTCGCGCGCCACCGAAATCACGCCTGTTTCCTGTGGTGCGAAGGTATAGGCGTCGATTATTAGATAAGAAACCGACACCATATACCTTCACGTCACAGAAAGGGTGCCATCTTGGCCACTATCAGCGTCAGTTATTAGATAATAAACCAACACCATATACCTTCGCGCCACAGGAAACAGGCGTCGGTTATTTATATAAAACCGACACTATAACTTTGTGTGTCGGTGTTATACAAATAATCGACGCCTATTGTTTTTTTTTTCTGTCAGTCTACAGATCTGCTGTGGCTGGTCACAGGATGAGAAACCTACAGTTAACTGCACGTTTTACGACATCCATTGATATCAGCCAACAACATGCCACAAACCTGCAAATTTAACAACAAAAATATTTACACATGCATTTAGCAATACAACCTGCAGTTCCATTTTATTTTCACACATTTAGAAACATTCATGTAGCTAGCAATCTGTAGTTCCATTCATTCACATTCACACGTGTAGAAACATTCATATAGCAACCAACACTTTCATTCATTTTCACTCAGACACATGTAGAAACATCCAGACATGTAGAAACATTCACACATATATTATAATTCAGAAATTCATTTACAAAATATCATTCTTTAGTCATTATTCGCTATCAACATCCCAATTATATTTTAAAACCCCCACTATTTGTATGGTTGTTGCCCATTCTTCTCTTACTTCATTTAATTCTCCCATCGTATAGGGAGCATGTACATCTGGTAAGTCTGTTCCTATAGTGGGGTTAGCTTTAAACACATGTAAAGAGAATGATGTATATATATAATTAATGAGCTATAAATAAGATTGATATATTTCATATTATCTAATGAGACTATATAATACCTGAGCAATACAATCAATGTCCAGTGCGGCATGTTTGATAATCATGTGCATATATCGCATCACATAGTATCGACATGCCCATCCGTTGTCTTGTGTAGCACACTATAAATTCAAACATACAAAATATTAAAAAATACAACTAATTAAGCATTGTTCACATAAATAATATATACATATATTGCAGTCGGGAACTTACTTTCACGTTCTTCCAAATTATTGGCTGGTTCTTTTTCATGGGGACCTTTCCTCCAACCTTTTTGAACTCATCAAAACCCCTACATGTTAATGTAACACAGAACATTGAAATTAAATAGTAATGTAATAACATATGTTAACGGATATGTAAAGTTCACATATTCAGAAAAATAAAAATGTATAAAACAAAACATACCTCTAATATTGTGATTTTTTATCAATTAACAATCCTTCATTGTGATCTCCGCGCACATACAAGTCATCATTAGCTTCAATATTTGTTGGTGTTGGCAACCCAACTGATAATGGACTGGATTCGTCATACTTATCATAGTACTGTTCTTCATCTATAGGATCTTCAATGAACTGTCTTTTACCATGAAGAACAACCGACCATTTATCATTTACAGGATCATCGATATAAAACACTTATTTTGCCTGTGATGCCAATATGAATGGTTCAGCCTTCTCACCAATCTTTTCAAAGTTCACTAAAGTGAAACCCAATTCATCCACTATAACTCCTTTAGTGTTATCAACCCAATTACATTTGAAGAGTGGAATTCTGAAATCTATGTAGTCAAATTCCCATATCTCTTCAATGACACCGTAATATGACATTTTAGATTCACGTGGACTCTTATCCTTTGCACTTGCAAAAAACATAGTCGATGCTTGAAGGGTGACCCCACTGTTTTGGACGACACTCTTATCATCTTGGCGCTTTGTGTAATATGTGAATCCATTAATGTCATACCCTTCATAAGACATAACAGTCAACTTTGGTTTAAAGGAGAGGCGTTTGATAGTTTCAGTAATATCATCTGGTGTTTGAGATAGTTGATGTAAGACTTTATCTTCAAACCACTTAATAAAAGTCTTGTTATGCTCTATAGCAAGCCACATTGTATTGGCTCGAGGATATTGTCTTTTGATGAAATTGGTATGTTCCTCGATATAAACGTTCACTTCATCCATGTTGTGTAAAATATACAAATGACCTTGTTCCAACTGCTCACGGCTGATTACTTTCACACGTGATCCCAAAATTCCTTTGGCAAATAGCTCATCAATATTCTTGTCATTATCAGGAGTGTCATTACCACTGAGAAAGTCATTGCAGAAATCCATAACCTCTCTCGCCACATAACCTTCAATAATACTCTCTTCAGGCCGATAACGGTTTTGAACATCACCTTTAAAAATGCTCATGTATCATTCAAAGGGATACATCCAATGCAAGAAAACCGGTCCCAAGATTTTCACTTCCCTAGTCAAGTTGACAACAAGATGTACCATGATATCAAAGAATGAAGGAGGGAAATACATCTCAAGCTGACATAGGGTAACAACCACTTCTCTTTGCAAATTATCGAGAGTCTCAGGGTCAATAACTTTGTTGCAGAGACTGTTGAAAAAGAAACAAAGTCTGGTGATTGCAAACCTTACATGCTTCCTCAATATAGATCGAATTGCCACGAGCAATATTTGTTGCATTAGAGTGTGACAATCATGAGATTTAAGACCTATCAACTTCAAATCTTTCATTGATACCAATCTACGGATGTTGGATGAGTAACCATGTGGCACCTTAACATTTACCAAGCATTCACAAAAAGCTTTCTTCTCCTTTCTAGACAACGTGTAACAAGCGGGAGGTAAGTATGTTCTTTTATTACCCATTTCACGTAATTTTGTTAATTCTGACCTTATTCCCATTTCATGTAGGTCCAGTCTGGATTTTATCCCATCTTTAGTCTTACCTGGTATATTTAACATAGTACCAATGATGCTATCACAAACATTTTTCTCAACGTGCATTACATCGATACAATGTCTGACTGTCAAATAACTCCAATAAGGAAGATCCTAAAATATTGACTTCTTCTTGAATGAAGAATTGTCACTCCGTGTAGTACATTGTGATCTCTTACCAAATTCATTGACAAAGTCTTTTACTCTTTCATAAACAACCTCCCCTGGTATAGGTTTAGGTGCACTGCGTTCCTCATTCAATCCATTGAATGATTTGCACTTCCTACGACACAAATGGAATTTTGGAAGAAACCTTCGATGACCGAGATATACATTCTTACCGCCATGTTTTAGTCTTGTTGAATCAGTGTTCTCTTCACATATAGGACACGCTTTAGCTCCTTTGACACTATATCCAGACAAATTCCCATATGCTAGAAAGTCATTAATAGTGCAAAACAACATAGCATGCAAACGAAATGTCTCTCTTCGTGAAGCATCATATGTCATCACACCTTCACCCCAGAGATTCTTTAAGTCATCAATCAGAGGTTCAAGATAAACATCGATGTCATTTCCAGGTTGTTTAGGGCCCGATATCAACAACGACAGCATTACGTACTTATTTTTCATACACAGCCAAGGAGGAAGATTGTATATAACAAGCATGACTGGCCAAGTGCTATGTTGGCTGCTCAATGTCCCGTATGGATTCATCCCATTTGTACAAAGCCCAAGTCTTAGATTCCTGACTTCTTCACCAAATTCGGGGTACAATACATCAATCTTCTTCCACTGTGGGGGAATCAGACGCATGTCGTAGGACCCCATCATTATTTTTCTTAACATCTGCATGCCACCTCAAATTCTTTGCATCTATCAGATTGGCAAACAAGCGTTGAAACTGTGATATTATAGGTAGATACCACATCAGCTTGGCAGGAGAACCAATTTTGGACTCCCCCGAAGTCATCAGTTTATACCGTGACACACCGCATTTTGGACAATCTTTCAAATCCGCATAGTCCTTTTGAAATAATACACAATCATTCGGGCATGCGTGTATCTTCTTGGCATCCATTCCCATTGGGCACAACAATTTCTTTACCTGGTATGTTGAGATTGGCAGCTCGTTTCCTTCAGGAAGCATTTCTTTCAACAAAGACAGCAATGACGTGAAGCTTTTGACGCTCCATCTATTGTTAGCTTTCAACTTATACAATCTCAACACAACATTAAGCTTCGTAAACTTAGTACAACCTGTGTATAACGGCATCTCAGCATCATGCACAATGTTTCTAAAAATGGGAGGTGGATCGGTGTGCTCTACCCCACAACTATCCAGCATCGCATCAACGATGTCTACTGGAACTGGTTCATTCACATCTACGTCATCGTAGGCAATTTCTTCTTCCACACAAGCACTACTATCGACATCCACTAGTTTCGGGTTTGAAATCTCTCCATGCCAGTGCCATTCTGTATAGCCTTGTATAATCCCGTTGCACATGACATGAGTTTTGATTTCGTCACCAGTGTTGACTTTCAAGTTGTTACCGCAATGCCTACATGGACAGTAGAACCTATCTCCAGGTTGTTTCCTATGTTCCTCGGCAAATCTAATGAACTGGTCAAGACCAGAAATAAACTCTGGGGTGCAGCGATTGTGAATGGACATCCATGATCTATCCATTCTATGATCAAAGAGAAAACAAGTATATATTAGGACAAGATTAGGGTCTAGGGTTAACAAATACATGTGATGTCATTATTATATATAATAAATGTGTACCACCTATCCATTCTTGAACACCTAATCTCACTAGTAAGTGTATAATGTGTATTGAGTTTTCAAGAAAATTTCGGCAGCATTTCCCCGCTGTTCTCCAAGTACATATGTACTTAGAGAACAAACGGGGAAACGCTGTAGAAATTTTCTTGAAAACCCAATACACATTATACACTTACATCCTAAGCAAGATTAGGTGTTCAAGAACAGTCCCAAACCGGGGACTATCCAAGATTTACCCCTAATGAGTAAATCTTGGACGGGTTTCTAGGCCAACAAATAATGTGTTGTCATTCTTATACCTAAAATCCTAGTTCTTCAAGTTAGGGTGATTATTGATGTCTTTAAAAGCATGATTGACAATTTAGGGAAAAGTTCATCATTTACATTTCAAGCATGTCACATGTGTGCATTACAGTTCATCATTAAGCAAGATATAAGTAAAGTAAACTTACCCAACATATACCATATGAGTAAGTATGTCATATTAAAATAGACTTTATAATATGAGAAAATAGTAGTGTAATCATGCAAATGGGAACATTCATGGGGACACACACTTCAGTTATAAGCATTCATGTAGCAACATTCAGTTCCATTCATTAATCTCTTTTTACATCCACACACAGGGGTGTACCCCTAAACAATAACTAAACAAAGGGGTTGGTGTACCCCTAAACATGCACATAATTAAAAAAAACTATTAATACAGACAAGTCTAGATAGATAGACAACTAAATACTACACCAACATGGTCCCGCATCAGTAACTTTGAGGTCTTATCATTGTGGCGATCTTCTCCTGAAGTTCAGAATAGAAAGCAACTATGAGTATTGATTGCTTTCAAACAAAAAGTGTAAACACAAATTTTTTGTGTTGACAATTATATTTGTTAATTGGACTTACTGTGGTCTTTTTGATGATGAAGCTGTGTCACGAAGCTCCTCACTGTATTTAGACAAATCTGAACTGACAGGGGCCTCAGATTCAGATTCCTCATAGATGATATCCGACGCCGTGCGCTCATACCGCAGAAGATGATCGGGGGTCTCGCAGTTGATGTTGGTTATCCAAACTTTGATGGAATTATGACCAACTGGATGGAGAAAAAGCCTGTTGGAATGGACCACATGCATCTCTCCAATCCAATTACGCCAACCGAATTTTGATACAAGATTTCCCGCCAAATCATACTCAACCTCGATAACATGTGAATAATTGCCAAAAGTTAGGGTCACTTTACCAGGCATGTAGTGTCTTCCTTTTAGAAAACGCCAATGTTTGGGTATGACCAATTGGTTTATGGAACGATCATCTAGGATGATGTCCAATTGTTCTTCAATAGGGAATGTTAACATTGACATAGAGGCCCAGTTCATAGTGACTGTTATGGGTGGACAGAGACTGCACAATATTAGTATTAACAAAGTGTAAGTACATATAACGATGTTATATATTTTCAGAAAAAGTTGTATAACATCAGTTAACCTTTTATTGCTTGTCATAACCAACTTTATTGTGGTAGACATGATAGCTTGAAAAGAAGTCTACATATGTACTTAGAGAACAAACGAGGAAATGCTACCGAAATTTACTCGAAAACCCAATACACATTATACACTTACATCCTAAGTGAGATTAGGTGTTCAAGAACAGTCCCAAACCGGGGACTATCCAAGATTTACTCCTAATGAGTAAATCTTGGACGGGTTTCTAGGTGCTTACTAAAATAGAACCATTATATGGAACTAATCCTACATTATACACATCCTTTTCTTGAGTAAGATAATGTGCACTTCATGGAATTATTAAGATCTGAATATATATAAGTTGTTTCGACCTACTTTGATGGGATTTTATAACATTTGAGTCTTCCATTTAAGGCATTAGATGCATATATTGCAGTCCATTATGTTGAGATAAGAATCCCATGTGATACACACGATTGAGAATCTTTCACGATACTAGGAAAATACACAACTAGATATTCATTTAGGTGTTAGACATTCATTTAGGTGTTCCTGATAACTCACAGGTATGCACAACTAGACAACTGTGGTAGAGCAGTACTGGAGGAAGCATACCTTTCGGTAGCGGCGGCGGACAAGTAGGCGACAATTGGCAATTTAGGGAAAAGTTCATCATTTACATTCCAAGCATGTCACATGTGTGCATTACAGTTCATCGTTACGCAAGAAGGGTGATTAGGATTCTCACCAAAAACGGGTTTTGATTTTCTATACAATTTTATAAAAAAATGCACATGTATGCATATATATACTATACTTTTTGGAACCATACTAAACACCCAAATACTTTATAACACAACTATAAAACAATGATTATATCTAAAATATTAAACAATAGACTTGTCACACATAAAACACCCTATACAACTATAAAACAAAAAAGTATTAAGATATGCATGATACAATAACTATTTTGCATCACATTACAGTAGACTTATCATTGATACCTTACTAACTTATTTCTACATTACATATCATCACTTGATCAAAATTACATGTATTGTATAGACAATAGAGGATTCAACTCAGTAGAAGCACAAAATCAGTACCTAAACCCTAAACATAAATAAGTAAATAACTTTTAAAAAAAAAGCGCCCAACAACTGCTTGGGCGTGCCTTGGCACCGCCCAAGCAGCCGCCGGAGCAGAGGAAAAAGGAAGGAGGTAGGGAGGGCGGGCATACCTTGAGGGCAAAGGAGAGAAGCGGCCGGAGCACAACAACCACCGGAGGAGGCGGCGACAAAGAGAGGAGAAGCACCGATGAGGACACGGAGCAGCGGGGGCGAGGGCACGGAGCAGCGGTGAGGGCACGGAGCAGGAGCACGGACGGCCGCCGGTGAGCACAGAGGGCAGGAGCAGGAGCAGGAGCACGGACTCCGGTGAGCACGGAGCAACGGCGAGGGCAGGAGCAGGAGCACGACAGCGGTGGCGGAGGAGCAACGACCAGCGGGGGTGAGCAAGAAATTGCCGGACCTAACTGAAATCGGGAATGAAACTGGGAAAGGGGAAGAGAAGCTCACGCTGGTGAGATATTAAGTTGACAATAGGCGTCGGTTATTCTAATAAACCGACAAATAAACCAACTATGTCGGTTCTATTCCAAAAACCGGCACCTATACTAGATTATAGTCGTCGGTTTTTAACTAAAGGTCAACCGACAACTATTCCTGTCTCGCGAATACTCTTTAGTCGTCGGTTATTTATTTATGAACCGACGACATATGTCAAATTTTGGAGGTAATTTTTTCGCTGGAATTTTGGTTTTGGCAGTTGATTTTAGGTGTCGATTTTTTATTAATTAACCGACACTTAATAAAAGCGGTACCCGTGTCTGGTCGACCTTCACAGATTGTATGTCAGTTTATGTTATAAACCGACACTGTAGAGTTTAGGTGTCCGTTTATGTATACAACCGACACCTTGAAAAGTGACTTTATAAGCCATTTTTGTAGTAGTGTGATAGGGATGAAATCGTAGGTCACAAACCAATATGGAAGATCTCTATGGTCACAACAAAATGATATGGTGATCCTCAAGGTACCACCAAACTGATTGGATGTCCCTCAAGACACCCTCCACTGATATCAATCCTCCTCAAGGAAACCACAAATCGATACCAAGTCTGTTCAAGGCTCTCAAGCCTGAGACAACACTCTTATGAGTAAAGCTCATTTCAGACATGTGCCTAAAACATCACCAAGGATGTCACCACTCAACAAAGGCCAAAATAAGGTGTCCAACACTTCTTCTCTCCTCTAGATGATGCCAAGAGAGAAAAGAAATAGTCTAGAGGTGGAAAACTTGCACATCAACCCCCATTCTAAGTGAATTGCATGTTGCACCAAAACCTCTCTGCAAAACACTAGCATCAAGCAACAAGTTCAAACAATGAATACAAACCTCCAACATGCCCTAATTTCATCGTAGATGATTAGAGCTAGGAGCTAAACAACACACTTAAGCAAAACAAATAGGGTTATCCCAAAACGTGGGTCAAGGTCCTTACAAGCCATAAACCCCTAATAGGGATTTCACCCCTGAAATCCTAAAAGAAAAGAGAAGGGTACTTCCTCCTCATCTCCTCTTTGAGCTCCCACATGGCTTCCTCAACACCAAGATGATGCCAAAGAACCTTCACAAGCACAATGTCATTCCTCTTCAACTTCTTCACCCTCCAATCAAGGATCAACATTGGACCCTACACATAGGTTATATCCTCATCAAGCTCCACCTCCATAGGTAGTAACACTGACTCTATATCCAAATGGCACTTCCTCAGCATACTGACATGGAACAGTAGATGCAACCTGTATAACTCAGGTGGCAACTCCAACTTGTAGGTCACCTTCCCAACTCGTACCACAACTGGGTAAGGTCCCATAAACATGGGAGAGGACTTACCTTTCTTCCCAAACCTCAAAACACCTTCCAGGAATAGACCTTCAGATATACTTTGTCTCCCACTTAGAACTCCAAGGGTCTGTGATGATTGTCTACATACAACTTTTGTTTGTCTTGTACTTCTTTCATCTATTGTTGTTTCACCTTGATCTTCCTGTCATCTGCTGTACAAGATCAATACCTAGAAGCTAATACTCCCCTATATCATAGCAATACAACGGAGAACTACAAAATCTCCAATACAATGCCTCATATGGTACCATGTCAATACTTCTTTGATAGATGGTATTGTAGGCAAACTCTATCATATTGAGGTGTATATACCAGCTTTCTAAGAACTGAAGAACATAAGCCCTCAAAATATCTTCCAAGATCTGGATGGTCCTCTCAGACTGACCATCTATCTATGGGTGGAAAGTAGTGATGAACTTCAACTGCGTACCCAAAGCTGTATGCAGTCGCTCCCAAATGCAATTTCTAAACTGAGGACCTCTATCAGATATGATAGTAGTTGGGACACCCTACAAACACACTATCTCATCAATATAGACTTAAGCAAGCTTCTCTACTATAAACGTTGTCTTCACGACACTACTACAGAAATGGCTTATAACGTCACTTTTAATGGTGTCGGTTAGAATAATACACCGACACCTAAACTATATAGCGTCGGTGTATAAAATAAGCCGACATCAATCTGTGAAGGGCGACCAGACACGGTATCACTTTTATTCAGTGTCGGTTCCTTAATAACAATCTGACACCTAAAAGTAACTTCCATAACCAAAATTTCTAGTGAAAAAAATTACCTCCAAAAATTGACATACATCGTCGGTTTTTAAGAGAGAAACTGACAACTAAAGCTTTTCTGCGAGACAGGAATTTTCTCACTTTTTATCGTCGGTTTTGTGACAATAACTGACGCCATTGTGTTTTCTCATGAATAACCGCGAAAAGTTTCACCTCCCTTTAGTGTCAGTATTGTGTTGCAAACCAACACTTAAAGTTTTTATTGTCGGTTGTTGTTAGCAACCAACACCTATAGTTAACTTAAAAGCACGAGGCAGACTCTTCCTCTTCTATTTCATTCATTTCCGCTGATCAGGGTTTTTGCTCTGACGATCCTTTGCTCTGACGATTCTGCTGCTGCTCTGCCTCCACATTTGCCTCCACCTCTACCTTCGCCTTCGCCTCCACCTCTGACACCGCTGCCACTTGCCACCTCTGCTTCCACCAGCCGCTACCGGCGACCGCCCGACCAGAGCTCTCTGCTCGCTGACCGCCCGAACAGCTCTCCGCCCAGAGCTCTCACTCTTCCGCACTCCCGATTGTCATCGCCATCTAGCAGGAGCCTCGGATGCCGCAAGAAGCAGCAGCGCCGGCAAGGAGCAACAACACCACCCACACAGAGCAACACTGCCACCTGCACAGAGCAACAACATCACCGCTTGAAGCAGCCAGTAGCGTCGCCGTTTAAAGCAGCCAACTGGGCCGCCTCTTCGAGCTTCTAGAAGGGCCGCCAGTTGAAGCACGACCAGCGCTCCTGCACGCCGATTATCAGGTTTTCCCCTGACCTGCATTGTTCTATGACAAACTGCATTTTGTTCTACACAATATTACTCACGTTTACAACATACAAACATATCAATTCAGGGTTAATGTGGGGGATTTGGGGGCGGGATATTGCACTACAAGTTCTTCATGTGCTTTTCTATGCATAACCTTTTATATTTATTTATCCTCTCACGGTTCAAGTTTTAGAATTGTAGGTAGTTTTAAGCTACATCTTCACTACTTCAACCACTCAAAAGTTTTGATATGTAGATTCATCAAGTTGATGAATGCATTATTACATTGTTTAAAGCTTGATTAATTATGGTAATCTAATCATTATGTTTTAAAATTAATGAGAAGATTTAAACATTATTTGATTCACATAATTAGGGTTTGAGAATTGAAAATCCTAATCGACAAAAATTAGGGTTTTGGTAACATATGAATACAAAATTTGATCAGTATAGTCGTGTACTAAATGATTTTCAACATTTTATATACAACTAGGATTTAGTTGAAATTTGTACATGGTTTGGAGAAATTAGATATTAGTTGGAAGAATTTTTTGACTTGTTTGTCGGCCGATTTTACCCAAGATAAACTCAATCGGCCATGTATTCAAACTGAAATATAGCAGTCTAGTATTTGAATTTATATTTTTATTGGTATATCCAATTGATCTAAAATTTAAATTATGTTTTGGAAACTCCATTTTGGACGTATTGTTAAACTTTCCTAATTTTTTAATGATGTTTGAACTCTATAAAGAGGAGTGGCGGTTGAGTATTCCCTAGATTAACTCGACCGACCATGTTGCATACTATATTGATTGACGATCCATGGGAAATTCTATGGATATATGACTATGCTATTTCATGTGAATATTGCCTAAAAATCAGGTCAGTGGTCAATATGCTTGGGAATTGAATTGACATTATAAAATCATATTTGAATTGTATTAGAATGAATTATACAAGTGTTTGTTGAGTCTTACTGAAATTGAATATGATATATACATAAGGATCAGTGTGAGGTGGAAATATTCCCTATTTAGGGTTGTGTTGATGGATTACTGAATTATGTAATTCTTATGATGTTGAACAAAGGATGACTTCTTGAAAACCCTAGAAGTTTAGTATTAAGACGAGTATGAGTGATAAAGCTAGAACTTGTATATAATGTTGCAAATGTGATGAATTGTTGAAGTGTAAGTATTAATACTTGTATCAGATGGCTGATCAGGACCGTGTTGATGATCACTGTGAGGGTGAGGATGCGCTTGCACTGCCTGACAATGTAAGTTTTACGAATATATCCCTGAGGTTTCTATCTATATGTTCATTTATAATTATATTACGTGTGTTTTTTATCAAATTTTAGGTTGGTGATGTACCCCCTGAAGAAATTACAGCACTTGATGAGTAGCAAAAGAAAATTGAGAAAGTGAGGGGCATCACAATGATGAACAATTTAATACAGCAAATGGGCAATGGACCCAAATTGGCTGTGGATTTCGATCAGGCAGGAAATCCATATGGAGTGAACCGCACCTCATTTGTTTCATATCTTGGGGTTCTTACTCACAGCCATTGCAGTCTTATCCTAGAATCATGGCATAGAGTTCCTAAGGAGAAGAAAGACCACATATGGAAGGAACTATGCGTGAGTTATTATTATTTGTAATTCTATTTGTGTAGATTACTAATTTTTAGGATACTAGTTAATAGAAATTCTATTTAATTTGCAGAGCATATTTGATCTGGATGAAAAGATGCATCGTAAATGTGTGATGCAATGTTGTGGGAGGGTCCTAAGGAACTATAGGACCAATCTCACCCAAGATTACATACGCGATGCTGAGAATAGGTTCTTGATAGATTCCAATTCTAGACATTGATCAGTATTTTGCTAACTTTACACTAATAATTTTTTTTGTATTCTCTTTAAAAAATAAATATAGGAAGAAGGAAGCCACATAGCAATGGAACTACTTGGACCCCAGAGAATGGGAGGAGTTTGTTACCCAAAGAAAAATAGATGAATTCAAGGTATTAACCGCCACCACTCCCAATTTAATTAATATACATTTTTATGTATTCACCTATTCAAGATTAACCTTTAGTGTTACTAACCAAATCAATGTGCTAACTAACTAGGCTAAGAGCGATGCTCAATGAGCAAGGCGTGCACTGAATGTGCATGACCACACAATGGGTCCAAGAGGATATGCAGACGTTCGCCAAAGACTACAAGCTGAGTCTACTTAGCCTACTGCTACTCAGGAGACTACAGAGTCCTCTATTGCTGTTCCCGCACCTCTGCCTCATCATGTTATGTGGATAGCTGGGAGGCAAAGCAGGAAGGGAGAGATACCGAAGCCCGCAACCGCTGAGGCGGCTACAAAAATGGTAAAAATCAAACTCTTAGAGCAATCTATCGATATTGATTATTGTTATGTTTACTTATGAATTTTTGTTGATGGTGCTTAGCGGGAGCTGCACGAGCAGAGGAAGGAAGGCAAGTTCATCCCTCAGGGCATAAGGGATGAACTGACAGTTTCTCTGGGTAACCCAGAGCATCCTGGACGTGTAAGGGGTGCATGCACTGGTGTGGGCATCAGAGCGTTCTTTGGGCCATCCCAGCATAAACCTGTCCCAAAAGTGGGACTTTCACAAGCTGAGGTAACTTATTCTTATTTTAGAACATTATTCAATAATCAAAAACTAGAATTTCTTTTATTAATGTATAGGTAGATTCCTTAATTGATAGGAGAGTTGAGGAAGCATTTGATAAAAGACTCCAAGAAGCATTTCACAAGTGGCAGGTGTCTCAGACTGCCACTCAGACAGTACCTGTGGCGAACCTCTCTTCTCCTACTCCTCGTACTGCAGAGGTTAGGAGTAATCCTATAGACCCACCTATCACATCCTCTATAAGTATTTTTATGGCATATATAATAGCTAGTCTATTCAAGATGATATGTTTGTGTATATATGCATATAACATTCTTTAATTACGTAAATTTATAGGGGTTGAAGTCATGCCGACTACAAAGTGAAGGATATATCATTGCAGATGCATCGGCTTACCCACCCCTTAAAGGGTGCATGTTTCATGGGAGTATAGTACCAGATGGCATGGTACGTGTGAGCCCCATACATATACTCGCTGGCTGGATGGATCTTGCACTGCCTCATGCACACCCAGATGCTGAAACACTTGGTGAGGCAGTAGGCGGAGTGATACTGTGGCCCGAAGCGGATGTCCTCTATACTGATATTGTATGATAAATTTTCATTACTTTACTTTGTTAGTGTGTATATATATGAGTCTATTGATATGAAATTATATATACATGTCAAAAAGATGAGACCCGCTACATCTCAGCCTCCACCTCCTCGACTACCAAGTTGGCTTCCAGGGGACCTACACGCCTCGATAGGTCCTAATTGTAGGAGTCTGGCAGTATGGATCGGAGAACATAATCCAAATTGCCCTATAAATGTTACTATTTCGGAGAATGTTGTAGGTAAATCATACGATAACAATCTATTTATACAAGTTTAGCATACATATTAATGCATACGTAATAGAATTTCTGGATACGTATTAATGCAGGTCAAACATTCGGAAACAACATATTTATACAAGATATTTTGGAGTTGTTTAAGTATGAATGGATGAACACATCTATGCTAGAGCTGTGGATATGGTGAGATTAATGCATACGACAATCTGGTTTATACATCCATATACCTTGTTTTATATATGGCAATCTGGTTTCTTATATATTAATGCATACGTAATACATGTTTTGCAGCAACTTATACAAGACATGTAAAGATTTTGGGTTTTCCCATGTGGGATTTTTGGTTCCATCTTTGATTAGTCTTGTAGATACAGACCCTGGTCCAGTTACTTCATACTGCTGTGATGATTTTGAATATTTTGGTAAAAATAATAAGACGGTGATAATAGCTCCATTCAATGTCGAGTAAGTTTACTTTGCTTGTAATTTGGACTTAAGCAAATTACATTTTATTGCGGATATTGAGTTATTAATTTTCTACTTTCTTACCTGTAGTTATAAACATTGGGAGTTATTAGTTATTGTCCCCAAGACATTCACCGTCTATTATCTAGATCCTGCGGGGAGTGAGTTGGATGTATATGGACATGCAATTAAAAGGCCATTATTCTCGTGAGAAATATTTTATGTTTTTATATCTGTTAACATCTGTTACTGCATTACTATTTAATTATGCAATTTAATGTGTTACATTAACATATATAGGGCTTTACAAGAGTACAAAAAAGCTGGAGGAAAGGTCCCCAGGAAAAAAAGTTTGACACTCATTTGGAAGAATGTGAAAGTAATTTCCTGACTCCAATGTATATATTATTTATGTGAAGTGTGCTTATTTGTATTTTTGAATATTTTGTATGTTTCAATTTATAGTGTGCTACACAAGACAACGGCTGGGCATGTACCTACTATGTGATGTGATTTATGGACCTAATCATCAAACATGTTGTATTGGAAATCGATAACATACAACATGTATTATACATAGTCTCGTTAGATAATATGAAATATATGAATCTTATTATATATTATTATAATTATGTATATACGCCATTCTCTTTGTAGGTCTTTAAAATTGAGGACTTAAACACATGTGCAAAGCGTTTCGATGTACATGGTCCCTGTATGAGAGATGAATTAGATGTTGTAAGAGAAGATTGGGCAAAAGCCCTGCAAAGAGTGGGAATTTTTCAATATGATTTTGATGACAATGATGACAATGATGATGATGAATAAAATAACTTTGTTCTCATAATTAATTTTGTGTGAATGTGAATGAATTTCTATGAATTGTCATATGTGTGTGCAAATCATCAATACATGAATGTTTCTACATGTGTCTAGATGTGAAAAGAGATGAAATAAATGGAACTGCAGGTTGCTACTGGTTTCTATATGCGTGTGATGAAAAAATATTATGAATTAAATTTCTTATACATGAGTGTGAATCACATATATAATAATTTGTCCATCATGTTAATTTTGCAGGTTTGTGGCCTGTTGTTGGCTGATATCAATGGATGTCGTAAAACCTGCAGTTCTTAACTGAACTGCAGGTTTCTCATCCTGCGACCAGCCACAGCAAGTCTGCAGACTGACAGAAAAAAAATCAAATCGTAGGCATCAGTTATTTGTATAAAACCGATGACATACATTTACAGTGTCAGTTTCCATACTAGTACCGACGTCGATTTCCCTACACCACAGCCGTGGCAGCGGACCAGACATAAAATATGTGTCAGATATCTATATAAAACCAACGATATATGGTTACAATGTCAGTTGCCATACTAGTAACCGACATCGATTTCCCTAATGAGACCAGACACCACGGTCATGCTGGCCAGCACAGCCATGTAAGCGGGTGATTCAGTGCCAGTTTTGAAGCGGATAACCGACGACTATACCCCCTGCTGGCGCGTTTTCAGTGGCGCGCGAAGGGTTGTGGCGTCAGTTTGAGAACCGACGCGATTAGGTTGGGCTTTTAGCGACGCCCACATAGGTGTCGCTTAGAAACCGACACTAAAGGCCTTAAATAACCGACACTAAAGGCCGATTATGTACTAGTGCAGGGAGGAAATGTGCTGACATGGTCAACATATCAATGATCACCCAAATGGAATCATAACCTTTGGCTGTCCTAGGTAGACCAACCATAAAGTCCATAGTTGCATGATTCCATTTCCACTAAGGTATCAACAATAGTTGCAACGTTCCTGTAGGCCTCTGATGATCAACTTTGACCTATTAACACACAACACATATTGCAACGAACTCAGCTACATCTTTCTTCAAGCCTGGACACCAATACATATCCTTCAGTTTGTGGTACATCTTGGTACTACCTGGGTGCACAGAATACATAGATGAATGATCTTCTTCTAGCACCACCTTCCTAATATCATCAATATTAGGAACCACTATCCTGTCATGGTAACAGAATGTCCCATCATTCTACTCATGGAAGACTTCACACTTCTCGCTATCGAACTTTGAGTTGATCTACTGTATCACAATATCCATCTACTATGCCATCCTGATCTGCTATCTCAGTGTAGGCTTCACTTGTAATTGTGCCAATAAACTAGAAAACAAAGAGACTTCCATCTTGACATTCATCTAACGCAAGGAGACCAACATGTCTCACTTGTGACACATCAAAGAACTCAACTCAACTGACCTTTGTCCACGGATGGGGATGAAGAATTCCTGCTCAATGTATTTGCTACAACATTTTCCTTTCTTGGATGATAACCAATCGTGCAGTTGTAATCTTTGATCAACTCCATCCAATGATGCTGCCTCATGTTCAACTCTTATTGTGAAAATATGTACCTCATGTTCTTGTGATCTATGAAGAGCTGACACTTCTTCCCATACAGGTAGTCCCTCCAAATCTTCAAAGCATGTACTATACATCTAACTCCAATTTGTGGTTTGGATAATTCTCCTTGTGTTTCTTAAGCTATCGAGAAGAAAAAGAAACTACTAGTTTGTCCTACATCAACACACATCCCAAACCATTCTTGGATGCATCACAAAAGACAATGTATCCTTTTCCATGCTCAGGTAAAACTAGAACCGGTGCAGTTATCAACTTCTCCTTCAATGTCTAAAAAGCACGTTGTCACCTATCATCCCAAATGAACGACACATCCTTCCTCATCAACTTTGTTAGGGGTAGGATAATAGTGCTGAAGTCCTTGATGAACCTCCGATAATAGCCTGCTAGACCTAGAAAGTTGCACACTTATGTCGACATTTTTGGTTTTTCCCACTCTGTCACAGACTCCACCTTCTTAGGGTCCACATGAACTCCAACTACAAATATAACATGCCTTAATAAAGCTACCTCCCTCAACTATAATTCACACTTGCTAAACTTAGCATAGAGCTGATGCTGTCTCAACACTGTCAATGCCTAACATAGATACTTTTCATGTTGTTGACTGTCCTGACTATATATCAAAATGTCATCTATGAAGACAACCACTGACTGATCAAGGAACGATCAGAACACCCTATTCATCAAATCTATGAATGTTGCTGGTGCATTGGTCAACCCAAACGACATAACCACAAACTCGTAGTGACCATACCTCGTCCTAAAAGTTGAATTTGGTATGTCATCCTCCTTGATCCTCAATTGATGATTACCTAATCTCAGATCTATATTTGAGAACACCATCACAACATGCAACTGATCAAAGAGATCATCTATCCGTTATAAAGGATACTTATTCTTTATCGTGACCTTGTTCAACAACATGTAATCTATGCACAACCTCATAGACCCATCCTTCTTCTTCACAAACAACACTAGAGCACCCCATGGTGACGTGCTCAGCCTAATGAAACCTTTATCAAGTAGTTTTTGCATCTACCTCTTCAACCCTACCATCTTTTTTGGTGCCATCCTATACAGTGTCTGAGTTATGGGTTGCGTGTCAGGAACCAGATTGATCTCAAAATCAATCTCTTAGGGTGAGGGAACACTAAGAAACTCTTCAGGAACACATCCTCAAACTCCCTAACCACCGACACTTCCTAGATACTAAGATTCCTCACCTCTATATCCACCATGTCTGCCAAACACACCTCACAACCTTGTCTCAGAAGCTTCCTCACTACCATAGCTGATGCAAGACATGTTAGGAGAATCTTCCTATTTCCTTGGAAGATCCATGTCTCACTACCATCTATAAACATCGCTTTATTGGAACTACAATCCAAAACTACTCCATACTTCTCCAGGGTATCAATTCTAAGGATCACCTCAAATCCATGCATGTCAAGTGGTATGAGATCCACTTGAATGTTGTTTCCCGAAAAAGAGAGAACATAGGAAGGACATACATCCTACAATAGAACAAAACCAACAAACATGGTTTCTAGAAACAAACTATTGTTCTTATGACTAACAGGAAAAGAACAACTATTAAGCACTTCATGTGTGATAAAAGAGTGTGTAGCACCTGGGTCCACTAAAATAGATATGAAGCAATAAGTAGACAAATTGGAATGAAATAACTCCATCTGACCTATCACCACTCATGGGTTCACCACCTCCTCCGGTTGACTCATAGTGTAGAATCTAGCCATTTCCTATTGTCACCCCCGTACTCTTCTTCCCTGAGCAGATGATCCCGCTTGTGACGCTTGGCCACATCCTCATCCTCCTCTGTTTCTATTGCTCTATTGTCTCTATGAGCCCTGTTGGCTCTGCCTCAGTTGCTAATTCACTTCATCCTCTTTCACTCGACATAACTATTTGGTATGACCAACTTATCCACAATCATAACACATTTTGTGCTCCCGTCACTGATGTTGATGCAACACTCTGGGATCCTAAGGGTAGAAAACTACATCCTCTTCCCTTTCTTGGTGACCACTGAGTCATAGCACTGAACCTCTGTGACACTGGTGGTGCAGAAAACCTCGACTTTGTGAAGCTACCTGGAAACTGCCCTTGAAACAATACATGCCACTTCTTGGTACTTGCCTCTCGCTTCTCCTTCATGGATCATTCTATCCTTTGAAAAGACTCCACAAAAGCAGCAAACCTCTCTCGATTCTCCAAAGCAGTAGTTGGGGTAGACAACTCAGCATTGAACCCCTTCTCAAAATGACAAATCCTCTCATCCTCTATCACCGCCATGTGAGGACAGAACCTGAATAACTTCATAAGCCTTGCCTCATACTCGTTGATCATCATGGACCCTTGTCGAATCCTCTCAAACTAGCTAATCTTTTCATCAAGATATGTCTAAGGAAAGTACCGACTTATGAACTCTTGTCAGAATTCCTCTCAACCAACCATGATATCGGGTTTCTTATCCTCCTCTATGACCCACCAATGGCCATCACACCCTCTCAGGAGGCACACCACTTGCTTCAACTTATCCCTTCAGGGATACTCAAGATCTTGAAAGCCTTCTCAAGCTCAGTCAGCCATAGATCTGCATCTATAGGGTCAACTGTTCTACAATACTCAATTGCCCCAACACGGCGAAGCCACTCGAAAGTCTTCCCAGTACCTAAAAATTCATTATGGGGAACTGGTACCCTGGGGTGAGGTGTAGGCATCATGTCCACCATATGAGTCATCGTTTCCATGAACTTCCCAAAAAGCGATTAAAAGGCAAGGTTTTCTATCATGGTTGGGTCAACCTGGGGGACTTCAGGCACTCGATCTTCATGTGCCTGCTTCCTTGCACCACCACATGGTGTAGAACACTATTCTCGGTAGCATGTTCTTCATGTTCTCCAGACATCTTTCAGCTTTACTTCTTCTTCTGCATAAGTAGAAGTGACTATAAGACAGACTAGAGGACACTAGAACAAACACAAATCCAATCCTAGGTCTCTGTAGACTCAACAAACCTAAAGCTCTAATACCACCAAATGTGACACCCGTTGTCACACAAAATGATATTACTCAAAACAAGACCGCGAAAGAGAGATTAACAAACTTATTAGTAGAAAACACTAAGAACTAAAACCATTTACATAACACCACAAGCAATTAGAAAACTATGCACATAAGTCCTTTTTGTTGGTATGTATGCCCTGAGAGACAATCATATGATGATTGGATTGGCATACATCGTGATTGATTTGATAAATATCAAAGGTGAGTTTCCAATTTATTCTAGCTCAATCAATTATGAGATATATGATGGCGCAGAATGAATGTCTAAAGAATGACAATACTCAATGACGTATGTCTCCAGGTTGAGGACCTAAACAATGAGATCATACATATGCTAATATTATGTACATTCTAGTTTTATTCCTAGTCGGATGTCCTTGTAAAAGGTTGATAGACAACAATGACACATCAAGACTAGAGTGTGTGTTGGTTGATGACAATGTCTCATTAATCATGATATATGATATCAAACCAAGCACATATATACATGTTAGAGAACAGTGTGTCAGACAGACCCACCATGAGAGTGACACATGGAACCATGACATGGTAGTCAAAATCATCTCTCGTAGTGATGGTGGTGATTGTGATTCTTAGACCTGAAATCACTAAACTCTTTGAATGTGATTGGGTACACTTTAACATCAACAAACGCAATCCTGAAACATGGGTTGTTATAACTATGATGATTGGGTGGCTTTGACACATGAGATAGACTATGAGTTATAGATATGGGATTTGTCCCTCCTAAGGGAGTATGATGTCCAGGCCACTTGATAAGTGAGACTGAGAAAGGCATGCACATGCACATGTGAATCAATATATGATATTGATGTCACACATATCTCAGATATTCTTCTCTAGTTGAAGAAACATGAATGAACGTTGAAAGGATGACAACTCCATGCCTTGAGTTCATTCAGGGCATCAGAGGCAAATGAATTATACATTCACTGGAACACCAATAACAAACTATAGGATTGAAAGTTGTTCTCCAACTTTCATTTTCATTTGGGTAGCACTGATGTGTGACTAGGTGCCACTCTTTGCTTGCGATATCATAAGCTAGTTTCGGACATTCACTAGTGAACCGATCGACTCATACTCCCAAATGACCATTTCAATTATGAAACGACTGGTTCTCCTGCTGCAGTGCAAATTGTTCATGGAAATTATGGATCCTTCTACTCTCGCACAGACTGGGAACCCTGACCCTGCCCTCTACTATAAATTGAGGGGTACAGGGGGCTTCTCTAGAGATAGAACTCAGAACATTAGTTGCTCTACAAAGTTGTTGTCCTCTCTGTTTGTGGTAACTAAGAGGCCCAAGAAAGGTCTACTCATCCAGGGAGGAACAATATGGAAAAGGCAACTGTAGAAAAGAAACTGGTGTTGGGAGAGTGTGTCGGTGACTAGTACATCAAAAAAAGGGAAAAACTTCTTCTGGTCCATTCTTTAGGACGACTAGACTTCCCGATAGTCTGTGTGGACTATCTATTGAGGCATGAGACTTCTACCGCTTAGGAGGATGACATTCAAGCACAGTCCGTGTCAAGAGCATGAGTTGCACAGGCACCGTCAAAGACAGGTAGTTGAAGACCGAACTTTCTGCTAGGTATAGTCACTAACCAAGCCTCAGGACCAGATATAACTCATTCAAACCATCCTTTCCATTACATAGATATTGATGTGATCTGCTAGTTATGGGTTTATGGTCAAGTAAAATTTTTGTTTCCACTGCGTACTCTGACAACTTCAAACCCAATAGTGGTATCAAAGCCACATCAATACTCAATATTTTGGGATAATCGATATGATCAGATTTTGGTTTTACCATCTTTTATATATTGCATATGATGCGAAAATTTAAATGACTAATGTGAATATCCAATTAATACCACATGATCCCAAACTAATATATACATATATGATATGGTATATATATGCAATCGATACACGTCACCCTAAAATGGTTTTGACGGTGGATATGTAGCATGGTTATGGCCTATAAACCCTATGTGCATGTGTGTGGTTGGTTATGGTTTTCTGCATATCGTTCTATGCATCGAGCCCTCTTCTTCTTTTCTGAATGTAACTCGAGATAACTTGAGATTCTCTTCTACCTTTTCTCTCCTTGAATGTAACTCAAGGTTTCAACAAGATTATGTAAAATAGGATTAGCTTTATTTTTTGTTATGATGAAGACTGAAGATGACCGCTTGATGGACCGAGATGACCGACTGAGGAGCAGTTGGTGGACCGATGAGAATCCTAGACGATCGAACAAGCGGACCATCTGGAGGAGCCAGAAGATCGGCTAGAGGAGATCAACCGAGCGACCAAGAGGTGAGTTGACCGGTTCAAAGGTTGAATCAATCAACCCGGATTGGCAAGCGTAGATCTTCATCAATAATATGTTGCATGTGATGTAGACCTTAGATAGACGTAGTTCCTTATGGCTCGAAGGAACTACAATAGGATGGCCATTATCATCGCTTTATTGTTATTGTATGTTTTCATTTGTGGGATATATCATGTATATGATACATACTATATATGTGGTGATTGGATACATATATGCATATATAAGTATTGTAAAAACCCACAAATATACATATTAAGTTGAATATGCCTTCTAAAAGCAGCACACATGAAAAGCTTGATCAACTAAGTGTGGGCATGCCTTTATGTGGTACACCATATATCTCATAGAAGTGTGATGGTGAATATGTGGGTCTGCTTTCGTAGGGTGCATATTCATCGTGTTGAATTTGGGTCGGATTTAACTCGGTGACCTTGATCAGATCAAGCATCATGAGGCATAAAGATGAACACGGCAAGGAGTTGCGCATGACAACAATCAAGAGTTGCATATGATGCAATTGGAAAAGGTTGCCTACCTAAAAAAATCTAGTTGTGGGTGACATCCCTAGCTGGTCCATGACTTAGAGGAAATCAGGATCTTTCTCACTGGAAGGTTGTACACTGCAATCTTTTGAATTGATAATGAGGGTTATCAATTTAAGATAAAATAGTGAGAAGCACACATTAATTAAAGACCAAATTAAATATTGTCAATTTTCAAATTAAATAAAATCAAAAGAGTTTTGGACTAAAATAAAAAATTTCCTTTTTGTAGAATAAATGGCTACCAACAACAATCACTTTTCATTGTGATGGGTCCTTGAAAAGGACAAGCTAAATGGGAACAACTTCAATGACTAGTTTAGGACGTTGAGAATTGTTCTCACTCAAGAGAGAAAGCTCTATGTCCTAGATACACCAGAGCCAGAAGAACCCGCTCCCAACGCACCAAAGGTTGAAAGGGATGCTTACAAGAAGCATAATGAGGATGCCATTGATGTGAATTGCTTGATGTTGTGCTCAATGAACTATGAGTTGTAGAGACAACATGAGAACTTGGACTCCATTGAGATGGTTCAACATCTCAAGAACATGTATCAAGACCAAGTACGACAAAATAGATATGATGTCTCCAAGGTATTGTTCAAGTGCATCATGATAGAAGGAGATCTAGTAGGCCCTAACACACTCAAGATGATTGGGTATGTGGAGAACCTAACTCGACTTGAATTTCCTCTGAGCCATGCGTTGGCTACTAATGTGATACTGTAATTGTTACCAGAATCCTACAGTCAGTTTGTGATGAATGACAACATGAACAACTTTGACAGGTCACTAACAGAGTTGTTGAGCATGTTGAGGACAGCCGAGGCACATATAAAGAAAGACAAACCCAAATCTGTGATGATGATCAACAAAAAGAAGGGAAAGTCTAAGGGCAAGGGCAAGGGAAAAGCTAAGAAAGATTCTGATGCTAGCCAGAAGCCCAAGTCATCTTCAAATATCAAACCCAAGGGAGGGGTGAAAAAGGGAGTCAAATGTCACCATTGTCATGAGCCAGGACTTTGGAAGAGAAATTGCCCTCTCTACATATATGAACTAAAGAAGAAGAAGGAGGGGATGGAAGTCTCCACCTCAGGTATTATTAAATAAACTTAAAATGCTTCTTTATCTTAGGTATATGATACCAAGATATAGATCTGACATATATGATGTGTAAGATTTGAAAAAAGTGATGGCTTTTATGAAAGGACCAAGAAGGAACACTCATCAACATTGGAGCAAGTGTTGTTACCATAGATAGTAGTACCATTTAGTTTATTTCATCCCAAAGGGCATGTAATAGAGTTACAAGGATATCTATCAATAAAGTTCATGTTTCAATTTCAAAGATATGATCTTTTATGGCAATGCCTTATTTATCTTGTGGTACTTGATACGCATGAGATAAAATAATAATACCGAAAAGTTATTGATGACTCAAACTATAAAATTAGCATTATCATCTAAAAAAATCATCTCTAGGTTCCATATTGATGGATAAACTAGGCTTTCTTGGTTAATGAACCATTAAAAGATATGAATGTCTTGTTTATTGGGCATGATGACATGTCAACCTTCACTAGATGTAGTGGGAGAATGACTATTCTATTAGGTATAATACATATTGATGTATATACATACCTATTAGAATAAATGATAATGCTTCATATATGGTATTTAATGAAATACCAATATGAATATCTTGAAATGTTCAAGAATATCATAAATGAAGAACAAACTTGGTAAAAGTATTAATTCTTTGATATGATCCATGAACAAGATAATTAAACCAAATGTTTGAGGACCTTGTGAGTAACTATGATAGTGTATGATAAAGAACTCATGATTAAGGCATAATGATGTCTAAATCAAAGAAGTAATCATACTCTAAATAGTAAGAGCATAGATTGTGTTGATAAAAGAAATGACACTCACTGGCGTGGGCGACAAGGTGATAGGTGACGTGACGACGTCTTGCCGTCCGTCTCTCATAGAAGCTCGCTGGCATAAGGGAGTAGATGCTAGCTTGGCTCTTTCCGATTCTAAACTTGCGGCGGACTCGTTCCCAGATCAAGTTCCTGGGCAGCCGTTCACATCTGTTTCATCTAGCTGGGTGGTGATACGCCTGAGTTCCCCTGTGAGTGTGTTAGATCTGAAAAGAGTAGAGGTCTCGTTGAACAATGGTAAGATTGTCTACCCTGGTAAGGAGGCTGAGGAAAATGCGAATAGGTGGAGCAAATGTCTGTTGGGATATGTTATAGACTTCTGGCCTCATATTCCGACTCTGATGTCCTACTTTGATAATGTCTGACAAACTAGGAATTCCTTTGAAGTGTTTGATAGAGGCTCATGTTTCTTTCTGATTAGATTTGAGAACCAAGCAGATCTTGAATTAGCGTTGAAAGCTGAAATTTATTTACGAGGGAAACCTGTGATTCTAAGGAAGTGGAAGCCTGGCGAAGCGCAAAACAGAGTTGCTCTATTGGATGTGCCAATTTGGGTGGATATATTGGATTTTCCAGTGGAGTTGTGGGACAGTAGAACATTTAATAGAATTGGTTCCTTCCTTGGCTGTCCGGTTAAGATGGATGAGGATACCCATAGCTTCTGACATCTGGATATGGCAAGAATTCGGGTCTTGGTTAACAAGGAATCCAAGTTTCCAAAGAAACTTACGCTCTGCAGTGAAGAAGGAGTAGAACACACAGTTCGTCTTGAGTATGAATGGATACCGCATAAGTGCTCCCAATGTGGTTTGTTTGCTCATGAGGAATGTCGTGTTAGTCCTAATGTTGTGAAACAAAAACCAGTTGTGGTGGATGGTTCTCAAAAAGCCTGGGTAGCGAAGAAGATTGGTGCTGAAAATCTATCTGATAAAATGCATGTGGGTAAAGAGGTTGATGACTTGTTGATCATTGAAGAGATTGAAGATGTGGGCGAAATTAATCATGCTAGAGAGAAACTATCTGAAAAAATTCCAGCTGCAGAAGACCTGAGGTTATCGAAGGAAGTGAATGAATACTTTGTTCATAATGCTATAGAGGTTATTGGTTCTGTTCCCTCAACTCCTTTGCCGCTTTGTGGAAATAGCATGCCATCTCCTAGCAATGATACTAGCTCTCAAGCCTCTTCTAGTTCAGCTGCTACCTGTTTTGTGATCCACAATCCTAAAGATCCTTCAAGATGTCAGGGAAAACTAAATGTGAGTATGTATCATAGAGTGAAGAATGCTTAGTTTTCACCTGTTCATCAGGAGCTGCACTTGTCGTTTGCAAATACAGAGGCAATCACCTCATCATTTCAAAACTCTACTGAGGCTGTCAGCTCAACAACCATAGATACCAAATGATGCCCATCAAGTTAACCTCCTGGAATGTCAGGGGCCTCTCTAACAAGGTAAGAGGTGTCCAGGAGGTTGTTAGAAAATCGGACAGTCATGTTTTTGTTCTGATTGAAATTAAAGTCTGTAAGAAGAAGATCGATAAGCTGATGACGAAGTTTTTTCCTGAATTCTCCTATGTTTCTAACATTGATTCTCATGTTCTTGGTAGAATTATTGTTTTTTGGAAACCCAATCTCTGTAATGTTACTAAGCTAAAGGAGACTGACCAACATATTCTTCTTGATATTGTGGTGGGTGATCAAGACTTCTGGTTGTTAGCTATCTATGGTCATACTAAGGATAATGACCAGTCTAGTCTTTGGGAATCTCTTGAAAGCACTGCTCAAATCTGTAATAAATCTTGGCTTATGATAGGGGATTTTAATGTTGTTTGTAAGGACATTGAGAGACAAGGTAAATGTCCTCCCTCCAGAAAGTCTATGGAGGAGTTTAACTCCTTTCTTCTTAACTGTGGCGTTGTTGAGCTTGATCTTAAAGGCCCTTTTTCTCTTGGGATAACCATCAACTTGGTGATAGGTTTATTACCTCGAAGATTGACAGGGCTCTTGGCAACAATTAATTTCTGACACAGTTTGATAATGTTTCTGGTGAGCTTGTTTCTAACACTATTGGTGATCATAGACAACTTAATGTTTTCATTGGTGAAACTAGAATTGTCAAATCTCCATTCAGGTTCATTAATGCTTGGACGTTGAAATCCTCTCTTCCTGATATTATTTCTTCTTCGTGGAATATTGATATGGAAGGATGTGAAATGTTCAAAGTCTATAGGAAGTTTAGTAATCTCAAAAATAACTTAATCAAGTGGAATAAGCAGGATGTGGGAAATTACTATGATGAAGTCAAAAATCTCAGGTCTGCTTCTCTTCATGCTCAAAGTATTGCTGACTGTAATCCTAATGATATAAATCTTGTGGAGAAATCTCAACTGTTAAGAAGGGAACTCACTGTTGCTGAATATGCTGAGGAAATCCTCATTAGAAAAAAGTCTAGAATCACTTGGCTTAAAGAGGGTGACATGAATTCCAAGTTTTTCTACTCGTCTCTAAAGACTAGAAGATTAAGAAATTCCATCAACTGTCTCATGATTGAGGATGAGATGTGCTATGAGCCTAGCTTGATCAAGTAGCATATTTTTGAGTTCTACTACAACCTTTTCAATAATAACCATTCTAATGCAGGGCTTCTTGGTGATTTTCTTTGGAGTGGCGCTTATGTCTCTAATTCTCAAAAAATCCATCTTATCTCCAAAGTTACTCAGACTGAGATTGATGATGTGGTTAGTAATCTAAACTCTGACAAGGCCCCTGTGTCTGATGGGTTTAACCCTTTCTTCATCAAGATGTTTTGGCCGGTTATCAAACAGGATGTTTCTTCTGCTATCTTTGATTTCTTCTCTAATGGTAAGATGTCAAAAGAGGCTAATAATACTTTCATTACCTTGGTTCCTAAAGGCTCTAACTCTACTGATATCAGAATTTGGAGACTGATTTCTTTATGTAATGTGGTCTACAAGCTTATTTCCAAGATCATGGCTAATAGATTGCAAGATATTCTGCCTTCTATTATTAGTGTCAACCAAAATTCCTTTGTGAAAGGTAGGAATATTAAAGACTCTATCTTAATCACCAATGAGATCCTTCATGATTTTAATAGGGCTTCCTCTAGTTCTAAAATGTGTCTCAAGGTTGATATCTCGAAAGCTTACGATTCTGTGAACTGGAAATTTCTGTATTCTGTCATGCACAAAATGGGCTTCCCTTCCATTTGGATTGGGTGGATTGAAGAGATCTTTAACTCAACCTCCTACCAAATTCTGATTAACGGGGAGCCTACAAGGTATTTCAAACCTTCCAATAGTATTAGGCAGGGCGGTCCTCTGGCCCCCTATCTTTTTGTCATTGTCATGGAGGCCTTTTCTGTTATCATGAATAAGGCTGTCAAGGATAAGACTATTTCTCCTATCAAAGCTTCTAATAATCTTAGTGTCTCTCATTTGGTGTTTGCTGATGATTTGATGATTTTTTTGGAAGCTAATAAAGACAATGCCAAGAATATTCTGAATATTCTGAATTACTTTGGCAGCTTGTCTGGTCTATATACCAATCCTAGCAAAAGTGAGATTATTCTTAATAAAGCTTCTGATAGCAATACCATTGTTGATATTCTTGAGTTCAAAATTGCTGATTTACCTTCTAAGTACTTGGGAGTTCCCTTAGTTATTGGTAAGATTAACAAAATAGCTTGTTCCCCTCTCATTGATAAGATTAAAGCTAGAGTTGAGGGTTGGAAAGCTAGGTGTTTGTCCATGGCTGGGAGACTCGAGCTTATTAATTCCACGATTGGTTCTATCTACCTCCATTGGTGTCATTCCTTTCCTATTCCAAAATTTTCCATGGAAGAGATTAACAGACTCTGTCGCGATTTCTTATGGGGTAGTAAAAATGACAAAAAAATGCTTCATTTGATCAAGTAAGGAGAAAGTTACTAGGCCCAAGTCTGAGGGTGGTCTCAGTATTAGGAAGATTGAAGATGTTTCCTTGGGATGTACTCTTGCTAATGGCTGGGATATCGCTAACAAGAAGGATTCCTTGTGGGTCAAATGGATTAACGAAAAATATCTTCTAAAGTCTTCTTTCTGGCTTGCTTCTGCTAACACCAATATGTCTTGGAGTTTTTTTGAGAATTATCAGTAGTAGAAACATTATGGTTAATCATGTCTCTTATATCATTGGTAATGGAGAGAGTATTAAGATTTGGACGGATCCATGGGTGCCAGGCAACTGTTTTCTGAAGGATTGTATTGGTGTTGACTCTTTCCTCAAACTGGGTCTGCCTATTGATTGCTACGTTGCCTCTATTATTTCTGAAGGTCATTGGAATGTCCCTCCCTCAAGGAATAACAAGAAGCTATCTGATTTCCTTGAGAAGATCCCCTACTCCTTGAACAAAAAAGATGTTATTATGTTCTGTAATAGTGATCGTCCTAAGATGAAAATTATCTGGAATTCTATTAGGGATAAGTTGAGTGAGTCTAATATTTTCAAGTGGATTTGGAATTCCAAAGTCCCAAATAGGTATAAAGTGCATGCATGGAAAGCAGCTCACAATAAGCTTCCAACTTCGGATTATACTAGAAGAAGGGGTATTCAAACTCCTTCTATGTGTTTTCTCTACAAGTGTGATTGTGAGGATTCCACTCATGTCTGCTTTCTCTGCCCTTTCTCGAAACAGAATTGGAATTATGTTGGCTTGGAGTTGAATGTCTCTATTGACTTTATTTTGTGGATTGATCTTAGTAGAAATTCTTGCAGCAATTTTAGATTTCTGGCTTTATGCTCCCTTTATTATCTGTGGTGGGAAAGGAATACTCGTGTGCATGAAGATATTGCAAGAACTTGTGCTGAGTTGTGGAAGGTGGTTCTCAAGGATTTTAATGCATATCACCACCAATCTTCTTACCTGACTGGTCTTTGTTTTAGGTTGTGCTTTGTCTGTTGGTACAGTTGGCTGATACTTATGCCTGTTTGCTGTTATCCCCTTTTTGGTATTGGCTTTGTTGGGCTTGTGGAGCCCAACTTCCTGTTGTTTTTCCCTGATGCTCCCCCTTGTTTCTTAGGGTGAAGGTCGAGTCCCCACTCTTTGGAGTGTCGACACTCCCTTTCTCCTTGAGTTGTGATTCGTAATTGCTCTTTGGTGATGCCTTTTGTTGCTTTTGCCTTGTAGTTGAAGGTTTTTGGAGTATAGAAGGTCTTATTATACCTGCAGATGGTGGTGTCCCTATTCGTTGTCTCTCTAAGTCTATGTGGTTCCTTTTCTCGCTGGATGGTGTTGTTGTTCTTGTGGGTTTCTCTCTTGGTTGGTATGCCTATGAGTGGATGAGCTTATCCTTCGGGAGTGGCAGAGCTCTCTATAGGGTGGAGGTCGAGTCCCCACTCTTTGGAGTGTTGACGCTCCCTTTTCCCAGAGTTGTGCTTCGTTTTTGCTCTGTAGAGCTGCCTTTTGCTGCTTATGCCTTGAGGTTGTTGGCTACTAGAGTATCGTAGGTCATGGAGGTGTTCCTGTTCATTGTCTCTCTTAGAACGTTTTTAGAGGTTTGATGCTCTTGGTGTTTCCCTGAAGTCTGTGTGGTTCTTTTTATCGATGGATGGTATTGTTGTTCTTGTGGGTTTCTCTCTTGGTTGGTATGCCTATGAGTGGATGAGCTTATCCTTCGGGAGTGGCAGAGTTCTCTATAGGTATGTTGGCCGGCGAGGCTTTTTTTGAAGGTATGGTGTGGCTGAGTTATCTTTTTTGTGGATCTATCTCTTCTGCTATGTTGTAAGGGCTAGGCTATCAGATGTTTTTACTATTGCTTGTTCTGGTGAATTCTCTTCTTTTGATGGCTGCTTTGATGAAGTTGGTTGATACTGCTGCCCGTCTATTGTTATCCAACAAGATGGCTGCTATCTCTTCTTCTGACGGATGCTATCTCTTCTGCTTTGCTGGCTTTATGGCTCTTTTGGGATTGTGGAGCCCCCACTCTTTGGAGTGTCGATGCTCCCTTCTCCCAGAGTTGTGCTTCGTTATTGTTCTGTGGAGCTACCTTTTGTTGCTTACGCCTTGAGGTTGTAGGCTGCTGGAGTATTGCAGGTCGTTTTTATATACCTGCAAATGGAGCTATCTCTTCTGCTATGCTGTGAGGGCTAGGCTGCCAGGTGTTTTGTTGTTGCTTAGTCTGGTGTTTTCTGTTGGTGGTAGCTGTGCTTTTTGTTCTTAGCTCCCCTCTCACTATTGTAGTGTTGGACGAGTCTATTCCTTTCGCTTTCTATGTTGATTCTTTGAAGCTTCTTACCTCTTGTAGGGTGAGTCTCTTTCTATTGTTTTCTATCGTGGGCTTATAGTCTACTTTGTCAGATGTAAAGATAGATAGATAGTGTCTTTTTTAGTTGATACTTGTTTGGGAATCAACAAGCATTGTACAATTACAAAGCAAAAATGAAAAAAAAGCAACAGGAGTTTTGACTGACAAAAAAAAAGAGCATGATCATCAAACAAATAACTAATATTCTAGAATTCTTCTAAAGAACATGCTTTACACTAAATAAACGTACAAAGGAGATTAAGAATCATAAGTGTTGTGAAATATCAAATTCCTTATGTAACAGATACACCTCATATATCTAGTAGAAAACCCCTTGAGGTTGATGGATAATGATATCCTACAAACGCATAGGTGATTAATTGGTCATATGATGATGAGAAAATAATCCATCTAGATGATGTTGAGGAACCAAATTTTGAGTTATGGCTTCAAGCCATAAGATCCAAAATGACTTCCATGCGAACCAAATAAGGTATGACCTTAATGGTAGCACTTATAGGGATAAAAATCATAAAGTGCAATTGGGTCTTAAGAGTTAAGACTGACATGGATGTCATTTTAAGAGCTAATTGGTTGAGATAAATTCAAGTGAGTTGAAGGTGTTGAACCTGATAATTTTATTTAACCAATTGCAGTGGCTATAGGCCATATAGGACCATGCTCGCTATTGGAAATTGAAGACTATGAAATTTGGCATATGGATATTAAAACTGCATTCCTAGAAGGAATAACATGAGGTTATGTACGTGACACAACCTAAAGGGTTTTATATTTGCGTTAATGGAAATGTAGTCTATAAGTTACGAGAGTTTAATCAATACGATTGATTAAATACAAGCACCTCAGAGCTGGAGTCTTTACTTTGATTATATAGTCAAAAGGTTTGATTGATATATCAAAAGAAAGGATATGTGATTACAAAGATTTAGTGGGAGCGTATTCATATTCCACATGATGATGAGGAATAAAACGAAACTGGCGTAGAAATACCTTCTTTAAGGGAATAAAGAGAAATGTTCTATGTGAAAGGAATAGAGATCTATAGAGATAGTTCTCAGAAGTCTCTTGACTTGATAAAGAGAGAGCATACATTGTCAGTCTGTGCTGAAGGGTTCAGTATGCAAAGATTCAGTGGGATAAAACTTGTCCATATTACATGGAGTTAGTCTCTCAGATGCCTAGTGTCCCAAATTCTTATGAAGAATAGGAACACATAGATAGATGTCCTATGCATTAACAATTGGATCTATCATGTATGTAATCATTACATTATCTTATATGTATTGGACATGAAAAGAAAATGTATATGCATTCATCATCTTGTATGTATTGGACATGAAAATATGATATGCTCATCCAATTATCTCGTATGTACTAGACATGACAAGTGGATGTCTGTCTACTTCTAGTGAGAGTCACTGGAATACCATAATTAACTTATTTAATTACTTATGAAGTATTAAAGGATTAGTTCTATGGTAATAAAAGGAAGAGTTGAGTGTAAATTAGTTACACTGATGCAAGCTTCCGAAATGACAGAATAATGATCGCAAAATATAAAAGTGAATATGTGTTGATAAATGGAAATGTTCTGAGTAAAATTAAAAGGCTATTTAATTCTATAGGGAATGCTAAGTATCCTTGTGTTATGAACAATAGAGGATACTAAATGGATCTAGAAGTTCATACAGATGAACTTATAGATATTCCAACCATTGATGACAAAGTAGAAATACTAAGTCAAACTATGGAGCTAATTGTTAGGAAAGGAATATCAGATACCATATTACGACAACTCCATCTCATATGAAATGGAGTACAATGAGGAGATGTGAAACATGCAATATACCGACTAAAGAAAAATGTTGCTAACTCACTAGATTAGCACTAGTGCTACAGATATTGTTGGACATATTTAGATATCACTCAGAATATGATTCGAAGATGATTGGCTCTTAGTGCAAGTGGGAGTTTGTTGGTATGTATGCCTTGAGACCCAATCATATTATGATTGGATTGGCATACATCATGATTGATTTGATAAATATCAAATGCAAGCTTCCAATTTATTCTAGCTCAATCGATTATGAGATAAATGATGGACCAGAATGAATGTCTAAAGAATGACAATACTCAATGATGTATGTCTTCAGGTTTAGGACCTGAACAATGAGATCATACAAATGCTAAGAGTGTGTACATTCTTGTTATGTCCCTAGTTGGATGTCATTGTGTAAGGTTGATAGACAACAATAGCATATCAAGACTAGAGTATGTGTTGGTTGGTGACAATGTCTCATTAGTCATGATATATGATACCAAACCAAGCACACAGATACATGTTAGAGAATATTGTATCTGACAGACCCACCATGAGAGTGACACATGGAACCATAACATGGTAGTCGGAATCATCTCTCGTAATGATGGTGGTGATTGTGATTCTTAGACCTGAAATAACTACACTCGTCAAATGTGATTGGGTACACTTTGACATCATCAAATGCACTCTTTAAACATGGGTTGTTATAACGATGATGATTGGGTGGCTTTGACGCATGAGATAGACTGTGAGTGATAGATATGGGATTTGTCCTTCCTAAGGGAGTATGATGTCCAGGCCACTTGATAAGTGATACTGAGAAAGACATGTGCATGCACATGTGAATCAATATATGATATTGATGTCACACATATCTCAGACAGTCTATTCTAGTTCAAAAAACATGAATGAACGTTGAAAGGATGACAACTCCATGCCTTGAGTTCATTCATGATATCAGAGACAAAGGAATTATACATTCATTGGAACACCAATAACAGATTATAGGATTGAAAGTTGTTCTCCAACTTCCTTTTCACTTGGGTAGCATTAATGTGATACTAGGTACCTCTCTTTGCTTGTGATGTCATAAGCTAGTTATGGACATTAATTGCCAATGTGAAATGGGACCTATAGGGTCACACATAAAGGATTAACCTGGAAGAGGAGTTTATCCATGAATAATGTTTGGATTGATTACTAAAGTGTTTAGGTACTCAATCAAACATTCAATCAATAGACTTGATGCAAAATCATAAAGATCAAGTGTTGAACCAACTGATTAAAGTGTCATATTGATTGAGAACTAAATTGAATGTGTTCTGCACAATCTGGACCACCAACCGACCGGTTCACTAGGTGAACTGATTGGCTCAGGGTCAGTGAGATGACTGGTTCACTCTGGTGAACTAATTAGTTTAACTGGTCCAAACGAGCAGTGTTGAGTTGCCCCGATTTGTGAGAAAAAAGTTTTTTTCATTTCACTTGTTCAATTCAATTGGGACAAGAATTAATCTTCACGTTAATTAGAAATGAATAAGGAAAGTCAATTGTAGGAAAGTTTGGGAAGAGAAAAAACTAATTCACTGGGTGAACTGATCGGCTCACACTCCCAACCGACCAGTTCACTAGTGAACCAATTGACTCATTCTCCCAAATTACTATTTTAGTTATGAAATGACCGGTTCGCCTGCCGCAGTACAAATTGTTCATGGAAATTTTGGACCCTTCTACTCCTGCACAGACTGGGAACCCTGATCCTTCCCTCTACTATAAATAGTGGGGTACAAGGGGATTCTCCAGAGACACAACTCAAAACATCAATTTCTCTACAAAGTTGTTATCCTCTCTGGTTGTGGTAACTGAGACAGCCCAAGCAATTTCTACCCATCTAGGGAGGAACAGTGAGGGAAAGACAACTGTAGAAAAGTAACTGGTGGTGGGAGAGATGTGTCAGTGACTAGTATGCTGACAAAAGGGGACAACTCCTTCTAGTCTATTCTTTAGGATGACTTGAGTTCTTGGTAGTCCATGTGGACTATCTATAGAGGCGGGAGACTTCTGTCACTTAGGAGGATGATAGTCAACCATAGTCCGGGTCAAGACCATGAGCTACATAGATGCCATTGAAGATAGGTGGTTGAAGACCGCACTTTCTGTGAGGTATAGTCGCCGAGAAAGCCTCAGGACCAAGTATAACTCGCTAAAACCATCCTTCCCATTACATAGACATTGATGCAATTTGCTGGTTATGGGTTTATGGTCAAGTAAAAAAAAAATTTCCGCTTCCTACTCCGACCATGTAAAACCCAACACTTTCATGCTTCAAAGCATTCACAAGGCATGTTGTCAACCTGTAATGAAAACATTGTTCCAAAACATATATACATAATTCTACCATATCTGGTATATAAAGGACACATAAAGAAAACACGCTTGTGAAACATCCACAAAACGCTCCCAAAAACCCGAGTGTACATGGACGAGTCTATAATTCTATCAGCAAAAGACATCCAGCAACACTTCTAACCTTATCAGCTATTGCTCGGTTGGCTACTACTCAACCTTCTCTGCACGATCTCTACCTCTTCGTGCTCATCCACCTAAAAAGAGTGTGGGAAATGCATGAGGTGAGATTCTAATCTCAGTGGGAGATATGACTCACCACCAATTCTATTATCATCACATAAAATATAAAGTGGGCAGAAGTATAGATACAACTAAGATGAAACAGGCAATGATTATTAGTAGGAAGGGTAATTACTGTTAAATTATGAAACATCTTAATAATTTAAAAGGAATATGAATAACATGTATATTTTCTATCAACAACATTGTATAATGATCGAGCAAGGCCTCAACTAATGCTTTCATATTTGATCCTATACAATTATACTACATGACTGATTATGTAATTCATTATGCCCAAGGATTTGAGTTGTACCACCCAAATCCAACTGACCACTTGATAAGTTGAAATTAGTGCCACACAAGGTCTAATGAAAGAGCTGAAATCCATGACCTCTCCACACCTCTTGGTCAGCATGAGAGAAAACACCATTGAGACACATCAGTAAAATGAAAAAAATGACATATAGTCAAGATTTGGGATTGGCTCACACATGCAATCCATATATATAATTATAACTAGCTTACCTTGGTACATGTATGACACTAGAAGAACATGCTCACACATGGTCATTCTAAAAAAAGGAGTGACTCATGCACGACCATCCATATCACAATGAGATTGGCTCATACATGTCCGTATCACACATCATGTATTTAAGGAAATAAGGAATTACTTGACTTGTATCCCGCATATTCAAAAATATGCGCTCTGAGTTGAACCCATTTCACCATCTAGCAATAAAGCTGACACCAGAATGGATCTATGGCACAAGGAGACTACACTATTGGGTTTCTCTTGATTAATTAAACTAATTAAGATGATATGTAACATCAATCAAGATGTAACATATAGACTCTAAAAAAGATCTACATAAATAGGGCATAGCTCATCACCAGAACAAACTAAAACATAGTAGTTGGGATCTCGTCACATCATCACTTTATGCATGTTATTCATTATATGTACATCTCAAGGACCAATGTCCATCACAGAGATCAATGTCCATCACAAGCACCAATGCCCATCACAGGGACCAATGTCCATCACATGGACCAATGTCCATCACATGGACCAATGTCCATCACAAGGACCAATGTCCATCACATCATAGCCACCATAGCTCATACCTGGCTATGTACATCAATCAACATCATCTGCATGGTTAGAAGCTAATAAAAAGAAGGCACAACATCATCATCTCATAGAACTCATGCTATACTTTACATCATACATTTTACATCATAGCAATTAGGGTTTCACTTATCCCGATTAGGGTTTACAAGGTTGGATCACCAACCACCCTTAGGTTATCACTTTCCTCATTATTATGAGATGTGTTACAATACATGAAAGCATGTTTCACATTATCTTTATGGAGCATGTTATGTGGTATAGAAACATAACCTTCACATCATACCTACAACTACTCCATAGGATATCACATCATCACTATGAGACCCTAACATCAACATGGTATGTCTCAACCACCATCACAAGGTGCTGGTTAGGGTTTACAACCATGGTATCAGTGAACCCTAAATGTATGGGGAAACCACACTAATATTGGGTATCAACCTCCATTCTAAGGTAGGATATTGGTTTATCAACACTAGGTATCGGGAACCACAAATGATATCGAGTAGAGGTACATAAGAGAATGTACCAGCCATACTCTCTCAAAGGTATGAACCTATGTATCTCTTTAGATATCAACCATCTTTACTATCATGGGATATCGACCATACCAACAACTAGGGTATCAGCCTCAAAGATCACCAAGGAATATGTGCCACTTCCACCATCATGGGATATCAGCCAAATCCTTGAGGGAAGGTACTCCTCACTTCTATTCTATATGTATCAGGCTAGGGTGTATCAAATGAGGGTTATCCATCTCAACTTCCATACTCTACCAAAATCCTCATGATCCAACACTCTTCCTCACTAGTCACCACTAGGTCATAACAAGCTACATCATGATAGGTATATCGGTTTAGCATGTCTATTTACATAGCATATCAGGTTAGTCATCTTTTACCTCAAGATGATGTTACTAACAAGGCAAAAGAAAAAGGGGGCAACTTATGGAAGAAACTTCACAAAGTTCTATTCTCAAAATAGAACAAGAGGCTACCAAACTAAAGCAACTAACAAGCAAGAAATAATGAGCTAAGAGCAACTAGAAAGGTAACAAGTAGAAAGGTGATAATACAAAGTAAGTTTAGAGTTATATAACCTGCCTCAAGAACAACCACCAAGCTCTAAGCTCCAAGGTCAAGCTCCAATCTCACGAACTCAAGGTAGATAGAGAAGATCCTCCAAGTACAACACCTCCAAGAAGGAAGATATAATAGAGGTTAAGAGATAGTAAAAGAGAGGAAAGAAGATACCAAGGTCTATGGCCAAGAAGAAGAAATAAGGAGAGAAAGAAAACTAGAAAACCATGGCTTACCAAGGAATATGATGAAAGAGATCACCACAAGCTTTTGGCTCACTCACCAAGCTCTAAGAGAGAGTGCTCTTTAAGCTCAAGGTCCGCCACCAAGGAGAGAAAGCAAGGATCACTAAAAGGGTTCTCTTGCATGGAAAAAGGGGGTAAATATACATGGCCAATGAGGGAGAGTGAGCAAGGGGAAGGTGTCACCACCTTAGAACCCTAGAAGACACATGTACACGAAGAAAGGCCACATGTAACACCATGAAACAAGGTGATAGGATCCATGTATCACTCACTTGGTCACTAATGAAGGTCAAGGTCGATACACTCATCCATCCTCTTTACAAACCAATAGGGATGAAACCCTAGGTCACAAATCGATTTGGCACATCTCTATGGTCACCACAAAATGATATGGAGATCCTAAAGTTACCACCAAACTGATAGGATGTCCCTCAAGACACCCTCAACCGATATCAATCCTCCTCAAGGCAACCACAAATCGATACCAAGTCTCTTTAAGGCTCTCAAGCCCGAGACAACACTGCTATGACCAAAACTCACCCCAAACATGTGCCCAAAACATCACTAAGTATGTCACCACTCAACCAAGGTTAAAACAAGGCACCCAACACTTCCACTCTCCTCTAGATGATGCCAATAGAGAAAATAAACACTCTATAGGTGGAAAACTTGCACATCAACCCCCATTCTAGGTGAATTGTATGTTGCACCAAAACCTCTCCACAAAACACTAGCATCAAGAGACAAGTTAAAACAAGGAACACAAACCTCTAACATGCCCTAATTTCTTCTTAGATTATTAGACCAAGGAGCTAAGAAACACAATTAAGAAAAATAAATAGGGTTAGCCCACATCGTGGGTCAGGGTCCTTACAATGAGAGTGATGTAGGTGATTCACTATGCATAAAGAATGTTCTTCTTGTGGATTACCTACATCATAATTTAATTAGTGTTATCCAACTTTGTGATAATGGATATCTTGTTTTCTTTACTTAACATGAATGTTTGCTTCCAGATTCCCTCTCCTACAATGTCATATATAAAGGGAACTACAAGTGGAAATCTTTTTTCTTTCAGTAAAGAAATGACCTTCTATTGAATCTACTCAAAATCTTGGAGTAGAGATAGTAAAATTACATGAAACCTTAAAATGAATCAGTTACTGGGTCTTGTCTCTGTGTGAGTAATAACCAATTAGAGTATCTTAATTGATTTAAGAGTCAATATATAACTAAAGAAACAAATATAACAAATCCTATCTAACATAACAAGTTAGATATAACTACCTCAATATTAAAATGAAGGGGAAATGACACTGCTCAATGAAGAAAGTTCATGTCTTTAGAAATTGTCAACAGTTGAAGACTCCAACCTATCATCATCAAGTTGTTCTTATCCAAAATTTTGGGCTTGGCTTTGAGTTTAGTATGGTTCTATCTTTAGCTTACCACTACTGGATCAGACCCCCTACCTAAATTTCTTGAGGTCGATGAAGGAGTTTGCATATGTGGGGTTATAGGAGCAGTTGAGGGCTCCGATTGATAGGGTGTTTGACAAGTTTTTTCTATAACATGACAATTCTGACTAGATGTATCATCAATGTGAAAAATTACCTCATGTCCCATAAGATAAAAAACAATATGATTTTGATTAGTAGTAGACTTGGTGATATACTTCATTTTAGAGGTTTTGGAAAAAAGGATGAGGCATATGATCAATTTATCTTGTATTGTCTTGGTTATTGGATCATTGATATGTACATACATGATTAGTTTTCTCTTCCTCTTCCATACCTTCGTTGTAGAGTCCAACACATTTGAAGTTGATTTGGTAGAGGGAAGGGAATACATGCAAATTTTTATATTATTGTTCTCAACTCCATAATCCTATTCTTATTAAATGCCTAGTTTTTTATATAAATGATGTATCTTTGTGACACCTTAGGCTTGGTCATATAAATATGCATCAATTGAAGAAGTTGAGCAAAAAGGACTTGATCAAGGGACTTCCTAAACTAGTTTTTGAGAAGAATGGGGAATGACAACCTTGCACTCAAGGAAAGAAAATTAAATCCTCCTGTAAATCCAATGGAGTCCTTAGCACCAAGAGGGTTCTTGAAATTATTCACATTGATCTATTTGGACCAATAAGAACTCAATTACTTTCTGGTAGTGAATAATGTCTTGTGATTATCGATGAGTTCTCCTATTTCACATGGACTTTCTTTTTGGCTTCAAAAAGTGATACTCTTGATTTTTTTTGTCCTTTTGAAAATGAAATTAAAACAAAGCTTCTTTTTGTATCGTGTCTATCAGTAGTGACCATGGGAGAGAATTTGAAAATTACATTTTTGAAAGTTTTGTGAGAAATTATGATACTCGCACAATTTTTCTTCCTCCATATGCCTCAACAAAATGGTGTTGTTGAGAGGAAGAATAGGTGTTTACAAGAAATGGCTAAAACAATGCTTTTGGTGTATGATACTCCCAAGAAGTTTTGGGTTGAAACTGTTAGCACCACATGTTTTGTGCAAAATTGGGTTTCCACTCATCCTTTTCTTAAGATAATCCCCTATGAGTTTTGACATGGTAGGAATCCTTCGATCGACTTCTTTCATATGTTTAGTTGTCCATTCTTTGTCTTGAACACCAAAGACTCTTTTGATAAGTTTAATGCAAAATCTTATAAATCTTTCTTTCTTGGATATATGTGACGTCCCCGGATTTTATGAAACTTAATCTGATATGTGACGCCTAAATTGAAACCCTCACCTTAGTGAGAATCCCAATTTAAACACCACACACTAGGCTAAGAAGAAGAAAATCAGAGGAAGTCAGAAGGAATCAATCAGTAGCACATGCACATGAACAATAATAAAACCATACAACACATGTTCACCATTCAACATATAATTACAACATGAATTGTTACAACATTTGATATTACATATTGAACAACTAACTTTACATATACATGTACTACCGCTAAATATCATGATCTTAAGACAACAAGTCCACCTATACAACAACTTGCCACACAACTCTTAACTATCCTGGATCTTCAAGATCACACGTCCACAACTGAAACAAAAGATTACATGTGGTACACGTTAGCACAATATTCAAGAATATTGTATGGAGTACTCCTACATGTCTTTTATACGCCTCTCATTACTAAGCTCGGCAATAAGATAAAACTAATAGTTGGCAGTTACAAAGAAATATAAGAAAAAGCATATACTTGCACAAAGATGTTCATTAACAAAAGATAACCCATATTTTAAAATTATTTTCCATTATATATCCATGCATTGACTGCCGAAGGATTTGATGCATTCTCTTGACTCTCAAGGAGCTCAAGATTAAGGCCTTTATGATCGACTACCAAAGAGTTAGATCATATGTGCAATGTGAGTCACTACCAAAGAGTTAAGTCACTTCCAAGCACTGTACTACCAAAGAGTTTAGTTCTTTCATATAATGAAATAGGTATATTATATTTCATGTGTTCATAGCCATAAGTATGGAAAATCAAGAAACATATCAAGCAAGAACAATCATTTCATACAATATCATATGCCAAGTATTTTACTACACATGTAATGCAAGCATATTGTATAATGAGCCAAGAAAGAGGTAATGGCATACCTTCAACTGATAAATACTAAACCATATATTTTTGATTCATCGATATCCTTGTCAACCCCTGATTAAGATAGGATCATATATCACCATGAAGTTCTCATCATCATTAACCCTCATCATCATTAATCCTAATTATGTCCATTAGGGTTTATCTTAGTTCATTAGGATATATGCATCTTTACTTGTATTATTGTCTTAGATTTATCTTACTGATGTTATTTTCCAAAGTATGGTTCATTATCTGAACATTAGGTTCCATATCCTTTTTATTCACATATTAACCCTAGTTTATATACATTATTCAAATAACTGATATGAAAGTTTCATATAACCCAAGTATTAAGGGTAATCTTCATATAACATGAATTCTATGCATCTAACTGATATGAAAGTTTCATATTAATTTCTAGTTATTGATGTTAGGGTGTTATATAATTTTCATCATTTATTGAGAATCTATGTATTTATTACATTTTATTTAGGGCTATTAGCCCTAAATATCCATATTAAGAAAATTACAAGATTTCATGCATCAACATCATAATATCTAACATAAAATGGATCATACATCATATTTTAGAATTAGTGATGCATTCTCATAATTTTAGGCCTTCATTTGATATTTATTATCCATTAAACAAGTATATAGAATCTTACATGATATTATTGATATTTATGCTCCAAAATACTAATATCATGGTCCCATGTTGTTCTACTTATTTTTCTAAACATTTTAGTATATTATTTGTATTTTTCAAATAAACAAATTAATTTCTACAAATTATCCAAGAACTGAGCATTTTCTTTTTATTTACCTTTTTGGATAAATAGTGTGTCGCAACATGGCCATAGGGCTAGTGCACCACCCTCTTTTCCTTATTGGGGTCTGGCGAGTTTGGGTTGGATTGGATCTGTGAGCCGACTGGTTTAGGGTAAAACAAACACTGGTTGAATCCTCTCCTTCATCCCAGACGTGATCTAGCGGGAGATCTCACGCCTTTACTGAGTGCCACCGCCGCCGAATAGGACAGATCTACGGGGAGCTCTGTAGTTGGGCACCTCCATGAGTGGGGAAGATAGTAAAGATTCACACCGTCTCGCCCTCCTCTGCCTTCCCTCCAGTTATCGTCAATGGATCCTCCTCAGAAGACTTTACTCCCCATTGTCAAAACTTCTCTAGGGTGTAGCTCATCGTAGAGCTCTTTATGTCTCCTCCAAGCTCCAGGTACTTGCCGCCTTTGGCCTCACAGATGGTGGTCCTTCCTCCTCCACGATCTATGCCTGCTCAACTCTACCATGTGGTCTTTGTCTCTCCCATGATACCCTTGTGCATCTTCCTTTCTCTATCCATGAAGTCGCACAACGACAGGGAACAACTTCGGTGAACTCAGGTCCGTCAGTGCTTCCATCCTCCATCACGGAGCATACATGTACATAGACAAAAACCCCTAGAGTCCCTTCTTACTACCCTTTATGAAAGACTCATAGTGTGCCCTCTTTTGGTCCTCTTATTCTCCTATTAGCTGGTAGGGTCTGTTTCTATGCTCTAGTTGAAGCAACAAACTAGGTGAGGGTCAGGGTGGATATGCTCGATGGAAAGCGATGCCAACTGCCCACTCCTAGTTGCACGTCCTCATCGTGGCACCCTGGGTGAATCATGGGCACCCCACATCTCAGTCACAAACCATAGGAGGTCGAGGGAAATATACAACTGTCAGAGCCATATTATATTGCCTAGATCAAAGTGAGCTACAGGGCAATCCGTGGACTAGCCCATAACCAGGCCGTGTGATACCATATAAAATCCATAACTTAGGCTAAAACTCAAATAGCTTGGTCAATAGTACACATTAATTCATCATTTTCAAACCTCCATAACTTCATCTGGGAACCTCTATTCTTCATCAAATTTTAACCATAGTATTATCATAGCTCAAGGTAATTTCCATTCAAGTTTGGTACCAAAACTCAATTGTCTGATTATTTAATTAAATACCTTAAAAAGACATAAAACTAAGGATCTTAATCATGATGTCAACACCAAAAAGCATCCATATTTTCTCGAAACATTTACAACTCTTAATATTATTCAAACACATGAATACTTGTGATGTTATACATTTAGGAATTTCAAAAGTTCACTCCATCACATTCTACACACCTTAAGAAAAATTTCATACTCAAAATTAAACCAAGATCTAGTGTTTCATATCATATACATATTAAAAGAAATTTTTTCCTCGAAATTAAGCCATCCTCTTACTTCAAGTAAAACCAAAAAGGTCTTCATCCATTGTAGGACACCACTCTTTTCATCCATTGTAGGACACCACTCTGTGTGCAACATAACCACATAGGAGAACCATATATCCAAAGAACTTCAAAGAGATTTTGAACATCTAGGGTGAACGACCCACCATATAACGTGATTCAGATGCTTAGGTTGTGTCATACTCCCAATTAGGATTTTTATATTAATTTTACATGGCATTTTTTACAATTTAGGATTTACATCCTCATTTTATCCAAACATCAGGTTCTAACATTATGTCCTCATTTTATGAAGAGTTATTTATAATTAACTTAATTTTACTATATAGATCACAACAAGGTGCCATCATCATTTTATTGAGTTATTTGTTAGAACATGTTCCATATTAACATATGCCTTTTAGGAGGGAGTTAGCTATAGTTAACCCACTTTATCCATCTGGATCATATCAAGGTGTCATAATCATTATGTTGTGCTAACTATCAAACTATATTTTTCATCTTTATTAAGCACTAAGATTAACACCTCATGTAACATGTTTTGTTCATACGGTCTTATTTCATTGTTCATATTCGATTGCAATGTTTACTAATGATTTCATCACAAGATTAATAAAACATATCACATTATCATCTTTATTCATGTATATGGTTAACCATTTATGCATTTATATCTATTAAACCATCTCCTGGTTTCCATCATGTCATGCCTATGTATTAAATCTCAAGATTGGATCACATCCTTACGTATATTATCTCATGGTTTTGCTAAATAAACTTATGCAAGTGGCATGTCAAACATGTATCAAAACTTCATATAGTCCAATTGAGGTTCTCTTGAACCATATCATGAGGGTAATGTTATGCTCAGTCTCTCTAAGCTAACGAACTCAATGTGTATCTCATATGCATATACTATATCTTCCCTCTTAGGTCTAGGGTTCTCAAGAGTACCTCATTGGAACTAGTGATAACCTACACAAGCTCTAACCACATAAGCACAAATAAAAACATGATATGACATCCTCTTCATAGGTTATCTACCCATGATACATGATGTATCTCATCTCACTCTTACATATACACCACTAGAGTCGGACATGGGAACCACCAACCTGAGAATGAGGCTTCATAGAAACCAACACAGTTACCTCCCCCAGGGTCTTGGGACTCTCTCTCCCTCACCTAGATCACAGGTTTTTATATTCATAATCACATACATATATATAACCGACCTCTCTCTATGTCTAGGGTTTGGTCCTCCAAAGGACATCTAGGGTTCAACAAGACTATAGGAATCACACATACAACAACTCAACTCATCCACTCAGGAGTATTCTAGTTTAGGACATATCATATCACATATTTTTCATCATTCTCATATATTGGAGTTTAGGTTATCTGGCCTTCTCCCAAAGGGTCTCACCCTATCTAGAGTTAACCCTAAAATTGGCCCCAGCACTAGAGGTCCTCCTTTGTAATAGAGCTTGAGGCTCATGCCGATTCACATCCTTATCTTAACTTATCTTAACTAATCGCGACTTAGTTGATCCTCACTTAGAAAAGCACATGCACTTGCATCATCAAGTCTTATGTCAAATCCTCAAAATTGGACCTTAATCCTTAATGACAACATGTATCATCATAAACCAACTTATATCATTTATATAATACTTAGATCATCATCAAATCTTAATCCATCTATTCCATCTATCATATATTCCTAACAAGGCTCTAGACATCTAATCTAGAACTACTCTCTCTTCTAGACTAATGTCGTACAATTTCACTTAGGTTGCATGGCCACCTCCTACTTGTACATGTGTGGGGACACATTTTTGTAATATTTACATATATAATAAAATACGATATGATTTTTCTCTGATAAAATAAGCATCAGAGAAAACTATCGAGGTCTGATTTGATTGGAATCCAAAACCAAATACAGAAATGAGTGTCCCACACATAGTAGAGAGTACAGTGCCATGAAAACTAGTGAAAAGGGTGAGAACATGGTGTTGACAAGTGTAGCTACTCTAGACAACGAGCACCATATGTCTAGGGTTTCTCTTCGCGTGATGTACATGATTTCCAAATAATGCAACGTCCCATAGTGCTACATACAAGGAAAGAATGACATCTAAAGACATGCTATACTACAAGCACCAGTTTAGGCCTAGTTCTCTGATATCTAGGTGCTAACCTAGAGGCTAGGTCAGATCTAGTCTCTAAAAGATGACTAATCTAACCCTAATGATTTTTAAAGTTTCAAGGTTCTTCAGTTTTGAGTTGCATAGTGAGAAAATGACAGGATTTGCTATTGTTCATGCTCTAATACCACCTGTGACGTCCCCAAATTTTCTAAAAATTAATCTAATGTGTGACGTCTCAATTGAAACCCTCTCCTAAGAGAGAATCCCAATTTAAACACCACACACTAGGTTAAGAAGAAGAAAATCAAAGTAAATCAGAAGGAAACAATCAGTATCACATACACATGAACAATAATAAAACCATACAACACGTGTTCACCATTCAACATATAATTAAATATTGTTTCCGAATGACATCTAGGGTTCCTAGTGGGTGCAGCGGCGATCACGCAGGAAATCACAAGTTCCACATAAACAAAGGTGATGGAGACCCAACTTCTCTCTCCCTTAGTCCAACGACCGCACGCTCCTCCACTTCGATAACGTTGGGCTCGACAGGGATATCTCTAAACTTCACCACCCACGGCCAACAGTCCTCCAGCTATGCAAGAGGAAAATCTCTGGTAGCAGGCTCTCCCTCTATGGATGTCGATCTGTAGGACAACACCGCTCAGTTCCCTCCTATCTATGCCCAGGACCAACATCACCAGTCCTCCCAAGGACTGCCCAAGACCTCCTACAAGGACTCACTTGGACAAGGATTTTGAGACAATCCCTACAACTTCATTCGCATTGATGCAGATGAAAATAGTGTCAGGTTGCAACCATCCGACATCAAAGTCTTAGCCGAACAAGGCTTCCCCGCCTTCTGCCTCCTACAAGAAGCGTTAGAAGAACTGTTGAAACCTTGGTAGTACACATTCATTGTCAAACTCCTATCTTATTAAGTAGGCTATCTGACACTTAGGGATAGAATCAAAGTGCTGTGGAAGTCGGTGGATAGTTTCAATCTGATAGACATGGCCAACGACAACTACATTGTCCAATTACAAGCCAAGGATGACTATAGGAACACTCTCACTAGAGGGCCATGGCCCATCTTTGGCTCTTATCTTACAGTCTAGAGATGGTCACCGACGTTCTCACCAGACATGGCTTCTCCACCCAACATTGTGTCTTGGGTTTGCATACCCAACATGCCTATCCACCTATACTAGGAAGTCTTGCTTAGAGAGATCGACAACCGACTAGGGAAGACTATCAAAGTTGCTCTAAACATGACACTCCAGAGAAGAGGCCGCTTTGCATGAATCACAGTGGAACTTAACATGGTAGCCCTACTAATCCCAGTGATCTGGGTAGATGACATCCGATACAAGGTGGAGTACGAGAACATCCCACACATATACCTCCATTGCGGTAGAGCAGGTCACATAGAGAAAGACTGCATGAAGAAATTAGAAGAGGAAAATGCTGCAAGGCATGCGTGCGTGGCTACCAGATCACTCATCCCTCCCGCATCCTAGTGCATGGAAGGATTCTCTGAGGATATTCATGCTAAACCAATACAACGTAAACCTAGGAAATCCAAGGCCATGTCTATGTAGACAAAGACCTCCCAGGGGAAAAACCACTTCAATGGCCTCGAAGAAGACCTAGGAGATGATGAGGAAGTTTAGGAAATCATTGAAACAGACAACATCGCATCAAAGAGTCACTGGTGGCAATGGAATTGACTGGAACCAAAAGGAAAAGAAACAACAAGATCTCCAGGAAATTTGGAGAAGCCGGAGCCCTCACGGGCCCCAAGCAACCAAGGAAGCACCATCCCAAAACCCAATACCCCCTCTGGTATCTACGGTGAATGCAAAAGACACTGCAACAAGACCCTCCGACGATGAGGTGCTTGAAGGCGGAACCCCTCAACCACATCCTTTCATCATGACCTAGTTCAACATGGGTGACCATGGCATGGCATACATGAAATGCAGAAGCCCAACCAAATCCACCGCTGGCATCCACCTTAGCAACAGGAAGGTGGTCAATGTCGGAGACCCCAGATGGGTGTCAACGAGAAAGAGGGGGAAATAATCCCATCTCCAAGACCTAGAGAAGGAGGCGCAGAAAATGGGATCATCGACACTTGAAGAAGTTACTCAATGAAGATCATGAGTTGGAATGTTCAAGGTATCTATGACGAAGATACTCAGAACAACTTGAAGAATCTTGTCATCCGATATCAAGTCTCAGTGGTGGGAGTGTATGAACCTTGTTGCAGCGGAAACAAGGTCGTATCCATCATCAAGAAGTTGGGTTTTTCCCAATCACATAGGGTGGTGGCAGTAGGATTTTCCAGTGGGATCTGGGTTCTCTGGAAGACCAATATCCATCTCAAAGTTCTTTTCTCTCATAAGCAATTCATCCACTGTTGTGTTGACAATAAACTCCTCTGCACCTTTGTGTATGGAGGAACGACTAGGGGAAGAAGGAAGTTCCACTAGCATCATATCAATCGTCTGGCTTCTACCATCACCACACCATGGATTGTGGTGGGTGACTTCAATGTAGTCATGTTTCAATCAGAAAAGTTTGGGAGTGATTCCTATGACAAGGCAAAAAACCGGGACTTCACCAATGTCTTCACCTCATGCAACCTCCACAACCTCATCACCTATGGCCCTCGTACCACCTTCAGGAGGGGCCTCCTCTATGAGAAACTGGACAGAGCACTAGGGAATGACCCTGTCTCGATTTGGGATTTCCCACCCCCATGATGGTTCTTGAGAGGAACAATTGTGGCCATGCCCCTCTCCTAGTCACTCTTCCCTACCCACACAACAAGCGACACACATTCCATGGAACGATCACTAGTTGGAATGAGATGGATGGATTTGAGAACTTTATCCAAGATGCTTGGGACCCCACCGCTCCCTTTACCAAAGCGGGCTCTATCTTCCTTCAGGCTGCAACGACAAGGACAACAAAGAAAAAGAAAGAAGAAAGGCACACAGAAGATTAGATCAGAATCTTGATCCGATGGAACTAGTTACAACTCACCATCTTCTTCGACTATAACCTGGACAAAGACACTGCGGACCTCCAACGCAAGCTTGATAAGATCTTACAATGAGAAGAAATCAATTGGAAATATGAAGCAAGGTGTATGTGGATCAAGTTGGGCGACAACAACACCAAGTTCTTCCACTCCATCGTCAAGTCTCGATGCAACAAGAATAAGATCACCCTCCTGAAGGACTCATGTGGCACATGGGTTGAAGAAGGTGATGATCTCAACAATATTATTCTCTCTCTTTTTTCTAACGTCTACTAGGAAACAGACAATGAGAGGCGCCGCCGAGCTAGAGAATCCTTCATCAGGAGCTACTCCCCCCTTAGCAAGGAGGAAAATGAAACACTTGCACGTCACCCAGACAAGGACGAGATCCATGCCGCCCTCACATCCATGGTGCCCCTGAAAGCACCAGGCCCCGATGTCATTTGTGCCTCCTTCATTCAGAAGAACTGGCCCCTTCTTCAACAACAGTTATGCTCCCTCATTCAAAGCCCCTTCGTCGGCCATCCCATTGAAGCTTGCACCGCTGACTCAACTCTGATTCTGATCCCTAAAGTGCAACAATCAGAGACCTACTCACAACTGAGGTCGATTTCTTTGAACAATGTTTGCTCAAAACTTTTGTCCAAGGTCATCTCCAAAAGATTAAACCTTATCTCCTTTCGTGAATCTCACCTCATCAATCCAGCTTCATACCGGGGTGTAAAATCAGGGACAACATAGTCCTTGTCAAGGAAATCATCCATTCTATGGAATTTAAATAGTGCAGGAAACACTACTGTGCTATCAAGCTCTACCTTATGAAAGCCTTTGATAAGCTTAGCTGGCCCTTCATAGCTGACACACTAGCAAGAACACACATTCCGAACAATCTGATCCAGATCATCACACAGGTTATCACCTCAGGCATGAACTCTATTCTCTAGAATAGTGAAACTATCAGCTCATTCAAACTATCATGTGGTGTGAAGCAGGGTGACCCCCTTTCACCCTACCTCTTTGTTTTATGCTTGGAGCGCCTCAACCAACTGATCCAAGAAGAAATATCTTTAGGCCATTGGAAACCCATTCTACTAATAAGACAAAAACTAGCCTTCACCCATGCAAGTTTTGCAGATGACATCCTCCTCTTTGGGGAAGCCACTGTGCTCCAGGCAAATACAATCACAAGTTGTATTGCACACTTCAGTCAGGCCTCGGGCCAATTCCTATCCAACAAAAAATATTCGATCTTCTTCTCCTCAAACACTCCCCGGCCCCTCCAGGAAGGAGTTTTTAGGGCCCTGGACATCAAGGTAACATCCGACCTGGGACGACGCCTAGGAGTTCCTATCATCCACAACAGTAAGGGTAAAGTACACTACCAATTTCTTATGGATAGAATGTTCAACTAGATCAACTGTTGGAAAAATAGATTCCTCTCCTTGGCAAGCATAAACTTTCTTGCCAAATCTGTGTTATCCTTCCAAAGCTACTATACGATGCAATCCACACTCATACCCATATCCACAACAAACAGAATCAACCAACTAACTAGAAATTTCATATGGAGTGGCACACACACCTTGAAGAAGCTATATCTTATTTCATGGAACCAAGTCATCAAACCCCCACATAGAGGGGGCCTCAGGGTGAATACAATAGCAGGATTCAATAAGGCACTCTTGGAAAAACTCGCATGGGAGTACATTCAACAAGGCAACACACCGTGGGTCAATCTCATGAAGTCCAAATACAACAACCAAGGCATAAGATCTTCTTATGGCTCACACACATGGTGTGGTATCAAATCGCTGCTCCCGTTCATCCTGAACAACTCAACAATGACATCTATTTCAGGTGACAACACCAATGTCTGGTCTGACCATGGGGTGGGAGATGGTACTAAACTTGACCTCAGGTCAGGCCTCACGATACCAGAAGACCTAAAGGACATGTCTGTATCCTATCTTGTCTCTGACTTGGGAATGGGACATGAGCTTCATCAACCATTGGTTTTTAGAAACATCGGCACAGACCATCTCCCTCATGCCTCCACCAAGGGCTTCCATGGGGAGAGACGGAAGGATATGGATCCATTCAGAAGATGGCCGCTTCTCTGTCAAATCGACATATAGGACACTCAAGAATTTCATTGAAACAACAAACCTCGACTGCTATAACATCATCTGGAGCCTGAAGACTCAACTCCATACCAAGGCTACCTTGTTGTTGATCCATTGCGACCGTCTCCTCACCAATGACCTACGCCTTAGATGCAAGATGACTCAAGATGTGGCCTGCGCCATATGTTCTTGTCTGCTAGAAATGACTATTCATGCCATAAGAGACTGTCTGGATGCTAAGGAGGTGTGGCATAGAATCTTACCCACAGAGGGTACAAACTTCTTCGCCCACAACTCAATCTCTGAGTGGATATCCTATAATCTGAAATTGCTGAATAGAACAACCAACTGGAATGTTTGTTTTGCTACGACCTGTTGGTGGACTTGGAGAAATCGAAACTTGGATATTTTCAAACACAAGCCTATGCCACCTTCTTTGATAGTCATGCATTGCAACTCGACAACTGCATCTACTGCCCAAGCCTTTAGCTCACCTCCAAGATCCACCTCAGACCCCCTTCTGAGCGTGTCAGACCTTGCAATACCCCCAAATTCCCTCATCGTGCATGTGGACACAGCTATAAACAAGGAAGATAACTCACGAGCTACAAGGATGGTGGTTAGGAACCCGTAAAGAACTTGGCTCCATGGCCAAGTTAGTCATTCTATTGGTACCAACCCTATGAGAGGTGAACTCTTAGCAATTAGAGAGGCATTGTCACATGCCAAACTCAAGGAATTTCCCCCGAGTACCATAATCACTAACTCATGGAATGTAGCTACATGGATCAATAGGCAAGATCCCACCCCCCTAAAATACAAACTACTGACCATATCTATCCAACATCTTCGAGAAGATGTGCCTCATATTGAGGTGGTTTTCTTGCGAATGAACCAAAACAAGCTAGCAGATTGGTTAGCCAAGAAATTCCTAAAGCAACCTAACACATCTCTGACCTTGAGTTCCTTCCCACACTCCCTTTTACATATGTATCTTGAAGACCTACGTGTCTTCAACAATACCTTTCATTCTATCAGTAGTCAATCTCTAGCCCATATGTACTCAGAAAAAAACATATAATTACAACATGAATTGTTACAAAATTTGATATTACATATTGAACAACAAACTTTACATATACATGTAATACCACTAAACAAAATGATCTTAAGACAACAGGTCCACCTGTACATCAGTTTTCCACACAACTCTCAACTATCCTAGATCTTCAAAATCACATGTTCACAACCTAAACAAAAGATTACATGTGGTACACATCAGTATAATATTCAAGAATATTGTACTGATTTCACCTACGTGTTTTTTATATAGCTCTCACTACTAAGCTTGGCAATAAGATAAAATGAATACTTGGCAGTTATAAAGATATATAAGAAAAAGCATATACTTGCACAAAGATGTTCATTAACAAAAAAGAGAACACATATTTTAAGCTTATTTTCCGTTATATATCCATGCATTGACCGCTAAAGGTTTTGATGCATTCTTTTAACTCTCAAGGAGCTCAAGATTAAGGCCTTTATGATTGACTACCAAAGAGTTAGATCATATGTACAATGTGATTGACTACCAAAGAGTTAAGTCACTTCCAAGTATTGTACTACTAAAGAGTTTAGTGCTTTCATATAATGGAACAAATATATTATGTTTCATGTGTTCATAGCCATAAGTATGGAAAATCAAGCAACATATCATGCAAGAACAATCATTTCATCCAATATCATATGCCAAGTATTTTACTACACATATATTGCTAGCATTTTGTATAATAAGCCAAGTAAGAGGTAATGGTGTACCATCAACTAAGATATACTAAACCATATATTCCTTAGTCATCTATATCTTTATCAACCCCTGATTAAGAAAAGATCACATATCACCATCAGTTCTCATCAGCATTAACCCTGGTTATGTTCATTAGGGTTCAGCTTAGTTCATTAGGATATGTGCATCATTACTTGTATTCTTGTCTTAAATTTATCTTACTGATGTCGTTTTCTAGATTATGGTTCATTATCTAAACATTAGGATCCATATCCATTTTGTGATCAAATTAACCCTAGTTTATATACATTATTCAAATTAGGGTTACAACCCATGTATTAAAGGGTCATCTTCATATAACGTGAATTCTATACATCTAACTGATATCAAAATTTCATATTAATTTCTAGGAACTGATGTTAGGGTGTTATGTAAATTTCATCATTTATTGAGCATGTATGTCTTTGTTACATTTTATTTAGGGTTATTATCACTAAATAGCCATATTGAGCAAATTACAAGATTTTGTGCATCAACATCATAAAATCTGACATCAAATGGATTATACATCATATTTTAGAGTTAGTGATGCATTTTTCACTATTTTAGACATGCATTTGATATTGATTATCCATTAAATAAGTATATATAATCTTACCTAATATTACTAGTATTTAGGCTTCAAAGAATGATATCATGGTCCCATGTTGTTCTACTTATTTTTGTGAATATTTTGGTATATTATTTGTATTTTTTATATAAACGAGTTAATTTCTACGAATTATCCAAGAATTGAGCATTTTTTTATTATTTACCTTTTTGGACGAATAGTGTGTCGCCACATGGCCATAGGGCTGGTGCAACACCTTCTTTGCCTTACTGGGGTCTCGCTGGTTCATGTTCGATTGGATCTGTGAGCTGGCTGGTTCTTGGTAAAATGAACGTTGGTTCAGTCCTCTCCTTCATCCCGGACATGATCTAGCGGGAGATCTCGTGTCTCTGCTGAGCATCACCACCTTCGAGCATGACATATCTATGGGGAGCTATTTGTTTGGGTAGCTCCATGAGTGGGGAAGATGAAAAAGATTCACACTGTCTTGCCCTCCTCTACCTTTCCTCCAGATCTCATTAATGGATCCTTTTCAGAAGACTCTGTTCCTCATCATTGAAGCTTCTCTTGTGAGTAGCTCGTCATCAAGCTCTTTTCGTCTCCTCTGGGCTCCAGGAACTTACCACCTCTGCCCTCACAGATGATGGTCCTTCCTCCTCCATGATCTGCACCCGCTCAACTCTACCTTGTGGTCTTCGTCTCTCGCATGATGCCCCCGTGCATCTTCCTTTCTCTATCCATGAAGTCGTGCCACCACAGGGAACAACTCTGGAGAACTCAGGTTTGTCAACACTGCCATCCTCCATCATAGAGCATACAAGTACACAGAAAAACCCTAGAGTCCCTTCTTACTTCCCTTTGTGAAAGACTCATTATGTGCCCTCTTCTGGTCCTCTTCTTCTCCTTTCTACTCGTGGGGTCTGCTGCTATGCTCTAGTTGAAGCAACAAACTGGGTGAGGGTCAGGGTGGATATGCACAATGGAAAGTGAGGCCAACGGCCCACTCCTAGTCACATGTCCTCTTCGTGGCATCCTGGGTGAATCATGGGCACCCCACATCTCAGTCACAAATTGTAGGAGGTCGAGGACAATATACAACTGTCAGATCCATGTTATACTGCCTAGATTAAAGTGAGCTACATGACAATCCATGGACTAGACCACAACCAAGCCACGTGATACCATCTGATATCCATAACTTAGGCTAAAACTCAAATATCTTGGTTAATAGTACACATTAATGCATCACTTTCAAACCTCAATAGATCCATCTGGGATCCTCTATTCTTCATCAGATTTTAACCATAGTTTTATCACAACTCAAGGTAATTTCCATTAAAGTTTGGTACCAAAACTCAATTGTCTAATTATTCAATTAAATACCTCAACAAGGCATAAAACTAAGGATCTTAATCATGATATCAACACCAAAAAGCATTCATATTTTATCGAAAAATTTACAACTCTTAATATTATTCAAACACATGAATACTTGTGTTGTTATACAATCAAGAATTTCAAAAGTTCACTCCATCACATCCTACACACCTTAAGAAAAATTTCATCCTCAAAATTAGACTAAGATCCAATCTTTCACAATATAGAACTACGAGTATATCTTTTAAAGTTTGTAACATTGAACTATCTAAAGTATAAGAGTCTATCAAAGTTAAGTTTATTGAGATAAACCCCTCTATTTCTAAGAATATTGTGAATGATGATGTTGTAGGTGAGGTGATTCTTAGATTGAAAGAACTCAACATCAACGAAAGAGGAAAATTGGTGCTTGTAGATGAATGATCAATAGAGGATGAAAACAAGGATCCTACTCCTTTGTTAATATCATCCAAAAGAGCTCATCATAGGCAATCCTTTTGAAAGAGTGGAGATGTGGGCTGCTTTCAACAAAGAACAAGTCGACAATACCGTCATGTCCCATTTTGACCCAACGAATGTCAAAGAAGCCCTTAAAGATGATGAATGGATCCCAACAATGCAAGAGGAACTAAAAAAAGAACAAAGTGTGGACCCTAGTGCTAAGACCAAGTGATAGAAAGATCATTGGAACCAAGTGGGATGCAACAAGCTTAATGAAAGTAGTAAGGTGGTAAGGAACAGTGCAAGGTTAGTATCTCGAGGTCATAATTAATAGGAAGTTATTGACTTTGATGAAACTTATGCTCCTGTTGCTAGACTTGAATATATTAGAATGCTACTTGCCTTTGTTAGTCATAACAATTTCTTACTATATCAAATGGATGTTAAAAGTGCATTTTTGAATGGTAGAATAGAGGAGGAAGTCTATGTGGCTCAACCTCCCAACATTGAACATGACAAGCTTCCGAACCATGCTTATTTGTTATGAAAATCTCTTTCTGGTCTCAAACAATCCCCTAAAGATTGGTATGAGAAATTGAAAAACCTTTTGTTAGACAATGGGTATGTCATGGGAAAATTTGATTCTACACTCTTTCTTAAACAAACTTCTAACATTTCTTAATTATTAAAATATATTAAGATGATATCACTTTTGGCAAGACTGATCTTGATCATTGTAAGGAGTTTAGTTCTCTTATTTAGAGTGAATTTGAAATGAGCATGATGGGGGAGATTATATTCTTCCTTGGATTTCAAATCAAGTAAACCAAGGATGGAAAGTTCATCAACCAAGACAAGTACACAAGTGAAGTCGTGAATCACTTTGGGATGGAGAATACGAAGCCAACGGGTACTCCAATGTCCAACACTACCAAACTTAATAGAGATGAAGAAGGTGAAAAGGTATATGAGAAGCTCTATAGAGGTATGATTGGTATCTTACTATATTTAACTGCCTCTTGACCGGATATTATTCTTAGTGTTAACTTGTGTGTTACATTTCAATCAATCCCTAGAAAATTTCATCTTATAGATGTTAATAGGATTCAAGGTACCTAGAAAAGACCCAAAATTTTGGACTACAGTATCCTAAGTCAAGGGACTTTACTCTTACAACTTATATTGATGTGGATTATGTTGGGTGCTTAATTGATAGAAACTGCATGAGTGGCACTTGCTTCCTCCTAGGACCATGTTTGTTTTCTTGGTTCTCTAAGAAACAAAGCACAATGGCTCTTTCAACTACTGAGGTTGAGTAAATTGCAGTTGGAAGATGTTGTGCCCAGGTCATATGGATGAAGCAAATTCTTCAAGACTTTAATATTTTCTATGATGCTTCTCCTATGTTTTGTGACAATACTAGTGCAACAAATCTATTTTATAATCCTATATTGTATAGCAGAGATAAATAATAAAGGTCTGAAATCATTTTCTTTGTGACCACATTTGTAAGAAAGATATCTATATCACTCATGTGGACACCAAAAATCAACTTCCATACATTTTCATTGAACCTCTTATTGGGTAATATGACATCGGATAGGCATTGAAAACAAAAAAAATTACTAACATATTTCCCATTAACCAACAGATCGCATCAATAACCATGTAATGGGAAGGATGGTTTCACAAAGATATACCTGGTCCTAGAGCAAGTCTAGTGACAATCCTCACAAATGTAGATGCGTACTCTATCTTGGACGGTGTCTTTGCAGCTCCTGGTCACACTCAGACTTGTCTGATTGCTCCTCCATGGACAGCAGACTTGGTCAACTACTGCATCAGCTCCTCAAATCTTGCCACAGACTATGACTTGATGTTTCCCTCCTAGCAATGACCAAAGAACTCCTGCCTCTAGAGTAGTCTACATGGACCAACTAGAACTCCTATTGACTTTCTAGAATGGATAGGAAGGAGTTGTCCCTCCCGTTGGTGTACTAGTCCCTAACATTCTCTCCCACAACAATGATCCTCAATTGTTTCTCTCCTGTGTCTATCCCTCCCTATTCAGGTAGGACTTGCCTGGGCTCTGGTGGCTACCACAACCAGAGAGGACAAAAATTGTTAGAGCAATTGATTCTCAATTGTCTTTATAGTAGTTGTGCTTTGGGAATCCCCCAATACTCCTCTATATATAGGAGGGGTTAGGGATAGGGTTCCCAATCCCCAGCCAATGCAGGACTAAAGTGGGAGTGGAAAGGACTAGAAGATCTTGAATTTTTGAAACAATTTTGGAAATTTCACAACCTATGTGCGCTGAAACGGTCATTTCACTCCTTCCAGTGCTACACGTATGTTGGAAATTCAATTCCAATTAGTAGTCTACTTGACGTTAGCACCAATCCTTTGTGCAATCGAATTACACCCCCAAAATTGGCATTTGGTACAACTGAGATGTGAGTCTCACACCAGGCCAAACATGCGTGTGGTGAAACTAACACAGGTGTCTCACACCAGGATAAATGACCATTTCACACAAGCAAGATGGGCGTCTCACAACCCAAGTTAGACAGAATTCCAATCAATGTACATTACAATCAACCTGACACTCCAAACAACAGTCTCAACACCTAAACCGATCATTTGGTAGTATAGTCAGCTGATCTGTTGCATGAATTGAAATACTTAAACACTTTAGTAATGAATTCAATTATCATTCAAGATCAAACTCATCTTCTATATGAGTTCCTATGTGTGTGACCGTATAGGTCCCATATCAAGTTGGAAGTGAATTTATGTATCTATCTTATGACATCACAAGCAATGAGAGGTGCCTAGTCGCACATCATTGCTACCCCAGTGAAATGGAAAGTTGGGGAGGAACTTCAAACTACAATCTGGGTATGGTGTTACAATGTTTCTATATTTCCTTTTTCACTGATATCCATCTTGAACTAGAGGGATGGATTACTTATCCTCATTATTATTCAATCTTGATCCTTGAACCAGAGCAGGCTACATGAGATATATGTAAGCCCAATATCATATATTGACTCACATGCATATGGCCATACTTTTGTCAGTATCACTAATCAAGAGGCCTTTGGATATCATACTCCTGTTGGAGGGACAAATCCCATGTCTATCACTCACAGTCAGTCCCTATGTGTCAAAGTCACCCAATCATCACTGTTATAACAACCCACATTTTAGGACTACATTTCATGATGTCAAAGAGTAGACAACAATGTGTGATATGTGTAGTGATTTTAGGTCTAAGAACCACAACCACCACCATCACTATGAGAGATGGCTATGACTTCCATGATGATGGCTTCCATGTGTCAGTCTCACAGTGAGCTTGTCTAGTACATTGTTACCTAACATGTATCCGTGTGCTTGGTTTAATATTTCCATATCATGACTAATGAGATTTAGTCATCAACCAACTCACACTCTGATCTTATGTGTTATTGTTATCTGTTAACCTTCCACAATAACAACCGATTAGGGACATAATGAGAATGTGTATATGTACTCTTATCATCTGTATGATCTCATCCACAAGGTTAGTAACTTGAACACATATATCATTGATTAATATGATTCTCTAGACATTTATAGTGTTCCATCATTATCTCATAACTGAATGGAACATAATAAATTGGAAGCTTGCCTTTTTTTAATAATCAAATCATGTATCTACTTCCACATCCCAATCATCATATGATTGGCTCTCTGGGCATACATACTAACAAAATCCCACTTTCACTTAGAGACAATCACCCACGGATCTCATCTCAAGTGACCTAACATGACCATCATGCTTCTTCTGTGCAAGTGCTTTTATAGCGAGTTTAATAACATTTGTTGTAAGTCAGTATTTTGTAGTTTTCACATCTCTTTGATGTACGACTACTCATATGAGATGGAAGTTCCATAGTATGCTATCCAAGATTCCCAGCCTAACTAGTAGTTCCATTGTTGTCACTAGTATATCTACTGTGTCATCAACAGTTGGAACCTCACACAAGTTCACCCATATGAACTTCTTGATCCATACAATATCCTCTATTGTTCTTATGACACAGAGATAACTTCTTTTGTAGACTTGAAAAACTTTCATTAGCTCAGAACTCTTTCTAACTAACAGTTCTCCTCAAACACTAATTTATATTGTGATCCTTTATTTGTCAGTTTGGAAGCTTGCATGGGTGTAACCGTTTACATACAACATTTCCTTATTACCATAACTAAGGAACCAATCCCTTAAGTTCTTCACAAGAACCTAAGGATGTTCTTTATTGTAGTCTAGTGACTCTCACTGGTATCTAACATATACTCTCTCATCATATCAAACACATGAGATATTACTAGGTAGGTATATATTTGTCTTCTCATCATGTCAATACATATGAGATGACTCGATATCCTCTCGTCATGTCCAATGCATACAATATTTACTAGATATCTTCTCGTCATGTCCAATACATATGAGATAATGAGATAAGTACATACTATTGCAAGATATATCCAATTGTGAATGCATATGACATGTATCCATGTTTTCCTATTCTTCATTAGAATTGGGACACTAGGCTCCTTAAAATTAACTCCATGGAACATGGACAAGTTTTCTCTCACTGAGTCTTGCATGATAAACCCTTTATAATCTTGCCAACTTATGTGCTTTTACTTAGGTCGAAAAGCTTTCCATATTTATCTATATATATGGACTTCGATCCTTATCACATAGGATGCTTTGCTTAAACCCTTCATATAGAAGGTACTTTCCTTTCTAGGTTTTAACATTTATAGGATAAGGACATTATTCCCCATCAGTATGTGGAAAATCAATACAATCCCACTAAATCTTTTGTAATCATAGATTCCATCTCCATTTTGACTCAAGTCAAACCCTTTGACTACTTATCAAATAGAAGATTCCAACTCTGAGATGCTTGCTTCAATCCACAAATTGACCTTTGTATCTTATAGAATTTATTTGCATTATTGGATTTATAATACCATTAGGATGTGTCACATACACATCCTCTTAATTATTCCAATTAAGGAATGTGGTTTAACATACATATGCCAAATCTCACAGTCATACTAAGTTGCAACAACAAGTATGATCCATATGGATTTAAACATGGTAATTGGTGAAAGACTTCATCATGTTCAACACCTTGAATATGTTTGAAGCTTTTGCAACCAATCTACCCTTCCATGTTGGTCTCCTTACAGAAACCCAAGTGCACCTAATGGGTTTTACCCCTTCAGGTGTATCCACCAAGGTCATACCTTGTTGGTTTACATGGAGTCCATCATTGATCTCTTAGCCTCAAGCCATTTCTCATATTCTGGTCCCTCAATAGTTTCTAGGTAGGTTTTTGACTCATCTCTATGATCAAATGGTTTCCTTTTGAGTTATAAGATGTCGTAACCTTTCACACTCAAGGCATGTTCTACTAGGACTATGATATCTATGTGTTACATAAGGAATTTGAGATTCCACAAAAACTTGTGTATCTCCTTGTTCCTATTGTACCTATTTAGGTTCTATGTTTTCATGTTTGTCTTAAACATTTCGAGCTCTACTTTTATTTCCATTGTTTCCTTTGGAACTAACTTCCATTTAGGAATTCAACTATCCAAGCAACAAACACTTTGTTATTGGGTTGGAATATAAGTAGTATTCAATAATATAACATTCATGTGATTTGTGGATAAAGCCATTTTAAGACACGATTTTCTTATAATAGGTTTCAATCCTAATAACTAAAAAGGAAATATCGGGAAACTTTCCATGCCATATATCATATGGTGTCTTTTGAACCATTTTAGAAGGTACATTGCTTTAGTTTAAAGAATGTGCCCAAGCGAAATTGTAAGATCAGCTAGTTTTATTGATTAATCTCACCATGTTTTAACAGGGTGTGATACTTTCTTTCTGACACATTGGTATGTTTTAGGTGTAGTTCATTGTGATACATTGTCATGGTCTCTCCAGAAACTCCTCAAACTCTTGGTTAAAATATTTCAGCATTGATCATATCAATGTATCTCAATACTTTACCAAGTAAGTTACATACTGCATTCATTATCTTCTTGAACACTTCAAGAGATTCATACTTGTATTTCATTAAATACAAATTTTGATATCTACTGATCGCATCAATAAGTATAATGAGGTACTTGTAACTACCTTTAGCATACATTCTAAAAGGTCTATGTACAACAGTATTTACCAGTCCTCATGAAAAGTCGATCTCCCACTACATCTGGTGAATATGCTTTTGTCATATTGCACAACTTATAAGACATACATGTCTCTATTGGTTCAATAACTAAAAGATTCTAGATAACCATCATAAGGATTCTAGAAATGTATTTCTCTTTTATGCGCTCTTCATGACAGTGCTATAGGTATTTTGTTTGTTCGAGTTATCAAGTCATTCAATATATGTGTCATACACATTTATCTCTGCAACTATCAAGTATAGTTTGTGATACATAGTGCATTTCCATAACAAATCATAATGTTCTTTTCATACAAAACATATGATGTTTGGCAAGTACACAATAGAAATTCTCTAATTCTATTATGTGCTCATGAATGATAATTTCCAACTGTAAAGGTAGAAACCCTTGCTCCGCACAGTTCTAGTCTACTTCTTCTTAGGTCCTAAAGTGGAGATCTCTATCTCTATCTTCTTCTTGAGATCCTCTATGACGAGGATAATTCCTTTCTAATGTCTAGACAAGTGACAATTGTGGCATTTGATTTTCTTTATCCTTTAAGTGAAAAGGAAAGATTCCTTTTACACTTACCCTTCGCCATATATTGAGTGCAAAAGACTTGGGCTTCAACTTAGCCTAAGAACACTTCTTAGCCTTGCCTTTTCCCTAGGACTCACTTCTGCTGATCACCATCATAGATTTGTCCTTTTCTTCCTTTCTTTTGCATTAACATGCCAAGCAGTTGATAAACTGACTATATGATGCATGAAACACTTGCATATTCATATTCATGGTCAGCTCTTGACTTAAGAGAAATCCTAGTCATTCCAAATATCCAATCATATTGAGCACATGGGTTTCTATTGGACCACCCTTTGTCAGTTTGCACTCAAATTATACCTCATTTTCTTTACATGATTCTTAAGATGTATTACCATCTCGGGAATGTCCATGTATTCATGTAGTTCATGCAACTCATAGTTCATACAATATAGCATTAGGTATTCAAATGACTATGGAATCATTGGCATGCTTCCTATAAGCATCCATTTAGCCTTAGGCACAATTGGAGTGGGTTCCACTGGCATTGGTCTATTAAGGACATAAAACTTTCGCTCATTGATGAGAAAATTTCTCAAAGACCTTAACCAATTGTGGAACTTTGTCCCATTTTGTCATTTTCAAGGATTGACTAAAATTTGAACGTGTTTGTGTTTGACATGTTATTCTACAAAGAAATATTGCAACTTTTCAAAATATTTTTGATTTGGTTTGTTTTGATAATTTTACGATATCAATTAAGTCTTTAATTAACTATCACTCCCACTATTTTATTAAATAGCCCTCAATATCTATTTGGAAAATTGCAGCATGCAATATTCTAGTGGGCCAAGATCCAAAATAATTGAACTATTACCTGGCCAACACCAGCGTCCATAGTCCGTTATCAAGGCAGGAAATCATGCCAATAACATCATATGCAACTCTTCGATAGATGATATGAGCAACTCCTTGCCATGATCATCTGCATGTGATACACTTTGTTTGCACACCAATTCACTAGAATAATTATCCTAGAGTTTAATCCTTTTTTACTTTCCGATTAAGGCTAGTATAGAATGGCCGATCCCACAGGACAACATTTTTAAGATATGTTTCTTCTAAACCTGATTTATTTTTGAACTTATTTCTTTTTGGATATTTTTGAAAGAATTGCATAAAGTAAAGTCCGATTTGAGGGGGTTGATTTATCTAATCCGACAAAGGAAATTACAAGAAGAATAAAAGATTACACTAATGTAAGGAAAATTAAATATTATTCTAAACAAGGGAAAGTAAAAGAAGAAGTGGTTAGCATAAAAGAATATCTAAACAAAAGTAAAATATTGGAAATTAAAGGGCGAATTTGAAAGCAACGTTCAAAAGCAGTTTGAAATCAAGAGGAAGGCATTGGGGATTAGGAGTCTTACCACCTGAGCCCTTGTTAAAATAAAATCAAGTGATACACAATAATAAGAAGGAAGCACGTATGTACTTTATTCATAAATAAAACACAAAATAGGAACTCTATGTGAACTCATTGGTCCTGGTGTTTATGTATCCTTGTTCTTCACCCTAAAGGGGGTTTTTCCACGGTCACATCCAAATCCCCATGAGTTTAGCTTATGCATTCTAAATCCCAGTTTCCACGATCGCATGCATCGGGATTAACAAGATATAGAAATGATTAATTACATCGTTTAAATTTACAATTTTTAAACTAAAAACCATCCATCTAAATAGTTGTGTAAAAACTTGATCCAATTAACACATGGCTAAGGGGCTATTCCCCTTGACTTGATTAGGAAACTACTCACTACTCATGGCAACGATGGGAGAAATAATGAAAGAAAGCAAAAGAGTCCTAGACCGCAATTCTGGATCTCGGTAGAGTCTAAGACGGTGACGATTAAATGACTCATTTGCTTTTTCTCCCGCTCCAAGAAGAAAGCACGAGAAGAAGAACCAGAGAAGAGAGATCCAGAATTGAAATAAAAGAACTAACTTTATAAACGGAGTAACTTTATTACTTTTGAATTGAAGATTACACTAAATGAAATGACAAAATTCCTCTATTAATTTTGTACAAAAACTTGGGACCGTTTTCTTAGTGGAGTCCCCCCTCCTTTTATATGGGAAGGAGGGGTGGAACCCTGAGAGTGGGGTGAAAAAGAAAATAAATGAAAGATATTGCATGTTGTCTACGTGTCACAAAACAACTGTATTGCCAAGTGAGATAGTCATTTAGTGCTGACTGCATGCTCATCTAGAAGATTCCGTGTGAAACCCTATAGAGGGTAGTAGTGGCGCTCATTTGGAATATTACTTGGGCTTGAAGTGATGTTTCAAACTCCCCTTTGGTCACTGTGAGCATCCCATTCTGTGCATGATGTGGCTTGAATTGGAAGCAACGACTAAACCCTAATGGCGACACCCATCTCTCATTTCTTGGTCTCGAAGTAGGATTGTGAAACAGGCATATGGGGGCTCAAGCGGTCGTCTGGCATTGCTATGCATCAATTTGAGACCATGGGAACCTAGCCTTTGCGATGCGAGGTTATGTATGAGTATCCTAGCTATTTGGATATGCGAGAATGCTCATATGACTACTTGAAACGACCATCCAAGCCTGTTGAGATGATTGTCTGGCTAGCTAAGTCAGTTGATTGAGATAAGGCCAAGGGGGTCGTCTAGCTCTAGAACGAGGGCCTTTGTGCACATGAGTCGACCGTCTGGGTCTAGTGAGATGACTGTCTCACTATCTCATAGGGTCAAACTAAACTTTGGAGAATATACCTACAATATTAGTAAAAATTGGGTAAGAAATTGCATGCATAATCAAGAAGTGGGAAATTTACAATTTAGTCCTAAATTTACTAAAAAGAAGGAAATGTAATAAAAAATGACAAATAAAAATATGCAAAAAGATGGATGAATATGCATTCATCAAAATACCCCAGACTTGAATCATTGCTCATACTGAGCGGATTAAATTACAAATACATTCCAATTTATACTCCAAAAATATCATCCTCACCTTAGTAACATTAATATAGTCCTCACCTCCAATTTTTGGCCAAATGACCCAATTATCCTAGAACCACATAGCATAAAATTCTTTGTTCCCTATCAAGAGAGAACATCAAATCTTGCTTTTAAAATGAGAATTTGTAGATAAATAGGTTTCTCTTACTATTGCTTTGACACTCTCAAATTCTGATTTTTTTTCTTTTTTTCCTTTTATTTGCACAAGAACAGGAAGAAAGAGGGGGGTGAATAGGTGAAGAAGAAATAACAAAAGATATTTTTTTTCTTTTATCACTCTATTTGACTTGGGAATTTATTTTGCAAAGTTCTGCCTACATTGGTCACAATTTGTTTCTGTGCACTTTGGCATCTTTTGATTGTACACCCCTTTTTGGGGTATGGAATTTATTTTTGGGAAGCCTGCCACCCGAGACTTGATTTTTGTCTGATGGTGATTCTTTGCTTCTCTTTTTTAGAATAAAAGTGGAGGGTATGAAAAATAATATGTTATCATGCTTTAATTATATAAATATTTTTTGAAAGAGTGTCATTTCTCAAGTTAGAGTATTTCTATAATTCACATCATGCAAGTTTTATAACAAGATAATCTATTTGTCTAAAAGTAAGGAAATATTGTGCTTGGTTCTGATCAAATCCATATGACTTGCCAACTATTCTGAGGAGTGATGTCCTTAAGGGTCCTAGGTGACATAAAAGTTTTAGACATGGAAATTTGTAACAAATTTTACAAAGGGTTTACTAAATTCAAAGGGATACAATGATAGATGACAATGGACGACTAGATAATGGCCTTAACTAATTGAAACAAAAATTGATGGCTGACTAGATAAAGGACATAATGAAAGTGAATACATGTAGAAAAAAATAAAGAAAAATAAAGAAAAAGGGAAAACATAGGAGGGTGGAATAGAATCATACCACCCAACCCCACCCCAGACTTAGATTTTTACTCGTCCTGAGGAAAACCTAAATCGGATATGGAGGGAAGAGAAACACTAAGGTGATGGAAATTGTGAAGACGAAGGAGGGTTGTAGTAGTAGTTTACCCAATAGGGGGAGTTTGGGTCACGGTAAGCCTGATGAGCCCCATACTCCTTGTATAGAGGCCTACTGGAGTCATAGTGGCCTTGATGCACATGCCATTACTCATGGGAGCACTGCATCAGATACATGTGGTTGAGTCGGTGACCTTGATGCTACTACTCTCTCTGGATTTTCTCCAACTAGTCACGTACTTTGCAAAAGCCATAAGGCTCATCGGGGCCTTCCTCGTTGCCTCAACGCCTCCTAGTGCGATCTTGTGAAGGTGGTACTGGAAGACCAGTCTCTTCACCATGTGCCTCCATGGAGACACTCCTCCTATGGGAATTAGGCTTGTGGACCGCATCTGGATCTGGATACTCCTAGAGAAATCACACCACATGGGCAAGCAAATTTGTCAAGTCAAAGATGAGGTTGGTTGCTGCAAACCTAGCATGGCGAGGAAGCTCGAGGACCACATGTGAGTCTTTGAAAAGTAAGTGGTAGACTCCATTGGAACTAGGAAGGATGAACTTGCACCCTTTCAAGTAGGTGAGGTCGATCAGGTGGTGCTTTAGGGCAAGAGGCTGGAATGGGATATGAGTGTATCCCAAGAAAAGATCAATGTATGTGACTACATGACCAATAAAGTATGAGGAAGAAGTTGTGCATGTGGCTTGGTAGTGAAGATGGTCAATCAGGGAACAACCCTAGTTGTAGGGCACATTGTTCAGTAGGTACCATTATGTATATAGCTCAGAAAGAGTGATGGCACCCCGAGTACCTTCTCTACTGAAGAATGTGGTGGCCAGAATGTGATAAAGGTAATGAACCATTGGGTTATGAAGGATAGAGGCCTTCATTCTACCTAGTAGCTTGGGTGGAAGCCCCATGATGTCTGCCCATAATTTATCCACATTGAAGGTGTCGGGATGGACATCGTGGCAGTGCTCCATGCATTAGGTGAGACAATAATCGTCGGCACCATTGAGTATCATGGAGGTCATCTTCCTAGTAAAAACTTCAATATCCTCACGAAAGACTCAGGCTTTGCAACTATATTAGCCCAAAGAATTGTGGTATCGATGATAAATGGTGATGAACTCCAATATTAAGTCACTATATACTGGAGTAACATGATATGGGAAGACAAGAATGTGATTATTCCTTTGGATGTTTTTGACCACCTCCCAAATGCCAAGAACATCATGAGTGATGTCGTAGGCCCAATGAGGAAGAGATACTCCTATAGAGGTGGTTATCTTGAACCTTTCATAGTGCTCGACATCGACAAATTGTGCATAATTTTTCATAGTAGGAGCTATGCAGGGTGAATAAGGAGCGATAGAGTTGGGATGGCGACATTATGCAGAATGTCCCTACATTGATGCCATGATGAACTCGAGATCGTCAATGTTGCGTTACATGTCCGAAAACTCTTCTAGAGAGGACTCTCCAGTTGGATCCTCAATGTGGATTCCCGATGTCGTGGTTGATCGATGAGTAGGCTCTCGAGAAACTATCTGCTTTGTGGGTTTCTCGCCCTTTCAAAAGCAGTCAAGGAAGCCTCGTTTTAATCTACATTCTGACATGTTGAAGATTTTCTACTGACGGAAGCAAAACAGCCAGCTGACAAAAAGGAAATGGTCATTTTGTATGGTCAAAGCCGTCGTCTGGCCAAATGAGGCGGTCGTCTCGCCTATGAGGAGGAGAATCCTGGAGCAGTGTGAGAAGGTTGTCTCTCCACTAAGACGGTCGATCGGGGACTCTCAAATGTCCACCTAGCATTCTTGGACCACCCGTCTGGGCTGAGAACCATCGTAGGATGACCTACGATAGTCTATGTGAGAGAGAGGGGTGCCTTGTGATGGAGTCGGTCATCGGGAACAACTGAAACGTTTTCATGGCTTGCCTGTGATGTCCGTATGGGTTGGAACTCTTGTATGCCAGTGGGACAAGAAGTAGCGATGTGGGCGAGAGGGACGAACATTTCGGTTGAGGAACAACTAGGCACTCCTGTTGCCCGTCGATGGAAGGATGAAGCAGCAAGGCGGCCGATTACTGGGGGAAACTAGGAGCCCAGTTGGAGCAAAAGGGTGAGGCGGTGAGGCAATTGTCACCTTGTTGAAGAGAGGTCATATGGGATGTTGGTTGAGTGTCTCATGAAGGTGGTGGTCATCTGGGCAGAGGAATAGGAGTGAGCATGAGGATGAAAAGATCTCCACTAAAGGGGAGATTTAAAGGTGAATTGATATGTGAAACAGTCGTTTCGTTTGGGAATAATGGTCGGCTAGTTGTTCACAGGTTGAGGAAGACTCCTCGCCTTTCAAGGTGGTTTTGAAATTTGAATCGGCTAAGATGCCTCCTCATTGTGGGAGAAACGACCGTCTCTCTCTGACAAGACTCCTATCAGGTATTGAAACGATGCCAATTCCAAATTTGAAATGTCCACAACGTAGTGGTCAATGTATTTTTGAGGTGATCGTCTAGGTCTAGCCGGACACATGTCTGGCTTGGTGTCACAGGTAGCACTGATTCGAAAACCAAGTTAGGTTACCAACTAAAAAAAACTAAAATTTAAAATTGAAACACAAGCGTTAGCTAAGACAAATATGAAAAGTAATTTTGTAAAAAATAAATGATTAGGTTGCCTCCCATAAGCGCCTAGTTTTTTGTCGAAGGCTCGACAGAACTGGATCATGAAGCCATTACAGGACCAGGAGGGGGAGGTGAGGGTTCATTCAAGTCAAGGTATTTGAGTAAGGACAGATGATGTGTCTCGCAAGATAGGAAATCATCGATGGTGATATATCATTTAAGCTGATGGTTGTTTACCTTAAATTCCTCTAGAACCTTGTCCCAAAGAAGAAAAGTGCCATGAGGGTAGGCACGCTTGAAAATGTAGGGTTCATACCATCTAGATTTAAGTTTTCTAGGAAAAGTCTTAATCTATAATTGTACATCAGAACTTGATCTCTGTCCCTAATGTCCTTTCACCTAATATGACCATCATACCATAGTTTGGTTTTGTCTTTGTAAATCCTAGCATTTTCATAGACAGTGATTCAGAGCTCATCTAACTCTTGCATTTGCAAAAAATGGTTTTCACCTACAACACTTAAGTCAAAACTGAGAGTTTTGATGGACCAATTGGCCTTATTCTCTGATTCTATGGGTAGATGGCATGATTTTTCATAAATCAATTTGAAGGGGGTGGTACCTATGGGTGTTTTGTAGGCAGTCCTATATGCTCATAAGGCATCATTGAGTTTTAAAGCCCAATTGGTCCTAATGTGATTCACCATTTTCTCTAGGATAGACTTGATTTGCCTATTTGACACCTTGACCTGACCACTAATCTGAGGGTGATAAGGGGTGGCAACCTTCTGGTGGACTCCATACCGTTTCAAGAAGGACTCAAAGCTCTTCTCTAGAAAATGGGAACCTCAATCTGATACTATGGTATGAGGTACCCCAAATTGAGGAAAAATGATATCTTTGAAGAGCTTCTTCACAGGCTTGAAATCACATATTTTGGTGTGGATGGCTCAACCTATTTGGAAACGTAGTCAACAAACACCAAGATATATTTGTACTCACATGAAGAATGGAATGAACCCATATAGTCAACTCTGCACGTGTCAAAAATTTCAATCTCTTACCAATAAGTCATGGGCATTTGGTCACTCTTAGATATGTATCCGGTCCTTTGGCATTCATCACAAGGAAGGACAAAATGATAAGAATCTTTAAATAGAGTAGGCCGAAAGAACCCAGATAGCAAGATCTTCCTAGCAATTTTATTAGAACTCATGTGCCCACCGGTGGGACTAGCATGGCATTGCTCAAGTATGTCATGAGCATATCCCTCAGTAACGCATCTGCAATAAAGTCCATATGAACATAATCTAAAAATATATGGATCAAACCAATAGTAATGTTTTACATCATGCAAAAATTTAGCCTGAGAATGTCCCTTATATTCAAGGTGTAATACATATACAGCGAGAAAATTTACATAATCCACAAACTAATGATATTGGGATTCCATCTTTAATAGTTTATCATTGGGAAGGGAGTCATTTATGGGTATGCCATCATTATCAAAGAAATAAAGGCAACTAATATGGTCGGAAACAACATTTTTGCAACCCTCTTTGTCTAAGATGTCTAGGTCAAATTCATGAAGTAGAAGGACCCAACGAAGAAGGTGGTGTTTGGCATCCTTTTTGGTTATCAAATATATAATGGCCACATGGTATGTGTAAATGATGACTTTGGAACCTACCAATTATGAGTGGAATTTATCAAAGGCATATACTAGGCTAGCATTTCTTTTTCAGTAGTTGTGTAATTATGTTGGGATTCATCTAAGGTCTTGGATGCATAGTAGATCACATGGTGTTTTTTATCAACATATTGTCCTAGAATAATACCAACGACGTAATCACTCACATCACACATTAACTCAATAGGTAGGGACCAGTATGGGGCTGTAATGATGGGAGTAGAAATGAGGGCATCCTTCAAATAAAGAAAAATATCCATGCAAGCTTTATCAAAAATAAAAGGAGTGTCTTTTTGGATGAGATTGGTTTGGGGTTTGGTGATCTTAGAAAAATCATGGATGAATTGTATATAAAAACCCTCGTGCCTAAGGAAGGAACGAACATCCTTGGCAAAAGAGGGTGGTGGGAGTTTTGAGATGACCTCGATATTGGCTCTATCTACTTCAATGCCATGGTTGCTCACCCTATGGCCTAAAACAATTCTTTCTGTCACCATAAAGTGACACTTCTCCCAAATGAGGATCAAGTGTGCTTCTTGACATTTTTCTAAAACCAGAGATAAATCATGGAGAAAAGATTCAAAATTATCTCCATAGATGGAGAAATCATCCATAAAAACCTCCATGATTGTTTCAGTCAATCCAATAAAGATAGAGGACATGCACCGCTAAAATGTGGTTGGGGCATTGCACAACCCAAATGACATTCTCCTGAATGCATTAGTCCCAAAAGGGAAAATGAAAGTAATTTTGTCTTGGTTGTCCAGATGAATGGGAATTTGATAGAAACCTAAATAGCCATCAAGATAGCAAAAATATTATTGATGGGTGAGACACTCTAGTACTTCATCTAGGAAAGGCAAGGGGAAATGGTCTTTCCTAGTGGCCTTATTCAGTTTCCTATAGTCAATACACATTTGTTACCCTATGACAGTGTGACTGGGAATAAGCTCATTATTGTCATTTTTCACGACTGTGGTACCCCTTTCTTGGGGACAACCTGAACTGGTCTAACCCAATGTGAGTCGGAGATGGTGTAAATGATCCCTGAAATCAAAAGCTTGATAACCTCTAGACGCACCACATCTTTCATGTTGGGGTTCAAATTCCTTTGGGGGTCTCTAGAAGGTTTGCATTCTTCTACCATATATAGGAATTTTATGCATGCAAATGGATTGATCTATTCCTGTTAAATCAACCATCTTGTATCCTAAGGCATATATCCTCTTCCTAAGTTTCATCACTAGCTTGGTTTCCTATTCATGGGTGAGATCAGAGTTAATGATAATAGGATAAAGCTTTTTCTCATCAAGGAAAGCATACTTACGACCTTCCGGTAGGGGTTTCATGTCAATTTCCTTGGGGGTTTTAGGTTTTTCATCCACAATGGAGACCATTTTTAGGTCTTCAAACTCCTGATCATGAATTTCCTCAAAGGTGTTGAGATGATGTCTAAATTTCTCCAATTGAGCATCTTCAAATCTACAATCAATAGGGGTTACAAGGGCCTTCTGGAGGGGATCTTCAACTAGTTCCCATTGTTGTCTCAATTGTTGCATCTTCTCAATACAATCAAGAAGATAGACCTCTTCTTCGAGGCTTGGTCCGCCCATGCTTTCAAATACCCTAAACTTTAGGGTTTGTTTGCCTAGGTGCAAGAAAATGGTTTTGGCCTCAACATCAGTCAAGGCATGAGCAGTGGGCAAAAAGGGATGACCAAAGATGATGGTGTACCTTAAGTCTTCCTTCATGTCCATGATGACAAAGTCACATGGGACATAGACAAACTTCCCAACTCTTACAGGTATGTCTTCAATGATCCCCATGGGTTTAGTCATGGATGAGTCAGCTAATTAGATTGTCATGGCAGTGGGGAGCATGTCAATAAAACGTAGCCTCTTGCAAAGACTATAGGGCATTATAGAAATACTCGTGCCCAAGTCTGCAAGACCCTTCCTACATGCATTATCACCTAGATAGCACCCGATCCCAAAAGAGCCAGGTCTTTCTTATTTTTAGGCATCTTGCTTTGGATAATATCATAGGTAGTCCTAGCAAGCATGACTGTCTCATGCTCGTCAGTATGGTACTTCTTGGTCAAAAGAGATTTCATATATTTGGACCAAGTTGTCATGTCGGCTAAGGCATCAAGAAAGGGAATATCCACATGCAACTTTTTCATGGATTCCCTAAATTTCACAAAATGGGTGCCAAGCCTAGTTTTCTTTAGGCGGGCCTGGTAAGGTGGATGGGGTTTATAAATGTGAATGTATGGTTCATCAATTTCCACAGGTGGGACCACGGGAGATAGATTGGGGACGGAACAGGTAGGTGAGGGTGGGGTTTCAATGATCACTATATCATCATCCTCAAAGTCCAAGGGAACAACTGTGGGTTCCACTAGGGGAAGGGTATGAATCTTCCCTAAATGAGTAGAAACAACCTTTAGTTGCTTGGGATGTTTTGGGTTGTTCTCAGGCTGTCCAGTGAAGGTCCCTACATGGGGTTTTATTTGGGCAAAGAGACGAGCAAACTGAGCGTCGGTCAATTTCTGGTGTGCTATTATGATTTGCTCTAAAGTTGAAATCATATCTTCTACCATAGGGTGGGGGCGTTCTGTTGAGGTGGTGGTGGTTGATGAAGGTTATGATATTGTTAAACTTAGTAGGGTCCACTGTTCTAGAAGTTTCCATTAAAATTCCCTTGGTTCCCAAAATTCCTTTGATTGTTATTATATGGAAAACACAATGGTCTATGATAGTTGGCTTGGGGTTGTGGGGGACTTTGAGGGGGCAGTTGAGATGAGTTTTTCAACTCCTGAGGGGTTTCCATATCGAAACCTAGGATGGTTTCTGGCTTGGTTTGGATTGTAGTAAGCCTGGCCCAGGATACTATGGATAGAGTTGAGATCCTCTACTTGTTGACTAACACCAGGTTGCACTGGGGTGTTGTAGAGATATTGACATTGGAGGGTACATGATCATACCCTTGGCATATCCCACATAGAGATTTTGAAACCCTCACTTGTCGAGGTTGCCTTTCATAGGCATTAAAGGATGATTCCAAGTGGTCTGGTTTCAAAGAGATTAATTTAAGATCTTCGGCAATAGAATGAATGTCTAGGTTTACCTTAGACATACCCACTTTTAAGACCCCACAGTTTCCTCGCCTAGACTAAATTAAGAAGCTCTTTTAAATACCTCCCATGTGTTGTTTAGGTTTTAGAACATAAAATTTCCTCCAGGTTTGGAATCAAGAAATTTCTTGGTTTCATCATCAACACCATGATAAAATATCTCTATGAGTTGAGATTGTGATATATCATGATGAGGGAAATGACGTAGGACTTCCTTAAATATTTCCCAAGCTTCTCCTATGGTTTCTCCAGGGACCATTGAAAACAACAAGATTTGTCCTCTAATCTCATAGGTGAGGAACGGTGGGAAGTATTTATGTATGAACTTTGTTTGAAGTGCTTCCCAAGTGGTGACATGGTTTTCCCTCTCCATGGCATTTTACCAAATACTGGCTACTCCTAAAAGAGAGTATTTGAAAAGTATAAATCTAATGGCATCTTTAGAAACGCCTAGGATTTTAGTCAAGCAGATAAGGTATGTGAAGTGTTGAAGGTGATCTTGACAACTTTCAAGTTTGGTCTCAGAAAAAGGATTGTCCTAAAGAATCATGATCCAATGAGTGCAGATCTCAAATTGAGGGGCTATGATTGTGGGTGGCACAATTGGGTGTTGTGCGTACCCATTTTTTGGGGTGGAAAAGTCCTTTAGTTGTTTTTGTCTCTCGCCTCCTTCTGAGCGGCTTTTATAGCTTCTTGCTTAGCGATATAGGTTGCGCGCAAGTTGTCTTTTTGAGCTGTGGGTTCAGCCATCATCAACTATCTTTGAGAGGCAAGTTCCTGCTTAATCCTATGGGCAACCTCCTCTTCATCCATCATAATTCGATTTTGTCGATTTAAGTGATGGAAAGTTCTTTTAAGACCAGGATAAAAAACTGGCTGCGTAAAATCGTTTGATGGGCGACGCATGCACAATTATATATATATATTCATTTGTAGAAAAAAATAATACTGGAATGGAAACTCATTAGAAAGAGGAGATCGAACTTTTAGAATGTTACTCAGAAGGCATACAAAAAATAAAAAATAAAATTTCAAAAATATTTCGGGGTTTGAGAAAACAATCTGTTGTCCCTGGAAACGACGCCAAAATTGATACGCGTCATTTGCACACAAATTGACTAGAAAAATTATCCTACAGTTTAATCCTTTTTTACTTTTCGATTAAGGCAAGTATAGAAGGGTCGGTCCCACAAGATAACGTTTTTAAGATATGTTTTTTCTAAACCTGATTTATTTTTTAACTTATTTCTTTTTGGGTATTTTTAAAAGAATTGCATAAAGTAAAGTCTAATTTAATGGGGGTTGATTTATCTAACGTGAGAAAGGAAATTGCAAGATAAATAAAAGATTACACTAATGTGAGGAAAATAAAAGATTATTCTAAACATGAGAAAGTAAAAGAAGAAGTGGTTAGCATAAAAGAATATCTAAACAAAAGTAAAATGCTGGAAATTTAAGGGAGAATTTGAAAGCAATGTTCAAAAGCAATTTAAAATCAAGAGGAAGGCATCAAGGCTTAGGGGTGTTACCACCTTAGTCCTTGTGAAAATAAAATTGAGCAAAACACAACAATAAGAAGAAAACAGGTATGCACTTTATTTGTAAATAAAACACAAAAGAGGAACTCTTCGTGAACCCATTGGTTCGGATGTTCACGTATCCTTGTTCTTCATCCTAAAGGAGGTTTTTCCACGATCACATCCAACTTCCCATGAGTTCAGTTTAGGCATTATAAATCCCAGTTTCCACGATCGCATGTGTTGGGATTAACAAGAGATAGAAATTATTAATTATGTCGTTTAAATATGTGATTTCTATACAGAAAATCATCCATCTAAGTAGTTGTGTTAAAACTTGATCCGAGTAATACATGGCTAAGGGGCTATTCACCTTGCCTCGATAAGGAAACTACTCGCTACTCATGGCGAGGATGGGAGAAACAAGGAAAGAAAGAAAAAGAGTCATAGACCGCAATTCTGGGTCTTTGTAGAGTCCAAGGCGGTAAAGATTAAATGACTCATTTGCTTTTTCTCCTGCTCCAAGAAGAAAGTGTGAGAAGAAGAACCAGGGAAGAGATACCCATCATTGAAATAAAAGAACTAACCTTATAAAAGGACTAACTTTATTGCTCTTGAATTGAAGATTACACTAAAATAACATGACATAATTCCTCTATTGATTTTGTACAAAAACTTGGGACCCTTTTCTTAGTGGAGTCCCCCCTTGTTTTATAGGGGAAGGAGGGATAAAAACCCCGAGAGGGAGGTGAAAAAGAAAATAAACGACGGTTGTTGAATGTTGTATGCACACCTTAAAAAGGCTATCTCGCCAAGCAAGATGGTTGTTTGGTTCTGACTAGACGCTCGTCTAGAAGATTCTATGTGAATCCCTAAAGAGGGTAGTCATGGCGCCCATTTGGAAGATTACTTGGGCTTGAAGCGACATTCCAAATGCCCGTTTGGTCTCCCTGAGTCGCCCGTTCCGTGTGTGACGTGGCTTGACTTGGAAGCAACGACTAAACCCTAATGGCATGGCCAGTCACTCCTTTCTTGTTTTCAAAGTAGGACTACAAAACGGGAGTATGGGGGCTCATGCGGTCGCCTGGCATTGTTATGCCTGAACTCGAGACCATGGGAACCTAGCCTTTGGGATGCGAGGTTATGCCTGAGTGAGCTAGCCATTTGGCTACTCTAGAATGCTTGTACGACTGCTTGAAATGACTGTCCAAGCCAGTTGAGATGATTGTCTGGTTAGCTAAGTCAGTTGATTGAGCTCAGGCCAAGGGGGCCATCTGGCTCTAGAACGAGGGCCTTTGTGGGCATGAGCCGACCTCTAGGTCTAGTGAGACGACTGTCTCACTATCTCAAAGGGTCAAATGGAACTTTGGAGAATATCCCTACAATATTAAAGAAAATTGGGTAAGTATTTGCATGAATAATCAAGAAGTAGGAAATTTACAATTTAGTCCTAAATTTACAAAAAAATAAGGAAATGTAATGGAAAATGACAAAGAAAAATATGTGAAAAGATGGATGAATATGCATTCATTAGCATGTCTTTGGGCCCAGACTCTCTGAGAATTACCAGTCAAGCCTGTCCCAAAAGATGACACGATAATAATGCACCCTACTTGGCGGGCCCACATTACAACAATCACACTTCCACGAGATAGACGGTGCACCTCCCTTGGGGAGCCCATGCTTAGTCGATCAAGATTTTCCTATGTGCCACTTTTGGAAAGCATTAAGACTTGATATTATAGTTGAGGGAGTTTGTATAAATAAATATACTTTATCCAATCACCACATATATAGTACGTATCATATACATGCTATAACCATAAATGGGAACATGCAATAAATGAAACACACATAAGCAATGGTTATAGACATACTAATGTGATTCCTTAGAGCCAAAAGAAATTATTACCACATGATCCACATCATATGCGACCTATTGTTGGTGAAGATCTGTGCGTAAACCAATCCGAGTTTATCAGTTCAACTCTTGAACCGTTTGGCAAGCCTCCTGGTTGCTCAGTTGGGCTCCTCTGAAATGATCGTCTGGTTCTCAGGACCTGCAGTGTCTAGACAACTCCAACTTATTAGCTGGGTCACCACTCAATTAGTTCATCCTCCTTTCGTCTAGCCTTCTTGATCCTCTAGTCCATCAGGTCGCCTCATGAGCCAGCCATTTCATCTTTATGCAGGCTTCCATCCCATCTGATGTCGAAACATAAATTAAAACTATCATATTTCTTATTACATTGTATATGGGGAAAACCTCGAGTTACATTCGAACGGAAATAGGAAGAAGAACATTAATTTACATTTGGAAAGAAGAAAGAGACTCCGTACGCAAACTGATTAACAATAAGAATAAATAATCATAACTATGCACACACAAATATAGGGTTTTGACCATAACCATGTTTCACATCCACCATCAAAACCGATATTATGGTGATGCGTGAAAATTGTGTATCTACTATTTACCATACTAAGCACCAACTACAGTAAAGTCATTTCCGTCCTCACTACAGTCCACCCGTATCACGCCGCTCTACAGTCCATCTGTATCCCGCCGCTGAACACGATTCGATATACCATGGCTTCTGTTCTCAAGTAATGACAATGTGATTTCTGCTGCCAAATCGTACCGCATTTCACCGCTTAGGTTTAGCTTTCTTAACTCTCTTTGTACGGCGACGGAATCACCATCACCTCCTTTTCTCATTATTTGTTTCCTTTTGCGGCAATGAAATCAGCATCCCTTCTTCGTCTCCTAATCGTTGGTCTTCGTTGTAGTTAGCCATGAACCACATATTTTGTTTTTTTTTTGTGGTGTTTGTTCGTCTTTTGTTTCATATTGTTGCCTCCTGAATCTGGATTTCCAGACCAATTGTGCCGGCGGTGTACTGCAGAGAGGCCTAGAAGTTGACCTAGAGCGAGGTGAGATGGTGCAAGCTGAATCCTCCTATCGCCAATAGAACCGGCTACAAAAAGCTGAGTACAAAACGATGGATTCAAGGGATATAGTAACACATCAAACATGATACACGGCAGACACGAAGTTTTTACCATAACGAAGTTTACTATGAAAATAGCATGTATTCCATAAATTTATCCTTCTGAATAAGTAACCAATGTTATAATCAATTCATTCATCGATAGTCACGCGGAAATACATGATTTATTCATAAGAATGCTTTATCATTGATATGTTTCCTTTTGCCTCTTGGTTTCAGGATTCTCTCTATTTTATAGAAATCAGTGCTTGCAGTTGGATGATGATATACGGATCCTGAAGGTTATGTTCGTTGTTGCTACTCTAAGTTGACATCGCTACCATGATTAATTATCACCTTTGCCAATTTCCCGTATGTATATTTTGCTTATCTTGCCTATCATACATAGTGATGGATGATGACACGAGCTGTAAGGAATTGATGTTATTCAAGGCGGCATGAAGGAGGTAACAACCGGTGTTCGAGGCAAAATATATAAGTTTCGTAAATCCATGTGCTGAGTCTTCTATAAGTGCACTAAGTGCACAAAGCGCATCCGTTTAGTAAGCTTATGGGTGTTGAATACTATAAGTAAAGTAAGTGCGCAGCACAAGAAACATACTTTCATTTGTTTATTGTTTCATAACTACGTTTATCTCCTTGGACATAGTATAGATAATTCGTGGAGTTGACAATACTATCGCTGCATCAAGACTCATCCGCGTTGCCACCGTACTACGTCACAGTGAAACACAACCCGAATTCACAGAGGATGAGAAGAGTTGAAATAAGAATTGACGTTGGTCAAGACAACATGAGGCGGCTGGTTGCAACCGGTGGTGTTCGAAGCAAAGTGTATTGATTTAGTAAGTCCATCGGTACCTCCTCTTCAAAGTGGTTAGTGTCATGGTTTTGGTTTTATATATTTTTTTTCTCCTTTGGAATGGAATAGATATACTCAGCATATTAAGTTTATATCACATCTATATGATATACTTTTAGATTTTTTAAAGTAAAATGTATAGCTTGAATCAACTTTAAATTTGTGAGTGAGTAAAAGTTTATTCTGATACATCGAAATAAAATTTATTCTAACTTAAATGCGATCCCACTAAGCACAAGTGTTTAGTGTACATCTAAAAAAACTAACTTCTTTCTTATAATAAAAAATATTCTCGATTACAATTTAATAATATGTCTTATAGTCTAATCATCTTCAAATGGATCAAATTTCACCTTGAGTAGAACGTTGGGCTTTGGTATAATCCTGGATGCAAGAGTCGCTTTTGCTACTAATACCACCACCATGATGAACTTAACAACCACATGTGATTTATATATAGCATTCACTTGGCTGGGAGCTCTTTATTTTTATGTGTTTGGTGTCCTTAATCGAAAACATATTACGAGGAGAAGCCACTTTGGTGATCCCACCTCAACAGTGTAAACCCCCTACCCGCGCATCCGCACACTAGAGGAGCAATTCAATCACAGAGTGGATCGACCTGTGTGACTGGATAAATTCATTTTTGAGTCGCACTAGCTAAGTTTCGAATCTCAGTCTCTTCATTGGGGAGCCCGAGCTCTTACCACCAGAGCTACTACCTCACTGACAATTCATTACAATATAGACTATGACACAAATGGATATATTAATTGCTCAAGAATAAGTCATTTTGGCACCAAATTTGTTACCCAATCACTATCTAATAGTTTTTAAATTAGGATTGCATATTTACATTGCATAAGTTTAGAAATACATATTTTTGTAAAAAAAATCTTTTGTTTTTTCTTTCTCAATATAATTAGTTCTAATTAATAGGTTTTCAATTATTACACTACACAAAAATTATAAAACTAAATGATCTCTTCTTTTTCTTCTAATATTATACATGTTATATAATGAAGAAATCAACGTGAATGTGAAAGAATGAAATATGATACCATTTGACAATTAATTTTAAAAAACATAGCAACAAACAAAAAAATGTTAACATTTCTAGGTGATGAAAAATAAGTAGTTTGAATCCTTCAAAATGGTGCAAAGAAATGATAATATCATATTATATAATGTTTTTACATTTTCATACAAGTATTGGATATGTAACAAAGTTATAACATATTTGTTAGAAATGGAGAGTATCATACTAAAAATTTATATTATTGTTCTTATTATCTCTTCATAATATTTAAAACTAGAATTTGACCCAATACAAAGAAAAAAATACAAGAAATATTGGAATAGCAAAAAAAATTTATAGTACGCATTCAAAGAAATTGAATGGACAAATAATGCATGACATTTTATTGTAGTAACTTTTATGAAGTTTCATGTAACGTTAATGCATTGTAATTTATATTTTATTTATTAATGGATTTCGTATTGAAACCTACGTGATATCTAAATCATATGTCATCGTTATGATAAATGAAACTTAAAGACTTATAGCTTGTATAAAAAGTTGTCACATCCAAATGATCATAAAAAAATTATTTATGTTAAATGAAAAAAGCTTAATAATGAAGGCATACAAAGGATGTGAATAAACTATCTTGTTTAGGTTAGATAATATATACATAACTTGTTGTATATGTAAGTTGTTAAATAATAAAGAGTGAATATAATGTGTACTCGTATATGTGTAAAGGATAACAAAAAACATATTCTTATATATACATAATGAGTGCCATAGATTATCATTAACTTAAACTGATAACTACAACAAAGATAGACAGATGGATTGAGAAATGTACTTATATATCAACTATTGGTATCTCTATCATTATTATTGTAAGAATTCCTTACGTTGTATATAGAACATCATACATTAGACAAAGTGTATCTAAAAAGAATGGATTCTCTTGAAATTTGGATGGAACTACTAAGCACATAACAAACCATTATATATCCTTAATAAATAAATAATTATTCTACTTAATTTCCCTATTATCCATAGTCTTTCTTTCAAACTGGATTTATTACTAGATTATTTTAAGTTTAAAATTTACAAAAATTTCCTATATTTTGTGTGCATATAACCTTTTTTTATGTAAATAGTTCTTAACAAAAGTTTTTGATATAAAAATAAAGTATAACGTAAGTATATATATAAATAAATAAATATATATATATATATGTATATATACATATATAGGGGGTATATTGGTTGCCCGCGCAGGTAACAGCAATTAAATACCTGTGCCGCAAGGCTTAAGTGAAATCCAGGTCTTTATATTTACCAATGCTGCCACCTAATCTGACGAGCGTCTCCTAGCCCGCGGACGGAAGTTCACTGGGCCGTCTCTGCAGCCGACTACCAAGTTTCAGCAGTACTCCAATCTGGCATCTGCCTCAAATAGCATTTTAGGCAGCTCCCATGGATTTAATTACAGATAGCGACTTATGATGAAAACAGGGCAAGGCCTCGATAACACCTGGTTCTGGAAGTTGTGTACGGTTAGTCTATTAGAAGAAGCAAGCAGCACATGGTTTGTAAATCTAATAGAAAATCATCAAGCCTTTCATCATACCACAGTTGATTATGACCTGGATCGTTGCTATTGCGTTTATGAATGACATTTTCCCCTTCTCGTCTCGCAATCTGATCGCTAATGATATCTTCCACAAATATTCAAGTGCATTGCACATGGCGACGAAAAATATGATGTGATGGTTGTGATGCCATTACAAAGAGACAATGATGTTAGTTTGGGACAGGGATTGCTCGTAGCAAACCATTCAAAATCGATTGGGAGGATCAGGGAAAGGAGGCCATGCCCAGAATAGGTGGTGCAGCTATAGTGAAAGAGGCAAAAAGACTAATAACATGAGAATTTAAATGTCATCCTGTTGTAGAGAGTTAGTCACTTGGGGGTGTCATTGTGTCAGGTTTGGACAGAGACATGGAAAGAAACGAGCATGTCCATCATGACAGATCGGGACACATACATGGATTTTAGCTTCTTCACTGAGGATCTCATGTGACGAACACTTCTCTAGACAACTTGTTTCATACAAAAGTGACGCAGACATATAGAGCTACTGTGGCCATGTGTGCTCCGAGACGACATTAACGGGTCTTATAATTTTCTCCTTCAGCTGGAAGTTGTTGGGGGTGTCGACTAGCAGCAATTGTTTCTAAATGTAGACAGATTTGATACATCTTATCTCCAACTGTTATAAGCAATATGCTTCTCTTTATATAAAGACTACAATAATGCATTCACACTCGTTTCAAATCTGACTATCCATATTACAAAATTGTCACCTACATTGTGGTTGGCTCTTGCCTATTACAATGTGACTGTTCATATTACGTATGACACTTACTTATTATAATATGACTATCCATATTACGAACTGTCTCCTACATTATGGTTGGATCTTGCCTATTATAATGTGACTATCCATATGACATATGACACTTGTTTATTACAATATGACTAGCCATATTATAAAACTATCACCTATATTACAGTTGGTTCTTGCCTATTATAATGTGAATGTCCATATCACAGATGATACTTTCTTATTACAATATGACTATCCATATTACAAACTGTCACCTACATTATGGTTGGTTTTTGCCTATTACAATGTGACTGTCCATATTACAGATAACTTACTTATTACAATATGAGTATCTATATTACAAATATGTCACCTACATTACAGTTGGCTCTTGCCTATTACAATGTGATTATCCATATTATAGATGACACTTGTTTATTACAATATGAGTATCCATATTACAAAACTGACACCTACATTATGGTTGGCTCTTGCCTATTACAATGTGACTATCCATATTACAGTTGACACTTGTTTATTACAATATGAGTATCTATATTACAAAATTGTCACCTACATTGCGGTTTGTTCTTGCCTATTACAATGCGACTGTCCATATTACATATGACACTTGCTTATTATAATATGAGTATCCATATTATAAAATTGTCACCTACATTATAGTTGACTCTTGCCTATTATAATGTGACTATCCATATTACATATGACACTTTCTTATTATAATACAAATTACCAAAATTGAGTGTATACACAAAGACACCAATAACCATTGCCAAGAAGAAGAAATATACAATTATCCAATATATAGATAATCTCTCTAACTAAAACTGTAATAGATATGAATAAATTTATAATGAGAAGGAGCATTTTGTAATTTGAATATAAATTTATAATGATATATATATATATATATATATATATATATTTGGAAGAAGCCAGGAGACTCTTTTATTCATCCCATTCTCCTCTTATGGGATCAAAATTAAAATCCGCTACATACACTTATAAATTTGCTGGAAGGCTAAATGGGGAAGTACTACTTCCCTTACATTGATCAGAAATTAAAATGCAAGCTATATTACGATTAGGAGGTTGGTTGTAGATACAACTCTCCTTATTGTTTTGGTGTTTCTTAGCCAGGCTATCAGCAATGTAGTTAGCCTCACGTTTCACATGGGCTATTACGATATGGTTCTTAGTAGTGAGAAGCTGCTTAATCATCCTTGTCCAGTACGAAGCTCGAAGAAGCATAGGTTCCTTTCCTTGTAGATCCTCCATAGACAACTGACAATCTGTTTCAATTATGCACGCTAGTATGTCCATGTCGACGGCTTGCTTGACCCCCCAATAGATAGCTTCCATTTATGTCACAACAGCAGCATTACTGCGACTCTTCCTTGTCCAACCAGTGATCCAACCTCCTGAGCTATTCCTCACCACGCCAGCAACAGCTCTTTTTTTATGCGACCAAGAAGCGTCCACATTAATCTTTATCCATCCTTTTATAGGTGGTGTCCATTGTATCTCCTTGTCACAGCTGACCCCTATCGACCCCCTTGATTCATCAGTATTCAACTCCATGATATGTCGTTCCAGCGTCTTGATCTGAATGACTTGGCTAGTAGTCAAACAAACCTTATTATTGAAGACTAGTTGGTTTCTGCTGAGCCATATAATCCAGCACACAATAGCCAGCTTCACCTGTTCTCCGTTGCTATTGTTCAAACATTCATCAAGCCAGTTAATAGTGTAGTCATGCTGCGTTTGCACTACGTTTGTCAATTGCGGGAATTGCATCCAAACTTCCCTCGCCTTTATACAATCTCGAAGGGAATGCATCGTCGTTTTGATCTCAGAGTTGCCTCTAGGACAGGTATTATCATCGGCCAGGTTCTGTTTGACCCTTCTACTATTGGTCATAATGGCCTCCCAACCCGCTAACCACAACAACATTCGTATCTTCTTGGGTATACTTATGGTCCAGATTCTGTTCCATATAGCCGGCGCATTTTCTTCAGTATCGTCGCTGATCAAATCGTAAGCCGAGGCAGTGCTAAAACGACCATCCTGGGTCAAGTCCCAGTACCAGACGTCTTTTTCCTCCGTATTCATAGGAGTTTGACAAAGAGTAATTTCCTCAACAACATCGAGCGGGAAATACTCTTCCAGAAACTGATTATTCCATTTCCTTTCCAGATCGAGCCAAGTATCTACTGTCATATCAATCAGTTCTGTAGGAACCTCTTTAGTAGTAGCCTGTATCAATTGCTTATTCATCGAACTCTAGTTATCAGTCCAAGCCATAGTGGTTCTGCCATTCACCACAACCTTTTTACAGTGATTCTTTGTTACCTCCAATAGCGGGTACACTCCTCTCCAGAAATTGCTAGCTCTTCTTCCCGTCTATTGTCTAAAGCTTTTGTATTTATCAGCCACACCATCTCTCCACAGAACTTGTCTATGAGTAATGACCTCCCAAGCACTTCTCATCAACAAGGCTCTATTCCAATCTTCCATGCATTTAATCCCCAACCCTCCGTGCTTGTTGGCCTTGGTAACTTTGTTCCATCCTAACAGTGATAGTGGTTTTTCCACTTTACCTCCACCCCATAGGAATATTCTAATAGATCTATCCAGACGTTCACACAAATTGATGGGTAGTTTGCAAGTTTGCATAGAGTATGTAGGAACTGCTGTCAAGACTGACTTGATCAGACAAAGTCTGCCTGCCCGGCTGAGTGTCTTCGCCGCCCATCCAGTGGTTCTATTTTCTACCTTCTTAAGAATAGATGAGTAGGTCTCCTTGTTCACTTTAGAATGTAGAATAGGCACCCCTAAGTATCTTCCTAGATCCTGGGTAATCTGAATACTTGCTCTACTAGAAATCCTTCTTTGCAGTGCCCTGTCTATGCCCTTTGAGAAAAAAACTTGAGTCTTATCCACCGACATTTGTTGTCCTGAAGCTTTTCCAAACTTCCAAAAACATTTCATAATTTCATCTATTGACTCACTGTCACTTTAGCAAACAAAATTATGTCATCCGCAAATGCTACATGTGATATCCTTAGACCAAATTGAGACATTTTAATTGGCTTCCAATTACCCTCCTTCACCGATTCCTGGATCATCTGGCTTAATCTTTCCAGACACATGATGAAGAGATATGGAGAAAGAGGGTCTCCTTGCTGGAGGCCTCTAGATGTTTTGAACGGATTGAGCTTCTTTCCTTTCCACAGAATCGCATATGTCCCTCCCACCATAGAATTCATAACGAACCTTATGATGTTAGTCGGCCAACCAGCCCTTTTCATTGTATCTAAAACAAATGGCCAAGCCATTCGATCATAAGCGTTTGCAAGATCAACTTTAATTACCATGAATGGAGCAGTTTTAGCTTTATGCATATTATGTATCAACTCTTGAACATGAATAATATTGTCGGGATCCTTCGACCAGGAACAAAACTAGATTGGGCTTCATAAATCCAAGTTGTCATGTGTTGTTTCAGTCTTCTCACAATCACGTTTGATGCCAGTTTAAGAATAGTATTGTTCAGTGATATTGGTCTTAATTGATTGCAGGATTCTGGATTATCAACTTTAGGGATCAAGGCTATGATCGAGTCACACATCTTATTAGGAAGAGGATAACCATTCAGAGCTCGCCTAACAGATATAATCATTGACTACTTGATAGATTTCCAGTTCTTTTGCATGAAGCCTGCATCTACACCATCCGGACCACCAGCCTTGTTCGGGCTCATTGTCCTCAGAGTTTCCCATATTTTAGTCTCATCGGGTTCTCGTCCAATGTGGTAAAGCTGTGTAGCAGTAAGCTCTTTAAAATGTTCGGGCACTTGGTTCATATCATCTATTGTCGAGCAGCAATCCACAGTGAATTGATCTTTAAAGAACTTTGTGACGAAATTTGTTATCTCCTATTCATCCTCAACCCAATTTCCTTCCCCATTTTTTAGTTTAGAGATGGTATTTCTTCTTCTTCTATTTTGAACACTTTCATGAAAAAGTCTAGTGTTGTTATCTCCTTCTTTTAACCAATCCATTCTAGCTTTTTGTTTCCAGTTTAGTTCCTCTACTCGCAGAATATCGCTAAATTTATGTTGTTTAGTATGCCATACCTCTTTAATTTGTTCATTATAATTCTCCTCCAATTGAATTTGCAGTTCAGAAATATCTTTCAATAGGGCCTCCTTCTCCTTATGACGTCCTTCTCTTTCTTTGAATCCCATTTTTGTATAGCAGGTTTTATGGATTTGAACGTAGCAGTGAATTCTAGCTCTCCTTTCTAGTTTTCTTCAACTACTTTCTTGAAATCTCTATCATGATTCCATGAAGACTTGGTCCGAAAACAAAATTCCTTGCTAGTGTGTTGTCCTTTATGAACAAGAATTGGATTATGGTCAGACTTGGATTTAGGTAAGTAGATAACACGATTGGATGCATTCTGTATGATCCATTCATCATTAGTAACAGCTCGATCGAGTCTTTCTAGCAGCTTCCCACTTTTGTAAGTAAATTTAGGCCCATTATAACCAAGATCAGACAGTCCCACACTAACCAGTATAACCTGGAACTCCATAGCATCATGATGATTGAACAGGCTGCTACCTTTCTTTTCGTCCGGATGAGTCATTGCATTAAAATCTCCGATTACTAGCCCAACTTCCATTAACAGATCTGCTAATATGTTTGATATGCTTCCTAAGCCATTGTCGTGCAACTGGGTTTGGACTTCCGTATACCATAGTTACATATTCATCCTCATTAACTCTGCAATGTAAGAATTGTCTATGATTCAATAACACCTGAATTCTGCATTTGTTCGCATCCCAAAGGATCCAGATACCTCCAGAAAATCCGTGAGCCTCAATTCTGTGAGAGTTTGGTAAACCTATGATTCTGATAGCTTTGTCTGCCTCATCCCCTGAAATTCTTGGTTCGACAATTGCTACCAAGTCAGGCTGGTACTTATGAATCATATTCTTCAAGTAGTCATGGGTATGGTCATTACCAATCCCGTGGACATTCCAACAGAGTGTACTAATCATTCAAAATTGGAAAATAAAAGATTACTACCTAAATTAACCAGATAGCTTATTCTTTGAGCTTCTCAACATATACCTTTGGGGTGGATCAGGCTCCTTGTCTCCTTAATCCTTCCCTTCATCATGTCTTCCTTCGATGTCTGGTGGTATTCTCTTAGTTGTTTCAGTTTCTATATCCTTCTCCATACTAGACAAATTCACACCGCCCAGTATATCAGTGTATAGGTTCCCCTCATACCTTCCGTGTAGTACCTCATCCCCGTGAGGGTTCTGCACTGTATGATCTGCAACCCCACCTTCCTTCGACTTTCTCATAATCTCCTCAGTAGACTGGTTTTTATTTTCTACATTCTTCTTCTCAGTTTCATTCTTACCCCCATTTACTGGTCCAACTCTGGCTACCTAGTGCTTCTTCTTGTGTCTCTTTTGTGCCTTGTGTTGTGTGGCTACTTGGGTATCTTCTACTATGAAAATGTCCTCTCATGTAGTTGTCCCTTGTTCATTCTCATTGGTGGTCATGTCCTCTAATGCTCCAAATTTATTGGCAGAGGTTTTTCTGTTGATTGGGCCTTTATTGGCATCATTTTTCCTCGCCCCCTTTCTAGAATGGATGTTCCTACCATAATAAACCTGTCGTCTCTCTTCTTCCTCCACCCATCTGACCCCTGCGTCTGCTTCCTTCAACCTTGCTTCCTCTTCAGCTTTTTGTTGATCTGCCATTTTACTGTTATTAATCAGATGTCCAAACTTCCCACATGTTAGATAGATCTCGGGAATAGTTTCATACTCCAGTTTGTAGTCTATCCCATTGATCAATATTGCTGGCTGGATTGGTTCTGACGTATCAATCTCCACTGCCAGACGAGCAAATCTGCTCCTAGTTCTCTTCAGCGTGTGGTCATCGACTTTAATGAGGTTCCCAACTGCATCCCCGATCACCTCAAAAATATTTTTGTTATATAAGTGAGGTGGGAGGTTAACTACCCACATCCAAGTAATGATATGTGTAGGCATCCCAGATGAGGGTTGAAAGGACGGGTACCATTGCCACACCATTAGGGGATATCCAAATATCGCCTAGGGACTCTCAGTAAGCACTCTATCATAATCATCTTTACATGAAAGTTGCACTGTAAAGTATCCCATGTTCGATTCATATATATTGAATCTTCCTTTCAGTTTCCATATGAGTTTAAGTCTATCTCTCATAGTCAGAAAACCAAGATCCCTTCCGACTAGTTTGACAATAACTGCGAACTTAAACGGTTTGTCTAGCCTCTCGTTTGCTTCTTCCGCCAGAAAAACTTCTAGTAAGCCCCGTTCCTTGAGAACTTCTATTTCGTTCTCATGGATTTCTGGTTCTTCCTCATCATCCAGTATGAACACATTTGCATCTTACTCTTTCCTACTATGTTTACCGTCCCAGATCGATTCGTTGTAGCCTGCTACCTCCTGTGCATCAGTGGTTTCCACGCTGTCAGATCTAGGGTTTCCTTCTCCTGTATTATTGGACAGAGGTGGGAACGTGATCTTCTGAAAAGCGTATCGTCGTTCTCTAGAGGTAGACTGAGATCTTCTTCTAAACTCTTTTTCCGATGTGCTTTGATTGCTGCGCCCTCTCATCCCGCCATATACCAGGTTCAACCCTATCTCTTTGACGCTAACCTGGGCAAGGACAAGTCGCTCATCTTTTATACTAGACATGTACCCATTAGATCTTCCTCCTCCCACATCATCATCTCCTCCCCAATCGTGGCTACTTCTTCCCAAGTCGGCGCCGCCAACCTTGTCGCCCATCGCCCCCCTGTCGCCCATCGCCCCCTTACTTATATATATATATATATATATATATATATATATATATATATATATATATATATATATATATATATATATATATATATATATATATATATATATATATGGTGATAAGACGGACATGCACATCAACTATTTTAAATATTCATATCACTTGCAATAAATACACACGATAAAACCAAAAATCCAATTATATCGATTATCCCAAAATATAAGTAATTAACGTGGATCTGATACCACTGTTCGAAAATATGATATCGGATAGGCAATAAAAAAAATTTACAGACATATTTTCCATTAACCAGTAGATCGCGTCAATAGCTATGCAAAATGAAAGATGATTTCATGAAGATATACCTGGTCATGGAGAAAGTCCAACAACAATCCTAATCGATGTAGATGCACACTCTGTCTTGGATGGTGTTTGTGCAGCTCCTAGTCGCACTCAGACTCATGTGACTATTTCTCCATGGACAGCAAAGTTAAACAACTAATGTAGTGGCTCCTCAGATCTTGCCACATACTGCGTGTTGATGTTGCCCTCCTAGCAGCAACTAATGGACTCTTTCCTCTAGAGTGGTCCACACAGACTAACTAGAACTCCTATCGTCCTGCTAGAATGGATAGGAAGGAGTTGTCCCTCTCATTGATGTACTAGTTACCAACATGATCTCCCAGCATAATGATCCTTAGTTGTTTCTCTCCTGTGGCTATCCCTCCCTGGTCGGGTAGGACTTGCCTAGAATCTCATGGTTACCACAACCAGAGAGGATAAAAATTGTTAGAGAAATTGATTCTCAATTGTCTGTGTAGTAGTTGTGCTCTGGGAAGCCCCCAATACCCTTATATGTATAGGAGGGGTTAGAGTCAGGGTCCCCAGTCCCCGACCAATGTGGGACAAAGAGGGAGTGGAAATGACTGGAAGATCTTGAATTTTCACTATAATTCTAGAAGTTTTACAACCTACATGCACCAAAATGGTCATCTCGCACACAAGACGGTCATTTTGCATTCAAGATAGTGATTTTTCTTGTGAGACGGTCATTTCGCTAAGTGAAATAGTCATTTCACACCTTCTAGTTCTGCACATATGTCAGTAATTCAATTACAATTGGTACTCAACTTGACGTCAGCATCAATCCTTTGTGCAATCAAATTGCATCCATGAAGCAGGCATTTGGTGCAACTGAGACAGGCGTCTCACACTAGGACATATGGTCATTTGGTGAAACTAAGACAGACGTCTTGCACCATGCCAGATGACCATTTTGTACAAGTGAGATGGGCGTCTCGCAGCCCAAGTCAGGCAGAATTTCAACCAATGTACAATACAATCAACCTGACACTCCAAACAACAGTCTCAACACTTGAAAAAATCATTTGGCAGTCTAGTCAACTGATCTGTTGTGTGAATTAAAATACCTAAACACTTTAGTAATGAATTGAATTATCATTCAATATCAAACTCCTATTCTAGATAAGTTCCTACGTGTGTGACCCTATTGGTCATTGTCAGGGAATGTCCTTAACTAGCTTATGACATCACAAGCAATGAGTGGTGCCTAGTTGCATATTATTACTACCCATGTGAAATGGAAAGTTGGGGAGCAACTTCAACCTACAATATGTGTATGGTGTTACAATGTTTATATAGTTCCTTTGTCAATGATATCTAGATTGAACTAGAGGCATGGAGTAGTCATCCTCATTATTATTCAATATTATTCCTTGAACTAGAGCAGGCTGCATGAGATATATGTAACACCAATATCATATATTGACTCACATGCGTATGGACATACTTTTCTCAGTCTCTCTAATCAAGAGGCCTTTGGATATCATACTCCTGTCAGAAGGACAAATCCCATATCTATCACTCACAGTTAGTCCCTAGGTGTCAAAGTCACTCAATCATCACTTTTATAACAACCGATGTTTTAGGATTGTGTTTGATGATGTCAAAGTGTACACAATGGCATGTGATGAATGCAGTGATTTTTGGTCTAAGAACCACAACCACCACCATCATTGTGAGAGATGACTATGACTTCCATTATGAAGACTTCCATGTGTCAGTCTCATAGTGGGTCTATCTGATACACTATTCCCTAACATGTATCTGTGTGATTGGTTTGATATTTTCATATCATGACTAATGAGATTTCGTCATCAACCAACTCACACACTGATCTTATGTGTTATTGTTGTCTATCAACCTTCCACAATAACAACATATCATGGACATAATGAGAATGTGACTATGTACTCTTAACATCCATATGATCTCATCCACAAGGTTAGTAACTAGAACAGATACGTCATTTAGTAATATGATTCTCTAGACATTTATTGTGTTCCATCATTATCCCACAACTGAATAAAACATAATAAATTGGAAGTTTGCCTTCTATTAATAATCAAATCATATATCTACTTCCACATCCCAATCATCATATGATTGGATCTCTGGGCATAGATACCAACACCTCGAGATAGAGATAAATTTACATCTATTAAAATAAAAATACTTATAATTGCTCTTGATGATAATTCTATGCCTTCTAGCTAAAATGCATGTCTATATGTTGTTGCTCATAAAATGCTCATCATGTATTTATTTGCGATACAAATTCCAAGTTTCAATTATTTATTTTTAGTGTTTTATTTTAAATAACAACACTTGTTTTATAGTAAAATAGTAGCCAATGATGAGTAACAAGTGTCTTTATATGTTCAAATACCTTATTGGCTAGGGAAAATCATTTATATAGTGGTCTAGGACTCTAAAATTTAATTTCATAACCTGTTTACATGAACCTTTGTCAGTTGAGTTTGTTTTGGGAAGCTCGATCAACAAGATGATTAAAGATTGAATTGATGGCAGTGTCGGTTGAGTTTCCCAAATCACAAACTCGAAATATAAAGGGAATGTCAGCTGCTTTCTCCCTCACAACTGGAGAAAACTCATCCAACCAGTTCTCGTTTGATTTTGTCCTTAGACCCTAGACCCTTCCATACCTTCTCGTAGACTTTTCCAGCCTCATTTCACCTTCCCTAGCCATGCCTAGCTGTTTGGGTGGCCTATTGCTAGTTTTTCTACCTCTCTTGGCATCACCTACCTCTCTTCTCTTCTCCATGGTGTCAAATAGGATAAAAAGGATGGTTTCTGTTGGTGTTCCTTCTCTATCCATCTCTTCATGGCTCATTGCGTATGATGGCACCTCCTTTCTCAACTCTCAAGTTGTAAGTCAATACAAGGAGTTGTTGCCTAACATGACTTTTAATGCACTAAAAACCTCACGTAGGGTTGAAATCCTTAAGTTTTTACCAAAACCTTGTGTAATAGTACCACCCGCAATCGGACAGGTCTTATCATAGTATAGTTAAGGATCAAATCCCAAGGATAACATTTTTAAGAATTTTGCTAGTTGTGTCTAGTTGAATCAAGACTAATATTTAGAAGAAAGAGTTGATTTGGGTTTAGTTAAACTAATAGAAAGTAAAGTAAAAGAGTGGGATTAAAACTGAGTTTAGATTAATGATGGGAATCATTGGGGTGGTATTGGGTTTCACCACCACCACACATGCAAACACATCCAAACAAATCTAGGCAAGATACAACTATTCAAATGAAATAGCAAACCATCTGTTAGGAAATAGAGTTTGTGTCAGAACCCATTACACTAAATTAGATTACTCAAAACATAAATCACAATCAATCACTATATAATCACATATCCAAAAATATTGGTAAATTAAAACTGATTTCAACATCAGCACTCGCTCTGAAACATTTACATAAGAGCCCAATATCTTTCTTATATCCATACTATGCCAAGAATTTGATACAAATTGTTCTAGCGCCTTAGACACAACATATATACACAGGAGAACAATATGTGTATATGCCACACAACAAACATTAACATGCTAAGAAAAATTTCAATTCGTTTGAAACACCATATACAAACTTTTCCTTCCCAGACCTGAGAGTACAGGGACAACTCTAGAACACACTAGACATCTAATCAACTTTCTCAAAGTTTCATTACTATAGACCCTCTTTACTTTGATGACTCTGTTGCCATCACTTCTGATTACCTAAAAAGATGTGGCAAACCACAAGGGTGAGACCCATGTCCCAACGAGATATATAACCTCCAACAACATTTATTGATTACAACATTTTTAAGTAATTAAATAGTTAAGTAGAATCAAATATAGAAAATAAGCTCAGCATTACTGATGATTAACAAAATACATAAAGGAGCAGATAATAACTATCATCATTATCCAGACTATCATCCTTTATCTTGTTGACAATATAAGCAATTAAGTAGCATATGCATATCTAGCATCATGAGCAAGTCTAATAACATAGCATAGATAACAACATGAGCATGTCTAATTGGTTGAACATATCAACATCATAAGAAGAGATAACAACCATAAGCACAACTATACGGATAAGCATGATTATCAATATATGCATCTCTAGTTACAAAGGCATGGCTAGCATGCTAAACATAACTAACAACATGAGATAGCTAGCATCATGATTATAATCAGCAATGGCAGTATAGTTATCAATATAATCATGTCTAATGTATGTAAGCATCTACAATCTTAAGTATATCCACAACATAAGTATATCTACTCTCTCTTAATTGCACCAAGCATCATCTTTATGTAAATATAACAAACAAGGGTTATCATCTAATGTGAAACGTTGTGTATAATCCCAAACAAATATGCTACACAGCTATATTACATCTATTATTATGCCCTGGAGAATTTGAATTGTACCATTGAAAGTCCAACCGACCTCTATGAGGGGCTATTCAGTTCCATACAAGATCTAGGAGTGTCAGTATCTTGAGATCTCTTCCCTTCAGTCAATACGAGTAAAAAGGCAGTGGCATATCAGTCAAAGCTTCCACCACAATGACATATAGTCAAGATTATAACCACTAGTCCACCCTTGGTACAAGTCACGACACTAGAAACCAGGGTATACAAAACCCTCTAATCCAAGGTACAACTACAATTGTCCTCAATCACATTATGTTATGATCACCGAGACACGACTGTAGTTGTTCTCAATCACATCATATGTATGAGGCATGACCATAGACAACCTCCACAATCTACATTGTGGATGACAAGGATATATCCTCAACCTACCACCCCAACATACTCAATAGTATGTGCTTCAAGTTTCCATTAGGAATACTTGTTTCACCATACAACAAGTTTTGACACTAAAGATGGCTCTGCAGAACATGGCACAACATGATTAGAGTTGCACTTGATTAGTTAAGCCAATTGGGTGAATTAAGGCTGCATCAAACAAGTGGACATACAAACCCTAATTCACTTCTAAAAATCATATAAATATCAAAACTTTTAAAATATATAAAATGTGTGAAACAAAAATTTTCATCTCATCATCACATGGTACTATTCACTTGCCATTCATGAGACCACATTAGTCATCATTCTATCACAAGATATAAATCATTTTCACAATATCACATGGTATCAACCCTTATCAACACAAGAGGATTATACCTCATTCAGGGCTCAACCATGCCCAAAGGTCATTATGACCATCATACTATCATAGGATATAAATCCTTTTCACAATATCATAGTGTATCAACCCTTATCAACACAAGAGGATTACACCTCATTCAGGGCTCAACCATGACCAAAGGTCATTAAGACCATCATACTATTCCGTGCAAGGTCATCATTATCTTTCCATGCCTTATAACAAGGCTCAACAACATCACTTACATATGATACATGATATCAGCACAATATTGCATTAATGAGCTAGTAGATATTCATAAACAATCATAGAAGGGTTATATTAACATTAATAAAATTCCTTTATTACATTAACATGTAAGGAATCTAGATATGATTAACACTCATCATATTCATAATGCACATGTTTAACATAAGAAAGTATCAACCATGTGGCTATGATAACCACCGATTAACACATTAAGGCTATGATCATGTTAAGGAGGTTATTCCACCATCATTCCATCATATAAGAATGTTAAACATGAATACTCATCTTTATCTATTTGCATTAAAGTTAGGTTCGACATGATAAATTATATCAATGTTACTAATCAACACTTATGCCCAAACCTTAACTCACAACATCCCCATTGGATCATGGATGCATAAGATGAAGCATCACCATCACATTCCATACTATTCTCAAGTATGAACCCACACATAAATCAAGGTGTAACCATTGGGTTATAGCGTACTAGGGTTTCAACAACAATAACAAAGTACTCCATGATTGTATTAGTCATTCAAGGACTATTCATACCCAATTACCATCATTTAGTTATATTAATGCAAGGTATAACAAGCTATACCTTATTAGAGTTACATATCAATACAATATGGCTATCATCCCTTATATTCATGTGAGTGAATAGATAAGACTACCTTGGTAAGGGTAACCCTCCATTTATTCCATAATCATTCAACCCATATCACCATACTGCAATGTCACCCAGAACCATTGGATGTTTAAAAGGTAAGACCATTGGTTGTTTACATAGGTAAACACCTTGGATAAACCACTAATTGAGTCCTTGATTTTTTCTATATAAAGAGTCACCATCTAACCCTAGACATCCCTTGATTAACAATACAAAAAGTTCCATTGAGAATAGGATAAAACCCAAAATCGATTGTTCATTTAAAACAAGCCATCCATTGTCAACAAGTAAGCTCCTTAAGTTCATCATATAAAGGAAACCCTATAAATCACATTATTAGGACCAACATATTACATTAACCATCATTCCAATTTATTGGAGGAAAAAATATTAGATCTTGACCATTGTGTCAAGTTCATATGTTAAAACCATCAATTACAGTATAGGTCCGACCATTGCATCAAGTAACCCAAGAAACCATTGTTCTAAGGTTTAATTGATGCTACAACTACAATGTGTAACTCAACATAGGTTGTAGATACCTGATACACCATCATTAGTGACCATTAAATCATCATAGGTTGTTAGATCTACACTATATTCATTAATCAACATCAAATATATATTAAGCTAATGTCATCATTGATTGATAACATCAGTAGGGTACTTAATGATTGATCATTAAACTTCTAATTGATCCAAAACCTGACCTAAGGGGGTGACAGTAGGTTGTCACCTTCATCTGACATCTTTTATCATGACCATCAGTTGTCATGAATACAAAACCATAGGGTTGTTCCAATGGTACCATCATCGGGTCATGGGTTTATAGAAGAAATAAGCTTAAAACCCTGAAATTGACCATTGGTTGATAGGTGCTTAGCACCATAGGTTGTCAGGCTAACCTGATATAAGTCATATTATACCTTAGGAATAATGTAAACATGATCACATGTTCATATAGAACTGAAATCAGAGCAGGGAACATTATAAAAATCAAAATTCAAGTCAAGCATAGCTTTTTAGTGCATGAATCATCATTTTCAAGCAAGAACATGAGCTAGAAAGCTTATGGTAAGCAATAAACGTGGAAAAAGTTATAAAAATTGCCTCTAATGAGAATATTAACTCCCACACATAAAAAAACATGAGAAGGTAGGGTAGAAAATTCAATCATAAGCTGTGAACTCGTCCATCTAGCACCTTTCTTCATCAAATGAGCAAACCCTAAGCATAAGGAGCAAGAAAGGTAGGGTTTTAGAGCTTTAGAGCAATTTCTACCATGGAACAACATGGTTCCAACCTGGAAAAAGGTAGGAGGAAGGATAAAAAAGAAATAAATGGATGAAAGAAGGGGATTCGTACTCTTTTAGGTCAATATCATTAGAAGGAAGCTTTTTAAACCCAAAAAGGAAGTCAATTGCAACCCTAGATCCTTTTTCCAAGAAGGTCCCGACTTTCTTTTTCCTTGGACAGGAAAATTTGCAGCAACACAGAGGGAGAAATATGGTGGGAGAAGGAGGGAAGTGGTGGAGAGAAAATAACTTGTTTTGGTGCTCAGGGATAAGTATATGAAACTTTAAGATAAAGAAAAAGAAAAAATTGAAGTTCTAGTATCTTTCCAAGTGTCCATGGCCTTAAACTATTAAGAATATATAGGAACACACACAAGCTGCTCCCCCACCATCCATATTGACATTCATATCCGTTGTTTCTTGAATTTCCATGAAAACCAAATAACTCATTAGTTGATAGCTACTAAAGGTAGCTCGTCCATGAAGGGGTAAACCCTAAAATACCCTCGGAGAAAACACCTTCAAACCAAAGTTTAAATAGGTGACCCATGTCTCAACAAGCTAACTAATGATGAGAGAGTATCTAAGGAACATAATGCAACTGATAAATTGCAAAGAAAACATCTAAATTGAGTAAATTGCAAAAAAGTCCAAAATGTGCATAAAATTGCATAACTTGCTCACACAGTGTCCAAATTGGGCCAAATTTGAAACTTAATCTTGTATTATGATTTCAAAGATTATCACAAGGTTAGATTAGGGCTATAAGAATTCAATTATGATAATTAATCTTATTCAACTCATTAAGCAAGTTTAGGGGCCTTACAACTATAAACCCCTAACAGGGATTTCTCCCCCAAAATCTAAGGTAAACAAAGATGGGTACTTCCTTTACACCTCATCCTATTTACTTCATAGTGTTACTTTCATATCATGGTGATGTCACATCATTCATACATATCTCATCTTGGGTCAGCACAAAACCCCCCCACAAAAGAAGACATTTGCAAATATGGAACATAAAAACTGGTTGTGTCATCTGTAAAACTCTAATAGTAATGTTCAACTTTAAATTCTAGATATCATCCAAAAATTATATCTATTGTATCAACACATTACTGAAAAGTCATACTTCCTATCTTTTTACCAATCATGCCATGCGTCCCATACCATTCCTTGAAGCAAAAAAAAGCAACGTATTAATACAAGGAAACATCATTCCTAGTCAACCTTGTTAGGGGTGAAACATCAACACTATCTTCACATTACTAGGATTTACACAACCTAATTAGAAGACATATCATGATCTCACAAAGACATTTAATCAACCCCATCTCACTCTTGTTCGACTTGTCTTATAGCTATTGCTGCTTCGGCAACCCTAAGGTTTTTGAAGAAATATTGATCATATTTTTGACCATATTTGAAATACTTTGACATGTCATCATTCAAAGCTTGATATAACTTGTATGACATGATTGGAACACTTTATTCCTCCTATTCATAAATTCTATTTGTACATTGGTTAGTCTAAAGGACATAACTCTAAACTCATCATGGTCATGTGAATTATATCATCCAATATAACTATTATGCATTAATATTTGATCATAGGTTTATCTTAAAGGAACACAATATCACATATCTACTGACCAACAAACCATCTATCCTTGATAGTGGTCTTGCCCAGCTATCACTAAATCATACACAACATTATAAAATCATTTTCTTAAACAACATTTAGAGGGTCATCATCAACTCCCTCTCTCTCGAAGGGAGAGGAATACTTGGAATGTTCATTTAATATGCATCTCCAACCTTCACGTACTTCCCATACTATTGACACATCTTAGATACTAGGATTCATTACCTTGGTATCCACCTCATGTTCTATAAGGAACTAACATATTTATCTCATCTACTTTTACCAACATAATAAATTTCAAAACATATAAGAGGAGTCTCGCAAATTATTGGAAGGCTAAAAAACAAACTCATCACAAACTTTATGATCTTAGAACTATAGTCCAAGCAACCTTATGCTATAATAAGCTATCCACCCTCATGTTTGTATCAAATCCACATGTACCAAGTGGCAATGATCCACTTGAAGTTTGTGTCCTAGAAAGGAAAGACACGAAGGAAAACACACTTCCCATATTATAGTAGTATTTTTCAAGGGTCACTAGTAAAAGGTAACCAGTTCTATTTTCATTATGCAGGTTACAACTTCTGATGTATCATTTTACCTTATTCATTTTGGGTTCCCTGCCATTAGCATAGGAATCATCATGATTAACATATCTTATTACTCCTTCGTTGATGACTATTTATCCCACTAGCGTATGTTCTCTTATTTTATTATGTTTTTCAACCACTTATCAACTGGTAAATCATCATATTCTTCATTTTCTTCATTAATCAGGGATCATCTCCCTTAATTTCTTTTACATGCCATGATGATTTTACATTAACACTTTCATACACACATAGGTTGGTTTGAGATTAACTCAGGTTCCACCTTATTCCTTTGTCATTGTTTCCATTCATCTTCTCATTTTGTACTTATTATAGTAGTTCTCTCCATCTCATGTGGTTTTCATACCTTGAATCACTTTATAAGCATATATTTATCTATATTTTACTTTATTATCTTCTTGAATCACATCTTCAAGAACTCCTCTTTTGCTTATTTGTATTCAGATTTAGATTTCTTGGTGTTGTGTCTTTCTCTTTAGCTACCAAACATTCAAGTTTTGATAGGTTATGATGCAATTCTCATCTTCTTTAAGGTAGGATTGAGATATTCACACCATGATTTCTTATTCATTATGCTCTTTAGATTGTCTCAAAATGACTACTTGATCATAGTAATCAGAATGATAACAATCTAAGAGTTCTATACTTACCTTTCTTCAATAATTGAATACCTAGCCAGGGCATCCAAGTACTGAGATTAGGAAATATGCACCATGTTTTTGTGTCACTTTCCTAACTTAGACATCATCCTAGTCTTAAGTCCTAGTGTCCCTATAGACTTAGTGAACCTAAAGCTCTGATACCAACTTGTCAGAACCTATTACACTAAATGAGATTACTCAAAACATAAAGCATAATCAATCACTAATTAATTACATACCCAAAAAAATCGGTAAATTTAAAACGATTTCAACGTTACACTCACTCTGAAACATTTGTATAAGAGCCCAACATCTTTCTTATATCCATACTATGCCAAGAATTTGATACAAATTGTTCTAGTGCCTTAGCCACAACATATATACACAGGAGAACAATATTTGTATATGCCACACAACAAACATTGACATGCTAAGAAAATTTTTGATTCGTTTGAAACATCATATACAAACTTTTCCTGCCCGAACCTGAGAGTATATGGATGACTCTAGAACACACTAGACATCCAATCAACTTTCTCAAATATTCATTACTATAGCTCCTCTTTACTTCCACGAATCTGTTGGAATCACTGTCAATTACCTAAAAAGATGTGGCACACCACAAGGGTGAGACCCATGTCCCAGTAAAAGATATAACCTCCAGAAACATTTATTGATTATAACATTTTTAAGTAATTAAACATTTAAGCAGTTTAACTAGATATAAAAACAAGCTCAACAGTGCTGATGACTAACAAAATACATATAGGAGCAGATAATAACTATTATCCTTTATCTTGTTGATAATATAAGCAATTTAGTAGCATATAAATATCTATCATCATGAGCAAGTCTAATAACATAGCATAGCTAAAAACATGAGTATGTCAAATTGGTTGAACATATCAACATCATAGGAAGAGATAACAACATAAGTACAACTATCTATATAAGCAATGTTAGCGGTATATGCATCTCTAGTTACAAAGGCATGGCTAGCATGCTAAACATAAATAACAACATGAGATGGCTAGCATCATGGTTATAATCAACAATAGTTGTATAGTTATCAACATAATCATGGCTACTGTATGTACACATCTACAATCTTAAGCATATCCACAACATAAGTATATCTACTATCTCTTAATTGCATTAAGCATCACCTTTATGTAAAGATAACAAATAAGGGTTATCATCCAATGTGAAACGTTGTGTATAATCCTAAACAAAGATGCTACACGATTATATTACATCTTTTATTACACCCTGGGGAATTTGAATCGTACCACTCAACGTCCAACCGACCCCTGTGAAGGGATGTTCGGTTCCATACAAGATCAAGGAGTGCCAGTATCCTAAGATCTCTTCCCCACAGTCAGTACGAGTAAAAAGGCAGTGACATATCAGTTAAAGCTGCCACCATAGCGACATATAGTCAAGCTGATAACCACTAGTCCGCCCTTGGTACAAGTCACGACACTAGAAATCTGGGTATAGGAAACCCTCTAATCTGAGGTACAACCGCAGTTATCCTCAATCACATCATGTTATAATCACTGAGACATGACTACAGTCATTCTCAATCACATCAGATGTATGAGGCATGACCATAGCCAACCTCTACAATCTACATTGTGGATGACAAGGATATATCCTCAACCTGCCACCCCCACATACTCAATAGTATGCAATCCGAGTTTCCCTTAGGAATACTCGTTTCACCATCCAACAAGTTTTAACACTGAAGATGGCTCTACGGCAGAGGGCACTACATGATTAGAGTTGCAGTTGATTAGTTATGCCAATTGGGTGAATTAAGGCTGCATCAAACAAGTAGACATATAAACCCTAATTCACTTCTAGAAAGCATATAAATATCACAACTTTTAGAAGATGTAAAATGTGTGAAACAAAAAGTTTCATCTCATCATCACATGGTACTATTCACTTGCCATTCGTGAGACCACACTAGTCATCATACTATCAAAAGATATAAATCCTTTTAACAATATCACATGATCATCACAAGAGGATTACACCTCATTCAAGGCTCAACCATGCCCAAAGGTCATTATGACCATCTTACTACCATAGGATATAAATCCTTTTCAAAATATCACAAGGTATCAACCCTTATCAACATAAGAGGATTACACCTCAGTTAGGGCTCAACCATGCCCAAAGGTCATTAAGACCATCATACTATTCCCTGCAAGATCATCATTATCTTTCCATGCCTTATAACAAGGCTCAACAACATCACTTACATATAACACACGATATCAAGAAAATATTGCATTAATGAGCTAGGAGATATTCATAAAAAATCATAGCAGAGCTATATTAACATTAAGAATATTCTTTTATTACATCAACATGCAAGGAATCTAGATATGATTAACACTCATCATATTCATAATGCACATGTTTAACATAAGAAAGTATCAACCATGTGGCTATGATAACCACCTATTAACACATTAAGCCTATGATCATGTTAAGGAGGTTATTCCACCATCATTCCATCTTATAAGAATGTTAAACATGAATACTCATCTTTATCTATTTGCATTAAAGTTAGGTTCAACATGATAAATTATATCAATGTTACTAATCAACACTTATGCCCAAACCCTAACTCACAACATCCTCATTGGATCATGGATGCATAAGCTGAAGCATCACTGTCACATTCCATAATATTCTCAAGTATGAACCCACACATAAATCAAGGTGTAACCATAGGGTTATAGTATACTAGGGTTTCAACAACAATAACATAGCACTCCGTGATTGTATTAGTCATTTAAGGACTATTATACCCAATTACCATCATTTAGTTATATTTTAGCTAGGTATAATAGGCTATACCTCATTAGAGTTACATATCAACACAATATGGCTATCATCCCTTCTATTCATGAGAGTTTATAGGTAAAATGACCTTGTTAAGGGTAACCCTCCATTTGTTCCATCATCATTCAACCCATATCACCATACCAAAATGTCACCTAGAACCATTGGATGTTTAAGACCATTGGTTGTTTACATAAGTAAACACATTACATAAACCACCAATGAAGTCCTTGATTTGTTATCTAGAAAGAGTCATCAGCTAACCCTAGACATCCCTTGATTAACAACACAAAAAGTTCCATTGAGAATAGGGTAAAACCCACAATTGACTATTCATTTAAAACAAGCCATCCATTGTCATCAAGTAAGCTCCTTAAATTGATCATATAAAGGAAACCCTCTAAATCAAATTATTAGGACCAACATATTACATTAGCCATAATTCCACTTTATTGGAGGAATAAACATTAGATCTTGACCATTGAGTCAAGTTCATATGTTAAAACTATCAATTACAGTATCGGTCTGACCATTGCATCAAGTAACCCAAGAAACCTTTGGTCTAAGGCTTAATTGATTCTACAACTACAATGCTTAACTCAATATAGGTTGTAGAGACCTGATCCACCATCATTAGTGACCATTAAATCATGATAGGTTGTTAGATCAACACTATATTCATTAATCAACATCAAATATTAAGCTAATGTCATCATTGATTGATAACATCAGTAGGGTACTTAATGGTTGATCATTAAACTTCTAATTGATCCAAAACCTGACCTAAGAGGGTGACCATAGGTTGTCACCATCATTTGACACCTTTCATCATGACCATCAGTTGTCATGAAGACAACACCATAGGGTTGTTGTAATGGTACCATTATCGGGTCATGGGTTTATAGAAGAAACCAACTTAAAACCCTAAAATTGACCATTGGTTGATAGGTGCTTAGCACCATAGATTGTCAAACCAACCTGATACAAGTCATATTATACCTTAGGAATAATTTAAACATAATAACAGGTTCATATAGAACTGAAATCCAAATAGAGAACATTATAAAAATCGAAATTCAAGTCAAGCATAGCTTTTTAGTGCATGGATCATCATTTTCATGCAAGAACAAGAGCTAGAAAGCTTATGGTAAGCAATAAACGTGGAGAAAGTTATAAAAATTGCCTATAATGAGAAGATAAACTCCCACACATAAGAAAACAAGAGTAGGTAGGGTAGAAAATTCAATCATAAGATATCAACTCATCCATCTAGCACCTTTCTTCATTAAATGTGCAAACCCTAAGCATAAGGAGCAAGAAAGGTAGGTTTTAGAGCTTTAGAGCAATTTCTACCATGGAACAATAAGGTTCCGACATGGAAAAAGGTAGGAGGAAGGATAACAAAGAAATAAATGGAGGAAATAAGGGGATTCTTACTCTTTTAGTTCAAGATCACCAGAAGGAAGCTTTTTAAACCCAAAAAGGAAGTCAACTGCAACCCTAGATCCTTTTTCCAAGAAGGTCCCCACTTTCTTCTTCCTTGGACTAGAAAATTCGCAGAAGCACAGAGGGATAATGAGGTTGGGAGAAGGAGGGAAGTGGTGGAGAGAAAATGGTTCATTTTGGTGCTTAGGGATAAGTATATGAAACTTTAAGATAAAGAAAAAGAAAAAGTTGAAGTTCTAGTATCTTTCCAAGTGTCCATGGCCTTAAACTATTAAGAATATACAAGAACACACACAAGAATATCCCTCACCGTCCATATAGACATGCTTATCCCTCATTTCTTGAATTTACAAGCAAAACAAATAACTCGTTAGTTGATAGCTACTAAAGGTAGATCATCCATGAAGGGGTAAACCCTAAAATACCCTCTGAGAAAACACCTTCAAACCAAGGTTTAAATAGGTGTCCCATGTCTCAACAAGTTCAATAATGATGAGATAGTATCCAAGGAACATAATGAAAGTGATAAATTGGAAAGAAAACCTCTCAATTGGTAAATTGTAGAAAAGTCCAAAATGTGCATAAAATTACATAACTTGCTCAAACAGTGTCCAATTTGAACCAAATTTGAAACTTAAGCTTGTCTTATGATTTAAAAGAATATCAAAAGGTTATATTAGGTTTATAAGAATTACGTTATGATAATTAAGCTTATTCAACTCGTTAAGTAAGTTTAGGGGCCTTATAGTTTGTGTAAGCATCTCCATGGGCTCGATGTCTCATTACCCACGGGTCACACACTTACTACTCTGGAGATATCCCTTCAGAAGTTCTCATCTAGGCATCAACCAAGTTATTTGATATTTAAATACTTAGTATTGAAGCTCTTGCAACAAAGGAATATAGTATTCTTGGATGCGGTCACAATATCATGGAAAAAATCCACCCCCGTGGGGGGGGCTATATAGCGGGACCATAGTCTCCTACAATAGTGAACATAGTGCATTCTTAATCATTAAATGGAGATGAATTGATTTAATTAAAACTCTAATTAATCATCCACAACTGAGGAAAATTGTATATGAGCAGATTCAGGGGGTATATGAGAGCTTTAAGTGCAAAATTGGGCCAAAAATGGCGGCTGAAACTAAGATGAATATGCATTTGTCATTGCCTCAGAATCCCTATCCTTTTGGTCCTTTTCTACATAGTAGAAATGAGTTGTTGAAGGAGGTTACGAAGGTTTTTGCAGTAAAAAACTTTGATGCACTTTGTGTAGAACGCTCATGCTTTTCAAATTTCTAATATAGCATGAAAGTTGTCCATGAAGTTTATGCCAATCTCACATGGGACTACACATCTTTAGTACCTACCCTTAATACTTAGGTTGTCCTATCTTCCATTATTGTGAGGATTAAGTTAACCATCTCAGAGTACTCCTTAAATAGGTACTTATCTATCTCATCATCCTCACAAGATTGGACTTCTTCCTATAACTCATACCATGACCTCCTCAATCATGAAGGTCTTTTCAAGAATTTAACACTGAGATAACCCTTCATGACATCCATAAAACCCTAAAGAAACCTGAGGTTCCCTATAGGAAGAAGGAAATCCTACCTTCTTCTTCTCTTGACATAAAGACATGTCTCATATCACTCATAGCTAATTGCAATATCCACCCAAAGAGAAACCAAATGGATATTGTAGAGAAATCTACAGTGCTTATGCACTATCTCCTCCAGAATGTCAAAGTGAAATGGGTCAGATATATTCTCCATCACATGACCTATTTTGACATAGAGAAGAACACCCATGACTCCCAATCACCCTACCCTAACTTGATCTATGATCTATTTTAGTATCATACTAAAAAATCTCTTTTGAAGGATCTTAGGTACAAAGCAAGTATAAAAGGGGTTTACATTAATGACACCACAGTCAATAATTCCTTCCATCCTTCTAGTGCCCCTACACCTGGTGCCTCATCCTCTACCCAAGCTCCTCCTCATCCTAGACCTACCCATGAATCCTTTTCTAGTATCAAATGAAACCCTTTTGGGTTACATGATGCATCAGAATGCATATCAGATGTAGGTTCAGGAGCACGTTCACCAAGACCTAGTTCAAATCATGTCCAACATGATCTTGTCCTGCTCACACCCTAATTCCTCCTACCAGCCTTTCCCAGCTACTGACTATGCTTCCTCTGCATATGGTCATTTTTACCCGGCTTACTAGCATGGTGCTTCCACTCCATCTCCTACCTATAATGAGGGACCTATATATATTTCCTCTCATCCTCAACTTGATGCTACTCAGCTACTTGTAGTCCCAGTTGGCCCTGATACTACAACACTTGTTAGTTTTAATTGGGTTTCCATACCCAACTATGAACAAGCCAAATCATTGCTTGCTTGTGGCATCTCTTTGCAAAAGAAAAACCGCCGATGGCCCATACCTCACTCATTTGTTCTTGATGAGGATACATAGATGGTTGATGATGTTGATGTTGATGAGTATGGTGAAGAGGGTGATGGTGATGATGATGATGGTTCTGATGCTGATGGTGATGAGGACAAAACTATACCTACCACTACTGCACCTTCTGAGCTGGTGATTTAGAATACTATCCTAATGATGAATTTGACCTGGATGAGCTTGAAGTTTAATTCCTAGACTCTAAAGTGATCATATATATGTCTTTTGTAGGCTTTCATGTTTTGTACATTGGGAACTATATCTGAGGACTACTGTTTTTATATTTTGTCACTTTCTTCGTCATTTGTAGTTTTCATCTTGATAAGACTTACTTGTGATGTCATCTTATCATCTGTACCTTTACTCTATGTTGTGCTACATTTCATGAGTTAGTTTTTTGTGATTCCATATTTTCATTATGACTGTAGTATATCTATCCTCTCTCTGGCTTGTGTGTGGTGTTTGTAAAATGTGGTTGTATGTTGTATTTGTGCATTTAGATAAGACCTATTTTAGTTATTCTACCCCTCCCTTTTTGATATGCCAAAGGGGGAGAAATGAAGTTAGTAAATATTAAATTTGATCCTTTACTCATTAGTTTTCTAAAATTATCTTGTGACGATGAAAGTGGACTCAAATAGTACATATATGTTATGGTTATGGTTTTTGGAGGAGATAACCATACTAGGTAAAGGTAAGAATGAATTGAGGGGGAGAAATTGCTATTGCACATTCTTGTATCCCCCTATTTTAACAAGGTATAAGTTTTAAATATTAAGTTTTTTCAATATGTTAAAGAATGGTTTGTCATCTTCAAAAAGGGAGAGAATGTTGACATAACAGTTACACATTATCCATATTTTACTGAGGACATAACCATTCCATTCATATGTATCTAATATGTCTATTTGAGATCAAGTTTAGGTATTAGGTATATTAAAAGAATGAATCCAAGCAAGACCTAGCTTGATAAAAAACAAGCCAAAATCAATGCAAGTGGAACTTTTGTGAAAAATGCCTTAAATCACTTAGAACAATTTTGTAAATCACTTGAATTGATGCTATGACTTGTAACTAAGCTGATAAAAATCTAAAATGCACTTAAATGGAATAATTAAGAAAATTTTATGGCACTTACCGATATTCATCACATGCAATTTTGTCGGTTGCATTTCCTTCTCATGAAATTTGACTGGAAAATTGTGAGGGTCGTGATAACTTCCATGATTTCTCAAGTTTGTCCTAATGATAACTCGACTGACACCTTGCACATGAAAAACAATTTTAAGATGTCGGTCGAGTTTCACCTAGGACTCAAACGACAACTCAAAATTCTTTATCGCATAGTGCTATCGATTGGGTTACCTTTATTGAAACTCGACTGACAACACTATATGGAATGTGAGAAAAAAGTTCTTTTAATCGTTGAAGTGTTTCAAAACTCAAAAAAATATCCTTTGAAACTCCCAAAATGGCTAGAATTCATTCCTAAGTACATCTACTAGCTAGTAGACATGCCCAACAATAAATAGGGGGCCCTTGGTCTTCATTTGAAGGTTTCCTTCTCATGCTCCTTGGTATAGTTGAGTGGTTTAGTCTACTAAGAGACCCTTTATCTCTCAAGCTCACTACTAATTTACATCAATTTGAGTGAGATAGGTTTCTTGCAAGAGAGATGCTTCATTGTACATCTTTTGAAGCTCTCTACTTTTCTTTCCCCATCTCATTTATCAAAGCAAAGATTATGAATCTTCTCCTTGGTGAAGGTGAAGTTGAAGGCCGAAGATCTAAGAAAAGAATGGGTAGTTTCTTCAAATCAGAAGACTTGTTGCAAGACTAGATATCCTTGGTGAACATGAGTAGCTAATTGCAAAAGTGGGTAAGTCCTTGTGAAGGAAGAAGACTCTTGCTCTAGGATGGGTATGTCCTTGTAATGTTATTGGCTCCTTTGATCATTAAAGGGAAAGACATGTACCCTTGACCTTAAAATAGGGTGGTCATATTGTATCTCTTATAATGGAATATCAAAGATGTGCAATTCTTAGAAACCCTAGAGATTGACCCATTGAGGTAGTGGATGTATCTCCTAGTTTGGAGTTTGGAACTACTATACATGTTCTATCTCTCTCATCCCTGCTATGTATGCTTAGTTTCACTCAAATTTCATATATGCTACCTTATTTATTGATTTTGATTTGAAGGTCTTATGAATTTGGTTTAAGTGTTTTAGCTCTACACAACCCCCCTCTTCTAGAGCCCATTGATCTAGAGGGTAGGCTTTCCTGAAGCCAGACATCTGGTTTGAAGGAACCCTGTCGGTCATCCACCCTTAGTCCTCGGTGTTGAGGCACTGGTGGCCACGACAAAGGGATAAGAAGAGTGGTAGGAGGAGGGGCTAGCATAGGTGAAGCATGAGGATGGTGAATACTGACTGGGGTTTGAAGGGTGCCTCCATCCTCACTGACTGGTCCCATGACATATTTTAGGGAAGTGACAATGCTACAACAAATGTCTCGCAGTGTCTGGAATCACAAAGAGCGACACACAGAGAGAGAGGGATTAGTGACAATGATCTGTAGAGTAGTGGAGCTGAAACATGATGGCAAAGAAGGGAGAAACTACCATTGGTGTATATATATATATATATATATATATATATATATATATTATTGGTGTGGTCTTTCCACATTGACCCTTTTATGTTTACTTTGTAAAATTAGTAGCAAATAATTGGCTCATCGACATAGGGCAGAAATATACATCAAACTGATTAGAAAAATGAGAGGAACATGAATATAAAATGGGATACATTCCTAATTCTAAACCCAATTCCAAAAGTAGTGTTGGATGTATTAAAGTGATGATTAATACATAGAAACCCTAGTTTTAGATATTAAAATATTACAAACATTAAAGGACTTTTGTTTATGTTATTATCTAATCTTGTTGAGTATAATGATAACTAGGATGATGATAATGATGATAAGGTAATTAAGGTCTCTAACTTGGATAATCATTAATATGAGTAATTAGGGATTAAATAAAATTACTTGTTATGACAATTAATGGACTTAATCTAATGTAAGTGTTCACAATGAAAGGGTATGACCGGAATAGTAATAAGGGTTTCACCTAATATGTAACTTGCAATGGAATTAGGGTTTGTAATCTTATTCCTCACCGAACATGACCCCAAATACTAGATTAGGACTCATTTAATCTAAAATGTGATGGCAACACTTTAGCATTTCCATACATGCATATTAAATGATGATTGCTTGATTGAATAGTATGCTTAAAGTATGACTGCAAGATCTAGATGGTTTACAAGAGGTATGCGGTTAGCAATATGACTACCCACAATACAATTTGCCAGTGTTTGCCAAGGTTTTCTTGAAGATTGATTAAATAAATTATTTAGTGTTTATTTGCATTCTATTCAGTTACATTAAAACTATGAGTATCACATAAAGGAAGTTTATGTGAATAAAAATCCAGTTCTCAATTGCAAGTAATTGACTGAAAATATGTTGTTATGTACTTGCACACTTTTGCATGCACCCCCATACACAAAATAGCAATATACTGAGTCGCATTTTTGTTTCACAATGTTTTAGGTACATGCTAAATATGAATATATCAAGATATGAAGGACATATGAAATTACTTGAATACATTAAAACTAACTTGTAAGGAGGATTCGATAGATAATTCTACTCATATATACAATTCTTGTGTAAGAAATTCATGTAACTCTTTCGAGGAGCATCTTGTAAACAATATTTCAATTCATGGAAATTATTTACTATTATTTATTATTTGGTTAAATCTGGATCCTTGGGAATTTTAGGTAATGGCTCTCAACTTTTTGGGTCTTTCCTTTATTTGGGGGATGTTGAAAAGTGAGGTCATTACATTTGGTATTAGAGCCCCAAAATTTTCAAATAATAATTAATAGCTTATAATTTCAAGTAATCCATAGAAATATAAGGAAACTTATTAAGGCATGACCTGAGGGTAATGATGTCTAGAAGTGGTCATGGCTTGGAGGGGTTGCCTATCTGCCATTATGTGGTATATGGCGACTCCCTTAGCCAAAGTGATACATACTTGGCCATAATCTAGAGTTTGCCAGAAGTAATGTTTCCTCTATGTCTTTTCATCACACATTTCATCGAGTTATAATCCTCTTGCTTAATAAACCCTAAAAGATAGTTTCCTCCTTATATCCGTAAAGGTTTTTGAGAAGAAATAGCACTAAGGCATCCTCTGCCAATTAACGTATATGCAATGTGGAAGTGATGATAAACTAAAGAAAAATATTTTATGGGGTTTCCCTTGCACACTTAAACCCTAGTAGGAACTAAGGTTGGTTTAGGAAAACCCTTAGTGGGTCAATGGAATCATAAAACCCTATGATGTAGGTTGTAGGTTGTCTAGTCCCTATTCCTAACCCAATACCCTAACCCTAGAAAATGGAAGTAGAATGGATAAAATGGTAACCCTACCCATATGATCCCTAATTAGGGTAAGAGGAAATATAAATGAGTTTAGATGACCCAGTCTCCCACTCCTTAATATAGAGAAATTCATACATGATGCATATGAAAATATTTGAATATAATTGAATGAAATAAGTAACTAATGGTTATACATGAAAATGGAAGCATCAATATAACTTGCTCATCACCCTAATGCTATCTCTAGAGAAATGCATGAATAAAGAATACCACCAGAGAGTGGGTATGCTACTGCCAATGAGTGGGTAAGCTATTGACACTCCACCTAGAAAGCGGGTATGTTGTTGATCATACCTCCAATGAGTGGGTATGGTATTAAAATTTCCTCTAGAGAATGAGTATGATAACCCCATCGAATGCATATTCTATTGAAATAAACCCACATAGATTGGGTATGCTACCCATAGCAAGTGGGTATGCCATTTAGATACTCCCAGTGAGTGAGTATGATATTATGGACATCCCCAATGAGTCGGTATGATTGGAGGCCAACCCCAGCGAGTGGGTGAATCATTGAAGTACTCCCACCAAGTGAGTATGATGTTGTGAGTACCTCCTAGTAAGTGGGTATGGATGGAGATCTCCCCCATAGAGTGGGTAGATCATTGAAATACTCTCCGCGAATGAGAATGAATACATCATAGAAAGAAGGGATACCAAATAGATTGATCAAGTATGAGTTGAGAAGTTATAACATAAAATGTATGTTCAACATATTTTGGTTACATAAAATTTGAAAATTCAACTTTTAGGGTTGGTGTCCCGACTTGGTGTAGGTCAACCCAGGAGTGGGGAAAAGGACCTATGAGTGAGGAAAAACCCTAATCATATGGGGTCAGGTTGTGGCTAAAGATTCTAAGTTCTATCACATTCTAGTGAAAGAGATGAAGACATACATCATATTTGCAATGCTCTTGAAAGTTCCTCATACCATGAATTTGGCAATACATCACTTTGGTTTGAATCCAAAAATGAAAATGCATATGCAATCAACATACATAAAGATGTAGATACACATGACATAGAATATACTTACATATCACATTCTAGTGAAAGATATGAAGACCTACATGATATTCACAATGTTCGTGAAAGTTCCTCATCCCATGAATTTGACAATATAGAACTTCAGTCCCAATCTTAAAATAAAAGTTGAATATGCAATCAACATACGTAAAGGTATTAATCATATGATCAGATGAGCTAAAGCTTCCATGACAAACCAAACCCAAAATATGCTCTAACAACTAGCACTATCCTTCAAGCACCAAAGAGTATAATGACATCTCTAAAAGATCTTGGATGGGTATGTTTTGTGAGTCAGTAAATTGCTTCCCTATAATCTAATAAAACTTTGAGTCTTGTTCCTAGATTGAACCAGAAAAAGCAATGGCATTGCTTCAAAATGGGTTTTGAACCCAAACTTAGTGTTGATGGATGTTTGGAACATCCCAAAGACAAATTAGTAGCTAAATATATTAATCAAGAAGAAGGGGTCGATTTGTTGAAACTTTTAGCCCAATGCTAAAAACCCTACTATAAAGTTTTTATTACTATTTTTTTCATTTGGTTAGCATGTGCAACAATTGTTATTTTTCATGCCTTCCCGAATGGAGGTATCATGAAGTAGTGTTCAGGGAACAAGCTCTAGGCTTTACACGTCTAGAATATCGAGATTATGTTTTTCTCCTTCAGAAAGCTTTATATGGGTTTCAACAAGCCCCAAGAGCATGTCTTAATAAGATGAGTGGCTTTCTTCTCGACTATGGATTCTTATGTAGCACAGCAGATCCATCTTTGTTTATGTTTCAATATCAATTGAAAATTATATGCTTATTGGTATATGTTGATGAAATCATCTGGCAATGACAAATTTCTTCTTCATGATTTAATTACAACATTTTCAATCTATAGAAGAATGAAGTTAGCCGACTATTACCTTTGCATTCAATTAACTTTCTACAAATCTAAAATTATAATGTGGTTAGAAAAAATAGCTATTTCTTAAATATAAGTTCTACAATGCAAGCATGTTGCTACGCCTATAGCTATGAATTTTCATAAAATCCTACAAGATGTGAAATTTTGTTGATCATGATTTATATAGATGATTGGTTGAATGCTTATAATATATCATAATAACAATGTCAAATATTAAATATGAAGTATGTAACTACCCCACCTCCTAGTAACCCCCAATTAAGGGAGACCAAGAGGTTGGAGCCATTATCCCAGCTTCCGGATCAAAGGTTCGACAAATAATCAATAATAATTATCAAATTTTACCAACTAAACTGAAAGGTTGTAATAAAATTTAACTTTTGATACCTTTTTCAAAAACTTGGATATCAACTTCTATCCATAATTGGAGACCATTCTAACTAATCCTCCTGTGTACTTTAATTCTTATTTAATTCCACATATGCCACTTCACTGTTTGTCCTTTTCATTTGTACCTAAAATGCCAACAAACAAAATGTCGATCAGCATAAATGAATATGTCGGTATGTGGGGGAAACAATAATCATGCAATTAACAGTAACAACATATTGCAGTCAATTATGATTTAACAAACAACTTTACATTTTAAACATAACTGTTCAATCCATCCATACCCTAGCCTCTACGATGTCCCTACAATGGACCTGGATGCTACGTTCCTTATGGTAGATCCCCATCAAACCCCTCATGATCCTACCTAACCGGTGAACCAATTTCCAGGGTTGAGTCACATGGCACTACCCATAGGTAGCCCACTCCTTAACTCATGGTATGCTAAAGAGTCTCATGGCACTACACGTGGGTAGCCCAATTTCTAACTCTTGATAACCTGATGGTCCCACTTAACAAGTAGACCCTTTACCAGGTTATCCTTTTCATCATTAGCAAAGCCACAGAGGAGGACCAGGATTTGAGCCAGTCATGTATGCATATGTATGGTGATAATCATAGTCACTTCATAGTTGCATGAAATAAAAGTCATCCAAGCAGTTATTTTCAGGCAACCGATAAAACATCTGGGATTTGCCATGAAACTAAAGTGATTAACCATAAGCGTAACCACATACTTGTGAGGCTGATTTGAGACAGAATAATCCAATCAATGAAGAAATCCAAATAGGTACACACCAAGTTGATCCTAAAATAGACATCCAATTTTTCTTATCATAAATCATGCCATCATGGCCTAATAAACCTAGCTCGCTTTCTAGGGTTTCTAGTCCACTTTTAGGGTTTCCATTACAATTAGGGTTCCTCTTCATTTGTACTCTTTTAGTCCCTAATTTTATACAATTACTCGCAAACCCTAACTATCTCATCTATTCTTCACGAAAGATGTTAAGGTTGCCTTTTAACAACATATTACCTTAATTTCGGATAAAAGGCACAATTAAATGTCCTTTAAGTATACTACCATTTTTATCCTTTTTAATTCATGACCAGATTATTAGGCGTAATTATCATCTTTGGTTCCTTCCGGATTAACAACTCATAGTTCATTATGATCTAATTCAAATATGAACTCTATTTATAATTAATTCCATCTTTATCCATTAGAAAAACCCTAATTTCTAGATTAAGGGTATTTATCCACAATTAGGAACTTTTATACTCGAAATAGGTTAGAACCATCATATCTCAGCTTTATTCATGAATTTGAATCGTTAAAGCCATTAAGAGTCACAATGACTAACATTAGGGTTTCAAGGCCCATTAAAGCATATTTATGCACATGAAACTCTAAATTAAACCAATTATGTGCAAAGTTCATCCTTTTTGTTCTTAATGTACATTTTTATAATTAACAGGTTAATACCAACTTTAATCATCCATTAAACCCTACTAAATACATTAATCATCTCAAAATAGGGTTTCTTAATCATTAAAGCATTAAAGTTGATAATTTCCACTAGTTTTCAAATTTTAAGATGAATTAGTTTCTAAAACTATTTTTAATGATTTCCCCTTGTTTTTATAAGAAATTTCATATTTTATGCGTATCCATCTGAGCTACCAATATTTAAATAAAATGTTTGCAAGAATAACTTACTTGGACCAATGGGAGGCCGCCATGTCGGCCAAGTCATGCAACGTAGCTCAGCTAGATGGAAATATAACAGAATGTCCTTTTTACCCTCATGTAAGTTGATCATTCAGCAATGCCCAGAGGGGCAAAACGATCAAACGCACTGGACCTTCTTCCTCCTCCTCACGACGGTGCACTGCTGCCGCCCTAGCCGTGACATGTGTAGATCCTTCTCCTTCCCTGGACCTCGACGGCCACCGAAAGTGGTTCCTTCCTCTCTGTCACCCTCCGCCGCATCTATAGGTGCTACAAGTTGCAACCGAGGTGGCGGGACACAGACTGGGCACACCTGCAACTTGGTCACCCTATGCAGCCGAGATACTACTGCCGCGGCCAGCTAGGGTGAGGGTATGCTCACCCAAACACCTTGTGATGTCGTGGAAGTGAAAAGCCTCCTTTACAACTCCTCCCCAAACCCCTTATTGCTCCAGGTTAGGGCTATGCTCTAGGGTTAGGGTTTGAATACAAAGAACAAGAAGAAGAAAAAGAAGAAAGAAGGGTACGTGGGATCTCTCTCTTGGACTCGAACTAGGGCTCTACCCTTTACATAGGTTTGGGTGTCCACGCCCTAAGATGACCATCTGTGAGTCAACAAATTCTTTTCCCAATAGGAACCCTATTCCTTCAAGGAGACGTAATCTTCTCTCTCCTATTTATCTTCTTAATATTGCTTATTTCGTGGATAATTAGAAATATGAAAATTATCTCTTTCATTATCTCTAGACTTTCCTTTTAATATATTGGCCAAGAAAATCTATTTTCTTAAAGGAAATAACATCTCTTTTTGATATTATCAAAAAGTCATTAATGATGTATCACATTATCCTCTTATTTTGTTATTATTTGTCGTTTCTCTTTCTTTTCTCCATTGGGGCTCCTTGGACCCCAAGAACCTCCAATATTTCGAAATCCCTTTTTTAGTGGATACTTATTATCCTTCTAGATGCATCTATATCCATAATTTCTCATTATCTTATTCATTTCTTTAGTAAAATATCTCTTTTTGAGGATTTCTATTTATCTCTCTTTATTTTCCTTATTAAAAATCATTTTAACATTAGGAATCTTAAGGATACAAAAATCCACCAAGGATAACTCAATTATACCTCTTTCCACTTATTTTCCACATTTTATCACTATTTTCAATTTCTTTCTTAATAAAGAAATATTTAATTGCTCTTTTCTTTTCTTGTTGCATTATCTTTGCAACTTTGGACTCCTTGGGACCCAAGGAACCCAAGAGGCACGAAATCCAACTTTGGATTATATTCTTTTGCCTTCTATAGGTTTCTACATCTTTCTTTTCTCAAATTCTCAATTATTCATTTACTAATCGAATTTCCTTGTTATTGGGCCCAATGGCCAGTAATGCCCACAAACAACCAAAAAGGCTATTGTAAACGAAATCCATTTATGTAAAACAAATTATATCATTATTTGTTCATATATCTTTAATAGGAGAAATTACATTTTCACCAAAAGAACCCAAAAATTGGGGTTGTAACATCCTTCCCCTCTTATAGGAATTTTATCCTCAAAATTCCATCAAGCAAACAAACAATTCAGGATAAGACTTTTCCATGTCCATCATTTGCCCCTATGTGGCTTTACATTATCCATGGTGCTTCCAAAGAACCTTTATCATCACATATTCTTTTCTCTGAGTTCTTTCACCTCGACATCTATAAACCTCACAGGTGACTCAGGTCATTTCAGCCTCCCCTGGGGCTCACTAGGTTCATTGCTCGACACATGGCCCGAGTACCTCACATAGTGCTCTAAATTGGACACATGGAACTCATCACACATTACTTTCTCCTGAGGGGTAAGGCCAAACATAACCTTCTCCATCCATCCATCTCAAATGGACCCATATATCGGGGACTCAGCTTCCTCAGTTGTAGCTTAGAGGGGTCGGATTTTCACATCACATACTCTCTCACAGTGAACTGCATGTCAGTATGCTTTGCATCATCTCACGACTCATGTCGCCCTGGGCTCTCTTTTTCAGCCATTGCAAGATCAAAGCGACTTCATCTGCACACACTGTGGTCCTTTTTGACCTTCGCGAGGTCCCTTCACCAACATCACCATAATGAAGTGGTGACCGACACAACCTCCCTTACATAGATTATTTACACCCCGATACTAGCTATGGTGTTTATCATTACATCTTACATAGGACATGAATTGTCTTCATGTATCACCCTGAACAAGCACACATGCTCTCATCAGACCCTCTAGTCTGGATTATACTAACCATTAGTTAGGGGTGATAAACTGTACTAACATCGAGTTCTTCATGTATCTACTTCCACCTTATGGAAGTGTATCTTTAGGTCATACTCAAGATCTTTTGAACTCGCATCATGGTGTAATTGAACCATCTCTCTTACTTGTAGTTCAACTGGATCTGTCTCCTGACAGTATTCTTTCTTTCTCATGTCATCTAGGTAAGGCGATCTTCCATAACCCATATTACATCTTAACCTTCCTTGGTGTAGGGAAGACTTACCACAACATCCATAGCGATGAACTCCCATTCCCTTTCGGGGACTCTTTATTCTCTATATCAATACATTGGGTTACTGGTGTTCACCCTTCACCTCCTAGCTTGCATGGTGACAAGCCACGTCCATCTTTGTACACTTTTCATCTTAGGCATCAAAGTACTTCTACCACTTGTTATCTCAGTATTATCATGGTGTATGATGAACTTAAAATCATGATCTCTTGTATTGTCATGATTCCTCAAGATTGATTCCTCAAAAACCCTAAACCACTCTAATCAGGGTTTCATTGCCTTCTTTTCCAGAGAAGTGCATCTGAGGTTCTACAACCATCCTTTTATTATATCAAGGCCTAGGCTGGCTAACCAAATAACCACTAACTTGATCAAATGATATTGTTACATCTGAGTGTTAGCCAAACATATCTCACAAACTTAGGGTTGACCTAACAACCTCTTCTAGCTTCCAACTAAACTAAGCAGTTGCACCTCAACCTGAGCATCCATTACCACCTCACATCCTTCTGTGTAAGGTAATGTTGAAGACATACACGTTCATGTATTCCACTTATCATCTCATCTCAAACTCTAAGTCTATCTTTATCAAAAAAACTCTGAGTTCATCCTCTTAGTTTTCAAACTCAACCTTGTATAACTTGCAAATTCCACATAGCTCAGATAAAACATCTTCACAAGAGGACTACCTTAGTCCTCTTGATGTATGTAAACCATCTACATATCATTTACTCCACAAGGGTATGTTATCATCTATGTCCTCATACCTCATAGAAACGTTCCAACTCACATCATCTTTATCCTTGGTGTAGGGCATGCGTGTTGTCCTATCTCTCACTCCCATAACAAGAGGAAATAAGCATTCGGCGGTCATCCAAACACAAAGTTCTTCCTGTTCCAAGAGTAGAGATGGTACATCCCACATTGCCAATACACCTTAAAACTAAGTTGAAACGTGCAACTTATGTCTCTACATCATGATCATCTTGATATCAAAATTACTTCCATGTAGAACTGGTCTCGAACCTACTTGGGTCCACACACATTCCTTGGTCATCTCCTCTACGTCTATAGGGTGTCGATACTTTTGGGGCCATCCCTCTTCCCTTATGCATCCAGAGAGTGCCCTACTGATCTGCCCTTGGGTCCAATGAGTTCATGAAGGTGATCAATCTCCTAACCCATGGCCCTCAGACAATGATAGTTGTTACCTCCTGACCATATGATCATGTGCAACTAGGGAATTAGGCAACTCCCACTTCCATCAGTCTTATCCCTACCTAACCCTAGGATAGACTTAGGATTCTAATATAGTACATGTCCAACTTAGAACCTTACCCAAGACTTCACCATCTCTCTCAGCATTCATGGGCTGACTTTCATCCCTTCACAGGGGTCATGGCGACCTACCTACCTTGGTTTGGCCCCATACCAGTTACCACCATGGTAACACATCCACATGCACTTAGACATGGTTATCTATGGGTCTACAGGTTCATTCTCATACTATGTACTTTTCACTTAGCTTCTCAAGATCCTATTGAGACCTCTTTAGGTTACCTTAAACCAACAAAACACTCTACAAGAGGGTCCCTCTCCCAGAATGGAAGGGACTACATCTTGATAACAAAGGTCACAAATGTCCTTATGTCTAGGGTTTACATCCACATGAGCATGCTTAACCCTAGCAAGCTACTAAGGCACAAGAAAACCACCTACTAACCATGCTAGGTCACACTTGTTCTTATTCCTCAACATTGGACCAAGAACATACCTTCCCAGGTCAACAACTCAGCTGTGAGGGGTTCATCAAACATACCTTAGACTTAAGGGGTTTCCCTTTTCTCTAAATATAAGGAGTTCCATGCTCGAATCTATAGAAACTCAATTCTCGTCATGAGCATCAGGTACACCACTTCTCCTCTTAGGCCTAGGAACCCTAGGCTCACCTCTTTATGCAACAACTATCCGACTACATGCTCAACATTTTAACCACGAACCAAGCAGGTACAAGGTATGATATGCACTTCCCATTATCCTTCTACTCGAACAACACTTTAGAGTGGAGTCCTTCTCAAGGACAACCAACAAGGTACAAGGCCTCCTAACCTATTTCTAAGCCTCTTCAGGGTCTAAGAAACTCTTCTTCCTAACCCTAGAAGGTGAACATCTATACCATAGGCTCATAGGCACCAGCAGCCTCAACTTCTCTCTAGGTTTTGGTTTCTCCATAGGCAACCAATATATCCTCAGCCTCCGGGGATCATGCATAAGGCAACCACAACCATCCACTTAGGTCTCATCATCCTCAACTCCCCACTGTTCCTCATATCTCAGAGTCTAAGCTTACAACCTTCTTGCTTGCACTAGTACATTTTTGGCCTCTAGCATCGCTTCTGTTAGCGTCACTTATATTAGAAAAACCGACCTAATAAGATAAAACCGAAGCAAGAAGTCATTAGAAAAAAATCTGGGTACCGCTTATAGCTATTGGGTCGGTTATGTTAAAGTAATCGACGCTAGAAAAGACCCGCGAAAATAGAAAACTGACCCAAAATGCTTCCCACAGAGAAAATTGGTTTTTCTGCCTTCGTGCACTGAGCTATGGGGTCAGTTTTTTAAATAAACGACCCTAGTAATTGTTCGAGTACTGCTTGTCGACTTCTCCGGTCGGTTTTCTAAATAACCGTCCGCATAGATGTACCGCTAGGTCGACTTTCCCGGTCGGTTTTACTGGATAATCGTCTGCATAGCCCTAGACTTCTCGGGTCAGTTTTTAAAATAACCGTCCCTATAGGTTCAGTTGTTCGGGCACCGGATATTTCTCGGGTTGCTTATTTTCTAATAACCGTCCCTATATGGGACCTGTTGGGTCGGTTTTTTAGTTAACCGACCACAGAAGTCAACACAAAAATCAAAACCTTGCCCTCTCTCCCACATCGTCACAAACCGACCGCAGCTCGCACAGCCCTCTCTCCCACAACACTCTTTCGCCGCCCGACCTTCCGGAGCTCTCACCTCGCCGCCCGACACTCGGAGCTCTCACCTCGCCGCCCGACCTTCTGGAGCTCTCACCTCGCCGCCCGACCTTCCAGACCTCTCCACACTGCCTCCAACCTTTGTCTTTGCCGCCAAGGTGTCGGCCCTCTCTCCAAAGACGCCCCCACCGCCGCCAAAGGTCTCTCCGACGCAGCAATGTCTCGCCGACGCTCCAAAGCTTTGCCCCTGCCACTTCAAAGTTTCCGTTGCCGCCATCTCAATCGATTCTCCGAGGATGCCCCCGCCGCAGCCAAGTTTTGCCGCTGCTACCTACTCTCTCCGAACGATTTTTCCGCCGCCAAGGCTTTTGACGCAACCACCTTTCCGGTAAGTTAATTTTCTATTTCAGACTCTTCTTTTAACCTAATGTTGGTGTACCATGGTCTTGCTATGGCCATGCTTGGTGCCACGACCATTTTGGCCAAAAAGTTTAGTTTTTAAAGGTTACAGTTCACCATGACTGACTTCTAAATTTGAGTTGTACCCCGGCCGTGTCGTGCTATACGGTCGTGCTAGGTACAGTTGTACCATGGTCGTGTCGTGCTATACGGCCGTGCTAGGTACAGTTGTACCACGGCCGTGCTGTGCTATACAGCCATGCTAGGTTCACTGGTCGTGTTGGCTGTCTTTTGCATTTGAGTTGTACCACGGCCGTGCCGTGCTATACGGCCCTGCTAGGTACACTGGTCGTGTTGGCTGTCTTTTGCATTTGAGTCTTGATTTACTTGATTTACTGTTATCTATTATGAAAGATCATGCATGATGTTTAATTTACGCCTTTCTATTTATTTCTGTTAAGAGCACCTAATTGATTATTCAATTCAGTACATATAAATGAATGTTTATCTAGTAAACCAACCAATAATAAAAACATGTATTCTTTTATATCTACATCATGCAAGGGTAGACATTGTTTAGTTTTAGATTGACACTTTAGGGTTTATAGATGAGACCACCTATGCATAAATATGACAAATACATTTATATATAAACTTAGAAACTCGTTCAAAATTTATTCATTAGGAGTAAATTTTGGATAGTCCCCGATATGGGACTGTTTTTGGATATTTAATCTCACTTAGGATGTATTTGTATAATGTATGTTTAGTTTTGAAGAAAATTTTTAGTAGTATTTCCTCATTTGTTCTCTGGGTACATATGTGAGTGGTTATTTGCCATTTACATTGATGTACTTGGAGAACTAAGGGGAAATGTTGCTGAAATTTTATTGAAAACTAAACATACATTATACAATTACTAGTGAGGTTAAATATTCAAAAATGGGATAGGTGGTACACTTTAGTATAAAAGTAATGAATTTCCTATAAAAAAACCTTACAACTTATAGTATCAATATTAAATGCTCAGTACCTTCAAAAAAAATATTAAATGCTCAGTTTGATAATTAATTTTAATGTGATCTAGAAAATGGATCGAAGTTGGATGTCTATCAAGAACCGTTGCAGTCCAGAGTTTACCAAAGGTGTTGATGAATTTATCAGATTTGCTGAGGAACATAGGAAACTACCTACAGATAGGTTCTATTGTCCATGTAGAAATTGTGGTAATAATTTGAAAGTTGATACTGTTGAGGAAATTAAGAATCATGTCATATGCAATGGGATCATACAAGGTTATAATGAATGGTATTGGCATGGAGAGAAACTTAATTATGGATCAGAAAATGTCGATATTAATAGTGGTGACATAGAAGATATAGATAATGATGTTAATGTCAATGATGAACCGATTCAGGATGACCCGATTCAGGATGATATAGTTGATGAGATGCTACGTAGCTGTCAGGACAATGTCATTGATCCACCTTCTTTATTTGCAAACATTGTCCATGATGTTGAAAAACCATTATATAAGGGTTGTACTAAGTTCACGAGGTTGAGTGTTTTGATGCGATTATATACTCGTAAAGCTCAAAATCGGTGGAGCGATAAGAGTTTCACTTCATTGTTGTCTTTGTTAAAGGAAATTCTTCTTGAAGGCAACGAGCTTCCAATTTCTACATATCAAGTAAAGAAAATAATGTGCCCAATGGGAATGGAGGCTAAGAAGATTCATGCATGTCCAAATGACTATGTGTTATTTCAGAAGGACTATAGTGATTTGATAAATTGTCCAAAATGTGGTGCGTCAAGGTACAAGACTACAAATTTAGCTAAGGCTAAAAATGACTCTCCTGCCAAGGTGATGTGGTATCTACCAATAATACCACGATTTCAACGCTTATTTGCTAATACAGAAGATGCACAAAATTTGTCTTGGCATGGGGAGTTAAAGGTCAATGATGATGGCGTCCTACGACATGCATCTGATTCACCACAATGGAAGAAAATTGATTTATTATACCCTCAATTTGGTAAAGAAACAAGGAACTTAAGACTTGGACTCTGTACAAATGGAATGAATCCATATGGTACATTAAGCAGCCAACATAGCACGTGGCCTGTTATGATTGTTATATACAATCTTCCTCCTTGGTTGTGTATGAAAAATAAGTATGTCATGTTGTCAATATTGATATCAGGGCCGAAGCAACCTGGAAATGATATTGATGTTTACCTTCAACCTCTAATTGATGACCTAACGAAATTATGGGAAGAAGGTGTTATGACATATGATGCTTCACGTAAAGAGATCTTTACTTTGCGTGCTATGTTGTTTTACACGATTAATGACTTCCCAGCTTATGGAAATTTGTCTGGATATAGCATAAAAGGATACAAAGCATGTCCTGTTTGTGAGGAAAATACTGATTCAATTCGACAGAAACATGGTGGTAAAATCGTATATCTTGGTCATCGAAGGTTTCTCCCACCAGTGCATCCTTATCGAAGGCAACGCAAAACCTTTAATGGGTCAACTGAGGAACGAAGTGCTCCTAAACCTATATCGGGAAATGTTGTATATGATAGGGTGAAACATATTGTTAATGAATTTGGAAAGAGTTCAAGTAGTCGTACGCTCGCATGTGAAAAATCTCTATACAAGAAGAGGTCAATATTATGGGATCTTCCTTATTGGAGATTTTTGACACTTAGACATTGCATTGATGTCATGCATGTTGAAAAAAATGTTTGTGATAGCATCATTGGTACGTTATTGAACATACCAAGAAAGACTAAAGACAACATCAACTCTAGAAAAGATTTAGAATTAATGGGTATAAGAAAAGAATTATCAGTTGAGATCAGGGATCGCCACACATATTTACCACCAGCTTGTTACACTTTGTCCAAGAAGGAGAAAAAGACTTTCTGTGAGTGCTTGTATAATATTAAGGTTCCACAAAGATACTCTTCTAATATTTGTAGATTGGTATCAAAGAAGGATCTGAAGTTGATAGGTCTCAAATCTCATGATTGTCACACCTTAATGCAACAAATTTTACCTGTGGCTATTCGATCTATATTGCCAAAGCATGTAAGGTTTGCAATCACAAGACTCTATTTCTTCTTCAATGAAATATGCAACAAAGTGATACATCCTGATACTCTCGATAAATTACAAAATGATATAATTGTTACCATGTGTCAGCTTGAAATGTACTTTCTCCTTCATTTTTTGATATCATGGTTCATCTTGTAGTACATATTACAAGGGAGGTGAAGATGTTGGGTCCAATTTTTTTACATTGGATGTATCCATTTGAACGCTACATGAGTGTTTTTAAAGGTGATGTTCGGAGTCGTTATCATCCTGAAGGGAGTATTATTGAAGGTTATGTGGCTAGGGAAGTGATGGACTTTTGCAACGATTTTTTGAATTCCAATGAAACTTCTAGCGATCTAAAAAATGATCTTATTACTGATTCTTATTGTGGCAAAGGAACTCTGGGAGCACGAGTGAAAGGAATTAGTCGTGAGTTGTGGGAACAAGCACATTTGTATATTTTACACAACATCGATGAAGTTAGTAGCTACATCACAGAAGACAATGATCTTATCAAGAAAAATCATTCGCGATCCAGTTCAATGTGGCTTGCAAGAGAGCATAATCGAACATTTATTAGGTGGTTTGAAGAGAAATTCTTTAAGCAGCTATCTGAATCACCAAATAATGTTGCTGAGAACATAAAATGGCTCGCCTTTAAGCCAAAAATGGATGTCATGTCATATGAAGGTTATGACATAAACAGATTTTTATATTACACTAAACGTCAAGATGAAAGTAGTGTAGTCGAAAATAGTGGGGTCATTGTTAAAGCTTGTTCGTTGTATTTTGCTAGTGCCAAAGATAAAAGACCACACGAAGCTGAGATGTCCCATTTCGACATCATTGAGGACATATCGGAAATGGACTATACAAATTTTAGAGTTCCTATCTTTAGATGTAATTGGGTTGATAACAACAAAGGCGTTTTAGTTGATGAGTTGGGTTTCACATTGGTGAATTTTGAAAAAATTGGAGAGAAAGATGAACCATTCATCATGGCAGACCAAGCAAAACAAGTGTTCTATATTGATGACCCAGCAAATAAAAATTGGTCTGTCGTTCTTCATGGAAAAAGACAGTTTACTGTGGATCCTATAAATGAAGAAGAATACTATGAAAAGTATGATGATTCCAGCCCATTTTCAGTTGGTTTGCCAAGTGTCAATGTTGAAGTTAACACCGATGACTTATATACACGTCAAGACCATGCTAAAGGAATTTTACTTGACTAACAACTCAACCAAAACTAGAGGCATGTATTATCATTCAAGCACACATTTTCTTTTATCATGTATACATTTTATTATATATCACCACTTGTTCTTTTATTATCACTTATGTTTTCTTTTATCATGTATATTTGCAGGTTGTTCTAAAATGGCAAGTGAAGATGAACATTCTGATCATGAGCATGAGGATGCTAGTGGTGATGTTAAGAAGAGTAGAGGTCCCACAGTGATGCGTCGGCTACAAGAGCTTAGGGCAAAAGGGGAGAAATTGTCAATCCAGATTGAAAGGGGAGGAGTACCTATTGGGGAACATGCTAGTACTTTTAAGCATTATGTAGGGGCAACCGCACGCAGTAAGGTGCCAATAGATATAAAAAACTAGCATGATGTTCCTATTGGCTTGAAAGACCTCCTTTGGAAAGATATATCTGTGAGTTGAATTTTGATACTATATTATCTTGTTTTTTGTTTATTGATTCCAGTTTTTTGTTTTGACATATACTTTTTCAAATAAGATTATTGCTTCATTTGTATATAGGGTATTTTTCATTTAAATGAAAAAGACCACAGGAAAAGAGTGTTACAGCGTTGTGGTGTACGATGGAGGGCATTTAAGACCTATCTCAAAAGGGATTATATAGATAATCCTAAGCAAAAGAAGAAAGCAACAGACATATATATTTTAATAGATCCTGAGGTGTGGGACAGATTTGTTGCACAAAGGCATTCAGAAGAGTTTCAGGTATACAATTAATGTTTTTATATATGTATATGTTTTCCAAGTTGTAAATTGCAATACCTCATTTTAAATGATCAGGCTATTCATGAGGCTCAAAAGGAAAGACGGACCAAAAATGTGCATAACCATCACATGGGATCCCTTAGTTATGCCCAGCGTCAAGAACAACTGGAGAAGCAAATCTCTTCTGGAGAAGGGTCTAGCACAACTCAAGTTGAGTGTCCACCCCGTTATAAAATTTGTCTTGATGCTAGAAAAAATAAAGCAGGTGAAATTACCAACCCTGCAACTAAGGAGGTGGCACAAAAGATGGTTAGTTCATCACAATTAAGTAATTAAAGAGTAGGATTTAATAATATCTAATTGTTTGTGATTTAATATTTTCATTAAATATGAATAGGATGATCTCTAATTGTTTGTGATTTAATATTTTAATTAAATATGAATAGGATGATCTCTATGAGCAAAGAAAACAAGGAAAGTTCATACCAATTGGACGCATGGATGAACTATCAGTTGCTCTTGGTACGAAAGAGCATCCTGGCCGTGTTAGGGGATTAGGAGCTGGCATAGGATTCAAGACTTATTATGGGCCTTCAGAATCTAGAAGAGGTCGTACAGTTACACATGACGAGGTTGAAGCATTAGTATCACAGAAAGTGCAACAAATATTGTCTTCATTTCAGCCTATTCAACCTTCTCAACCTTCTCAACCTCCTCAAACTGTACGTCTCTCAGATGATTAGGTAAAAGCTCGTACTCCAATTGTAGAAGGTCATGGGAGCACTCCTAATGAACCACCACAAAAATCTGCAGTAAGTTTGTTCTATATATGTTAATATGATATATATAATATAGTAGGTATCGGGTTTACCGCTTTGTATATAACTTATATTATTTCAACTAGGTTGGTATGAACTGTAAACTTGCAGTGGAGGTTCCAGAGTACAATGTTGTGGCAGCGGGTAAGGTATACAACATCGGTGGTACATTGCATTGTCAATCAGTTTCTGATGACATTTTTCCTGTGTCCATCCATCTTATGTATGACAGAATGGGGGACAAACCACTACACATACCTTCTTCTGAATATGGTACAGTTGATGAAGCAGAGGGTGTTATGGTGGGATGGCCTAGACACTTGGTTATCATTGACAAGGTATATCTACATGTTTTTCATATTTGACTAGCTACATATATGAACTCGTTTAATATAAGTATGTATTTAATTAATAGGTTTGTAAACCAAAAAGTAAAAATCCTAGTAGTCGTCCTCCTATGCCCAAGCCTTCTTTCATTCCAGAAGCCACATTCGATGAATTGGGAAATAAAAGTAAATGTTTGGCTCGATACTTAGCCAACCAAAGCCCAAGATCACATATGGGGGTCAATTTAACAGAAGATGCAGTTGGGAGGGACTTTGAGAATTTTATTTTTCTTGATGATATTATAGAGTTGTTCCGGTATGATTGGCTAAATACTTTGATATTAGAAGTATGGATAAGGTAAGAATTAATCAATATAGATTACTCGAATATATACATTTTTAGCTTATTTGTAACATATCAAATTTTCACAAATGTTTTACAGCCATTTATATACTGAGATGTCAAACTTTGATATAAAGAATGTTGGATTCTTAGTTCCTTCACTCACTAGTCAAGTGCAGACACAAATGGATGATGTGAATGCGTACTTCAGTACTGCATTCAAATATTTTGGTAGTGTGGGAAAGGAAATTATTCTAATTCCTTTTAACGTCCAGTAAGTATTATAATTCAATAGAATTCTAATATTGACTAAATTATAATTCTAATTTTTGTTTTCAATATAAATTTACTCAGATCTAGAAATTGGGAACTAGTGGTGGTTGTCCCAAAATTGATGACTTTCTATTATCTTGACCCAATGGGAAAAACAACAAGGGGTCACAAACTGAGATTGCCAACTATGGAGTAAGCATAAATTTAGTTTCTATAACATCAATTGTTATGCTTCAACATGATATTTATACTTAGAATTTCTATTTTGACAACTATCATAATCAAATTGATTGATGAGGGTATAAAGGCTTATCGTGAACGTGGAGGAATAATACCCACAAAATTAAAAGACACTGACTTTGAAAAATGTCAAGGTAACTACTTTGACTGCTTAGTCGTATATGTACAACTCTTACAATAATGTATTAATGTCAAATTTTATATGTTAACTCTCTTATAGTCTTATTTCTTTATTTGTACAACTCTGTTTGTAGCAGTTTACTAATATTAAGTTATAATTCTTTATTTGTAGTGTCATGTACAAAATAATGATTGGGCTTGTGGCTACTACGTATTGAAGTATATGCAAACTATTTTGAAAGAAGCATCACTAGACATTCAGAGTATAGATAAGGTAATTGATAAAGAATAACATAATAAATTTACAAGTGAGATTTGCATCATTTTATAAAATATATATGAGCATGTGCTTTTTTTTGCAGATCTTTACAACTCATCCTTACACACTTGATGGGTTAAATGAATTCCGAGAAGAATGGTCAGATGCTTTTCTTAATGAAGTCACTATAGCATTGGATTGAAATTCATAACTTCATTTGTGTATGTAGATTTGAAACTCTATCAAAATTTACTTTTTGTAGTCTGACAATAATATCACTTTTAAACTTGCAATCTATCATTGTTGTTAGTATGTGCTATGTGTATGAATTTTAGTATGTGTTATATGTCTCATTTGAATGAATCTATCTTAGACTTGCAAGAATGTTAGTAAGTGTTGTGTATGAAGACTCAACTCAATATATGTGAATAATTGTTGTTATGAAACATCAATTCAAAAAGGATTGGACATAAAAGTTTGCAAATGGATTTGGAATGCATTTTTGGCTTGCATCATTGCATTTGCAAGTCTATTTCTATTGCAAGTTTTGAATTGCGTAAAGCAATTCTGTTTTGCAGGTTGCTGTACTGAAGATTTCTGTTTCTGTAGAATTTTTCTTTTAAAAAAAATGTAACTTCTCGGGTCGGTTATTAAAAAAACCGACCCAGTAGGTTCTATCCCAAAATTCTACAGCAATTTGAAAACTTCTAGGGTCGCTTATACAGAAAAACCGACCCAATAGACACTTCTTGGGTCGGTTATACAAAAAACCGACCCAATAGGTTCTATCCCAAAATTCTACAGCAATTTGAAGACTTCTAGGGTCGTTTATACAGAAAAATCGACCCAATAGACACTTCTTGGGTCGGTTATAAAAAAAATCGACCCACTAGGTTCTATCCCAAAATTCTACAACAATTTGAAGACTTCTAGGGTCGCTTATATAGAAAAACTGACCCAATAGACACTTCTTGGGTCGGTTATACAAAAAACCGACCCAGTAGGTTCATGTACAGCTATTTGAAGACTTCTAGGGTCGCTTATACAGAAAAACCGACCCAATAGACACTTCTTGGGTCGGTTATTCAGAAAAACCGACCCAGTAGGTATTTTACAGCTATTTGAAGACTTTTAGGGGTCGCTTATGGAGAAAAACTGACCCAATATATACTTGTTGGGTTGGTTATTCAGAAAAACTGACCCAGTAGGTGTTTTTACAGTTGTTTGAAGACTTCTAGGTTCAGTTTTTGTTGCTCTTTTGGGACAGCTTTTTACCTCTTTTGGGTCGGTTTTTTACCTCTCTTGGGTCGATTTTTGTACTTTTCTTGGGTCGGTTTTTGTTCCCTTTAGGGTCAGTTTTTTTACCTCTCTAGGGTCGGTTTTTCTACCTCTGTAGCGTCGCAACTACTGTAGCGACGCCCACCAAGGCGTCGCCTAAAAAGTGATGCTGTAGGCTTCAAAAAACTGACCCGAGAGACCAATATTGTACTAGTGTTGGGTCCTACTCTCTCTCTCTCTCTTGAGAGAGAGCTAATCCTACAACCAGCCTCACTATTAGGGGTCCTCTCTCCATGATGATGGATTAAGCTCCCAAGCATAACCCTACCTGGGTGAAGCCTATGTTCAACTTATGTTTGCTCAAGATTATTCATAGTTCTTTTTGCTTATCTCATAAGCTATCCATCATACTCTCCTATTTGGGTTTTATCCTACTGCTCGCACCACTAATGTACTTTGGTTGCATGCTATTCCCTACTAGCATAAGCTCATAGGGTTTCTATAGGTCCTTCTCTAACCTCATCAATGAAGGAGCTATCCTTCTCTCTAATATGAACGACCCTTCCCAGGGTTGGGTCGCCAAAGGCACTAGGTCATCCATGGCTCATAACGTCATGGGCATCCAAAAGCATGTCCACACACCTAGTCTATCATGTCATCATGTCATCTCTCTCTCTAACCACCACTTAGGGTTAGGGTTAGCATCATCCTCAGAGGATGTGCCAGGTCTCTACTTATAATGGAGGTCTCTACCTCCAAGACTAACTCTCTCTACTCATCCTCCTGACAAGAAGGTCTAACCTCAGGTCTCTCCTGAGGGCATGACAACACATGTCATATGACCTAAGCATGTATATATTCTTTAGTTTATGCTTAAACTATTAAGCTTATGTCCATGACATCTTATTTACATGCTTTTCATTAATTTGGTAGAGGATTCCTTAAACCTTATCAACCTTACCCATACCACACAAGGGTGAGGAAAAGAGATAAAGCCCTAATCCTTAAAATCCTTAACATCATTTGAGTTGAGAAGGGACGAACAAGATGAGAGAGTCCTAAAGGTATCTTATTTTGAGTCAAATCCTGAGACATTGGCCAGGCAATCACACAAATTCGGGAGTCCTCATTTTCTGACTAGCGGTACAGAGGAAAATCTTGCCAGCCCCCGGACGTGATCCTTTTCTAGACACCTCTGTCTTTCAGAAAATACTCTAATAACTACCTTGGGTTATACATAATTTGTAAAATTTAATAATTATTAAAGATTAAATGAGGAACCTATGCTCTGATACCAAATGTAATGACCCCTCCTCCTAGTAACCCCCAATTAAGGGAGACCAAGAGGTCAAAGTCGTTATCCCAGCTTCCGGATCAAAGGTTCAACAAATAATCAATAATAATTATCAAATTCTACCAACTAAACTGAAAGGCTGTAATAAAATTTAACTTTTCATACCTTTTTCAAAACCTTGGATATCTACTTCTATCCATAACTGGAGTCCATTCTAACTAATCCTCCTGTGTACTTTAATTCTTATTTAATTCCACATATGCCACTTTACTGTTTTCCCTTTTTACTTGTACCTAAAACGCCGACAAATAAAACATCGGTCATCATAAATGAATATGCCGGTATGTGGGGGAAACAATATTTGTGCAATTAACTGTAACAACATATTGCAGTCAATTATGATTTAACAAACAACTTTATGTTTTAAACATAACTGCTCAATCCAACCATACCCTACCTTCTGCAATGTCCCTGCAGTGGACCTGGATGCTACCTTCCTTATGGTAGATCCACATTAAACCCCTCATGATCCTACCTAACCGGTGAACCAATTTCCAGGGTTGAGTCACATGGCACTACCCATAGGTAGCCCACTGCTTAACTCATGGTGTGCTAAAGAGTCTCATGGCACTACACATGGGTACCCAAATTTCTAACTCTTGATAACCTGATGGTCCCACTTAACAAGTAGACCCTTTACTAGGTTACCCTTTTCATCATTAGCAAAGCCACAGAGGAGGACCAGGATCTGAGCCAGTCATGTATGCATATGTATGGTGATAATCATAGTCACTTTATAGTTACATGAAATAAAAGTCATCCAAGCAGTTATTTTCAAGCAACCGATAAAACACCTGAGATTCACCGTGAAACTAAAGTGACTAACCATAAGCGTAACCACATACATGTCAAGATGATTTGAGACAGAATAATGCAATCAATCAAGAAATCCAAATAGACACACACCAAGTTGATCTTGAAATAGACATCCAATTTTTCTTATCATTAATTATGCCATCATGGACTATTAAACCTAGCTTTCTTTCTAGGGTTTCTAGTCTAATTTAGGGTTTCCATTACAATTAGGGTTCCTCTTCATTTTTACTCTTTTAGTCCCTAATTTTAGACAATTACTCGAAAACCCTAATTATATCATCTATTCTTCACGAAAGATGTTAAGGTTGCCTTTTAACAACATATTACCTTAATTTCAGATAATTAGGGTTTGCAAGTAATTGTATCATCTTTGGTTCCTTTCGGATTAACAACTCATAGTTCATTATGATCTAATTCAAATATGAACTCTATTTATCATTAATTCCATCTTTATCCATTAGAAAAATCCTAATTTCTAGATTAAGGGTATTTATCCACAATTAGGAACTTTTATACTCGAAATAGCTTAGAATCATCATATCTCAATTTTATTCATGAATTTGAATCGTTAAAGCCATTAAGAGTCACAATGACTAACATTAGGGTTTGAAGGCCCATTAAAGCATATTTATGCACATGGAACTCTAAATTAAACCAATTACATGCAAAGTTCATCCTTTTTGTTCTTAGTGTGCCTTTTTATAATTAACAGGTTAATACCAACTTTAATCATCCATTAAACCCTACTAAATACATTAATCATCTCAAAATAGGGTTTCTTAATCATTAAAGCATTAAAGTTGATAACTTCCACTACTTTTCAAATTTCAAGAGGAATTAGTTTCTAAAACTATTTTTAACAATTTCCCCTCATTTTTCTGAGAAACTTTCATATTTTATGTGTATCCATCAGAGCTACTAATATATAAATACGATTTTCAAGAATAACTTACTTGGACCAATGGGAGGCTGCCACATCAGTCAAGTCATGCAACATAGCTCAGCTAGATGGAAATATAATAGAATGTCCTTTTTACCCTCACGTAAGTTGATCGTTCAGCAATGCCCAGAGGGGCAAAATGGTCAAACGCACTGGACCTTCTCCCTCCTCCTCGCGACGGCGCACTGCTTCCGCTGTAGCTATGACCTACGCGGCTCCTTCTCCTTCCCTGGACCCTGACGGCCACCGGCGGTGGTTCCTTCCTCTCTTTCACCCTCCGCCGCACCTATAGGTGCTACAAGTTGCTGCCGAGGTGGCGGGACACGGACTGGGCAGACCTACAACTTGGCCGCCCTATGCAGCTGAGTTGCTGCTTCTGCGGCGAGCTACAGTGAGGGGACGCTCACCCAAACACCTCGTGCTATCGTGGAAGCAACAAGCCTCCCTCACAACTCCTCCCCAGCCCCCTTATTACTCCAGGTTAGGGCTATGCTCAAGGGTTAGGGTTTGAATACAAAGAATAAGAAGAAGAAGAAGAAGAAAGAAGGGTACATGGGATCTCTCTCTTGGACTCGAACCAGGACTCTACCCTTTATATAGGGGTGGGTGTCCACGCCCTAAGATGACCATCCATGAGTCAAAAAGTTCTTTTCCCAATAGGAACCCTATTCCTTCAAGGAGAAGTAATCTTCTCTTTCCTGTTTATCTTCTTAATATTCCTTATTTCATGGATGATTTGAAATAAAAAAATTATCTCTTTCATTATCTCTAGCCTTGCCTTTTAATCTATTGGCCATGAAAATCTATTTTCTTAAAGGAAATAACATCTCTTTTTGATATTATCAAAAAGTCATTAATGATGTATCACATTATCCTCTTATTTTGTTATTATTTGTCGTTTCTCTTTCTTTTTCTCCATTGGGGCTCCTTGGACCCCCAAGAACCTCTAATATTTCGAAATCCCTTTTTTAGTGGATAATTATTATCCTTCTAGATGCATCTATATCCATAATTTCTCATTATCTTATTCATTTCTTTAGTAAAATATCTCTTTTTGAGGATTTCTCTTTATCTCTCTCTTTATTTTCCTTATTAAAATTCCTTTTAACATTAGGAACCTTAAGGATATGAAAATCCACCAAGGATAACTCAATTATACCTCTTCCCACTTATTTTCCACATTTTATCATTGTTTTCAATTTCTTTTTTAATAAAGAAATATTTAATTGCTCTTTTCTTTTCTTATTGCATTATCTTTGCAACTTTGGACTCCTTGGGACCCAAGAAACCCAATAGGTATGAAATCCAACTTTGGATTATATTTTTTTGCCTTCTAGAGGTTTCTACATCTTTCTTTTCTCGAATTCTCAATTATTCATTTACTAATCGAATTTCCTTGTTATTGGGCCCAATATCCAATAACGCCTACAAAACAACCAACAAGGCTATTTTAAATGAAATCCATTTATGTAAAACATATTATATCATTATTTGTTCAAATATCTTTAATAGGAGAAATTACATTTCTCACCAAAAGAACCCAAAAATTGTGGTTGTAACAAAGTATAACTTCTTGTCAATGCATGGATAATCCATCATGTATTCATTTTTCTTTACATAACAACATTCTACATTGTCTAAAATGAAGTATCTTAGTTGGGTTGTGCATTCATCTTATGCTTCATATTCAACTAAGAGCCTACTTTAACTTCAATTGAGTTGCCCAATCATAAGATAGTCAACTAGTAGATATTTTGTATTTGTTGGTGTAAGACCCCTAACCTAGCTTAGCTTCCTAATATTCTTTCAATATATTAATTATGTTTTGATGTGTTATGATACTTGCTTTTATGTTTTTTGGTTGGTGTTTTTTAGGGGTGTATGTGCAAATTACCCACATTTATGGGCTTTCTTAAGGTTTGCACATAGCATGTTTCCTTTTTTATCTCTCCTTTCTTGAACTTGGCGGATATGATTTTTGATCTAACCAAACCTTTCTTCTTTTCCATTGGATAAGGGCTGATCGAAGTGGTCTTCCTTTCCATCAATAGAGGACCAATGTAAGTGTATCTGGTTCTTAGTCGGTTGGGGACCAGCATGGCACTTCTACTTTTGATCTATTCTTAGCTTTTTGTCGGTTGAGAATCGAAGGAGTTATTCTTCCCACCTATTTATTGTGAATCGATGTAACTCAATAGTCTTGTGGTCATATTCTTTTCTACGGTTGACTACCGACAAATATCTAACTGACTGAGAGGAGGGCTTTCATCGTTATAGTCCTAATGGAAATCTATAATGAACACCTATGGATTTATGCAATTCTCTACAATGAGGAACTAGATACATGTAAGTGAGTCCCCTTTTCTTTACAATCTTGGTGATTTGTCATCTTCTTCCACCTTGACTTGTGTTCTTGGTGGTTCCTCTTTTTAGGGCTTTGACTACACTAGTCTTACAACATGTTTTCCCTTATCTTCCCTAGATTAGCTACTCTTAGGTCATGGATATAGTGTTGTGGCAAGCTTTAGGAGAAGAAAGCTTGAATCTTTTGAAAGATTATAACTTCACCAACTGAAGAGGAAATCCAAGAGTCAGGGAATGAAACTCTAAGAACAACTCTCTATCTCCATGTTTGTTCAATATCCCAGATTTGGTTAAGGCAATATTGGAGTGAAAACTAATATGAGGATCAAGTTCATTAGAGTTGTGTAATAATGACATGTGAGTTCCATAGCTCCAAAAGGGAGTTTCTCAAAGCTTCATTACATTTTTATGTTCATTTACAAAAAAATCTAACATCTTATTATAATTTTACCTCTTCAAATTTGATTCTCTAGTATAGCACATCAATTATAGTAAAACTGCCCTGCGCATTTCTTCTTGACACTGGTTCTTTGATTGCATTATGTAAAAGCCAACTTCACATGTGTGTACCATGTTTGTATTCATTGTTTAGTTTGACGAACTTGATTGAGCTCTTCTTGTTCAAGGTTGTTGATGCAAGTATGAAAAAGAATGGACTTGAACAAAGAATTGCTAATTGTTGTGCTTCATGAACAACCGATTTGTATACTAGATTTTTGTTTCGTCAATTGTTTCTATGTTTATTTTCATCGCTGACTTCCCAAGAAGACTATGAAAGATAAATAATAATAGTCTTTTACGCTCGATTGCAATTTTTCTTAGGTTAACACAAGTGTCAATTTTGTATATCATGTTGACATTGAGTTGCAAAAGGCTATCATTGTGCTAGACAAAGGATATTGTCCTAATATAAAACGCTTTAAAGTTCGTCTTATCCATCTAAATTGCTTTATGATTGATATTTTTTTGTAACATGGTATGTATCTATTGTGATTTTTTCTCCTTTTTAAAGTTCTTTTTTCACATCATTGTTGTAATTACTTATTTATCTTCAGGTGCAATGCAAGTTCATGTAAATGAGTAAATAACTAGTTGATTATTGTAAGAGTTGCATTGTAGCTGTACTTTATGTAGGCCGGATGAACTATCATCGCGGTCCATACGGCTATTGCAAACATGATGCAGGGACGATTGCCAACCATGGAGGAATTAATAACTATAAGCACATATATGGTTATATTGGTTGGATAGTATGCATTGTTTTTAGTTAAAAAGTTGTACAATCAAGCAGTATAATGTAATATATTTCAATATACAGATATACAATGCCCATAAGAGGATCGCGGTGAATAAAAAAGCTTCCCAATTGACATATGTAAGTGTGCTTTTACTGTATGCCATTTCATTAATTGCTAGGATGTTAGTTTGTGGCATGTGCTTGCACGTTTTAAAATCGTGTTTTTATTCCCGGGTTTTTCTTTCTTGTATGTAGTCGTTTGTAATTTATTTAGTTTGGTGCCTTTTTTAAATTGTACATACTTTTGTTGACCAAAATAAAATTATACATACTTTTTTGAGGTTTTGTCGTCCACATTTCCACGCTTTAGTAAGCAGATAAATTTCCTGCCATGTAAAAGATTAGTTACATAACACAGATTGTTCCACGGTAAAAGGCATAGATATTATATTGTCAAACAAAAAAAAACGAAGAAAGAGTTGCATGGGTACCGGCTCTCTACACTCTATTTTACCTTGTTTTTAGTCAATGTGAATGTTCCACATCGCCCTAATTTGTCAGGTGCGGGAGGGAATGAGTTGTGTGAGAAGCGCGTCAGGCACGGGTTTCATGTGAGCATTACATCATTGTGTGCTGAGTTATTATCAAATTCATCGCTCAGCTGTTGCTTGGGGGGAAAGAAGAGAGCAAAAGAAAACCAGCAGATCATCCTTTTATCATCCCTTTTCGGCTGCCGATGAGGTGAGCCCTGGCCCGCCCACGCACACAACATGTATAATACAAGCTAATAAATGGCCTACAAAGGTGTCGGTGGTCAATTCGTTCAGTATGCAAGCTGGATCACCTGACGCTCGGCAGGCAGCAGCAACGAGAGGCAGCGTGGACCTCATAACATGAAGACGGGGCCGAGAAGAACCCGGGGGCTACCGTCCTTCATGAAGGCCGCCACTTGTCAGGAATAGTTCTATATTGCTACATGTTTTACTGCTTGATTAATGAAGTAAACACAGTTGCCAAATAGAGCTGACAAAATTCCATTCGAACTCATTGAATCCGGTTTCATCTGATCTGAAGGAAATCAGGTTTTATTTTTTATTTTGCAAGTCTAAGTCGGCTCCGGATTTGGATGCTAATGATCAATTAGCATCGGATCGGTTCTAAGTGGGAACTTCTACAATCCAAGTTGAATCCGCAGTACTGAAAAACTTAGCACAATCTAAGTTCCAATTGGGCATAAATTATTAAATACCATGAGTATTTGACTATACAATCCTTAACACTGTAAGAAAAATGATTATTGGCCGAATCCAATTAGGGGCCGTTCGGCCCCTGGCAACTACCAGTGTTTATATATAATTGGGTTGTTAATTTGTATATCAGAATTTTTTCCGACATTTGATTCAGTATTTGCCTATACGAATCGTCGACATTTCAAAGTCCGCCATGTTCGGCGGCAGTAAACAAGCACGCGTTCAGTGGCAGCACCATCTTCTCATCATCAGTTTAGTGTGCTCTGCTGCGTGTACCGTCTCAATGCTCACACACAGCGGCTCTTGAATCAACAGCCGAGCATGTAGGAAACTGCAGAACCTGTGAAGTCGGGGGCCAAACGGCCCCTTAGATTATTTTACTGCTAATCGGTTCTTGTCCGACAAAAATTTGATCCAAATGTAATTATTTTGACACATCTTCTAATAGTCATTACGGCTGATTAAAAACTGCGCTGAATGGTTTGTGAGCACTAAGGCTTGATCAATGCAGTCCGGTCGGCGTGCATCCTCAACCAGTCCTTTTTATTATTTTAGTCAAAAGTCTCAGGACTGTCAATCGGGGCATTTGTTGCAAAAGAAAGAATTCATATATCAAAAGAACGAGCAAAACTTTCTGTATTCCTCCGAGTGTACTCATTGCATGCGGTCAAGGCGTTTCACAAAACTGTTTGGTAAAAGGGGAACCGATTCTGCTTGTCTGTTGGACAAGTATATGCACCAACTAAGCCATGCAGGCTGCAGCAATGTGTGTGTGGGCTGGCACTTGCAAGTGTAACATGCTGTTGATAAGGAACAAGAAAGAGGGGGAAAAAAGGCAAACGGTTGCACTTTACAACTAATTATTCGCCATTGATGCATATAGCTACAGCAGGCGTGGCGTAGCCACACTTTGGCCTGGATAGTCAAGTGCCCTACCCATATTTTGTAGTTGCTCACTATTTAATACCAATTTGACACAGATTTTTGTAAAAATTACTCATGGTGCCCTACCTTGTATGGATCTTAAAGCATTCATCTTAATGGTGCCCCTCCTATTTAGATTTTCTGGCTCCGCCACTGCAGGCATCGTCAAATGAAGAACGAGTCGTACAGCGAATGAGCGATCAAGCAGCCAAGTTACCCGTGATTCCATCCCATCTCATTCAAATCGGTGGGCAGCTGGTAGCTTTGCCCATCCCGATCTAACCCCGCAGTGTACGCTAATGGCGGACCTTGATTATATATTGTTACGAGGTAACGCGTTAATTAACGCAACTAAAGACAATTAGCTTTCAATAGCTCATCTCTGCGCCTGTCTTCAGTTTGTTAATATATTGTTACAAAAATTGCTTACCTTAGGCTTCGTTTGGTTTCATGTAAAACCAACAAACAGTGATACTTTCAAACCGGGAAGTTAAAAACATGAATCGAAATTACATTATTGTTTATGTTTGGTGCAAAGCAAGTTCGACCCGTTCAGTTGATTTGTTTCTGTTTGGTTGGAAGTAATTATGGATGCTAGTTCAGTTAAGTATTGCAGTTGTCAGCCCAGACATAGTATCTGTGCCAACCACTCGTCAGCTGCTGTGCCGAGAGGCTGGCTAAGGGCTCATTTGGTTGTGTTCAAACCAACCAACACCAAGAATTGCACCATATTGGGCTCAGTTTGTTGTCCATGATTTTGTACTAGCTGAAAAGTTTGGGCCGATTTCATTTTTCACCTTATGTTCCATCTACATCCAATTAAACGCTTTGAATGGAGAAACGAGTGTAGTTGGCACCGTACGTTTTGATTTGCAGCCCAAGCAAATAAGTCCTTAGCTGAGTTTTCTTGCTGTTCAAGTATAGTTAATTGTAACTATATAGCTAGCTATGCCGATATATTCGGGCCTATCGTAACTGTCACATATATTGGGCCCTGCATATCGCATTCTAGTGAAAGAGTTGAAGACGTACATAACATTTGCATTGCTCCTAAAAGTTTCTCATCCCATGAATACGACATTATAGCACTTCAGTCTCAATCTTAAAACGAATTTGTGTATGCAATCAACACATGTGACATAAAAGCTACATGTGTATCACATTATAGTGAACGAACTAACGACATACGTTATATTTACAATGCTTCTAAAAGGTTTTCATCGTAGGATTTTGAAAGTATAGCACTCCAGCCTCAACCTAAAAATGAAGTGCATATGCAATGAGCATACATAAAGATGTACATATATATGACATAGAAGCTACCTGCATATCACATTCTAATGAAACAACTAGATGCATACATGTTATCTATTATGGTCTTGAAAGTTCCTCATCCCATGAATGTGATAAAATAGCACTTCAGTCTCAAACTTAAAATGAAGTTGCATATGCAATCAACATACTAAAATATGTACATACACATGACACAGAAGCTACCTACATATCACATTCTAGTGAAAGAGTTGAATACATACATGATATTTGCAATTCTCCTCAAAGTTCCTCATCCCATGAATGTAAAAATATAGCTCTTCAGAATAAAACTTAAACTGAAGATGCATATGTAATGAACTACTTAAAGATGTACAGACACATGACATAGAAACTACTGCATATCACATTCTAGTGAAAGAGTTGAAGACATTAAAGATATTTGCAATGCTCCAGAAAGTTCCTCCACTGATGAGTTTAAAAATGTATCACTTCAGTCTAAAGTTAAAATGAAGCTACATATGCAATCAACATACATAAAGATGTAGATACATATGACATCAAAGTTTCTGACATATTACATTCTTGTAAAAGTTTTGAAAACATACATGATATTTGCATCGAACCTAAAAGTTCCTCATTCCATGAATGTGAAAATGTAGCACTTCAGTCTCAAACTTAAAATCTAGTTGTTTATGCAATCAACACACATAAATATGTAAATATACATGATATAGAAGCTTCCAATATATCATATTCTAGTGAAATAGATGAAGACATACATGATATTTGCAATGCTCTCGAAAGTTTAGCATCCAATGCATTTTAAAATGTAGCAGTTCAGTCTCAAACTTAAAATGAAGTTGTGTATGAAATTAACATGCATAGCATGATAGAATCCAAACATTTCTACGCTCCAATGGACTACCACACCAAGATCCCACATGAGCGGGAAATCTTTGATGATCCATAGAAGTATCATCATCTTTTTGGGAATCTAATCTACTTGATAATAATCTGACCATACATAACCTATGATATTAGGATAGTCAATTAGCATATGAGTGTCACTTCAGGCTCACTAGTGCAATGTTCAACGCATCCTATGGTACCTCAAAGGTTCTCTGGAGAGAGGATCATTCTATAAATTTCATAACACAAAGACAATCTCTATTTTTGGGTACACTAATGCAGATTGATAAGGAGATTCCATGATTGTAGAACCACCTCTAGTTTTTGCATCATTAGGCAATCACTTAGTCATTTGAAGGAGCACAAAATCAGTTGTTATGGCTCACTCTAACATCGAGGCAAAATATCGGGCTATGGCCCACTCATGTTGTGACCTACAGTGGGTTTGGTTCATCTTAACTATGTTTGGGTTCTTCTTTCAGACTCTAGCTACTCTATATTGCGACAACCAGGCAGCTAACACATAGCTAATAATATGGTCTTTCATGAACCACAAAACATATTGGAATAGACTATCATTTTACGAGAGATCTGATTAAAGGTAAGAAAATTATTATTTATCATATACGTATAAGAGATCAAATTCCCAATATCATCACAAACCTCTTACTGCTTCCTTATTCAAGTATATGGTTGTCAAGGTGGGACTTCACAATGTTTCCAATTTGAGGGGGTGTGTTAGCATAATTGATTAGCTGGGCTTAGGACCACTATAATTTCCTTTCTTTATTATCCCATGTATGCCTGGCTCCTACATATAGGAGACTGGGTTCTCAATTTACCACTAAAAGTTAATCTGTCTACATACAATTTAATAAAACAAACCAAAAATATCATATATGGGATACTATTTGAGAATTTTAAGAGGACTTTATCTTAAGAGAGATATGTTTGTTTTATATACCAACAATAGACAAATGGTTAAATGGAAATGTTCATATAATAAGTCAAGTAATTGTCTTTTTATATCTGAATCTCCCTTGGCACATGTCTAACCGATATAAAATATCTATGAAAACATTATGGTCTCAACCCACTTATATAAATAATATGATATGTTTTGGGTCAGGTTACGTTGATTGAGATATGGGTTGAATCAGTATATTCTTATTTGATGCTCACACTATGTGTATATCTCATAAAAATCCTCTTACTTAGTCATAGAATAAAGGGTAGAGTTTTCTCCTATGTCTCAGCCTCCCCTTCTAGTGTTTGGGGTATAGGGATTCTTTCATATGAAGGAAGATTGGGAAGGGGCTTGCGTCATCGATGAGCCCTATTGTTCTCCCTCATGGGGTTCCTCGCCTAGTTGGGTGGTTGGATTTGGGTTCAGGTGGCTTCTGTGGCTTTTCTTTCCCTTAAACCTACATTCAATTGTATGGTACATATCCAGGTTGATTTTAGATGGATTGATTTATACTCATTCAACTTGTTGACTATCCCAAGCATTAGTTGATTGATTGACATGTGATTTGAATGAATGTATAAAAAATTAGTCTATATATAACTAGGGCCATTCTAATTATGATTTTGATTGAAAAATTATTGTTCATTGAGCATCCTTATGCATGTGATCTTGTAGGTTTCACTTTATGGTGGCAATAATGTCAAAGGCCTCACAAGTAGTGAGTGCTATCTAGAAACACATCATTGCTACTGAAGTAAGATCAGTTCAACCTATCATTGACCACTATTATTGACGTGACCTGAACCCACTAATCCAAGGTTAGGTCCTGCCATGGAGATTAACATATCCATCAACTTTTAATCACTTAATAAAAATCAGCCATAACTTTCTTCACAAATATATAGTAACATCACTTACTAAACATAATGACCCATTCAAACATAACACTAAGGATACAACAGAGTTCAACTATTACATAGAACAAAGAGTTTCACATTAATATACATCACGTGTTGGTATGTATGTTGAGAGAGTCAATCATTTAATGATTGTAATGGCATAACTTGTAATTGATTTGATTATTCAATAAAGGCAAGCTTCCAATTTATTTTGTTTAATTCAACTACGAGATAATGAAGTAACATTATCAATGTCTAGAGAATAATATTACTCAATGAGGTATGTCTTCAAGTATGTGACTTGGGGAAATGAGATCATACAGATGTTAAGAGTACATATGCATATTCTCATTATGTTCCCGATCAATTATTATTGTGGAAGATTGATAGACAACAATAATATATAAGATCAGAGTGTGGGTTGGTTAATGTCAAAATCTCATTAGTCATGATATGGCTATATCAAACCAAGCACACAGATACATGTTAGAGAACAGTGTACCGGACAGACCCACCTTGAGACTGACACGTGGAAGCCATCATCATGGAAGTCATAGTCATATCTCATAGTGATGGTGGTGGTTGTAGTTTTTAGACCTAAAATCACTGCACTCATCACATGTTGTTGGGTACACTTTGACATCATCAAGTGTAGTCCTAAAACATGGGTTGTTATAACGGTGATGATTGAGTGAATTTGACACATGAGGATAGACTATGAGTGATATAAATGGCATTTGTCTGTCCTACTGGAGATCCTAGGTTGCTTGATTAGAGAGACTGAGAAATGCATGGCCATGCACATGTGAGTCAATATGTGATATTGAGATTACATATATCTCAGAATCCGCTCTGGTTCAAGAAACAAGATTGAATGATAAAGAGGGTGACTAATTCATGCCTCTATTTCAACTTGGACATCAGTGACAAAGGAATTATACAAGCACTACAACACCATACATAGATTGTAGGTTGAAGTTGTTCCCCAACTTTCCATTTACTTTGGGTAGCATTGATATGTGACTAGGCACCACTCATTACTTTTGATCTCATAAGTTTTTATGGATATTTACTACCAACGTAATATGGGACCTATAGGGTCATACACATAAGTCTCGACCTAGAAGAGGAGTCTAATCTTGAATGACAATTGAATTAAGTAATAAAGTGTTTAGGTATTTGATTCACACAACATATAGGCTGAGTTCACTACCGAATGCCCATCTCAAGTGTTGAGACGACCATCTAGAGTGCCAAATGGTCATTTCAAGTGTTGAGACGGGCATCTGGGGAGTTCAGCCTAATTCGAGTTGAAATTGGCTAAAATATAAACTAGCCCAACCGACTGGCTCGACTCTAGTCACTAGACAAACGTCTAGGTGACCGAGACGGCCATCTCACATGGGCTATATGGTCCGATTCAGATGAGGTAATGTTCTAGATATTTCCAAGTTTCTTTTGATTGCACATTACTTATTATGCAACGGAATTAATATGTGACATTAATTGGAATCAAAATTATTAATTTCATATGTGATTGGGAAATTGTGAAATGGTCATCTCACAGTATAAGACGACAGTCTCACAGTACAAGACGAATGTCTCATAGTACGAGATGACCATCTCATATTCTAGATAGTCATCTGGTGTTCCAGGCAACCGTTTCTATGGTTGCATGTTGTGAAAATTCAAGATCTTCCGGTCCCTTTCACTCCTGCATCGACTGGGAATCTGAACCCAAACCCAACCTATAAATAGAGGGGTATTGGGGGCTTCTCATAGCACAACACAGACAATTGAGAACCAGTTACTCTAACAAACATTGTCCTCTCTAGTTTTGGTAACCACGAGAGCCCAAGCAAGTTCTACCCGACTAGGGAGGAACAACAAGGGAGAGAGCAATTAAGATCACTGTTGTAGGAGAGCAAGTTGGTGACTAGTACACCAATGGGAGAGACAAATCCTTCTTGTCTGTTCTAGTAGGACGAATGGAGTTCTAGGCAGTCTGTTGGACTTCTCTAAAGGCGGTAGGTTGTTTTCAATCACTAGGAGGACAATGTCAACTACCAGTCCATGATAAGAGGAGTTGTTGAAGAAAACGAGGTTTATGGCTACATTCTGTGGTGGAGACCAGGAGGCGTGGCAATCTGATGAGTCCCAGTGCAACTAGGATTCAGAGGTGTACATCTACAATGACGAGGATTGTCACTGGACTTACTCCAGGACTAGATATATCCTCAAAACTATCCTTTCCATATTATAGTTTCTGCTGGTTATGGGAACATGGTAGATTAAAAAAAATTGTCTCTGTTGCCTGCTTTGTAGCCATATTTCCCTCAGTGGTATTAAAACGAACATCAATTTACTATATTATGGGATAATCAATATGCTCAGATTTTGATTTTTTTATTCTATTATTTCATGTGATGCGAATAATATCTTGTCAAATCCAATACCATGATAAGCCCAAACTAATATATATGATATATATGCAATTTACATGTGTCACCCTAAAAGTAGTTTTGATGTTGGATATGTAGCATGGTTATGGCCAATAACCCCTAAATTATGTGCATAGTTGTGTGGTTTTTTTATCCATTTATCTTGATCTACGTATCGACCTCTATCTTATCTTCCCACTGTAAAGTTAATTCTTTCCTACCATTGCTCCCCTCGAATGTAACTTGAGGTATCTCAATAATTATGTAAAAGGTAGCATAGTTTACCTTCCTATTATGACAAATATGAAGATGTCTTGAAGATGAGTCAACCAACTGAAGGAATATGGAGGACATGGTGGAAAAGCGAATCGATCCACTGGTGGACCCGAGCGATCCACTGGAGGAGTCAGTAGATAGTGGACTTATGGAACCAGACAACTGATGAGACGACCTAACAATCGGCCAGGAGGCAAGTCGGTCGGTTCAAGGTTTGAACCGATCAACGCAGATTGCCAGGCATGGATCTTCATCAACAATAGGTTTCTACATCTGATGTAGACCTACATGACATAATTCCTTGTGGATCTAAGGTATTATATTAGGCTGGCCATAACCATTTCTTTCTTTATTGCATGTTTTTCATTGTGAGATATAGCATGTATATGATACATACTATATTTGTGGTGATTGGATTTAGTATATGTATTTATAAAGAGTCCCTCAAATAAAATATCAAATTCTTAGATTCTTTCTAAAATCAACACGCATGGAAGCTTGATCGACCAAGCATAGGTTCCGCCTCTACAGGGTATGTCATCTATCTTGTGGAAGTGTGATGGTAAAAATGTAGGTTCTGCATCCACGGGGTGCATTATTATTGTGACAACTTTTGGGCCGGACATGACTGGGGATTCTCAGAGCGTCTGGGACCAGAAGCATGCAAATAATTATGGAAAGGGGTTGTTGATGCAACCCTATTTTAAGGCTCCATCTTGTGTCATATTACATTTCAATCACATAATGTTATTTCTCTCAATATGTGTTTTACTATCAAATGGACTTAAGAATGGTTTTTACATGTTTTACATATACTTTGGCCACTACTTGATGGAATGGAGAGAAGATGGTTGAATCTAGGGTTTCCCCCAGCTTGGAGGAGTCCAAAGTGAGGCCAAAACAACTCCCTACCTACCCCAAGTGGTCAAAGAATGTATTGAAACAATAACCTTCATGGATGGCCAAGTTCAAGACCCAAATGTAGGGGAAGGACCCTAGAACGGATGTGCTACAATGAAATGGCCATTATGGGACATTCCCTAATCACCAGAACCTTCAAAAATTCACCCATTTGGCCATAACGACTGTGCTAGCTAGAATGACCATGTTGTGAGTTCCCAGCACGAACGTACTGGCCAGAATGGTTGTGCTACCAGCTCCAGAAACACAAAATTCCCCTATTCATTCCATTTTTCCACCAAGACCATTCCCATCCACCACGGGCGTACTACCTACTACCCACCATGGCAGTGCTACCCACTATGGCCGTGCTACTCACAATTTTACCCGATTATATGCACTGTTGTACCCATTTTAACCCTAATTAGCCTAAAACTTCCCCACAACCTATATATACTTGGATGGTGGCTCTAGCATGAGGTTGGATACTACTAGCTCACTCCTAGCACTCCATTTTCTCCTCCTATCCATTCTATTCCATTTCCACCTCCATTTCACCATTTCCACCACCAAAACCCTAGTTTCCTAGTGTTTTGACCCTATTCCACCATCATCCCAAACCCTTTGCACCTTGGAGGAGGAGGACATCTTCCAGCAACTGAAGAGGAGCATTTCTCCATCTACTTTGAGCTCTATGGCTTCTTCTACCTCTTTCTCCTTTCTTTTTGTATTTTGCATTTCCATGAGTAGCTAGGCCCCTTAGGTGGGCCGTTTGGAGTCAAAAATGTTACTTTGATACCATGTTGGGGGAAATTAGATGTAAACATTGTAATTTCATTTTCTAATGATTATGTTCTATTTCTATCTTACTCTTCATTAATTTCTTGTTGGTTTGTGCTTGAAATCACCTAGGAATTTAGGAAAATTGCTTATATATGTGAATTTTGTGATTTGCTCCTAGATCCAATTCATAGATCCCTAGATAGCTACCCATCCTCCTACATGCTAATCAATTCTCCTAACCCTAGTTGAGAGATCTAAGTAGCTAGTTTAGATGAATTTATTGTGCTTAGCATGGAGCTTTCTCAAGGGTAGAATGTGGGTGAATTGAGGCCTAAAATCTCACTTCCACTCCATTACTACCCTCAACCCCTAATCACCCCAAGACCATATAACCTAGAAACCAAGGCTTGTTTAGACTCTAATCGAATTTTACCTAAACCCTAACCCAATTGAGCCTCACAAGGGCAGTAGGGGGTGTTAAGGACTAGTTCCCCTATACAAAACCTAGCATATCCATGGCCATTTAGTAGTTTAGGATAATTCATTAGACTCTAGCTTGTTTTTTGGTTTGGTAATCTAAATGAAATCATAATGATCACATGTCACCCCAACCTAATTGATAAGTGCATCCCCCAAACATCCCACATTTCCCTTTATTGCATTTAAACCTCAATTTCCATCTTGCTTATCTAGTGTTAGCTTAGTTATCTTCTTGCCTTGTTCTCGCTTTGCTCTTGCTAGTTTAGGTATTTAAATGCTCTTTTCCCTTGCTTGCTAGCCTAGTGTAGTGTAGTTCCCTTTCTTGCTTTCCTTAGCATAGCTTGTCCTTTTATTGATTGCCTTGTCTCTTCCTTCTCAATAGAATTAATTGTCTAGGTTTAACTTAGGTTTTCATCTTGTTTACTTTTCTTCAATAGCTTGCTTGTTCAGCCTTTAGTGTAACCAACAAATTAACCTTCAAACCCTTCAACCCTAGACTCCACAATAGGAACCTATCCTAAAAACTAACCTAGCTCTGGTTCCCCCTTTTCTCCATGTGATTGACCCTATACTTGTCTCCTTACCTATACTACGACACGACCCCGTGCGCTTGCGGGTTAGCATTTTAATAGAAGTATGTTGTTTTTTGTAGGTCCTTATAAATTTTGAAAGTGATCCCATCATGTGTGTCTATTCGTGGAATTACATCTATTCAAACTCCAATTGAGTAGTGTGTAACACCATTGGCATAAGCGCACAAAGCCTTCTGGCACCATTGTCGGGGAGAAAGGTGATCATCCTAGATAGTTAGTTTTTCTTTTACTTTTCCTACTATCCTCATCATTGCTATTATTTATTCTTAATTCTTTGCATTTTTTGTGCATATTGGTTTGCTATCTTGTTCTCTTTTGTTTGATTGTCCCTTGTGCATGTGACAAGACACTCGAGGAAGATAAGATGGAAGGCCAAAATGCACAAACCCATCAATTTCCTCCACTGCCCTACCACCAAGGATATCCTAAGCCTTATACACCCCCATCACCTCCATCTCTACAACCTTCCCACCAGTTCACCTTCCAACCTCAATTCCCTTCACCACAATTCCAAAGGTCATTAACACCTGTGCCACCACCACAACTAACACATACTCCCCCTACTTCCTATGAGCAAATGGATATGGTTTCAATCATGGGGTGTGGCAAGATAGTTGAGAAGCTCAACAAGGGAGGGAAGCAATATGACAAAGATCTTAATGAAGAGCCCTTATCGAAACATCCTTATCCACAAGTGTCCCATATGATTGGACCCCTCTATTTGATGCCTATGAAGACCCATTCCTCAAGAGAGATCAAAACTATGGCACGAAATTTATGAAGGTCTTAAGGCTTATTAAGATCTATGATGATGATTGCCAAGGTGAGAAAACAGCTAAAAAACACTTAACAAGCTCGCATGACCCTTGTGAGGAAGATCAATCAAGGAAAGAATTTGAGAGGATTGTCGATGATGGGGATGGAAATATTTTGTTTTTGGACAATGGTTGATGGTGAAAGAAGAACAAGCTCAATTGAAGGCATGCAACTCAGTGCTTATGGGAGGAAACCCACCTAGGTTTGGGAAATTTTCACCCAAACTTCAATTTTTGATACTTTTTTCTTTGTTTCTACACTTTCCAAGAAAACACACACACACACATACACTTTATACTTGATGGTGTTTGTTGTTTGTGAACCATGTTAGGATAGGTACATGGGGAAGAGGATGATGCATGGATGATATTTCCATTGAAATTGAAGATAAAATTGCAAATCAGTACAAAAGCTATAAGAAGGAGATCAGCACGGTCGTTCCGCACATCACGACCTTGGTGGAGGCAATAAAAAATAGTCAAACAGTCGTTGTGGATATACCCTAATCATTGGACACCTTGAGATCTCTCATCCCTCTTGGCATTTATCTACCATGACTCCATGCACTCTACCCTACCATTCTAAGCTTCTATTTCATGCTAAGGACAACATGGTTTAAAAGTTTGGGGTGGTATGGTGGTAAGACCTTGCTTTACCCCACTTTCCTCAATGTTTCATGTTCTAAATTTTTTCTCAAGATGAACAAATAGTATAACCATCTCTCATATTTGTGTATCCATACTTTGTGTGCTTGCTTTACATACATGCATATCATATAGTTTGCTTTCTGTCACTTTTTGCATAATTTTCAAAAAAAATGCTCTTTTTGCCATGCATTGCACATCATGTATATTTTTGGTAATTTTTGCATGTTTTAGCTAGGATTTGCTAGTTTCCTACTTTATTTTCCATAATGAAGGCTTAGATGTGATTGAAGGCAACTTGGCACCATTTTGGCCAATTTTGCCCAAGTTTAGAACTTCTTGCCTAAAAGTGTGTTTTGACCCAATCTCAACTTTTTGGATTTAAAATGACAACCTTTGACAAATGCAAGTGAATTATAATGGTTTATTGCTAAATGGACTCAATCTTGACCTTTTTACTTGTGCATCACCTCTCTCATGCTTGTGAATTTGTTTGGTTGAATTGTGATTAAAGCAAGCCACAAACGCTAGAGATTTGTAGAATCTCATGATAGAAATGAGGTTTTAATATTGCTCATTCATGTGGTATGTCATTGCTTGATGAAATTGTTGGATTAACTTTCATGCAGGATATCTCATGTTGAAGTCCATATTAGTAACCCCTCTTTGACTCACTTTTATTCTACCATCTTCTTACCTCTTAGCCTCATGAAAGGATGCCAAAGTGCACACATTCAGACTTGGCCACCTCTAAAAGTTTGGGATGGTCATATCCATGCCCGCCGCTTCACTCTCATCATCATGTTCCCTATCCACATAAAGGGAAAAGAAAAAGAAAAAATGCAAAAAGAAAATAAAAGATGATCTAGTTTAATAGCATCTAAATAAAGAAAAGATGAGTGTAAAAGCACTCCAAACTCTTATGGAAGCCCTTTCATCCTTTTACATGCCCATGGAGCAGGGAAATATAAAACCTAGCTTATTTTGTTTTCTATTTTTGCAGCCACATGGATTACTTAGTGTGTATGGATGTATGAGATTGAATGCATGAATGTCAAACAACAAAATTAGTCATTTTTGACCTTTGCTACCATGAAATGGTTTACCCGGAGTGATATTACAACTATATGGATTGATTGTATTTTCTATTCCCTATATTTGAAGTTTGCATACTCAGTGCTCAATCATGATTGGTTTGTGAAAGAGGAGAGGAAAGAGGTGGAATGCATGTACTTAGTCATCTTTGATCCCATTTAGTCAATATTCATCTATTACAATGCATTTGTCATTTCTTAACTGTAGAAAAATTGTAAGAGAGATTGAGTTGGAGCATACTTGAGGACAGGTATGTTTAAGTTTGGTGGTGATGCAGCCCTATTTTCGGATCCATTTTGTGTCATATTACATTTCAATCACATCTATAGTTGTTTGATTGCTTGTTATTTCCCTGAATACGTGTTTTACTATCAAATGCACTTAAGAATGGTTTTTGCATGTTTTATAGGCACTTTGGCCACTACTTGATGGAATGGAGAGAAGATGGTTGAATCTATGGTTTCCCCAGGCTTGGAGGAGCCCAAAATGAGTCCAAAACCACTCTCAACCTACTCCAAGTGGTCAAAGAATGTATTGAAGCAATAACCTTCATGGATGGCCAAATTCAAGACCCAAATGTAGGGAAAAACCCCATAACGGCTGTGCTACCATGGAATGGCCGTTTTGGGACATACCCCAATCAACAAAACCTTAAAAAATTGACCCAATTGGTCAGAATGGCCATGCTAGCTAGAATGGCCGTGTTGGGAGTTCCCAATACGGCCGTGCTACCATCTCCAAGAATCCAAAATTCCCTTGTTCATTCCATTTTTCCATCATGACCATTCCCATCCATCATGTCCGCACTACCTACTCCCATAATTTTACTCAATTTTATGCACTGTTCTACCCATTTTACCCACACTTAAACTAAAGCTTCCCCACCCCATATATATACTTGGGTGGAAACTCTAGCATGAGGTTGGCCACCCATAGCTCACTCCTAGCACTCCATTTTTTCCTCCTATCCATTCCATTCCATTTCCACCTCCATTCCACTCCATTTCACCATTTCCACCACCAAAACCCTAGTTTCCTAGTGTTTTGACCCTATTCCATCATCATCCTATGCCTCTTGCACCTTGAAATAGCAGGAGGAAGTCATGCAATAGCTTAGGAGGAGGATTTCTCCATCTACACCGAGCTCCATGGCTTCTTCTACCGCTTTCTCCTTTCTGTTTGTATTTTGCATCTCCATGAGTTGTTAGGCCTCTTAGGTGGGATGTTTGGGGTCAAAATGTTACTTTGATACCATGTTGGTGGAAATTGAGATGTAAACATTGTAATTTCGTTTGCTAATGATTATGTTCTATTTCTATCTCACTCTTCCTGATTTGTTTGTTGTTTTATGCTTGAAATCACCTTGGATTTTAGAAAATTGCTTACATGTGTGAATTTTGGGATTTGCTCCTAGGTCCAATTCATGGATCCCTAGATAGCTACTCATCCTCCTACATGCTAATCAATTCTCCTAACCCTAGTTGAGAGATCTAAGTAGCTAGTTTAGATGAATTTAGTGTGCTTAGCATGGAGCTTTCTCAAGGGTAGAATGTGGGTGAATTGAGGCCTAAAATCTCACTTCCACTCCCATTACTACCCTCAACCCCTAATCACCCCAAGACCATCTAACCTAGAAACCAAGGCTTGTTTAGACTCTAATCGAATTTCTCCTAAACCCTAACCCAATTGAGCCTCACAAGGGTAGTAGGGGGTGTTAGGGACTAGTTCCCCTATACACAACCTAGCATATCCATGGTCAGTTAGTAATTTAGGATAATTCATTAGATTCTAGCTTGTTGTTTGGTTTGGTAATATAAATGAAATCATAATACTCACATGTCACCCCCAACCTAATTGATAAGTGCATCCCCCAAATAGCCAACATTTCCCTTTATTGCATTAAAACCTTAATTGTCTTCTTTCTTATCTAGTGTTAGATTAGTCAGCTTCTTGCCTTGTTCTTTCTTTTCTCTTGCTAGTTTAGGTCTTTAAATGCTCTTTTGCCTTCTTTGCTAGATTAGTGTAGTGTAGTTCCCTTTATTGCTTGCCTTAGCATAGCTTGTCCTTTTATTGCTTGCCTTTTCTTTTCCTACTCGATAGAATTAACTATCTAGGGTTAACTTATGTTTTCATCTTGTTTACTTTTCTTCAATAGATTTCTTGTTCAACACTTAGTGTAACCAACAAATCAACCTTCAAACCCTTCAACCCTAGACTCTGTAGTAGGAACATAGCCTAAAAACTAACCTAGCTCTAGTGCCCCCTTTTCTCCGTGTGGTCAACCCTATACTTGTTTCCTTACCTATACTACGACACGACCCCATGCGCTTACAAGTTAGATTTTAGTAGAAGTATGTTATTTGTGTAGGTCCTTATAAATTTATAAAGTGATCCCATCGTGTGTGTCTATTCGCGGGGTTGCACCTATTAAAACTCCAATTCAGTAGTGTGTAACACCATTGGTAGAAATGCACTAGTTGTGCATATCATCTATCTAGAATTGCATATGATGAAATTGGCAAGAGTTGTGTTCCTTGATGGTTGGTTGTGTTTGTGGTGTTGATTGGAACATAGTTGAATTATCTTGGATCTGGCCCACTAGAATATTCTATGCTGTAATATTTTGAATTGATATTGAGGGCTATCAATTTGAATAAAATAGTGGGAGTGATAATAATTAAAGACCTAATTAATATCGTCAAAATTTTCAAATTAAATCAAATCAAAAAGGGTTTTTGACAAATGAAAATTTTCTCTTATAGAATCAAATGACAAAAAAATTTGATTTACATTGGTCCTGGAGAAGGACAAACTTGACGGGAGAAATTTCAATGACTGGTTTTGGACTTTGAGAAGGGTTCTCAATGAAGAGTGCAAGCTATACCTCCTTGACAAACTAGTTCCAGAGATACCTACTCCTGATGCACCTAGTGCACAAGTGGATGCTTACTAGAAGAATGCTAATGATGCCTTAGAGATAAAGTACCTTATGCTTAGCTGCATTAACTATGAGTTGCATGACTAATGTGAAGAGATGAGTGTTCTTGATATGGTAAAACATCTTAACAAAGTGACACTAGGTCTTACAAAACAAGAAAGGCATCATATCCTTAAGGTGTTGCATGAGACAAAGCTGATAGAGGGAACCTCAGTTGAAGAGCATGTGCTCAATATAATTGGACATGTGTATCATCTTGAAGAAATGGGATTCAGCTTGAGCCAAGAGTTGGCCACTGATATGATTCTAAAGACTATGCCAGAATTATATAGTCACTTTATTGCATGTTATCATGTGAATAATATGGCTGGACAAATGTCAAATTTGCTTTCCATGTTGTTTCATGTTGAAGCAAAATTGAAGAAGGACAAGTCTGTAATGGTGATCAGTGGACCTGAGTCCAAGGATCAAAGCAAGATCTATAAGAGTTCTAAGGTCACACCCAAATCCAAATCTTCAACACAAAGATAAGGATAAAGAAAAGTGCAAGAGGGTCTCATCCTTTGTACTTGAAGGCATTGAGGAAGAAGAAGATGGGGATGGTGATCTCCACTTTAGGTATATACATTATTGAGATAAATCTATCTACTTCATCATCATGGGTACTAGATACAGGATGTGGATCTCACATATATTCTCATATGCGGGTTGCTGAAAGGAAGTAGGCCTTTGGATAAAGGCAAGGTGGAACTGTGAGTTGCTAATGAAGCAAGAGTTGTGGCCAACGTAGTTGGAGCCTATAGTATATCTCTACCCATAGGGCTTGTAATAGATTTAAAGAACTGCTATTATGTACCTACTATAAATACAAACATCATTTTAGTATCTTGTATGGAAAAGGATGCATTTGAATTCCATATTAGAAATGACCAATGTTCTATTTCAAAAGATGGGATCTTGTTTGTCAGTGCCCCAATGTCTTGTGGTCTTTACTTGTTAGATACAAAGACAAATGTATATAACGTTAATACCAAAAGACTAAAACTCAACAACTCAAACAAAACATACCTTTGGAATTGTCATCTAGGGCACATAAATGAGAATTGCATATCTAAACTCCATAAAAATGGTTATCTTGGCTCTTTGATTTTGAATCAATAGAGACATGTAAATCTTCTTTGTTGGACAAGATGGCTAAGACCCATTTTACTGGTAACAATGAGATATCTAGTGATCTATTAGGACTCATACATATTGATGAGTGTGGACCTTTTATAACAACTGTTAGAGGCGGGTATCAACACTTCATAACCTTCATTGATGACTTCGGTAGGTATGTGTATGCTTATTTAATGAAACATAAGTGACAAACTCTTGAAAAGTTCAAGGAGTTTATGAATGAAGTACAAAACCAACTTGGTAAAAGTATTAAGGCACTTCATTCTGATCGAGGTGGATAATACTTAAAATAAGAGTTTGGGAACCTTCTTAGAGCCCATGGGATTGTATCTTAGTGGACTCCACCTGGAACACCATAGCATAATAGTATATCAGAAAGATAAAATCACACATTGCTAGATATGATGCAATCAATGATAAGTTTATCCGAGCTTCCAACTACCTTCTGGGGGTATGCTCTAGAAACCGCCACGTTTACACTAAAATGAGTACCATCTAAATCGGTTCAAAAGACAGAATATGAGATATGGAATGGGAAGCGTCCCAATATGTCTTTTATTAGGATTTGGGGATGTGAAGCTTATGTTAAAAGAATGTTTTCTAATAAGCTTGGTCCATGATCTGATAAATGTTATTTTTCTAGATATACTAAAGAAAAGGATATTACTTTTATTCCTAAGTTGATGAAAAAGTGTGTGTCCAAGGATGATGCATTCCTTGAGATGCATTCCATTTCCAATGGAATTAGTGGGAGAAAAGTAGAACTCGAAGAATTTTGAGACCAACAAGAAAACATTAAACCGATAGATGAACAAATAGAATTGCAAGATATTATGGAATATCAAATTTCTCAAGTTTCATAGGTACCTCGTAGAACTAATAGGACATGCCTTGAACCTGAAACATTTGGATATCTTCTAACTCAAAAAGATAGTGAATTGGTCATAGATGATGAACCAATACCCGATCAAGATGCTATTGAGGGACCAGAGTCTGAGAAATGGCTTGAAGCCATGAGACCTGAGATGGAATCCATGTATACCAACAAAGTATGGACTTTCGTGGATCTACTTGAAGTGGGTAAAACCCATAAGGTGCAAGTGGGTATTCAAGAAGAAGACCAACATGGATGGAAAAGTTCAACCTATAAGAATAGATTGGTTTCAAAGGGTTTCATACAAGTTCATGGTGTTGATTGTGACAAAACCTTTTCTCCAGTGGCCATGGTTAAGTCCATCAGGATCATGCTTGCTATTGTAGTTTATCACGACCATGAGATTTACCAAATGGATGTTAAAACTACATTCCTTAATGGGAATCTTGTTTAGCATGTATATATGACACATCCATAGTCTGGAGATAAAGGTTGTATGCTACAAAGGCCAATATATGAGTGGACATAAGCATCTCAGAGCTACAATCTTCATTTTGATGAGATAGTGAAAGGACTTGGTTTTATTCAAAACGAAGATGAACCTTGTGTGTACAAAAAGGTTAGTGGGAGAACAGCTACATTCCTCATATTTGTATGTAGATGACATACTATTGATGGAGAATGACATCCCTACTTTACAAAAGGTACAAACATGACATGGAAATACATTCTCTATGAAACACTTTGGATAAGCATCCTACATATTGGGGATAAAGATCTATAGAGATAGATCTGGAAGGCTTCTTGGACTAAGTTAGAGAACTTAAATTGACAAAGTGTTGAAGCAGTCAAACATGGAGAACTCAAATAGAGGAAACATGCATGCGCATCATGGTGTCCCCATCTCTAGAGCTTAATGTTCTAGTTCTTATTAAGAAAGGGAATGCATGAGTTTGATTCCATATGCCTCAATAATAGGATCAATCATGTATGAAATGTTGTGTACCCGTCTAGACGTCTCGTATACCTTGAGCATGACGAGAAGATCTTAGTCAGATCTAGGTTTTGTTCACTGGATAGACATGAAGAACATCCTCAATTACTTGAGAAGTACTAAGGATCCTTTGTTGGTCTATGACAGAGAGGAAGAGTTGGTGGTAAAAGGTTATACCAATGCAAGCTTCTAGACTAATCAAGATCATTACAAATCGCAATCAAGATTCACATTCTACCTCAATAATGGAGTTGTTAGCTAGAAGAGTTCCAAGAATTAAACAATTGTTGATTCTACAACAAAGGGCTGGTATATTGTTGCACTGAGTGCAACAAAGGTGGTTGTATGGATCAAGAAGTTTGTCATAGAACTTGGGGTCGTTCCAAGCATCAACGACACAATCAAACTATATTGTGACAACAATGGAGCAGTTGCACAACCTAAGGAACCCAGATCGCATGAGTGCTTAAAGCATATACAAAGGCGGTTACATCTCATATGAGAGATCTTAAAACGATGTAAAGATTTGCAAAGTACCAACTGAAAATAATGTTGTTGATCTCTTAATGAAGGAACTTTCACAGAAGAAGCATAATGGACATGTAAGATCACTTGAAATGTGTTTTGTAGGTGATTGGCTCTAAGTTCAAGTGGGAATCTATTGGTATAATGCCCAGAGAGCTAATCATGTGATAATTGTAATGGCATATCTTGTAATTCATTTTATTAAAAAATAAAGGAAAGCTCCCAATTTATTGCGTTTAATTCAGTTATGAGATAATTATGAAACATTATAAATGTCTAGAGAATAATATTACTTAATGACGTATGTCTTTAAGTATTTGACTTGGGGAAATGAGATCATACAGATTTTAAGAGTACATATGTATATTCTCATTATGTCCCTCATTGGTTGTTATTGTGGAAGGTTGATAGACAACAATACCATATAAGATCAGAGTGTGGGTTGGTTGATGACAAAATCTCATTAGTCATGATATGGCCATATCAAACCAAACACACAGATACATGTTAGAGAATAGTGTATCAGACAGACCCCCCATTAGACTGACACATAGAAGCCATTGTCATGGAAGTCATAGTCAGCTCTCACAGTGATGGTGGTGGTTGTAGTTCTTAGACCTAAAATCACTACACTCATCGTATGTCATTGGGTACACTTTGCAATCATCAAACACAATCCTAAAACATGAGTTGTTATAAGGGTGATGATTGGGTGACTTTGACACATGGGGATAAACTCTGAGTGATAGAAATGGGATTTGTCCCTTCTAGTGGAATGTGATGTTGTAGGCCTCTTGATTAGAGAGACTGAGAAATGCATAGCCATGCACATGTGAGTCTATATGTGATATTAATCTTACATATATCTCATATAGTCTGCTCTGGTTCAAGAAAAAAGATTGGATGATAAAGAGGGTGATTGCTCCATGCCTCGAGTTTAATCTGGACATTAGTCACAAAAGAACTATACAAGCACTGCAACACCATACACAAATTGTAGGTTGAAGTTGTTCCTCAACCTTCCATTTACATGGGTAGCATTGATATGCAACTAGGCACCACTCATTGCTTGTGATGTCATAATTTGTTAAGGACATTCACTGCCAACGTAATATGGGACCTATAGGGTCACACACATAGGTCTCGACCTAGAAGAGGAGTTTAATCTTGAATGACAATTGAATTAAGTACTAAAGTGTTTAGGTATATGATTCACACAACATATAGACTGACGGCACTATCAAACACCCATCTCAAGTGTTGAGACAACCGTTTGGAGTACCAAACGGTCGTATCAAGTGTTGAGATGGGTGTCTGGGGGGTCAGGCCTAATTCGAGTTGAAATTTGTTAAAGTATGAACCGACCCAACTAACTGGCTCGACTCGGGTCACCAGACGATCATCTGGGTGACCGATATGGTCATATCACATGGGCAAGATGGTCTGGTTTGGTTGAGGGAAGGTTCTAGATATTTTTGAGTTTGTTTTGATTGCACATTACTTATTGTGTAAGGAATTAATATGTGATATTAATTGGAATCAAAATTGCCAATTTCATATGAGATTGGGAAACGACAAAATGATCGCCTCGTAGTATGAGATGACCATCTCAGATGTAATAAGATCGTCTGGTTGTAAAAGAGTGAAATCACCCCTTTACTAAAAATTTGAAAAATCAAACATCCATCCCAAACATACTCAAAGGGCATACTGGAACGGGTGTAAAATTTTCAAATATTTATATATATGGTATACAAAGGACCAAAGAGTATTGCAGTGGAATATAATTTTCATGACTATAATAAATTTTATAAATGTACATCATCAACTCCCATATAGGGTTTGCAACAACAAAAGGATCTAGATAGAGGGAAGTCTAAACTACACCAACTTTGTCTCCAAGAAGTAAATTCATGAGATAGGCCCACACTGAAAGCCATGTACTCCTTATCCTATTCCTAGACTGGTCTTCCATGCTCGTGTTGCACACTCTAATCCTAGGCCATGCTCAACACCTTGATCAAATCCTGGGTGGTTGGGAAAGCACCCATCAAAAGAAAGAAGCAAGGTATGTGTCATAGATAATGAACAAGGAAATTAAAGAAACGACATGGAAAGTAAGTCTAAGATTTCATCATAAGATGAAGATGGTCAAAAGTATGAGGCATAAATAAAAAGATGCTTTCCATAACAATAATAGTAAAAGTTTGCATGCATGATTAATATTGACTACCTAAACTATGTAAGGTTGAGGCACCTACCTAACTTCAATCAATAGGTGAGTGAGATTAACACATTCCAATCACCTACAAATATTTTATATTGGGGAGAGTAACACATTCCCCTGGGTGAATTTACACATGCCCTATCTAAGGGTGGTTGTACAAAAGTACCACTACACTACTTAAATAGTCTAATAAAATCAACATGCTAAGAAATATGAAAAGTATAAGCATCAAATAATAGAAACATGGCAATGGGGTACAAGAGCTAAGAAATAAGTAGGAAAACAGATTGTTGAGTCAAATATAGAAAAGGAATTAACAAAAGAGAAATTAGGGTTTCATAAAAGACTCACTAGGGAAACTAGGTTAGGGTTTGCAATTATTCCCAACTTAGGTGTAAGGAAAACACATACCTCTCTTATTGAGTTCAGCTATTTACCTTAACCGCTTTAATTGAGTCCAAGGTCACTTTTCCTATTTTCAACGTATAATCATGTATTAGGGTTTTTCATATGCATTAATTTAAAGAAAACCCTAGTTTTGGACTTTCAAACAAAACCTCGATTTAGACCCTAAAAACATCACCATTGATCTTATTAGGTTCTCCTTATTAAGAAAAGATATAAATTTGTCCAATTTGGAGTTATGATGATTAAGGTCTATTTTTTGGTGATTTTTATGTATTAAAATCATTTTTAGAAAACTCCTCTCGACAAAACTCAAAAGCAAGCCTTGGAAGTATTTTTATTGGAAAGATAACATTTATTTGATTCCAAAACATATTTTAATTCAATTTTTGGATGAAGGGTTAAAAAGTTATGAATTGTTTAATATTAGCCAACTAGAAATTGCCACATCTACATATAGGGTGAGAGAGGTGAAGAGAGAGAGGGAGAGGGGTGAACCACGTGGCTTGGCCCAACCATGAGCCACCAAATCACGGGTCAGAGGCTTGTGTGTCCTTGTCAAAGCAAGAAGGGAAACCGACCAAAAGATAAATATTCCCTCAGGAAAAAAATAAAGTAAAGAAGAGAGAAGAAGGGGAAAATCATCAAATTGTGATGGGGTTTCTTCCCCAACCTCATACGCCTACCATGGTTGTGGTCCTTGAAATAGAGGTAGACCTCAAATTGGGAAAATCCACTATACTCGACCAAATCGTGACTTGAAAGCATGAAAACAAAGATCACACATACACGAACTCACCTCCGAATCTAATCGAAGATTTGAGAGATAGGCAATGTGCATGACATGTCGCAAGGCCTGGGAAGAAGCCAGCTCAGCGACAACACAAAAAACAACAAATAGAGAAATTGAGGGTGGTGGAAGATCACATGTGATGAGATGAAGCCCTAGAATAGGTTATATGTGATTGGGAAACGATTAAATGGTCGTCTCGCAGTCCGAGATGACCGTCTCGCATGCCATAAGATTATTTGGTTTTCCAAACGGTTGTAGGTTGTGAAAATTCAAGATCTTCCAGTCCCTTCCACTCCCACATCGACTGGAAACCTGGACCCAAACACCGCCTATAAATAGAGGGGTACTGGGGGCTTCCCAGACCACAACATAGCCAATTGAGAATCAATTTCTATGATAAATGTTTTCCTCTTTGGTTGTAGTAACCACGAGTGCCCAAGTATGTTTTACCCAAATAGGGAGAAATAGTAAGGGAGAGAGCAATTGAGATCATTGTTGTGGGAGAGCAAGTTGGTGACTAGTACACCAATGGGAGGGAAAACTCCAATATTTCCATTCTAGAAGGATGATAGGAGTTCTAGGTAGTCTGTGTGGACTTCTCTAGAGGTGAGAGGATGTTGTCTTCTACTAGGAGGACAAAATCAACTAGCAGTCCATGACAAGAGGAGTTGTTGATGAAGACGATGTCTATGGCTGCAATCTGTGGTGGAGACCAGGAAGCGGAGTGATCTGACGAGTCCCAATGCAAAGATCTCCTAGAAAAGTCCACACAGACCTCCTAGAACTCCTTTCATTCTACTAGAATAGATAAGAAGGAGTTGTCCCTCTCGTTGGTGTACTACTCACCAACTTGTTCTCCCACAACAATGATCTCAATTGCTTTTTCCCTTGTTGTTCCTCCCTATTTGGGTAGAACTTGCTTGGGCTCTCGTGGTTACCACAACTAGAGAGGATAATGTTTTTTTAGAGCAACTGATTCTCAATTGTCTATGTTGTACTCTGGTGAGTCCTCAGTACCCCTTTGTTTAATAGGTGGGTTTTGGGTCCAGGTTCCCAATCAATGTTGAAGTGGAAGGGATTGAAAAATTCCCAAACACTCGTCTTAACACTTAAGACAGTCGTTTGGCACTCCAAACGTCCGTCTCAACACTTGATATGGGTGTTTGACAGTGCAATCAACATATATATTGCATGAATCAAATACCTAAACACTTCCATACTTAATTCAATTGTCATTTAAGATTAAACTCCTCTTCTAGGTCAAGACCTATGTGTGTGACCCGACATGTCCCTTATTACGTTGGCAGTGAATTTCCAAAACAACTTATGAGCTCATAAGCAATGAGTGGTTCCTAGTCGTACATCAATGCTACCCAAATAAATGTAAATTTGGGGAACAAATTCAATGTACAATCTATGTATGGTGTTGCAGTGCTTGTATAGTTCCTTTGTCAATGATGTCCATATTAAACTCAAGGCATGGAACAATCACCCTCTTTATCATCCAATCTTGTTTCTTGAACTAGAGTAGACTGTCTCAGATATACGTAAGCTCAATATCACATATTGACTCACATATGCATGGCCATGCATTTCTCAGTCTCGCTAATCAAGAAGCTTATGCCATCATACTCCTATAGGAGGGACAAATCCCATATCTATCACTCATAGTAGATCCCCATGTGTCAAAGTCACTCAATCATCAGCTTATAACAACCCATGTTTCAAGACTATGTTTGATGATATCAATGTTTACCCAACAATATGTGTTGAGTTCAACCACCACCGTCATTGTGAGAGATGACTATGACTTCCATGATGATGGCTTCCATGTGTCAGTCTCATAGTGGGTTTGTCTGAAACATTATTCTCTAACATGTATCTGTGTGCTTGGTTCGATATTTCCATATCCTGACTAGTGAGATTCTATCATCAACGAAATCACACTCTGATGTTATGTGTCATTGTTATCTATCAAACTTCCACAATGACAACTGACCAGGGACATAATGAGAATATGATTATGTACTCTTAATATCCATATGATCTCATTTCCCCAAATTTGAAACATGAAGACGTACTTCATTGAGTAATATTATTATCTAGACAATAATAATGTTACATCATTATCTCATGACTAAATTAAATAGAATAAATTGGAAGCTTGTCTTTTATTAATAATCATATCATTTATAAGTTATGCATGATTGTCTCTCTGGGAAAACATACCAAGAGATTCCCACTTGCACTTAGATCCAATCACCCATGAATCATATTCCAAGTGATCTAATATGACCATCATGCTTATGCTATGAAAGTTCCTTCATCAAGGGATCAACAACATTATTTTCAGTTGGTACTTTGTAAATATTTACATCTCCTCATTGTACGGTCTCTTATATGAGATGAAATCACCTTTGTATATGCTTTGAGTGTTGATGCGATCTGGGTTCCTTAGCTTGAATGATAGCTCCATTGTTGTCACAATACATCTCGATTGCCTCGCTAATGCTTGGAACAACCCCAAATTTTGTGATGAACTTCTTGATCCATACAACCTCCTTTGCTGCATTTGATGCAGCAATAAACTCAACCTCTTTTGTAGAATCGGCAACTATCTCTTTCTTGGAACTCTTTCATCTTACAACTCTATTGTTGAGGCAGAACATGAATCCTGATTGCAACTTGTAATCATCTTGATCAGTCTAAAACCTTGCATCGGTGTAACCCTTTACCACCAACTCTTCCTCTCCACCATAGACCAAGAGTTGATCCTTAGTCCTTATTAAGTACTTGAGGATGTTCTTCACAGCTATCCAATGAGCATCACCTGGATCTGATTGATATCTACTCATCACGCTCAAGGCATACAAGATGTCTGGATGGGTACACAACATTGCATACATGATTGATCCAATTTATGTGGCATATGGAATCAAACTCATGTGTTCCCTTTCTTTATAAGAACTGGGACATTGAGCTCTAGAGATGAGGACACTGTGTCATGCAGGAAGGCTTCCTCTCTTCGAGTTCTCCATGCTGAACTGCTTCAACACTTTTTCAATGTATGTGCTCTAACTTAATCCAAGAAGCCTTCTGGATCTATCTCTATTGATCTTTATCCCCAAGATGTAGGATGCTTCTCCCAAGTCTTTCATAGAGAATGTATTTCCATTGCATGTCTTTACTTTTTGTAAAGTAGGGATGTCATTCTCCATCAATAGTATGTCATCTACATACAATATGAGGAATTTCACTATGCTCCCACTAACCTTCTTGTACACACAAGGTTCATCTTCATTTTGAATAAAGCCACAATCTCATCAAAATGAAGATTCCATCTCTGAGATTCTTGCTTCAATCCATAGATTGACCTTTGTAGCTTACATACTTTATTTGCAAACTTTGGATCTACAAAACTCTCATATTGTGTCATATACACATCCTCAATAAGATTCCCATTAAGGAACGTAGTTTTAACATATGTCTTCTAAATATCATGGTCGTAAAAGATGCAACAGTAAGCATGATCCTGATGGACTTAACCATGGCCACTGGAGAAAAGGTTTCATCATAGTCAACACCTTGAACTTGTCTAAAACCCTTTGCTACCAATATGCCCTTATAGGTTTGAAATTTTCCATTCATGTCTGTCTTCTTGTTGAAGACCCACTTGCACCCTATGGGTTTTACCCCTTCAGGTAGATCTACCAAAGTCCATATTTTGTTGGAATACATGGATTCCATCTCAGATCTCATGGACTCAAGCCATTTCTCAGGCTTTGGTCCCTCAATAGCATCTTTATATGATATTGGATCATCATATATGACCAATTCATTACTTTCTTGAGTTACAAGATATCCAAATCATTCAGGCTCAAGGGGTGTCCCATTGGATCTATGAGGTTCTTATGTTAATTGAGGAATTTGAGATTCCACAATACTTTGTGGTTCTCTTAGTTCCTCTTGTACATCTAATGGTTCAATGTTTTTGTAAAGAGTGGGTCTTTCAACTGATTAAGCAACAACCATTCTTCTTCCAAGGGAAAGAAGAGCAAGAACATATCTTATTCTTCATAAACCTTCCTTTATGCCTAGGGAAGCACTCCCTACTAAAAAATTGAAGAATAGAACCCCCAGTCTAAACACACCCAAAAGATATGTTGGAGTGGGTGTAAATTTTTTGAATCTTTTTAATGGTTATCAAAATAACCAAAGTATAGCAACGGAATAAAATTATTGAATATATTCAAATTATCATGAGATTACAATAAGACTTGATAATCTCCCACAAAAGCGTTTATATGTAAGATACGACATATGGATCTAAGTAAAGGGAAATCTAAACCATAAAAAGTTTGTCTCTGAGCTCTAAACTCCTTAAGCTAAGTCCATAACTTCATGTCATGTCCTCCTTGTCCTTCACCTAGGGTTGGAAGCATACCCCAGTTAGAAGAGAAAAATAGAAGACATCAGCAAATGCTGGTATGTGCATACTAAAAAGAAATTGAGCAATACATGGAATAAAGGACAATAAATATAAAGGCTTCCTATGAAAAATAAAAGGACTACCCAAAGAGGGCATAAAAGAAATGATTAACCATCAAATGATAAAAGGGGTACTTTCCATAAACAAAACAAATAAGATTTGTTCCATACTAGAACATATAAGGAATTAGGGCACACACCCCATATCATTGACCTACATACATGTGAGATAAGAATAGCACTAGAACAATATAAATAACAATGGTGGTCAAGCTACATAAACTTGAGATCTGATAGAGATTGGTACATAACCAAGCTCCCCAATAATAAGTGTGTGGGCCAAACCTCATAAATTTGAAACCCAGGTATGGAGAACATAACCTCCATCCCAAATATTATAATGACACATAGCCCAAAATCAATGCAATCACACTATCCTAGGGCTACTAAGTATCATAACATTCTTAATAGAGAGGCAAGTAAAAAGTACAGTCAGAATAAAAAGATTTGTCACCACATAAATTAAAATCTAAGCAACCACCACAAAAGTGAGCAAAAAGATATTACATGTAATCATATAGAGTTCTATCATGAACAAAACATAAGGAGAGACCAAGAGAATGTCCCAATATGATCACAAGATCAATAACAATATAAAATAGTTCACATGAATCATAATTTTCAAAAGAATAAGATATGGTGCAGGCTAATGTCCATAGGACCAAGAAAAAGAAGAAAGTAGGTTAATTTCTTAAAAGAAATAACAGGGGATGCAAACATACCTTACTAAAGAATCTAAATAGTCCAAAGTCAGTCCTAGATCCAAGCCTAGGTCTCCAAACAACCTATTAAGTATATATGTAGAACTAGGTTTAGGTTTACATCAATTGTTCAAAACCCTAAAAATCACCTTTTTCTGTTAGTGAATTAGGTCATCAAAACCACAAAATATTTTAGATTATATTTTTTTATTTCAAGACATATTTTATTTTATTTTTCTGACTTCTAAATTATTAGTTATGAATTTTACAAACTATAAAAAATTAGGAAAATCCATTAAAAATCATATATTTATTAAATTAGAATTTAGCAATGAAATTGGTACCATTAGGTAGCTTATAATTTCTTGACTTCAAATAATATTTTATTTATTTTTTAAGCAATAAATAATTTGTTGTGAATATTACAATTTTTGTCCAATAGTTAAACATTGAAAATCCACGCCTGTAGGAAAATATTCCCAACCAAGGGCGTGATCACATTGAGTTGGCCCTATCAGAATTGTTTCCAAAAGGTAAGGGCATCCAGGAGTACAAACCACTATGATCAAAGAAAAACCTAGACAAAATGATGAAAAACCCTGGAAAAAAAACTAAGAAAATGAATGAAGGGCAGATTGGGAAAAGAATGAGAGGGAGTCTTCCTCTTTGTCAGAGAACACCTGACAAAAACACAGTTCCATAGAGCTCTCCAGGATAAAACCATAATAAAACACCATGCATCAAAATCTACTATAAGCATCACTAGCAAGTTCAACAGGCTTTGACGGACTCAAAGACCCTAAGAAATCAAAACATGGGGTTCATTATCCTCCATCCTTTCCCTCGCCATTACTGACTGGAGCATGGAGGATGGAAAGCAACGAGGATGACAACAGGGTCTCCCAATAACCTAAACTCGATCAATTAACCACCGAGAGAATTTCACAAACCTAGATAATATAGAAAAATGGGTAATGGCAATCAAAACATAATCTTTTGCTTCTATTAAGGAAAAAGAAATTGGTGGAAGAAAAGGGAAAATGGGGATTACCACTATGGGGCTGAATTGGAGATTGAAACACCTTCGTATAGGTGACATGAAAAGTTCTAATTGATCCACAAGAATTTTCTAGGGTTGAAATCTTTCCCCCAACTCGGGTTGCTCGTTGCAAGCTGTCCGAGTAGGGGAAGCAGCCACAGGGCGATTAGTGACCAAACAATACCCAGAATAGGGTGACACGGGTGGTGCGGTGGTCAAGGCATCTTTTGGCAAGGGTCTAGTGGTCCTGGATGGTGAGGAGAGGGAGAATAAGAGGGAGGCAGGGGAGGAATAGAGCAACAGAGAGTTGGTTAATGGCTAGGGTGGAGAGACGAAAAACCCTAGGGCATATATAGTCTTTGGATCTGGAAGAAGATAAGAAAGGTGAGTGGTAGATAACCATGTGAAAACATTCCATGAGGGGTAATAAAATTGGGAAAGAATATTATTGATAAAGTGAAACCAGTTGATAGGATGTCGTCTGAAAGTGCAAGGTAGGAGACATCAGACGAGCCATCCGATCAAATCTAAAGGGCCGATAAGAAACCCAAATCCAACAAATTCGTTGGACAACCTTGACCTTAGGGAGCTTAGTAAATTATACCATGTGACAGACTGAACCACTGAAAACCAATAAATAAACCACCATGACAACATAAAAATTGGGAAATTTTACCAAATCGAGATATCAAATAAAGTGATGCATTAAATTGCTTTTCTTTGTCTCTCTCTTCATTTGAGGGTGCAAAAAAATTCCAAATAAAATGAAATTTGGAACCTAGCCTAATTTGGACATGAGGAATCCGAATATGGCCTTATTTGTTTCTTTTGAAGGCTCTAGAAATGTTATTTAATTATTTTAATATAATTCATATTTCCTCTTTCTTATCACGTTAGAGATTTCTAGAAACACGCAATTTTTGTGAAACTTCACCCTCAAGCAACTTATACTTATGAAACATGAATTTGCCATTAATTTTCTCTCTTGATATTATTTAACATATTATTTAATATTGTGGGCTTTAATTATACTTTATCTCTCCTAAACACATTAGAACATTAAAGATTGTCCAAATTAGTTGAAAATTTACACATAGGCTAATTTGAATGTGTAAATCTTGAGTCTAAAACTATTTTTCTCTTTTGAAGTCATTTAATAATTTATTTGATATTTTAGGGAAAACTCATATTTATTTTCTAAAATAAATTAGGATAATTATTATTGTGCAAATATGGTGACACTTGACTCCCAAGATGATTGGAACCAAAGGTATATGATTTCCACATTAGATTTTACTTTTAAGATTTCTCTTCATGAGTTGTAAAAAATTAATATGTGTGGCATATTATTTCATCATTATTACTATTATTCATCCAATTGTGTTCTATATCTTATCATTACAACCAAAAGGATTATTTATCATTATTGTGCATGAGATTCTATATGTGTTTATCATTTATCTCATGTGACATGTTTCATGAGAGCATTAGGTCATATTAGTTTCATATACATGTGTTAGGGTGATATATACATGCATTAACATATTAGTGTTTCAATCAACTGCTTTTAGGTATATCTTCATCCTTTTTTGGCTAAGTATAAAGAACTAAGGTCTCTAACCTTTTAACCTTGGAATAGGATTAGGTCTAGATTTCAGTATGTTAGAACATACCACCCCTTAAAGGGATTTCGTCCTATAAATCTAAGCATCCATATTTAACAAACAACTATTTACCACCCCTTAAAAGGTTTTTCCTAGTAAGTCAAACTAAACATCATCAAGGTACTATGGGTACTTATGCATATTTTAGCTGTGAATATTTTAGATGTCTATTTTGTCCATGCATCCAACTAAGAATTCATATCCAACTGGGGTTGAACATTGGGTCCTTATGTCTCTAACCAAAAAACCCTAAGATATACTTGAACAACAAAAGGTCATAGAGCACAAAAGGGTAGGTCAACTAAACCTTTATTACTAGACATATCTTACTAGTCATCACTCCATCATAGTAACTAGGGTTTTAGGATCACCAATTATAGGATTCCTCTCTTCATTGTGACTTAGTTCAATAAAATCTCGATAAAATCCATGAAACTTTCTTTTGTACATATAATAGTACAATGTAAAATAAAATTTTTTGGCAAAGAAAATCAATTGTGAAAAACAAGTCACAAATTTTCCATAATAAGATATTCTTACCCTACCAGTTGCTCATTCACTAACATGACTCCATTCTCAAGTCCATACATGATAACATCCAAAGATATATGTCACCATTAACCTATATGGTAGGGTAAGATCACCTACACCCGTAAAACATTAGGGTTTACTAAACATGGTTTTAATGTGAAACTCATATAACCTCTTCACCATCTCATGAAAACATAGATCAATTATAGGGTGAACATCTCACTAGAGGGAAACTATCTAAGGCAAGGGTTCTAATCAGGGAGACAAAATTGAAATAGTAAGATTCCGACTACCATGGTCTCTAATACCATGATGTAAAGAGTGGGACTCGAGAGGAGAACCACTCCCTACTATAAATTTGAAGAATAGAACCTCCAATCCAAAAACATCCAAAAGATATGTTGGAGTTAGTGAACATTTTTCAAATCTTTTTAATGGTATTCAAAACAATCAAAGTATAGTAGTGGAATAGAAATGTTGACATCAAATTATCATAAGATTACAACAAGACATCATATTCCCCCACAAAAGGGTTTACATGTAAAATTTAACATATGGATCTAAGTAGAGGGGAATCTACTTGCCTCCCACTGATTCCTTTGGAAATAAATTCTTTTTCTTGGAATGTAATATCTCTGGAAATAAACACTTTGTTGTCAAATGGAATATATAAGTAGTATTCCACAGTTTCTTTGGGATATATAGGGCCAATTTTTTCAAGAAACACTTTCTTGACATAAGCTTCACACTCCAAAATCCTCATAAAAGACATTTTGGGACGCTTCCCAATCCATATCTCGTATGGTGTCTTTTGAACTGACTTAGATGGTACTCAATTTAGTGTAAACGTGACAGTTTGTAGAGCATACCCTCAGAAGGTTTAAGAAGCTCTGGTAAACTCATTATTGATCGCACCATATCAAATAATGTGTGATTCCTTCTTTTTGATACACCATTATGCTGAGGTGTTCCAGGCAAAGTCCACTGGGATACAATCCCATGGGCTCTAAGAATGTTCTCAATCTCTTGGTTTAAGTATTCTTTACCTCGATCTGAATGAATTTCCTATCATACTTTTACCAAGTTGGTTATGTACTTCATTCATAAACTTTTCTTCCTCCTTATCTTGAGTGTTAAAGATTTATATTTGGGCTTGACCTTTGAACTCTTCCCAGTCCTACTTTGATCCTTGGACTCAGCTGCGCTGATCACCATCACGGGCTTGCCCTTCTTCAATTTTGCTTTAGCATTAATCAACATGGTAAACAAGTCTGACATCTGTCCAACTGTATTATTCACACAATAAGATGCAATATAGCAGCTATATGATTTTGGTAGTCTTTAGAATCATATCAGTACCCAACCTTGGCTCAAGGTGAATCCCAATTCTTCAAGATGATACATAGGTCCAATCATATTGAGCACATGTTCTTCTACTGAGGTTCCCTCTATCATCTTAGGCTCAAGTAGCACCTTTAGGATAGTGTCCCTTTCTTGCTTGTCAAGACCAAGTTTTACCTTCTTAAGATGTTTCACGGTTTCAAGAATACTCATGCTCTCACATTGCTCATGCAAATCATAGTTTATGGAGATAAGCATAAGGTACTTTATTTCCAAGGCAACATTGGCATGCTTCCAATAAGCATCCACTTGTGCCCTAGGTGCATTCGGAGCATGAATTTCTACCAGTGGCTTGTCAAGGACATAGAGCTTGCACTCTTCATTGAGAACCCTTTTCAAAGTCCAAAACCAATTGTGAAAATTTCTCCCATCAAGTTTGTCCTTATTCACGACCAAATGCAAATAGGTTTTGTTCGTCATTTGATTCTACAAGAGAAAATTTGCATTTGTAAAAAAACTTGTTTGATTTGATTTGGAAATTTTGACATTTTTAATTATACCTTAATTATTATCACTCCCACTATTTTATTTTAATTGATAGCCCTCAATATCAATTTGGCAGCATACAATATTCTAGTGGGCCAAGATCTATATATCATAAAGTCATGATTGGATTTTTTAGATCGCCCACAACCTGACTATTTAGGTAGGCCATCATGCCAATTGCATCATTTGCAACTCTTGGATAGATTATGTGTGCAACTCTTTGCCATAATCATCTACATGCCTCTGGGCTTTGTCTCTCCAAGTAACTAGTTAATCCTGACCCAATAGCCAACACAATAGATATACACCATGCTTTGTGCAAATCTACATATCTATCATCACAAATCCACAAGATAGACAACACACCATGCTTTGTGCTAATCTATGATTGGTCGATCAAGCTTTTCATATGTGTCTCTAATGGAAAACATCTAAGACTTGATAATTTAATCGATGGAGTTTCTATAAATACATATAATTTATCCAATAACCACATATATAGTATGTATCATATACATGTTATGTCCCACAACAAAAACATGCAATAAATGAAAGTGATGGTTATGGACAACCTAATGTAATCCCTTGGAGCGACAAGGAATTACGTCATCTAGGTCTACATCATGTGTAGAAACCTATTGTTGATGAATATTCAAGCTTGCCAATCTAGGTTGATCAGTTCAACCCTTAAACCAATTGGCTCTCCTTCTACCCGATTGTTAGGTCATCTCACCGGTTGTCTGGTTCCATCAGTCCACCATCCCCTGGATCCTCTAATGGATCAGTTGGGTCCACCAGACAATCGACTTGTACACCACGTCCTCCATAGTTCTTCACTCAGTTGGGTCATCTTTGGGACATCTTCATCTTCATCATACTAGGAAAGTAAACTATCATACTTTTACATAATTATTGAGAAACTTCAAGTTACATTCGAGAGAAACAAGGGTAGGAAACAATTAAAATTTACATTGGGAAGATAAGACAGAGGTTTGGTTTGCAAGTCAAGATAAAAGGATCAACCAACAATACAACCATGCACAGAAAATAACCATGATACACATACACCGTCAAAACGGCTTTTAGGGTGACGCGTGTAAATTATATATATATATATATATATATATATATATATATATATATATATATATATATATATTTGGGACTATCATGGTATTGGATTAACAAGATATTATTTACATCACATGCATTAATAGAATTACAAAAACAAAAATCCGATCATATCGATTATCCCATAATATAGTAATTGACGTTGGATCTAATACCACTGTTGGAAAATATTGCTACAGATGCAACGAAAACAAAGATTTTATCTACCATAATCCCATAACCAGCGATTGCATCAGTAACTATAATGCAGGAAGCATGCTTTTGAAAATCTACCTAGTCCTAGAGAAAGTCTAGAAAAATCCTCATCATTATAGATACACAACTATGAATCCTAGTTGCATTGGGACTCGTCTGGCTATTGTGCCTCCTGGTCTGCATAATAGACTGCGGTCACAAACCTTGTCTTCTTTAGTAGTTGCTTGTCACATATGACTAGTTGACGTTGTCCTTCTAGCGGAAGACAACAACCTCCCACCACTAGAGAAGTCCACACAGACCACCTAGAACTCATGTCGACCTGCTAAAATTGACAGGAAGGAGTTGTCCCTCCAGTTGGTGTACTAGTCACCAACTTGCTTTCCCACAACAATGATCTCAATTGCTCTCTCCCTTTTTTCTCCTCCCTAGTTGGGTTGAATTTGCTTGGGCTCTTGTGATTACCACAACATGAAAGGACAATGTTTGTTAGAGCAACTAATTCTCAATTTTCTATGTTGTGCTCTAGGAAGCCCCCAATACCCTCTATTTATAGGAGGGGTTTTAGTCCAGTTTCCCAGATACGGGAGTGGAAGAGACTAAAAAATCACAAATTTTTGCAACAATTTTGGAAATTTTACAACCTACGACAGTTGAACCGGCCATCTGAAAATCTAGACGGTTGGTTCACATGACAGACGGTCATCTGGTGCCTTCCCAATCACACACAAAATCAGCAATGTGTTTCCAATTAATATTTCATATTAATTCCTTACACAACAAGAAATGTGCAATTGAAATAAACTTAGAAATACCTAGAACCTTCCTTCAGGAAGAAAGATCACATCTTTTGAAATAGAACGTCGACCATTTTTAATATGGAAGTCAAACGCATCCTTGTCCATACAAGATATATAAATTATATTTCTATTTATATCTAGTACATAATATCAGTTCTTTAAATCTATTACAATCCCTATGGGTAGAGATAAACTTTAGGTTCCAACTGCAATGATCATAACTCATGTGCCATTAGCAACTCATAGTTCCACCTTACCATTTACTAAAGTCCTACTTCCTTTCAAATCTTGCATATGAGAACATATGTGAGATCCACATCTAGTATCTAATACCCATGATGATGAATTAGGTAGAATTATTTCAATAATATAACTAGGCCACCTCTCCCATGCGATACGGTCATCTCGATCACCGCAAAGGCCGTCTAGTGAGTTGAGTCAGGTTTGTCAGTTCATCTAAAGCCAATCTCACCCGAATCAGGCCTAACTTCCCAGACGCCCATCTCAACATTTGAGACGGCCGTTTGGCACTCCAGATGGCCGTCTTAACACTTGAGATGGGAATTTGGTAGTGTAGTCAGCCTATATGTTGCGTGAATCAAATATCTAAACACTTTAGTTGTGACACCTCATGCCACACAAAGTGATATTACTCAAAACATATCCGCAAAAGAAAGATTAACGAACAGATTACTGAAAGACACAAGAAATTAAAACCATTACATAAATCTACCAAAGAGTAAGAACTTCTACATAAAGGTGCTTTCATGCCTCATAGAACTTACTGTCTGTGCCATCAACATGTTACCAGAGAACATGTTCCGGAACATATATACATGAATCCATTACATTTGTATACAAAAAGGACACACAAGCCAAACATGTATCGAAAGAACATCCACAAAGCATCTACAAAACATCCCCAAGGACTCGAGTGTACAGGGATGACTCTAGGACTCTATCAATAAAAGACATCCAGTAGCACTTCCAACCTTGTCAACTGCTACTCCTCTTTCTACTACTCAACCTTCGATGCATGATATCTACCTCTTCATACTCATCCACCTAACAAGGGTGTGGGAAACCCAAGGAGTGAGATCCCAAATCTCAGCAGGAGATATAACTCCCCACCAACTCAATTATTAACACATATAAGATAAATAAAGTAGTAGTAAAGTTACATCTATAAGAGGCAGATAGTCATTGTTAACAGGAAAAGCAATTACTGTCTGATTTATGAAACATCTTGATAATTTAAAAGGAATATGAAGAACATGCATAATTCCTATCATCAACATTGTATAAAGATCAAGGAAGGCTTCATCTAATGTTTTCGTATTTTGATACTACACAAGTATACTACATGGTTGATTATGCATTTTATTATTCCCTAAAGATTTGAGTCATACCACCCAAAATCCAACCGACCACTTGATAAGTCAAAATTGTTGTCATACAAGGTCGAATGGAAGAGACAAAATCCTTGACCTCACTCCTTCAGTCAGTATGAGAACATGGAGTGATATCATAAGTCAGACTACTGTCAGCAATATATAGTCTAGTTGTACATATCTAGTCTGCCTCGGTACAGGTCACGGCTCGAGTGAGTTTTGACCACAACCGTACTCTTATCAGGGTATGACCGTAGACAATCCTGTATTACTTATTGCTGAGCTAAGACCGCAACTGTGCTTTTACTAGGGTATGGACATATCTAGTCCCACATATATATACATCCAGGATACAAGGAGATACCTCAACTTGCACCCTTCATATTCTAACAATATGCGCTTTGAGTTAAACTCGTTTCACCATTCAGCAAGTTCTAACACTGAATGGATCTATGGCACAGGAAAAACTTATAGGATTAGGTTCTAATTTGATTAATTATGTTATTTAAGCATCTTTCAACATCACTCAAGTTACAACGTATAAACTCAAAACAAGATCTGCATAAACAAGGCATGACACATCACCAAAATATAATAAAACATATAAGGTGTGATCTCATTACATCATCACTTCATGTTTGTTTTTCAACATGTGTCCATCACAAGGACCACATATCTTTGGGGTGACAACCCCTCTTCTCACCATTGAGGAAAACATCATTTCATAAAAGGCATTAAGCCATCATCAAGTCATAAGACCATTTCCTCCTTTTTCTATGTTACCACACCACATGTCCCTCACAAGGCTTATTCGAACATATCATTACCACCATATCTCATACCAAGCTATGTACAACAACTGATGTTATCTACATAGTTAGAAACTTGTAATAAGAAGAGCAATAAATCATTAACAATATCATCTTATAAGATCCATGCCATACATATTACATCATTAGAATTAGGGTTTCCATTTAATCAATTAGGGTTTGTAAGGTGGAGTCAACAACCACCCTTAGATCATTACTTCCATAATAATCATAAGGTATGTTATGAGATATAGGAACATTGCTCCCATTATCATACATACAACCACCCCAAAGGATATCACATCATATCATGTCACCCTATCATCAACATGGTGTATCACAAACACCACCACAAGATATCAGTTAGGCTTATTAACATAGAGTGTTGGTTAACCTAAATGAGTCAGTTAACCACCCAAGGTAGGGTATCAGTTAAGGATATACTAGGTGAGAAAGCAATGTGTTGGCCTACCAACTCAGGAGGGTGCATCGGTTTGGAGAATAACGCATATCAGCTTAACATCATGGGTGTATCAGGCAACAACACCTCAAAGAGAGGGTGTAGGCCAACCCAACCTGTTGGACAACACCATTACATGGTGTGATGGACAACGCTCATATGTCGAGTATTGAAAGGGTGACAGGTTTCTTAGGGTTTTAGTAATGCATCTAAGTCATGACGGCTATCAACATGCTCGAAATCAACCTCTCTTAAGGCGTGATAGCTAGAGCTCTGACGAGTAACACTCTCAACGCATGCTTAGGCATAACGGCCCGCCCTCCTAATGCACATCGGCCTCGTCATCACCAAGTCACGATGACCCACCACAAGGGTGACGGCTTGTGCGACACAGGTCATGATGACCAACATTCTCTGTGCATAGAAGAAACCAACCCATACCATTTTAAGTCTTACAAGGTCATGACGACTAACAACAAAACATGTTGACCCAGGACTTTCCAAGGTCGTGAAGACCTATTACAAGGTGTGACAATCAGTGGCATCACAGGTCGTGATGGCCACCCATAACATATCGGCCTTATAATCTTAAACCTAGGAACATCCGTTCAAGCAAGGCAAGAAAGATTAACACAAGGGCATAAACTAAGCAAGATTCCTTTCTTTAAAATAACACTCAAAACTAAAAAGAAGAGGTACTAACATGCAAGATATAACGAGCCAATGGTAAAGAGAAAAATGTCAAGTAAAGAGTTATAATAACAAAGAAGGTTTAGAGTTATATAACCCCCCTCAAAGATCACCACAAGATCCAAGCTCACGAGCTCAAGGTAAAAGAAGATCTCCTAAACTTGATCACCACAACACCTCCAAGGAAGAATATGGAACCATGGTTAAGAGGGTTTGAAGAAGAAAGAAAGAAGGTAACTAAGATCCATGCCGAGAAGAAAAAAGGAGAGAAGAAGAGCTAAGGATCATGGCTTACAAAGGTAGAGGATGAAGGAGACACCACAAGCTAGAGACTCACCCACCGAGATCCAAGAGAGAAGCTCCTCTAGCTCAACGTCATCCACCAAAGAGAGAATGCAAGGATAACCAAAAGGGTTCTCTTGCATGCGGAGAAAGGAGTATATATACAAGAGGGATGAGAGAGAGAGCAAGAGGAAGGTGTCATCACCTAAGGTTACACTTGTCTACAAGAAAGAGCCACATTAAACACCATACAATGAGGTGATAAGATCTATGTCTCTCCCACTAGGTAACCTATGATGGTCATGGGCGATACACATATCCATCTACTCACAAACTGATAGGGGTAAAACCCTAGATGCCACAAACCAATAAGATGCCTCTCAAGACACCCACAAACCGATACAAGGCATGTCCAAGGCTCTCAAGCCTAAGACAACACTTCTAGGTGTAAGGCACAACTTAAACATGTGTCCAAAGCATCACTAAGGATGTCACCACAAAACCAAGGCCCAAACAAGTGGCCATCTCTCTCTCTCCTCTAGAGGATGCTAAGAGAGAGAAGGAAAACACTACAGGTGGAAAACTTGCATATCAACTCTAACTCTGGGTGAATTGCAACTTGCACCAAAATCTCTCCACAAAACACAGGCATCATCCAAACAAGCTCAAATAAGAAACTCCAAGCTCCCAATTGTAACAACCATCATCAAACTGATAAGAAAAGCATTACTAATTAAGCAGAATAAACATAATCAGCGGATTAACAAAAATCACTAAAATTTAAAACCATTTGGCAAGGAGATCCTTGATTAGAAAACTTTTACTAAAAGATCCAAAACCCATGCATATCTTGATTTACATTGTACAACATTGTTTCATCTCATCTTGAGGACAACATATAATAGTTACTCTATCAAAATACATACTGGAGCAACAAAAAATCTAGAGGCATACAAGCTAAAATCTCATATTATTCATGAAACCATAACGAACTAACTCCAAGGACCTGAGAGTACAGAGACGACACATAGGACTTCAATCTATAAAACATGACAGACAGTACACTCAACCTGAGATGTCACTTCTGCCTCAGCTATTGTTCCTCCTCTATAGAAAAATCTTCACTGGTTAGTGCTTGTCCACCTAAAAATTATGGATCCCACGGGGTGAGACAATTGTCCAATCGAGAGATATAACTCTCTGTCAACCATATTATTATTGATGATAAACATTATAAAAATTGAGCAGGGTTCTTTTATATTAACAGGTAGGATTAATCATTATATGAATAGAATAAGATAATCTCCTTTCTTAAGGAGAACACTGCATCTACCCATGGTAGAGTCATAATTCATCTATCTGCTTTGCAAGGAATGAAAAGAAACATAAATAACATCTATCAACTAAGATGTATAACTGAATTGCACATCAAACAATGTTTTCCGTATTCGATCCTTAAGCAGATATGCTATACGGATGAACATATTTTACAATCACACTTATGCCCTGATTAGATGAAGCATTCCCCGTTCATCTCCAACCGACAACAAACTTCTCACAATTCAGTACCATACAAGGTCAATGGAAGAGCTGGTTGCCATGAAATCCCTTATCTCGATCAGTTTGAGACCACTTAGGCTTAGTAGGACGTCTTGTGTCAGCTACAATATAGTTGTGCCAGGGTATGTAGGCATCCTCACTTAGAGCTACAATGTCAATTGTGCTCTCTTAGGGTAACATCTACAACAACCATCCCCGGTTATTGAGTTATGGTCACTTAGGCACCATACTCTGAGCCATGGTCACATAGGAACCATGCTCTGATCCACGGGTCATTTCATCATGCTCTATTGAGACATTCTTATGAAATTACTGAGTCATGGAAACTTACGCTCCATGCCCCCACATATTAAAAAATATGCATTCTGGGTTATGCCACGGGAAACCCGTTTCACCATTCAGCAAGTTCTGAAGCTGATGGATCTATGGTCATGGCAACATTGTATAGTTTCTAATGATGTATTACATGTATTGCAACATTCTTTTAGCATCAAACAAATCATCATTATTAATCACAACAAATTATACAAATAAAGGTGTAATACATTTATTCAAGTATTTAAAACACATTTAGATACTTGGTACTTGGGATCTCAACCCATTATCACATTATTGGGGATCCTCATCCCTTCATATCATTATCATCATGATTATTGGATCTGGGTCTTCAAACCCCTAGATCATCACATAGCATTGTTACCTCTGTAACATGTAACTATTACCTCTAGGTCCTCAGACCAAGGTATTCATTTTACTTGTTGTACAAGTATTTCACATAGTTCACATGGTTTGATTAAGTATCTTGTCACCTCTCATTAGGCAAAAACTATACACATGGATCACGAGGCCCATTAAACATCTTGTCACCTTTCACTTGGCAACAACCATACACATGGATCACAAGGCCCATTAAACATCTTATCACCTCTCACTAGGCAACAACTATACACATGGCTCACAAGGCCATTAAACATCTTGTCACCTCTCACTAGGAAACAACTATACACTTGGCTCACAAGGCCATTAAACATCTTATCACATCTCACTAGGCAACAACTATACACATGGCTCACAAGGCCATTAAACATTATACTTATCATATAAGTATTTAACATGCCTCACAAGGCTTATGCAATAAGAGAAATACAACCTTCCCATTATTAGGGTTAGGGTTTCCCTTTATACTCGAATAGGGTTTCAAGTTCATATTATCAGTGCAACCCTAATTCATTGCTCCACACATCTAGGATCATATATTAATATCATAAGTATGCAATCATACTTATCTATTTTCATTATTTATCATTAAATGATTATCAACACAAAGTATGAGTTTCTCTCTCATTTTCGCTAGGATATTGATTACATCATACTTTTGGTTCAATCCTCCTCTTGAGGAATATTAGTCCATCATTAACAATTCACATCATCTTTTGATTAACACCACATTCAACATATGTCACTCAGTCAGTTAGTCATGATTGGAGTATCTCTATCATATTGGGTATCAAGATGTGTGTATTATCATATTATACTTTAAACCATATTATTTACTTCATGTCATGTATCCATATCGGGCATGTGGTGTAACCACGTCACCATGTCATGTTTTAGGGTGTATCCCCTAATTAACATATCATGTACCCATATTAGATGGACTATCATTTAGATCTTATCATTTCAAATTAGCTTTGTATCGGGTATGAGCTAGGTGCTTGACCTCATATCGGGTATAAGCTATGTGCTTGGTGCCATATCGTGCACAAGATGTGCCCTATATCATGCATAGAGCATATGCCTCATCATAAATCCTTTCAGTAGTATACACAAGATACTATATTCGTTTCCCTTTAGGATTGTCATATCGGGTATCCATATCGGGTAACATATCGGGTGGCATATCAGGTTACCATGTTAGGTAGACCCTTAGACTCATAACTCCTTCATTCTTTCAAGGATCAACCTTGTCATATAGTTACTTGACAAGCTAGGTGTCTTATTATATTCTCATACCACAAACAATCACACAAAGGGTAGGGTGTATAAGGTTCAATCCCTCATCTAGGGTTTCCCACCAACTTAGGTAAATTATGCCATATCGTGCATGAAGTATGAGTTGAACCTCATATCATTCACAAGGTAGGAGTAGTTATTTTCCCTATCCTTCAATGGGGTATCATTCATATCATCCATGTGGTATCACTCACCACTTATATTGGCTTACCCATCACTTAGGAATTATCCAACTCTATATCGTTTAGAGTGTTCACTATCTCTTATTGTGCAAGAGATGTAGTTTTAGATTTGTATTGTGTATAAGGGTAAATGGGTATCTCCCATAATGTGCAAAGGTCATGGATCATATCATGTATGAGTTATCCATTTTCCCCATATCCAGTTAAATCTTGTCTTGAGTTTCATATCGGGTTGAGGTGTTTCAACCATATCAGATTACACTTAGAATCCATGACTTATATCGTGCATAAGGGTTTACTTGTTTATTCATATCATGCACCAAATGTGTGATTCAAGGTATGTGTAGTAGGGGTATATTACATGATCATATTGGGCAAGGAACACTTTCTTACTTACTCATATCGAGTTACCCAAATTAGGGTTTCATATTGACTTACAAGTGTACCCTTGTTTCTATATCGTGCATGGAGTCTGTTCTTGACTTCCTATCGTGCAAGAAATTTATGGATAATGCCATATCATGTTCCAAGGTATGAACTTTACCTCCATATTGTGCAATAAGATAAAATCTTCTATCCATATCGTGCAATAGTTGTTTACACATACCCATATCGGGTTAGAGCTACTAGTGTGTATGCTTGAACTCGATATCACTTATAAAGTGATACCATCTTCTTCAAGCTCTAGAATTTTGTTCTAACTGTTATAGTTCATGGAAACAGTTCTAAGAAACTACTAGAACTCATAAATTCATTAATTATTTCAGAAGATTTTCGGAATTAAAAGTAGTTCATTAAGTATAGCAATTTAGGTGATGAATAATAACATGATAGAGTTCAAGTTATATAACCCGCCTTCTGAACAGCTTCAAAGCTCCAAGCTCCAAAGCTTCACGTCCTAAGGTTGAAGAAGAACTTCTCCAAGGTCTAGGGCTCATTCACAACTCCTGCATGGACAAGAGATCACCATAGTTAAGCACTTGGTGAAGAAGGAAAGAAAAGAATATCCATAACTTGATATCCTACCTCAACCTAGGTTGAAGGTGACTAAAGCCTTACCTAAAGCTTGGTGCTCGAGCTCTCCTAACTTCTTGAGCTGCTTTGCATGATACCTAAGGGTCTTTGCATGATATCGCCAAGGGGAATGGTTATGAGGATCATAAACTTTCATAAGTTGGTGTAAGGTGGAGTATATATACTTGATTTCATGAGATAAAGCGTATATAAGATGTCTTCCCCTCATGCTACTAGATGACACGTGGCCATGCATGGTTGACACATGGCCATGCATGCACACATGTATATGTTGTCATGCAAGAGTCTTCGGGATAACCTAGAGATGATATCTTGTCCCTTACTTATCTTGTTGGGCAAGTTATCTCATCTTTATCTCATTAAATAAGCAACCCGATACATTTTTTGTAAGGAACTTTGCAACTCATCATGGGCCACCTCCTTGAGGTGCTTTGCCCATCATGGCCTTTTCCAAGTCTCAACAAACCGATAGGAGGCTCCTACTTTGGCTCCTTGGTTGATAGGGCTCCTTATATCAAGGCTACAACTCGATACAACACATATAAGGTTGTTTCCTTCAACTCATTCTTGGCCCTTCATTACCAAGAGTATCACCACTCAAAGGTGATTCAAACATAGTGTCTCCTTCTTTCTATTTCCTCTAAAAGATACATAGAGGGAGTAGGGACACTCTAGAGGTCGTATTTTACATTTTAACCCCACATATTGGGTAAATTACAAATTGTACCAAAATTGGTGTCCAAGGTACTAGCATTGTTCAAACGAGTTGTAACTTGGGATTTAGGCTTTCCACAAGCCATCACCTAGCATCACTATCTTCATTATGATATAAAAATACTTATAAAACATTCCACATGTGTCATTTGCAATGTAACCCCTCATCTTGGGTAAATTGTACTTTTCACTCAGACTTTCATATAATGCACACATAGTTTGTAATTAAGCTCAAACTTGAAAATAAACTTCACAAGAAGCCTTAATTACTTTTCAAAAGATTAGAATCAGTTTGTAACTATCTTACTTAAGGAAAACTTCTAGGGTTATTCCATAACCCAGGTCAGGGGTGTTACACCAACATTCCCTAATTACATCTTATATGATTAGAGCAAGGTGCTAAGAAACATACTTAAGCAAAACAAATAGGGTTATCCCAAAAAGTGGGTCATGGTCCTTACATTAGTAGTTAATTCAATTGTCATTCAAGATTAAACTCCTCTTCTAGGTCTATACACCTATGTTTGTGACCCTATAGGTCCCATATTACGTTGGCAGGGAATGTCCATAACAACTTATGACATCACAAGCAATTAGTGGTGCCTAGTCACACATCAATGCTACCCAAGTAAAAGAAAAGTTGGGGAACAACTTCAACCTACAATATTTGAATGGTGATGTGGTGTTTGTATAGTTACTTTATCATTGATTTCTAGATTGAACTCGAGGCACGGAGCAGTCACCCTTTTTATCATCCAATCTTATTTCTTGAACAAGAGCAGAGTGTCTTAGATATATGTAAACTCAATGTCACATATTGACTCACATGTGTATGTCCATGCATTTCTTATTCTCTCTAATTAAGAGGCCTAGTACATCATACTCTTGTAGGAGGGACAAATCGGATCTCTATCACTCACACTCAATCCCCATGTGTGAAAGTCACCCAATCATCACCATTATAACAACCCATATTTCAGGACTGTGTTTGATGATGTCAAAGTGTACCCAATGACATGTGTTGAGTGTAGTGATTTTAGGTCTCATAACGACAACCACCATCATCACTGTGGGAGCTGACTATGACTTCTATGATGATGGCTTCTGAGAGACCCCGGACCTTGCTTAAAGTATTAAACATACTTAAATATGATAATTAAATGTTTAGAACCTTAACCTAACCTTGTGATATGCTTTTTAATCATAATACAAACTTAATTTTCAAGTTTGGTACAAATTTGGACTCTGTTTGTGCAAGTTTGGCCCAATTTGGACACTATTTAGAACCTAGGTTTCGTTTTTCTCTCTTTTAGGGTTTAAAAAGCTTCCTTCTAGTGATTTTTACCTAAAAGAGTAAGAATTCCCTTCTTTCCTCCATTTATTTCTTTGTTATACTTCCTCCTACCTCTCTCCATGTTGGAACATTGCTATTCCATGGTATAAATTGCTCAAAAGCTCTAAAAACCTACCTTTCTTACTCCTTATGATTAGGGTTTGCTCATTTGACGAAGAAAGGTGCTAGATAGACGAGTTAACAGCTTATGCTTGGATTTTCTACCCTACCTACTCATGCTTTCTTCTATTTGGGATTTTATTTTCTAATTAGAAGCAAGTTTTATAACTTTCTCCCCGTTTATTGCTTACCATTATCTTGCTAGCTCATGTTCTTGCTTTTAAATGATGATCCATGCACTAAAAAGCTATGATTAACTTGGATTTTGATTTTTATAATGTTCCCTGTTCTTATTTTAGTTCCAGATGAAACTATGATCATGTGTACGTTATTCCTAAGGTATAATATGACTTGCATCAGGTTGGTTTGACAACCGATGGTGCTAAACACCTATCAACCAATGGTCAATTTTAGGGTTTAAATTTGATTTCTTCTATAAACACATGACTCAATGGTGGTACCATTGCAACAACTGATGGTGGTGACCAAGGGTGTCAACTGAAGTTCACCCCTTAGGTCAGGTTTTGGCCTAATTATAAGCTTAGTGATTAACAAATAAGTATCCTAATGATGATATCAATCTATGGCGATATTAGTTTGATATTCGATGGTGATAAATGAATATAATGTTGATCTAACAACCTATGGTGACTTAATGGTCACTACTGATGGTGGATCAGGTCTCCACAACCTAGAGTGAGTTAAGCATGTATTTGTAGCATCAATTAAGCCTTAAACCAATGGTTTCTTGGGTCATTTGATGCAATGGTCGGACCTATACTGTAATTGATGGTTTTAATATATGAACTTGACCTAATGGTTAAGATCTAATGTTTCTTCATCCAATAAATTGGAATGATTTATAAATGTAATATTTTGGTCCTAATAAAGTGATTTAATTGGTTTCCTTTATGAGATCAACTTAAGGAGCTCATTTACTAACGACTTGTTTTAAATATTCAATCGTTTGTGGATTTTACCCTACTCTCAATGGAACTTTTAAGTTTTAGATGAAGGGATGTTAGGGTTAGAAGGCGACTCTTTCTAGAGAAAAATTCAATGAATTCATAGGTGGTTTATTCAAGATGTTCACTTATGTAAACAACCAATGGCTTTACCTTTTCAACATTTAATGGTTACAAGTTGATGCCTCAATATTCCCATTGTTTTGGGTGAAGCCTATAGTGTAATGTTATGATTCTAATGATGAGAATTTAACGGTTCAATGCCTTAAACTTGTAGTCTTACCCTTACCCTCATATGATTATGATTGATAACCACCATAATGAATTAATGGGTAACCCTGATGAGGTATAGCTTATTATACCTAGTTTTGATATAACTAAATGATGGTAATTTAGTTGGGTATGTTGAATGCATGTCATAGTGTCTTGTGTAGTCGTCTTCTGGTTGGACAGTTGGGACCTAGCTTGTTTAGTTTGATTGGTTTTCTTAGTTTTTGTGTTTACCTAGAAATCTTGTATGTCCCCCTGTGTTGGGTATGAATAGTCTGTGAATGATTAATACAATCATGTAGTACTCTCTTATTGTTGTTGAAACCTTATTATGATATAACTCGATGGTTACACCTTGATTTATGTGTGGATTCATAATTGAGAATAGTATGGAATGTGATGGTGATACTTCACTTTATGCATCCATGATCCAATGGGGATGATGTGAGTTAGGGTTTGGGTGTAAGTGTTGATTAGTAACATTAATATTATTTATCTTGTTGAACCTAACTCTAATGCAAATAGATAAAGATGAGTATTCATGTTAAACATTTTTATATGATGGAATGATGGTGAAATAACCTCCTTAATATGATCATAACTTTAATATGTTAATTGGTGGTTATCATAGCCACATGGTCGATACTTTCTTATGCTAAACATGTGCATCATGAATATGATGAGGGTTAATCATATCCAGATTCCTTGCATGTTGATGTAATAAAGGAATGATCTTGATGTTAATATAACCCTACTATGATTATTTATGAATATCTCCTAGCTCATTAATGCAATATTGTGTTGATCTGGTGTATTATATGTTAGTGATTTTGTTGATCCTTGTTATAAGGCATGCAAAGATAATGATGATCTTACAGGGAATAGTATGATGGTCTTAATGAACTTTAGGCATGGTTGAGCCCTGAATGAGGTGTAATCCTCTTGTGTTGATAAGGGTTGATACACTATGATATTGTCAAAAGGATTTATATCTTATGATGGTATGATGACTAATGTAATCTCATGAATGGCAAGTGAATAGTACCATGTGATGATGAGATGAGAAATTATGTTTCACACATTTTATATATTTTGAAGTTGTGATATTTATATGCTTTCTCGATGTGAATTAGGGTTTGTATGTCCACTTGTTTGATGCAGCCTTATTTCACCCATTTGGCATAAAATTAAGTACAACTCTAATCATGTACTGCTATGTGTCGTAGAGCCATCTTCAGTGTCAGAACTTGTTGGATGTTAAATGAATACTCCTAATAGAAACTCGGAGCGCACACTATTGAGTATGTGGGGGTGTCAAGTTGAGGATATATCCTTGTCGTCTGCAATGCAAGTTATGAAAGATGGCTATGGTCATGCCTCAGACATTTGATGTGATTGAGAGAAACTACAGTTGTATCTCGTATTTGAGGGTTTTGTATACACTAGTTTCTAGTGGTGTGACCTATACCAAGGGCGGACTAGTGGTTAGCATCTTGACTATATGTCATTATAGTGGCAGCTTTGAATGATATGTCACTGCCTTTTTACTCGTACGGACTAAGGAGAAGAGATCTTAGGATGCCTACACTCCTAGATCTTGTACGTAACTGAATAGCCCTTCGCAGGGGTCAGTTTGACTTTGGGTGGTACCACTCAAACTCCCCAGGGCATAAGAAAATATGTAATACAACGGTCTAACAAATTTTTTAGGGTTATACACGAGGTTTCATATTGGATGATAACCCTTATCATTCTCTGTACATAGAGATGATGTTTAATGCATTAAAAGATAGTAGATATTCTTATGTTGTGGATATGCTTATGTTATAAATGTGTACATACAATAGTCATTTTTAAGTTGATAGAGATATTATTATTGTTGGCTATGATTATGACATTTGTTATTACATGTTGTTATCTATGCTTATATTGCTAGCTATGCCTTTGTAACTAGAGATGCATATACTGCTAATCATGCTTATGCAGATAGTTGTGCTTATAATTTTAGCTATACTTATGATGTTGATATGTTCAACTTGATAGACATGTTAATGTTGTTAGCTATGATTATGATGTTAGACTTATTCATGATGTTAGAGATGCTCATGCTGCTAGACTCCTTATACTGTTAATAGGGATATGAGAATAGTCTTGCTAATTAAGATATTTATTATCTACTCCTTTATGTATTTCATTAATCATCAGTGTTGTTGATCTTATTTGTTATATATGATTAAACTACTTACTATCTCAGTATCTAAAAATGTTGGAATCAATAAATGTTGTTGGAGGTTTATCTCTTACTGGGACATGGGTCTCATCCTTGTGGTTCGATACATATTTTTAGGTAATCAAAAGTGATGAAAACAAAGTTGTGGTAGCAAAGAGGACCTATAGTAATGAATCTTTAAGAAAGTTGATTAGATGTCTATTGTGTCCTAGAGTCATCCCTGTACTCTTAGGTCTAGGCAGGAAAAGTGTGTATATGGTGTTTCAAACAAATCAGAATGTTGTTAGCATGTTAATTCTTGTTTGTGTGGAATATAAAAATATTGTTCTCCTTTGTATATATGTTGTAGCTAAGGTGATATAACAATTTGTATCAAATTCTTGTCATAGTATGGATACAAGAAAGATATTGGGCTCTTATTCAAATGTTTCTTTATATATATATAAGTTAGGAGGCAATCTTATTCATCCCACCCTCCTCTTGCGAGAAAACTAAACTCAGTATTACACTCACTAATCAAAGCATTCAAAATAAACAAGGTAGTACTACTACCCTTATAGAAGTCCCTAACTAGGGCAGTTTGGATTTCTAAAGGTGGGGTTGCATAGATTGCAAGCCCATGTCCATGATCTTTATGGAACTTTGCTAGTTTATCAGCTACCTCATTGGCTTCTCTGGGAATATATCTCACTTGCCATTCCACTCTCCTTATCCTATTGATTTTGTTGATTAACTTGGCATATCTGGGGTACTCATTCACACTTATGTTTGCTATCTCAACTGCCAAGATGGAGTCAGAATCAAACTGTGCGCGATCCGTATTGTTTTTCCCTGCTATCTCCATTGTGAGGGTGATAGTCTCCAGTTCCACTTCCTCCATTTCTAAAGCCTACAACTCTGTGGCCATGCCCCCAATCCATTTCCCTTCTTGGTCCCTGACTACCACTGCTCTGCACGCCTTGGGTTTTTTGATTTTTGCGTCACAGTTGAAGCGGGTAACACCTGCAGGTGGACCTTCCCAGGGTGTCTACTTCCTAGCTGCATTTCTGTCGTGCTCCTTGTTTAACACCTACAACTACTCTCTAGTTTCCTTCCTGATAACCAGGAGTTTTTGTGTTGTCGGGGTTGTCTTCCTTTCGAAGACCCAATTGTTTCTATAATGCCATATGTGCCAGCACGCCGTGAAGAAGGCCGTCACATGCTCGTCACCATGGATAAGTTGTGAGCTTACCCATCTTTGGCGTTTTGGCTTGAGAAAAACTGCGTGTCCACTACATCGGGTGTCAGGTTGTCCCACACTTCCTTGGCCTTCTTGTAGTCCCGTAAGTCAAATGTTTCTGAATGGGTGTTGATGTTGAAATCTTCTTTAATTTACCCATATTTTTTGGGTATGTAGTTAATTGGTGATCGATTGTATTTTATGTTTTGAATAATATCGTTTAGCGTAATAGGTTCTTACAACTTGGTATCAGAGCTTTAGTTTCGTTGAGTCTATAGGGATACTAGGAATTAGGACTAGGATGATGTTGAAGTTAGGAACATTACATATAACCATGGTGCATACTGCCTAATCTCAATACTTGGGTGCCCCGACCAGGTATTCAATTATTGAAGAAAAGGTAAGCATGTAACTTTTAGATTGTTATCTTTTTCTGTTACTATGATCAAGTAGTCATTTTGAAACAATCTAAAGAGCATAATGAATAAGAAATCATGGTGCAAATAACTCAATACTACCTCAAGAGAAGATGAGAATTACATCATTAACTATCAAAACTTGAATGTTTGGTAACTATAAGAGAAAGATAAAATAACATGAAATATAAATACGAATACAAATAAGCAAAAGAGGAGTTCTTTAAGATGTAATTCAACAAGATAATAAAGTAAAAGACATATAAATATGTTCTTATAAAGTGATTCAAGGTATGAAATTCACATAAGATGGAGATAATTCCTATGATAAGTATAAAATGAGAAGATGAATGGGAACAATGACAAAGGAATAAAGTGGAACCTGAGTTAATCTCAGACCAACCTAGGTATGTAAGAAACTTTTAGTGCAAAATCAGCATGGCATATGAAAGAAATTAAGGGAGATGACCCTTGTTTAATGAAGAAAAATTGGAATATGATGATTTATCTCTAGATAAGTGGTTGAAAAACATAATAAAACAAGAGAACATATCCAAGTGTGATAAATAATCAAGGAAGGAGTAATGATATATGTTAATCATGATTATTCCTATGCTAATGGAAAGGAACCTAAAATGAAAAAGGTAAAATGATACATAAGAAGTTGTAACTTGCATAATGAAAATAGAATTGGTTATCTTTTTGCTAGTGACCCTTGAACAATTTTGCTATGACGTGGGAAGTTTGTTTCCCTTTGTGTCTTTCCTTTTTAGGGCACAAATTTCAAGTGGATCATTTCAACTTGGTATGTGTGGACTCATTATAAACATGAAGGTGGATAGCTTATTATAGCATAAGCTTGCTTGGACTATGCTTCCAAGATCATAAAGTTTGTGATGAGTTTACTTTTGAGCCTTCCAATAATTAGGAAGACTCATCTTGTATGTCTTGAGATTTTTTATGTTGGTAAAAGTAGATGAGATAAGGATGTGAGTTCCTTATAGTGCATGAGGTGGACAGTAAGGTAATGAATCCTAGTATCCAAGATGTATCAATAGTATGGAAGTATGTGAAGGTTGGAGATGTCTATTAAATGGACATTCTAAGTTTTCCTCTCCCTTAGAGAGAGATAGAGAGAGAGATTTGATGATGACCCTATACATGTTGTTTGAAAGGAAAAACAAAAGTGATTCTATAATGTTGTGTATGATTCAGTGATAGTTGGGCAAGACCACTATCAAGGATAGATGGTTTTTTGATCAATTGATATGTGCTACCATGTTCCTTTAAGATAAACTTAGGATCAAATATCAATGCATAAGTGGTAGAGTGGATGTTATACGTTACATGACTGTGATGATTTTAGGGTTATGTCCTTTAGACTAACCAATGTACCAATAGAATTTATGAATAGGAGGAACAGAGTGTTCAGGTCATGTCTTACAAGTTGTATCAAGCTTTGAATGATGACATCTCAAAGTATTCCAGAGATGGTCAGTAACATGGTCAATATCTTTGTTAAACCATAAGAATAATGAAGCAACTGTACTTATGTGTGACAAGGCTAGAAAGAGTGAGTTGGGGTTGACTAAAGTATCCTCTTGGAGTTATGATATCTCTATTAAGTGTGTTGTGGGAATTCTGATAAGATGAAGACAGTGTTGTTGTTCTACTCCTAACAAGTTCAATCAGGAAGTTATGTTTGTTAACGGTTATAGACAAATGTATGATTCTTCAACCAAATAGATGTTCATTTCACCATTGAGATTATTAGATAATACTCTAAAAAAATGCTTCATAGTTCTTGAAAATTAGGAGATGCGTACCTGGTTGATTGAGTTGTTAATTACAACAACCATTAAAGGGGCATAGAGATGAAACCTTGTAAAGTTACATATGATAAGAGATACATGATGTTCTATGTTTGGTAAAATCCATTGAGTATGGCCTCTGAGTGATGTGTGATACAATAGATAGAATAGTTCAAGATGAAAATCGAGTCCCAAAGTTGAAAGGTACTACCAGAGCATGTGGTACAACAGTTCCTATGATGAACCAAGGTTACACATGCAGAAGTTGAGGGAGAAGAATATGACTTCTATGAGAATAATGTGACATCATCATGAGATGAAAGTTACCATGTGGACGATTGGGGATGAGGTGCATGAGAAGTATCCATCTTTATTTACCTTGGATTTCGGGGGTGAAATCCCTATTAGGGGTTTATGGTTGAGAGACCCCTAACCTTGATTACAGTATTAAACATACTTAACTATCATAATTGAATGTTTATAACCTTAATATAAGCTTGTGATATTCTTTGTAATCATACGATAAGCTTAAGTTTCAAGTTTGGTCCAATTTGAACATTGTTTATGCAAGTTATGTAATTTTATGCACAATTTGGAATTTTATGCAATTTACCCAATTGAGAGGTTTAATTTGCAATTTATCACTTTTATTATGTTCTTTGGATGTTCTCTCATCATTCTTGAGCTTTTTGAGCCATGAGGAACCTAGTTGAACCTTGGTTTGTAAGTGTTTTCCTCAAAGGTATTTTAGGATTTACCCCTTTATGGATGAGCTACCTTTAGGAACTATCAACCAATGATTTATTTGATTGGCTTGGAAATTCAACAAAGGAGAGCTAATCAGGTCTCTATGGATTGTGGGGGATCTGCTTGTGTGGCTTCTTGTATATCCTTTATAGTTTAAGGCCATGGATGCATGGGGATCTTTTTAGACACCTCATGCTTCTTCTCTACCTTATCCTCGAGCTTTATATATCTATTTTTGAGCTCCCAAATGAAAGTTTTGCTTTCCACCACTTCATTCCTACTAAGTAACTCGTTCTCTATCTGTTTAGCTATGGAGGACCCGTCCAAGGTAGAAAAAGAAGGTGAATTTCTTGGTTGAAGTTCCTAGGGTTTTGTTTTGCTCTCGTTTTGGGTTTAAAAAGCTTCCTTCTAGTGACCTTGACCTAAAGAGTAAGAATCCCCTTCGTTACTCCATTTATTTCTTTTTTATCCTTCCTCCTACATTTCTCCAGGTTGGAACCTTGTTGTTCCATGGTATAAAGTGCTCTGAATCTCTAAAACCCTGCCTTTCTTGCTTCTTATGCTTAGGGTCACTACTACAGAAAAGGCCTTTAGCGTTGGGTATTTAGAGCCTTTAGTGTCGGTTTCCAAGTGACACCCAAGTGGGCACTGCTAAAATTCGACACCTTCAGCGTCAGTTTCTAACCGACGCCATAACCCTTCCTGCCACCAAAACGCGCCAGCAAGGGAACTATAGGCGTCGGTTATTAAAGAAAACCGACACTATATCATGGTTAAAGACGTTGGTTATTAAATAAATACTGACACCATAACCCTTCCCGCCACCGAAAATGTGCCAGCAAGGGGATTATAGGCATCAGTTATTAAAGAAAACTAACATTATATCATGATTAAAGACGTCGGTAATTAAACAAAAACTGACACCATTACCCTTCCCACCACCAAGCCAGTGAGGGCACAAAGATGTCGGTATTTTTCTAATAACCGATGTTGTATGTCTTTGTTGTTGGTTTTATACTAATAACCGATGCCTATATTCTGATTTTTTTTCTTATCAGTTTGTAGGCCTATCGTATGGCTGGTCAGTAGGATGCAGAACCTGCAGTTCAGTTCTGAACTGTAGGTTTACATCATCCATTGACATCAGCCAATAACAGGCCACAAACCTGTAAATTCATTCACATTCAGACACATGTATTGATCAGATAATGTAGAAACCTGCAAAGTCATTTACATTCACATTCAGTTCCATTCATTTCATCTATTTTCACATTCAGACACATGTAGAAGCATTCATGTATTGATCAGAAAAAGTCATTCACATTCACACATATGATAATTCAGAAAAAGTCATTCACATTCACACAAAAATAATTATGAGAACCAAGTTTAGAAATATCATTCTCTATTCATCATTGTCATCATTGTCATCAAAACCCCAATTATATTTAAAATTCCCACTACTTATAGGGCTTTTGCCCATTCTTCTCTTGCAACATCCTCCCTCGTATAGGGAGTATGTACATCTAATAACTTTCCACCTATACTGAAGTTAGTTTTAAATACCTGCAAAGAGAATGACGTATATATAATTAATAATATATAATAAGATTGATATATTTCATATTATCTAATGAGACTATATATAATACCTTGTGTATAGTATCGATTTCCATTGCGGCATGCTTGATGATTAGGTCCATAAATCGCATCACATAGTAGGTACATGCCCAGTCGTTGTCTTGTGTATCACACTATAAATTGAAACATACAAAATATTCAAAAATACAAATAAGCACAGTTCACATAAATAATATATACATTGGAGTGGGGAAATTACTTTCACATTCTCCCAAATTAGTGGCTGATTCTTTTTCCTGGGGACCTTTCCTCCAGCTTTTTTTAACTCTTGTAAAGCCCTACATGTTAATGTAACACATTAAATTGCATAATCAAATAGTAATGTAATAACAAATGTTAACGGATATAAAAATATGAAATATTTCTCACGAGAATAATGGCCTTTTCATTGTGTGTCCATATAATGTATTCAATTCCTTCCCCACAGGATCTAGATAACAGACAGTGAACGTCTAGGTAAGAAAGTTAAAAATTAATAACTCAAAATCTATAATAAAAATGTAATTTTCTTAAGTCCAAATTATAAGCAAAGTAAACTTACTCGACATTGAATGGAGATATTATCACCATCTTCTTATTTTTACCAAAATATTCAAAAGTAGCACAACAGTATGAAGTAACTGAAGAAGGATCTGTATCTACAACACTAATCAAAGATAGAACCAAAAATTCTACATGGGAAAATGCAAAATTTGTACATATTGTGTGTAAGTGGCTGCAAAACATGTATTACGTTTGCATGAATATATAAGAAACCACATCACCGTATATAAAACAAGGTATATGGAAGTATAAACAAGATCTCACCATATCCACAGCTCCATCATAGATGTGTTCAGCCAATCATAACGAAACAACTCCAAAATATCTTGTATAAATAGTGTGTTATCGTATGATTGTCCTGCATTAATACGTATGCATTAATGCGTATGCAAAACTTGTATTACATATGCATTAATACATATGCAAAACTTGTATAAATAGATTGTTATCGTATGATTGACCTACAACATCCTCTGGAATAGTAACATTTATAGGGAAATTTGAATTATGTTCGCCTATCCATATTGTCATACCCCTACAATTAGGACCTAACGAGGCGTGTAGGTGCCTTGGAAGCCAACTTGGTACTTTAGGAGGTGGAGGTGGAGGTCGAGATGTAGCGGGTGTCTTCCTTTTGACATCTATATATAACTTCAGATCAATTGACTCATATATACACACTAACAAATTAATGTAATGTAAATTTACCATATAATATTAGTATAGATGACATCCGCTTTGGGCCACATTATCACTCCGCCTTCTGCCTCACCAAGAATTTTAGAATCTAGGTGGGCATATGGCAGTGGAAGATCCCTCTAATCGGGGAGTATATGTATCAGGCTCACATGAACCGCACCAGCTGGTACTGGAGTCCCATGAAACATCTCCCATGGAAGGGATGGGTAAGCATGTGCCTCTGCAATGATATATTCTTGACTTTTTAGACGGCATGACTTCAACCCCTATAAATTTACGTAAAGAATGTTATATACATATATACATAAACATATCATCTTGAAAAGACTAGCTATTATATATGTCATAAAAATACTTACAGTGGACGTACTAGGTAGTGGGTCTACAGGATTACTCCCAACCTCTGCAGTAGGAGAAGAGCAACCATCCACATGTACTGTCTGAGTGGCAGTTTGAGACGCCTGTCACTTCACCATTGCTTCTTGGATTCTCCTTTCAATTTACTCATCTACCTATACATGGATAAAAGAAATGCTAGCTTCTTATTATTGAATTCTCTTTCACAATAACATTCTAAAAAAAGAATAGGTTACCTCAACTTGTGAAAGTCCCGCTTTTGGGACAGTTTTGCGTTGGGATGGCCCAAAGAACGCTTTGATGCCCACACCAGTGCCTGCACCCCTAACATGTCCAGGATGCTCTGGGTTACCCAGAGCAACTGTCAATTCATCCCTTATGCCCTCAGGGATGAACTTTTCTTCCTTCCTCTGCTCGTGTAGCTCCCGCTAATCGCCATCAACAGAAATTAGTAAGTAAAGATAACAATAATCAATATCGATTGATTTACTCTAAGTTTTTAATTTTACCATTTTTGCAGTCATCTCAGCATTTGCGGGCTTCGTTATATCTCCCTTCTTGTTTTGCCTCCCAGCTATCCACATAGCATGGAGAGGCAGAGGTGCGGGACCAATAGTAGAAGACTCTATAGTCTCCTGAGTAGTAGCAGACTGAGCAGTAGACTCAGCCTGTAGTCTTTGGTGAACACCTGCATAGCCTCTTGGACCCATTGTGTGGTCATGCACATTCAGTGCACACCTTACTCTTTGAGCATCGCTGATAGCCTTGTTAGTAAGCACATTGATTTGGTTAGTAACACTAAAGGTTAATCTTGAATAGGTGAATACATAAGAACGTATATTAATTAAATTGGGAGTGGCGCTTAATACCTTGAATTCATCCGTTTTTCTTTGGGTAACAAACTCCTCCCAGTCTTTGGGGTCTAGGTAGTTCCATTTCTCATTGGTTGCCTTCTGCCTAAATTTATTTTTTAAAGAGAATACAAATAAAAATTATTAGTGTAGAGTTAGTAAAAAAGTGATCAATGTCGACAACTGGAAATCAATCAAGAACCTCTTCTCAGCATCGCATATGTAATCTCAGGTGAGATTTTTCCTATAGTTCATTAGGACCCTCCCACAGCGTTGCATCACACATTTACAATGCAGCTTTTCATCCAGATCAAATATACTCTACAAAATAGAATTGCTATTAACTAGTATCCTAAAAATTAGTAATCTACAAAAATAGAATTGCAAATAATAATAACTCACACATAGTTCCTTCCATACTAAGTCTTTCTTCCCCTTAGAAACTTTATGTCAGGATTCTATATTAGGACTACAATGGCTGCGAGTAAGAACCCCAAGATATGAAATAAATGAGTTGTGGTTCACTCCAACTGGATTTCCTACATGATCGAAATCCACAGCCAGTTTGGGTCCATTGCCCCTTTGATGTAGTAACTTGTTCATCATTGTGATGCCCCTCACTTTCTCAATTTTTTTTGTTGCTCGTCAAGTGCCCCAATTTCTTTAGAGGGTACATTACCAAGCTAAAATTTGACAAAAAAACACAGTTACAGGATATAACTATAAATGAACATATAGATAGAAACCTCAGGGATATATTTTTAAAACTTACACTGTAAGGCGGCGCAGTGACGTCCTCACCCTCGCGGTAATCATCAGCACGATCATCAGGAGAATGCTCAGCCATCTGAAAGTTCACATTCACATTGTATATTTCACATTGTAAAGTAATTCACATTGTAAAGTTCACATTCACATTGTAAAGTAATTCACATTGTAAAGTTCACATTCACATTGTAAAGTTCACATTCAGAAAAATAAAACATATAAAAAAAATATAAACATGCATGCCTCTAATATTGTGATCTTTTATCAATTCACAATCCTTCATTGTGATCTTCGCGCACATACAAGCCATCATTAGCTTCAATATTTGGTGGTGTTGGCAACCCAACTGAGAATGGACTGGAGTCATCATACTTATCATAGTAATCTTCTTCATCTATAGGATCTTCAATGAACTGTCTATTACCATGAAGAACAACCGACCATTTATCATTTGTAGGATCATCAATATAAAATACTTGTTTCGCCTGTGATGCCAATATGAATGGTTCACCCTTCTCGCCAATCTTTTCAAAGTTCACTAATGTGAAACCCAATTCATCCACTATAACTCCTTTGGTGTTATCAACCCAAATACATTTAAAGAGCGGAATTCTGAAATCTACATAGTTAAACTCCCATATGTCTCCAATGACATCATAATATGACATTTTAGCTTCATGTAGACTCTTATCCTTTGCACTTGCAAAAAACAATAAAGACGCTTGAAGGGTGACCCCACTATTTTGGACGACACTCTTATCATCTTGACGCTTTGTGTAATATGAGAATCCATTTATGTCAAACCCTTCATAAGACATAACATTCAATTTTGGTTTAAAGGTGAGGCATTTGATAGTTTCAGTAAGATTATCTGGTGTTTGAGATAGTTGATGTAAGACTTTATCTTCAAACCACTTAATAAATGTCTTGTTATGCTGTTTAGCAAGCCACATTGAATTGGCTTGAGGATATTGTCTCTTGATGAAATTGGTATGTTCCTCGATATAAACACTCACTTCATCAATGTTGTGTAAAATGTACAAGTGACCTTGTTCCAACTGCTCACGGCTGATTACTTTCATCCATGATCCCAAAATTCCTTTGCCAAAATGCTCCTCAATATTCTTGTCATTAACAGGAGCGTCATTAGCACTCAGAAAGTCATTGCAAAAATCCATAACCTCTCTCGCCACATAACCCTCAATAATACTCCCTTCAGGCCGATAACAGTTTCAAACATCACCTTTCACCTTTAAAAATGTTCATGTATCATTCAAAGGTATACATCCAATGCAAGAAAATTGGTCCCAACATTTTCACTTCCCTAGTCAAGTGAACAACAAGATGTACCATGATATCAAAGAACGAAGGAGGAAAATACATCTCAAGATGACATAGGGTAACAACCACTTCTCTTTGCAATTTATCAAGAGTATCAAGGTCAATAACTTTGCTGTAAAGACTATTGAAAAAGAAACAAAGTCTGGTGATTGCAAACCTTACATGCTTCGGCAATATAGATCGAATTTCCACGGGCAATATTTGTTGCATTAGAGTGTGACAATCATGAGATTTAAGACCTATCAACTTCAGATCTTTCATTGATACCAATGTACATATGTTGGATGAGTAACCCTATGGCGCCTTAACATTTACCAAGAATTCACAAAAAGATTTATTCTCCTTTCTCGAAAACGTGTAATAAGAGGGAGGTAAGTATGTTCTCTGATTGCTACTAACTACTTATGTTAATTTTGTCCTTATTCCCATTTCACGTAGGTCCATTCTAGATTTTATCCCATCTTTAGTCTTACCTGGTATATTCAACAGAGTACCGATGACACTATCATAGACATTTTTCTCAACGTGCATGACATCGATACAATGCTTGACTACCAAAGAACTCCAATTAGGAAGATCCCAAAATATTGACTTCTTCTTGAATAAAGATTTGTCACTCTGTGTGGCCATTGTACATTGTGATCTCTTACCAAATTCATTGGCAACATATTTTACTCTTTCATAAACATCCTCCCCTGGTATAGGTTTAGGTGCACTCCGTTCCTCATTTCGTCCATTGAATTCTTTGCGCAACCTACGATACAGATAGAATTTTAGAAGAAACCTTCGATGACCAAGATATATAGTCTTTCCACCGTGTTTTAGTCGTATTGAATAAGTGTTGTCTTCACATATAGGACACACTTTAGATCCTTTGACACTATATCCAGACAAATTCCCATATGATGGAAAGTCATTCACAATGCAAAATAGCATAGCATGCAAATGAAATGTCTCTCTTCATGAAGCATCATAGGTCATCACACCTTCACCCCAGAGTTTCTTCAAGTCATCAATCAGAGGTTCATGATAAACGTCGATATCATTTCCAGGTTGTTTAGGGCCCGATATCAACAACGAGAGCATAACGTACTTATTTTTCATACACAACCAGGGAGGAAGATTGTATATAACAAGCATAACAGGCCAAGTGCTATGTTGGCTGCTCAATCGCCTGTACAGATTCATCCCATCTATACAAAGACCAAGTCTTAGATTCCTGACTTCTTCACTGAATTTAGGGTACAATAAACCAATCTTCTTCCACTGTGGGGAATCAGACGCATGTCGTAGGATCCCATCATTATTTTTCTTAACATCTACATGCCACCTCAAATTCTTCACATCTATCGGATTGGCAAACAAGCATTGAAACTGTGGTATTATAGGTAGATACCACATCACCTTGGCAGGAGAACCAGTTTTGGACTCCCTCGAAGTCATCAATTTATACCTTGACACACCACATTTGGGACAATCTTTCAAATCCACATAGTCCTTTTGAAATAATACACAATCATTTGGGCATGTGTGTATCTTCTTGGCCTCCATTCCCATTGGGCACAACAATTTCTTTAACCGGTATGTTGAGATTGGTAGCTCATTTCCTTCAGGAAGAATTTCTTTCAACAAAGACAACAATGACGTGAAGCTTTTGTCGCTCCATCTATTGTTAGCTTTCAACATATACAATCTCAACACAGTGCTAAGCTTTGTAAACTTACAACTTGTGTATAACGGTATATCAGCATCATGCACAATGTTTCTAAACATGGGAGGTGGATCGGTGTGCTCTACCCCACAACTATACATCATTATATCAATGATGTCTACTGGAACTGGTTCATTCACATCTACGTCATTGGAGGAAATTTCTTCTTCCACACAATCACTACTATCGACATCAACTGATTTCAGGTTTGAAATCTCTCCATGCCAGTGCAATTTTGTATAGCTTTGTACAATCCCTTTGCACATGACATGACTTTTGATTTCGTCAATAGTGCTGACTTTCAAGTTGTTACCGCAATGCCTACATGGACAGTAGAACCTATCTCCCGGTTGTTTCCTATGTTCCTCGGAAAATCTAATAAACTGATCAAGACTAGAAATAAACTCTGGGGTGTAGCGATTTGGAATGGACATCCATGATCTATCCATTCTATGATCAAAGAGAAAACAAGTATATATTAGAACAAGATTAGGGTCTAGGGTTAAAAGATTAGGGTTTATCGTTAAAACTTTAGGGTTTAAGGTCTTATATATAATAAATGTGTACCACCTATCCCATTCTTGAACACCTAATCTCACTAGTAAGTGTATAATGTGTATTGGGCTTTCAAGAAAATTTTGGCAGCATTTCCCCACTGTTCTCCAAGTATATATGTACTTAGAGAACAAATGGGGAAATGTTGCCGAAATTTTCTTGAAAAGCCAATACACATTATACACTTACAACCTAAGTGAGATTAAGTGTTCAAGAACAGTCCCAAATTGGGGACTATCCAAGATTTACTCCTAATGAATAAATCTTAGATGAGTTTCTATGCCAACAAATACATGTGTTTTCATTCTTATACCTACAATCCTAGTTTCATCATCCATATCCTAGTTCTTCAAGTTAGGGTGATTATTGATGTCTTTAAAAGCATGATTGGAAATCTAGGGCAAAGTTCATCATTTACATTCCAAGCATGTCACGTGAGTGCATTAGTATTTCCCTTTTACTAAAACCAAATTGGTGTATTAGTGAGTCTTCAAATAGATAAACACTTGAAGATGACTCAATGAATCTTATGAATAGTAAACTCAACTATAGCTTGTTGGTTCTCATTCATGACTTGCATAATATTTTGTTGATCCTAAATAGAAGAAAAATTTTACATGCCCCATATGACCCTAGAATGTTGACATGCCTAGGTTTAAAGCACTCATCAATCTTGAATAATGTTGACATGCCCCATAATAGGGAAAAATCAAGATGAGATCAATAAAAACACAAATCATAGAAAATGGACTGCATAATGAAATAATTGCTTAGTAATAATATATATTGCAAGATAAACAAAATATCAACTCATTATTTTACAACAAAACATTTTTTCATGCATCTTTCATTACACATTTATGGCCATTATTTATCTAGTGACTAAGGTTCTAGATTGCCTTTTACTACTTGCCGCTTAATGATTATAATGTTTGGTTATTATACAAGAATCACCTAATGTAAAGTCCATGAGGACAAACTAATATTTGGGAATGATAATGTGGCTTCTCTATATTAAATCTAATCTGTCTTTCTTTCTTCTTCTATATATTTAATTATTACATAAGTTGTGTGTGAACTTTGAGCTATTTAGGGGCAGTCACACTAAATTACTTTATCATTGTCTACCCAAGCAATGGGATTGGATCAATGTAATAACACTTCTATGACAGTTGGTAACAAATACTAACACACTATGCATCTATGTAATTGTGAAATTAATTGTGAAATCCCTCATTTTCCTCTTATTAGGATTTGAACTACTATTTTTTTCTAATAGTAATCATCTGGTTCATATACAACAACCACGTTTGGCTATTGTTAGGGTTTGTGTTAACCCATAGGGCTACACAACTATTCCAGGTGGAGACAGAGCAGATACAGATCTTTTTTTCTCACAAAAAACCAAGGATGCTCTAAGGAAATGAGGTGGAAAAAAAGGGGGTTGGAAGTCGGCGACGGCGATGAGCTCATCCCGTGGAGAAAGGTACCTGTCTGATGGCGGCGACCTCAGGTTCTGAGTGGTAGGTGGTGGTGAGAAACAGGGGCGGTAGGCGGTGGTGAGCGACCAGCAGCGGCGGCGGGAAGCAGTCTGGCGGTAGGCAGTGGTGAGTAGCAGCGGCGACACTAGGCAACAGGCGGCAGCGGCAGTAGTGGTAGCAGCGGCGCAAGAATCGCCTGACCTAAGAATGTCGGGAATGAAATAGAAAAAGGGGAAGAGTCTGGTTCACACGGGTGCTATTAAGTTAACAATAGACGTCGATTATTATAAACAACCGACATCACATTTATAGTCGGCGGTTGGTGTAAAAATTTGATGTCATAGGGGGGTAAAAATTTTCACAGGGACAACGCGCGAAAGCACTTCGGCGTCGGTTATTGCAAAAAAATTGACGACAAAAATGGGCCCAATTTCTGTCTTGCGAAAACCCTTTAATCTTCAATTATTTGGTAAATAACCGATGCCTTATTTGAAATATTGGAGGTAAATTTTTTTCACTAGAAAATTTGGATTTGGCAGGCGATTTTAAGCATCGGTTTCTTAGTGAGAAACCGACGCTAAATAAAAAGCGATACCCATGTCTGGCCAGTCTTCACATATAGATGTCAGTTTGTGTATTCAACCGATGTTGTAGGGTTTAGGTGTTGGTTTATTGGATACAACCGACGCCTCTAAATGTGACGTTATAAGCCATTTCTGTAGTAGTGGGTTTTCTCATTTGATGAAGAAAGGTGCTAGATGGACGAGTTCACAACTTATGCTTATATTTTCTACGTACCTGCTCATGTTTTCTTCTATTTGGGGATTTTATCTTCTAATTAGAGGCAAGTTTTACAACTTGCTTCATGTTTATTGCTTACATAAGCTTGCTAGCTCATGTTCTTGCTTTTGAATGGTGATCTATGCACTAAAAAGATATGCTTGACTTGGATTTCAATTTTTATAATGTTCCCTATTCTGATTTCAGCTCTAGATGAACATGTGATCATGTGTACGTTATTACTAAGGTATAATATGAATTGGATCAGGTTAGTTTGACAACCAATGGTGCTAAACACATATCAACCAATGGTCAATTTTAGGGTGTAAAGCTGATTTCTTCTATAAACACATGACTCAATGGTGGTATCATTGCAACAACCAATGGTGTTATCTTCATGACAAATTATGGTGGTGACCAAGGGTGTCAACTGACATTCACCCCTTAGGTCAGGTGTTGGCCTAATTAGAATCTTAGTGATTAACAACTAAGTACCCTAATGATGCCATCAATCAATGGTGATATTAGTTTGATATTCAATGGTGATTAATAAATATAGTGTTGATCTAACAACCTATGGTGACTTAATAGTCACTACTGACGGTGGATCAGGTCTCTACAACCTATGGTGAGTTAATCATGTAGTTGTAGCATCAATTAAGCCTTAAACCAATAGTTTCTTGGGTGATTTGATGTAATGGTTGGACCTATACTCCAATTGATGGTTTTAATATATGAACTTGACCTAATGGTTAAGATCTAATGTTTCTTCATCCAATAGATTGGAATGATGCCTAAATGTAATATGTTGGTCCAAATAAAGTGATTTAAATGGTTTCCTATATGAGATCAACTTAAGAAGCTCATTTACTGATGGCTTGTGTTAAATAAACAATCGCTTGTACGTTTTACCCTACTCTCAATGGAACTTTTTATGTTGTTAATCATGGGATGTCTAGGGTTAGATGGTGACTCTTTCTAGAGAACAATTCAATGACTTCATATGTGGTTTTTTCAATATGTTTACTTATGTAAACGACCAATGACTTTACCTTTTCAACATTTAATGGTTAGAAGTTGATGCCTCAATATTCTCATTGTTTTGGGTGAAGCCTATAGTGTAATGTTATGATTCTAATGATGAGAATTTGACGGTTCAATGCCTTAAACTTGTAGTCTTACCCTTACCCTCAATTGATTATGATTGATAACCACCATAATGAATTAATGGGTAACCCTAATGAGGTATAGCTTGTTATACCTAGCTTTGATATAACTAAGTGATGGTAATTGGGTATGAATAGTCCTTGAATGATTAATACAATCATGGAGTACTTTCTTATTGTTGTTGAAACCTTAGTATGATATAACCCGATGGTTACACCTTGATTTATGTGTGGATTCATACTTGAGAATAGTATGGAATGTGTTATAACCCCAATTTTTGGGTTCAAGTGGTGAGAAATGTAATTTCTCATATTAAATATGTTTGAACAAATAATCATATATTTGGTTGAGAATAATTGGATTTCGTTTAAAATAGCCTTGTTGTTTGATTTGTGGGCTTTATTGGCTATTGGGCCCAATAACAAGGAAATAACAAAGAAAATTCAATAAGTGAATGAATAATTGAATATTTGAGGAAAGGAATATGTAGAAACCTCTAGAGGGCAAATCCAAAGAGGGATTTCGTGCCTCTTGGATTCCTTGGGTTCCAAGGAGTCTAAAGTTGCAAAGAAAAGCAATAAGAAAAAGAAAAGATTGATTAAGTATTTCTTTATGAAGAAAGAAATTGGAAAATAATGATATAATGTGGAAAATGAAAGAAAAGAGGCATAAATGAGATTTCTTGGGGAAATTTCATATCCATGAGGTTGTTAATATTAAAAGGGATGCCAATGAGGAAAATAAAAGAGAAATAAAAAGAAATCCTCAAAAAGGAATATTTAAATGAGAAATAAACAAGATAATGTGAAATAATGCATATAGATGCATCTAGAAGGATAATAAGTATCCTTAAAAAGTAATTTTGAAATAATGGAGTATATTGGGATCCAAGGAGTCCCAATAAAGAGGAAAGAAAGAGAAAATAATAAAAAAGCAAAATAAGAGGATAATGTGTTTCATTATTAATGGATTTTGTGTTATTTTCATAAGATGGTATTTTCCATTAAAAGGAAACATGATTTTGTGACAAATAATTAAAAGGCAAGTCTAAAGAGAATAAGAAAGTGGATTTTCATAATCCTAATATTAAAAGAAGAAGGAATACTAAAGGAATATGAGAGAGAGAGAGCTAGTTTCTTTTTGAAGGAATTAGTTTCCTACTTGGAAAGGGACTCCTTATTAGTGTATAGCCGACCTAAGTCTCCTTTCCTCACCCTGGATAAAGGGTAGAATCTTAGGATCGAGTCCAGAGGGAGTCCATGCTGCTATATATATCTCTTCTTCACCTTCTTCACCGAAACCCTAACCTATAGGGTATAGCTGTAACCCTACAGCCATGAGGGCCATGGTGTCGTCCAAACAAAGGCATGCGGTGTCTTTGACGACCTGAGGATGATCGGGCAGCATCTCAACGCTCCTGCACCTGCACTCGACCGCCAGAGGGCTGCAGCAAGGCTGCGTCTTGCGGGCCCAAGTACCGCACCTCCCGGCCATCTGAGACTCCGACCGCAGCCTGGACGGGTGCAGAGGAGGTCGCCGGAGATGGGAGGGCCATCCCGGAGGCCGACGAGGTCCAGGAAAGGGAGGAGATGCCGGCGCAACACTACAGAGTCGCGGCTAGGGTGGCGCGGCTCTTGCTGCGCAAGGCTGAAGGAGAACCAGGCACGTTGGACGGTTCTACCCCTCCGGGGTATAAAGCGACAACGGCTTAAGTGAGGGGCAGAAATGTAATTTGGTTATAAATTTAAACGCGGGCCGGGTTGCATGCATAAGGCGACGTGGCAGCTCCATATTGGTCCGGGTAAGTGTTTTATTATAAATATCGTATCTCATGATTCGTAACTCGGATGAAAACAAGTTATATATGAATTTTGATCAGGAGAACACAAGGAATCTAATCAAAATAGTTTGATAGCCTGAATCTGATCATAGTTCGAAATGTAGTGTAAATCATTATCTTTAATGAATTAAAGATTAAGAAACCCTATTTTGATATGATCAATGTGTTTAATAGGGTTTAATGGATCTTTAGAGTTGATATTAATCTGTTAAATGTAAAAAGGAACATTGAGTTCAAAAAGGAAGAACTTTGCACGTGATTAGTCTAATTTAGAGTTTATATGCTTGAAATTAGAAAAGTACATAAAGTTATCATCTTTAATGATTTAACTAAGGAAAAACCCTTAGATTTGATGATAGATGGATAATTCAAGTTGATATTAACATGTTGTTAATAAAAGTGAAAATAGGATTTAAAAGATGATCTTTTTATATAGTTGGTTTAATTTAGGGTTCTATGTACGTGAATATGCCTTAATGGGATTAGAAACCCTAATTTATGTTGATATGAATTCTAATGGTTTAATTGTACAAATCGACAAATAAAATGAAAATATGATGATTCGAAGATTAATTGAGTACCAAAGATCTTCAATGTGAATTATTTGGATAATTAGTGTTTCCTAGTGTATAAAAGTGGAAATAGTAATAAATAAGGTTCGTATATGTGAGTTGAACAATAATGAAATATGATTTGTCAATTTGAAAGAAACCGAAGATGATAATTATCCTTAATGTTTTGGATATGACCAAAAAGGATAAAGATAATAGTTTTAGTGTAAAAGAAACATATTAGACTTATTTGACATTCAATTGTGCCAATGATGCAGAAATTAGGGTTTGTGAACTAAAAGAGCATCAAAAGTGATAAATGCATAATGAAGGCTAAAACCCTAATAACACCCTAAAGTTGGCCTAGAAATCATAAGGTGGAATCCAAGTTGATCTTGTGGATGTTTGAATAAAACAATGACACTTGAATGTTATGCATTATTTTCAGGATATTGTTGATTGCTTGATTAATTGTGTTGAATGTTAATGCATGAACATCAAGTTACTATGGATCAGGTATGTGGTTATGATTATGAATAACCTCTTTAGTTTCTCGATGGATTCTCGGATGTTTAAATGCATTGAATGCAACTAAACTGTTGAATGTTTATTTATTTCTGGCAAGTATAAAGTGACTATGACTATCACATAATGTATATGCCTACTAGCTCAATCATTATTCCCCTCTGTGTCGTAATGGCTGACCTAGTACATGGCTACCTAGAGGGTAGGTCCATCAGGTCATGAAAGACTTTGGCTGCCTAGAGGGTAGGTCCATCAAGTCACCTTTATAGAGGTACCATATAAGTCCTTACAGGGACAACACACAGTTGTGGATAGGTATGGATTGAGTAGTTTGGCTTAAAACATAATCTTAGTTGTTAAATGATTAATTGAATGATTACATGGTTATCATAGTTGCATGATTATCTACTTTTCCCCCACATACCAGCTTCGGCTGACCGATGTTTTGTTTGTCGGCATTTTAGGTACAATGAAAAGAACAAACAGTAAAGTGGCACATGTGATACTAAAAGAGAATTAAAGTACAAAGGAGGATTAGATAGATTAGTATCGGTGTGGATAGAAGTTTAGAGATCCAAGTTTTCAAAAGGTATGTAAAGAAAAATTTTATTACCATTTTCAGTATAGTCTGTTAGAATTTGATAATTGTTTATGGTTATATGTCGAACCTTTGATCCGGGATTAATGGATGCGGCTCAACCTCTTGGTTTCCCTTAATTGGGGGTTATCGGGAGGTGGGGTCGTAACATTTGGTATCAGAGCGTAGGTTCCTCAGTTAACCATTAATAATTATTAAATTTTACAAATTCCATAGAACCCAAGGGAGTTATTAGAGGAGTATCCGAAAGACGGAGGTGTCTAGAAAGGGATCACGACCGGGGGCTGGCAAGATTTTCCTCCGCACCGCTAGTCGGAATACGAGGACTCCCAGACCCGTGTGACCGCCTGGCCAAAGTCTTAGGGTATGAATCGAAATAAGATACCTTCAGGACTTCTCATCTTATTCATCCCTTCTCATCACAAAATTCTGATAAGGACCTGAAGGATTAGGGTTTTCTTTCTTCTCCTCACCCTCCTGAGGTATGGGTAGGGTTAATAAGGTTTAAGGAATCCTCCACTAAATTAATGAAAGGCATGTAAATAAGATGTCATGGACATAAGCTTAATAGATTAAGCGCAAAATAAATAATAGATACATACTTAGGTCGTCTGACATAAGTTGTCATGTCCTCAGAAGAGACCCGAGGCTAGACCTTCTTCTCAGAAGGATAAGTTAGTCTTGGAGATAGAGATCTCCATTGCAAGTAGAGACCTAGCACATCCTCTGAGGATGATGTTAACCCTAACCCTAAGTAAAGGTTATAGAGAGATGAGTTGGACCAGGTGTTTGAAAGGACATGCCTTTGGGATGCCATACGATCCATGGGTGACCTAGCACCTTTGGCAACCCAACCCTGGGAAGGGTCGTGCATGTCAGGGTAAATGATAGCTCCTTAGATGATGATGTTAGTGAAGGACCATAGAAACCCTATGGGCTTGTACAAGTAGGGCATAGATGGCACCTAGGGAACGTCATAATGCTGGCAGTAGGATGAAACCCTGAATAAGGAATTATGATGGAGCATTAAGGGTTATGGATGACCTTGAGCAACTATAAGTTCGAACCTAGGCTTCACCCATGTAGAGCATGCTTTTGAGGATGATCCTTCTTGAAGAAAGGACCTCTTATAGAGAGGTTGGTTGTAGGGTTAGCTCTAGAGAGAGAGTAGGAACCCCATCAAGAAGGTTGGAAGCCTAAAACTCTGAACAATGGATGATAGTGGTTGCCTCATGATCGATCCCTGAAAGTTATTGATATCTTGGTTGCCTTTAGAGGGACCAACCCTAGAGAATTAAGATGAAGCATCTGGTGCCTATGTGCCTACGGTATAGGTGTTTACCTTCTGAGGTAGGAAGAAGAGTTCCTTAGACTTAGAAAGGTTTTGTAGCAGGTTATGAGGCCTTGTACCTTGTTGGTTGTCCTTAAGGAGGACCCAACTCTTTGTGTTGCTTGAGTTGAAGGATGACAAGGAGTGCATGTCATGCCTTTTTCATGCTTGGTTCGTAGTTAAGAGACAGAGCATGCAGTGAACCTAGGGTTCCTAGGCCTAAGAGGGGAAGTGGTGTACCTAAGGCTCATGATGAGAAGTTGAGTTCCTATAGAAGCAAGCATAGTAATCCTCATGAATAGAGGAAAAGAGGAGCCCCTGGAGTTAAAGGTGTGTTTGATGAACCCCTCACAGCTAGGTTGGTGATAAAGAAAGGTATGATCTTGATCAAACATTGAGGAAAGAGGACAAGTATGACCTACCATGGTACAGTAAGTGATCTGCTCGTGCCTTAATGGTTTGCTAGGGTTAAGTAGGCTCGGGTGGATGTAAACCCTGGACCTAAGAGCTTTTGTGACCTTAGAGATAGTTTTCCTCCCATACTGGGAGAGGAACCCCTTTGGAAGGGTGTATATCAGTTTTTTTGGTTCAAGGTAACCTAAAGAGGTCTCATAGGATCTTGAGGAGCTAAGTGAAAGGTACATGGTATGAGATTGAATCTACAGACCCATAGATATCCATCTCTATTGCATGTGAATGTGTTACCATGGAGGTAACCAGTATGGGGGTTGACCAAGGTAGGCAGGTTGCCATAATGCCTATGAACAGATGAGAGTCAGCCCATGAATGTAGAAAGAGAGATGATGAAGACTTGGGTAAGATTCTAAGTGAACATGTACTATAATGGAGAATCCTAAGTCTATCCTAGGGTCAGGTAGGGATAAGACCGATAGGAGTTGCCTAATTCCCTAGTTGCACATGACCATAGGGTCGGGAGGTAACAGCTATCATTGTCTGAGGGACATGGGTTAGGAGATTGATCACCTTCATGAACTCATGGGACCCAAAGGGCAGATGAGTAGGGCACTCTCTGGATGCATGAGGGAAGAGAGATGACCCCAAAAGATTCGGTACCCTATCGACCTAGAGGAGATGATCAAGGATATAAACCTCAATAGGTTCAAGACTAGTTTGATATCATGATGTTTGTGATGAAGAGACATATGTGGCACGTTGCAACTTAGATTTAAAGGTGTACTGGCAAGGTGGGATGTACCATCTATACTCTTGGAACAGGAAGAATTCTATATTTGGACTACAGCCAAATGCTTATTTCCTCTTGTTATGGGGGTGAGAGATAGGACATTATGCATGTCATACACCAAGGATAAGAGATGATGTAGGTTGGAGCGTTGCCACGAGAAATGGGGATAGAGAAGATATCTTACCATGGTAAAGTGAATGAATGATGGATGGCTTGCAAACACTAAGAGGAATGAGGTAGTCCCCTTATGAGGAAGTTTCTATGATGAGCTATGTAGAACTTACAAGTTATACCAGGTTGAGTTTGGTCACCATGATGATGAAATCAGAGAGTGTTCTTAATAGAGATAGACATGGAGTTTAAGGTAATATAATAAGTGAAATACATGGAAGTGTATGTCTTCAATGTTACCTAATACCTAAGGATGAGAGGTGGTAATGTATGCTCTGGTTAAGACTTGTTTGACTAGAAGTTAGAAAAGGTTGTTTGGCTAACCCTAAGTTTGAAAGAGAAAGGTGTTTGGATAACACTCAGATGTAACAAGATGCGTTGAAAAGTTAAGGGTTGTTTGGTTAGCTAGCCTAGTTCTTGATACAATGAAAGGATGGTGGTAGAACCTCAAGTGCACTTCTTTGGAAAAGAAGGTGATGAAACCCTGACAAGAGTGGTTTAGGGTTTCGAAGGAATCGATCTTGAAAGAATCATGACATACAGAAAATCATGATACACCATGGGAAAATGGCAATAGCACGTTATATGTTTAAGATGAGGTTGCATGTGGTTTATGGACATGCAAGCCAGGAGGTAAAGGACGAACCCCAGTAATCCAGTGTATCAATATGGAGGACAAAAGAATCCTTGAGAGGGAATGAGAGCTCAACACTATGGATGTTGTGATAAGTCTTCCCTGGATCGAGGAAGGTCGAGATGCAATATGGATTATGGTAAGTCACCTTACCTAATTGACATGAGAAAGAAAGAGTACTGTTAAGGGATAGATCTAGTTGAACTACCCATGAGAAAGATGGTTCAATTACACCATGAAGCAAGTTCAAAGGTTCTTGAGTTTCAACTAAAGGTTCCCTTCCAAAAGGTGGAAGTAGGTACATTGAGAACTCTATGCTAGTATAGTTTATCACCCCTAACTATGGTTAGTATGATCCAGACTAAAGGGTCTGATGAGGGCATGTGTGCTCGTTCAGGGTGATATCTAGAGAGTTCTTGTCCTATGAAAGATGTGACAATGACCACCATAGCCAGTATCGGGTTTTATATGAAGCTTTGTAAGGGAGGTTGTGTCGGTCACCACTTCCGTAAGGTGATGTTGGTGAAAGGACCACATGATGGTTAGAAAAGGGCCATATGATGGTTAGAAAAGGGCCACAGTGCGTGTAAATGAAGTCACTTTGATTGTGCAAAGGCTGAAAGGAGCCTAGAGATGATGAGAGTCGTGAGCATATGCAAAGTAGACTCACATACAAGTTACTGTGGGAGAAAATGTGACATGAAAATCCGACCCCTCTAAGTTATAACTAAGAGAGATGAGTCCCCGATACATGGGTCCATTAGAGATGGATGGGTGGAGAAGGTTAGGTTCGACCCTACCTCTCAGGATAGAGTAATGTGAGATGAGTTCCATGTGTACAATTTAGAGCACTATGTGAGGTACCCAACCATGTGCTGAGCAATGAACCTAGTGAGCCCCAAGGGAGGCTGAAATGACCTGAATCACCTGTGCCGTTTATAGACGCCAGAGTGAAAGAACTCAGAGAAAAGAATAAGTGATGATAAAGGTTCTTTGGAAATGCCATGGGTAGGGAAAAGACACATAGGGGCCAATGATGGACATGGAAAAGTCTTATCCTGAATTGTTTGTTTGCTTGTTTGAATTTTGGGGACAAAATTCCTATAAGAGGGGAAGGATGTTATAACCCCAATTTTTGGGTTCAAGTGGTGAGAAATATAATTTCTCATATTAAAGATGTTTGAACAAATAATCATAAATTTGGTTGAGAATAATTGGATTTCGTTTAAAATAGCCTTGTTGTTTGATTTATGGGCTTTATTGGCTATTGGGCCCAATAACAAGGAAATAACAAAGAAAATTCAATAAGTGAATGAATAATTGAATATTTGAGGAAAGGAATATGTAGAAACCTCTAGAGGGCAAATCCAAAGAGGGATTTCGTGCCTCTTGGATTCCTTGGGTTCCAAGGAGTCTAAAGTTGCAAAGAAAAGCAATAAGAAAAAGAAAAGATTGATTAAGTATTTCTTTATGAAGAAAGAAATTGGAAAATAATGATATAATGTGGAAAATGAATGAAAAGAGGCATAAATGAGATTTCTTGGGGAAATTTCGTATCCATGAGGTTGTTAATATTAAAAGGGATGCCAATGAGGAAAATAAAAGAGAAATAAAAAGAAATCCTCAAAAAGGAATATTTAAATGAGAAATAAACAAGATAATGTGAAATAATGCATATAGATGCATCTAGAAGGATAATAAGTATCCTTAAAAAGTAATTTCAAAATAATGGAGTATCTTGGGATCCAAGGAGTCCCAATAAAGAGGAAAGAAAGAGAAAATACTAAAAAGGTAAAATAAGAGGATAATGTGTTTCATTATTAATGGATTTTGTGTTATTTTCATAAGATGGTATTTTCCATTAAAAGGAAACATGATTTCGTGACAAATAATTAAAAGGCAAGTCTAAAGAGAATAAGAAAGTGGATTTTCGTAATCCTAATATTAAAATAAGAAGGAATACTAAAGGAATATGAGAGAGAGAGAGCTAGTTTCTTTTTGGAGGAATTAGTTTCCTACTTGGAAAGGGACTCCTTATTAGTGTATAGCCGACCTCAGTCTCCTTTCCTCACCCTGTATAAAGGGTAGACTCTTAGGATCGAGTCCAGAGGGAGTCCATGCTGCTATATATATCTCTTCTTCACCTTCTTCACTGAAACCCTAACCTCTAGGGTATAGTTGTAACCCTGCAGCCATGAGGGCCATTGTGTCGTCCTAACGAAGGAATGCAGTGCCTTTGACGACCTGAGGATGATCGGGCAGCATCTCGACGCTCCTGCACCTGTGCTCGACTGCCAGAGGGCTGCAGCAAGGCTGTGTCTTGCGGGCCCAAGTACCGCACCTCCCGGCCATCTGAGACTCCAGCCATCTGGACGGGTGCGGAGGAGGTTGCCAGAGATGGGAGGGCCATCCCGGAGGCCGACGAGGTCCAGGAAAGGGAGGAGATGCCGGCGCAACGCTGCAGAGTCGCGGCTAGGGCGGCGTGGCTCTTGCTGCGCAAGGTTGAAGGAGAACCAGGCGCGTTGGATGGTTCTACCCCTCCGGGGTATAAAGCGACAACGGCTTAAGTGAGGGGCAGAAATGTAATTTGGTTATAAATTTAAACGCGGGCCGGGTTGCATGCATAAGGCGACGTGGCAGCTCCAGATTGGTCACGGTAAGTGTTTTATTATAAAAATCGTATCTCATGATTCGTAACTCGGATGAAAACAAGTAATATATGAATTTTGATCAGGAGAACACAAGGAATCTAATAAAAATAGTTTTATAGCCTGAATGTGATCATAGTTCGAAATGTAGTGTAAATCATTATCTTTAATGAATTAAAGATTAAGAAACCCTATTTTGATATGATTAATGTGTTTAATAGTTTTAATGGATCTTTAGAGTTGATATTAATCTGTTAAATGTAAAAAGGAACATTGAGTTCAAAAAGGAAGAACTTTGCACGTGATTAGTCTAATTTAGAGTTTATATGCTTGAAATTGGAAAAGTACATAAAGTTATCATCTTTAATGATTTAACTAAGGAAAAACCCTTAGATTTGATGATAGATGGATAATTCAAGCTGATATTAACCTGTTGTTAATAAAAGTGAAAATAGGATTTAAAAGATGATCTTTTTATATAGTTGGTTTAATTTAGGGTTCTATGTACGTGAATATGCCTTAATGGGATTAGAAACCCTAATTTATGTTGATATGAATTCTAATGGTTTAATTGTACAAATCGACAAATAAAATGAAAATATGATGATTCGAAGATTAATTGAGTACCAAAGATCTTCAATGTGAATTATTTGGATAATTAGTGTTTCCTAGTGTATAAAAGTGGAAATAGTAATAAATAAGGTTCGTATATGTGAGTTGAACTATAATGAAATATTATTTGTCAATTTGAAAGAAATCGAAGATGATAATTAGCCTTAATGTTTTGGATATGACCAAAAAGGATAAAGATAATAGTTTTAGTGTAAAAGAAACATATTATACTTATTTGACATTCAATTGTGCCTATGATGCAGAAATTAGGGTTTGTGAACTAAAAGAGCATCAAAAGTGATAAATTCATAATGAAGGCTAAAACCCTAATAACACCCTAAAGTTGGCCTAGAAATCATAAGGTGGAATCCAAGTTGATCTTGTGGATGTTTGAATAAAACAATGACACTTGAATGTTATGCATTATTTTCAGGATATTGTTGATTGCTTGATTAATTGTGTTGAATGTTAATGCATGGACATCAAGTTACTATGGATCAGGTAAGTGGTTACGATTATGAATAACCGCTTTAGTTTCTCGATGGATTCTCGGATGTTTAAACGCACTGAATGCAACTAAACTGTTGAATGTTTATTTATTTCTGGCAAGTATAAAGTGACTATGACTATCACATAATGTATATGCCTACTAGCTCAATCATTATTCCCCTCTGTGTCGTAATGGCTGACCTAGTACATGGCTACCTAGAGGGTAGGTCCATCAGGTCAGGAAAGACTTTGGCTACCTAGAGGGTAGGTCCATCAAGTCACCTTTATAGAGGTACCATATAAGTCCTTATAGGGACAACACAGAGTTGTGGATAGGTATGGATTGAGTAGTTTGGCTTAAAACGTAATCTTGGTTGTTAAATGATTAATTGAATGATTACATGGTTATCATAGTTGCATGATTATCTGCTTTTCCCCCACATACCAGCTTCGGATGACCGACGTTTTGTTTTTCGGCGTTTTAGGTACAATGAAAAGAACAAACAGTAAAGTGGCACATGTGATACTAAAAGAGAATTAAAGTACAAAGGAGGATTAGATAGATTAGTATCGGTGTGGATAGAAGTTTAGAGATCCAAGTTTTCAAAAGGTATGTAAAGAAAAATTTTATTACCATTTTCAGTATAGTCTGTTAGAATTTGATAATTGTTTATGGTTATATGTCGAACCTTTGATCCGGGATTAATGGATGCGGCTCAACCTGTTGGTCTCCCTTAATTGGGGGTTATCGGGAGGTGGGGTCGTAACAGAATGTGATGGTGATACTTTACTTTATGCATCCATGATCCAATGTAGATGACGTGAGTTTGGGTTTGGGTGTAAGTGTTGATTAGTAACATTAATATAATTTATCTTTTTGAACCTAACTCTAATGCAAATAGATAAAGATGAGTATTAATGTTAAACATTTTTATATGATGGAATGATGGTGAAATAACCTCCTTAATATGATCATAACCTTAATATGTTAATTGGTGGTTATCATAGCCACATGGTTGATACTTTCTTATGCTAAACATGTGCATTATGAATATGATAAGGGTTAATCATATCCAGATTCTTTACATGTTGATGTAATAAAGGAATTATCTTGATGTTAATATAACCCTACTATGATTGTTTATGAATATCTCCTAACTCATTAATGTAATATTGTGTTGATCCAGTGTATTATATGTAAGTGATTTTTTTGAGCCTTGTTATAAGACATGCAAATATAATGATGATCTTATAGGGAATAGTATGATGGTCTTAATGAACTTTAGGCATGGTTGAGCCCTGAATGAGGTGTAATCCTCTTGTGTTGATAAAGGTGGATACCCGGTGATATTGTCAAAAGGATTTATATCTTATGATAGTATGATGACTAATGTAATCTCATGAATGGGAAGTGAATAGTACCATGTGATGATGAGATGAGAAATTATGTTTCACACATTTTATATATTTTGAAGTTGTGATATTTATATACTTTTTAGATGTAAATTTGGGTTTGTATGTCCACTTGTTTGATGCAGCCTTATTTTACCCAATTGGCATAACTAATCAAGTACAACTCTAATCATGTAGTGCCCTGTGTCGTAGAGCCATCTTCAGTGTCAGAACTTGTTGGATGGTAAAATGAGTATCCCTAAGGGAAACTCGGAGCACATACTATTGAGTATGTGGGGGTGTCAAGTTGAGGATATATCCTTGTCATATGCAATGCAGGTTATGAAGGATGTTTATGGTCATTCCTCAGACATTTGATGTGATTGAGAGCAACTGCAGTTGTATCTCATATTTGAGGGTTTTGTATACCCTAGTTTCTAGTGTTGTGACCTGTACCAAGGGCGGACTAGTGGTTAGCAGCTTGACTATATGTCATTGTAGTGGCAGCTTTAACTGATATGTCACTGCCTTTGTACTCGTACTGACTGAGGGGAAGAGATCTTAGGATACCGATACTCCTAGATCTTGTACGGAACCAAATATCCCTTCGCAGGGGTCAGTTGGACTTTGGGTGGTACCACTCAAACTCCCCAGGGAATAAGAAAAGATGTAATACAACGGTCTAACAAATTTGTTTAGGGTTATACACAACGCTTCATATTGGATGATAACCCTTATTGTTCTCTGTACATAGAGATGATGTTTAATACATTAAAAGATAGTAGATATTCTTATGTTGTGGATATGCTTATGTTATAAATGTGTACATACAATAGTCATGTTTAAGTTGATAGATATATTATTACTGTTGGCTATGATTATGACTCTTTAGTTCTGAATTATGGCAACCTGACTTCCCCAGTGGCTTTATTTACACCATTTCATCACTTGTCCTTCATAACAACTCGCATAGCAATTTTCAACATGATATTACATCACTAAAATATGATTAATAAAGCATTTCTACTACTAAAAATTACTATATATATTTATTAAATTTATCACATTTATCATAGAGCAAGATTTAAATTGGAAAAAATCATTATTTAAAATTTTATGTTGTAAATCTGGATTAAAATGTGATTTTCCACTCATAGATTTTGTCTAGGATTATTAATCTTAGCCCTTTTCACCAACTAAGCTCGAATCTTAGTTTGTGTGAGTCTAAATCAAGATTCAAACTTCATGATCTCGTTCAAAACTAATTATCAGCTAGAAACATAGACTTAGAACGGTTGTCTAGGGGTAGAAGATGAAGAAAGGAGGAACAAAACCTCTAGAGTCGAATAGGATATCTTCAATAGAGAAAAGAGGAAAAAGAGTAGGGATCTATGGTCTAAAACCACTTACCACAAAGGATCCACGACTAGTTCTTCATTCTGCATCTATTGTGGACTTTGTCCCCAAAAATTGTCCTAGACATTGCCCTTGAGGTCGTCTTCTCATCGGTCTAATGGTCTAACACTTTTCGTTTCTTTGAAAGAAGATATGCATAGAAACATTTATGGTCATTTTATGACTGGCTATCATGGGCAGCTATTCTTGTTGGTCGATGGGGTTATTGGGCCTTCTCAGTGGTCACTGGACCCGCTCAGTAGGCGTTGGAGATCCATCTTGGCGGTCGTCGGGTTTTTGTACACGTTACTAAAAATGTCGTAACTCCCTCATTTTAACTCCAATTTGGTTTATTATTTTTGCATTGAATTTGTAATTGAATTATGTACAATCCTATATTATTAGTTTGATAAGATTCTCAATAAATTTATTTATTATTATTTTTTAAAATATAGTTAATTCTCCTCCCATATACGTTTATGGGCTTATTCTATATCAACTAAAATATGAATCTTTTGATATACTTAAGTCATGATTATGAGTTTTCCATACAAGTATTTTATATAACTAAGGTTAAGATAAAGTACACGATAAATATATCGCTAATAAAAATATAATAATCATTAGATTATCTTTAATGCATAGAAGTACCGGCAAAGCTAGGAGAAGGTTGCAATAGTTATCATGACCATATAACTCCTTTGTCATTGATATCTAGATTGAATCAAAGACATGAAGAAGTCATCTTTTTATTATTCAATCTATGCTTCTTGATCTAGAGTAGACAAACTATACTAGTGAACTCAATATCTAATATTGACTGACATGAGCATTGTCATGCATTTTGGAGTCATAAAGTGTCATGGAATACCACTTTAATAGGATGGAAAAATTCTATATATGTTAACAACAATCCATAAATGCCAAAGCGCACCAAATTAGTGCATGTATGATAATCTTTGCTCAAAGTTACTTGAATAATGTTGAAGTACATTTAATAATATGTGATTACTATCGTGGCTTTTAGGTTGAAGGATCACAATAATCACCGACTCATTGAAACATGATTCTAACTTTCTTTTTTTGGATCTGCATGGGCCGAAGCCCACCCCCTCTCCAAACAGGTGCCAGAGCCCGGATGACCCAAGAGGTTGGTAAATACAGCTGACCCGAGCGGGGAATCGAACCAGCGACCCTTCATGAGGGGTGCGCTGGCTTGACCGCCCGGGCTACGCTGGCCGGGTGATTCTAACTTTCATAGAGTGGTCCCCATGTATCATTTCTCAAGGTGAGTATGTCGAGTACTACTTATTCTCCAATACGTGCATATCTTTCTTACGTGATATCTATTACCAAGACTAAAGATAGTCATCACACATGATAGACTTATATATTATTGTTGTTCATATAACTTCAATAATAATATTTGACTAGGGAGTTTTTTTTTTTTAGCGAAGTCAGGAGACAATTTTATTCATCCCGCCCTCCCCTTGCGAGCAACAAAACCAACTTATAATCACTAATCAAAACTACACAATTAAACATGGTAGTACTACTACCATTACACATATCTCTAGCTATGAGATTACAAATCCCAGAAGGAGGGTTGGCATACCCCAGAGTACTATGGTTGTTTTTTAAGTGGTGTTTTGCTAAACCATGTGCGACTGCATTGGCCTCTCTTGCGACATAAGTTACTCTCCACCCTGGTCTCCGAAGGTGCTCAATCTTACTCAGCTGTTTGGCGTACCTGGGATGTTTAGACTTGTGTTCAGCAACCATACTTACAGCTTTCTGCGAGTCTGACTCAATAAGGACAGAGTTGCAGTTGTTTCGGCTCGCCAGTTCCATAGCAAGGCAAATAGCGTTAAGCTCCGCTTCAACCACGTCTTCTCCCTTTGTGTTTTCTGCCACTCCTCCCATCCACCTTCCGTCGCTGTCCCGGGCGACAACAGCACTGGCAACTGCTTTCTTCTTCACCGCTGCATCACAATTCATCTTGAATGTGTCCGGACCCGACTTCTCCCATCTGCAGGTTACCGGTGTAGCAGGCGGAGGGAGTGGTCTTTGATATGCTTCCAGCTGTGCGCGCCATTCCCGTCTGATATATCCTGCTTGTTGAAGGGCATGCCTCCTCTCGTTCTCAAAAATGTGCCGATTTCTACAGAACGAAATGTGTGAACATGCAGTTCGGAACAAGCTAGCGTGCTCGGCTCCCTCTTGAATCTGCTGGTGTACCCAAGCTTTAATGTGTTGCTCCTCGAAGAAACTCCGCGTATCCCTTCCACTCAGCAGCTCGACCCAAACCTCCTTAGCAAACGGGCAGTCTATTTGACTAGGGAGTTAACATGAATGAACACTATAAGAACTCATTTGGTTTACCGAATTCAGGACATAATATGTGTTTGATCCCACAAATAAAGTCAATCCTACGCTTCTTTGACCAAAATGGACACTGGGATTTTAGTCCCTTCGTTTGAAAACTCCCAACCACTTGAGACTTTTCAGTTTCACACACCCCAAGGTATTAACAAAGTATTTCCCATTGGAAAGCCTAAATCTAGGTCGCCTTTGATCTCTCATCCTGATAATACTTTCTGCTTTTCACCTCTCGCAGCCTAGCACTTCATCCATCACTTATAACCTCACCAAACCCAACATTATCCGCTTTGTGACACGCTCTGTCTTAAATTGACCTCGGTGCATGTACTATGTTCTTTGCCCCTTTCCACCTCTGTTTTGTACCTTCAAAGCCATGTGATTTGTTCAAAGCAACGAGCGTGCTGCAAGCACTATCCTGAAAGGAAGAAGCTGACGACTTACAAGGTCTTGGAATCATAGTTAATTGAAAATTGGGTTACTGAAGCAACGCTCAATCCATGGTCCCAGTAGTAGCTTCTGATCTGTCGTGTAGAAATTTTATTCAAGCAAACATAAGGAGAGGTGTTCATTGCACTATGGTAAGGAGATAGCGAGCACACCTGTTGTCGACAGTAGAGTTTGCCATGGTGGCTGAGGACGAACCATAATCAGGGTAGGAAAAAAAAAGGTTACGGTTAAACAAACTCATCATGTCCAACGCACATCCAAACCATGCTATAAGTTGTTGTTTTTCCTTCCTTTTTATGTACTGGCTGGATAGCTCATTCAGTCTCATTCTTTTCTTATTTGACAAGATTAACACAACGTAAATATATACATGATCTCATTTTCAAGTCATTAACTCAAATGAAATGTCATTGGCTAAAATATTCTTAAAATATTATTATTATATCTAATCATTATCTAAATATCAAAACAAACATGATAAATAGAATTGTCTTTTTATTGATAATTAAATTATTACAAAATATACCATTACAATCATCGTATTTTTACCAACATAGATGAGGTATGACAATAGATCAGATTTTGCTAAACCGGGTCAGATTTTGCTACACCCCACCCGACCCAAACATATAAATGATGAACCCGCCCACCCATACACGTTATTTAAAAAGAAATCATGGGCCGAATTGACTCAAACCCACTTAGACATATGCACGTTATTTAAAAAGGCCCACCTCACTTCCGTCAATCGGTCCACTTATCTGTTATCTCTGCCAATGAGTTACTCTCTCCTCACATCAGCTTTGATACCGTGTATGGTGGCAGCAAACTTGGTCAAAGCTTGACCGCACAAATACTTTTGTAATTCGCTAATAAAGGGTTGATATACAACGTCATCAGGGACTGTACAAAGCTTGGGACAGCCATACAAAGCCTTCGCTGTAGGAGGTCTCTTACAAACTTTCTGTATGCTGAGAGTCGAGATTCTGTAACAACAAATCATTCTAATTTCCTTCTCTGTTATTGTTTGAAGAGGCTCGATTTCGTAATGATGTGATCCTGAGAATACCAGAAACAGGTTGTGACTTGTGAGTCGCCCACATTGCGTGCCACGTCATGTCCCTGTGTCTCTCCCTGTCACGTGTTGATTTTGACAACAACAACTGCTGCGGCAGGCTAAATCTCGCACATACACCGTTCACTTGGGCCAAATTATGTAAGTATTTCTATATCTTTCAGTTGCGATTCAAACTTTTCCCTTCTCTTTTTCAGGATTCAAATTAAATGCAAAGCGCCACTCTGGCAACTCTCTTGATAGCCAAGAGCCAAATCCCAACCTGACTAATACAGGATAAAGAGCAAACATAACTCTAAACAGATGAAACTGTGCATCCTCCACCTTAAAGCAATTCCGAATTTTTTCTTTCTTTCGGTAGTACTCATTAACAAGGACAAAGTCAACTTACACGGAAGAATAGGCTTTGTCGCATTTCAACTCCACCGTTGATAATTGCGGCCTAACCAAGTACCTGCCAATTTCATTCCGTCCGTCCAAGTGGGGATTATCGACAAAGGCAGCCAAAATTCTGAATACATGCCGGCTTCGTTCCTTCCGGAAACCAAGATCTATATATAGAACGCCTTCCACGGTTGCGACGATTTCAAAGTCTTGAGGTAGAAGTCATGTCCAGGACATGTCAAAGTGAATGAGTGGGATGGGTTTCTGTCAAATCAAACCAAGTACCATATGGATAATACCGTAATTTGCTCAAATAATTACCCGACTCGCATAACCGGCCTCAGATAGTCAGAACTGGTCGATATATTTATGTGGATTGACGGCTCATATTAAATAGGTAAAGATAATAACGTACAAATGTGTTTTTAACTTTATAATTGTTTACCCGGCTGCTGTGTCTCGGTTGGTTAGGCACGGCTTGGCCCCCCGGGGGTCCCGGGTTCGAAACCTACCGTTTCACAGTGTATTTATCAACCTCTTGGGTCATCCGGGTTCTGACACGTGTTTGGAGGGGGGGGCTTCAGCCCCTGCAGATCCAAAAAAAAAACTTTATAATTGTTAATTTCAAAGTCTTGAGGAAGAAGGCATGTCCTATCGTAACATCTTGCAACCCAACTTTTAGATATTGCTATAATTTTTTTCACTTTTTATCCGAATGTCCCGATTGAAAATTTGAACAAGTGACCTACAACTGAGAAATCAATCGAATTTACCGATTCAGCCCACACAGCTCTGGCATGTTCACAAGTAATACATGGGCTTTAAATTAAATCATATAAAAGGAGTGTGGAAAATATTTCATATAACTGTTTATAATTTTAATTGGCAATTTGTCTTTGTTATAATAAATGCAGTTGTGAGAACAGGGGTTTGGATGAAATTTTTTATTTTTGAAATTACAAATCACAATATTCAAACAAGGTTATGTGTAAGGTCCTAAGATGGAATAAATGCAATTTATGTCTTACACATATTTAAATATGGATTGTCCGTGCCTTGTTATATATGAAAAGTAGAAGGATTTGCATACTGTTTTATCTTTAATTTATTGAATCAAAAATTGCATTTTGCGTATTCTAATAGGACAATATGTATTCTTACAACGTAGCTAACACCTACCAATCTACACACCAGATGGTGCTATATTTTTGCGAACCGGGGGAGGTAGAAAATGACATTAATGTAGCGTTTGGCAATGTGATTGGTGTGGCCCCGTTTTGGTGCGGTGAGATGAACCACCGCAAGATTTTGGTCCGGTGGAAAAAAGTTACTTGTGAACGCTAATCAATGCTAAAAATAATACAAATAAGTGGTGGGTGATCTTGTGTTAGGCAACATCGATTACAAGCGATTGTAACCTGTCCGACCTTGTCCCATTGTTGCCCGGACAATCACACGGTTTTACCAAACGGAGCATAAACAATCAACATTTCTTTTATACGTTTACTTATATAATTAGTCATCTTCTTCCTTAACATTGTGTGTATACACAAACAAGTATCCATGAATGTCATTTTCTTCTAGCCCACTTAACTTAGACCGCAATTGCATATTTTGTTAAATATCCCTTTATTAGTGTGGCCTAAAATAATTGTGTATATATTATTATTATTTGGTATTTCCTAAAGGGATGCATCTGTTGGGTTGGGCATGTTCCTAAAACTATCGTGTCTCTTCATGATGGAAAGAGAGACAATAAATATATTATATATATGGGTTTTGGTCCTCTCTCCGGGATTTATCCTGTAACTGAATCCATCTATCGGAGAATCCTAAGGGAAGAGAAACCAGAACGCCCTTCGAAGAAACAGAAAGCCCGTTCCCAGACGACGGCCATACGTTGCCTCTACACCTTCGCCTTCCGCTGTCGCTTGTTCTAAGAAATTGCCATCATCATCTTCGTCGATGTTATAGTAAAGGCATTGTCGGATGGAGACTCCCTCCAATTTGGTTATGAGATTATTACAATGGTATCAGAGCAATGTAATTCATCGTTGGTTGTGCCCGACATTGGTTTTCACGTTGATCATTACACCGACACAATGACAAGTCGAATGTTGTGGGCATTTTCTTTTCTTTAATTTTTCTTGTGGTCGTTACAACATTACTTGGATCATCAAGTGTTCTTTGCAGCCTGTCAAATTCGATTACATCCTTAAACTACTTGGTTCAGTAGATGTGTTGGTGCTTGCTTTATGGAAGATGTTTCCGCTTATGAATGCCCGTATGACAAACTTTTTAAACATCTAGAATGTGTGCGTTAAAGCACTTGATTACATATATTTTCGGTGTTGGCATCCCTTCATATACATGTGCTTTCAATTCCATGTACGTTTTGGTCTTTGACAATTCCATGTGCGTTTTTTCGTCTTCCCTTCTTATTTCCCGTTGCGGCAGAAAATGACAATAAAGATATTTGATTGAATGACAAATCTGTTTGAGTATGACTCATCGTTAGTTTTGTTTTTGGCCGATTGAACTGTAAGGCTACCAGGATTCCTCTCCAAGGATATGTCAAATAACGCAGATGATGGTTGTTATGTTTAATTATTATTGACATCTATTCAGAATGTTCAAGAATATAGTTTATGTGAGAATAAGCTAATCGACATTAACTACTGCACTGACATCAAGTTGTTGTGAAGGATAGACTTTATATCTCACATTGTAGAAGTTTTAAAATAATCATGTTTTGACTTGAATGATATGATAACGCCTAAAGGTGGGTCATTTTGTTGTTATTAAGCAATATGAGATGTCTACATGGCTTTAAAACTTATACCATATATAACCCAAAGGTTAAACTATGTTATCAATTTAAAGCATGTAAAAATTGAGTCTCATTAAATGAGTATAAGTCTCATTGATTTACCTACTTAGTATTACAAATTTATCCAAAGATGGTTTGTAACGACTAATTTTAAATAGTATAATAAAAGTAAATGAAGTAGACCTCATTATTTACTTTCACATTTTAGTTGTGGTTTTTAATATTAAAAAATTTATTTATTGCAGTCATTTCCTCATCATTTTGTGGTGATAACAATATTCCAAATCTCAATGGCTCAAATTGTAAAGAATGAAAAGAAAAGGTCATGTTTACATTAAGGTGTATGGACTTAGACTTAGCTTTTTGAGTCGAAAAACCACAACTACTTACAAAGAAAAGTACTGCTACTGAAAAAGTCAACTATGATAAGTGAAAATTTTCTAATAGGCTTAGTTTTTTGCTTATGCAAGCACATGTACGAAAGCATATTAGACAGTATATTCCTACTTCTGAATTGGTAAAAGATTTTTTAAAAGCAGTGGAGGAACAATATATTTCTTCTAGTAAGTCTAGGGCTAGCACCTTAATGGCTAAGATGTGCTCTATGAAGTACAATGGTTCTTGTGGGATCCGTGAACACATCATGGAGATGAGAGATATTGCCGCACAACTCAATGAGATGGAGTTATCCATCTCTGATGCATTTCTTGTTCATTTTATTTTAACTTCATTGCCTAGTCAGTATGGATCGTTCAAGGTCTCCTATAACACACAAAAGGAAAAATGGTCAATAAATGATTTATTCGCCATGTGTGTTTAAGAAGAAGAGAGACTTAAGAATGAAGGGGTCCATACTACATATTTAAGCACTCACGACAAGCATAGTCGCAAGGGTAAAGGAAAAATGAAGGGAACTGCTCCTATCTCAGGTGGAGTGTGTAAGCCAGGTGATGGCATTGTTGGACGAAGCAAGGCGAACATAAAATGCTTCTTCTGCCATAAAAAAGGACATGCTAAAAAGGAGTGTTTCAAGTATAAGAAATAGTTGGAAAAGAAAGGGATTTCAGAATCAAAGGAAACCAACGGAGCGTAAAAATGTCCTTTATTCAGAAAATAAACTGGGCTCTCGTGTAAAGGTCGTTGGCACATGTAGATTGATCCTTGACAATGGAAAGTTGTTGGACTTAAAAAATACCTTTTATGTACCAAATTATAGTAGAAATTTAGTATCTATTTCTAGACTAGACAAATTAAACTATGGTTTCTTTCTTCAAAGTGGACAATTGTCATTGTATAAAAACTCTAATTTAATTGATACTTGTGTTTTAATAAATGATATTTATCAAGTTCAATTAAGCCCTCATTTTGAACAATCTCTTGCAGTCCAGCATAATGTCATTGGTAATAAACGCGCATTGTTAGATGATCAATCATCACTTCTTTGGCATCGAAGATTAGGACATGTTTTCAAAGAAAGAATCCAAAGATTAGTAAATGAGGGAATTTTAGGGCCCTTAGACTTTACTGATTTTGGAACATGTATTGAATGCATAAAGGCTATGCACATCAACACTTTTAAAAAGGGTGCCAAGAGGAGTAATGGAACATTAGAAATAATTCACACATATATTAGTGGACCTTTTCCACCTCGTTTTACAGGGGAAAAGTATTTTGCAACCTTTATCGATGACTATTCACGATATATGTTCCTTTACTTATTGAATGACAAAAGTGAGGTTTTTCAAGCCTTTAAAGACTTTAAGGTTGAAGTAGAGAAACAATTAGGTAAAGTGATTAAGATAGTCAGGTCAGATAGAGGGGGTGAATACTTTGGGAGGTTCACTAAGATGTGACAAATGAAAGGACCATTTGCACATTTCATTCAAGAAGAGGGTATTGTACCTCAATATACAATGCTAGACACACCAAGTCAAAATGGTGTAGTTGAAAGAAGGAATCAAACTTTAAAGGAAATGGCTCGTGCAATGCTTTGTAATTCATCTCTTCCTTCTATAATGTGAGGCTTTAAAGATGGCAGTGCATGTAATAAACAAGGTTCCTAGCAAGTCTGTTCAGAAAATCCCATATGAATTATGGACAAAAAGGAAACCATCCTTGAACTATATGCATATATGGGGATCTCGTGCAGAAGATAGAATCTATAATCCACATGAGAAGGCATTTGACCCAAGAACCACTAGTGGTTTCTTTATTGGTTATCCAAAAAGGTCAAGGGATATAGATTTTATTGTCCATCTCACCCAAAAAAAAAAGTTGAGATGGGTAAGGCTAGATTTTTGGAGGATCATCATCTTAGTGGGAATGACCTACTTCAAAATTTATCTTTTGATGAAATGCAGGATAATTCTCTTACACCTGCATCTAGTCAAAGACGTGTAGGCTATCTAATTATTGTTTCCATGAACAATTGTCAAGTGGATGAGCCAATAGAAGTAGATCATGCTCCTAGTCAGGTTGTAAATGAACAAGTTGATCATAATCATTATGAAGAACAACCTGAAGAGCCTACACAAATTGTAGAACCCAATGTTGAATTAAGAAGATCAACAAGATCAAGGAGGCCTGCCATCCCAACCGACTATGTTGTATACCTTCAAGAGCCAAATATAGACTTTGAAGATATAGATCCCTTATCTTTTTCACAAGCAATGGATTGTGAAAATTCCTCTAAGTGTCTTGATGCCATGAAGGAGGAACTAGAATCCATGGATAAGAATCAAGTATGGGACCTTGTGCCTTTACCAAAGAGTATTAAACCTATTGGTTGTAAATGGGTCTTTAAAACCAAAAGGAACTCAAATGGTGAAATTGAGAGGTACAAGGCTAGATTAGTTGCAAAGGGTTTCACACAAAAGGAAGGCATTGATTACAAAGAGACATTTGCTCCAGTCTCATCCAAGGACTCTTTTAGAGTAATCATGGCCTTAGTAGCTCATTTTGACCTTGAGGTACACCAAATGGATGTGAAAATAGCTTTTTCGAATGGGGACTTATTTGAAGAAGTCTATATGGAACAACTAGAAGGTTTCATTGATAATAGTAGAAGTCATATGGTTTGCAAACTGAAGAAATCAATTTATGGACTTAAACAAGTATCTTGACAATGGTATATAAAGTTTAACACCATCATATCAACCTTTGGGTTTAAACCTAATATTGTTGACCGGTGTACATACCTCAAGGTCAGTGGGAATAAGTTTATAATATTGATTCTTTATGTAGATGACATTCTACTAGCAAGTAATAACTTGAGCATATTTCATGAAACCAAATAGTTTCTTTCCTCTAATTTTGAGATGAAAGATATGGGTGAAGCCACGTATGTACTTGGTATGGAGATTCATCGAGACTGGGCTAAGGGCATACTTGGAATATTCCAAAAAGCTTATATATCTCAAGTTTTAGAGAAGTATGGAATGTAGAATTGTTCACCAGAACCTACACCTATAGTTAAAGAAGATAAGTTTAACTCCAAGTAGTATCCTATAATGACATTGAAAGGAATGAAATGAGGAAAATACCATACACATCTGCAATTGGGAGCCTACAATATCTCCAGATATACACCCGACCAGACATTGCTTTTTCTACTGGAATGCTTGGCCATTTTCAAAGTAACCCAAGTATTGACCATTAGAGAGCCGTGAAGAAGGTGATGCGCTACCTGCAAGGGACAAAGGATTACATTCTTACATATAGAAGGACAAACTACCTTGAGGTTATGTGATATTCAGATGCAAATTTTGCTGGCTGTCTAGATAGTAGGAAGTCTACAACGGGCTATCTCTTCCTACTAGCTAGTGGTGCAGTATCATGGAGGAGTATCGAGCAAAAGACTACAACTTCATCTATCATGGAAGCTAAGCTTATAGCTTGTCATGAAACATCTACATGCAATTTGGCTTAAAAACATGATACAAGATCTTAAAGTTGTTGATTCAATTCATAAGAGAAACTACATTCACTTTTGCTAATAATGATAAAAGCACCACTACATGCAGACACCTAGACATAACACTCTATGTTGTCAATGAGCGAGTTGACAACAAGATGATAATAAGTGATCACATTGGTACACAATATATGATATCAGATCCTCTTACAAAAGGGCTAGCTCCAGGATTATATACATCTCATGTAAAGAACATAGGTCTGAGAAAGTCATTTGATATGTAATGATCAATGTGATGTGACAATGTAATATTTATTATGTGATCACACATTTGACTCGGTGTTTCTGTTTCAATACTATTTATAGCAAATAGTCATTTTTGACATAAAGTTGGACCAAAGAAATAGATTTGAGGTCGGCCTATTCATAGAATTTATGTCACTATATATTGAATATTTTGGTGCATAGAAGGAAGTACTCATTTATTGAGTATCAACTGCTATGACTCGTATTTAATTATTTTATATAGAAGTGTTTATGTTGAGTATCAATGGAAAATATTAAATAAATATAACTGTCATGACATTTTTGGCTAAGTGGAAAAATGTTAAATATCCCTTTATTAGTGTGGCCCAAAATAATTGTGTATATATATTTATTATTTGGTATTTCCTGAAGGGATGCATCTGTTGAGTTGGGCAGGTTCCTAAAAATGTCGTGTCTCTTCATGATGGAAAGAGAGACAATAAATATATTATATATATGGATTTTGGTCCTCTCTCTGGGATTTGTCCTGTAACCGAATCTATCTATCGGAGAATCCTAAGGGAAGAGAAATCAGAACACCCCTTTGGAGAAACAGAACGCTCGTTCCCAGACGACGGTTGTATGTTGCCTCTATGCCTTCGCCTTCCGCTGCCGCTTGTTCTAAGAAATCGTCATCATCATATTCGTCAGTGTTAGAGTAAAGATTGTCAGATGGAGACTCCCTCCAATTCGGATATGAGATTATTACATATTTAACTACATTCAGTAATGAAGCAACCACACACAACAATCTACGTACGTTTATTTGGGCTCCATAATTAGGCCTAATAGACAAAGTGACCCAATAGACAAAGTCAAATGAAATGCAAGGCTAGGCGTCGAAGTAGTTGGAGCCTATACAACTACCAGTTTCATTCCTTCCACCAGGGGCGGAGGGAGGGGGGGCAAGCATGGACCATGGCCCTCCCAAAAAAATAAAAATTTCATATATACATATATATATATGTTATTAGTCTATTGAATAATATATATTAATTATGACAATTACAAAGCAAAAATTAGAAATGGTGCAGTGGTTGGATGCATGTTGCAATACTCACTTGGCTTGGGTTCAAATCTTACTATACCTAAGTTTTCATTTTATCGCATTGTATATACATAAGTAGTTGATTTATATTGAAGACGAGCATTAAACTCATGTAATGAAATTGTTGCATTGGTAGAGTGTCAATAGCTTAAAGGTCGCAAGTTCTACTCTCTAGTTTCATGTGTGTTTTTGGCTTTTTACATTACAAAGTCTTTTTGTTAAAATTGTGCCCCCCCCCCTAACTTTGTATTCCTGGCTCCGCCACTGCCTTCCATCCAGGTGACGACGATCTACAGGGTAATCTAAAGACCTATGCTGCTCCTCCCAAAAACCCGATCCATCTATCACGCACGACAGCCATTTTCCAACGGCCTATTCGTTGCAGACACTATAAATAAATGAGATGACCAAGGCACAATCAATGGACACACGGTCTACTTTTTTATGCACACTTATTCCTCAAGTGAACTTGCCAAGATAGGTTGATAGTTTGGATTTGGGCAGGTCGCTGCGGTACTAATGAGAGGAGGCGCTGGGTGTGACTTTCAGCCGTCTTCGGTATTTCATATGAAATGAATGGTATTGACAAAGGGAAAGAAAATTCTCTAAAATTCGGACCATAAGAGACCTGTCGGTAGGACATAATGAGTCTGGTCCACTTAAAAAGTTGTTTAACAGACCACTTTGGATTTGTTCCGGGTATTACGTTAATTTGATGTCAGAAGAAAAGTTAATTTAAACCAGATCTTAAAACCCCTCTAAAGTGGAACCAATTTGGTCTTAATACGTATAAAAGTGATACATTTCTAAGCCCTAATTCTAGTCCCGAGTTTCAACCAAACACCTTAGAGTGGTCATGGCATGGTTTTTATTGTATCATGTGAAATCCGTTTCCAATCTCAGTCCCCCTCACACTCACAGCCTGCCTTCAGCCTTTTGTCATGAACTGCCTCACTGGATCAGATTCCAGCGGTCTAGTTCCACTGGAGAAATTGAAAGTTTACTGATTCCAAAGTTGGCAAGACTGGCAAGCAAGTGTGGTGGTCGAGTAAACAACAAGTGCAAGACTCGCAGCGCTTATGAGGAAAACGTGGGGCAGGGACAGTCAAGGGAAAAAGGACCAACAACCAAATTAAAACAAAACATCGGTGTTTCTCTGTGTGTTTGTCTTGGAAACTTTAAATTCCAATTGTAGAACAAGACAATGACAATTCAGGAGTTCGGGAGGGGTTTTGTTTGAGAAGAGCAAAGAACAAAGACAAGCAAACAATCAAGCAATTCTGGCCTGAACATTTCTAAACAGAACACCAAGCCAGCCTTCAGCTGCTTGCCTTGTGTTCTTCCTGATGGGGCCTTTATTCGCATGGCTTGGGCCATGTAGGAAAGTGATGATGGATCTTGGTCAACAACTGTACAATCTTGTTTAATTGATTCATCCTGTTATTGTATGGGTGCCAAAAATAAAGTTACTTGTACTAGAACTAGCATCCACTTATTAGTGAGCAGCAAGCGACCGACTACTATTCATTCTACTTTAAGCGAAAGTTAGGTCCATATGTGCGCTGCGCACTGCTTAGTGAGGGTAATGTAAACCGATAGTGTTTTGGGGGGGGGGGGGAGCAATGCTCCTGAAGCCTTTATGGTGAACGTGGTGAGGGGAAGAGCTACTTACAGCTGGATGCAGCCTGCCTCTCACAACCGCCTAACTGAAGGCTTATGATACCAACCAACGACCACCACCAGCTGATGCTCCCTTGCTTAAATAAACAGTCTGAGTTTACATGAACAATTAGGGCCGACAGGGAAGGGTTCGTCACAACAGGACAGGAGCATTAAAACAACAAGTCTAAAAAACCAATTTGACGTAAAATATAGAGTTTTTTTTTTCGGATACTCATGTATCTGAAATTCAAAACCCCCCGCCCTTTCTTATCATATATTCCTAGCAACCCCCAATACTCAACTTCCCGTTAACGGTTTCAATGGTACATGTGCTCACTAGCTTTATTTATTTTTTTTACCTTAATTAGTTATATGTCGACGTATTGTCAACAAAAAAATTATATATAGCTATGCATCATACAAATATATATGTAGTAATATTATTTAAAAATATTATTTTAAATATCAAGTAAAATCTTTTCTGAGCATGCTTGTCAGGTTTCATTATTGGAGTGTCAGTTATATGATCAAACCCACAAAGCCGATCTCGTTTGATTTGAAAAAATTGGTTCTGTGTTATTATTTCAAAAATATAGTAAGGGGTGGTTCTAAGTTCCAATAAATTGATCAAAATATAGATTCGAGTCAATTTTGAGTTTTCATTGTCACAACTCTGTTCATTTCTGGGTTAGGAAAAAATTGAGTCTACGTTGGTTCTAGCATAGACTTACACATTTTTTTACTCAGTGTGCAACCACAATTTTGACGTGTTTATCTCATAAGTTGTATTTTTGACAAATTTTACTCGGTTATGGATTGTTAAAATCTAAGTTTCGGTTCATTCAGGATTAGAAATTTAATAGTTAGTGTTAAGTTTAAGATTAGACAGAGTAATCAAAATACATGCTGAGAGCGGTTGAGAGTGAGCTTATAGGTTGTAGTTTTGACAAATTCTAGTCGGTATAGACTTCATATTACGACCGGTTTTGAGTAAAACTAGTGTTGGCTTCGAGATCAGACAAAGTGACCAAAATACAAGCTGAGAACGATGATGTGTTTGACTACCAAAATAGCAGGGTAGACATTTGTGACCCAAACTAACCCAGACTGAAGTTTGAGCCCTTATTGGAAAAAGTTTATAAATATTATCTAAATCTATGCATGGCACACTTTCTGTAAAAAAATCCAGGCTTAGGACCACTAAAAACAGGTGACCTAATCCGTTGTTAATCATGTTAATAATATTTTGACAATACCCCGTTCTCAAGAAGATCCAGAGAAATATTAACCGCAATTACATCATAAAAATTGTTATCGTGTAAGAACCATAATATGAAAGATAATATGGCTCATTTTATTGTTGTTCAAAGAATATGTGAAAGACTAAAATTGTATATAGTACTAAATAAACAACCAACACCAACATTTGAAATATCTTTTTAAAATAGTTCATTAATGCATGCTTATTTATAGAAGGAATAACTATTCATACTTTACTTGTTGTGTAACATCCCTGACCTGGGTTATAGGCTAACCCTAGATGTTTTGCCTAAATATGTAATTAAATACTTGTGATTATTTCCTGGCATATAATTAAGTTCCTGAGGAACATACATTTTCAATTTTGACTTTTTTTTAAAACAAAGTTGTAGTATTGTTTTGTAATGCAGGGACCTATGTGCAAATTACCCAATTAGAGGTGTTAACTTGCAAATTACACAGGTTAATATGTTCCTCTGATGATGGGACATCATATGAGCGAATATGATGAGGTATGATGGATTTCCCAAGCTTGGGCATCAAGATGCAGCTTGTGGAACAATCCTTGTGCTTAAAACCCTAATTTTGGAGTAAAGTGCAATTTACCCAAAATGTGGGGTGCAACTTGTAAAATACACCTTCTAGAATATCTTTTATGACTCTTGAAATCATTTAGAGTAGGAATGATGAAAGGGGTGCTTTAACCGAATAATCAGATAAGAAGAATGACCTTTGTAGTAAAATCACCTAGTATGAGTAAGGAGACCCTTCATATATATACCTTAGGTTGCATGTTGGTTTTCTTTACCCTTAGATCTTGAGTTTTGATGGGCTTTGCTTAAGATATGATGGTTTGGACGTGCCTTTACAAGGAAGGAGGGACTTAGATGAGATAAACTAGAGGTCCTTATGGTGAAAATCAACCTAAACTATATAAGCCTATTCCTTTGCAAACCAAGTAAATGTACCCTTTCTCTTCTTCATTCCTCATCTTTCTCAACCGACTAAGGCAAAGCTCTGGAACTCAAGGAGATGACCAACTAGTTCTAAGGTGAGAAGAAACCATCTTCTAGCTCGGATTCTTGGAGGAATTCCTTGTATAAGGTTGGTTCTATGGTTAACTTACCTAGGTTTCTTATTCTAGCCGACCATCCCCATCCTTTCCTTGGAGAATCATCTTTGGCCAACTTGTGGAGCTCAAGACGCCATTAAAGGCTTGAAGCTTGGAAGATTGGAGCTCTAGGAACAACGTTTGAGGCGGGTTTTATAACTCTAAACTTCTTGCTTTATTATGCATATCTATGTTCTTGCAAATTTATACTTAGTTCTTCTTCTTCCCCATTCTTCCTTGCATCTTTGCAAGCAATATGTGGAGTAACTGACCTGAACAGAGGTTGAAGATGATGGGCATGAATTCCTTGGCACCTTTATCAAATGACCTTGGACCTTTTAGTCTAAACGGTTTGCAAACCGTTTGAAATCAAACGGTCTCAAACCGTTTGATCTCATGCGGTCTTGCAAGACCGTTTAGAATCAAACGGTCTCAAGACTGGTTGATAGGGTTGACCAAGGGAAGACCATTTAAGGGTCTGTTTTAAACAAGTTGAATTTAATTTCTACAAAGAATCATAACCTAATTCTAAACCAATCACAAGTTGAAGGCACTTCAACCCCCCTAAAACCTAATCGGGTTGAATTGCTGATTCCAAGGATAGATTTTGGTGAACTTTGGGTTGAAGGACCCAAACGGTCTCAAGACCATTTGAGGGTTCATCCAAACGGTCTCAAGACCGTTTGGTGACAACCCAAGACCGTTTGGAGGTCTAGGGTTAAGGTAAATTGATGGTTTGAGGGTCCAATCACAATAAGTTGAAGAATTGATAAAAGTGCTAATTTTAGACCTAATTAGGGTTCAACCCTTATTCAATCGACTTAGATTTTGATGAAACTTTGGAAAAACGGTCTCAAGACCGTTTGGAGGATGTCCAAACGATCTCAAGACCGTTTGGGCCAAGTTTTGGCCCAATTGGAGGTCAATTGATGGGTTCAACCTCAATTTGATTCACATTGTTGAACATTGATGATTATCCGATTGAAAACCCTAATTGAGTTGGATTCAACCCTAATTGGCTTTCAATTGAGGGTCAATTTGGTGTCCAATTGATTAAGGCTAATCCTAATTGACTCAATTTACAAGTGGTTAACAAGGACATGGCCAATTGAAGGCTTCAACATAGGAAATCCCAACCGATTATAACCTTTGTTTCACCTTTGAGGTCCATGCGGTTTTGAGCCCATTTGGACCAAACGGTCTCAAGACCGTTTGCGGCCAAACGGTCTCAAGACCGTTTGGGGAAAAATGGTCTCAAGATCGTTTGGGCTCAAACGATCTCAAGGTCGTTTGGACCAATCGATCTCAATATCGTTTAAGATCAAACAGTTTCAAGTCGCATAGCTTCAAACGGTTTGGAGGTCAACTTTCCCAAACGGTTAACGTACCCATGAGTTCTTGGTGATCCATGCGGTCTTGAAGGTCAAACTATCCAAACGGTCAACGCCCCCAAACAGTCTCAAGACCGTTTGGAGGTTGAAGGTTGAAACCGTTTGGAGACTTTTAAGGTTATTTTTGCTTAATCGTTTGAAGGTGTAATTGGTCCAATGGTGGTCTAAACTAAACCCTAATGATACCCTAAGACATTAAGGGACTAAGTGACTAATGAATTAACCCATGATGGTGATCAATGGTGTACTTTACCAATATTCCCTTGAAGGGTTTGATTAAGTGATACCTTGTTTTAATCAAACCCTAATGACATGTTAGTGGTGATTTGGCTTATGTTAATCAATGAGGACTTAACCCAACCTAATTTAGAGTGGTGTAATCACCATCTATTAGTAAGAGGAGAGAGAAAGTACCATTTATGGCTAAAACTCAAGTAAAGTACCTTCAATGTGTATGATTGTGCATGATTAGGGTATGATCCACCTATGTGAAATCATGGAAACCCTAATTATGATAATTGATGAATCTTAATCTAATCCGAGGGCATAAATGATGATGTTTCTCATACATGATGATGTTATGAGTTCAATTCACCATGAAGTGAATAGTAAACCCTAATTCTAGGGTGATAACATGTAATGTGAATAGTAAACCCTAATTGATGAAAATCAGGGAACCTAACTCTTGTAAGAATATGAAGGAACAACTCTTGATATGAATTGTTTACTATTATCAGTTGGATTAACCATGCAGGTTCTTATATGAAGATGATCATATCCAGGTAAGGATTATGATACCATATTCATTGAAAGCAAGTTATCAGCTTTATGAATAGTGAAATACCTTGTTGCCTAGTAAGTGGCATCTTATGAGATTGATAGGCTGTAAGAGCCATGAGTATCATCAAGGTCATGCTAATTAGATGACTTGTGATGAAATGATTAAGAAATGATAATTGATGTGAGTTAGACTTGTTACATTTAGTATTCTACCTTCATAGCTGCTATGCTAATGATTAATGTTTGAGAACATGGATGATGTTAAAAGAATATTGAAATGTACCTAACTAATCAAGTATAATCATACCATGTAGAGCCCTGATCACAGATCCATCATTGTCAGAAGTTATATGATGGTGAAATAGGTTTTCCTAAGGGAACTCCTGGATCACATACTTTTGAGTATGTGGGGGAAAATGGATGTGTAAATCCTTACATCCTAGTGTAGTAATTGATGTAGATGTATCTTAATCCATCAACCCTTCACTATATGTTTATGCCGGGGTGATGTAACACTATTCTCCTGAGGAAGTCTTTTATACCGCATCGATGAAAGATAAACAAGAAATCTTTCAATAGCGAAGAGAGTACAGAATGCCACTGTGACTCTAATAGCGAAGTACCAGATTACCCTGGTGAGCTATAGTAGCAGAGACACTAGATGTCCTGCATGTTTATCCTCACTCTGACTGAGGAAGATGAGGTCATAAGAATCCGGCTCTTTTGATGACCTAGGTATGATACCGATGCGACTTAATAGTGATCGGTTGGAGTATGAGCGGTATACCTCATCTCCACAGGGCATAATAATAATGTTTGTAAAACATAATCAACCGCTTAGCATATCTATTTAGGTTGAACTACGAGATACATGTTTGATGATTACACTGTTTAGTATGTATGTTCTTCATATTTCTAAAATGCTATAGTTCCACTTAATGTCAATATGCTGTTGATTACCTTAAAAGCTTTTATTGCTCATGTTGTTCTTTGATTGCTATAATAAAGCTTCTAGTGGAGAGTTATAACTCTCGCTGGGACAATTATTTAAAATTGTCTCACTCCGTAGATTTCAACTTTTTAGGTGGGCGTCGAGGACGAAGGAACCAGTATGCAGGTGATCAGTACCAGAAGTAGCAACACCAGGAGCAGCAGTGAATCTCAGGTGGAGATACTGACTGCTGAGTCTTGTAGTTAGATAGTCCTATGCCGTCTCTGTACTCTCAGGTCCTTGGAAGTTAGTTGGTCTGAGATTTTTGGTTTTGAATCTTGAGATTTTGTATCTGGTTGTGTATAATCACTCAAGAAGTGATTTAACAGAGATGTAAACTGTTTATCTTGTTTCTATAAAAGACGTTTTATGATTTCAGGATCTTGTCTCAAAAAGTTTTAATTTCCGGTGATTTTTGTATTCCGATGCTAATCGAATGCTTCCGCTGAGTTTATGTCATGGTTTATGGATCGAGTCGCCACAATTTAGTGGTATCAGATCTCTAGGTTCGTTGAGTCTACAGAGACATAGGACTTAGGATGTCGAGTCTATCCTTAGTGTTTCTTTCCTATCTAATAGAATCTTCTACTCCTTAGGAGAAGAAGATATATAAGGATGTCTGAGCCACATGAGGAGTACGTGGCTGAGAGTAGCGTTGCTGCACCTTGAGAAGGTGCAAGGCACCCAGAAATAGAGCAGCCCGTACCTGAGCCACCCAGGGAGCCACCTCAGTTTGACCCAGCTGACATGGGTAACCCAGCTGTTCAAACTATGTTTGGGCAGTTTATGACTGCCATGACACATATCACCGACAGGATGCCCATGCCTGCACCAAGGGCACCTGTCCATCCTGAAGGACAAGGTATCGGTAAGACGTTCGAGCGACTTTGTCGTGTCGGAGCAAACGAATACTTTGGGACAGCTGACCCCGCAGATGCCGATCTGTGGTTAACCGAGTTGGAGAAAGCCTTCAGAATCTTGAACATCCCTGAAGCTGAGAAGGTTAGACATGCTATCTATCTTCTCAAAGGAAGTGCTGGTCACTGGTGGACCATGGAAGAGCAGAAGAGGCCTGGAGTAGAGATCTCATGGGAAGACTTTCATCAGGGATTTGTCAACAGATACTTTTCAAAGACATTCCTGGATGAGAAGATCTCTCAGTTCGAGAGATTGAGGCAAGGCATGATGAACATTAGCGAGTATGAAGCTAAGTTCATGGAGTTGCTGCGGTTCTGTCCAAACATGGCTGCCACAGAAGAAGAAAGGATTAGAAGGTTCGAGAAGGGTTTGAATGCCGACTTGACTACTCCCGTGTCTGCCCTAGAAAATCGGGAGAGGTTCGCTACCTTCGTTGAGTCAGTATGAAGGATAGAGAGATCTGTAGCTGAGAAGAGGCAAACCCATAAGAGATATCCGCAGTTCCAAGGTTCTTCATCTAGAGACTTTAATAAGCCTAGATTTTCTACACCTACACCTCCACCACCCAGATCTAGTGCTCAGACACAGTGGGCACTGAGTAAAGGTAGAGGACGAAGCCTACCACTATAAGAGACTCGCAGTTCAGCATCAATGTCAGTCACAGGACCACCAAGACCACAACAACTGGAAAGAAGTTGCTACAAATGTGGGAAGGTGGGACATTTGATGAAGGACTGCAGGTCTAGGCATGTCAGTGTGACACAGCCTCAGAGACAGTCAACAGGGGTCATAGAGAAGATAGTTTCAAGGAACAACTAGAGGACGTGGACAAGCATCCCAAGCTGGATCGTCAGCACCAACTCAACCTCAGGCGACATCAAGGTTCTATGCAATGAACCCACCTGATGCAGTGATCAATCCACGGGTTGTGGCAGGTCAGATGGAATTGTTATATTCTGATATGTCTACATCCTGTGTTGTATCTGTTTTGATTGACTCGGGTGCTACGCACTCCTTTATCACTCGGAGAGTGATTCGCAACTGCAATATGACAGTCAGTCATAGGGCAGATAGCTTGTTGCTTGAGACTCCGTTGAGAGGGTCTGCTGTGTTGCAGGAGGTATGCTCTCCCTGCATCCTCTTCTTTTCTGATCATCACATTCAAGTGGATCTTATACCACTTGATATGCAAGGATTTGATATAATCCTTGGGATGGATACCTTAGAAAGGTATAGGGTTGTCTTGGATTGTGAATCCAAGCAAGCTGTGTTTGCTGATGATAGCAACACATGGATCTTTCAAGGAGAGAGAAAGATTCTACCCACCTGTCTTGTGTCAGCTATGATTGCTGATAAGATGATGAGGCAAGGATGTTATGCATTCTTGGCCCATGTGGTAGATACTACCAAGGAGAGCCCCAACCCTGCTGAAGTTCCTGTAGTCAGGGAATTCGAGGACGTGTTTCCTGAAGAGCTTCCCAGTATACCACCGCCTCGAGAAATTGATTTTGAAATCAATTTGGTCCCAGATACACAACCCATAGCCCAAACACCATATAGGATGGCGCCTGCCGAAATGGCAGAACTCAAGAAACAGCTTCAAGAGTTACTTGAGAAAGGTTTTATCCGACCAAGCACTTCACCTTGGGGTGCTTTGGTTTTGTTTGTTAAAAAGAAGGACGGGTCAATGCGGTTGTGCATTGATTACAGATAACTCAATAAAGTAACAATAAAGAACAAGTACCCTCTGTCGAGGATTGGTGATCTTTTTGACCAGTTGCGTGGTGCAACCGTCTTCTCGAAGATAGACTTGAGGTCTGGATATCATCAACTTCGTATTAAGGATAGTGACATATCGAAGTCTGCCTTTAGGATGAGGTATGGTCACTATGAGTTCACAGTTTTGTCATTTGGACTAACTAATGCACCAGCTACATTTATGGAACTCATGAATAGAATCTTCTGACCTTTCCTCGATCAGTGTGTTGTCATCTTCATAGATGACATTCTGATCTATAGTAGAGATGCTCAGCAGCATGAACATCATCTTAGTCAGGCTCTAACTTTGCTAAGAGAACACAAGCTATACGCTAAGTTTAGCAAGTGTGAGTTCTGGTTGCCGGAAGTATCTTTTCTTGGACACGTGGTATCTTCCTCGGGTATTCGTGTTGACCCTAAAAAGGTAGAATCTATTCTACAGTGGGAACAACTGAAGACACCGACGGAGATTCGTAGCTTCTTAGAGTTAGTTGGCTACTACCGAAGGTTCATTAAGAACTTTAGTTCTATAGCCTTACCTTTAACCAGGTTAACCCGGAAAGATGTTCCTTTTTCCTGGAGTGATAAGTGTCAATAGTCTTTTCAGCTGTTGAAGGAGAGGTTGACAAGTGCACCTGTGCTTGTGCTACCTGAGCAAGGAAAAGGATATGTAGTTTTCTGTGATGCCTCCAAGAATGGACTTGGATGTGTGTTGATTCAGGATAAGCAAGTGATTTCTTTCGCTTCCCGACAGCTTAAGAAACACGAGGAAAATTATCTGAGACACGATCTAGAGTTGGCTGCTGTGGTTCATGACTTGAAGATCTGGAGACATTATCTCTACGGAGAAACATTCCAGATTTTCACAGACCACAAGAATCTTAAGTATATCTTCTCTCAGCATGAGCTTAACATGAGGCAACGTCGCTGGATGGAGTTAATCAAAGACTACGATTGTACAATTGATTACCATCCAGGGAAGGCCAATGTGGTTGCAGATGCCTTGAGTAGGAAATCAGCAACATCAACCAAGGATAGAGCAAAACTAAGTTCCTTAGTATGCTCTAGGAGAGATATGCTTATCTCTTTAAGGCAAGATAATGTACGGTTGAAGGTGTCATTGTTAGCCAGTTTGTTAGCTGAGATGCATATTAAACATACCCTAAGAGAGCAGGTAAAGGAGGCACAGCAAGTTGATGCTACTGTTCAGCAGATTAGATCTGAGTATGGTGATGAAAAGCGAGATGGTTTCCATGATTCAGATGATCAAGTGGCATGCTATCATGGGAGGATGATAGTACCGGATGTGGATAACTTGAGGAAGTTAGTCCTGGAAGAAGCTCATTCTTCGATGTATGCTATGCATCCAGGGAGCACCAAGATATATCGAAACTTAAAAGATATGTATTGGTGGTCTGGGATGAAGAAGGATGTTGCTGAATTTGTTCTGAGGTATCCTGTGTGTCAGCAAGTTAAGGCTGAACACCAGAAGCTTGCAGGAACAATGCAACCTTTACCCATACCACAATGGAAGTGGGACCATGTGACCATGGACTTTGTTGTTGGCCTACCCAGGACAAGAAAAGGACATGATTCCATTTGGGTGATTGTTGATAGGTTGACAAAGACAGCGCATTTCTTACCTGTCAAAACAACCTATTCTGCTGAAAGGTTATCACAACTGTATGTTCAAGAGATAGTGCGTTTGCACGGAGTTCCTGTCACTATAGTTTCTGACAGAGGTCCCCAGTTTACAAGTCGTTTTTGGGAGCAGTTACACAGAGCTTTAGGCACCAAGTTAAGGTTTAGTACAACCTTTCATCTACAGACTGATGGACAGTCAGAAAGGACTATACAGACCTTGGAAGACTTGTTGAGAGCATGTGTTCTCCAGTTTACCGGGAGTTGGGATCTACACCTAAGCTTGATAGAGTTTGCTATAACAATAGCTATCAACATAGCATTGATATGGCACCTTATGAAGCTTTGTATGGTAGATGTTGTAGATCACCCTTATGTTGGTATGAGACTGGTGAACATCAGTTGTTAGGTCCTGATCTTGTGCAGCAGACTACAGAGAAAATCAAAGATATACAATAGCAGCTTAAGACTACACAGGATAGGCAGAAGTCTTATGCTGACAGACGTCGTAGACCTTTAGAGTTCCAGGTTGGAGACAGAGTGTACCTCAAGGTCTCACCTTGGAAAGGAGTCCTTCGTTTTGGAAGGAAAGGGAAGTTATTTCCTAGATTTATGGGGCCTTATCCAATCATTGAACGAGTTAGAAAGGTAGCCTATAGACTAGAGTTACCTCCAGAGTTGCAGAAGTTACACCCTGTGTTTCACATTTATATGTTGAGGAAATGTCACCCTGACACTGAGTCAGTTCTACAACCTATGGAAGTAGAATTGAATGAAGATATAACTTACGAGGAAGGACCAGTGTCAATCCTTGATAACAGAATTAAAAAGCTTAAAAAGAAAGATATAAGCCTTGTGAAAGTCCTCTAGAATCATCGTGGTGTCGAAGAAGCCACTTGGGAACTAGAGGATGAGATGAGAAGGAAATACCTTGCTCTTTTCTCCTAAAATGTTTATTCGATTTCGGGGACGAAATCCTTGTAAGGGGTGCATAATTTGTAACATCCCTGACCTGGGTTATAGGATAACCCTAGATGTTTTTCCTAAATATGTAATTAAATACTTGTGATTATTCCCTGGCATGTAATTAAGTTCCTGAGGAACATACATTTTCAATTTTGACTTTTTTTAAAACAAAGTTGTAGTATTGTTTTGTAATGCAGGGACCTATGTGCAAATTACCCAATTAGAGGTGTTAACTTGCAAATTACACAAGTTAAGATGTTCCTCTGATGATGAGACATCATATGAGCAAATATGATGAGGTATGATGGATTTCCCAAGCTTGGGCATCAAGATGCAGCTTGTGGAACAATCCTTGTGCTTGAAACCCTAATTTTGGAGTAAAGTGCAATTTACCCAAAATGTGGGGTGAAACTTGTAAAATACACCTTCTAGAATATCTTTTATGACTCTTGACATCATTTAGAGTAGGAATGATGAAAGGGGCGCTTCAATAGAATAATCCGAGAAGAAGAATGACCTTTGTAGTAAAGTCACCTAGTATGAGTAAGGAGACCCTTCATATATATACCTTAGGTTGCATGTTGGTTTTCTTTACCCTTATATCTTGAGTTTTGATGGGCTTTTCTTAAGATATGATGGTTTGGACGTGCCTTTACAAGGAAGGAGGGACTTAGATGAGATAAACTAGAGGTCCTTATGGTGAAAATCAACCTAAACTATATAAGCTTATTCCTTTGCAAACCAAGTAAACGTACCCTTTCTCTTCTTCATTCCTCATCTTGCTCAACCGACTAAGGCAGAGCTCTGGAACTCAAGGAGATGACCAACTAGTTCTAAGGTGAGAAGAAACCATCTTCTAGCTCGGATTCTTGGAGGAATTCCTTGTGTAAGGTTGGTTCTATGGTTAACTTACCTAGGTTTCTTGTTCTAGCCGACCATCCCCATCCTTTCCTTGGAGAATCATATTTGGACAACTTGTGGAGCTCAAGACGCCATTAAAGGCTTGAATCTTGGAAGCTTGGAGCTCTAGGAACAACGTTTGAGGTGGGTTTTATAACTCTAAACTTCTTGCTTTATTATGCATATCTATGTTCTTGCAAATTTATACTTAGTTCTTCTTCTTCCCCATTCTTCCTTGCATTTTTGCAAGCAATATGTGGAGTAACCGACCTGAACAGAGGTTGAAGATGATGGGCGTGAATTCCTAGGAAACTTTATCAAATGACCTTGGACCTTTTAGTCTAAACGGTTTGCAAACCGTTTGAAATCAAACAGTTTCAAACCGTTTGATCTCATGCGGTCGTGCAAGACCATTTAGAATCAAACGGTCTCAAGACCGTTTGATAGGGTTGACCAAGGGAAGACCATTTAAGGGTCTGTTGTAAACATGTTGAATTTAATTTCTACAAAGAATCATAATCTAATTCTAAACCAATCACAAGTTGATGGCACTTCAACCCCCCTAAAACCTAATCGGGTTGAATTGCTGATTCCAAGGATAGATTTTGGTGAACTTTGGGTTGAAGGACCCAAACGGTCTCAAGACCATTTGGGGGTTCATCCAAACGGTCTCAAGACCGTTTGGTGACAACCCAAGACCGTTTGGAGTTCTAGGGTTAAGGTAAATTGATGGTTTGAGGGTTCAATCACAATAAGTTGAAGAATTGATAAAAGTGCTGATTTTAGACCTAATTAGGGTTCAACCCTTATCCAATCGACTTAGATTTTGATGAAACTTTGGGCAAACGGTCTCAAGACCATTTGTAGGATGTCCAAATGATCTCAAGACCGTTTGGGCCAAGTTTTGGCCCAATTGGAGGTCAATTGATGGGTTCAACCTCAATTTGATTCACATTGTTGAACATTGATGATTATCCAATTGAAAACCCTAATTGAGTTGGATTCAACCCTAATTGGCTTTCAATTGAGGGTCAATTTGGTGTCCAATTGATTAAGGCTAATCCTAATTGACTCAATTTACAAGTGGTTAACAAGGACATGGCCAATTGAAGGCTTCAACATAGGAAATCCCAATCGATTATAACCTTTGTTTCACCTTTGAGGTCCATGCGGTTTTGAGCCCATTTGGACCAAACGGTCTCAAGACCGTTTGGGCTCAAACGATCTCAAGGTCGTTTGGACCAATTGATCTCAAGATCGTTTAAGATCAAACAGTTTCAAGTCGCATAGCTTCAAACGGTATGGAGGTCAACTTTCCCAAACGGTCAACGCACCCATGCGGTCTTGGTGACCCATGCGGTCTTGGTGATCCATGCGGTCTTGAAGGTCAAACTATCCAAATGGTCAACGCCCCCAAACGGTCTGAAGACCGTTTGGAGGTTGAAGGTTGAAACTGTTTGGAGACTTTTAAGGTTGTTTTTGCTTAATCGTTTGAAGGTGTAATTGGTCCAATGGTGGTCTAAACTAAACCCTAATGATACCCTAAGACATTAAGGGACTAAGTGACTAATGAATTAACCCATGATAGTGATCAATGGTGTACTTTACCAATATGCCCTTGAAGGGTTCAATTAAGTGATACCTTGTTTTAATCAAACCCTAATGACATGTTAGTGGTGATTTGGCTTATGTTAATCAATGAGGACTTAACCCAACCTAATTTAGAGTGGTGTAATCACCATCTATTAGTAAGAGGAGAGAGAAAGTACCATTTATGGTTAAAACTCAAGTAAAGTACCTTCAATGTGTATGATTGTGTATGATTAGGGTATGATCCACCTATGTGAGATCATGGAAACCCTAATTATGATAATTGATGAATCTTAATCTAATCCGAGGGCATCAATGATGATGTTTCTCATACATGATGATGTTATGAGTTCAATTCACCATGAAGTGAATAGTAAACCCTAATTCTAGGGTGATAACATGTAATGTGAATAGTAAACCCTAATTGATGAAAATCAGGGAACCTAACTCTTGTAAGAATATGAAGGAACAACTCTTGATATGAATTGTTTACTATTATCAGTTGGATTAACCATGCATGTTCTTATATGAAGATGATCATATCCAGGTAAGGATTATGATACCATATTCATTGAAAGCAAGTTATCCGCTTTATGAATAGTGAAATACCCTGTTGCCTAGTAAGTGGCATCTTATGAGATTGATAGGCTGTAAGAGCCATGAGTATCATCAAGGTCATGCTAATTAGATGACTTGTGATGAAATGATTAAGAAATGATAATTGATGTGAGTTAGACTTGTTACATTTAGTATTCTACCTTCATAGCTGCTATGCTAATGATTAATGTTTGAGAACATGTATGATGTTAAAAGAATACTGAAATGTACCTAACTAATCAAGTATAATCATACCATGTAGAGCCCTGATCATAGATCCATCATTGTCAGAAGTTATATGATGGTGAAATAGGTTTTCCTAAGGGAACTCCTGGATCACATACTTTTGAGTATGTGGGGGAATATGGATGTGTAAATCCTTACATCCTAGTGTAGTAATTGATGTAGATGTATCTTAATCCATCAACCCTTCACTATATATTTATGCCGGGGTGATGTAACACTATTCTCCCGAGGAAGTCTTTTATACCGCATCGATGAAAGATAAACAAGAAATCTTTCGATAGCGAAGAGAGTACAGAATGCCACTGTGACTCTAATAGCGAAGTACCAGATTACCCTGGTGAGCTATAGTAGCAGAGACACTAGATGTCCTGCATGTTTATCCTCACTCTGAATGAGGAAGATGAGGTCATAAGAATTCGGCTCTTTTGATGACCTAGGTATGATACCGGTGCGACTTAATAGTGATCGGTTGGAGTATGAGCGGTATACCTCATCTCCACAGGGCATAATAATAATGTTTGTAAAACATAATCAACCACGTAGCATATCTATTTAGGTTGAACTACGAGATACATGTTTGATGATTACACTGTTTAGTATGTATGTTCTTCATATTTCTAAAATGCTATAGTTCCACTTAATGTCAATTTGCTGTTGATTACCTTAAAAGCTTTTATTGCTCATGTTGTTCTTTGATTGCTATAATAAAGCTTCTGGCAGAGAGTTATAACTCTCGCTGGGACAATTATTTAAAATTGTCTCACTCCGTAGATTTCAATTTTTTAGGTGGGCGTCGAGGACAAAGGAACCAGTCTGTAGGTGATCAGTACCAGCAGCAGCAGCACCAGGAGCAACAGTGAATCTCAGGTGGAGATACTGACTGCTGAGTCTTGTAGTTAGATAGTCCTATGCCGTCTCTGTACTCTCAGGTCCTTGGAAGTTAGTTGGTCTGAGATTTTTGGTTTTGAATCTTGAGATTTTGTATCTAGTTGTGTATAATCACTCAAGAAGTGATTTAATAGAGATGCAAACTGTTTATCTTGTTTCTATAAAAGAAGTTTTTTGATTTCAGGATCTTGTCTCAAAAAGTTTTAATTTCCGATGATTTTTGTATTCCGCTGCTAATCAAATGCTTCCACTGAGTTTATGTCTTGGTTTATGGATCGAGTCGCCACATGCTATGTGCTCAATTATCATATATACAAGATTATGTTCGAATGAAATTAGCGTAAGGGATAAATGCATTAAGCTGCAGCCACCTAGAACTCACACCGTTGACTGAAATTTAGCCCTTGTTTGGTTCAAAATTGGAATTTTGTAGTCAGGAGTGGATGAGTCAGGATCAGTCAATGAATCTGGATTGGGTTAGTCTGGATCCAGTCTTGTTCTGTTTGACAACCCAGTCTGATTCTAGTAAGCTGAAATGATTGAGTCAAGATTTTTTTTGTGTTTGGCAGCCAGTTAGGATTCAGTCTGATCCTGTTTGGCAACCAAGTCCGGATATGGGTGATTCTAGAACAATTTGAAAACTACAAAACTATGACGACACTGTAATACATAATAAAATTTTATAATAAATGTATAAATATTATTTTTATGTTATGAATATGATTTGAGTATGATTACTTTTATATGTATGACTTAAAATAAATATTATTTTTCCCACTAATGTGATAATACATGGCATATGTCTTGTTTTATCTACGTACAATTGTACAATTTTGTATAAATCAATAATTAACAAAATAATTGAAATTTTCATAATACATTGTTGTTGAAGTAGCAGGAATAATAACAATATAAGTTAAAATAGTTATAATTTGAAATATAAAAAGTTCATATGATGTTAGGTACCGGTATGCAAGTTTTCTATGTCTTTTATACAATAATTTCGACCATCCACAAACAACAAAAATGTGTCGACTACAAACTGAAAGCTTCAATACAAAAGGTAAAAAAAGAAGTATTATGCATTCACTTTACTCGTTGTCCCCATAACATTATTTTGTTTGTTTGTCTCCGTCATTATTGGTTGTTGCACATGGTTGAGAGCTTTCCACTTGATCAAGTTGTTGTTGTATTGCTGGTGTGTAAGTACGGAGACTGGTCCAGAATGTGCATGGAATAACATGTACAATTTTTAACACTTTTTACCTTGCCTTAAATATATCCATGTTTATGCCAGTCCTCCTAGTTAATGTATGAAATTTTACAAGGACATCACACCAATCTTTATATACATGAGGGTCACACAAGAGACGTAAGTAGTATTGACGACCCAATACTGTATCAAGTGCGGCATCTAACTCATCATCTCATTGAAAATGATTCATCATGTGTGAGAGCATCTGCAACATAGTTTAATAACTACCACATCCAATGTATTTGATTACAAAGTAGTTGATAGAAATGTCCTTAACAAAATATAGATAGTTGATACATGTGCAACAAAGCATACAATAAAATGTAACAGTACATGTACAACCACAGACGGTTACAAGTTTTAATTAGATGTAAGGGAAGAGAAACTTGTAACACAAACATAAACTGCAAAACTAGCATAGATCGACTACTTATTGCACAAATACAAGATGACCCCAAATAATAAAGATTGGATCTGGACATTCTCCATGAGTTGTTGCACAGGACCAAAGGTGTCAATGGATTCTTCTGGTAGAGAACTATGCCTTTCTTCAACAACAAAGATAAGGCAGACTTCAAGAGATAGAATTCATACAGTTCACCAAGGACTAATAATGAAGAACCTATATAGGTTGCTAAATTTAGATTAGACAGTAACATGATACAATCTGATTATTTTTGGCAATCTCGATTATGGACGGTTTGTCAAACTAAATCAGACTGCATCCACTACTACAAAAAATGGTTTTTACAACAGTTCATTTTTCCATTTTACAACGGGAGTCAACTATTGTATTAGATCGTGTGGTCTTATGGGGGTTCTTTATATAACAGGTGTTGTGCATGTTGTAATATATGTATTTTATACAATAGTTAATACATGTTGTAGATCATTGAACACACCTATTGTAATAGGAGTGTTGCATATAACATATTGAGACAAAAGGAAAATATATCTAGACACAAGGTTTCAAACTTGAGACCACTTTAAAGTAAGGCACATCTCAAACCACTGAACCAGTTTCATTTTATACAACACATATATTCTTTATTGTATATATACAACAAATGACGTGCAACCCTGTTGTGTGATTGTGGTCTATTACAACGGGTAACTATTACAATAGGTAAAAGCCTGTTGTGTAATTGTAGTATACTACAATGGGTTATAGTATGTTGTGTAATGATGGTCTATTATAACGGGTTAACATATGTGACTATTACAACAGGTAGAACATGTTGTGTAATTATGATCTTTTACAATGGGTTAGAATATGTTGTGTAATGATGGTCTATTATAATGGGTTAACATACATGACTATTACAACGAGTTAGAGCATGTTGTGTAATTATGATCTTTTACAACAGTTTAGAGTATGCTGTATAATGATGATCTATTACAACAAGTTAGCATACGTGACTATTACAACGGGTTAGAGCATGTTGTGTAATTATGGTCTTTTACAATGGGTTTGAGTATGCTATGATATTACAGTCTATTACAATAATTTAGCATCTATTGTAGTATCACATATACTACAACGAGTTTGTCCCATTGTATATAACGTCTGTTGTATAAAATATATAATTCACAACACATAAATAGACTTGTTGTAAAAGATATGCTAACTACAACACAACCAACACAACTGTTGTGTTTTTCCCGTTGTAAAAAGCATTTTCTATAGTAGTGATCCTGCGACAATCCCAGCTAAATTTTGAAAGTGGTAGAGTTTATTCCTCATCAATCCAAGGTGAACTGTATGACTCCTATCAGTCAAAGTCTGCCTCAACTTCATCATGGAAGAAAGGCAAGACTCTTCTACTAAAAGCATTTTTTACGCCTTTCGCGCCATGAAACAATGCATGATGGATGCCTAGATCCATATATCGACGTTCATCCTACTTTGGAGCCCAAGCAGTGTGCTTCCCCTTTTATTTTTTTTGCCAAAGCTTGTTTATGTACTTTCTTGGCCTTTTCCGTAGCCTCTTCCTTTGGCCAGTCGAATAACACAGGCGTAATCAACAATGCTATGTTTATATTGAGCAGATGAAGATGAACTAGTGGAGATGAGAGGGAACCCATCACCGTCGCATCCAATTTTAGACCATTCGACTACTTCCTTTATTGACTTGTCCTTCCTCTTGTTGTATAACAACATCTACAACATGATGAAAATTAAAGAACAATGAAAATAAGTTTGATGATATAACATTATTATACTAATAAAAATTCATGTAGAAGTACTTGTTCAACCAATAATACTAAAAAATAACTGAACATTATCCAATTCGAATTGTCATTAATTAAAGTTGGCTTAGAAATAATTATTCCATACAAAAACATATTACATAGATTAGATCTAAAGTTAAATTGTGTGCAAAATACGATAATAGCACATCAAAATATTGGGCAAAGGCAACATGGTCCAGGGAAAGCAGACAAAAAAGGAGCAGTATGTCCTGAGCAAAAGGTCATGGTGGATGCCTAAACTTAGACACCCCAAACAGTCTAAGATGGCGACCAACCACTATGGTGTTCTTCAGTATGGATGAAGGTTTATGTTGATCCCAGGTAGGACTGTCCCACTTGACCCACTTTAGGGCCTCATCGTATTTGTACCCTAACACAAGATAGTCTTCCTACACTATTGCCTTGTCCTCTTATTAGTTGTCATCTTTCAGCCAGTCAAATAACAATGGAAAATGACGAACAAGGTGAGTAACCCTATTATTTCTTTGCCCAGGGCACTCATGTGTGGGCTCTTCATGTGAAGATGGAGAAGGAGATTGTGAAAGCTCGCAACACTTGCACACAAGTTTTTCCATCTCATACTTTTCAATCTTTGAACGTGACATCAACATCTTTTTGAACTTTGCATGTGACTTAGAACACAAAATTGACATCTAGACATAATAAATAAATACAAATTTGAGAAAATTTCAATAACAACAAACTAGCAATGACAATAATTTATACAAAACAAAAAAACGTTATGAGATATTTAAATATATAGTTAGTGTATATAACATCAACTTCAACATGTACTAATTCATAATCATTGGACAAAGTATGATTTGAAATGCATAAAAAGCATAAAAGTTGGCGAGAAAACTTAAGATGACAATAATTACGATGACACTTTGAGAAAATAATGATAGTAACAAAATTACAATGATAATAATTGACACAAATCATGAAAATAGTTAATAGAAATTTAAATACATAGTTAGTGTATTTGACATCAACTTCAACATGTCTTTTTCATAACCATTGAACCAAGTACGATTTTAAATGCATAAAAAACATAAAAAGTATGCCCCAAAGTTGGTGAGAAATTTCTTGCAACTTCATTCGTTACCTTCCCCACCAAATCCTACAACTACATTGTTGTTGTTTTTAATATTGTTCAAGTATTCTACAACTCATGGGGGATAAGCACGATGAGTCATCACAAAGTTGCATGGAATCACCTGTTGCACGCCTCATGGATGAGTAGGCAATAAATCTACTAAAAGGAAATGATTTTGTCTGATAAACTCTATCCTTAGGTTCTTCCAACATATTTTCACCTCGCTCAAAGATATGTAAGGTACCCCTATTATGTTTTGAAAGTCACACATTGTCTCCCTCCAAGCCTCTCTAGTATATACTCCATTGACACATCTCCCCAAGTATTTCCTAGCTATATTATAAATTTTGTATGTAATATATTTCAAATGTAAGGGTGTACATCACAATTATGCTAATATAATACAATGATTCAAATTTAAATAACATACTTTGTCCTATCTGGTCCAGAGATAAAACATTAAACAACATTACGACAAAAATAAGCAAGCTTATAATGTAACTCTAACAACATCTAATCTCGAGGGTCTGAGTGCATGAATTAAATATAATTAGTATCCAGTTCCTATTATGATGAGTATAATATGACACAGGTTGAATGAGCCTTCAGGAAGCAAGTTGAGACACTTGTGAGATAAGGATAATGTGAATGGGTCCTATGACCAGGTGATGGCTTACATTGTCATTCAAATCTTATGAAGTCATTGGAGGTGAAGGAATGTCCAAAAGAAGACAACAAGTTTCCTCCAACTTGTTAGCAACGATTTGTAGAACTTCATGCTCGTACTTTTTGGAGGTTTAAACATCTTCAGCGTTGTGATTGATTTCAGCAAAGTCCTTCAAGTTCATTGTCTGGCCCCACACCGACTTGCACTCCTTAGTCACTAACTTAATCTCAGCCTCCAGAGAAGCAGTTATTGGGGGGAGATTGACTGCCCAGTGGAAGTATTTGCACCGATCTTTTCCCTAAAATGTATCCCAATTATGAGTTAATGACAATGAACGTGCAATCTATTTAGTGGTGCAACCTATTGTTTATGGTTTTACTATTGTACCTGTCTAGTAGAATATATGTAATACATTTTCTTCGACCTTTCACTGAGAATGCCAAAGTCATATGACCTGGCATCTTCTGTACTAATCTGCAATGATGTATTTAGACCACAGAGACAACTCCGAACTTCAGATGCATCCATTAACATCTACAATCTTATTGTGCTTTTGTCGACTCCGAACCGGAAATCACGAGATAAACTCAGCGGAAGCGATTAATTAGCAGCGGAATACAAAAAAACACTAAAAATTAAAACTTTTTAAGAAAAGATCTTTAACCCATAAAACTTCTTTATAAGAAATAATATAAACAGTTTACATCTCTATTAAATCACCTTTTGAGTGATTATAAACAACCAGATACAAAATCTCGAGGCTTAAAGCCAAAATTCTTAGACCTATTGACTCCTAGGACCTGAGAGTACAGAGACGACATAAGACATACTAACTACAGGACTCGAAAGTCAGTATCTCCACCTGAGATTCACTGCTGCCCCTGGTGTTGTTGTTGCTGATACTGCTCACCCACAGATTGGTTCCTTCGTCCTCAGCGACCACCTAAAAAGTTGAAATCTACGGGGTGAGACAATTTTAAATAATTGTCCCAGCGAGAGTTATAACTCTCCTCCAGAAGCTTTGTTATAGCAATCAAAGGAATAACATAAGCAAGATAACATAAATCATTCTGCAGCAAGATTGATATTAAGTAAAACAACTTCTACTTAAGCAATCACTTCATTAAGGAATATAAAGAACATGTATACTAGATACTTTGAACAGAAGATTAATATAAAAAGTGTAACATCAATCAATGTTTCTCGTAGTTCAACCTAAAAAGATATGCTATGCGGTTGATTATGTTTTACAAACATTATTATGCCCTGCGGAGATGAGGTATACTGCTTGTTGGCTAAATGGACATCTATAAATCCCTTTTTTTTGATTATGACAAACATTTCATTCTTATTGATCTAACGAGCTACTTGAGTGTGCAGGATTAAGGTGGATGACAAAGTAACTAGGGAAATCCATATGCTTACATGTTTATGTTTTCATGAAATGTAATCGCCTTGTAAAAACTTGTACAAATATATAATGTACAAGTACTTAGATTTCATGTAAATCAAGCGTTAGATTATCCCTAGCTAAACACCACATTTCGATAAGTCATCCCCTTAAAATAGGATTACATTTGCACACTCATACATATAATTAGTGCCTAAATTGAAACATTGAAACAGGATCAATCTCGGTCGACCAACTGCTCGACCGAGACACTCTCGGTCGACAATCTTCTCGACCGAGAAAGATCCAAAGTAGCCTTTAGACACAACTGACAAGGTAGTTGGCAGTTGGAGATAAACGTTGCAAAACACTTGTTCCAGAGAGCCTGTCGGTCGACAAAAGTTCGACCGAGTAGGTGTCTTGGTCGACCATTCCTCGACCGAGATGGTCTCTGACAGCAACTGCAGAATTAATTAATTAGCCGTTGTTAAAGCAACAAACTTGTACCTAACGGCTAGTTAAGCACTTAGAAACCCCTAGAAGTTGTCTAGAACGTCCTTAAGCATCCTTAGGCCATTCCTATAAATAGGACAAGCCATAGGACACTCAAACTCACTTGTTACACTTGAGAAATCCTTGAGCATACTTTGAGCAATCTGTTTGTGAGCAATTTGAGCATTGTGACAATTGGACATTTCCTTCCTTAGCTCAAAATTCGTGTCCTATAGGCTAGTATCTCCTACCCACTGCAATCACAAGTCCATACACTTGGTTAGGAGATCTATACGCTTGATCTAGGCAAATCAAGCCTTGGGCTACAAAGGACAAGTTGTAATTTCCTTTTTCCTTTCTTGTTCTCTATTACCGTTTGTACTCTCCTTGCTACTCCTAGGTTGGAGGCTGCTGATTGGAGAGGGTGGAGATCTTCTTGGTGAAGAAGGTGACTTTGAGCTACTTCAGAAGGCTGGTGCAACGGGAGGTTACTTCTAGAGAGGAAGGCTACTTCAAGGGGGAGCTTGGAGTTACTTCAAGAAGGCTACCTCAAAGTTGGTGCACCTACTTCAAGTGAAGGCTGTTCAAAGGGTGTAAAGGAAAGTATTGTATTTTGTATAAATCCTTGAGAAGGTAATAAAATAAATACTTTCAAAATCCCGGTTGGGTAAGCAACCGGGTAGTGGACTGACAACTTTAGTATTTGCTAAAGTTGGAACCACTCTAAACACCTGTCTCCTTCTTCCAATTTTCAATTGTGGTTGTTTGAGTTTAATAAATTGTTAAAATTATTTTAAAACTCTATTCACCCCCCTCTAGTGTTTTTCACTGCTCATACTCCAACCGATCACTACTAAGTCGCATCGGTATCATACCTAGGTCATCAAAAGAGCCAGATTCTTATGACCTCATCTTCCTTAGTCAGTGTGAGGATCAACATGCAGGACATCTTGTGTCTCTTCTACTATAGCTTACCAGAGTATTCTGGCACTTCGCTATTAGAGTCACAGTGGCATTCTGTACTCTCTTTGCCATCAAAAGATCTCTTGTTTATCTCTCATCGATGCGACATTAAAGATTTCCTCGGGAGAATAGTGATACATCACCCCGGCATAAACACATAGTGAAGGGTTGATGGATTAAGGTATATATACATCAATTCCTACACTAGGACGTAAGGATATTCACGTCCATATTCCCCCACATACTCAAAAGTATGTGATCCAGGAGTTCCCTTAGGAAAACCTATTTCACCATCATTTAGCTTCTGACAATGATGGATCTATGATCAGGGCTCTACATGATATGATTATACTTGATTATTTAGGTACATTTCAACATTCTTTTAACATCAAGCATATTTCCAAGCATTTAACTATTAAAACATTGCTATAGAAGAAGAATACTAAATGTATCAAGCTTAACTCACATCAGTTATCATATGGATATCAATTCTTAATCATTTCATCACTATGATTTAAGAATGGGGGTATTCAAACCCTTAAATCATCATAAGTCGTCTAATCAGCATGACCTTGATGTTATTCATGGCTCTTACAGTCCATCAATCTCATATGTTGCCATTTAACAAGGTAGTTTAGCATATATCACTATTCATAACTCTTACCTGGTTTCAATGAATATTATATCATAACTCTTACCTGGTTATGATCATTCTCTTATGAGAACCTGCATAGTCAATTCAACTGATAATAATAAACAATTCATTTCCAGATCAACAATTTATAAAGCAGAAATGACCTTTCAACTCAAGGTTTATACCATCATGCTTTTACTAAGGCCAAGTTCCCTTATTAATGTCAATTAGGGTTATTCAATCCCTTTTATTATGATTTGGAATAATGATTTCTCATCCCATACATTAATCACGAAGATTCCTGCTTAAAAGCATAACCTGGAATTAGGGTTTATTGTATATTTCATCACATTACCCTCAATTAGGGTTTACTATTCACCTTACTTGTTATTACCCTAAAATTAGGGTTTACTATTCACTTCATAGTGAATTGAGCTCATAGCATCATCATGTATGAAGATTATCATCATTGATACTCTCAAATTAAGTTAAGATTCATTAATCACCATAATTAGGGTTTCCATGATCTCACTTTGGTGGATCATACCCTAATCATGTGCATTAATGCATATTGAAGGTGTTTTACTTGACTTTCATTCATATTAGGAGCCTTCTCTCTCCTCTCACTGATAGGTGGTGATTACATTACTCTAGTTTAGGTTAGGTCAAGTCAACTTTGATTAACATAAGTTAAATCATCATCATCATGTCATTAGGTATCATTAGGGTTTGAGTTAATCAACCATTGATCCATCTAAACCTTCAATTCATTAAGCAATCTTAACCCTAAAACTCCCCAAATGGTTTCACACTTCAACCTCCAAACGGTTTTGAAACCGCATGGAGGGGTTGACCGTTTGGAACCTTTGACCTTCAAGACCGCATGGACATATTCACCCTCAAGACCGTTTGACCTTAAACGGTCTTGAAACTGTTTGATCATGTTGATCGTTTGGACATGGTTGACTTTGAAACCGCATGACCAAACCACATGACCAAACCGCATGACCAAACCGCATGAGCCTAAAAGGTTTTGAAACTATTTGAGCCCAAACGGTCTTGAGACTGTTTGACCTCAAACGGTCTTAAGACCGTTTGGACTCAAACGGTCTTGAGACCGTTTGGTCCAAAAGTCTCAAAACTGCATGGACCTAGAAGGTACATCAACACTTGCAATCGATTAGGGTTTTCAATGTTAAACCCCTCCATTGGTCTCATACATGTAAACCACTTATCAATTGAGCCAATTATGGTTATCCTTAACCAATTGGACACTCAATTGACCCTCAATTGATAGCCAATTAGGGTTTGGGACTGATTGAATTAGGGTTTATAATCGATCAACCATCAACATCCATCAACATGAGTCTAATTGGAGTTGAACCCATCAATTGTCACTCAATTGGACCAGGACTTGGCCCAAATGGTCTTGAAATCATTTGGACATCCTCCAAACGGTCTTGAGACCGTTTTCCCAAAGTTTCATCAAAATCTAAGTTAATTTATTAAGGGTTGAACCCTAATTAAGTCTAAAATCAGCACTTTTAATTATTTCAACAACCTATTGTGATAGGACCCTCAATTGATCAAATTATCTTAACCCTAGAATTATAAATGGTCTTGGGTGATCACCAAAAGGTCTTGAGACCGTTTGGGTGATCTCTAAACAGTTTTGAAACCGTTTGGGCTACTCAACCCAAACTTCAACATGATTGGTCCATAAAATCAGCAATTGAATCCGATTAGGGTTTAGGTGATTAAAGTGCCTTCAACTTGAGATTTACTTACAACTAGATGGTGATTCTTTATAGGTGGATAATTCATAATGTGTCCAGAAGACCCTCAAATGGTCAACACTTGGTCAAACCCCTCAAACAGTTTTGAAACCGTTTGAGTCTAAACAGTTTTGCAAACCGCATGAGATCAAATGGTTTTGAAACCGTTTGGTCCCAAACGGTTTTGCAAACCGTTTGGACCATGGGTGAGGGACCGTTTGATAACGTTGCCTAGGTATTCACGCCCATCGTCATCTACCTTGATACCAAGGTATGTTCTTCACGGATTGCTTGCAAAATTGCAAGGAAAGATGGGGAAGAAGAAGAACTAGCTACTATTTGCAAGAACAAAGATATGCATAAGAAAGCAAAAGGTTGAGAATTATAAAACCCGCCTTAAGGTCGTCCCTAGAGATCCAAGCTTCCAATCTTTTAATGAAGTCTTGAGCTCCACAGGTTGGCCAAGGTCATTTCTCCAAGAATTGGTTGGGAAAGGCCGGCTAGAAGGAAAGAACTAAGTAAGAAAGACCATAGAACCAACCTTGCAACATGATTTCCTCCATGAATTCGAGAAAGATGATGATCAAAGCTTACCTATAACTTCTTGTCCATTATCCTATACTCCAGAGCTCTGTCCTAAGTCGGTCTAACAAGGGGATAGGTGAGAAGGAAGGGGAAACGGTTCCTTGGTTTGCAAAGAAAGGTGTATATGTACTTTGGGTAAAAATCCAACATAAGGACAACTTGTTTCTCCATTCCTCATCTAGGTCCTTCCCTTATTCTAAGCCACGATTCTCCCTTCCATACTGAAGCAAAACTTCTTCTTAAACCAAGGTCTAGAGGAAAGGAAACCAAACATCCTACTAAGTTGTACACATAAAAGGGCCATTTTGCTTACAACTTAATTATTTAATTACAAAGGTTATCATTCTTATTTGATTATTCAATTGAAGCGCCCTCTTCATCATTTTTACTCTAAATTATGCCAAGAGTTATACAATATACTCTAGAAGGTGTATATTACATGTTGCACCCCATGTTTTGGGCAAATTGCACTTTACACCAAAACTAGGGCTTTAGAGTACAAGGATTGCTCCACAAGCTGCATCTTGATGCCCAAGCTTGGAGAATTCATCATATTTAATCTTATGATGCCTCAACACCAAAGGAACATCTAAACATGTGAAATTTGCAAGTTAACCCTTCTAATTGGGTAATTTGCACATAGGTCCCTATATTACAAAACAATATTACAACATTGTTCAAAAAGGACTGAAATGGAAACATATGTTCCTTAGGAGCTTTAATTACATGCCAAAAGATAATCACAAGCATCTAATTACATAATTAAGCAAAACAACTAGGGTTAGTTCATAACCCAGGTCAGGGATGTTACAAATTATCCACCCCTTACAAGGATTTCGTCCCCAAAATCAACAAAACATATTAAGAGAAAAGAGCAGGGTATTTCCTTCTCATTTCTTCCTCTAGTTCCCAAGTGGATTCTTCAACACCACGGTGATTCCAGAGGACTTTCACAAGACTTATGTCTTTCTTTTTCATCTTTTTAATTCTGTTATCAAGGATTGATACCGGTCCTTCCTCATAAGATATGTCATCATTCAATTCTACCTCCATAGGTTGTAGAACTGACTCGATATCGCGGTGACATTTTCTCAGCATAGAAATGTGAAACACAGGGTGTAACCTCTGTAATTCTGGTGGTAACTCTAGTCTATAGGCTACCTTTCCAATCCGTTCAATGATTGGATAAGGCCCCATAAACCTAGGAGCTAACTTCCCTTTTCTTCCAAATCTTAGAACTCCCTTCCAAGGCGAGACCTTGAGGTACACTCTGTCTCCAACCTGGAATTCTAAAGGTCTACGACATCTATCAGTATAGGATTTCTGCCTATCCTATGCAGTCTTAATCTGTTGTTGTATTACTTTGATCTTTTCTGTGGTCTGCTGCACAAGATCAAGACCTAACAGTTGATATTCACTGGTTTCATACCAACATAGGGGTGATCTACAACGTCTACCATACAAAGCTTCATAAGGTGCCATATCAATGCTATGTTGATAGCTATTGTTGTAGGCAAACTCTATCAAGCTTAGGTGCAGATCCCAACTCCCTGTAAACTGGAGAACACATTCTCTCAGCAAGTCTTCCAAGGTCTGTATAGTCCTTTCAGACTGTCCATCAGTCTATGGATGAAAGGTTGTACCAAACCTTAACTGGGTGCCTAAAGCTTTGTGCAGCTGTTCCCTAAAATGACTCGTAAAATGGGGATCTCTGTCTGAAACTATAGTGACTGGAACTCCGTGCAGTCACACTATCTCCTGAACATACAACTGTGCTAGCCTCTCAGCAGAATAGGTTGTTTTGACAGGTAAGAAATGTGTTGTCTTTGTCAACCTATCAGCTATTACCCAGATGGAATCATGTCCTTTTCTTGTCCTGGGTAGGCCAACAACAAAGTCCATGGTTACATGATCCCACTTCCACTGTGGTATGGGTAAAGGTTGCATCGTTCCAGCAGGTTTCTGGTGTTAAGCTTTAACTTGATGACACATAGGACATCTCATCACAAACTCAGCAACATCCTTCTTCATCCCAGGCCACCAATACATATCTTTCAAGTTTTGATACATCTTAGTGCTTCCTAGATGCATAGCATACATTGAAGAATGAGCTTCTTCCAGGACTAACTTTCTCAAGTTATCCACATTTGACACTATCATCCTCCCATGATAACAGGACACCTGGTCATCTGAATCATAGAAACCATCTCGTTTCTCATTACCATACTCCGATCTGATCTTCTGAACTGCAACATTCACTTGTTGTGCCTCCTTAATCTGCTCTCTTAGGGTAGGTTTTATATGCATCTCAGCCAACAACCCGGCTAACAATGACACCTTCAACTATACATTGTCTTGCCTTAAGGAGATAAGCATATCTCTCCTAGAGCATACTAAAGAGTTTAGTTGTGCCCTATCTACTGTTGGTGTTGCTGATTTCCTACTCAGAGCATCTGCAACTACATTGGCCTTCCCTGGATGGTAATCAATTGTACAATCATAGTCCTTGATCAACTCCATCCAGCGACGTTGCCTCATGTTAAGTTCGTGTTGAGAGAAGATGTACTTAAGGTTCTTATGATCAGTGAAAATCTGGAATGTCTCTCCATAGAGGTAATGTCTCCAGATCTTCGAAGCATGAACCACAGTAGCTAGCTCCAGATCGTGTGGCGGATAATTCTCCTTGTGTTTCTTAAGCTATCGAGAAGCAAAAGAAATCACTTACTTATCCTGCATCAACACACATCCAAGTCCATTCTTGGAGACATCACAGAAAACCACATATCCTTTGCCTTGCTCAGGTAACACAAGTACATGTACACTCGTCAACTTCTCTTTCAACAGCTGAAAAGATTGCTAACACTTATCACTCCAGACAAAAGGAACATCCTTTCGGGTCAACTTAGTCAAGGGTAAGGCTATAGAACTGAAGTTCTTAATGAACCTTCGGTAATAGCCAGCCAACCCTAAGAAACTACGGATCTCCGTCGGTGTCTTTGGCTGTTCCCACTGTAGAATAGATTCTACCTTTTTGGGGTCAACACGAATACCCGAGGCAGATATCACGTGTCCAAGGAAAGATACTTCTGGTAACCAGAACTCACACTTGCTAAACTTAGCATATAGGTTGTGTTCTCTTAGCAAAGTTAGAGCCTGACGAAGATGTTGTTCATGCTGCTGAGCATCTCTACTATAGATCAAAATGTCATCTATAAAGACAACAATACACTGATCGAGATAAGGTCGGAAGATCCTATTCATGAGTTCCATAAATGCAGTTGGTGCATTAGTTAGTCCAAACGACATAACTGTGAACTCATAGTGACCATACGTTGTCCTAAAGGCAGACTTGGGTATGTCGTTGTCCTTAATGCAGAGTTGACGATATCCTGACCTCAAGTCTATCTTTGAGAAGACGGTTGCACAACGCAACTGGTCAAAGAGATCATCAATCCTCGGCAGAGGGTACTTATTATTTATTGTTACTTTGTTTAGTTGTCTGTAATCAATGCACAACCACATCGATCCGTCTTTCTTTTTAACAAAAAGAACCGGAGCACCCCAGGGTGAAGTGCTCGATCGGATGAAACCCTTCTCAAGCAACTCTTGTAGTTGTTTCTTGAGTTCCGCCATCTCAGCAGGCGCCATCCTATACGGTGTTTGTGCTATAGGTTGTGTATCTGGGATCAAATTGATTTCAAAATCAATTTCCCGAGGTGGTGGCACACCTGGAAGTTCTTCAGGAAATACATCTTTGAATTCCCTGACTACATGAACTTCAGCAGGGTTAGGACTTCCCATGGTAGTATCTACCACATGGGCTAAGAATGCATAACATCCTTGCCTCATCAGCTTCTCAACAACCATAGATGACACTAAACAGGTGGGTAGAATCTTTCTCTCTCCTTGAAAGATCCATGTGTCGCCTTCATCAGCAAACACAGCTTGCTTGGATTCATAATCCAAAACAACTCTATACCTTTCCAATGTATCCATCCCAAGGATTATATCAAATCCTTGCATCTCAAGTAGTATAAGATCCACTTGTATGCGATGATCAGAAAAGAAGAGAATGCAGGGAGAGAATACCTCCTGCAACACGGCATACCCTCTCAACGGAGTCTCAAGCAACAAGCTATCTGCCCTATGACTGACTGTCATATTGCAGTTACGAATCACTCTTCGAGTGATAAAAGAGTGCGTAGCACCTGGATCAATCAAAACAGATACAATGCAGGATGTAGACATATCAGAATATAATAACTCCATCTGACCTGCCACAACCCGAGGGTTGATCACTGCATCAGGTGGGTTCATTGCATAAAACCTTGTTGTTGCCTGTGGCTGATTTGGTGTTGACGATCCAGCTTGGGACGCTTGTCCATGTCCTCTAGCTGTTCCTAGAAACTGTCTTCTCTGTGATCCTTGCTGACTCTGCCTTTGTGGTTGTGTCACACTTGTTGGTCTCGCTCTATAGTCTTTCATCAAATGCCCCATCTTCCCACAAATATAACAACTTCTATCCAGTTGTTGTGGTCTTGGTGGTCCTGTGACTGACATAGATGCTGAACTGTGAGCTCCTTGTAGTGGTAGGCTTCGTCCTCTACCTCTATTTGGTGTCCATTGTGTCTGAGCACTAGGTCTAGGTGGTGGTGGTGTAGGTGCAGAAAATCTAGGCTTCTTAAAGTCTCTGGATGAAGATCCCTGGAACTGAGGATACCTCTTATGGGTTTGCCTCTTCTCTGCTACGAACCTCTCAATCCTTCAGACTAACTCAACGAAGGTAGCAAACCTTTCCCGGTTCTCTAGGGCAGACACAGGAGTAGTCAACTCAGCGTTCAACCCTTTCTCGAACAGCCTAATCCTCTCTTCTTCTGTAGCAGCCATATGCGGACAGAACTGCAACAACTCCATAAACTTAGCTTTGTATTCACTAATGTTCATCAGACCTTGCCTTAACCTCTAAAACTGAGAGATTTTCTCGTCCAGGAACGTCTTAGGGAAATATCTATTGAAAAATTCCTGTCGAAAGACTTCCCACGCAACCTCCACACCAGGCCTCTTCTGCTCTTCCATGGTCCACCAGTGACCAACACTCCCCTTGAGAAGATAGACAACATGTCTAACCTTCTCAACTTCTGGGATGTTCAGGATTCTAAAATCCTTCTCTAGTTCGGTTAACCATAGGTCGGCATCTGCAGGATCAACTGTTCCAAAGTACTCAGTCGCTCTGACTCGGTGAAGTCATTCAAACGTCTTGCTGATACCTTGTCCTTCTGACTGGGCAGGTGCCCTAGGTGCAGGCATGGGCATCCTATCTGTGATGTATGTCATAGCAGTCATAAACTGCCCGAATATGGTCTGGACAGTTGGGTTTCTCATGTCAGCTGGGTCAAACTGTGGTGGCTCAGGTACAGGTTGTTCTATTTCTGGGTTCCTTGCACCTTCTCAGGGTGCAGCAACACTACTCTCGGCCACATACTCCTCGTGTGGTCTAGACATCCTTACTTATCTTCTTCTCCTGAGGAGCAGGAGACACTATTATATATACTAGAAAACACTAAGAATAGACTCGACATCCTAAGTCCTATGTCTCTATAGACTCAGCGAACCTAGAGCTCTGATACCACTTAATTGTGGCTCCGAACCGAAAATCACGAGATAAACTCAGCGGAAGCGATTAATTAGCAGCGGAATACGAAAAATCACTAAAAATTAAAACTTTTTAAGAAAAGATCTTTAACCCATAAAACTTCTTTATAAGAAACAAGATAAACAATTTACATCTCTGTTAAATCACCTCTTGAGTGATTATATACATCCAGATACAAAATGTCGAGGCTTAAAGCCAAAATTCTCAGACCTATTGACTCCTAGGACCTGAGAGTATAGAGACGACATAAGACATACTAACCACAGGACTCGAAAGTCAGTATCTCCACCTGAGATTCACTGCTGCCCCTGGTGTTGTTGTAGTTGATACTGCTCACCCGCAGATTGGTTCCTTCGTCCTCAGTGACCACCTAAAAAGTTGAAATCTACGGGGTGAGACAATTTTAAATAATTGTCCCAGCGAGAGTTATAACTCTCCGCCAGAAGCTTTGTTATAGCAATCAAAGGAATAACATAAGCAAGATAACATAAATCATTCTGCAGCAAGATTGATATTAAGTAAAACAACTTCTACTTAAGCAATCACTTCATTAAGGAATATAAAGAACATGTATACTAGATACTTTGAATAGAAGATTAATATAAATAGTGTAACATCAATCAATGTTTCTCGTAGTTCAACCTAAGCAGATATGCTATGCGGTTGATTATGTTTTACAAACATTATTATGCCCTACGTAGATGAGGTATACCACTCATACTCTAACCGATCACTACTAAGTCACATCGGTATTATACCTAGGTCATCAAAAGAGCCGGATTCTTATGACCTCATCTTCCTCAGTCAGTGTGAGGATCAACATGCAGGACATCTCATGTCTCTGCTACTATAGCTTACCAGGGTATTCTGGCACTTCGCTATTAGAGTCACAGTGGCATTTTGTACTCTCTTCGCTATCGAAAGATCTCTTGTTTATCTCTCATCGATGCGACATTAAAGATTTCCTCAGGAGAAGAGTGATACATCACCCCGACATAAACACATAGTGAAGGGTTGATGGATTAAGGTATATCTACATCAATTCCTATACTAGGACGTAAGGATAGTCGCATCCATATTCCCCCACATACTTAAAAGTATGTGATCCAGGAGTTCCCTTAGGAAAACATGTTTCACCATCATTTAGCTTCTGACAATGATGGATCTATGATCAAGGCTCTACATGATATGATTATACTTGATTATTTAGGTACATTTCAGCATTCTTTTAACATCAAGCATATTTCCAAGCATTTAACTATTAAAACATTGCTATAGAAGAAGAGTACTAAATGTATCAAGTTTAACTCACATCAGTTATCATATGGATATCAATTCTTAATCATTTCATCACTATGATTCAAGAATGGGGGTATTCAAACCCTTAAATCATCATAAGTCATCTAATCAGCATGACCTTGATGTTATTCATGGCTCTTACAGCCCATCAATCTCATATGTTGCCATTTAACAAGGTAGTTTAGCATATATCACTATTCATAAAGCCTATAACATGATTTCAATGAATATGATATCATAACTCTTACCTGGTTATGATCATTCTCTTATGAGAACCTGCATAGTCAATTCAACTAATAATAATAAACAAGTCATTTCCATATCAACAATTTATAAAGAAGAAATAACCTTTCAACTCAAGGTTTATACCATCATGCTTTTACTAAGGCCAGGTTCCCTTATTAATGTCAATTAGGGTTATTCAATCCCTTTTATTATGATTTGGAATAATGATTTCTCATCCCATACCTTAATCATGAAGATTCCTGCTTAAAAGCATAACCCAGAATTAGGGTTTATTGTGTATTTCATCACATTACCCTCAATTAGGGTTTACTATTCACCTTACTTGTTATTACCCTAAAATTAGGGTTTACTATTCACTTCATAGTGAATTGAGCTCATAGCATCATCATGTATGAAGATTATCATCATTGATACTCTCAAATTAAATTAAGATTCATTAATCACCATAATTAGGGTTTCCATGATCTCACTTTGGTGGATCATACCCTAATCATGTGCATTAATGCATATTGAAGGTGTTTTACTTGACTTTCATTCATATTAGGAGCCTTCTCTCTCCTCTCACTGATAGGTGGTGATTACATTACTCTAGTTTAGGTTAGGTCAAGTCAAATTTGATTAACATAAGTTAAATCATCATCATCATGTCATTAGGTATCATTAGGGTTTGAGTTAATCAACCATTGATCCATCTAAGCCTTCAATTCATTAAGCAATCTTAACCCTAAAAATCCCCAAACGGTTTCACACTTCAACCACCAAACGGTTTTGAAACCGCATGGAGAGGTTGACCGTTTGGAACCTTTGACCTTCAAGACCGCATGGACATATTCATCCTCAAGACCGTTTGACCTTAAATGGTCTTGAAACCGTTTGATCATGTTGACTGTTTGGACATGGTTGACTTTGAAACCGTTTGATCAAACCGCATGACCAAACCGCATGAGCCTAAACGGTTTTGAAACCGTTTGAGCCCAAATGGTCTTGAGACAGTTTGACCTCAAACGGTCTTAAGACCATTTGGACTCAAACGGCCTTGAGACCGTTTGGTCCAAAAGTCTCAAAACCGCATGGACCTAGAAGGTACATCAACACTTGCAATCGATTAGGGTTTTCAATGTTGAACCCCTCAAATGCTCTCATACATGTTAACCACTTATCAATTGAGCCAATTAGGGTTATCCTGAACCAATTGGACACTCAATTAACCCTCAATTGATAGCCAATTAGGGTTTGGGACCGATTGAATTAGGGTTTATAATCGATCAACCATCAACATCCATCAACATGAGTCTAATTGGAGTTGAACCCATCAATTGTCACTCAATTGGACCAGGACTTGGCCCAAATGGTCTTGAGATCATTTGGACATCCTCCAAATGGTCTTGAGACCGTTTTCCCAAAGTCTCATCAAAATCTAAGTTAATTTGTTAAGGGTTGAACCCTAATTAAGTCAAAAATCAACACTTTTAATTATTTCAACAACCTATTGTGATAGGACCCTCAATTGATCAAGTTATCTTAACCATAGACCTCCAAACGGTCTTGGGTGATCACCAAATGGTCTTGAGACCGTTTGGGTGATCCCCAAATGGTTTTGAAACCGTTTGGGCCACTTAACCCAAACTTCAACATGATTGGTCCATAAAATCAACATTGAATCCGATTAGAGTTTAGGTGATTAAAGTGCCTTCAACTTGAGATTTACTTACAATTAGATGGTGATTCTTTGTAGGTGGTTAATTCATAATGTGTCCACAAGACCATCAAATGGTCAACACTTGGTCAAACCCATCAAACGGTTTTGAAACCGTTTGAGTCTAAACGGTTTTTCAAACCGCATGAGATCAAACGATTTTGAAACCATTTGGTCCCAAACGGTTTTGCAAACCGTTTGGACCATGGGTGAGGGTCTGTTTGATAAATTTGCCTAGGTATTCACACCCATCATCATCTACCTTGAGACCAAGGTCTGTTCTTCATGGATTGCTTGCAAAATTGCAAGGAAAGATGGGGAAGAAGAAGAACTAGCTACTATTTGCAAGAACAAAGATATGCATAAGAAATCAAAAGGTTTAGAATTATAAAACCCACATTAAGGTCATCCCTAGAGCTCCAAGCTTCCAAGATTTTAATGACGTCTTGAGCTCCACAGGTTGGCCAAGGTCGTTTCTCCAAGAATTGGTTGGGAAAAGTCGGCTAGAAGGAAAGAACTAAGTAAGAAAGACCATAGAACCAACCTTACAACATGATTTCCTCCATGAATTCGAGCAAGCTGACGATCAAAGCTTACCTAGAACTGCTTGTCCATTCTCCTCTGCTCCATAGCTCTGTCCTAAGTCGGTCTAACAAGGGGATAAGTGAGAAGGAAGGGGAAACGGTTCCTTGGTTTGCAAAGAAAGGTGTATATGTACTTTGGGTAAAAATCCAACATAAGGACAACTTGTTTCTCCATTCCTCATCTAGGTCCTTCCCTTATTCTAAGACACGTTTCTCCCTTACATACTTAAGCAAAACTTCTTCTTAAACCAAGGTCTAGAGGAAAGGAAACCAAACATCCTACTAAGTTGTACACATAAAAGGGCCATTTTGCTTACAACTTAATTATTTAATTACAAAGGTTATCATTCTTATTTGATTATTCAATTGAAGCGCCCTCTTCATCATTTTTACTCTAAATGATGCCAAGAGTTATAAAATATACTCTATAAGGTGTATATTACATGTTTCACCCCATGTTTTGGGCAAATTGCACTTTACACCAAAACTAGGGCTTTAGAGTACAAGGATTGCTCCACAAGCTGCATCTTGATGCCCAATCTTGGAGAATTCATCATATTTAATCTTATGATGCCTCAAAACCAAAGGAACATATAAACCTATGAAATTTTCAAGTTAACCTTTCTAATTGGGTAATTTGCACATAGGTCCCTGTATTACAAAACAATATTACAACATTGTTCAAAAAGGACTGAAATGGAAACATATGTTCCTTAGGAGCTTTAATTACATGCAAAAAGATAATAACAAGCATATAATTACATAATTAAGCAAAACACCTAGGGTTAGTTCATAACCCAGTTCAGGGATGTTACAACTTTAGTAACATAATGTGGGGTTCACACCATAGATTTAAAATCAAAACTGAAGTCTATTTTGATAGGACAAAGGACATAACTAAAATACAAATGAAGTCTATTTTGACAGGACAAAGTATATTACAACTACGATGTATTGTTCCCCTCATCCTCTGTTGAAGAGTCACTATCTGTCGGTAGGTTAAGTCTTTTGTGAAGATATTGGTGCCTCTGCTAGAGAGTCATAATTTTGGTTAGTAACCTATCAGTGTCTTCTCTCATGGAACATACAAAGTCACAACGTTCAGACTAGTGCTTGTGTTCGTTGCATGCATAAGTAAGTTGTGATACTAGTGCATCCTGATTGTAATAAGGGTGGTCACAATATGATCTACTCGTTGCACAGGCAACATCATACGGCATCTGGTTTGAACAAGATCCCAACCACATGTAAAATATGACTTGTGGGGGTTGTTGTCTTCAAATCATCCATTAGCCACATCTGTGTCATCCATATAGATTCATACAGTGCATTGGAGGCCACATGGACATGAGGGCATTCCATTCTCCATTGCAAGAAAACCTAGTGAAGCATAATTGACACTTTTAATTAGGAGGCATAACAATAAACTAAGTTCAAAACATTATAGAACATGTCAAGTGTGGGATGAGTTTAAAAGTTACACATAATAAATTCCAATTACAAAGGAAGGTCACCGAGTTTCCCAAATAAAATTAGAAATTCTTTCACACAATACATCACCCTCCCTTGCATCAGTCTGATTTGTTTGTTGTAGAGAGCTCAGGTCGATCCCATTATTTGGGAGGCTAGATGTTGAACTATCTATTAGGATTTCCTCCATCATAATGTCACCATCATTCTGGAGATGTATAAAATTGTGGAGGATATATCAAGTCAATATAGGTGACACTGCGATGTATGAGATACGTCACCCCCTTTTTAAGGTAACCACACCTCCTCTTCAACACACCAAATGCTCTTTCTACAATATTACATAATTGTGTGTGTCGGTGGTTGAACATCTCCTTCTTGTTGTTATATGAATTTGTATTTCCTCGGTACTCAAATATATGGTAAGTTGTGTTGCGATATGGTGTAAGAAATTGTCGGGTGTTGGTGTACCCTACATCAACTAGGTAAAACTTTCCAATGGGTTCTTTAAAACTACATGTGGTCATTGCTGATTGTAGGATCCTCTGGTCTATTTTCGAGCCCTCCCACCCTATCAAGACATACTTAAAATCCATCCAGAAGTCTACCGCAGACATGACATTCAGAGAAACATACCCTTTTCTAGTTTCGGTAATGATTTTACTTATCACACTTCACTAAAACTGGGACGTGTCCCATTAATTAACCTGATGGCATCCTAGAATACCAACATTGCGGTTCAATGTACAAAATAACTGTGAATGATGTTAAATTTTAGGAGACAACTATTACCTTAAAGTAAGGGTAGAACATTGGGCTCTCCAATTTATGAGGATGCGTTGTTGTGGTTGTGATTTGCATCACAACATATTCATGACACAAGGCACACACCACATTCAATACTTTGTTGAAATTTCTACTTATGGTCTCACTAGAGTGAATGTAGACCTCATCTAAAACACAATTGGTATGGCCATGGCTAACCATCCACAGGAAGTACCATACCGCCTTGAATGATGAGACATCTCTACTACTTTGTAACAAGCCACGACTCTCAAGCTTGTTTATGAGGGCTATAATAGTGTGTGGGAGCATTAGTAGAGGTCATATTCTGTCTTTTCATGGCCGATTATGATTTTTAGAACCTTTTGGTGGCCACTCCTAATACTAACTGACCTAGGTATTGAATGTTGTATGTTATCATCATTGGAATTGTTATCCATGATGGTGTTTTCTATTAATTCACCTACTGCATCAACAATGCGATTTGTTGGACCAGACATGATGCCCAAAATGTTTGTAATCAAGTCCGATTTTTGTGTATGATCACTACCATGCATGATGCCTACAATTAAAAGGATAACAACCTTAACATAATATGAAAGAGGTTACACAAACAAAACTACCTCAAACTAGATGTCATTAGGGAAAGAAATATTACTACAATAATCAAATTGAAAAAACTATTCCCAAACATACCAAATATTACAACAAAAAAAATTTCTAATGTACTAAAACATAGTAAATGGTACTACAAATTGCAACAAGATGAAATTTGAAACCAAAGCATAATTGGGAGCAGCCTCTAAATTTCTATGATGAAGAAAACAAATTATGTTGCAGGGCCTCTGTTAATCCCACTTGTGCCAACATCATCACTTCCAGTATACCACATGGATGGCATACTTGATGTGCTATTGAAGGGCGATGATGGGGAGTGCAAAGAAAATCCCTGATGAAATGGCATAAAAGAGGGAGGCATGGAAAGTGGTGGTGTTGCTCTATTTACGTGGGACCTTTCACAAAGGTCTTGCAATCATATTATTATTTTGTGTGGGGTATGTCAAAGGTTGAGGTAGACACTGTGATTTCTTGACCCCTTTATGGCATTCACACAAGTTGTAAATATAGGGGTAGGGGCATCATGGGAAGTGTCATTGAAATGTTGCAAAATCATTGCAACTCTTCTTTTTCAATTTCTCTGGCGGAAACACCCATGTCTAACACATGTACCTTTGCATACACATGTGCGAATTCAATTACTACTTCATTAAAAAGTGCACATCGCTCTGGTGTCATCGATGCTCACTTCATGTGCCTATGTCTAGGAGGATTCCTTGCCCCGACACCTTAGTTAGTTGTTCCTCCATTGTCACCCTCACTCTACATCCCATAATAGCCTATGTCTGGTGTAACTCTACTGGTTTTGGTGTTGCTGGGTGTATCAGACACATCTAAGTTGACAACAACATCATCCTTAGAGGCGACACTAGGTGGTAGTTGTCTATCTGTAGAAGATATTACATGGTGGCCTCTTGCAATGTTCCTCCCCACCATCAACTCGGTGTCAAAGTAGTCTTAGAAGGGTTGGTTAATTAATCTGGCTAGATCCTTATTTCCCTTATTATGAAACACTATTAATTAGGAGATTGATATGTAAATGCAAGACATTAATTTTAGGTGAGTGTTTTATTATTGTGAATACTACAAGTGCCTCTCTCCACTCCAAGGTGTTAGGTAGTATGGGCTTGTTCCTAATCTCATCCTATCCAATGCCACTCTTGTTGGTCGCAATCTTCAATTTGGCAAAGTCCTTCTTCAGGTACTTCCAACGAGTTTTGACATGTTCCAATGTATATTCTGGCCACACCATCCTATTCTTCCAAACACAGAGTGTCTCCTTCCATGCGTCCCTAGTAAATTTCCGATCAATACACTTACCTATGTCATATTGTCTCCTCAATGATAATACTAGAGCCTCATCAGACTCCCTCGACCATACAATATGGAGCTTGGGGTATGTGGAGGACATACTACCAACGATTCTACAATATTTAATGATAGTGAGGGAGTTTAATTGAAATATTTGTCAACCTAGGTGTTAATTTAAATTAAGTTTAAATTCGCGGTCCCTAGTTCCCATCTTTTTCAACCTAGGGGTAATGCAAATTAAGTTTAAATCTAATCGAAGAACAAGTAAATAAGGTTGATTTATATGGTTATTAATAGTTATGACTCTTATCAATACAATAATCAGGTTATCTTGAAATTAAAATAATGACACTAGATTTTGCAGATATAGGAGCAGTCATGTCATGTTCCAGTAATATACAAAAAAGAATATAGAAACAAGATATGAACCAAAGAATCCCCAGCTAAACAAATTATAGCAAAACAATCAGACCATATCTAAATCATTTTATATAAAGAACAAATACATCACAACCAAACCTATATGCAAGACAACCTACCTTTCAACTAATCATAGCAATAGTATGTAGAGAAACTAAACAACATAGATTTCTAGTAGTTCCAACTCAATTAATGTAAATCTATAACTCAAATGTAGTTGAACAAATTGCAACAAATCAGTAACTAAACTGATCACAAGTAACCACAAACCCGACTTTGATTACACACTTGTTATTCTAAACCATATTAGAATACCAAATGATGTAAGAGACACCCCAAAAAACTCTTGAGTTACAAATTAAAATATAGTCTTTGCTAGGTTTTATGGTCTCAGTATGTTCACACAAATAAAGTTAGGTGGTAAATAATTGTTGTTACTTAAAAAATAGATTTAATAAATTAACTAGAATCACTATATAAGTTAGGATTACATAACAATATGGGACAATTGGATGTATTATGTTCAAATTAATAAATAAATAAAGTTAGAGTATAATTAGAGAACATAAGTTGGGGATAATAAATAAACAATTAGGTTACTAAACATGTATGGTTACTATATAATTAGGGTTACTGAATAAGTATGATTTATAAGTAGTTATTATTGGGAAATATGGCTACATAGCAGGCAGTGGAAACAAAATTTTTATCTACCTATTCCTCGTGAACCAATACTTTGAGTCAATTACTATAAGATAGGAAGGATGGTTTCGAGGATATACCTAGTCTTAGAGCAAGTCTAGCAAAATCTCCTCATCGTTATCGATGCACAACTATCTTCTAGTTGCATAGAGACTCGTCTGACTGTTGCACCTCCAATTTAGCACCACAGACTACATCCTTGAATGTCATCGTCTACAAAAACTCCTCTCTCAACAGAGTGTTAATTGACGTTGTTATACTAGGGGTAGACAATGGCCTCCCGCCTCTAGAGAAGTCCACAAGAACCACCTAGAACTCCTTTTGTCTGGCTAGAACGGATAAGAAGGAGTCCTCCCTTCTATTAGCGTACTAGACACCAACTTTCTCTCCCACAACAATGATCTTTGTTGTTCTCTCCCTTGCTATCCCTCTCTAGTCACGTAGGACTTGTTGGGTCTCTCTTAGTTACCACAACCAGAGAGGACAACAATTGTTAGAGAAACTGATTTTCAATTGTCTATGTTGTGTTCTGGGAATCCCCCGGTACCCCTCTATTTATTAGAGGGTTAGGGTATACTTTCCCAGTCTATGTGGGAGTGGAAGGGATTTAAAGATCTTGAATTTTTGTAACTTGTGACCACTAAAATAGCCATATGGAAATCCAAATGGTCATCTGGCATCGGAGGGGGTTGTTTCATAGTTTCCCAATCACATATGAAACTACAAATTCATTTCCCATTAATGTTAACATTAATTCCCTGCACTCCAAGTAATGTGCAATCAAAAACTTTTTTGGGAAAGTATCTAGAACCTTCCATTGGCCCAAGTGAGTAGTCTTGCCCATGCAATACGACCGTCTCGCTCTCCCAGACGACCATCTGGTGAGCCGAGCCAAGCCGATCGGTTCAAACCATAGCCAATTTCACCTTGAATCATACTAGCTCTCCAAATGACCATCTCAACCCTTGAGACGACCGTTTGGCACTCTAGAGAGTCATCTTACCCTATAAGTTGATCATCTGGCAGTGTAGCCAATTGATTTGTTGCATGAATTAATTACTTAAATTCTTTATTAAGTAATTCAATCAACAATCAAGATTAAACTCCTCTTCTAGGTCAAGACCTATGTGTGTGACCCTATACACCATACTACGTTGGCAGTGAATGTCCATAAAAACTTATGACATCACAAGTAATGAGTGGTGCCTTGTCACACATCAATGCTACCCAAGTAAATGGAAAGTTGAGGAACAACTTCAACCTACAGTTTGTGTATAATGTTATAGTTCTTTTGTCACAGATATCCAGATTGAACTCGAGGCATGGAGTAGTCACCCTCTTCAACATTCAATCTTGTTTTCTAAACCATGAGAAGATAGTCTGAGATATATGTAAGCTCAATATCACATATTGACTCACATGTGCTTGAAAATGCATTATCTCCGTCTTTCTAATCGAGACTCCTAGGATATCATACTCCTATAGGAGGGTCAAATTCCATCTCTATCACTCACAATAAATCCCCATTAGGACTGTAAATGGGTACGGGTAGACCCGCAGACCAGCAAATTCGGACCATTAAAAAACCTATCACAGGTCTAATTTTTTATACCTGCATACCCTTGGACCCGCACATTAGCGGGTCCAATAATGGGTATGATTGGACCCAGACCCGCTAGACCCGTGTACCCGCTATACATAAGTAACTACTTAAATAACATGTCATATATATAATACTTTACTAATCTAATTAGTATAATTCTTGAGATTATATCCTACTCTAACCACAATAATGTCGAGACTAGTCATATCTTAAAGACTTAACTATTCTAGTTTCAATAATGAACATTTTATGTAAACTTAAAAATCAAAATGTCTACTAATTTACATTACTTTATACATAAGTTAAATGTTATGACGATGACTATAGATATGTAAACAATTAACTCAATTAATGTTAATATATAAAATATAGCATTGTCTAATATAACTATTGCATGTTAACATGCTATATAATAACAATATCTAGTTGTCTTAAAATATATAGAACATAGTCATTTCTCTTACATCAATAATATGATGTTTTATAGAACCGCTTACCTGCATACCCGCACCGCATACCCGCTATAATTGCGGGTACGGGTATGGTGCGAGTCCAAGTTTTGTATTATGCAGGTCTAGAACCGGAACCGGACCCGCTAAATTCGATGGGTATGGATATGGGTATGGCCAGACCCGCACCGTACCCGCACCATTTATACCCGTAATCCCCATGTGTCACAGTCACCCAATCATCACTATTATAACGACCCATATTTTAGGACTATGTTTGATGATGTCAAAGCATACCGAACGACATGGGATGAGTGCAATGATTTTAGGTCTAAGAACCACAACCCCCACCATCAGTGTGAGCGCTGAACATAACTTCCATGATGATGGCTTCCATGTGTCAGTCTCACAGTGGGCCTATCTGATACATTGTTCTCTATCATGTATCTATGTGATTGGTTTAAGATAGCCATATTATTACTAATGAGACTCTGTCATCAACCAAATCACATTCTGATCTTATGTGTCAATGTTGTCTATCAACCTTGCACAATAACAACCAATCAGGGACATAATGAGAATATATATATATATATATATATATATATATATATTCTTATCATCTGTATGATCTCATTCTTCCAAGTCACATACTTGAAGACATACATCATTGAGTAATATTATTCTCTAGACATTTATAACATTACATCATTATCTCATAAATGAATGAAATATAATAAATTGGAAGTTTGCCTTTATTTATTAATCAAATCAAATACAAATATGCCATTAAAATCATCACACGATTGGCTCCCTGGGCATACATACCAACAGACTCCCACTTGCACTTAGATCCAATCACCTACGAATCATATTCCAACTAATCTTACATGTCCATCATGCTTCTGCTGTGAAAGTTCCTTTGTCAAGGGGTCCTCAACATTGTTCTCAATTGGTACTTTACAAATATTTATATCTCCCCACTGTATGATCTCTTGTATGAGATGGAACTGCCTTTTATATGCTTTGAGCGCTGATGTGATCTAGATTCATTAGCTTGTGTAATAGCTCCATTGTTGTCATAATATAGCTTGATTGTGTTGTTGATGCTTGGAACGACCCCAAGTTCTGTATTGAACTTATTGACCCATACAACCTCCTTTGTTGCATTTCATGGAGTAATATACTCGGTCTCTATTGTAGAATTGAGAATTGCCTCTTTCTTGGAACTCTTCTAGCTTATAGCTCCATTTTCTAGGTAAAACTTGAATCCTAATTGTAATTTATAATCATCTTGATTAGTCTAGAAGCTTGCATTAGTGTAACCCTTTACCACAAACTCTTGCTCTTCATCATAGACCAAGAACTGATCCTTAGTCCTTCTCAAGTACTTGAGGATGTTCTTCACATCTATCTAGTGAGCATCACTTGGATCTTACTGATATATACTCGTCATGCTCAAGGCATACGATATGTTTGGATGAGTACACAATATTACATACATGATTGATCCAATTGTTGAGGCATATGGAATCAGACTCATGCATTCCCTTTCTTCACAATAACTGGGACATTGAGCTCTAGAGATGGGGAAACCATGATACACATGCATGTTTCCTCTCTTTGAGTTTTCCATGTTGAACTAATTCAACACTTTGTCAATGTATGTGCTTTGACATAGTCCAAGAAACCTCTTGGATATATCTTTATTGATCTTTATCCCCAAGATGTAGGATGCTTCTCCCAAGTCTTTCATAGAAAACATATTTCCAAGCCATGTCTTTACCTTTTATAAAGTAGGGGTGTCATTCCCCATCAATAATATGTCATCTACATATAATATGAGGAATGTCACTATGCTCCCACTAACCTTCTTGTACACACAAGGTTCATCTTCATTTTGAATAAAACCAAACTCTTTGGCTGTCTCATCAAAATGAATATTCTAGCTTTGAGATGATTGCTTCAATCCATAGATTGACCTTTGTAGCTTAGAAACTTTAATTGCATCCTTTAGATTTATAAAACCCTCAAGTTGTGTCAAGTACACATCCTCGAGAAGATTCTCATTAAGGAATGAAGTTTTAACATCCATCTGCCAAATCTATAGTCAGATAATCTACAATAGCAATCATGATGTTGATGGACTTAACCATGGCTACTAGAGAAAAGGTGTCTTCATAGTCAACACCTTGAACTTGTCTGCAACTGTTTGCAACCAATCTACCCTTATAGGTTTCAAGTTTTCCATCCATGTTGGTCTTCTTCTTGAAGACCCATTTACACCCTATGGGTTTTACCCCTTCAGGTGGATCCACCAAAGTCCATACTTTGTTGGTATACATGGATTCCATCTTAGATATCATGGCCCCAAGCCATTTCCTAGACTCTGGTCCCTTAATAGCATCTTGATAGGATATTGTCTCATCGTCTATGACCATTTCACTACCTTCCTGAGTTATAAAATATACAAATCTTTCAGGATCAATGTGTGTCCTATTAGATCTATGCAGTTCTTGTGTTACTTAAGGAATTTGATATTTCACAATACTTTGTGATTATCTTTGCTCCTCTTGTACATCTGTTGGTTCAATGTTTTCTTGCTGGTCTCGAACCTCTTTGAGTTCCACTTGCCTCCCATTGATTCCTTTGGAAATAAATTCTTTTTCTAGGAATACAACATCTCTGGCAACATACAATTTATTGTCAGATGGATTATACAAGTAGTATCTGATGGTTTCTGATATCCAAAAAAGTAACATTTATTAGATCCTGGGCCAAGCTTTTTAGGAAATATTTTCTTGACATAAGATTCACATCCCCAAATCCTCATAAAAGATATTTTGGGATGCTTCCCAGTCCATATATCATATGGCATCTTTAGAACCGATCTAGTTGGTACTTAGTTTAGTGTAAACATGGAAGTTTCTAGATCATACCCCAGAAGGTAGTCGGAATCTTAGCTAAACTCATCATTTATCGCACCATATCCATTAATGTGTGATTCCTTCATTCTGACATACCATTATTCTGAGGTGTTCCATGTGGAGTCCACTAGGATACAATCCCACATGCTTTAAGAAGGTTCTCAAACTCTTGGTTTAACTATTCCCCACCTCGATTAGAATGAAGTGCCTTAATACTTTTACCAAGTTGGTTATGTACTTCATTCATAAACTCCTTGAAATTTTCAATAGTTTTTGACTTATGTTTCATTAAATAAACATAGACATACCTACTAAAGTCATCAATGAAGGTATTGAAGTACTGATACCCACCTCTAGTGGTTGTTCTAAAAGGTCCAAACACATCAGTATGTATGAAACTATAACAAGTCTAGCAAAACGTCACAAAATAAAAGAAAATAAAGTAAAAAAACAAAGTCAGTTGAATTCTACTAATCAAAGAGAAAGAGTTACTTTCTATGTAACCACAAGTTAGGCGGTCTATGTATCCATTCTCAGGCATAGACAACCCTCAAACACCCCCACAAGCAACCTATATCCAACATAGTATGTACTGTGGTATCTGTTCCTGTGGGGTCATCCCACTCGCTTTCACGAATTGGGACTAAAACCCATCAATGATATGAAACCTCTCTCAAGGATGACAAATCAGCACCCTAGAATATTCTAGATACCCTTTGAGGCCTAGAATATTTTGAGATGTTAGGAATAGATGTGATCTAGATAGAACCTGATAGTGGGCCCAACTGTGCCGGGATGGGCCCGACCTTACCCAGGTCTATGGTTCTGCACAGATTACCTTGAACCTTCCTCCTTTCAGATTCTGATCCAAACTACCTCCTCTTACCTATTTCTACAATGAATCTCTCGATATAGGTAGAAATAGAAGTTCAATAAAAAAAGAGATCAACCAAACTAGCAATCATAACTAAAAAGAGAAGATAGAATAGAAAATGTACTAGATCTGGAATAAAACTACTTGCTTAAAGTAAAAGTACATAAACATGCCAAAAATGGGCTACGTAGCCAAGAAGGAGCCCAACTAGCCATGGACAAGCATAGTTGGCACCGAACAAAGATGGAAGAACATCATTTATATAGAAACAAAGGAGAACAATAGAAGAAAGGAGAAGAAAGAAGAGATTTAGCCCATAGAGGAGAGGTGACTCTCACTCCTTAACCTCTGTATGGGTTGGATCTTGTCTTTGGGTCATCCTCCTTGGTCTTTTGGACTCCTTGACCTCCTTTCTCTTTGATTTTGCCCCAAATAGTAGTTTGGCGGGTGTATGAAGGTGGAAGATGACAGGGAATGGTAGGATATGAGTGAATGGTGGTGGAAAATGACGATGGATGGAAGCAAACTGGAGGGAGGGATGTAAGATGAGCACTTTAGCCTTTTCAGACTTCTGAACTCTCCCATGAGGCTCTAGGAACTAAGAATGTGTGAAACCATCACGTGGAACCAGAAAAATCTCCAAACCGTGGATCTCCAAATCTCAGAACCCCTCTCCAAGTAGCGAGGGGTGGGTATTTATAGGTGTCGGTGGGGTGTATGTATTGAGTGGTCGTGGAACCTATCCCGGTTGCTACACTTGTCTCAGTACGGCCATATCGAGCTCGGCACAGTCATGCCAAGGGTCACAGTTAAATGGATGTTGTGGTCAAGATGTTTGTATCGGTCAAGGCAGACGTCACAATAGGGGTCGAGGTCAAGGCAGGTGTCACAGGCTAGATAGGTGAAACTGACCCTTTTCCTTGGCATGGCCATGATGGGATCAGCACAGTCATGCCTAGTGTACTGATCGCAATAGGTGTCACATTTACGACAGGTACCGTGGTCGAGGCAGGTGTCACGGGTGAGACATGTGCCACATTCGAGGTAGGTGCAGCTAACCCTTGTCCTTGATACGGCCGTGCCGGGCATCTCGGTCACGTCAGGTACCGTGGTCACAACGCATGGAAGCCTAGGTACTACAAAAATCATGTGTTGGGGAGAAAGCATAGAGAATAGATGTCTTTTCAAGTTTGGTGCCTGCAAATCCCAAAATTGGCTAGTTGAGCAATTTTATCTATGAAAAGATATAAAGTAATAAAAGATAAGAGTGTATGGTTATTTTGGGCATATTAAGGCTATAATGACACTAAACCATAAATAAATACTTAGCATAAATGTCTGAATTTGGGTGTTCGCAACCACCCCAAGCTTAAACCTTTGCTTGACCTCAAGCAAGACTGTGCTCAAAGCACAAAATGATAACATCCAAATTAAGCTTGGCGATAAATGATAAGGTTAAGAAAAATAATTTAAAACATCAATTCTATTGACCCATCTTATTTTAGAGAAGACCCCAACCTATCGAGCACAATCCTGCTAAAGTATGATCAAAGAGTGTCCAAGTAAGATTAAGCGAATTCACTGAAACTTGTCGACACTCATGAGAGTTTGAATCGTAATTATACGACATAAAAGCATTTCACATATGTGATCACGCAAGTGATGAGCAATGAGCCATCATCATGTATTCATGCAGACTAATCAGGAAAAACACACCTCCCACTTATTCATGTCCTTAGAAGAAACATAAGAAAAAAAGACTCTAATGACTTTGGAGGATCCCGATCTCTGTCAGGTTGGTCCATGTAATAAGAAACAGTCCCTGCAGTCTGAGCCAGTTGGCCCAAAGCAGTGAGACAAACTCCTCGTACTACGCTCAAACCAATCATGCTACTAGATGATCTCATACGTCTCATAGGGGTTCCTAGTGACTCTCTAATGAGACATAGGGTGGCACTACCAGGCATGACATACCCGCATTCATGAGCGCAGTCATACACCGGTTGGGCACCATCCTAAACTCTCCTAAAAGAGAAAACGATGATCATTTTTTTATTCACACTCGAGCTTTTATTCTCTGCATTCTAATTTATAGGACTAGGTGATAAATATTTTGATATTTATGGGATTTTTTGGGCGGCCAAGCCTCTTTTGCATATTTTTAATTTCATCTTTTTGACTCAATCTAAGGTGAGAGGGAACACAGACCATCAAGGAAAATACTTCAACCTAATTATAGCTCAAAACTCATCATGATCCGCTTGACACATGTACAAAAAGTAGTAATTATGATTCAAGGATTCTTAGAGTATAGGCAAGTTTGTGAAATCATAGCTAGGAGTCTTTGATCATGCTCTAGCTCTTTCCCAACAACCCTATATCCTGGATTTGTCATTCACAACATCGATCAAGGGAATAATATTTTAAGCTATGAAAAAGGCACATAACCTTAGATTTATTACCAAACTTAAGGAAACAGTCAATGAGCACGTCAAGCAAAAGATTAAGCAATTTTATGATGAAAATTGTGCATTTAGGCGCATGGATAAGCATTTAAGTATAAGATTAGTGTCACATAGCCTTAATTGCAAAGCTACAAATTATAGAACAAAGTCCTACAAAAAAATAAGGCTAAATTTAAATTTACACCTAAATGAAAAAATAAACATGTATGCATGAAAAATGAAGAAATAGAAGGGTGAATAGCCCTACCACCCCAAGCTAAAAACTTTTCTCATCCCCGAGCAAGACCTAAACTCGAGAGTAGTAGGGAAGGAATGCATGGATGTACATGAAATAAATTTACTAAAGTCCTAGCATGATGCATGTATGCAAGGATATGTAAAAGTAGTTAGAGGAAAGAAACTATCTAAGTAAAAAAAGGAATTTATTTTAACAAAAGGAGAAAAGAAAGGAGTATGAGAAAGGGGGTGGCTGCCCCAAGGTACCAACACTGGGATCCCAAATCCTAGGTTTTGGGACCAGTGTCACCTGTGTCACACCGACGGGCTCTGCCATGTAATAGGAGTAGAATAGGCAGAGATGTGGGCCCTTCTGAGTTTGAATAAGAGGAATAAAATATGATGACTCGGTGAAGTCATCTTTGTGTTGGGATTTACTTGAACTACAATGAAATGAGGTCTTTGGTAGAGCATCTTCAAGGTACCCCTCAATGTATGAATTTGAATAGAAAGGCCCTAGGATGCTAATATAAGATGAGATGGAGGGGAGAGGCAAATTTTTTTCTAGAGGACTCCTCTCTTCTCTCTCTACCTCGAACTTTAGGTTGGATGCTTAGATAAATATTTATATACAGTCTGAGTCATCCAATCATCTTCTGAACAAGAAGTATCCCCAGTGGAATCTATTTATAGTTCTACAACCTCAGGCTTGTCACCTTCTATGGGGTTTGGGGTATCTTCATGCTCAACAACCATGTTGTAGTGGATTGTCCATCCACTCCTTCAATGTCCACCAAGCCTTGTAAGGGGATGGTGGTGAATGTCAGCTCATGCTACTCTAGTTTGTCATTATCAGTATACTCACTCCACTGAGATGAATAGTCATCTTCATCCTCCTCAAACAAGTTATTCCAAACCATAGCAGGCATGATGTTTGAAACAAAGTGACAAGCCCCAATGTGAGATGTATCACCATGGTATGGGATAAAAGTTGGTTTAGGTTGCTCAAATTGATCCTCCAATTGTGAGGTCTCTTGGCTGGCATGAGGAGGATAAAAGTCATCATCATTATCATAAAATAATTCATGCATGTGGCTTGTATCTTCCATTGGTTGTTCAGCTGAATCATCTAGATAAAATGAAGGATTTCCCCAGTTTGGTGAGTTTTCATAGAAAAATCCTGGTGAGTCCAGTTCATGGTCTAAATAGGATGGTGAGACAAATTCCACCTCAGGCCCAATGGAATCACTTTGATTATTGTAATCTTCTAGGTCGTGTGATGGCACTTGCAACTATGTGGTAACCAAATTGATGAGCTTTTGAAGCCTCTTGTCATATTCAACATCCTTATCATGAAGTTGTTGGACTTGAGCAGAAATGTTTTCAAGATCCATCTATTCTGACATACACTTCTTTTGGGAACCCACTGTATCAAACTGTTATTTTTGGGTGAACTCTTGCTTAACAGTTTGAAGTAGACTTCTTTTGCAGTGTGCGACCTCTGTGGATACTTGGAGATGGTGATCCTATTTTTCTAGTAGTTGTTCAAGTGGGTTGATGTGTTTTGGGAGATGAGGAGCTGAGGAGGAGATTAGTGCATCGACACTTTCTCCATCTAGCTTCACTAATCTGATCAGTTCTTGATCCCATGATAATGTGGAAGTTGAGGGTTGATTGTCCATCTCCTTTGTTGGAACTTCAATATATGACGATGGTGGAGGCGAGTATAGCTCGACTAGTTGTAGAGCACGTCCTTCAATTATTTTCCAGCATTTAGAACTGTGGAAAAATTCAGGAGGACAAGTGGACAAGATAAATTGTCTTGTGGAGGAAAGATCCATGGTTGTAAGAGTAAAAGAAAAAGGAAAGCTATTTAGTATATATGAACAAGTATGTGTGAAATAAAAGAAGAATAATGCATATATATATATAGGTTTATGAATGACATAAAAAAATCTTTGGGTGTGTAAATGTGGAAAACCACATCCCCAGCAATGGTGCTAAATGTTGATCACATATCATATTTTAAATTTATAACCTGAAACCTTCAAGGACCCCCACAAATTTATTATAAGGTTAAAGTAGATAAATGGGGTCGAACATAGGGACTTGGGGACATTTAAGATGCTTAAGATCTTACTCTTAAGTCAGTTAAGCCAATCTGATAGTTGATAAAAGTATGGAACTAGAACCAGTCTAGCAAAATGTCACAAAATAAAAGAAAATAAAGTCAAGAAAACAAAACAAAGTTTGTTGGATTCTACTACTAAGAGAGAATGAGTTCCTGGCTATGTAACCATAAGTTAGGCAATCTATGCACCCATTCTCAGGTGCAGACAACCCTCAAACACCCCTGCAAGCTACCTATATCCAACATAGTACGTACTGTGGTATCTATTCCTGTGGGGTCATCCCGCTCACCTTCACAAAGCGTGACTAAAACCCATCAATGATATGAAACCTCTCTCGAGGATGAAAAATCAACAACCTAGAATATTCTAGACATCCTATTAGGTCTAGAATATTCTGAGATGTTAGGAACAAATCTGATCTGGGCAGAACCTAATAGTGACCCTAACTGTGTTGGGTTGGGCCCGACCTTGCCCGGTTCTATGGTTTTGCACATATCACCTTGAACCGTCCTCCTTTCAGATTCTGATCTAAATTACCTCCTCTTATCTATTTTTACAATGAATCTCTCAATATAGGTAGAAATAGAATTTCAAGCAAGAAAGAGATCAATCGAACTAGCAACCATTACCAGAAAGAGAAGATAGAACAAAAAACTTACTAGATGTGGAATAAAACTACTTTCTTAAGGTAAAAGTACATAAACATGCCCGAATTAGGCTACATAGCTAGGAAGAAGCTCAACTAGCCATGGACAAGCATAGTTGGTACCAAATTAAGATGGAAGAACATCATTTGTACAGAAATAAAGGAGAACAATAGTAGAAAGGATAAGAAGAAGAGCTTTAGGTCATATAGGAGAGGTGGCTCTCGCTCCTTAGCCTCCATATAGGTCGGATGTCATCTTTGGGTCATCCTCTTTGGTCTTCTAGACTCCTTGGCCTCCTTTCTCTTTAATTCCGCCCCAAACAACAACATGGCGGGTGTATGGAGGTGGAAGATGGTTGGGAATGGTAGAATATGGGTGAATGGTGGTGGAAATGATGGTGGATGAAAGAAAATTAGAGGGAGGGATGTAGGATGAGAACTTTAGTCTTTTCAGACTTTTGAACTCTCCCACTGGGTTCTGGGAAGAAAGAATGTACAGAACTACCATGTGAAATGAGAAAAATCACAAAACTGTTGATCTTCAAATCTCAGAACCCCTCTCTAGGTAGCGAGGGGTATTTATAGGTGAAGACAGAGTGTATGTAATGAGTGGTTATGGCACCTGTCCCGATCGCTAAAATTGTCTCGACATAGACGTGCTGAGGGTCGTGGTCAAACGGATGTCGCGGTCAAGATGCTTGTAGAGATTGAGGCAGATGTCATGGTCGAGGCAAATGATGCGGTCGAGGTAGGTGTCACGGGCGAGATAGGTGCAACTGACCGTTTTCCTTGGCACGGCTGTGCCTAGCTCGACATGGACGTGTTGAGTGTACCGATCACAATAGGTGTCGTCGTAGAGGCAAGTGTCATGATCACGACAGGTATTGCGGTTGTGACAGGTCCCATGGTTGAGGCAAGTGTTGCGGGCGAGACAGGTGCCGTTGTCGAGGTAGGTGCAGCTGACCCTTCTCCTCAATACAGCCAGCCATCTTAGTCACATCAGGTATAGCAGTCCAGATAGATGGAAGACTAACTACTGCAAAAAACTATGTGTTGGGGAGAAATCTTAGAGAATAGATGTCATTTCAGGTTCGGTGCCTGTAAGTCTCAAAATTGGCTAGTTGAGTAACTTTATCTATGAAAAGATATAAATTACTAAAAGATAAGAGTCTAGGGTTATTTTGGGCATCTTTAGGCTATAATGACACCAAACCATAAATAAATACTTAGCATAAATGTCTGAATTTGGGTGTTATCACCTACTTTACATGATTTTTGAGAAACCTCTAGTTACACTCGAGAGTAGTAAGGGTAGGAAAGAATTAACTATATATTGGGAAGATAATATAGTGGCTCGGTACACAGATAGAGATAAAAGGATAAACCAACCACAAAATCATGCACAGATAATAGGGGTTATTGGCCATAACCATGCTATATAACCACCATCAAAACTATTTTTAGGATGACTCATGGAAATTGCATATTATATATATATATGTATATATATGTATATATATGTATATATATGTATATATATATATTGTTTGGGATTATTTTGGTATTTGATTAGACAAAAATTATTTGTATGGCACACAATAATAGAACGATGAAACCAAAATTTGATCATATCGATTATCCCATTATGTAGTAAATTGATATTGGTTCTAATACCACGGCTAGGAAATATGGCTATGGAGCAGGAAGTAGAAACAAAAATTTAATCTACCATATGCCCCATGAACCAATGGATCACGTCAGTTAATATAAGATAGGAAGGATGGATTCGAGGATATACCTAGTCCTGGAGCAAGTCCAGTGACATCTCCTCATTATCGTTGATGTGCAACTATCTCCTAGTTTCCTTGGGACTCGTATGACTGTTGCGTCTCCTGGTCTACACCACAGACTGTAGGCTTGAATGTCATCATCTACAACAGTGCCTCTCTCAATGGACTACTGGTTGACTTTGTTCTCTTAGAGGTAGATAGCGGCCTCTCTCTTCTATAGAAGTCCACACGGACCACCTAAAACTCCTATCATCTGGATAGAATGGATAGGAAGGAGTCATCCATTCTATTGGCATACTAGTCACTAGCTTGCTCTCCCACAACAATGATCTCAGTTGTTCTCTCCCTTGATCTCACTCCCTCATCAGTAGGTCTTGCCTGGGCTCTCTTGGTTACCAAAACCAGAGAGGACAACAATTGTCAGAGCAACTAATTCTCAATTGTCTATGACGTGTTCTAGGAAGCCCCCACTACCTCTCTATTTATAGGAGGGGTTAGGGTCTAGGTTCCCAGCCTGTGCGGAAGTGGAAGGGACTGGAAGATCTTAAATTTTCACAACATGCAACCACTAAAATGGCCACCTAGAAATCCAGATGGTCATCTAGCATGTGAGACGATCGTCTTATACTATGAGACAGTTGTTTTGTAGTTTCTCAATTGCATACGAATTTGGAAAATTGTTTCTTAGTAATGTTAAACATTAATTCCTTACACTTCAAGTAATGTGCAATTAAAAAAAATCTAGTAAAGTATCCAAAACCCTCCCTCATCCCAATTGAGCAGTCTTGCCCATGCAAGACGGCCATCTCGCTCACCCATATGGTCATCTGGTGAGCTGGGTTGAGCGGGTCGATTCAACCCATAGCCAATTTCACCTCGAATTAGCCTGGCTCTCCAAACCCTCATCTGAACCCTTGAGACGACTATTTGGCTCTTCTGACATCCATCTCACCCTATGAGCCGATCATCTAGTAGTGTAGCCAAATGATTTATAGTGTGAATAAAATACCTAAATTCTTTAGTAATTAATTCAATCATCATTTAAGATTAAACTCCTCTTCTAGGACGATACCTATGTGTATGACCCTATAGGTACCATATTACATTGGCAATGAATGTCCATAACAACTTATGACATCAAAAGCAATGAGTGGTTCCTAGTCACACATCAATGCTACCCAAGTAAATGAAAAATTGGGGAGAAACTTCAATGTACAATCTGTTGTTGGGAAATAGGGCGCAGATATAGGCAGCGAAAACATAAATTTTATTGGCATATTTCACATAAACCAACAAATCATGTCAACAACTATATAATGCAAATGATGGTTTCGAGGATATACCTAGTCTTGAAGCAAGTCCAATGACATAATCCTCGTCATTGTAGATGTGCAATTGTTGTCTAGTTGCTCTTGGACAATGTCTGTGCAGCTCCTAGTCTTCACCACAGACAGTAGACTGGAACAACATCTGTAGTGGCTTTTGTAGTCTCGCCATGGACTATAGATTGACGTTATCCTCCAAGCTGCAGACAATGACCTCCCACCTCTAGAGTAGTCCACTTGGACTACTGGGAACTCCATGTTGTGCTACCAGATCCAATGGGAAGGAGTTGTCCCCTTCTGTCAGTGTACTAGTCGCCGACATGCTCTTCCACAACAATTGATCCTCAGTTGTTCTCTCCCTCTCTATCTGTACCTTTAACTGGTAGGACTTGTCTGGGCTCTCTATTGGTTATCACAACCAGAGAGGACAACAATTGTCAGAGTAACTTATTCTCAATTGTGTGTCTTGGGAAGATCCCAATACCCCTCTATTTATAGTAGAGGCTAGGGTCATAACGGTCTGGAATCATGAATGTTCTAGAACCTACAAACTGTGATACGGTTGTCGCATGTAAGGAGCGGGACCCGAGAGAGGGGATGATCCACTCCCTACAAAAAAATTTAAAGAATAAAACATCCATTCTGAACACACTCAAAGGTATGTTGGAATAGGTGTAAAATTTTCAAATTTCAATAAATGATATTTAAAACAACCAAAGTGTAGCAGCGGAATTAAACAAATGACTATATTCAATTTTCAGAAAAGATTACAAAAGTACATCATAATCTCCCATATGGGTTTATATGTGTGAAACAACATAAGGATCTAAGTAGAGGGAAGTCTAAACTACTTCAAATCTGCCTCTAAGCAGCATCTTCAAGAGCTATGTCCATGTTGGAAGCCATGTTCTCCTTGGTCATGTTCAACACCTCGATCTAAACCTAGGTGGTTGGGAAAACACCCAAAAAAAGGGAAAGGAAAACAAAGTATGTGTCAACAAATATGAATAGGATATCAAGGAAAAGAAAACATGTAAATAAAGGCTAGTTTTCATCATAAGATGAAGATTTCAAGAGTATGAGGCTATTTTGAAGTAGATGCTTGCCATATCAAGAAAAACAATAAAAGATTTTCATGCATGGTTAATATTGACTACATTAACTAAGTAGGATTTATGCACCTACCAGACCTCAACCTATAGGTGAGGGGAGAAATAATACATTCCCAATCACCTACACATATTTTTATGGGGGAAAATAAGATATTCCCTAGGTCAAGTTTATACATGCCCAATCTATGGGTGGTTGTACATAAGTACCACTATTGTAGCTAAATAGTCCGAGAAATCAACATGCGAGAAAAGAAATCATGGCAAGTAAAAGCATCATATCAATTAGAATAAGGCAGTGGGGTACAAGACCCAAGAAAAAGAATATCATTATAATATTTTAAGGCAATTTAACAAAAGAATCATGAATAGAGGGAATAAGGTTCATTAAAGCCTCATTAGGGAAATATAGGGTTGGTTTGCAAATATCCCAACTTAGGGTGTAAGAATGCACATACTATTTTTTTGGGAAATTTAGCAAAAGAGTCATGAATAGAGAAAAAGAATGCACATACCTCCTCTTTAGATCCCTATTAACCACTTTCCAATACTTTAGTTGAGTTCATGGTCCACTTATGCTATTTTCAATGTTTTAACATGTATTGGAGTAGGTAATGCCCATTAATGTATATAAACCCTAATTTTAGAACTTTTAAGAAAAACTGAGATTTAGATTATGAAAACCTCACCAATGAACTTATTTGGTTCTCCTTATCAAGAAAACATATTGTTATGTTGATTTTGGAGTTATGATGATTAAGATGTACATTTTTATGAATTTTATACATTATATTCATTTTCAAAAATTAACCCTTTGTCGAACCTTAAAATCAGACATTGAAAATATTTTTATTAGATATAGATTAATTTTTTTATTCCAAAACATATTTATTTATCAAATTTTGATAAGAGGATTAAAAGATATGAATTTTTCAATTTAAAACATTCAAGAAATGACAAGTCATAAATCTTCGAGAGCTAGGAAGAGTGAGAGAGAGGGAGAAAACACCATTGGATCCAAGATTGGGGTTGGAGTTGTATAGGTAACCAAACTAGAGCTTCTAGAGAAGGTAAAAAGCAAGAAACAAAAACCCTAGAAGAACATGGTAAATAGAGATGGAGATCATCGGTTTTAAGTATAGAAGCATGAGTTTTAAGCATGTAGTAAGCAATATATGAGAAGGGGGTTATAAAACTCGCCTCTAGGAAGGTAGACAGGTTCAAGAAGCAAGGTTCCTGTGCTAGATAGGCCGGTTTCTCTAACAAAGCTCCTATCTCGAGCAAGAAGTGCCTTCTCCACTTTAGAGGTGAAAAACCCTAGCAAAAGAACATGGAGATGAGGTGTTTAAGGGCTCTAGGTTGGGTTTCACCATGGAAGGCCATGATTCTGACCTGAAAGAAGGTGGAATGAAGATGAACAACATGGAAACAGATAAGGAAAGGAGGAAACTTACTAGTTCTGGTCAAAATGACCAAGAAGAAGCGTTAGAAACCCTAAATAGAGCAAATTCGGGACCCTAAGAGTTTTCTTCAACAAGGTAAGAACCCTCTTTTACCTTGGTACAACACCTTCATGGCCAAATAGAGTAGGAATGATGCTCTAAGCTGGAGGAAAGAGAAGGAGATAAAGGGTTTTTGAATTGGGAGGTGGGAAGGGGTAGATATGGTTTAAAAAGAAGTGGGCAAGCATAAGGTGTCTATGGGACTTTTCATGTGTCCTTAGCCTAGGGCTTCATGGACATTCAAGAGGACAGCACATAGGGGCTTCTTGAATATCAAATGTCGAATCTAAAAGCCCATTGAGACTTCTAGGCCATCCCCACCGTCTTCCAATCAAAGAAATAACCCCATTGGTTGTTAGCTTTTAGAAATAAGCTCATTTACAAAGAGGGTAATCCCTTAAATGACCTTAGAGAGAAACACCTTCAAACCAAGGTACAAATCGGTTACCCATGGTTTAAAATTTTGAGAATGCTAAGGGAATATATAAGGATTATAATTCATGTGATAATTTTTGAAGAAAACCTCCCAATTGGGTAAATTGCATGAATGTCCAGAATGTACCTAAAATTACATAACTTGCACAAACAACATACAAATTGAACCAACTTTGAAACTTATTATGATTTCAAAACACATCCCAAAGTTAGATTAAGGTTTAGAACACCTAATTAAGGTCCTTAAATAAACTTTCACTAAGGTATTTGTGTAGAAACCCTTTTATTGTTACAAATAGTGAATAAATGTTCACCAAACCACTATAATTTCCACTAATTAAACATCAAGGACAAAAAGGATAGAAAGGAAGGGAAAAGCTTGGAAAAGTGCCATAAAGAGAATGTGTCCAAGTTTCGATATGCTACAGTACTCCACCACTTAAAGATGATTTTGTCCTCAAAATCACAAGTAAAGAGAGGAGGGTGAGTATGCTACATCTTATCTTTAACTCCCAGAGTGTTTCCATAAAACTTCCACCAAAACTTTCACTAACTCAAACTCCTTGTTTTTCAACTGCTTAACCTGGGAGTTCATAATCTTCTCAAGCAACTGCACATAGGTCAGGTTCTCATGGATTACTAAGGGTTCCACTATTAAGATTTCTTTTTATTAGATTTAACAGAATTAACATTTTAGGCCTATTAATATTATATTCATTATGATATTATATCATCCTTATTATTCTTTTAATTGTGTCATATTATATTTACTTTGTTGCCAATAGATTATATTCTATTATTATACACAAAGTCTTATATATTTCTTATTTATCTCATTAAGAGTTTTAGCACAATTAGGGTTTACTCAATTATCTCAATATACTTGATTATTATCCTTATTTTAGTCTCTGTTATCAACATATTGATTTATAACAAATTGTTTTAAAGAAATAAGACATTTCATCCAGATTTCTATAATTAGTCTAAATAATGTTACATTAATTACTTATATCTATATTAAACATTGTCACATTACCTTTTTTACATTAATGTCATAATCAATCATTTTCTCGTATGTATTCACTTCTTATTATTGATTATTCACATTTATGTGAATCAAATTACTTCTTATTCATATTGAAGCTATTATATGTATTCTAGTGATCAAGGTGGGACATATTAGATATTAATGACTTGATTCGCATACTGATAAATGATTAGTGTGTATTAGAGAACAAGGTGATATGATTTCATATTGATGACCTGATTAATCTATGATTAAGTGATTATATATCATTTGTGTGTATTAAAGTATGTTATTTGATTATGACAACTAATGACATTAATGTATCAAGTATGTCATTATGGATGTATATTTTAAGGTTAGATGATTCCAACTTAGGGTTTAGGTCAATTTGATCATAATTATTCACCTATACATTTTGAGTATGCATGAAGTCCAAGATTAGGTTACAATTATCTTGCTCATCATATCATTAGTGTGTATTTGTCCAAGACATGTTTAGAATCATGAGTACCCACTATTAGTATTAATATGTGAGTTACTCATATTATGTGCATTAGATATTCATTAGGGTTCAAACATATGAACTATTCATTAGATGACCATTATATGTTCATTAGTATATAAACAAGCATGTCAGGTTATAACTATGACTTGTTTGGTCAAAACTAAGGATCCAAGAAAACTATCCTCCTAAGACTGGATTTAGGGTTTTTAGAGCCAGTGTAGCTAGATTTTGGTATGTTACAAGACTCCATCCCCTTTAAAGGAACTCATCCTCAAAATATAACTACCCAAACATCATCAAACCAACTATTCTCCACCCCTTAAAAGGTTTGACCTACCAAAACAAACTAATCTAGAGGTAAAAGGGTGAGTCTAACTAAGCCATGTACAAGATCCATCATGCTTCCACAATGCACTCTGATTGCTTACTAAACACCAAACTTTAAAGTGTGCATTCTTAGGGATAGACTATCCAAACATGTGGTTCTAGGGGACATAAGAGAACTATATTGGGTATCCATCTTCAAACAAGTTATTACACCTGAAAGATAAGGTCAACATATTACGTTCTTAGGATTATCCAACTTAGGTTCCTAAGGCCACTACTGTCTACATACATGCTATTTTGGACAGTCAGTATCAGCTCAGGCCAAGAAGGTATCATATGGATCAAGGAGTCGTCGTAAACCAAACTAGTGGTGTGGAGGAAAATCTTGCCATCCCCCAAACCCTGATCCTTTCTAGACACCTTTGCTTTCAACTTATGCCCTAATAGCTACCTAATAGGTGCATCACATTATGGTAAACTAAACATGTTTCTGATGTGAAACTCTTATGATCCTAAATCAATCTTTCATCATCTCACATGTAGTATAGATCAATTAAATGGAAAACATGTCACTTAAATAGGAACTTTATGAGGCAAGGGATCTAATTAGGGAGACAAAGTTGAAATAGTCAGATTCTGACTACCATGGGCTCTAATACCATGTTGTAAGGAGTGGGACCCGAGAGGGGGGATCCACTCCCAACTAAAAAATTTTTAAGAATAAAACATCCATTCAAAACACACTCAAAGGTATGCTGGAATAGGTGTAAAATTTTCAAATTTCAATAAATGGTATTCAAAACAACCAAAGTGTAGAAGCAGAATTAAACAAATGACTATATTCTATTTTCATAAAAGATTACAAAAGTACATCATAATATCCCATATGGGTTTACATGTGTGAAACAAAGGATCTATGTAGAGGGAAGTCTAAACTACTTCAAATCTGTCTCCAAAAAACACCTCTAAGAGCTAGGTCCATGTTGGAAGCTGTGTTCTCCTTGGTCTTGTTCAACACCTCGATCTAAACCTGGGTGATTGGGAAAACACCAAGCAAAAGGGAAAGAAAAACAAAGTATGTGTCAAAAAATATGAATAAGATATCAAGGAAAAAACATTTAAATAAAGGCTAGTTCTCATCATAAGATGAAGATTTCAAGAGTATGAGGATATTTTCAAATATATGCTTGCCATATCATGAAAAATAGTAAAAGATTTGCATGCATGATTAATATTGACTACATTAACTAAGTAGGGTTGAGACACCTACCGGACCTCAACCTATAGGTGAGGGGAGAATTAATACATATCCAGTCACCTACACAAATTTTTATGGGGGAGAATAAGACATTCCATAGGGCGAATTAATCATGCCCTATCTATGGGTGGTTGTACATAAGTACCACTAATGTAGCTAAATAGTCCATAGAATCAACATGATAGAAAAGAAATAATGGCAAGTAAAAGCATCATATCAATTAGAACATGGAAGTGGGGTACAAGACCCAAGAAAAAGAATATCATTATCAGATTTTGAGGCAATTTAGTGAAAGAATCATGAATAGAGGGAATATGGTTCATTAAAGCCTCACTAGGGAAATATAGGGTTTGGTTTGCAGTTATCCCAACTTAGGGTGTAAGAATGTACATACAAATTTTTTAGGCAATTTAGCAAAAGAGTCATGAATAGAGAAAAAGAATGCACATACCTCCTCTTTAGATCCCTATTAACCACTTTCCAATACTTTAGTTGAGTTCAGGGTCCACTTACTCCTATTTTCAATGTATTAACATGTATTAGAGTACATAATGCACATTAATGTATAGAAACCCTAATTTTAGAAATTTTTAACAAAACTCAAATTTAGCTTATGAAAACATCACCAATGAACTTATTAGGTTCTCTTGATCAAGAAAACATATTTTTATGTTAATTTTGGAGTTATGATGATTAAGATGTACCTTTTTATAGATTTTATACATTAAATTCATTTTCTAAAAATCACCCTTTGTCAAACCTTGAAATCAGATGTTGAAAATAAATTTTTTAGATATATATATTAGTATCCCAATTCCAAAACATATTTATTTATCATATTTGGATAAGCGGATTAAAAGATATATATTTTTCAATTTAAATCATCAGGAAATGACAAGTCAGAAATCTTTGAGAGCTTGGAAGAGTGAGAGAGAGAGAGGGAAAAAACACCATTGGACCCAAGATTGTGGTTGGTGTTGCATAGGTAATCAAAATAGAGCTTCTAGAGAAGGAAAAACAATAAAAAACCAAAACCCTAGAAGAACATGGTAAATATAGATGGAAATTATCGATATTAAGCATAGAAGCATGAATTTTAAGTATGTAGTAAGCAATATATTAGAAGAGGGTTATAAAACTCACCTCTAGGAAGGTAAACATGTTCAAGAAGTATGTTTCCTAATCTAGATAGGCTGGTTTCTCCAACAAAGCTTCTATCTCAAGAAAGAAGTACCTTCTCCACTTTAGAGGTGAAAAACCCTAGCAAAAGAACATGGAGATTAGATGTTTAAGGGCTCTAGGTGGGGTTTCATCATGGAAGGCCATGGTTCCAACCTGGAAGAATATGGGATGAAGATTAATAGTATGGAAACAGGTAAGGGAAGGAGGAAACTTACTAAGTCTGGTCAAAATGACCAAGAAGGAGATTTAGAAACCCTAAATAGAGCAAATGCAGGACCCTAGGAGTTTTCTTCACCAAGGTAAGCACCCTCTTTTATATTTGGATGATACCTTCATGGCCAAATAGAGTAGGAACGATGCTCTAAGCTGGAGGAAATAGAAGGAGAGCAAGAGTTTTTGAATTGAGAGGTGGGAAGGGGTAGATATGGCTTTATAAAGAAGGGGGCAAGCATGATGTGTCTATGAGACTTTTCATGTGTCCTTAGCCTAGGGCTTCATGGCATGCAAGAGGACAACTCGTAGAGGTTTATTGGATATCAAATTTCAGTTTTAAAAGCCCATGAAGACTTCTAGGCCATCCCCACCATCCTCCAATCAAAGAAATAACCCCATTGGTTGATAGCTTTTCAAGATAAGCTCATTTATAAAGAGGGTAATCCCTAAAATGCCCTTGGAGAGAAGCACCTTCAAACCAAGGTGCAAGTTGGTGTTACACGGTTCAAAATCTTGAGAATGCCAAGGAATATCTAAGGATTATAATGCATGTGATAATTTGCAAAAAAAAACTTCCAAATTGGGTAAATTGCATAAAAGTCCAAAGTGTACCTAAAATTGCATAACTTGCACAAACAACATCCAAATTGAACCAAATTTGAAACTTAGGCTCATTTTATGATTTCAAAACACATCCCAAAGTTATATTAAGGTTTACATCACCTAATTAACATCCTTAAAATAAACTTTCACTAAGGTATTTGTGCATAAACCCTTTTTTTGGTACAAATAGTGTATAAATGTTCATCAAACCACTATAATTTCCACTAATTAAACATAAAGTACAAAAAGGATAGAAAGGAAAGGAAAAGATTGGAAAAGGTCCATAAAGTTAATGTGTCCAAGTTTTGGTATGTTACATCACGCACTTCCCAAACGGTTATTTGGTAAGTGAGATGGTCGTCTCACACTTCCCAAATGGTCGTTTGGTAAGTGAGATTGTCGTCTCGCACTCCAAAAGATCGTTTGGTGAGTGAGACAGTCATCTTGCATAGTGATACGGTCATCTCACATAGTGAGACGGTCATTTTACAAATTTCATATTTGCAATTGAATTTGCAATTTGTTTCTAATTATGTCCCACATTAATCCTTGTATGAATCTCATTGAACAAGGTAGAATGATCATCATTTCTCATAATTCAGGAAAACACCAGAACCTTTGGTTGGACCGTCCAAGCTGATCGGCTCACTAAGTGAACCATTTATCTCACTAGCTTGAGTCGGTTGATTCACTAAGTGAAACGATCAGCTCACTTGCCTGAGCCAATTAGTTCACCTAGTGAGCCGATTGGTGGGTGTCCTGAGTCATGTAGAAATCAGCCAATTCAATTTCCAATTAACCTAACACTCCAATATGTCAATCCAACACTTTAACTTGATGATTCTGAGTCTATACAGTTGATCTATTGTTTAATTGAATACCTAAACACCTTTAGCATTCAATCTAAACATCGTTCATGAATATACTACTTTAATCCAAGTGTATCCCATGTGTGTGACCTTATAGGTCCTGACATCACAAGCAAAGAATGATGCCTAGTCACAAATTCAACCTACAATTCGTGATTAGTGTTACAGTGATCGTATAGTTCCTTTGTCTCTGATATCTAGATTGAACTCAAGACATGGAATCGTCATCCTCTCAACATTCAATCCATGGTCCTTGAACTATAGCAGACTGTCCGAGATGCATATGAGTTCACATATCACATATTGAACCACATCAGTACAATCGTACATTTCTCATTCCTGCATATCAAGAGGCCTTGGATATCAAACTCTTTTAGGAGGGACAAATACTATATACATCACTCACACTCAGTCCCTATGTGTCAAAGCTACCCAATCATCACCTTTATGGCAACTTGTATTTTAGGATTATGTTTGATGATGTGAAAATATACCCAACGACATGTGATGGGTGTAGTGACTTCAAGTCTAAGAACCACAATTACCACTATCACTATCAGAGATGATTCTAACTACCATTCCATGGTCTCCATGTATCACTCTCATGGTGGGTCTGTCTAATACATTATTATTTAACTTATACCTGTGTGAGTGATTTGATATCATATATCATGAATAATGAGACTTTGTCATCAGTCAACACACACTCTAGTCTTATGTATTACTGTTTTCTATTTTGCTTCCATAGTAATATCTGACTAGGGACATAACAAGAATGTATGTACCCTTATCATACATATGATCTCATTGATCAGGTCCACAATATGAAGACATATGTCATCGAGTAACATCATTCTCTAGACATCTACTTCTATCTGTGTCACCATCACATGATCAAGAAAAACATAATAAACAAAATTACCTTTATTATTATCAAATGAAGTATCCAAATCCACACTCCAATCATCATATGATTGGCTCTTTGGGCATACATACCAAAATTTGTGTATGGTGTTACAGTGCTTGTATAGTTCCTTTGCCACTGATATCCAGATTGAACTCAAGGCATGGAGTAGTCACCCTCTTGAACATTCAATCTTGTTTCTTGAACCATGAATAGAATGCTTGAGATATATGTAAGCTCAATATCACATATTAACTGTCATGTGCATGGCCATGCATTTCTTAGTCTTACTAATCAAGAGGCCTAGGATATCATACTCCTGTAGGAGTGACAGATCCCATATCTATAACTCACAGTCAATCCTCATGTGTCATAGTCACCCAATCATCACCGTTATAACAACCCATGTTTTAGGACTGTGTTTGATAATGTAAAAGTGTACCGAATGACATGTGATGAGTGTAGTAATTTTAGGTCTAAGAACCACAACCATAACCATCACTGTGAGAGTTGAATATGACTTTCATGATGATGAGTTCCATGTGTCAGTCTCACAGTGGGTCTATCCAATACACTGTACTCTAACATGTATCTATGTGATTGGTTTGATATAGCCATATTATGAGTAATGAGAATCTGTCATCAACCAACTCACACTGTAATCTTATGTGTCATTGTTGTCTATCAACCTTCTAGAATAACAATCGATCAAGGACATAGTGAGAACATATATATGTACTCTTATCATCCGTATGATTTTCTTCCAACTCACGTCACTACTACAGAAAATGCTTTTTTACAACGGGAAAAACACAACAGTTCTGTTGGTTGTGTTGTAGTTAGCATATCTTTTACAACAAGTCTATTTGTGTGTTGTGAATTATATATTTTATACAACACAAGTTATATACAATGGGCCAAACTCGTTGTAGTATATGTGATACTACAACAGGTGCTAAATTGTTATAATAGACTGTAATATCACAACATACTAAAACCTGTTGTAAAAGACCATAATTACACAACATGCTCTAACCCGTTGTAATAGTCACATATGCTAACTTGTTGTAATAGATCATCATTACACAACATACTCTAAACCGTTGTAAAAGATCATAATTACACAACATGCTCTAACTCATTTTAGTAGTCATGTATATTAACCTGTTGTAATAGACCAACATTACACAACATACTCTAACCCGTTGTAAAAGATCATAATTACACAACATGCTCTACCCGTTGTAATAGTCACGTATGCTAACCCGTTGTAATAGACCATCATTACACAACATACTATAACCCATTGTACTATACTATAATTACACAACAAGCTTTCACCTATTATAATAGTTACCCATTGTAATAGACTACAATCACACAATAGGTTTGCACGCCATTTGTTGTATATGTACAACAAAGAATATATGTGTTGCATAAAATGAAACTGGTTCAGTGGTTTGAGATGTGCCTTACTTTCAAGTGGTCTCAAGTTCGAAACCTTGTGTCTAGATGTATTTTCCTTTTATATCAACATGTTATATACAACACCCCTATTACAACATGTGTGTTCAATGAACTACAACATGTATTAACTGTTGTATAAAATACATATATTACAACATGCGCAACACCTGTTGTATAAAGAACCCCCCCATAAGACCACGTGATCTAATACAACAGTTGACACCCGTTGTAAAATGGAAAAATGAACTGTTGTAAAATTCATTTTTTGTAGTAGTGCGTACTTGAATACATACATCATTGAGTAATATTATTCTCTAGACATTTGTAATATTACATCAATATCTCATAACTGAATTAAACAAAATAAATAGGAAGCTTGCCTTTATTCATTAATCAAATCAATTACTAATATACCATTACAATCATCACATGATTGTCTCTCTAGGTATACATACCAACAATTATGGTCACTAAATAATTTTTTGGATACTAAATAAATTACAGGTTCCAACTAATTAGGATAAATATATAATTCCAGTTACTCTATAATCAGGCTTATAAATAGGGTTAGTAAATATGACTATTTACTATGTTATTACAGTCACAAAAATAATTAGATAGTAAGTTAGGTTACTGATTATGGTTATAAATAGGGTTAGAAAATATGACTGGTTACTATCTAATATGGTTATTGAATATCTTTTGTAAACAATTAAGGTTACAAAAATCATTTGGATTGGACTACTAAGTTAGGGTTACTAAATAATATGAAAAAATGTTTAATTGATGGGACAATGAATTATGATATAAATGACATCAAATAGTAATACATAAATATGGTTATTAAATAAAAACTATTAGTAAACAATTACTATTACTAAAGAAAAAGATTTACTAAATAAATTAGAGTCATTACATAAGTTTAGGGTTACAAAACAAGATGGGACAATTGGATGTATTATGTTAGGATTAATTAATAAACAGAGTTACTGAATAATTAGGGAACATAAATGATAGAACAAATAAACAATTAGATTACTAAACATGCATGGTTACTATATAATTAGGGTTACTGAATAATTTCATTTTCAAATTAATAAGGTTTACAAATAATTTGGTATGTAGTACTAATTTAGGGTTACTCAATAAACTTAGTTACAAAACAATGTATGTTTACTTAATAATTAGGGTTACTAAACAAATTAGTGTTACTAAATAAGTATGATTTATAAGTAGTTATGGTTACTAAGTGATATTCAGAAACTAAATAAACAAGAGGTACTAACTAATTAGGGTAGTTATATAATTATGGTTACTATATATTCTGGGTGACAAACAAGGTTAGTAAATATGACCGGTTAGTATCTAATTAGAGTTACTAAATAATTCTTTTTCTAAAAAAATTAGGGAAGGGTTACTAATCAAGTGGATGTTACTAAATAAACACAGTTGCCAAATTAATCAGGATTATCGATTAAGTTAGGTAAGTCAGGGGTAAGTGTTGTTTGCCACTGCCACAAAGTACAAAAGTAGATAGAAATGTATGAAAAATGTCAACTTGAATGTTATGAAAAATGTCAACTCCTATAGGAACTGAACCTAGGACGTACCAACTTACACTATTTTCATAGCACCATCTCATATTGCTTGAGCTTGACCAAGGCAATGAGGCAAGAATCACATTGTGACGTTCCCAGATTTTCTAAAAGTTAATCTGACGTGTGACGTCCAAATTGAAACCCTCACCTCAGTGAGAATCCCAATTTAAACACCACACACTAGGCTAAGAAGAAGAAAATCAAGGGAGTCAGAAGGAAACAATCAGTAGCGCATGCACATGAACAATAAATGATGAAATTCACAAAATACCCTCATATCAGTAACTGAAAGATAATATGTAAATCTGAGATCAGTTTTATACACAAAATCCATCATATAAGAAGATGACCCTTAATACATGTTATGAAACCCTAATTTAGGTTAATGTAAATAAACTAGGGTTAATATGTGCACAAAAATGATATATAACCTAATGTTCAGATAATGAACCATAATATGGAAAATGACATCAGTAAGATAAATCTAAGATAAGAATGCAAGTAATAATGGAAATATACTAATGAGATAAGGTAAACCCTAAAATTGATATAACTAGGGTTAAGATGATGAGAACCGGATGATAGTATGTGGTCTGGTCTTAATCAGGGTTTGAACAAGATATAGATGACATGAGGAATATGTGAATAGGATGTATTAATCAAGGTACTCCATTACCTCTTACTTAGCTTATTATACAATATGCTTGCGTTATTTGGTAGTAAAAACTTGGCATATGGTATTGATTGAAATGATTGTTCTTGTATGATATGTTGCTTGATTTTTCTATACTTATTTCTATGAACACATCAAACATAATATATCTGTTCCATTATATGAAAACACTAATTCTCTTTGGTAGCATAGTGCTGGAAAGTGATCATTCTCTTTGGTAGCAGATCAAATTGTACAATGATATGAATCTTTGGTAGTAGATCATAAGGCCTTACATCTCATACTCTTTGGTAGCTGAGATGATGCATTATTCCCTCAGGTGGTAAATGCATGGATACATAATGGAAAATGTGCTTAAATATGTGTTCTCTTTTGTTAATAAATATATTTGTGCAAGTATACGCTTTTTCTTACATTTGTTTAATACTGCCAAGTATTAGTTTTATCTTATTGCCAAGATATGATGAGAGGTATATAAAAGACACGTAGGCGTACTCAGTACAATATTCTTGAATATTGTGCTGACGTGTACCACATGTAATCTTTTGTTTAGGTTTTGGTTATGCTCTTGAAGATCCAGGATAGTTGAGAGTTGTGTGGCGAGCTGATGTACATGTGGACCTGTTGTCTTAAGATCCTGTAGTTTAAATATAGTACATGTATATGTATAAGTTTGTTGTTCAATATGTAATATCAAATGATGTAACAATTTATGTTGTAATTATATGTTGAATGGTGAACATGTGTTGTATGGTTTTATTATTGTTCATGTGTATGTGCTACTGATTATTTCCTTCTGAATCCCTTGATTTTCTTCTTCTTAGCCTAGTGTGTGATGTTTAAATTGGGATTCTCTCTCAGGTGAGGGTTTCAATTTGGACGTCACACATCATATTAAGTTTTAGAAAATCTGGGGACGTCACACACATCTATTCTTTAGTAGAAGGCATAGTGACTTCTATAAATTGCAAACCAGTTTAGAGACTAGATTACATCTTCTGTTGTTTTAATATCTCTATTTGCATACGATATTCAAAGGCTATGCTCCTTTTTAGGTTGTTATGAAGGACAAACTGTACTTGTAGCTCTCTACGGAGAGAACATTTCACAATAGGATAACTTTGCAATGAGTAAGGCATGATGTACTTACTATGCTAGTTGCTAAATCATTTTGTTTGGCATCTAACTCAATATGTGAAATTTTAGAAACATACAATGTGCTCAGTATTTTTGCACTCTCTACCAAATATGAAGGAGCTAATAGACTCTGAAAAAAATGACTCCAATAAAATAGATATGCAAACATCTTTGACTACTCTAACATACTCAGTACTAAATGATGAGAGTTAATTGTTTCTGGTTTTCTTTGATTTATCAATGTGAATCAGGGATCCTGAGATCAAATTACAATGAATGATCTATGTAATGTCAATGTTGCATCTTTTAACTAACTACTGCAATGACTCAAATCTCAAATCTCAGAATGTAAATCAAAATGATATTTGAACCAAGATAAGATCTAACATCAATATAGAAATGAAAGTACAATTATGTCGTTTTACAAACTGAGGAAGACTAAATTGGAGAAAAGTGTCGAAATTGTGGAAAGAACTACCTGTGGGTTGTAGAAACGCAGTCCAGATTCGCTATGAATCGTCCATGTCCAGGAAAGAAAGAAAAGAAAACAAAAAAATCCAACAAATTAATACGATTCATCATTCACAACCACAAAATTGCAACCACGATAGCTACAATGGGAAGAATAGATTACCTAAGCACGGTCAAGAGTTTTCCCAAAGAAGAATCACAACCAATCGTGTCTGTGAAGAGTTGGAGAAGGATGTGCAAATGCAGGGGTAGTAGTTCCGCAAGCATTGTTTGTAATTTGTAGTAGCACAATGACCCAAAGAGGATGCTAGGGTTTCTCTGTCGCCGCTTCCTTGAAAGCATGTGCAAACAGTGGTCAAATTGATGGGGGAGGAGCTCGAGATTAGACAGTTGGTAGCTGGTCTTACCTTTCAATTCGGTGTCTGATAGTAGTTGTTCTGCCCGTGATATGACTGCTGCTCATAGGGCCGCTGAGTGAAGCCAGTGCTCACATCTATACGAAGCCGGAGAGACAACACACCACTATTCCCTACATAGCTGCCACCAAAGCTGCTTCTAGACTAGCCCTAGCAACCAACACCTACTATCTCCTTCCTTGGATAGGGGCGAGTGAGCTGGTCAAGGTGGTTGGAGCATGAGAAGGGAGGAGTAAAGACGGGGTGAAAGACGATTGTCCTAGTAAGAGAGAGGAGAGGAGGATTAAAGACATAGTCGTGGGGGAGAGGGAGAAAGTTGGGACTCGAGACTGAATCGGGATTGAGATTTGCAATCCCTCTCATAGTAGGATTGAGTTGATTCGGATTTGGAGATAATAGAAACTCAAAACGGGTCCGTTCCGAGACCATCAACCAAATACCATCTCTCACCAACACGGGAGGGGTTACGCCTACATGGAGGAAAATGACATCGACCAATCTAGATGGAGTCCCGAACCAAACAGGGGCTTAGGTATTGGGGGTTGTTAGGAATATAGGATAAGAGAGAGGGGAGTCTTCCGGATTTAAGATATGTGAGGGGGTAAATATAAATATTGCCAAGCTTAAGACAATAGGTAACAACCAAAAAACTCTAAAATGTAAGGTTGTGTCCACTAAAAACAACATCAACAGTAACTGCTATAGGGTCAATAAATTATCTAAAAAAATGAAGAATAAAATCTCGATGCTTAATAATAAGGCCTCATTTGGTTCGCTGGAAGGGAATGACTCGGGATGTGAAATCAGAAGAGATGGGAAAGTACATGCAACGGAAAGAATGTTTCTTTTCCTGTTCTATGTTTGGCTACAACTAGGGTGGGATTCGTCGTCGTCGACATATCATTTTGATGATTAGGCACTAGGCCTTTGGTTCTTCTCTAATCAAACGAAACAAAACAAGTCATTGCCTGATCAATACAAACCACTATTCAAATCGATGGTAGTCGAAGGGTGGAGGACATGGAAGGAAGAGGCAGCCAACAATACGCTTGATTGGAAAGGAAAGACAACGAAGAGGTAGACATTGTTGCCACCTGAAAAGAGGAAGCGGAGGAATAGCGGTTGAGCAGAAACCAGGCATGACGGTGAGGTGCGGGTGATCCTGTGCGCTAGCTTGCCTGCGACGTCTGTTTCCCAAAATTGCTACTAGGATTGCTTCTACAGCGGATTTGGGCGTGGAATCGATAGCAACGTGGGGGTGAGAATTGGGAGGAGCGGATGTTGTTCTATGCCGCCTTTATGCGGCCTTGAGTCATGGTCCAAATGCAGTTGCTAGAGACGGAATCCGTTGGTGAGATGGAAGAACGAGCAACAAATCTGGGATGGGTGCCGTGGAACAAGATGGTAGCGAAACCAAAAAAGGGAGTCGGGACGGTGCGTCGGGCTGTGCCGGGAACTTGTACCAGGCAACTCCCTGGGGGTATGGAGAAACTTAAAAGTCCCAATAATCTGGGACTCTACTACCGCCCGAATGCTATCCTGAGTTTCTCTCCACGTAAACAAACATAGGATTAGTTTTTCTAACAGAACAAATGTCCAATCCTATATAAAATCCTACAAAGCAAATGGGGCCTAATAGTATAATAATAAACGGAATAGAATGTTTTCTTTATCTAATAAGAAAAGCTCAAATCCAGAGCAGCACCTGCTGGTATTCCATCTCGCGTGCCGGTCCATGGCCCTTGGCCCCCCTTCCTCATCTAACTACAGAGCCTGCACGGAGAAATCTAACTACAAAGTATACCCAGACCTCCTAACGCCCCCAATTCGATGCCCTTTGTTATTCAATTCTATGCAACTCAAATCCCAGAATTCAGAATTCTACTTCACACTACGCTATAATCCAAAAATCCAACCGACCAAAAAAGTAATCTATCTTTTATACTGTCAGAACTGAGAACCACCCACCACCCGCAGAAACATCAGCATCAAGTTTAGAAATCAGAAGAAGAAGGTGATCATTGCTTTTCCTAATGTCCTTGTCGTTTCCACTTTCCAGACTAAAGTCAGCTAACACTCGATAAAGAAGATTCGAGTAAACTAATGTCTCGAAGATCGCAATCCAAATATTGCATCTTGTTCCTGCAGTTAATACTGGGCTACCTTGTTTGCTTGCTTTTCCTTTCGGATGAAGTAACTGCAAAATTTTCTGCACTCACAGAGCTGAAGTAGAATTGAGGAGTTCCAAGCAATCTTCACAGCGAAGTTCCGCGGACGGCTGGTTTCTTGTAAGAAGGAGCCAAAGTAGAAGCAGTAGCAACAGCAGCATAGGCTGCTGGTGTTGCTGGAGAAGGTTTCCTAACAGTCTACTCAGGTTGGTTGTTGTTGATTGGAGGTGCCCCATTCTGTCGGACGGGGTGAGTAAGGGATGCGGTAAGAAGCTCCGCCGATGAGATGTGACTTCTTATGACAACCGAGGGCCTGGCTGGAGCTGAAGACGCAGGAACAGAACGGGCATTGGTGGCTCCAGCGATCAGGGGGTGTGAGGGCATCCGCTTGTCAGTCGCCCCAATCCTATCCTCCTCTTTCTTGTCTATTTTATTTTTATGTCCTTAAATGCAACAAAGACATGTGTAATTAGGATCACAGTTTAGACTGAAAAAAAAACATAGAATAAATCATTGTAGGAGAAAAAAAACAAATAAAGTGTTAAGTGTCAACGTCTTGCAACCCTTCTGGATAGACGTCGCTCTCTTAGTGGACCCGGTCATGAACCTGGAGAAGAGATTGTCTCGCTCGTTTGACGACGATCGATGCATATAAATGATTTGCACTACCAGTACAGTCTAGTGACCGCAGGAACCACCGCCTAACATATCACGTCTCAGAAGGGAGAGGACTGACAAACTCGTCATGCTCAGGAGAGAATCTCCACGTAGCACCACGGAAGTGACGACGACAGAAGACTTTGATTTTAGGATTTCCAAAACATGGACTCGGATGCTGATGATTTTATATTCGAAAGATGTGTTTTACCCTAATGACCAGAGACATATTTTTATCCTTACATGCGTCGTAATCTTATCCCCGTTAGGAGACGGCCACTTGGTCGTTCTTTTACTCATTGAGAAATAATCCGTAAAAAGGCACTTTCTAGTTAGGATTACTACATGTGATTAGGAAAGAAATTAATAATTAATTATGTAGTTTTATCCTAGTGTAAAATGAAGATAGAAGATGGAAGACATTCTCCACAATCTACAATCCATTAGCCACAAGTCCGAGCCCGTGCTCGGCCCGTCCAGGCAAGATGATGCGTGGTGTGGTGCGTGCACGTACGTACGTGTGTTGTGGTCACCATACCCACCATGGAGGTGAGCATACCCTCTCATAGGACCTTTGGACACTAGTGTCACATGTGATCCTACATATAAGGACCACAAAAGTTCTAGAAGTGAGCAATGTGGGATAAAACTTCTTTACCATTTACACTAGACACAAAACTACCGTTCTCCCATATACTAGTTGCTCTACATTGGGTTTAACCAATACTATATACATGGATATAGCAGTCATATATCTATCAATCCCCTACAAAGTCCAATGTGTAGTATGCTCTATCATTCAATCCTCCATGTTGTGCTTTCATCATATACCTTTTGGTTTGAATCTACCTGAGTCATCCAACTGTGACCCCCACAAGAACTAGGCGAACTAAAGTCTTGAACTTGAACCTTGGTTGCTAGAGTATAGATTGGTAACAACATAATAAATACATGGTAGAAAGGGAAAAAAATGCATTAAGGCCATGCATATAAAATTTTATGTCATGATTGATATCAGAGAACAACTCAATTCTCCTGTTGCAACCTATATAACATCAATCATTTAGTTGAAGTCTCCAAGAATGTACTATTAACATCATGTTCTAAGACTTGACACCGGTCAGAGGCTAATATCTTACTAACTTGCAGTCATAACACTAACAGGTTTCCAGGGGATAGACACACTGATGCATGAAGCATCAAAATAATTACATAGTGTCATCCAATTCACTCGAGAACTTGTTATTACAATATTGAACTCAATTTGTGGCGTCTTCACTCTGTTGGGTTAGCTTGCTACTGCCTGTGAATTAATGAGGGGTTTTGGTCCCATCTCCAACCTCGTTTTTCCCACTAAGGCTAGATTAAGTCCTTTAGTGAAAGGATCTAGTGTATTTTCTTTTGTACTGACGTAGTCTAGAACCACGACCCCATTAGAAACTAGCTCTCTTACAGACTTGAGTCTAAATTGGATGTGTCTATGTTGTTTTTTTATTGTACTTGTGACTCTTTATCTTAGCAATAGTTGTAGTGCTATCACACTATACTAAAATTGTAAGAAATGCCTTCTTTACCATAGGTAAACTGGATATAAGTCCATGTAGCCATTTAGCTCCCAATCTAGTTTCATCTAAAGTACAAAACTTTGCCTCAAAAGTAGAACGAGACAATATGGTGTGTTTCTTAGACCTCTAGGAAATATCTCCTCCTCTCAACAGGAATACATATCCTAAGACACCATTACTGCCAGAGTTGATGGCAATCCATCTTGTTTCACTATATCTTTTGACTACAGAAGGATTTTTTCCATATTGCAGTCCAAAAGAATATGTTTCCTTGATATAGCTCAGAACTCTATCAAGAGCTTAGAAATGGGTCTTGTCGGGACAAGTAGTGTATCTACTTAACTTGCTCACGACAAACACATCCCACTATCACACATACAACGAGGTGTTACGCGAAAACGTGCGAAAATCACCATAAACCACGGATTACCAAAAACACGGGTTAATTAAAACTGATTGCAGAAAGCGGATAAACTAAGGAACCATTACATTCAGGTCCACATCCTACAAGGAAACATGTTATACAAATATTTACAAGCCTTGATACATGTCCACAGCTTAGAGGAACAACTGTCTAGCCATCACACGAGTTCATCACCTGTTTATATGTACATAAAGGCCCACATCCGGCCAGCAACAGGATATACAAAGGATCATCAGTTATACATCGTGAAACAACGTCAAAATGCTCCCAAGGACCTGAGAGTACAGGGATGACTCTAGACTCTACTACAAAACAACCAAAATAGCAACATGTCCATCGCTTGCCTTCTACTGCTCGTCTAGCTTCTCGGCCGCAACTCCACGACCACCACCACGTCTAGCTCGAACACCTAAAAAGGTTATAAACCAGCGGGGTGAGATACACAGTCCCAACGAGAAACATAACTCCCCGCAGAAACTATAAAACCAAAGGAAGATTAAAGCAACAACAACATGTAACTGATAAAAGGTATAACAAGAGCATTCTATATAACAAGCTATTCATACCATCAAGCTTACCAGGCTGTACAGAAGGCATATACCAAAGTACTTCTTTATGGAACATGATTGACAAGATATGATTTATAAGATCTTACCACATATCATAAGGAAAGTATAAGTAACTGCGGTATAACAAGATTAACTACACAAGCAAGGCCTCAACCAATGTTTCGTGTTTGCCTTAAGCAGTAAATACTATTCGGCTGGATTACGCATTATTATGCCCTGAGGAAGTGAGTCGTACAGCTCAAATCCAACCTTCAATTACGAAACCCAAGCCGGTGCCATACAAGGTCAATGGAAGAGCCGGACTCCATGACCTCTCGCCTCGTGGTCAGTGCACGAGTACAACACAAGTAGGACCACAGTCTCTTTCTTAAGTGTCCTCAGCCACAGGGTCAGGCTACCCTCTGCCTAGCCTGCCTTGGTACAGGTCTCGGTGCTAGTGAAACTGAGCCACAGGCCTGTTCACCGTGCTCTGAGCCATGAACGCATTCATGCTCCCATATCAAATATCATGAGCCATGGACCTGTTCACCATGCTCTTCTCATACTGAGCTACGGGCCTGAATCCACACTCTAGAGTCTACAACTGAAGTTGCACTCATACCTCCTCATTTTTGGCTAGGAGAAACCACACATATTCAATAATATGCGCTTCCAGGTTAACCCGCAGGAGAACCTGTTTCACCATCACCAGCTCCTGACGATGATGGATCTATGGCCATGGCAACTACATGATATATTCCACTTGTGATTAATTAGTATCTTTTATGTGGATTGCAAGATTCATCCAAGTTGTATAACATGCAAACTATAACAAGAATAAACAACATGAAATTCAATATTATGCTTTTATTGTAATCAGCATCATCTTGATCCATCACAAGGATCCAACATTACATATTATCACTTGGCCTCTTGCCAATCATCTAGATCCATCTCAAGGATCATCACATTACCATGGGATCTCACTCCCTCATCACATAGTGCCATTGCCTCTCAAGGCATTCTCATCAACTTAGGCACCAAGATCAGGTCCTCAGACCCATACACATCACGTATGTTATCTCATCATCAAGAGTACTTATCAAAGCAGTGTTACTCAAACATATGTATATACCTCATAGCCCTTTACCTGGATATGCATCACCTGCATGGTTAGTATGTACAATCATCATGGATTAATAGGAAGGTCATATTATCAACATAGAGCAACATTGATGATTATATATATGTTATCATTCATGCCTCAACTTGTGGCCATTGACATAGGTCATATCATCTTGCAAGGCTTCTTACATGCTTATCATTTCTTTATCATTATGCATATGTTTCAAGATGATCATAAAAGCAGGTACTATCATGGCAAGATACATAGATGTAATCTACTATCACAATTACCATCAAGCATGTCAAGAGTTACTATCAAAACCAACTTGATTCATGAACAAGAGATAGCGCATAGGTTTCCATAAGAGACAAGACCCTCACTAGAAGTGCCCACTACCCTCACAAGAAGTGTGACGGGTAGGGCACCCTCACTAGAGGTGGTATCGGGCAGGGTACTCTCCCTTATCGTCCATCACTCAAACGCATATCAACACATATCGGCCAAGTATAACAACAAAGGTGTACTATGCAACGCTGTGTTGTGCAACAGGGTCTATCGTGCAACTGAGCCCAAGGGGCGTGTCGTGCAAGGTGTATCGTACACCATGTCGTGCAACGCTCCATCAGGCATCAAGGATAATGGGCAACCAAGCGTGCAACTAGCCAAAGAAGTGTGTCATGCAACGGTGTGTCGCGCCTCATGGCATATCGATCAACACATGTATCAGGCGCTAAGGTGTCGTGCAACGCCCATCAAGTGTCGTATTGTTGGCCGACACACACAGAGATAAGGACAAAGGGTGATGCCCACCACAGACTAGCTAGCAAAGCTCCACCACGACAAGGCATAACGGTAGTAAACCATCACATAGGCTAAGTGTATCGGGCAGATTGCTCATCAAGGTGTGATGCCTGATACACACTCAAGGCAGGGACCAAGTGCAACGCCCGACACAGCCACAACATGTGTCATCCAAGGCTCTAGACAAGATGAATATCGGGCAGCACCTCCCCCAAGATCATAACGGTCAAGATGCAACTCCACAAGGTCGTCACCAACCTCAAGCACAAGGGCACCAAAACCCTAGTGGATCAAGAAGATGGCTCACCTCTCAACAACTAAGAGAGAGGGGTCTTGCACATCTCTTATCACCAATCGGGCAACACAAGGAACAACCCTAACAAGGTTTACAACCACCACAAAGCTCACCTTTCAAGTCCATGGTGAGAGGAGGGTGTTGCTCAAGCAACTAGAATACAAGCTCACCTCTCAACTTAAACGAGAGAGGGGTATTGCCCATATTACTAGCTCTCAAGCTCACTCCTCTAGACCAAGGAGAGAAAGGAGTGTTGCCCACCAAGAACCCTAGGACATGGTTCCGCCAACAAGAAGCAACTAAGCAAGGAACTAAAACTAGCAACGTGCATAGCGAGCATGATCATAAGCAACATACAAGAACATAGGAGATGGTAATGTAGTTAGGGTTAGGAGTTATGTAACCCGCCTTAAGAAAGATCCAAGCTCCTAGATCCAAGCACCACCAAGGAAGAAGAGCAAGGCACTCTAGGGTTCATCCACCACTAGAGGAAGAAGGAGACTCCAAGAAGGATCAGCCACCAAGCTTGCAAAAGAAGAGAGGGTATCGTGCACCAAGGAGAGGAAGACTAAGGAACTAAAGGGATCCTTAGCAAGGGAAAGGAAACACATATATAGAAGGGGATGGAGGAGAAACCAAGGGAAGGTAAGGCAAGGTGTCGCCCACCTAGGGACACTTGTCCATGAGCATAGCCACCACTCATAACATGTCCTAAACACATGTCCAAGGACATTGCCACATGCAAGCATCAAGCACCAGGTGTCCACTAGTGGTGACACAAACGAGGTCAAAGCAGGTCAAAGGGGTCCATGGGTGACACACCCACACAACATGGCCAACACACCCCCTCCATGGCCGACACAAACCCTGGGCGACACACCTAGGCCGACACAAGCATGCTCTTGCCTGACACAAGGTCCAAAGAAACAAAGGCAAGGCACCACAAATCTCAACAAGCTCAACCAAGCCCGAAGGAACTCAAGCAACAAGCCCAAACCTTCCTCTCAACACTAGAGGAAGCAAGGAGAGGGAGGAACACCTCACAAGGTGGCAAACTTGCCCACAAACCCTAGACTTGGGTTAACTGCAAGTAGCACCTCCAACTCTCAACAAAGCACCAACAAACCCTAATCACCATTAAAGGTGATTAACAAGCAACTAAGCATCAGGGTTAAGCAAAGCAAACAGGATAAGCCCTAAACGGAGGTCAGGGTCCTTACAAGCTTACCCCCTACAAAGGGATTTTGTCCCCAAAATCCAAAGAGAAAAGCGAGGGATACTTCCTCCTCATCTCTTCCTCAAGCTCCCACATGGCTTCCTCAACGCCACGATGATGCAAAAGAACCTTCACAAGAACCAGGTCCTTCCTCTTCATCTTCTGAACTCTTGTGTCAAGGATCACCACAGGACCTTCCTCGTAGGTCACATCTTCATCAAGCTCAACTTCGTCCGGCTATATCACTATCCCTGTATCTAGATGACTTTTCTTCAACATACTGACATGGAACACTGGATGTAACCTGTGCAGCTCTGGTGGCATCTCTAACTCATAAGATACTCTGCCAACATGTGCTATGACCGGGTATGACCCCATATACCTGGCTTCTATCTTACCCTTCCGGCCAAACCTTAGCACACCTTTCCACGACGAGACTTTAAGATACACTTTGTCTCCAACCTGAAACTCCAAAGGTCGTTGGCGATTGTCTGCATAAGACTTCTTCCTGTCATGTGCCGCTTTCAATTGTTGTTGTATCACCTTAATCTTTTCTGTCGTCTGCTGTACTAACTCAGGACCCAAAAGCTGATATTCACCAGACTCATACCAACACAAAGGAGATCTGCACTTCCTGCCATATAATGTAACATCCCTGACCTGGGTTATAGGCTAACCCTAGATGTTTTGCCTAAATATGTAATTAAATACTTGTGATTATTCCCTGGCATGTAATTAAGTTCCTAAGGAACATACATTTTCAATTTTGACTTTTTTTTTAAAAACAAAGTTGTAGTATTGTTTTGTAATGCAGGGACCTATGTGCAAATTACCCAATTAGAGGTGTTAACTTGCAAATTACACAGGTTAATATGTTCCTCTGATGATGAGACATCATATGAGTGAATATGATGAGGTATTATGGATTTCCCAAGCTTGGGCATTAAGATGCAGTTTGTGGAACAATCCCTGTGCTTAAAACCCTAATTTTGGAGTAAAGTGCAATTTACCCAAAATGTGGGGTGCAACTTGTAAAATACACCTTCTAGAATATCTTTTATGATTCTTGACATCATTTAGAGTAGGAATGATGAAAGGGGCGCTTCAATCGAATAATCAGATAAGAAGAATGACCTTTGTAGTAAAATCACCTAGTATGAGTAAGGAGACCCTTCATATATATACCTTAGGTTGCATGTTGGTTTTCTTTACCCTTAGATCTTGAGTTTTGATGGGCTTTTCTTAATATATGATGGTTTGGATGTGCCTTTACAAGGAAGGAGGGACTTAGATGAGATAAACTAGAGGTCCTTATGGTGAAAATCAACCTAAACTATATAAGCCTATTCCTTTGCAAACCAAGTAAACGTACCCTTTGTCTTCTTCATTCCTCATATTGCTCAACTGACTAAGGTAGAGCTCTGGAACTCAAGGCGACGACCAACTAGTTCTAAGGTGAGAAGAAACCATCTTCTAGCTCAGATTCTTCGAGGAATTCCTTGTATAAGGTTGGTTCTATGGTTAACTTACCTAGGTTTCTTGTTCTAGCCGACCATCCCCATCCTTTTCTTGGAGAATCATCTTTGGACAACTTGTGGAGCTCAAGACGCCATTAAAGGCTTGAAGCTTGGAAGCTTGGAGCTCTAGGGACAACATTTGAGGCGGGTTTTATAACTCTAAACTTCTTGCTTTATTATGCATATCTATGTTCTTGCAAATTTAAACTTAGTTCTTCTTCTTCCCCATTCTTCCTTGCATCTTTGCAAGCAATACGTGGAGTAACCGACCTGAACAGAGGTTGAAGATGATGGGCATGAATTCCTAGGCAACTTTATCAAATGACCTTGGACCTTTTAGTCTAAACGGTTTGCAAACCATTTGAAATCAAATGGTCTCAAACCGTTTGATCTCATGCGGTCTTGCAAGACCGTTTAGAATCAAACGGTCTCAAGACCGTTTGATAGGGTTGACCAAGGGAAGACCGTTTAAGTATCTGTTGTAAACATGTTGAATTTAATTTCTACAAAGAATCATAACCTAATTCTAAACCAATCACAAATTTAAGGCACTTCAACCCCCCTAAAACCTAATCGAGTTGAATTGCACTACAAAAAAAGGTGTATTAACTACAATTGGTTTAGTTACATATATCCTATATGTAGTAAGTGGTGCCTTTCTTTACAAATAATATATATATAAATGAAAGAAATGTACCTAAATATTAAATGCAACAAGCGCGCCAATGATATTGAAAATTGGAACGTATCAAATTTTAGCGTCGCGCGCAACTTCAGAAAAACCACACAGGTATTCTCCGCCCATCATTTCATCCCCTTTCCCCTTTTTTCACTCCTCTTCATACGATGTTGCATCCAAGACCGTCCCAGTGATCGGACTTCCTTGCACTCGATTGGCTTCTACTTCCCATTCTCTCAGAAATGGCTCTCCGATAATGCATATCATGACGCTCCGCTCACTGCGCACTCTGGTTGCCTCAATGCTAGGGCATCACCACTCCTCAAAACTACGTTTTGCCTATGTATCCACACTCATCTTGACTCCACTCTAATTGGGTGATCCTCGGCAGCCGTCGTCACAAAGATCGCCCTTGTCGTGGTGGTCGTGCCCATGTCCGACAGAGATCGCACGCACCGTCATGGAACACTTGCGATTGGAATGCTCTCTGTTATGTTACGACACTTTACTTGGATTGGCAGAATGGTCACATGTGAACGCTTTCTGGGTATTAATGTGAAAGGCGTTCCGCTTGGTGTCTTGGTCCAAAACCATCAAAGGTTTCTGCTAGGAGGAAGGACCGGCTTCTAGGTTGGACTAACAGTAGGTCATGTTTTTCACCTTTCTCCATGTTCTCACGTTGGCATTAAATTTGGATCATTACTCTTCGATTCTTTATATGAATCAGAGAAAATCAAACCTCTTTACTTGTATGCCTTTTTAATCGTGTTGTATTCCTTGTTTGTGTTGTAGCTTGATCAGAACGAAGTCACTAGTGTATGTGGTTGGAAATCGTAGATAGATGCTATGACAACTAAACAATAAAGTTCTATTAAATTCATATAATACTTTTTTTTTATTACCAACCATACGAATACTTATCTGGATTCACATACAAAATGGGTGACTTGCTTTCTGTTGTGTATAAACAATGTTCTTTTACGAAGCCCATCTATCTGCCTATCAATTTTTCATTTTCAGAACTAACACCGGGATGAGATTAAGGACGTCATAGATAAAAATTGGGCTAGCTAATCTACTGATACGATTCTGAACCTCTTCATCCGAAGAATTGGCTTTGCCATTCAATGGTGATGCAGCTTGTTTACAGCCTACCTTCCTAGTTTTAAAAATATGTAACGAGATTACAATAAAAAATATAACCCTGATACTCGAGCAATTTCATCTTAAATCTATGAGCATTCCCTTTCTTAGCCTTTGCAAAAACCATTAGTTCATCAATGCAGACCAATTGGGAAATTCTTTGCCATGAGCTACTTGTAGGATTGTGAGAGCTTTTGTGGTTAACATGCACTGGAAATTTTGCTCCCAAAGAGCCTTGCATCCCAAAGACCAACATTATTGCTTGATTCTATATTAGCTTGAAAGTGGTAACCTGTGAGAACCATTAATCATGACATGGAAAGAGGGTTTCACTAGGCACACACCCACCAAAATTTACTTTCTAAATTTCTTTTGATACATTTAGAATTCTAGTGGTAGATACGGACAGCGAGGAGCGAACTAGGTTATTTTTCTCTTAGGCTCAACTAATTGTTGCTGCTATATTGTGTGTATTGCATAACTCATTTATTGAATCAATTAAATATCAATCTCCCTTGAAATCTAACCAGATATACCACTGAGTCTGAAACAAGTCGAACTTAGCATGTATAAATGAAATAATCCTATTCTCCGTTGACTCACTTAAGAGTGTTTTCTGTAACCATTTAGTATTTCCATTCTACTCTATGGAACCTAGCTGATATCATGGATCTTGAGTTCTTGATGGATGTTTATTTTCAGTAAACACATCTCAGTTATTCATTTTCTAAATATGAAACAAGTTTATAGGTGAAGTCAATACACTTAATCTGGAAACCATCAAACCATATATCATCACTTTCATATCCTTTGTAAAAAAAAAGCTAGGTTGTGGTCATTCCAACTGCTTTCTCTGTGAATATGTTGGAAGCAGGCCTAAATTAAATCGCTGTGGAGTTCATCAATTATTCTAAATATTTGCAATACAGGCATCTACCTCGGGATTCCATAAGCGCTCCAACAACCACATTGATGTTGTCACATTCGTATGGGACTCTGTCAAAGCTTAGAAGTAGAGTCATCTCCATTGAGAACGAAAGGGCATATCTCTCAGCACTAAAAGCAACCTAGGAACGTCCACAGTGCGGGCTGTCATCTCAACTGTGGTACCCTCCGAGTTTCTAAACACTAATCTACAGGAAACCCTTTTGTTCTTGATGATTGTTGTATTTGAGCTGGCTCTGATGAAATCATGCTCTGGCAGGGTCCAAGGTGACACTCTGTTGCTGCTCGGGCCAGTCAAACTACCATCTTATCTAACATTTGCCTATTTGTGCATCTCCTCCCATCTTAGTGACCCAGGCGCAACCACCTCTATTTTCTCTATTGATGCATTCATCATTTGTTTGTATCTTCTCTTCAAAGCCACAATGTAGTAGATTGTGAAGCTTGTCAACTCTGACCTTTTTAACTTAGTGGTCAGTAATTAAATAGGTCAGCACCTGGTACATCCTTCAAACTAGAGATTCGTGCATTAGAAGGGTTGTCATACCACATGGTGGAAATGTGGGGGCACAAAATGAGAGCATGGACAACTAATTCATCATCATCAGCACACAAGGTGGAGGCTCAGTGCAGTTCAGTGTGTTTCTAAAAGAACTTTCTTATAGTGGGTAGTTTTTTTTAGCAGAGCCACCAAAGGAAATGATTGGCTTTTGGAGGATCAGGCAATTTCCAAATTAGAGTCCATGAGTTCTGTAGTGCTATTGTTTGGCATGTCCACTCTATGGCACCCTAATAGTGGCTAGATAGTATGATACTTCTACACCGAACATGCTATTAGTAGAAGGAAACCAGAATAGGTCATCATCTGATTCTAAGAAGATCGGAATGATGATGATTGTGGCAATGGCATTTTCAATAAAACATTCACAAGTCGGTTCATGTTCCATGAGAACTGCACTTTATCAATCAAATCTTTAACTAGGATCCTAGAAAACTCATCTGGAATTTCCATTCTAGAGCATTAGCCCTTGCATTGAGTGGTCCATTGGTCATCCCATACTTTGTCTTTGCACCTATTTTTGATCTTCCATCTAATAACTTATTTGAGTGAAGCACTGCCCCCCCCCCACACACACATACTCCTCTAGGTGAGGATTGGGTCAAACCCCCTTTCAGAATCTAGAAAATCATTGTTTTTGAAATATCTATTCTTTATGGATCTAATATGAACGTCATTTGATGTTTTCATTGGAAGAAGAGAATCCACATCTTTTAATTCCACTTATATGGTAAAAAAATTTGTAAATATTATGACGTGATGTTTTGTTTCATTCATATAGAGTTCCATGCAAAACAGGAGAAGTAATTTGGTCACGAGTTGGAACCACAACCTCATACATATAGTTTGTATGTGTGCTTCATATGGAAGATACTAAGGAGGTATATTTAAACTATCATTTAGCACCACTCTTCCTAAATGTTGCAAAAGTCTTGCAAGTGTGAAAGTCACATCATATCATCAAGAATAGGGGTTATCGTTACAATATCTATTGATAATTACAACATTTATTTGATTTTCTCTATTGATTGAACTTCCTTAGGTTGCAATCTCAACATTCCACGTGTTGCATTAATTAATATCCCCATAATTTGTTTTGGGAAAAACATATCCTTACAGTGTTGAATTGATGGCACATGAATGTGTAATCTTGGTATTTTATATTAGTCATATTTCTCTTTCTCACAAATATTATTGAACTAGTATACCTCTATATATATCCAACGGAAAGAGATGTGAGATTAGAGGAATGAAGAGACACTATATTGGTCTATTTTTATGTTATTGTCAGAGTTGTCGGAAGCCATTCAAAACATAGAATCAGATATGCCTTCTAGCTAATAATGAGTTACATTTTGAAGTTATACTTTACATCTAATTTGGCTTGGTTTATGGTTGGTTTCTCTTGCATTATTTCTGAGAGGATGTCCATTCTGATTCCTCTTACTAACTTCTCTAACTTCGACAATGTAAAACTGATGAAGTTAATATGGGTCTCCTCATATACTACTTAGCCGTTGAGCCTGACCCACTAAGAAATTTAGCAGAGATACTTATTCATGAAATGAATTTTAAGCATTTTAAAGATTCTTAACACTCATATAATGTCTATGCCTAATTTGGGAAAACTAGGAGAAACATACAATGTGAATGTCTTTGGGCAAGGTGACCTTCAAAGGATTTAAGAATGTGGCCTGAAGGTTGGCCAATAATGTGGTTGAAGTAAACAAGGACTCTGAATCTACAAATTTAGATCAGAGCTTTATGGGAAGATCTAGACTGTAACTTGATATGTGATGTTTGTAGACTATAAATATGAAGAGAGGTTGCGAGGGAAGCACCTAAGATATAATTATATTATTCATACAAAATCTATATGTTTTGCATAAAATTGTATGCATCTTTTTTATGATTCTGTCAATGTTGTTCTCTAAATGAATAACATACTATTTCTATAGTTAGTTGCAGGCTTACATAAAATTGAGATACTCCAGACTTGTTGAAAAACCTTGGTAGTGTCGGAGAAAAGACCACAAGTGTTGCTTTCAAGCCCACTTGAGTATTACTTGTAGGGAATATTATCTGATGTTTTAAAGTGCCTTGGCGGGACTATAGTTTAACTGCATTAGATTATTGTATTTCAACTGTTTAATACCTGATATGTGTGCTAGCAACCCACATGATATTAGATTATAGATTGGCTATCCAGGAAAGTGATTTATATATACGATGTTGGGGTCATAATATTGGCAAACTCGTTACATGTGTAGTTTCTATTTCAATAACTATTGTCCACAGACTATTTCTTTCAAATATTATCATCTTTAGAATGAGAGTTTCTTTGAAAAGCATCACTACAAAGCTTCTACGCCTCTTGTTATGTTGTTTCAGTTGGTTTGATCATGCTGTAATTCTTTTTATTACTGCCATACAATTAGAATACACATATATACCTAAAGATGAAGTCGGAAATTTCAAGCACAAAGAATAAACTTTGAAAATAGTAGTTTTAGTCTACTAGATGGCCCAGCTGGGTTCATTGAATGAGTCTAGACAATGTCTTTTTCTTATTAATATAGTCTAGTTAGATAGGAGTTAAATACAATGCAGATAGAAAAGAAATGAAAGAGGGACCCATGTAACCTTACACCATTGGGATTGGGATTTTAGGATCAGGTTATTGGTTGCTTCTCTTGTTGTTGGGATTTTCTACATCACTCTATGGATATGTCTATGCTCAGATATCTACTTGGAGGTCTGAAAATCAGTATACTAATTCACATTATCCAGTATTTTCAGCAACTCAATTTGGACAGCTAGCAACTATTTGATGTTCTCCAAAGCACAAAGCTGCAGACCCTCTATAATAATCAATGGTTGAACTCATTCCACAAATGAATATTGTCTTATTTCTACAGCTAAACATGATGCCCACAACCTGATTTGCTCCTCCTCATCAGCCTTTGTTAGCAGCCAGTCAAAAAGAGCGTTGATTATGCACCCCTTCAAACAACATGTCACATCGTCTACATAATTAAAATGAGGACTAATAATGTAGGGGAGCCAAAGAGTGGGTAAGCACTACAAAACACAAAATCCTAATACCAAATTTGTGATCCCATCTCTATTTGCGAATACAATGTATTAGCCCTCTAATTTTATGTTGTTTTAAGTTTTTAACTCTTAACTAGTCATTTATCATATGCATTAGTCCTAGATATTACGTTATTATCCTAAAAAAAAGCAGTCATATGAGAGGCAGATTTAGCTTTATCATTCAATACCTCGATCACATGATAGTAGTAGTTTATAAGTACTAGAATCACTTTAGTGTGCCAAGCTATCTTTATTTAAACAAATCAATAGAAACCCGCAACCAACCAGGAATTCCTGGGAATCTGTCACAGATTCTGAGCTCTTGCTGTGTCCAACAAAGACCGCATCACAAGGCCTTAAAAAATCAACTAGCTATAAATATTGTCTATTCTTACCTCACTAATGTAGTAGAAAGCTCGTACCAAAATATGTTCACTTATGTCTCTTCTAAAACTAATATACAGTCTTACTAGAATATATCAATAGATCATATACAACATATGAATAGGATTGTACTATGTGTTTTAATAGTATATACTATTTAGTTGCCATCCGTGATTGGTTTCTTCTGTTCGTGATTTGTTCATGGATGCTCTTATATATAACATGACAAATGTAGTAGTACCACGTAGGTAGCATGTATGTACCTCATGCTCTTATATAGGTTTGGATTTTAAATTATGTAATGGATATGCATATGAACTTAGAATGATGCCTTGTGATTTGTCCTATTTAGTTTAATAACTTTGTGTCTATACTCATGTATTTCTTAAAATTTATTATTCTTGAAAGTTTTTTGGGTTGAATGGATGACTTGTCTTTGTCAGTTGGCGGAATGTTATTAGTTTGCTTATAAGTTCTTTCATGAGGTGCAAGGGTTGGTGGAAGACAACCTGACATACTACTGGTTTTCTGAATTGACTTGTTGGTTATGTTTCTATCACATATTGTACATTTGCTTCCTAGATTGTGGAACTTGATGGAAGGCTTACCATTTTCAAAATAAAATGTTAAGGTTCTATTTTTATAAAATTTTCCTCTAGTGAGGTATGTAGGAACACCCAATGGCCATTTTGGTTTATATCTATTTTTGATCAGATAATTACTACACTTTATTTTGGTTACCCATGATATTGGTTATATAATCTGAAATTGTCAACAGTACAACATCCTTTCTAGTAAAACAACCCACTCTAGACTAATCCAAGACAACATAATTGAAACTCAAAATCTTAAACATAGAGTCTATGAGAGGTCATAAAAGGACAACAAAGAAAAGTAGCTGATCAGTTCAGATGGGGTGTTTCTCTTGTTGTCTGGTTCTTGGGAAGCTGGATGGTCCACTCAAAATGAATGGTTGTGATCAAGGTGTCGTATTCTAATGGTTGCAGCTGTTGGATTGGTATGTTTTTTTTATGCTAGCTTCATTTCAAGTATATTGTTTACCACATGGTTTCTATCATTTTGGTAGCTACTGAACTGTTGTACACCTTCTTGAAGTTCTTTTAATGCAAGACTCCCTGAGTATCATAGATTCATCTGACTAGGTGCAACCCATGAACCATATCAAGAACCATGCCACCTTAAACAAAACAAACGATACTACAAGGGAAATTGGGAAAGGATCTATTACTTAGTAGCTCAGCCAAGGCAAAGGCTCAAAGATGAACAAAAAACCACTCTCTCTTCCCTCCCTATCTAATAATTTCACATCACAACATATGATCCTATCACTAATTTGCATGAACAATGTTTTATTTTCCAATATAAAGCTTATGAAGACCCTATGCAATTATCTAACAATGGATTGAAGCTTCTGTGAAGCCTTGTCTTGTTAGCCAATTTAGATCTGATTATAAACAACATTTGTGCGGCTCTTGCAAGATGCTAAGAAATAAGTTCCGTGTTTGAAATCAGCAGCTCCCAACTTGTTGAATGCCCATCTAAAAGAAACACTGGTGGAGTCCTAACTCCTAAGGTGGAAAGGCATATAAAGCCCGGTCTGCAAGAAAGAATTTTGCACCCAAATTTTAGTAGCAAACTTGCAATGCAGCAAAACGTGGTGAGTGTTTTCAGTGGAATCACCACCAAGACCCAGAACCCACACTCTATAATATGTTTTGATTCTACATGCATTTAAGTCATTTTTCTAGTCTAGAAGATATGAAATTATATTAGCCAAAACAATATATGAAACCAATCCAATTTTTATTATATTGCAAATTTTAATGGCTTCTCTAGTTCATCGTTACTATAAATAAATGACTAGTGTTTTGTTCTGTACATTTGTTGCTAATCAACTTCTCCATTTGGTGTTTTCTTTTATAACATAGGCTGATATAAGGGCTAGTGGACTACTTCAGTGCTTCCTATGGGGACAAATTCTGTAATGTCTTATCCAGCTAACTTCTCTATCATCTTGATGGACACAATAATATCTCATCTCATAATACTCGATTTACTGGATAGGTACTACATTTATATAAAAATTCAAGAAACTAAAAAGATCTTATGCGTCCTATGTATTCCCTCTTCAACTTGAATCTGATTATGACAAAAAATAATGTGCTACAGTTCGTCAAAATATTCAGTTGGTTCTAACATTATTTTAGGTTTGTACTTAAAATCATTTAAATTTAGTGCATGTAGGTCATCAACATTAATATCCTTTCTCACCTTTTCCACTTCAGTGACAACAACTTTGTTAGCAACCACATCTACAAGGGAAGGAGGTGGAGGCTGGCTCAACTTTTCTTCCTTCATAGACTTCATTCTCTGCAGATCACTTCCCACGATGACAGGCAAGATGTTGGTTTCCATTTTATTAATAGGTAATAGAGTCACTTCTAAGACTCACAGTAATGTTAATTGCACTTAGAAGACTCACGCCACTTGTCAAAGTAAATTGAAAGCCATGCACTCAGACCATTTGTCATTATAAGCTAACAACCCTTATATATGTAGCTTTGTTATGGTTGAGTATTCTGAGCATGTTTCTTTCTTTCACTAGCAATTGTGACGTCGAAAATTCTAATGGATTTCAGTCGACATGCATGTAAATCTGTAATTCATTGTAACTTGGCTGTCATGGCACCACCTTACTTTCCTCTGTGGACCTTTTCTACTCTCATGTTTGCAGATCATGCTCATTGACTACAAGTTGATCTATCCTAGTGGAACCGCCATGACACACCTCATCAACAGCTTCCACACTCCTCAAGGAGCCAAGTTAACCAAGTAATCAATCCACTCTATACCATCATTTTCAGAATTTTCTAGTCTACACCTAAATCAATTCATGTTGAGGATGTTGTTTACCAAATTTACCATGCTTTCTAGCTTTTTGTTACTTTACGTTGTGTATCTATCCATCAATATGTCACTGACTCTGTGATGTATGGTTCTTTACTGATTTTCTCTTTGTTATCTCTGCCTCTAAAGGAAACAAGTGACAAAGCCGGGATAGTTCTTCTCTTTGAGCTTCCTCTGGGGATTCGTCCAGTGGTTTTTCATCGGGGGGAGATGATTGTAGTCTCATTAACTTCCCCACATTTAATCATACTTCCAACATTAACAACACACACTCTATACCATCAGACTTCCAACGTTGACAAAGCACCTGTACCTTCAAATACCCTGATAATCATAACATTAACAAACAAACTGCAACTTCTAGCCAAACTCGAGATACACATTAAAAAAAGTTCCAAGAAAGGACTAGAACAACTCAGTAGTTTTACCAAAGTTTTACCTTCAGCAGTAACATGCTGTTGAAATCTATTATACTGCATCTAATCCATGTGGTATTCTATGAAATTTGTATCTACCAACAGAGATGGTTAAATGTGTGGAGGTCTTATAAGATTTTTTATCAAATGAAAACAACACACAAAAAGCTTACTTGGATCTACTCACTGGGTTAATGCAATGTAATTGTCAAGTTTGGTGCCAAACCAATAGAATTGATTGTGACAACATACCAGGAAGATGCATTGCTTCTGTACAACTCCACTGGAATATTGAGCTGCGCAGAATTCATGGAAAATGAATACTGATGCAGCCATGACTAAGAAGGGGGCGGTGATTGCGGGTGTGGGACGTGATGGAGAGGGAAACTGGATAGGGGGTTTCATCAAGCAGGTAGCTACTAAGCACGTAACGGAGGAAGAGTTGCACGGCATTCTGATGGCACTAGAAGTGGTCACGGAGAAGGGTTGGAGACAAGTAGAGATCGAGTCAGACTGTAAGGAGGCTGTGATGGAAATCCTATCACTCCTAGCACCAATCCCACGTTACTCTAAAGTTGTGATGCAGATCAGGAAGCTCATGCATCCGGGCACACAGATTCAACATATCAAGCGTGAGATGAACAGAGCTCCGGACTTGCTGGCAAAGAGTTTCAAAAACAAACCCATACTCGAGCATATTGGCTCGAGGCAATCCCCCATGATATCAACGATATCATCAGGAGGGAAAAATGTAACAGTCGTATTGCGGCTAATAGCGTGTGTAACCAGATTTCCAGCTACTGTAAATATTTTTAGTATTTGAAATTAATAGATGCAAACTTTGAGTGATTGTGCAATCAAACTGATGTGGTATTAAAGAATGCAATTAGTTTATATTCAATGTTTAAGAATACAAATTTTTGTTGTTGTGTCAAAGAATTCTGATTTCGTACCCACAATATGGAAGCCCCCTACCCTTGCGATGAAACTGATTCAATGCTTTGAGTGATTGTGCAACATACATGCTCTATTTTTTTATCTAACTACTAATCTGAATATATGGCTGATCTAGAGTACTAAATTATGCTTGGCAAATTCTTATAATAGTTGAATCAGCCACTAATCAATTCTGGAAATATAGGATGGTACAATTTTCATATATGCATATTTTTTTATGGTAAGTAGCTAATATATGTATGCACTCCTATAATAAATGTGCAAGGTGAGAAATCTATAGGTTGGCTATGGCTCTCGTGCTGATTCAGATTCATGTTTTGAGTTATTATATGATTGTCTTCAATTTAAATTACTTTTATATGTCCATGTTACAAATGTTTCTACATTTTATCCAGTGTTCTAACCTATCATCATATTCAAACCGATCACATTCGTAATATATTTGGTTCTCCTAAGAAAAGTTTCAGTGCAATATAGCAATCTTATTTATGTAAGAATCTAGGTTATATATTCTTGCAAAATTTAGAAGATAACAGTCTTATAAATGCTTGTTGATTCCTTTCCTGCCAAAAGGAAAATTAGTTTTATCAGAAATATAACTGATCCTCGACTAATTAAACAACTTATTCAGAATTTGGTAATGCTTCCCCATGAGCGTGTGTAGGTGATACAAAATCTATCAACATATTCTAACTGTTCTAACAGCAGCACTTTCAGAACTGGAATTTGATGGTTAACAAGAATCTGTTGAAAAGAAATGACATGAAGCATTAGTTTTGTTACTTGTGAAATGCCCCTTTAAGGACTGTAGAGGTTTGGATTTGTTTGTATCCATGTTATCTTGTTACTTCAGTCCTTGCAGGGTTTATTTATATATGAAATTAGTAAAAGAAGAGGAAGAGAGTAAAGAGGGTGAAGAACAGAAAGAAATTAGGCATATGGTTTCATATTGTTCGGAAGAGCCTCAATGTTGTTCTCAAACCTGCTTTCCCACAATGTTGTTCTTTAGGGCCTCAGTGTCATGTGCTTCTTCAAGAGTTGTTATATTGTGCTATGAGGAATCTAATAAAGATTGTTTAACCATTAGTTCCTCCATGGTACTTGATTAGATCCTCAAGTGAAGACTACTGATCACCTGCTACCTAAATTTATGCTAGCCTCACCCTTTGGAATAACACATGTTTCCTGCTATAGGTAGATACTCTCCTTACACATGATTATACCTTCTCGAGATTATTCTTTGCTTTGATATATTTATTCTTTGATCTATGAATCAACCATTTAGTGAGATTCTAATACATCTTTTTGTGAATTTGACTTACTTCCAGTGCATTTGGGATATAGCTATGCCATGATTCAATCATGAAGTTGTAAAGAAGGCACTGCTTATGGCAATGGAGAAAAAGAACGACAAGATTCTTGACTTATTACAGGAGGTTTATGGGGAAGGCCTGATAACAACTAACCAGATGCCATGAGGTTCTCAAGGGTCCAGGACAGCCTTGATCATCTATCAACTAACTATATTATGCGTCTGAGGTATACTTAAGAAAGATATTTTCCTAAAAATATGAATATATCTTTGAATACCCCTATAAGAATGTTGATAAGTTTTGTTGATATATAATTATTCTGATATTATCATTTTTTATAGAAACACTCTTATTTTTTGGAAGATTTTTGTTTATCGGTACCTTAGATAGTCTAATGTTATCTTTTTTGGTTTTGTAGAATGGCCATGTAAGCTTTATCCTAGCGTGTTATGATGGTGAGCTTAATTATTATTGGTGCCCTAATACATTTTGTGCTTGCCTACTAGGTATGTACATGCTTTGACCATTTTCATCTTGTCATCTTGACTAATCAGAAATGACAAATCTATTTGGATATAAGCTTTAATCGAACAACCTATTAACTACTAGCATCATGATTTGTATTGCTAAAATATGCTCCTAGTCCTTAGTGATTTATATATCTACATCTGATTGGCATCACACGTACATATGGTCCAACCATTTTTCTTCTTGGATGGATTTGAATATTCTGAAAATCACCACTTTTGGATGCAACTTGTCTCCTTCCTTACTAATTCACAGCTGTAGCAACAGCCATAGGCGCAACCATAGTCCCAGCCCCAGCCTCACCCTGTCAGTCAGTATCAACTCCAGCCTCAAGCTCAAATCCCTCAAACACAGGCACCACCAAATGAACAACAACAGATTCCTATATGAGCCCAACAAGCTCATGTGCAGGCTCAAAAGCAACCACTAGATAATCCTCCGCAGATGCACATGGAAACACATCCATTGGGAAGGTTACCTGTTCAAATTGCATAGCATCCTCAACATCAGCTCCTAGCACAACACCCTCAGATGTCACAACCATAGATGCAGCCTCATGTTAAACCACATCTTGCTAACTACTTGTACAAAAAAACAACATCTGAATCCACTTCTCCTGTCACAGCTGCAAATAGTGACTCAGCCTCAACCTTAGCCACAAAAGCTTCCTCTCACGATGTGACAAGGCTTTAGTCATATCCTAAGCATCAACTACAACAAGCTCTGCTACTGTTCCAAAACAAAGGTCATATATGCACCCTCGGAAGCAGCTGCCTCACCATCCTACTCAAATGCAAAATCAGATTTCCAATCAAATGGCCCTAGTAAGACCATCACAAACTCAGGTTTCCATGCAAGCACAATAACCAAATATGGCTTTATCTCACCCATGTTACAATCCTAATCAACCTACTGATCAATTACATGCTCAATACTACACACGAATGCAGTCATCAACACAAAATCAAAACCTGCCACTCAACCAGGCCCTGATGTGAATGTAATAGCAGTTGCAAATGCAAATAGAGCTGGTCCACAGACCAAGACGGGGGAATATTCTCATAAGGTCTTGAGTTCATCACTCCTTATATGGTATAAATCAGTCTACACATATCTAGTCAAATAAGCTAAGTACCATCCTTGAAAACTGGGCTTCAAAAGGTTTGCTACAGTTTATCTTTTATTCTCCTTATACTCTCCGGGTCACATCGTCGTTGCTATATATATGGATAAGATTGTAATCATTTGTAGTGATACTAAAGCTGTGTCAAGTCAAAAGAAATCCTTGCAATCCCACCTTCGCACCAAGGATCTTAAAGAGCGACGACATTTATTGACATAGAAGCTCTCTGCTCCAACATAGGAGTCAATCTATCTGAAAGATGCTATGTCTTGGACATGCTACATGAGATTGGGATGACGAACGCAAGACTGATTAAGATCAGAGTGATCTTCAGGTACCTCAGTAGATGAAGACAACGTTGAAGCCTCTGGGATTGGTGCCTCTACTTCCTCTGATTCATGTCTACCACGTCTTTGGTACGCCTGCTCAAATTGCTGAATTTCAGGTTTTGGAGGTGGAAAACATTATAAACTCATGACCACCATTGTTTCGTTAGTTTTGGACATGATAATCACAAAATTAGCAGTCACATTCTTAAAACAAGTTCACATAAATATCTTTTTCTTCACAACTATATAGCATAGCTCCTCACTTGTACAACTTGTAACAATTGCATAAGTCAGTTTACAGATTCACATTAGAAATTATTTTAATTATGGTTTCTAGCAGCTTGGCGATGTGCCCCAAAAGGTCAAAGTTAATAAAATTTCTAACTTTTGTCACAGAGTTAACAGTTGCAGTAAAAGGAGAGCCCTTTATATACTACATAGCACTTCTAGAATGTTCTCATTTGGGACCATGGGTCATGCTACTAGCATCTGGGATGATATTAAAGAATATAAGAAGCAATTTCTTATTAGTTGAGAAATGGAATACAACAATCTGAGTCCCAAATAATGAGAACCCTTTTGTATAAAATTCAATATATCACAGCCACTACAAATTTGTGGAAAGACCCATTTGGAACAAGATAGTACAGGAACTCCTTCACTATAGCTGTATTCAGCCTAGTTGTCATTCTAAATCTGACTTTGCTATTATCAACTATATCCCAGGTTTAAATAAGTAAATGATAGGCACAATTCATGTCAGCAAGGAGATGGGGCATTCGGAAAATTGAATGAGGGGTCAATATCCAATCTCCTTGTTAGTAGTATTTTTCACCACTTCTTCGTCACTGGATTCCTTGTTTCTGCTCTTAAAAAAGTTCCTTGTTTCAGTCTCCAAGTGATATAAGTAGACGACTTGTGCTGTTCACATCTAAAACCGAAATACCTTTTGCCAATTGAGCACACAGATTTTTCATATATGCTATGCACATTTTATTGATTAACATTTGTTGTATTATCCTCTAGTTATATCTCGGTTTGTTTGGTCAAACTACATCGAAGCATTGGTGTTCAGTTAGGATGAATTATAAACTACACCATATATCTCCACTATATCAAACGAAAGAAGCTGGTCAAAATGATTGGTCCAGTTTCGTTTAGTTGTCATACCTACGATCAGTTAGGACTAATATATAAACTACAACAAACATCTCCACTTTATCAAACCGAAGAAGCTGGTCAACTTGATTGGTCCAGTTTCGTTTAGTTGTCTATACCTATCTAATGGAATCATTGAAATAATGCTAGAGTGGCTTCATATTTCCCCTATACATGAAAAATGTTTCAGAAGAGGGTTGAAGTACATTTGATGTTGGAAACATGCATTTATGAATTTGAATGAGGGGTCAACATCCAGCCCCCCCACAAAACAAAACAATAGGTAAACCACATCGAAGCAATAGTAATCATTTAGGACGTATTATAAACTGAAACAAACCTCTCCACTTTATCAAACCGAGCAAAGCTGGTCAACTTGATTGGTACATTTTTGTGTATTTGTTTATACATCTCTAAATGGGGAAGAAAATTTAATGCTAGACTAGCTTCATATATCCCCTATACATGAAAAAACTCCCAGAAGAGGATCGAAGTACATTTGGTATTGGAAACTTGTGTTTATTATTTCGAAACAGAAGACATTTGTAATACACACTTTCCGTAAGTACATATTTTCTGAAGTATAATCTAGTATGATTTTCTCTATTTTTTAGCCAAAAGTTGATCTTGGTATGCATTCTACTGACCTTTCTACATGCTAGAGGACGTATTATGTGTGTCCAGTGATCCTTTCCATTGTGTTCTTAAAGTATATAGGTGTGATAGGACCTAGTAATTGTTTTTTCCAAGTAATGTACATAAGACTTCAGTGTCACTTGTAACAGGGGTTTTCCAGCTAACCTTTTTCATACGAAATAGTAATTTTTCAGTAAAAAAATTTGGTGTCATTTTAAGCATCTAAGCTCTCTGATCTTCAGCATGTGAAGAAACATGCTGATATATGATATGATTGTCTTGATTGTCAGTGTTCTTTATTTACTATTTTGGGTTTTCCTTTTTCCTAGATGACTATCAGCTATATGCATCAGAAGAAGAACAATGCGTTTATGGAAAGATATGGTTTTTCTACTCCAACGGTATGATTCTGTAATTCTTTTGTATTGCCAGTTTATACACATGCTGACACACTAGAATCAGGCTCAGATAGAAATCAAATTTGGTATGCTTGTTGCAAAAATGCTTTCTTGAAACCAAAAATGGCTAAATTAGTTGAAAACCCATATACTATTTTGTACTCACCAGACCAGTGGCAATGCTTGGATTATAACTTAGAGAATCAATGACTTGAAGCTTTTCAGAATGGTATATCACAGATCTCAGATGCATGAGACTTGAGTCGCCTATCTAAATCCAGCTCAGATATAAGGAGTGATGAACTCAAGATCTTGGTGAACAAAGGTTGTTGTATGTACTCCTCTTCCCATGTATATATGTGCATGTGTCTCACTATAATGATTTATCTAGTCAGACATTGTCAATATTAGCAGTTTAAGAGGTCATGTATTAAGTTCTAATGAAGCAAACTATATATGATGCAGGATAAAAAAAGGCCTCAATGTCAACTTACTGCTAAACAAGAATCCCTCTTTGGGTCTAGATCAAGTCCAACAAAATAGAGTACAAAGCAGATTCCTAGAACATCTATGTATGGTCCAAGTTGTAATAGAAAGATGTCACTATGACGGGCGATGCTACAATCTTCAAATCAAGACTTCTTCCATTCAACAAAATCAACCCACTCATCAAGGAAATCGGACAACTTTGTGCAACACAAGAATCCATGCTATCGCCAACTCATTGAACAAAAGGAGAAGACAACAACGATTCTAAAACTGGTCAAGAAAGATACATACTCTTTTTCCAAGATGCGTGTAGACCTCACCGAATTTATTAGTATATGTATATCCTTTTCTTTGTACACATTATGTAATAGGGGCAAGGTGTACGTCCTCCCCATGTACATTTGACGTTTCAGTATAAATGAAAGTAACTTTGTTGGCATAAAGAGAATAACTTGGTCTAACTACTACAAATTTGTTACTAAAAGAAATTCTGGACTAATTACACAATACATGAATAATCAAACTATACATATATGTATATGTGGCACTACATATGTAGCTAGTGCATAATCCAACTACATATATATATGTGTGCAGTAGATGCTGCCTTTCCCTACACATTAACTACATATAATTTGTATTAACTTCATGTTTTTGCTACATACTGACTATATATACAATTGTAGGCATACATTTAGCTATAATTATACCTATATTTAAATATGTAAGGACAATATCTAGCTACGCTTCTGGATACATATGTATTTGTAGCGAATGGATTATCTAACTACATATTTGAAAAATATAGTTAAAGGCTTTAGCTATACGAGCATATACTACAATTTGTATGTGTAAAGAAATATGTAGTCAAAGCCTTTCGCTACATAATATGGGGTTTTCGCTACAAATTTTTTTTATAGTTAAAGACCTTTTTTTAGTAGTGTTGCTGATTCCAAGGATAGATTTTGGTGACAACCCAAGACCGTTTGGAGGTCTAGGGTTAAGGTAAATTGATGGTTTGAGGGTCCAATCACAATAAGTTGAAGAATTGATAAAAGTGCTAATTTTAGACCTAATTAGGGTTCAACCCTTATCCAATCGACTTAGATTTTGATGAAACTTTGGGCAAACGGTCTCAAGACCGTTTGGAGGATGTCCAAACGATCTCAAGACCGTTTGGGCCAATTTTTGGCCCAATTGGAGGTCAATTGATGGGTTCAACCTCAATTTGATTCACATTGTTGAACATTGATGATTATCCGATTGAAAACCCTAATTGAGTTGGATTCAACCCTAATTGGCTTTCAATTGAGGGTCAATTTGGTGTCCAATTGATTAAGGCTAATCCTAATTGACTCAATTTACAAGTGGTTAACAAGGACATGGCCAATTGAAGGCTTCAACATAGGAAATCCCAATCGATTATAACCTTTGTTTCACCTTTGAGGTCCATGCAGTTTTGAGCCCATTTGGACCAAACGGTCTCAAGACCGTTTGGGCTCAAACGATCTCAAGGTCGTTTGGACCAATCGATCTCAAGATCGTTTAAGATCAAACGATTTCAAGTCGCATAGCTTCAAACAGTTTGGAGGTCAACTTTCCCAAACGGTCAACGTACCCATGCAGTCTTGGTGACCCATGCGGTCTTGGTGATCCATGCGGTCTTGAAGGTCAAACTATCCAAACGGTCAACGCCCCCAAACGGTCTCTAGACCGTTTGGAGGTTGAAGGTTGAAACCGTTTGGAGACTTTTAAGGTTGTTTTTGCTTAATCGTTTGAAGGTGTAATTGGTCCAATGGTGGTCTAAACTAAACCCTAATGATACCCTAAGACATTAAGGGACTAAGTGACTAATGAATTAACCCATGATGGTGATCAATGGTGTACTTTACCAATATGCCCTTGAAGGGTTCAATTAAGTGATACCTTGTTTTAATCAAACCCTAATGACATGTTAGTGGTGATTTGGCTTATGTTAATCAATGAGGACTTAACCCAACCTAATTTAGAGTGGTGAAATCACCATCTATTAGTAATAGGAGAGAGAAAGTACCATTTATGGTTAAAACTCAAGTAAAGTACCTTCAATGTGTATGATTGTGCATGATTAGGGTATGATCCACCTATGTGAGATCATGGAAACCCTAATTATGATAATTGATGAATCTTAATCTAATCCGAGGGCATCAATGATGATGTTTCTCATACATGATGATGTTATGAGTTCAATTCACCATGAAGTGAATAGTAAACCCTAATTCTAGGGTGATAACATGTAATGTGAATAGTAAACCCTAATTGATGAAAATTAGGGAACCTAACTCTTGTAAGAATATGAAGGAACAACTCTTGATATGAATTGTTTACTATTATCAATTGGATTAACCATGCAGGTTCTTATATGAAGATGATCATATCCAGGTAAGGATTATGATACCATATTCATTGAAAGCAAGTTATCAGCTTTATGAATAGTGAAATACCCTGTTGCCTAGTAAGTGGCATCTTATGAGATTGATAGGCTGTAAGAGCATGAGTATCATCAAGGTCATGCTAATTAGATGACTTGTGATGAAATGATTAAGAAATGATAATTGATGTGAGTTAGACTTGTTACATTTAGTATTCTACTTTCATAGCTGCTATGCTAATGATTAATGTTTGAGAACATGTATGATGTTCAAAGAATACTGAAATGTACCTAACTAATCAAGTATAATCATACCATGTAGAGCTCTGATCATAGATCCATCATTGTCAGAAGTTATATGATGGTGAAACAGGTTTTCCTAAGGGAACTCCTGGATCACATACTTTTGAGTATGTGGGGGAATATGGATGTGTAAATCCTTACATCCTAGTGTAGTAATTGATGTAGATGTATCTGAATCCATCAACCCTTCACTATATGTTTATGCCGGGGTGATGTAACACTATTCTCCCAAGGAAGTCTTTTATACCGCATCGATGAAAGATAAACAAGAAATCTTTCGATAGCGAAGAGAGTACAGAATGCCACTGTGACTCTAATACTGAAGTACTAGATTACCCTGGTGAGCTATAGTAGCAGAGACACTAGATGTCCTACATGTTTATCCTCACTCTGACTGAGGAAGATGAGGTCATAAGAATCCGGCTCTTTTGATGACCTAGGTATGATACCGATGTGACTTAATAGTGATCAGTTGGAGTATGAGTGGTATACCTCATCTCCACAGGGCATAATAATAATGTTTATAAAACATAATCAACCACGTAGCATATCTGTTTAGGTTGAACTACGAGATACATGTTTGATGATTACACTGTTTAGTATGTATGTTCTTCATATTTCTAAAATGCTATAGTTCCACTTAATGTCACTCTGCTGTTGATTACCTTAAAATCTTTTATTGCTCATGTTGTTCTTTGATTGCTATAATAAAGCTTCTGGCGGAGAGTTATAACTCTCGTTGGGACAATTATTTAAAATTGTCTCACTCCGTAGATTTCAACTTTTTAGGTGGGCGTCGAGGACAAAGGAACCAGTCTGTAGGTGATCAGTACCAGCAGCAGCAGCACCAGGAGCAGCAGTGAATCTCAGGTGGAGATACTGACTGCTAAGTCTTGTAGTTAGATAGTCCTATGTCGTCTCTGTACTCTCAAGTCCTTGGAAGTTAGTTGGTCTGAGATTTTTGGTTTTGAATCTTGAGATTTTGTATCTGGTTGTGTATAATCACTCAAGAAGTGATTTAACAGAGATGTAAATTGTTTATCTTGTTTCTATAAAAGAAGTTTTATGATTTCAGGATCTTGTCTCAAAAAGTTTTAATTTCCGGTGATTTTTGTATTCCGTTGCTAATCGAATGCTTCCGCTGAGTTTATGTCGTGGTTTATGGATCGAGTCGCCACAATTTAGTGGTATCAGAGCTCTAGGTTCGCTGAGTCTACAGAGACATAGGACTTAGGATGTCGAGTTTATCCTTAGTGTTTCTTTCCTGTCTAATAGAATCTTCTACTCCTTAGGAGAAGAAGATATATAAGGATGTCTGAGCCACATGAGGAGTACGTGGCTGAGAGTAGCGTTGCTGCACCTCGAGAAGGTGCAAGGCACCCAGAAATAGAGCAGCCCGTACCTGAGCCACCCAGGGAGCCACCTCAGTTTGACCCAGCTGACATGGGTAACCCAGCTGTTCAAACTATGTTCGGGTAGTTTATGACTGCCATGACACATATCACCGATAGGATGCCCATGTCTGCATCAAGGGCACCTGTCCATCCTGAAGGACAAGGTATCAGTAAGATGTTCGAGCGACTTCGTCGTGTCAGAGCAACCGAATACTTTGGGACAACTGACCCCGAAGATGCCGATCTGTGGTTATCCGAGTTGGAGAAAGCCTTAAGAATCTTGAACATCCCTAAAGCTGAGAAGGTTAGACATGCTGTCTATCTTCTCAAAGGAAGTGTTGTTCACTGGTGGACCATGGAAAAGCAGAAGAGGCCTGGAGTAGAGATCTCATGGGAAGACTTTCGTCGGGGATTTGTCAACATATACTTTCCAAAGACATTCATGGATGAGAAGATCTCTCAGTTCAAGAGATTGAGGCAAGGCATGATGAACATTAGCGAGTATGAAGCTAAGTTCATGGAGTTGCTGTGGTTCTGTCTGCACATGGATGCCACAGAAGAAGAAAGGATTAGAAGGTTCAACAAGGGTTTGAATGCCAACTTGACTACTCCCGTGTCTTTCCTAGAAAATCAAGAGAGGTTCGCTACCTTCGTTGAGTCAGTCCGAAGGATAGAGAGATCTGTAGCCGAGAAGAGGCAAACCCATAAGAGATATCCGCAGTTCTAAGGTTCTTCATCTAGAGACTTTAAGAAGCCTAGATTCTCTGCACCTACACCTCCACCACCCAGATCTAGTGCTCAGACACAGTGGGCACCGAGTAGAGGTAGAGGATGAAGCCTACCACTACAAGAGACGCGTAGTTCAGCATCAATGTCAGTCACAGGACCACCAAGACCACAACAACTGGAAAGAATCTGCTACAACTGTGGGAAGGTGGGACATTTGAGGAAGGACTGTAGGTCTAGGCCTGTCAGTGTGACACAGCCTCAGAGACAGTCAACAGGGGTCACAGAGAAGATAGTTTCAAGGAATATCTAGAGGACGTGGACAAGCGTCCCAAGCTGGATCGTCAGCACCAACTCAACCTCAGGCGACATCAAGGTTCTATGCAATGAACCCACCTGATGCAGTGATCAATCCATGGGTTGTGGAAGGTCAGATGGAATTGTTATATTCTGATATGTCTACATCTTGTGTTGTATCTGTTTTGATTGACCCGGGTGCTACGCACTCCTTTATCACTCGGAGAGTGATTCACAACTGCAATATGACAGTCAGTCATAGGGCAGATAGCTTGTTGCTTGAGACTCCGTTGAGAGGGTCTGCTGTGTTGCAGGAGGTATGCTCTCCCTACATGCTCTTCTTTTCTGATCATCGCATTCAAGTAGATCTTATACCACTTGATATGCAAGGATTTGATATAATCCTTGGGATGGATACCTTGGAAAGGTATAGGGTTGTCTTGGATTGTGAATCCAAGCAAGCTGTGTTTGTTGATGATAGCAACACATGGATCTTTCAAGGAGAGAGAAAGATTCTACCCACCTGTCTTGTGTCAGCTATGATTGCTGATAAGCTGATGAGGCAAGGATGTTATGCATTCTTGGCCCATGTGGTAGATACTACCAAGGAGAGCCCCAACCCTACTGAAGTTCCTGTAGTCAGGGAATTCGAGGACGTGTTTCCTGAAGAGCTTCCCGGTATACCACCGCCTCGGGAAATTGATTTTGAAATCAATTTGGTCCCATATACACAACCCATAGCCCAGACACCATATAGGATGGCGCCTGCCGAAACGACAGAACTCAAGAAATAGCTTCAAGAGTTACTTGAGAAAGGTTTCATCCGACCAAGCACTTCACAATGGGGTGCTCCGGTTTTGTTTGTTAAAAAGAAGGACGGGTCAATGCGGTTGTGCATTGATTACAGACAACTCAATAAGGTAACAATAAAGAATAAGTACCCTCTGCCGAGGATTGATGATCTTTTTGACCAGTTGCGTGGTGCAACCGTCTTCTCGAAGATAGACTTGAGGTCTGGATATCATCAATTTCGTATTAAGGATAGTGACATATCCAAGTCTGCCTTTAGGACGAGGTATGGTCACTATGAGTTCACAGTTATGTCATTTGGACTAACTAATGCACCAGCTGCATTTATGGAACTCATGAATAGAATCTTCCGGCCTTTCCTCGATCAATGTGTTTTCGTCTTCATAGATGACATTCTGATCTATAGTAGAGATTCTCAGCAGCATGAACAACATCTTAGTCAGGCTCTAACTTTGCTAAGAGAACACAAGCTATACGCTAAGTTTAGCAAGTGTGAGTTCTGGTTGCCGGAAGTATCTTTTCTTGGACACGTGGTATCTGCCTCGGGTATTCGTGTTGACCCTAAAAAGGTAGAATCTATTCTACAATGGGAACAACCGAAGACACCGACGAAGATTCGTAGCTTCTTAGGGTTAGCTGGCTACTACCGAAGGTTCATTAAGAACCTTAGTTCTATAGCCTTACCTTTAACCAGGTTAACCCAGAAAGATGTTCCTTTTTCCTGGAGTGATAAGTGTCAATAATCTTTTCAGCTGTTGAAGGAGAGGTTGACAAGTGCACCTGTGCTTGTGCTACCTGAGCAAGGAAAAGGATATGTAGTTTTCTGTGATGCCTCCAAGAATGGACTTGGATGTGTGTTGATGCAGGATAAGCAAGTGATTTCTTTCTCTCCCCGACAGCTTAAGAAACACGAGGAAAATTATCCGACACATGATCTAGAGTTGTCTGTTGTGGTTCATGCCTTGAAGATCTGGAGACATTATCTCTACGGAGAAACATTCCAAATTTTCACAGACCACAAGAATCTTAAGTATATCTTCTCTCAGCATGAGCTTAACATGAGGCAACGTCGCTGGATGGAGTTAATCAAAGACTACGATTGTACAATTGATTACCATCCAGGGAAGGCCAATGTGGTTGCAGATGCCTTGAGTAGGAAATTAGCAACATCAACCATGGATAGAGCTCAACTAAGTTCCTTAGTATGCTCTAGGAGAGATATGCTTATCTCTTTAAGGAAAGATAATGTACGGTTGAAGGTGTCATTGTTAGCTGGTTTGTTAGCTGAGATGCATATTAAACCCTAAGAGAGCAGGTAAAGGAGGCACATCAAGTTGATGCTGCTGTTCAGCAGATCAGATCTGAGTATGGTGATGAAAAGCGAGATGGTTTCCATGATTCAGATGATCAAGTGGCATGCTATCATGGGAGGATGATAGTACCAGATGTGGATAACTTGAGGAAGTTAGTCCTGGAAGAAGCTCATTCTTCGATGTATGCTATGCATCCAGGGAACACCAAGATGTATCGAAACTTAAAAGATATGTATTGGTGGCCTGGGATGAAGAAGGATGTTGCTGAATTTGTTCTGAGGTGTCCTGTGTGTCAGCAAGTTAAGGTTGAACACCAGAATCCTACAGGAACAATGCAACCTTTACCCATACCACAGTGGAAGTGGGACCATGTGACCATGGACTTTGTTGTTGGCCTACCCAGGACAACCAAAGGACATGATTCCATTTGGGTGATTGTTGATAGGTTGACAAAGACAGCGCATTTCTTACCTGTCAAAACAACCTATTCTGCTGAAAGGTTATCACAACTGTATGTTCAATAGATAGTGCATTTGCACGGAGTTCCTGTCACTATAGTTTCTGACAGAGGTCCCCAGTTTACAAGTCATTTTTGGGAGAAGTTACACAGAGCTTTAGGCACCAAGTTACGGTTTAGTACATCCTTTCATCCATAGACTGATGGACAGTCAGAAAGGACTATACAGACCTTGGAAGACTTGTTGAGAGCATGTGTTCTCTAGTTTACCGGGAGTTAAAATCTACACCTAAGCTTGATAGAGTTTGCCTATAACAATAGCTATCAACATAGCATTGATATGGCACCTTATGAAGCTTTGTATGGTAGACGTTGTAGATCACCCTTATGTTGGTATGAGACTGGTGAACATCAGTTGTTAGGTCCTGATCTTGTGCAGCAGACTACAAAGAAAATCAAAGATATACAACAGCAGCTTAAGACTGCAAAGGATAGGCAGAAGTCTTATGCTGACAAACGTCGTAGACCTTTAGAGTTCCATGTTGGAGACAGAGTGTACCTCAAGGTCTCACCTTGGAAAGGAGTCCTTCATTTTGGAAGGAAAGGGAAGTTATCTCCTAGATTTATGGAGCCTTATCCAATCATTGAACGAGTTGGAAAGGTAGCCTATAGACTATAGTTACCTCCAGAGTTGCAGAAGTTACACCCTGTGTTTCACATTTCTATGTTGAGGAAATGTCACCCTGACACCAAGTCAGTTCTACAACCTGTGGAAGTAGAATTGAATGAAAATATAACTTACGAGGAAGGACCAGTGTCAATCCTTGATAACAGAATTAAAAAGCTTAAGAAGAAAGATATAAGCCTTGTGAAAGTCCTATGGAATCACCGTGGTGTCGAAGAAGCCACTTGGGAACTAGAGGATGAGATGAGAAGGAAATACCCTGCTCTTTTCTCCTAAAATGTTTATTCGATTTCGGGGACGAAATCCTTGTAAGGGGTGGATAATTTGTAACATCCCTGACCTGGGTTATAGGCTAACCCTAGATGTTTTGCCTAAATATGTAATTAAATACTTGTGATTATTCCCTGGCATGTAACTAAGTTCCTGAGGAACATACATTTTCAATTTTGACTTTTTTTAAAAACAAAGTTGTAGTATTGTTTTGTAATGCAGGGACCTATGTGAAAATTACCCAATTAGAGGTGTTAACTTGCAAATTACACAGGTTAAGATGTTCCTATGATGATGAGACATCATATGAGCGAATATGACGAGGTATGATGGATTTCCCAAGCTTGGGCATCAAGATGCAGCTTGTGGAACAATCCTTGTGCTTAAAACCCTAATTTTAGAGTAAAGTGCAATTTACCCCAAATGTGGGGTGCAACTTGTAAAATACACCTTCTAGAATATCTTTTATGACTCTTGACATCATTTAGAGTAGGAATGATGAAAGGGGCGCTTCAATCGAATAATCAGATGAGAAGAATGACCTTTGTAGTAAAATCACCTAGTATGAGTAAGGAAACCCTTCATATATATACCTTAGGTTGCATGTTGGTTTTCTTTACCCTTAGATCTTGAGTTTTGATGGGCTTTGCTTAAGACATGATGGTTTGGACATGCCTTTACAAGGAAGGAGGGACTGAGATGAGATAAACTAGAGGTCCTTATGCTGAAAATCAACCTAAACTATATAAGCCTATTCCTTTGCAAACCAAGTAAACGTACCCTTTCTCTTCTTCATTCCTCATCTTGCTCAACTGACTAAGGCAGAGCTCTGGAACTCAAGGAGATGACCAACTAGTTCTAAGGTGAGAATAAACCATCTTCTAGCTCAGATTCTTCGAGGAATTCCTTGTATAAGGTTGGTTCTATGGTTAACTTACATAGGTTTCTTGTTCTAGCCGACCATCCCCATCCTTTCCTTGGAGAATCATCTTTGGCCAACTTGTGGATCTCAAGACACCATTAAAGGCTTGAAGCTTGGAAGCTTGGACCTCTAGGAACAATGTTTGAGGTAGGTTTTATAACTCTAAACTTCTTGCTTTATTATGCATATCTATGTTCTTGCAAATTTATACTTAGTTCTTCTTCTTCCCCATTCTTCCTTGCATCTTTGCAAGCAATACATGGAGTAACCGACCTAAACAGAGGTTGAAGATGATGGGAGTGAATTCCTAGGCAAATTTATCAAATGACCTTGGACCTTTTAGTCTAAACGGTTTGCAAACCGTTTGAAATAAAACGGTTTCAAACTGTTTGATCTCATGCGGTCTTGCAAGACCATTTAGAATCAAACGGTCTCAAGACCGTTTGATAGGGTTGACCAAGGGAAGACCGTTTAAGGGTCTGTTGTAAACATGTTGAATTTAATTTCTACAAAGAATCATAACCTAATTCTAAACCAATCACAAGTTGAAGGCACTTCAACCCCCCTAAAACCTAATCGGGTTGAATTGCTGATTCCAAGGATAGATTTTGGTGACAACCCAAGACCGTTTGGAGGTCTAGGGTTAAGGTAAATTGATGGTTTGAGGGTCCAATCACAATAAGTTGAAGAATTGATAAAAGTGCTGATTTTAGACCTAATTAGGGTTCAACCCTTATCCAATCGACTTAGATTTTGATGAAACTTTGGGAAAACGGTCTCAAGACTGTTTGGAGGATGTCCAAACGATCTCAAGACTATTTGGGCCAAGTTTTGGCCCAATTGGAGGTCAATTGATGGGTTCAACCTCAATTTGATTCATATTGTTGAACATTGATGATTATCCGATTGAAAACCCTAATTGAGTTGGATTCAACCCTAATTGGCATTCAATTGAGAGTCAATTTGGTGTCCAATTGATTAAGGCTAATCCTAATTGACTCAATTTACAAGTGGTTAACAAGGACATGGCCAATTGAAGGCTTCAACATAGGAAATCCCAATCGATTATAACCTTTGTTTCACCTTTGAGGTCCATGTGGTTTTGAGCCCATTTGGACCAAACGGTCTCAAGACCGTTTGGGTCCAAACGGTCTCAAGACCGTTTGAGGCCAAACAGTCTCAAGACCGTTTGGGCTCAAACGATCTCAAGGTCGTTTGAACCAATCGATCTCAAGATCGTTTAAGATCAAACAGTTTCAAGTCGCATAGCTTTAAACGGTTTGGAGGTCAACTTTCCCAAACGGTCAACGCACCCATGCGGTCTTGGTGATCCATGCGGTCTTGAAGGTCAAACTATCCAAACGGTCAACGCCCTCAAACGGTCTCAAGACCGTTTGGAGGTTGAAGGTTGAAACCGTTTGGAGACTTTTAAGGTTGTTTTTGCTTAATCGTTTGAAGGTGTAATTGGTCCAATGGTGGTCTAAACTAAACCCTAATGATACCCTAAGACATTAAGGGACTAAGTGACTAATGAATTAACCCATGATGGTGATCAATGGTGTACTTTACCAATATGCCCTTGAAGGGTTCAATTAAGTGATACCTTGTTTTAATCAAACCCTAATGACATGTTAGTGGTGATTTGGCTTATGTTAATCAATGAGGACTTAACCCAACCTAATTTAGAGTGGTGAAATCACCATCTATTAGTAATAGGAGAGAGAAAGTACCATTTATGGTTAAAACTCAAGTAAAGTACCTTCAATGTGTATGATTGTGCATGATTAGGGTATGATCCACCTATGTGAGATCATGGAAACCCTAATTATGATAATTGATGAATCTAATCTAATCGGAGGGCATCAATGATGATGTTTCTCATACATGATGATGTTATGAGTTCAATTCACCATGAAGTGAATAGTAAACCCTAATTCTAGGGTGATAACATGTAATGTGAATAGTAAACCCTAATTGATGAAAATCAGGGAACCTAACTCTTGTAAGAATATGAAGGAACAGCTCTTGATATGAATTGTTTACTATTATCAGTTGGATTAACCATGCATGTGTCTTATATGAAGATGATCATATCCAGGTAAGGATTATGATACCATATTCATTGAAAGCAAGTTATCAGCTTTATGAATAGTGAAATACCCTGCTGCCTAGTAAGTGGCATCTTATGAGATTGATAGGCTGTAAGAGCCATGAGTATCATCAAGGTCATGCTAATTAGATGACTTGTGATGAAATGATTAAGAAATGATAATTGATGTGAGTTAGACTTGTTACATTTAGTATTCTGCTTTCATAGCTGCTATGCTAATGATTAATGTTTGAGAACATGTATGATGTTAAAAGAATACTAAAATGTACTTAACTAATCAAGTATAATCATACCATGTAGATCCCTAATCATAGATCCATCATTGTCAGAAGTTATATGATGGTGAAACAGGTTTTCCTAAGGGAACTCCTGGATCACATACTTTTGAGTATGTGGGGGAATATGGATGTGTAAATCCTTACATCCTAGTATAGTAATTGATGTAGATGTATCTTAATCCATCAACCCTTCAGTATATGTTTATGCCGGGGTGATGTAACACTATTCTCCCGAGGAAGTCTTTTATACCGCATCGATGAAAGATAATCAAGAAATCTTTCGATAGTGAAGAGAGTACAGAATGCCACTGTGACTCTAATAACGAAGTACCAGATTACCCTGGTGAGCTATAGTAGCAGAGACACTAGATGTCATGCATGTTTATTCTCACTCTGACTGAGGAAGATGAGGTCATAAGAATCCGGCTCTTTTGATGACCTAGGTATGATACTGATGCGACTTAATAGTGATCGGTTGGAGTATGAGCGGTATAACTCATCTCCACAGGGCATAATAATAATGTTTGTAAAACATAATCAACCGGGTAGCATATCTATTTAGGTTGAACTATGAGATACATGTTTGATGATTACACTGTTTAGTATGTATGTTCTTCATATTTCTAAAATGCTATAGTTCCACTTAATGTCAATCTGTTGTTGATTACCTTAAAAGATTTTATTGCTCATGTTGTTCTTTGATTGCTATAATAAAGCTTCTGGTAGAGAGTTATAACTCTCTCTAGGACAATTATTTAAAATTGTCTCACTCCGTAGATTTCAACTTTTTAGGTGGGCGTCAAGGACGAAGGAACCAGTCGGTAGGTGATCAGTACCAGCAGCAGCAGCACCAGGAGTAGCACTGAATCTCAGGTGGAGATACTGACTGCTGAGTCTTGTAGTTAGATAGTCCTATGCCGTTTCTGTACTCTCAGGTCCTTGGAAGTTAGTTGGTCTGAGATTTTTGGTTTTGAATCTTGAGATTTTGTATCTGGTTGTGTATAATCACTCAAGAAGTGATTTAACAGAGATGTAAACTGTTTATCTTGTTTCTATAAAAGAAGTTTTATGATTTCAGGATCTTGTCTCAAAAAGTTTTAATTTCCAGTGATTTTTGTATTCCGCTGCTAATCGAATGCTTCCGCTGAGTTTATGTCGTGGTTTATGGATCGAGTCGCCACATATAAGGCCTCATAAGGAGCCATGTCAATGCTCCACTGATAACTGTTGTTGTAGGCAAACTCTATCAAACTGAGATGTATGTCCCAACTGCCTAGGAACTACAAAACACAAGCTTGAAGGAGATCCTCCAGAATCTAAATAGTCCTCTCAGACTGTCCATCTGTCTGTGGGTGGAAGGTGGTACTGAACCTCAACTGTGTTCCCAACGCTTTGTGCAACTGTTCCCAGAAATGACTTGTGAACTGAGGACCTCTGTCAGAAACTATCGTCGCTGGCACACCGTGCAAACATACTATCTCATCCACATACACTCGAGCGAGCTTCTCGGCTGCATATGTCGTCTTCACAGGTATGAAATGGACAAACTTCATCAATATGTCCACTATTACCCAAATGGAATCATGACTTCTAGTTGTCCTGGGTAGACCAACTACGAAATCCATGGTTATATGATCCAATTTCCATTGCGGTATTGGCAGGGGTTGCAACGTACCTGTCGGCTTCTGATGCTCAACCTTGACTTGCTGACAAACCGCACACCTAGCCACGAACTCGGCTCAAACCGAGCCACCAACACAAGTCCTTCAGACTATGATACATCTTGGTGACTCCTGGATGCATAGCATACATTGACATGTGTGCTTCCTCGAGCACTAACTTCCTCAGATCATTAGCATCGGGGACCACCATCCTATCACGATAGCAAACTAGCCCATCCTCAAACTCATGGAACCCATCATGCTTTTCACTGTCAAACTCTGATATGATCAACTGTACCGTATCATCTGCTTGTTGTGCATCCTTGATCTGTTGTCTCAGCGTAGGCTTGACTTGCATTTGTGCTAAAAGTCCAGCTAACAAGGAAACTTCCATCTGTACATTCATCTGCCGCAAGGAAACAAGCATATCCCGTATATGGCATACCAGGGAACTCAACCGTGCCTTCTTTGAAGAAAAAGAAGAAGACTTTTGACTAAGCGCATCAAAACACAACCTAAACCTTTCTTGGAAGCATCATAGAAAACAACATAGCCCTTTCCAGGCTCTGGCAGGATTAACACTGGAGCACTGGTCAACTTCTCCTTCAAACTTTAGAAAGCTTGCTGGCAACGATTATCCCAGACAAAAGGTGCATCTTTTCTAGTCAACTTTGTCATCGACAACGCAATCGCACTGAAGTCCTCGATAAACCTTCGGTAGTATCCTACCAAACCCAAGAAACTACGGACTTCTGTAGGGGTCTTCTGCTGTTCCCACCCTGCAACGGACTCCACCTTCTTCGGATCCACTTTGACTCCTTCTGCAGATATCACATGACCCAAGAAAGTTACTTCTTCAAACCAGAACTCACACTTACTGAACTTGGGATACAACTGATGTTGGCGAAGAAGAGTCAACGCTCTTCAAAGATGTTGCTCATGCTCTTGCTTATCCTGACTATAAATCAAGATGTCGTCTATGAAGACTACAACAAAATTGATCTAAGAACTGACGAAACACTCTATTCATCAAATCCATGAAAGAAGCAGGTGCATTGGTTAGCCCGAATGACATAACCACAAACTCAAAGTGACCATACCTCATCCTAAAAGCTGACTTTGGTATGTCATCCGTCTTTATCCTCAACTGATGATATCCGGACCGTAGATTGATCTTTGAAAACACTATAGCACCACGTAACTGATTAAACAGATCATCTATCCTCGGTAACTGGTACTTGTTCTTGATCGTGACCTTGTTCAACTGTCGGTAATCTATACATAGCTGCATCGATACGTCCTTCTTCTTAACAAACAACACTGGAGCACCCCAAGGTGACATACTCGGTCGGATGAAACCTTTCTCCAGCAACTCTTGCAACTGCTTCTTAAGCTCTGCCATCTCTACTGGAGCCATCATATACGGTGTCTGTGCAACTGGCTGTGTTCCTGGAACCAAATTGATCTCAAAATCAATCTCTTGGGGTGGAGGAACACCAGGGCACTCTTCAGGAAACACATCCGCAAACTCTCGGACAACTGACACCTCTTCAAGGCTAGGACCCTTTGCGTTGGTAGCCACAACGGTATCCACAACGTGAGCTAAGAACGCTTCACATCCTTGTCGTAACAACTTATCTACCACCAAAGCTGACACTAGACACGTTAGAAGAATCTTCCTATCTCCTTGGAAGATCCACTTCTCTCCATCATCCTCAAACACAGCCTGCTTGGAACCACAGTCCAAAACAACTCCATACTTCTCTAAGGTATCCATCCCAAGGATAACATCAAAACCATGCATATCAAGTGGTATAAGATCCATTTGTATGTTGTGTCCCGAAAAATATAAGACACAAGATGGATACTCTTCTCGAAGCATCGAGGAACCATCATGAGGGGTTTCTAACAACAAGCTATCCTTCTTACAACTAATAGGTAAACGACAATTTTCAAGCATACTATAGGCGATAAAAGAGTGTGTAGCATCCGGGTCAACCAGAACAGATATAAAGTAAGAAGAAGACATATCAGAATAAAATAACTTCATCTGACCTATCACCACTCGCGGGTTGACTATCACCTCAGGCTGACTCATAGCATAGAATTGAGCCGTTGCTTACTGTCCACGTCCTCTGCTTCCTTGAGAAGACGATCCTGCTTGCGACGCTGGACCGCGTCCTTACCCTCTGCTACTATTGGGCTGCTGTCTATCCGACCCTTGTTGATTCTGCCTTGGCTGCTGTGTCACTTCAACATCTCTATTTGGGCAGTTGAACCTCCAATGCCTGGTCTGACCACACAGATGGCATGACTAGTCTCGCTATTGTGGCCTAGACGGCCCTGTCACTGCCACAGAAGTTGTACTATGTGCCTTAGATGGTGAAGAAACATATCCTCTTCCCTTACTTGGAGACCACTGCGACGGTACACTGGAACCTCCTATCACGGAAGGTGCTGAAAACATTGGCTTCTTGAAGCCACCAAACCTCTGTCCCTGGAACTGAGTAGGCCTCTTCTTAGACATGGATTCTCTTTTCTCCCTTACTGATCGTTCAATCCTCCGAACAAATTCCAAAAACATAGCAAACCACTCACGGTTCTCCAATGCAGAAGCAGGTGTTTCCAGCTCAACACTCAGACCCTTCTCAAAACGTCTGATTCTCTCTTCATCTATTGCCTCCATGTGAGGACAAAACCTCAACAGATCCATGAACTTGGCCTCGTACTCGGTGATGCTCATCGTTCCTTGGCGTAAGCTCTTGAACTGACTGATCTTCTCATCCTGATACGTCTTCGGAAAGTATCTGCTGACAAACTCGCGTCAGAAAACCTCCCAACCGATCACCTCACCAGGTCGCTTCTCCTCCTCGATGGTCCACCAGTGACCAGCACTACCTTTCAGAAGGTAGACAGCGTGCTTGACTTTATCTGCTTCGGGGATGTCGAGGATCTGAAAAGCCTTCTCAATACTTTTCAGCCACAGATCTGCATCCGCTGGATCAGCCGTTCCAGCATAGTCTGAAGCTCCGACTCGGCGAAGCCGCTCAAAGGTCTTCCCAATACCTGATGTTTCACCATGGGGAGCCTGTGCTCTCGGAGGAGGCACTAGAAATCTTTCTACCATGAGATTCATCGTAGCCATTATCTGCCCCATAAGCTGTTGATAGGCAGGATGTTCAAGAATGGTTGGGTCAGGTTGGGGGACCTCAGGCACCCGATCTTCATGTGCCTGCCCTATAGCTCCATCAACTGATGCAGCATCGCTGTTCTCAGCAGCATGTTCTTCATGGTTTCCAGACATTTTGGCTTTTCTTCCGCTAAGGGCATAAGATGATTGTGAGAAAATCTGGAAAACTCACAAGAACAGACACAACCTAGTCCTAAATCCCTGTAGACTCAGTGAACCTAAATCTCTGATACCAAACTTGTGGCAACACATCCCACTATCACACAGACAGCGAGGTGTTACATGAAAATGTGCGGAAATCACCATAAACCACAGATTATCAAAAACACGGGTTAATTAAAACCGATTGCAGAAAGCGGATAAACTAAGGAACCATTACATTCAGGTCCACATCCTGCAAGGAAACAGGTTATACAAACATTTACAAGCCTTGATACGTGTCCACAGCTTAGAGGAACAGTTGTATATCCATCAAACGAGTTCATCACCTATTTATATGTACATAAAGGCCCACATCCAGCCAACAACAGGATATATGAAGGATCATCAGTTATACATTGTGAAACAATGTCAAAACACTCCCAAGGACCTGAGGGTACAGGGATGACTCTAGACTCTACTACAAAACAACCAAAACAGCAGCATGTCCATCGCTTGCCTTCTACTGCTCATCTAGCTGCTCGGCCGCAACTCCGTGACCACCACCATGTCTAGCTCGAACACCTAAAGAGGTTATAAACTAGCGGGGTGAGACACACAGTTCCAACGAGAAACATAACTCCCCGCCGAAACTATAAAACCAAAGGAAGATTAAAGCAACAACAACAGGTAAATGATAAAAGGTATAACAAGAGCAGTCTATATAACAAGCTATTCATACCATCAAGCTTACCAGGCTGTACAGAAGGCATATACCAAATTACTTCTTTATGGAACATGATTGACAAGATATGATTTATAAGATCTTACCACATATCATAAGGAAAGTATAAGTAACTGCGGTATAACAAGATTAACTACACAAGCAAGGCCTCAACCAATGTTTCGTGTTTTCCTTAAGCAGTAAATACTATTCGGCTGGATTACGCATTATTATGCCATTTGGAAGTGAGCTCTACCGTTCAAATCCAACCTTCGGTTACGAAACCCAAGCCGGTGCCATACAAGGTCAATGGAAGAGCCGGACTCCACGACCTCTCCGCCTCGTGGTCAGTGAACGAGTACAACACAAGCACGACCGCAGTCTCTTGCTTAAGTGGCCTCAGCCACAAGGTCAGGCTACCCTCTACCTAGCCCGCCTAGGTACAGGTCTCGGCGCTAGTGAAACTGAGCCACGAGCCTGTTCACCGTGCTCTGATCCATGAACGCATTCATGCTCCCATATCACATATCCTCAGCCATGGACCTGTTCACCATGCTCTTCTCATACTGAGCTACAGGCCTGAATCCGCACTCTAGAGTCTACAACTGAAGTTGCACTCATACCTCCTTATTTTCGGCTAGGAGAAACCACACATATTCAATAATATGTGCTTCTAGGTTAACCCGCAGGAGAACCTGTTTCACCATCACCAGCTCCTGCCGATGATGGATCTATGGCCAAGGAAACTACATGATATATTCCACTTGTGATTAATTAGTATCTTTTATGTGGATTGCAAGATTCATCCAAGCTATATAACATGCAAACTATAACAAGAATAAACAACATGAAATTCAATATTATGCTTTTATTGTAATCAACATCATCCTGATCCATCACAAGGATCCAACATTACATATTATCACTTGGCCTCTTGCAAATCATCTAGATCCATCTCAAGGATCATCACATTACCATGGGATCTCAATCCCTCATCACATAGTGCCATTGCCTCTCAAGGCATTCTCATCAACTTAGGCACCAAGATCAGGTCCTCAGACCCATACACATCATGTATGTTATGTCATCATCAAGAGTAATTATCAAAGCAGTGTTACTCAAACATATGTATATACCTCATATCCCTTTACTTGGCTATGCATCACCTGCATGGTTAGTATGAACAATCATCATGGATTAATAGGAAGGTCATATTATCAACATAGAGCAACATTGATGATTATATATATATGTTATCATTCATGCCTCAACTTGTGGTCATTGACATAGGTCATATCATCTTGCATGGCTTCTTACATGCTTATCATTTCTTTATCATTATATAGATGTTTCAAGATGATCATAAACACATGTACTATCATGGCAAGATACATAGATGTAATCTACTATCACAATTACCATCAAGCATGTCAAGAGTTACTATCAAAACCAACTTGATTCATGAATAAGAGCTAGCGCATAGGTTTCCATAAGAGACAAGACCCTCACTAGAAGTTCCCACTACCCTCACACGAAGTGTGACGGGTAGAGCACCCTCACTAGAGGTGGTATCGGGCAGGGTACTCTCCCTTATCGTCCATCACTCAAACGCACATCAGCATGTATCGGCCAAGCATAACAGCAAAGGTGTACTATGCAACGCTGTGTTGTGCAACACGGTATATCATGCAACTGAGCCCAAGTGGCGTGTCATGCAAGGTGTATCGTGCACCATGTCGTGCAACGCTCTGTCGGGCATCAAGGATAACGGGCAACCAAGCGTGCAACTAGCCAAAGAAGTGTGTCATGCAACGATGTGTCGTGCCTCATGGCATATCGGTCAGCACATGTATCGAGCGCTAAGGTGTCGTGCAACACCCATCAAGTGTCGTGATGTTGGCCGACACACACAAAGCTAAGGCCAAAGGGTGATGCCCACCACAGACTAGCTAGAAGAGCTCCACCACAACAAGGCATAACGATACCAAACCATCACATAGGCTAAGTGTATCGGGTAGGTTGCTCATCAAGGTGTGATGCCCGACACACACTCAAGGTAGGGACCAAGTGTAACGCTCGAGACAGCCACAACATGTGTCATCCAAGGCTCAAGATCAAGATGAATATCGGGTAGCACCTCCCCCAAGATCATAACGGTCAAGATGCAACTCCACAAGGTCGTCACCAACCTCAAGCACAAGGGCACCAAAACCCTAGTGGATCAAGAAGATGGCACACCTCTCAACAACTAAGAGATAGGGGTCTTGCACATCTCTTATCACCAATCGGGCAACACAAGGAACAACCCTAACAAGGATTACAACCACCACAATGCTCACCTTCCAAGTCCATGGTGAGAGGAGGGTGTTGCTCGAGCAACTAGAACACAAGATCACCTCTCAACTTAAATGAGAGAGGGGTATTTCCCATATTACTAGCACTCAAGCTCACTCCTCTAGACCAAGGAGAGAAAGGAGTGTTGCCCACCAAGAACCCTAGGACATGGTTCGGCCAATAAGAAGCAACTAAGTAAGGAAATAAAACTAGCAACGTGCATAGCCAACATGATCATAAGCAACATACAAGAACATAGGAGATGATAATGTAGTTAGGGTTAGGAGTTATGTAACCCGCCTAAAGAAAGCTCCAAGCTCCTAGCTCCAAGCACCACCAAGGAAGAAGAGTAAGGCACTCTAGTGTTCGGCCACCACTAGAGGAAGAAGGAGACTCCAAGAAGGATCGGCCACCAAGCTTGCATAAGAAGAGAGGGTGTCGTGCACCAAGGAGAGGAAGACTAAGGAACTAAAGGGATCCTTAGCAAGGGAATGGAAACACATATATAGAAGGGGATGGTGAAGAAACCAATGGAAGATAAGGCAAGGTGTCGCCCACCTAGGGACACTTGTCCATGAGCATAGCCACCACTCATAACATGTCCTAAACACATGTCCAAGGCCATTTCCACATGCAAGAATCAAGCACCAAGTGTCCACTAGTGGTGACACAAACGAGGTCAAAGAAGGTCAAAGGGGTCCATGGGCGACACACCCACACAACATGGCCGACAAACCCCCACCATGGCCGACACAAACCTTGGGCGACACACCTAGGCCGACACAAGCATGCTCTTGCCCGACACAAGGTCCAAAGAAACAAAGGCAAGGCACCACAAAGCTCAACAAGCTCAACCAAGCCCGAAGGAACTCAAGCAACGAGCCCAAACCTTCCTCTCAACACTAGAGGAAGCAAGGAGAGGGAGGAACACCTCATAAGGTGGCAAACTTGCCCACAAACCCTAGACTTGGGTTAACTTCAAGTAGCACCTCCAACTCTCAACAAAGCACCAACAAACCCTAATCACCACTAAAGGTGATTAGCAAGCAACTAAGCATCAGGGTTAAGCAAAGCAAACAGGATAAGCCCTAAACAGAGGTCAGGGTCCTTACAACGTGTGCAGTTCATAAGATAGATCAAACTTCTGATAATATGAGAGTATCGTAATTGAGACATTGGAACTCCAATCTCATTCTTGAACAAGGCCTTGGATGAATCATATGGATTCTTAATAGGTTTACGTGATGTGTACTCAAACCTCTCAATATATTCTCAACATAGTGAGACTGAGAGAGAGTTATACCATCAATAGACCTTATAATTTTAAACCCGAAAATCATATCAGCGACGCCCATATCCTTCATCTCAAACTTTCTACACAAGAATGACTTTGTCTCATTTTCTACTTTCATATCAGAACCAAAAAGTAGAATATCATCTACATATAAGCATAATAAAATGAATCCATCATTGACAGTTTTGCAATAGAGACACTTATCAAATTCATTAGAAAGAAAGTGAAATGATGATATCACAGAATCAAACTTCTGACGCCATTACTTAGGAGCTTATTTCAAACTATATAATGTCTTAAAAAGTTTACACACTTTGGACTCATTCTCATGACCCACAAATCCCTCAAGTTGTTCCATATATATCTCTTCTTGAAGATCACCATGTAAGAACACGATCTTCACATCAGAGATTATAAATGGAAGCCAACGCTCTAAGCACTCAGATTGTGGTCATACGAGAAATAGAGAAATATGTATCAAAATAATCTATTCCTTTCCACTATGTGTAACCCTTAGCAACTAACCTAGACTTATACTTATTGATTGCCCTATATGTATTAAGTTTCTTCTTAAAGATCTATTTGTATCCAAATGTAGAACAATCAAGAGGCAAATCCACCAATTCCCAGGTTCCATTCGAAAGAACTGATTGGATTTCATCATTAACGACTTCTTTCCAAAACTTTGCTTCTGGAGATTCCATAGCTTGTTTGAAAGTTACATGATCATCCTCAACATTATAAGTGAGAAACTCACTTTCAAAGTTCTTGGATGTCCTAGGTTGTTTACTTCTCTTTGGTTCAACCATTTCTTCAAAATCATCAGATTCAGAAATAGCTTGTTCTGAGTTGTCCCCCACATTTGTCATCTTTTCCATGTGTTGGGGAATGGAACATGTGGTGAATGAATCCTTTTGAGATACTTCATTGGGAACACCGAATTTTATGGAAAATACATCCTCAAAGAATGTAGCATCACATAATTCTACAATTTTATTAACCTCAATGTCTGAGATATCAGATTTTACAATCAAGAATCTATAGGCATAACTTGTCTCTACATACCCCATGAATATGACATCAACTATTTTCAGTCCCAATTTCTTCCTTTTATGCTCATAGACAAGTACCTTAGCAAGGAACCCCCACACTAGAAGATATGTCATACTCGGTTTTCTTCCTCTTCATTACTCAAATGGAGTTTCTACATATTTATCGGGAGCTCTATTCAGAAGCCATATTTGAAGCTTCCCCCCACATGAAGTTGGGTAGACCTGAGATTTGGAGTAAAGAATTAACCATATCTATAATGGCTTGGTTTATATATTCATCTATCTCATTAGACTATGGTGAATATGAATCAGTAACCTCATGAACTATACCATACAATTGGAAAATTTGTAAAAACAAATTTGAGGTATATTCTCCTCCCCTATCAAACTTAATTGCCTAAGTACTTTATCAGTTTGAATTTCAACTTCTTTCTTATATATATTAAATTTATCCAATGCCCCATCTTTACTTATAATAAAAAGACATAACAGTAACTACTTGCATCATCAATAAAATTTATAAAATAATATTTTGATCACTTACAACAATCTCATTAAATTCACAGATATCTGTATGCACTAAATCCATTTTTTCTGCATTCCTATTCACAAAATGAAAACATTTCCTAGGTAATTTAGCTTGCACACAGATTTCACATTTATTATTGTTAATGTCGAATTTAGGGATTAATTCAGATTCATCATATGTTTCATTGAGTCAACATTCACATGTCCCAAATGTGCATGCCAAACATTAGACGATACAAAATTCATACATTAAGAAATATTATCACTTAAATTTAAAACAATATTTTAAACATTCTCAACAAGAATCTTAAACAAGTTCGCCATATCACATAGATACCTCTTGCCAAAAAAATAAAAAATCACGAAGATAAGTAATAATGGACTTATTATACTTACAATCTATTTTAAAGCCATTTCTAATTAAAATTGTGCCACTAAGAATGTTGCATCGTATTGGTGGAACATGTCTGACTCTATGAAGCGTCAGAACCTTGTCTAAAGGAAACTTCAAGTCCACTCATCCTTTGCCTTTGACTCTACAGTGTTGGAATCGCCCAAAGTCACAGATCGACCTTTAGAAGCCTGGTAAGACCGAAACATGGACTTGTCAGTACACACATACACATTAGCCCTAGTGCCTATTATCGAATATAGTGGTTCAAAAATAGAAAGAACTTTAGGTTTTATAAATACATACCCATCATTGAGGTTCAAAGATACAATCATCATGTTGACCACAACCTCCTCGGTTGGAGATGTGACTGTGGGCTCTGATCTCCAAACTTCGAATTAATCCCGATTTAAACATGTGCGGAAGCAATCGTTAAACAGCGGAAGACAAAAATCACGGGAAATTAAAACTTTTCGAGACAAGAGCTTGAAACCACAAACCTTTTCCATAGAAAAAGGATTTAACTGTTTACATCACTGACAATTATTTCTTGAGTAATTATATACAACATGATACAAAACTTCTCAAGAGTTCATACTCAAAACACTCCAGGACCTGAGAGTACAGAGGACACATAGGACTTGACTCTAAACTACATCATGAAGCAGGCTAGATCTCCACCTGAGATATTTACTGCTCCTGATGCTGCAGTTGCTGGGATTGGTCACCTGAGTTCTTATTCCTCCGTCTTCGACGACCACCTAAAAAGTAGAAGTCTACGGGGTGAGACAATTATACATAATTGCCCCAGCGAGAGTTATAACTCTCCACTAGAAGCTTTATAAACAAAGCAGGGAATAACTAAAGCAATTAAAGCCTTCAAGATATTCACTAGCAGTTCTGACAATAAGCAAGAGTTCGATCAATATCAAAATATGAGAACATCTATAATACTCAAGGTAACATCAATCAAATAACTCGTAGATAACTCTTAACAGATATACTACGCTGTTGATTATGTTTTCAAACATTATTATGCCCTGTGGAGATGAGGCATACCACTCATACTCCAACTGATCGCTAAGAAGTCACATCAGTATCATACATAGGTCATTAAAAGAGCCGGATTCTTATGACCTCATCTTCCTCAGTCAGTTAGAGGATTTATTGTTTGACATCTGGCGGGATGTCTTTATAATAGCTCACCAGGGTACTCTGGTCCTTCGCTATTTTTAGAGTTACAGTGGCATTCTGTACTCTCTTCGCTATCGGAAGATTTCTTGTTTATCTTTCACCGATACGGTATTTGTGTCTTTAAGGGAGTGTAGAGATACATCTCACCTTTAGGACTTTATGGTGGGGTCTGATGGACTACTAGAATCTACATCATCCTCTCACCCGTTCTTTTATAGTGAAGGTATGACGGACTACAAGAATCTACATCAAATACCTACACTAGGATGTAAGGTTCTACACATCCATGTACCCCACATACTCAAAAGTATGTGATCCAGGAGTTCCCTTAGGAAAACCTGTTTCACCATCATTTAGACTCTGAAAATGATGGATCTATGATCAGGGCTCTACATTTCACTTGATTAGTTAGGTACATTCATTATTCTTATCATCATACAATAACACAGCTATATATGAGAATACTAAAATGTAGCAGGCCTAACTTATCACAATCATTGGTTAATTCATCTCAAGTCATCTGTCAAGCATGACCTTGATAACATTTATGGCTCTTACAGTCCATAAATCACAAAATATGTCACTTAACAGTGCATCAAGATGATTCATCTTTCATAAAGCTTAAGACATGCTTTCAATGAATGTAACATGGTATTCCATACCTGGGTGTGACCATCATCTCATAATAACCTGCATGGTTAATTCAACAGATAATAGTAAACAATTCAACAATTGGGGTTTACTATTCATCTTTCATGTCGTCACCCTAAAATTAGGGTTTACTATTCACTCCATGGTGAATTGTACTCATTACATCATCATGTAAGGGAAACATCATCATTAAGACTCTTAATTAAGATTAAGATCCATTAGATATCATAATTAGGGTTTCCATGACCTCACATAGGTGGGTCATTCCCTAATCATGCACATTCATGTGTATTTGAAGTATCTCACTAGAGTTTCCTCCTAAAAAGGGTACTTTCTCTCTCTAGGATACTTTCTCTCTCTAGAAATACTTTCTCTCTCCTCTCACTAGTAGATGGTGACAACACCACTCTAGATCAGGTTGAGATAAGTCTCCATTGACTAACATGAACCAAAACATCAACATCATGTGATTAGGGTTTGATTAGAATAAGTTTTACCCCTTTAGACCCCTCAAGGGTATTTTGGTAATTTTCCACATGATTACCATCATGGGTTAACTCACTAATCACATAGTCCCTTAATGACCTAGGTTACCATTAGGGTTTAGTTTGGATCAACATTGAACTAATTACATCATCAAATGGTTAAGTACAAACCATCACCAATCTCCAAACGGTTTCAACCTTCAAACGGTTTCAACCACCCCAAACGGTCTTGAGACCGTTTGGAGGTGAAGACCGTTTGGAAGGGTTGACTTCCAAACCGTTTGGAGCTTCAATCGGTTTGAGGTCGTTTGGACCAATCGACCTTGAGGTCGTTTGAGCCCAAACGGTCTTGAGGTCGTTTGAGCCCAAACGGTCTTGAGACCGTTTGGTCCAAAAAGGGCTCAAACCGTTTGGACCTCCAAAGTGGTTCAAAGGTTACCAATGTTCATGGATATGTGTGTTGAAGCCCTCATTTGAACAAAGCTATGCTAACCACTTATAAATTGAGTCAATTAGGGTTAGCCTTAGTCTATTAGACATCAAATTGACCCTCAATTGCAATCCAATTAGGGTTCAATCGTTCTCAATTAGGGTTTCAAATCGGATGGTCATCAATGTTCAACAATATGAATCAACTCAAGGTTGAACCTATCAATTGACCTCCAATTGGGTTCAAACTTGGCCCAAACGGTCTTGAGGTCGTTTGGACATCATCCAAACGGTCTTGAGACCGTTTGCCCAAAGTTTGACCAAAGTCCAAGTCGTTTTGACTAAGGTTGAAGTCCAATTAGGTCAAAATCAGCAACTTTCATCAATTTCATCAATTTCCTACAATTGGACCCTCAAACCATTAGATTAACTCAACCCTAGACCTTCAAACGGTCTTGGGTTGTGCCCAAACGGTCTTAGGACCGTTTGGAGGAATCCCCAAACGGTCTTGAGACCGTTTGGGTCCTTCAACCCAAAACTCAACAAGATCTATGTTCCAAATCAGCACTTTTTCACCCGATTAGGGTTTCATGTTGAAGTGGCTTCAACTCCCAATTGGTTAAGAATTAGACTTTGATTCTTTGCAGAGATGAAATTCAATATATTAGGAACAGACTCTCAAACGGTCGTCCCTTGGTCAACTCTTTCAAACGGTCTTGAGACCGTTTCAATCCAAACGGTTTGAAACCGTTTGAACCCAAACAGTTTGCAACCGTTTGGACCAAAAGGGTCCAAGGTCGTTTGAAAAAGTAACATAGGGAATCACTCCCCCCATCTTCAACCTCTAGCAAGGTCGGTTCCTCCACTGATTTGCTTGCAAACGTGCAAGGAAGAAGAGAGGTAGAAGGAGATTTTACCAAGTAAATTGCAAGGATTAAGCATACATATAAAGCAAAAGTTTAGAGTTATAAAACCCGCCTAAAGGTTGATCTTAGAGCTCCAAGCCTTCAAGCTCCAAGCTTTAATGGCGTCCTTGAGCTTCCACAACTTGGTCAGAGGTGAATTCTTCCAAGGAAACGTTGCTTTGGTCGGCTAGAACAAGAAGACTAAGTAAGCTAACCATAAAACCAACCTTAGAAAGTGAATTCCTCCATGAATTCGAGCTAGATGGTGGGGTTCCCTTACCTAGAACAGGTTGGTAGTCCCCCCCTGAGCTCCAGAGCTGTCCTTGGTCGTTTGAGCAAGAAAGGAAGAGAAGTGAAGGAAAGAAAATTCGTTCACTTAATTGCAAGGGAAAAGGGCTTATATACTTTAGCCTCTTTTACACTCTAAGGACCTCACAAGATTGGAAATCACATCTAGGCCCCTCCTTGCTCAAAGGCACGTCCAAACTCATCTATACTTATGAAAATCTCATGAAATCTCAAGATCTAAGGGTAAAGGAATCCAACCTTCAACTAGGGTACATATATGAAAGGGTTTTATACCCATTTTAGGTGATTTCTATCACAAAGGTCATTTTTCTCATCTGATTATTAAATGATGTATCACTTTCATCATTTCTACTCTAAATGATGACAAGAGTCATAAAAGATGTTCTAGATGGTGAAAATTACAAGTTGGACCCCTCAATTTGGGTAAATTGCACTTTACCCCAAATTAGGGTTTTTGAGCATGGGGATTGCTTCCACAGCTGCACCTTGGTGCTCAAGCTTGGGAAATCCCTCAAACTTCATCATAGACATATTCATGATGTCTCAACATCAAAGGAACATCTTATCTTGTGAATTTTGCAAGTTCAACCCTTAAACTGGGTAATTTGCACATAGGTCCCTGCATACAACACAATGCTACAACTTTATACAAAAAGGAGACAAATTGAAAGTAAATGTTCCTGAGGAACTTAATTACATGCCAGGGAGTGTTCACAAGTATATTAATTACATATTTAGGCAAAACTTCCAGGGTTCGGTCATAACCCAGGTCAGGGGTGTTACAAATTCTTTACCCCTTCAAAAGGATTTCGTCCCCGAAATCGATAAAGCATATTATAAGAAAAGAGCAGGATATTTTCTTCTCATTTCATCTTCTAGTTCCCAAGTGGCTTCTTCAACACCACGATGGTTCCAGAGGACTTTTACAAGGCTTATATCCTTCTTCTTTAACTTTTTAGTTCTGTTATCGAGGATTGACACTGGTCCTTCCTCATACGTTATATCTTCATTCAATTCTACTTCCATAGGTTGTAGAACTGACTCGGTATCTGGATGACATTTCCTCAGCATGGAAATGTGAAACACAGGGTGCAGCTTCTGCAATTCCAGAGGTAACTCTAGTCTATAGGCCACCTTCCCAACTTTTTCAACAATTGGATAAGGTCCCATAAATCTAGGAGCTAACTTTCCTTTCTTCCCAAAACGAAGGACTCCTTTCCAAGGTGAGACCTTGAGATACACTCTGTCTCCAACCTGGAACTCTAGGGGTCTACGACGTTTATCGGCATATGATTTCTGTCTATCTTGTGCAGTCTTAAGCTGTTGTTGTATAACTTTAATCTTTTCTGTAGTTTGCTGCACAAGATCAGGGCCTAACAACTGGTGCTCACCAGTTTCATACCAACACAAGGGTGATCTACAACGTCTGCCATATAAGGCTTCATATGGTGCCATATCAATGCTATTTTGATAGCTATTGTTATAGGCAAACTCTATCAAGCTTAGATGTAGATCCCAACTCCCGGTAAACTAGAGAGCACATGCTCTCAACAGATCTTCTAAGGTTTGTATAGTCCTTTCTGACTGTCCATCAGTCTGAGGCTGAAAGGCTGTACTAAACCTTAGCTTGGTGCCTAGGGCTCTGTGTAACTGTTCCCAAAAGCGACTTGTAAACTGGGGACCTCTGTCAGAAACTATAGTGACAGGAACTCCGTGCAAACGCACTATCTCTTGGACATATATCTGGGATAACCTTTCAGCAGTATAGGTTGTTTTGATAGGTAAGAAATGCACTGTCTTTGTCAACCTATCAACAACTACCCAAATGGAATCATGTCCTTTGTTTGTCCTGGGTAGGCCAACAACAAAGTCCATGGTTACATGGTCCCACTTCCACTGTGGTATGGGTAAGGGTTGCATTGTCCCTGCAGGTTTCTGGTGTTCAGCCTTGACCTGCTGACACACAGGACACCTCAGAACAAACTCAGCTACATCCTTCTTCATCCCGGGCCACCTAATACATATCCTTCAAGTTTCGATACATCTTGGTGCTCCCTGGATGCATAGCATACATCGAAGAATGAGCTTCTTCCAGGACTAACTTCCTCAGGTTGTCCACATCTGGCACTATCATCCTTCCATGATAGCATGCCACCTGGTCATCTGACTCATGAAAACCTTCTCGCTTCTCATCTCCAAACTCAGATCTAATCTGCTGTACAAAAACATCTACTTGTTATGCCTCCTTTATCTGCTCTCTTAAGGTAGGTTTAATCTGCATCTCAGCTAACAGACCAGCTAACAATGATGCCTTCAACTGCACATTGTCTTGCCTTAAAGAGATAAGCATATCTCTTCTAGAGCATACTAAGGAACTTAGTTGTGCCCTATCCATGGTTGATGTTGCTGATTTCCTACTCAAGGCATCAGCAACCACATTGGCTTTGCCCGGATGGTAATCAATTGTACAATAGTAGTCCTTGATTAACTCCATCCAGCGACGTTGCCTCATATTAAGCTCATGCTGAGTGAAGATGTACTTAAGGTTCTTGTGGTCTGTGAAAATCTGGAAAGTTTCTCCATAAAGATAATGTCTTCAGATTTTCAAAGCATGGACCACAGCAGCTAACTCTAGATCGTGTGTCGGATAATTCTCCTCGTGTTTCTTAAGCTGTCGGGAAGCAAAAGAAATCACTTGTTTATCCTGCATCAACACACATCCAAGTCCATTCTTGGAGGCATCACAAAATATTATATATTCCTTTCCTTGCTCAGGTAACACAAGCACAGGTGCACTTGTTAACCTCTCCTTCAACAGCTGAAAAGACTGTTGACACTTATCACTCCAAGCAAAAGGAACATCCTTTCGGGTTAACTTGGTCAAAGGTAAGGCTATAGAACTGAAATTTTTAATAAACCTTCGATAATAACCAGCTAACCCCAAGAAACTTCTAATCTCCGTCGGTGTCTTCGGTTGTTCCCACTGAAGAACAGACTCTATCTTTACAGGGTCAACACGAATTCCCGAGGCAGATACCACATGTCCAAGGAAGGATACTTCAGATAACCAAAACTCGCACTTGCTAAACTTAGCGTATAGCTTATGTTCCCTTAGCAAGGTCAAAGTCTGGCGAAGGTGTTGCTCATGCTGCTGAGCATCCTTACTATAAATCAGTATGTCATCTATGAAGACGACAACACACTGATCAAGGAAAGGTCGAAAGACTCTATTCATGAGTTCCATGAATGCAGCCGGTGCATTGGTTAGTCCAAACGACATGACCGTGAACTCATAGTGACCATATCTTGTCCTAAAGGAAGACTTAGATATGTCACTGTCCTTAATGCGGAGTTGATGATATCCAGACCTTAAGTCTATCTTAGAAAAGACTGTTGCACCACGCAACTGGTCGAAAAGATCATCAATCCTCGGCAAAGGATACTTATTCTTTATTGTTACTTTATTGAGTTGTCTATAATCAATGCATAACCGCATCGATCCATCTTTTTTTTTTAACAAACAAAACCGGAGCACCCCAAGGTGAGGTACTCGGTCGGATGAAACCCTTCTCAAGTAACTCTTGAAGCTATTTCTTGAGTTCTGCCATCTCAGCAGGCGCCATCCTATACAGAGTCTGGGCTATGGGTTTCGTATCTGGGACCAAATTGATCTCAAAATCAATTTCCCGGGGTGGTGGTATACCAGGAAGTTCTTCGGGAAACACATCCTCGAATTCCCTGACTATCGGAATTTCAGCAGGGTTGGAACTCTCCTTGGTAACATCTACCACATGGGCTAAGAATGCATAGCATCCTTGCCTCATCAACTTATCAGCAACCATAGCTGATACAAGACAGGTGGGCAGAATCTTTCTTTCACCTTGAAAGATCCATGTGTTGCTTTCATCAGCAAACACTGCCAGCTTGGACTCACAATCCAAGACAACTCGATACCTTTCCAAGGTATCCATCCCTAGGATTATATCAAATCCTTGCATATCAAGCGATATTAGGTCCACTTGAATGCGATGTTTAGAAAAGAAGAGTATACAGGAAGAACATACTTCTTGCAGAACAGCAGACCCGCTCAACGGAGTCTCCAACAACAACTTATCTGCCCTATGACTAGTTATCATATTGCAGATACGAATCACTCTTCGAGTGATGAAAGAGTGCGTAGCACCCGGGTCAATCAAAACAGATACTACACAAGATTTAGACATATCAGAATATAAAAGTTCCATCTAACCTGTCACTACTTGTGGATTGACCACTGCCTCTGGTGGGTTCATAGCATAGAACCTCGCCATAGCCTGTTGTTGAGGTGGTGCTGATGATCCAGCTTGAGACGCTTGTCCACGTCCTCGAGCTGCTCCTTGATGTTGTCTATTCTGAGATCCCTGTTGATTCTGTCTCGGGGTTTGTTGTGTCACACCGACAGCCCTAGAACGGCAATCCTTCATCAAGTGTCCCACCTTACCACAGTTGTAGCAACTCTTCTCCTGTTGCTGTGGTCTGGGTGGTCCAGTAACTGACACAGATGCAGAACTGTGCGTCCCTTGAAGCAGTTGACTTCGTCCTCTACCTCTGCTTGGTGTCCATTGAGTTTGAAAACTCGATCTGGGTGGTGGAGGGTTAGGTGCAGAGAATCTAGGTTTCTTGGAATCCCTAGATGAAGAACCCTGGAACTGTGGATATCTTTTATGGGTTTGTCTTTTCTCAACCATAGATCTCTCTATCCTTCGGACTGACTCAACGAAGGTAGAGAATCTCTCTCTGTTTTCTAAGGCAGATACAGGGGTTGACATATCAAAATTCAGACCCTTCTCGAATCTTCTGATTCTTTCCTCATCCGTAGCAGCCATGTGCGGACAGAACCGCAACAACTCCATAAACTTTGCTTCATACTCACTAATGTTCATCATACCCTGCCTTAGTTTCTCAAACTGAGAGATCTTCTCATCTAGGAAGGTCTTTGGAAAATATCTATTGATAAATTCCCGCCGAAACTCTTCCCATGAGAACTCTACCCCAGGTCTCTTCTGCTCTTCCATGTTCCACCAGTGACCAGCACTGCCTTTGAGAAGATAGACAGCATGTCTAACCTTCTCAGCTTCAGGGATGTTGAGGATTCTAAAAGCCTTCTCCAGCTCTGTCAACCACAGATCAGCATCTGCGGGGTCAGCAGTCCCATGGTACTCGGTAGCTCCGACACGACGTAGTCGCTCGAACGTCTTCCCGATACCTTGCCCCTCTGGTTGGACAGGTGCCCTAGGTGCAGGCATAGGCAACCTGTCGGTTATATGTGTCATGGCAGTCATGAACTGCCCAAACATTGTCTGTACTGCTGGGTTACCCATGTCAGCTGGGTCAAACTGGGGTGGCTCCCTAGGTTGTTCTGGCACAGGCTGTTCCACCCCTGGTACTCCTGCACCGCCTTGAGGTGCACTGACACTACTTTCTTCCACATACTCATCATGTGGCTCTGACATCTTAAGTATCTTCTTCTCTTGAGGAGTAGAAGATTCTATTAGATAAGGAAGGAATACTAAGGATAGACTCGACTTCCTAAATCCTATGCCTCTGTAGACTCGGCGAACCTAGAGCTCTGATACCACTTAATTGTGGGCTCCGATCTCCAAACTTCGAATTAATCCCAATTTAAACATGTGCGGAAGCAATCGTTAAACAGCGGAAGACAAAAATCACGGGAAATTAAAACTTTTCGAGACAAGAGCTTGAAACCACAAACCTTTTCCATAGAAAAAGGATTTAACTGTTTACATCACTGACAATTATTTCTTGAGTAATTATATACAACATGATACAAAACTTCTCAAGAGTTCATACTCAAAACACTCCAGGACCTGAGAGTACAGAGGACACATAGGACTTGACTCTAAACTACATCATGAAGCAGGCTAGATCTCCACCTGAGATATTTACTGCTCCTGATGCTGCTGTTGCTGGGATTGGTCACCTGAGTTCTTATTCCTCCGTCTTCGACGACCACCTAAAAAGTAGAAGTCTACGGGGTGAGACAATTATACATAATTGCCCCAGCGAGAGTTATAACTCTCCACTAGAAGCTTTATAAACAAAGCAGGGAATAACTAAAGCAATTAAAGCCTTCAAGATATTCACTAGCAGTTCTGACAATAAGCAAGAGTTCGATCAATATCAAAATATGAGAACATCTATACTACTCAAGGTAACATCAATCAAATAACTCGTAGATAACTCTTAACAGATATACTACGCTGTTGATTATGTTTTCAAACATTATTATGCCCTGTGGAGATGAGGCATACCACTCATACTCCAACTGATCGCTAAGAAGTCACATCAGTATCATACATAGGTCATTAAAAGAGCCGGATTCTTATGACCTCATCTTCCTCAGTCAGTTAGAGGATTTATTGTTTGACATCTGGCGGGATGTCTTTATAATAGCTCACCAGGGTACTCTGGTCCTTCGCTATTTTTAGAGTTACAGTGGCATTCTGTACTCTCTTCGCTATCGGAAGATTTCTTGTTTATCTTTCACCGATACATTATTTGTGTCTTTAAGGGAGTGTAGAGATACATCTCACCTTTAGGACTTTATGGTGGGGTCTGATGGACTACTAGAATCTACATCATCCTCTCACCCGTTCTTTTATAGTGAAGGTATGACGGACTACAAGAATCTACATCAAATACCTACACTAGGATGTAAGGTTCTACACATCCATGTACCCACATACTCAAAAGTATGTGATCCAGGAGTTCCCTTAGGAAAACCTGTTTCACCATCATTTAGACTCTGACAATGATGGATCTATGATCAGGGCTCTACATTTCACTTGATTAGTTAGGTACATTCAGTATTCTTATCATCATACAATAACACAGCTATATATGAGAATACTAAAATGTAGCAGGCCTAACTTATCACAATCATTGGTTAATTCATCTCAAGTCATCTGTCAAGCATGACCTTGATAACATTTATGGCTCTTACAGTCCATAAATCACAAAAGATGTCACTTAACAGTGCATCAAGATGATTCATCATTCATAAAGCTTAAGACATGCTTTCAATGAATGTAACATGGTATTCCATACCTGGGTGTGACCATCATCTCATAATAACCTGCATGGTTAATTCAACAGATAATAGTAAACAATTCAACAATTGGGGTTTACTATTCATCTTTCATGTCCTCACCCTAAAATTAGGGTTTACTATTCACTCCATGGTGAATTGTACTCATTACATCATCATGTAAGGGAAACATCATCATTAAGACTCTTAATTAAGATTAAGATCCATTAGATATCATAATTAGGGTTTCCATGACCTCACATAGGTGGGTCATTCCCTAATCATGCACATTCATGTGTATTTGAAGTATCTCACTAGAGTTTCCTCCTAAAAAGGGTACTTTCTCTCTCTAGGATACTTTCTCTCTCTAGAAATACTTTCTCTCTCCTCTCACTAGTAGATGGTGACAACACCACTCTAGATCAGGTTGAGATAAGTCTCCATTGACTAACATGAACCAAAACATCAACATCATGTGATTAGGGTTTGATTAGAATAAGGTTTTACCCCGTTAGACCCCTCAAGGGTATTTTGGTAATTTGCCACATGATTACCATCATGGGTTAACTCACTAATCACATAGTCCCTTAATGACCTAGGTTACCATTAGGGTTTAGTTTGGATCAACATTGAACTAATTACATCATCAAATGGTTAAGTACAAACCATCACCAATCTCCAAACGGTTTCAACCACCCCAAACGGTCTTGAGACCGTTTGACCCCAAACGGTCTTGAGACCGTTTGGATCCAAACGGTCTTGAGACCGTTTGGAGGTGAAGACCGTTTGGAAGGGTTGACTTCCAAACCGTTTGGAGCTTCAATCGGTTTGAGGTCGTTTGGACCAATCGACCTTGATGTCGTTTGAGCCCAAACGGTCTTGAGGTCGTTTGAGCCCAAACGGTCTTGAGACCGTTTGGCCCCAAACGGTATTGAGACCGTTTGGTCTCAAACGGTCTTGAGACCGTTTGGATCCAAACGGTCTTGAGACCGTTTGGTCCAAAAAGGGCTCAAACCGTTTGGACCTCCAAAGTGGTTCAAAGGTTACCAATGTTCATGGATATGTGTGTTGAAGCCCTCATTTGATCAAAGCTATGCTAACCACTTATAAATTGAGTCAATTAGGGTTAGCCTTAGTCTATTAGACATCAAATTAACCCTCAATTGCAATCCAATTAGGGTTCAATCGTTCTCAATTAGGGTTTCAAATCGGATGGTCATCAATGTTCAACAATATGAATCAACTCAAGGTTGAACCTATCAATTGACCTCCAATTGGGCTCAAACTTGGCCCAAACGGTCTTGAGGTCGTTTGGACATCATCCAAACGGTCTTGAGACCGTTTGCCCAAAGTTTGACCAAAGTCCAAGTCATTTTGACTAAGGTTGAAGTCCAATTAGGTCAAAATCAGCAACTTTCATCAATTTCATCAAATTCCTACAATTGGACCCTCAAACCATTAGATTAACTCAACCCTAGACCTTCAAACGGTCTTGGGTTGTGGCCAAACGGTCTTAGGACCGTTTGGAGGAATCCCCAAATGGTCTTGAGACCGTTTGGGTCCTTCAACCCAAAACTCAACAAGATCTATGTTCCAAATCAGCACTTTTTCACCCGATTAGGGTTTCATGTTGAAGTGGCTTCAACTCCCAATTGGTTAAGAATTAGACTTTAATTCTTTGCAGAGATGAAATTCAATATATTAGGAACAGACTCTCAAACGGTCGTCCCTTGGTCAACTCTTTCAAATGGTCTTGAGACCGTTTCAATCCAAACGGTCTTGCAAGACCGTTTGAGAGCAAACGGTTTGAAACCGTTTGAACCCAAACGGTTTGCAACCGTTTGGACCAAAAGGGTCCAAGGTCATTTGAAAAAGTAACATAGGGAATCACGCCCCCCATCTTCAACCTCTAGCAAGGTCGGTTCCTCCACTGATTTGCTTGCAAACGTGCAAGGAAGAAGAGAGGTAGAAGGAGATTTTACCAAGTAAATTGCAAGGATTAAGCATACATATAAAGCAAAAGTTTAGAGTTATAAAACCCCCCTAAAGGTTGATCTTAGAGCTCCAAGCCTTCAAGCTCCAAGCTTTAATGGCGTCCTTGAGCTTCCACAACTTGGTCAGAGGTGAATTCTTCCAAGGAAACGTTGCTTTGGTCGGCTAGAACAAGAAGACTAAGTAAGCTAACCATAAAACCAACCTTAGAAAGTGAATTCCTCCATGAATTCGAGCTAGATGGTGGGGTTCCCTTACCTAGAACAGGTTGGTCGTCCCCCCCCGAGCTCCAGAGCTGTCCTTGGTCGTTTGAGCAAGAAAGGAAGAGAAGTGAAGGAAAGAAAATTCGTTCACTTAATTGCAAGGGAAAAGGGCTTATATACTTTAGCCTCTTTTACACTCTAAGGACCTCACAAGATTGGAAATCACATCTAGGCCCCTCCTTGCTCAAAGGCACGTCCAAACTCATCTATCCTTATGCAAATCTCATGAAATCTCAAGATCTAAGGGTAAAGGAATCCAACCTTCAACTAGGGTACATATATGAAAGGGTTTTATACCCATTTTAGGTGATTTCTATCACAAAGGTCATTTTTCTCATCTGATTATTAAATGATGTATCCCTTTCATCATTTCTACTCTAAATGATGACAAATGTCATAAAAGATGTTCTAGATGGTGAAAATTACAAGTTGGACCCCTCAATTTGGGTAAATTGCACTTTACCCCAAATTAGGGTTTCTGAGCATGGGGATTGCTTCCACAGCTGCACCTTGGTGCTCAAGCTTGGGAAATCCCTCAAACTTCATCATAGACATCTTCATGATGTCTCAACATCAAAGAAACATCTTATCTTGTGAATTTTGCAAGTTCAACCCTTAAACTGGGTAATTTGCACATAGGTCCCTGCATACAACACAATGCTACAACTTTATACAAAAAGGAGCAAAATTGAAAGTAAATGTTCCTGAGGAACTTAATTACATGCCAGGGAGTGTTCACAAGTATATTAATTACATATTTAGGCAAAACTTCCAGGGTTAGGTCATAACCCAGGTCAGGGGTGTTAGAGTGACAGCCTTCTTTGCCTTCTTTGAAGGACAATCATTGCTCCAGTGGCCAACCTGTCTACAAGTCCAACAAGGTTCGTTCTTTAACTTCTTCTGAATCTTGGCATTAGGTTTAAGTACATTCTAAGATTTCTTATCCTTGTTCTTAGCAGTAATTAATTTAAAGTAGCATTAACATCAATGGATACTTTGATAGTCTTCTCTTTCAAATGCTCTTCCTGAATATTGATGTTCATCATGAGTTCGTTCATTGACATGTCTCCTTTGCGATGTTTAAGATTCATGTCAAATGACTCTTAAGATTTAGGGAATTTCTCAATGATTGACATAGCAACAAACTTTTCAGGAAGTACCATTCCTGCATCAATGAGCTCTTACATCAAGAGTTAAAAATAGTGTGTTTGATCAGAAACAGATTTACCCTCAGACATATGAAACTTTAAAATTTTTGAGACATAATATTTTTCAATTCTCAGATTATCAGTGTTGTATGTCTTTTCTAACGCCCCCATAAAACCTTAGATGTAGTAACAGGCAACTTTGAGTATGAGTCATACTGTTTGTTATTTAATACAAACAGAATCAACCCTAGGCACATCTTATCATATTCTTCCAGGTTGCAATTCAATTAGCATTATCAGGAACAGTTTCATCAACTTTGAGTTTGTCTTCTTCTACATAGTGATCATACCCTACCATATTAAGCTAGATTTGCATCCTACTTTGTCAATGAGTAAAATTAGTTCCAGTAAATTTTTCAGGCATAGTAGACATATCAATTTTCATGCCAGAACCTTGAGCGACCACAGTTAACTAACGATAGATAATGATTTCTTTAAGACTTTTGTCAATTTTATTTTTATGTTGTTATGCAACAACGGCAGGTGCAATTAGGCTAATAGTTGAGGCCGATCTAGATAAGAAAGCGTACAATAAATCAATGCAGGAGAACATAAATAAATAAAGTCAGGAATCAAACCAGGTCATTCGTTAAAAAATGAACCTGATATAGCTAACGAAATCAACGCCTTGATGGACTAACGGTTGTATATTCGAAAGATGTGTTTAACCGTAATGAGGAGAGACATATGTATAGCCTTACACACCCCGTAATCTTATTCCTATTAAGGCGCAACCATTCAATCGCTCTTCTACACATTCCCGAGCCCGAGCCTGAGCCCGAGCCCCCGACATGGTCCGACCCGACCAGACATGGCTTGCGCGCATACGCACGTGCGTGCAAGTGTCTTTTGGTCACCGTACCCCTAAGAAGGTGAGCATACCCTCTTCTAGGACTTTGAACACTAGTGTCAAATTGATCTTACATATAAGGACCAAAAAAGAAATAAAAGTGAGCAATGTGGATAAAACTTCTTCCCACATTTGTACTAGACACAAAACTAATTTTCTCTCATGTGTTAGCTGCACTACATTGGGCTTAACATATGTTATATACATGACTGTAGCAACCTTGTATGTAACACTCTTGAGCTTCTTCTTCGTTAAGGATCGGCTTCTGCCTACTACCGAGATTCTTTTACTATCCATAGTAGACAGGGGCGGAACTAGGAAGGAGGGTGGGGGGCTCTAGCCCCCCTCCCTAAAAAAAATAATGAAATATAATTATGAAAATATAAAAAATACAAATAATAATTAGATATATATATGTTTTGTTTCACAATGTGTTTGACTTTGTGTCTTTAGGGCCTAGTTTGGTGGCCTCCTTTCTGAATCCCAGTAGTCTGATACATATGGTTGTTACTTTTCAGTAGCCGGAGCAGGTGGGTATACATGTTTCCATGCTCCAGTGTTGATTTGCGAGAGGATATGATGCGATAGTTCAGCAAATTGGGTAGTAAGCTGGCATTCCCCAGTACCGTCCAGTTCGGCATGACTGGAAAATGCGCCGTTAGAGCATTTAAGGGACGGTGATTGTAAGTTCCACGTACAACGTGATGATCTACCAATTATTACATTAATTACTGGGATTTCCAAAGTATGCGGCCAAACTAGGCCTAGCAGTGGTCCCGGCGGTAGTTGTAATGTTCTTCGTTTGTCGGCGATGGTAATTCTGACAGTAGGACGACGCACATCAGCAGGTACCGCTGCTGCGACAGCAGGAGCATAGGGAGTAGTTGGCAGCAGCGGAGCAAGTTCTCGCCTTCTTGTAACTGGCACGATGGCTGCACTCCATGCGCGTGCCGCACTGGAACCTGACCCTCCCACCGCCCCTCCTCTACATCGGCATCCTCACCTTCTTTGCCAGCGCCTGGAAACAAACATGCCGCCTTGCTCGATTTCCTCCTCTTCATGATTGCTCGCAGCCTCCACAAAGTACTCATCGTCAAACACGGCATTAGGCAGCACATCATCTTCTCCGTCTTCCTCTTCTTCTTCATCTCCCTCTGCTGATTGTTTTTCCCAATCTCATCATTGTTCCAGATTTCCAGCTGCCGCCGTCGCAGTCAACACGGTTCGCGGTGCTTCATTGCGCACTATGTAAGGGAAGTAGATGACATGACACAATCAATACCCCCGTTACATTATAATTAGGGATGGCAACGGTCGGGTTTTTCCGTCAACCGTCCCATACCAAACCACACAACTGAATAAAAAAATCATACGGGTGTCCGCCCCACTTCTACCACGATTTTCCTCCCCCAGTGCCCGGGTGACCATGAGAACCCAACAACCCACCACGACTACTGGATGCAAAGTATGTACGATAACGGACTATTCTTCCAAGGCACTTACCGACACCGCTAACGGTTTGTGCCGTCGCAACAGTGTCTTCGTTGGCTGCCTAGCTGCCACTCGCCGCTGCAACGGGTTGTTCCTCTAATATACTCATTGCCGCCAACACCACTACATCCGTCACAATCTTCTACATGTTTGCCACCCCCACCGGATAGGGATAGCCATCGCCGGAATGCACTGCACCACCACTTTCATCTGGTCTTCTAGATGCATACCGTGCATAGCCGCCATGCACGTCAGGATCACCGGCGTCACTTCCCCGCCGCCATGCTGCACACACTGCTGGTACCAGGAAGACGATGTGGAGCCGCACTTCATTGCGTAGGCTTCTTCAGAGCCAGCCTCGTTCGGATACGACCCTCCGCCCTCGTCTTTTTCAAGTATCTCCAACACCTTGGCATCGCACAAGTCGGAGGGAGAAGAAACCCGCAAGTCCATGACAGTGGATGAGCAGATCATCTCTAGTGCGTTAACATTCATGTGAGCCACCATGCCGGAGAAGGTGACGATGACATCCGGCCGCACCCACCATGCCGGCCAGACTAACGAAGGGTTGCCAAATGGCACCAACGCTTGGGACATGGGTGTTAGATATGCCCTACGATTTGCTGTTCTTAATTATACAAGGCAGGCTACATCTTATATTAGATGATGCCATGTGTTATACGAAAAGAATCCCCACCCTACCAATCTATGAGCAGGAACACGTGCAAGTTGATTAAAAAAGGCGTAGGCTGCTCCTGAAATAAGGAACAGCAAAGCCAAACTCGTTAGATATATGGCGGTAGGAACCATGTATATAGTATGGGTTAAGTCCAATGTTGTACAACTAGTACATGTGAGAAAAATAATTTTGTCTTTAGTGTAAATGGCAAAGAAGTTTAGAAAAAAATCCCAAAAAACACACTTTCTGCCAAAAACGTGAGAATAGTTGGCGTTTAATTGGTGTTTGACAAGTAACTTAGCACTTTCGGTCACACGCCACATTTATTGGCGTTTATATCTCAGTCTGACAAATAAAGCGCCAAAGCGTTTGTACCGGAACTGTTGCTGAATGAGTTGGAACTGTTGCTGAATGAGTGGTTTGGCATACGCGCCATCTTATATGGCGTTTGCTGCATACCTAATTGATTTGTACTAATGCAAACGGAACGGTTGCCGAATAGAAAGCGCCATTTTATGTGGCGTAAGTGGTTTGGCATCGTTCGCTGCATGGCTAATTGCTTTATACTAGTGCCAACAACTGATGCAATTGATTTATAATTGTCAATTTGTCCATACGTATTGAAAAATTACATCTAAATCGTGTTATGCTAAATGGTCAATGGAAAATGATCCAACGTAGAATAGTCACAAAGAGACATTAGTCTAAATACGTTTCAAAAAAAGATACATGATTCAACAGCAAACTTAAATTATCTGGAAACAAACAATCTTCAGATGTTGCAACAAATAACTTCAAATAACAAATCAAAACAAGAGACATATTTGACCAAATTATAACACTATAGTTAACAATATATAATATTATTTAGAAATATTTGACTAAATTATAATACTATAATTATTGACTACCTCAACCTTAGATTTGGTCATAAGATCGTCACTCTATGTTTGGAGAATTCTGAATTGGACTCAACTGTGTATTTTGAGCTCCATGTGTAGGTCTACTCATAGGAAGTGGTGGTGTCAGAGGTCAAGTGGAAGGCATATTCCAAGATGGTGGAGGTGATCTGGTCATGGCTGTGTGGAGGCCTTGCGACCAACTAGACGACGATCCATGTGGCAAAAATGCATAGAAAGCAAGCGTGTTGGTCAAAAACTCGAGATGGACTAAAACCTTGTTGAGACCATGATAAATTAGAAGGAACTCCAAAATGATCAGACGGTGGCGACAAATAAGAGTAGAACAATCTTGGAAACAAAGAATGAGTACCAATAGAAAACTGTCTTACAGATGTAGAATCTCCTACTGGCATGGAGTCTCTTGTTGTTGTAGAACAACCTGGTGCAGTAGAATGCCTTCGTGGTGTAAAGTTTCCAGTTGTTCTAGAAGTTGCAACAGGAGTGGCATGAACTGATGTCATTGTAGGAGGAGCCATAGTTTGATTTGGATGCATGTGGCTAGGCATCTGTTGAAGCCATGCATTCTGCATATTATATATGTTGTCACGAGCTCTCAACCAGTCCTCAACAGGTGTCTCTTGTATGAATGCCTATAGTGTCTATTGGATTTGCGTATGAGTTTGGACCTAACAAAAAGTATATAAAGGAACATTAATTTTATTTCTACATTAAGATATATATATATATATATATATATATATATATATATACTTACACATTCTCTCTCAACGTATCCACGAGGATAGTACAAAGTAGATGGGTCTACTGGTCATTGAACATGATACTCAGGTTGGTACCATCTAGGGAGCTGCTCTACAGTCAAAGGATCAGGAAGTTGAACTATATTATTATGTCTGTCATTCCATGCATTTAGCTCTTTGCTATATTGGGCCAACCAATCATTGCTGCTACGCCCTCTACCATCAATCTTGTGATATATAGGGAGGTCTTGGGGTTGTGGTTGATAGTGAGCATCAAATTGTCTTAGTACCCTATCAAGAGCATGCGACTCCATTACAGTAGAAGAGATCATTGGTACACTTGCCATCCAAATCTCACTACCTTGTTGGCAGATTGGTGGTAATTTGGCCAACAATTCAGGACTATAAGGTGTCAAAACTAATTACAAATTTAAATTTTTATAACAATTGAAATTTTGATAATGATAAGATAGAACAAATGATTTGGGAAAAAAGTTCTTTACAAAGTTAAGAAAAAAGGTAACTAATTAAGATAGAGTCTCACCTGGCTTGACGGATGGGTGTCAAACTCATTAAGGTAGAATGTCACAATTCCCCGTGGTACACGAACACGCTCCATAAGATGATTCCATCTATTTCACATAATTTACCCAACAATAAGAATATTATGATATTTATACTTCATAAAAATAGAGTATTTATATATTCCTTCAACTAACATGTATCCTAGTGGAGCATCTTGGCCACTCAAAATCATCTCGCATTCCCACCTTTCCTGGTCTACCAACATGTAATCTTTCCCAAGACCACAATTGCAACAAATGCACACACCCAGATATCCATTTTCGTCTAGAACCTGGACGACACCTATACAACTAACGATATAGGTATGCTAAAACTACACTACCCCAAGGGCACAAACCACATCGGTCAAAATCTACTAGAAGAGGCAAGTTGCAAAGATGAACCTCATTACCAGTACCATCTGGTAATAGAAAGAAACCCAAAAGATGTAACAAATATGCACTTGTGTATCGACGTTTGACTTGATCATCAACATCCTCTAAGTTAATGCTTGAAAAAGTAGAACGCAACCAACTCAACTGGACAGCCCCGTGATCAAGTCCTTCTAGATGTGAACCTAAAACATGGTCACACATGGAAGACCAAGAACTATGTTGGCCTTCGTTGGGACCTATTGGATGGTGATCTACAACAACATCTCCATCAACACGTAAACCTAGTAACACTGCAACATCCTGAAGTGTGATGGTCATCTCACCTAAAGGGAAGTGAAAGGAATTTGTATTTGAGTTCCACCTTCTACTAAGTGTTGTAATCAATGATGCATCAAAGTTAACCCTAGAAAGGGTAATGAATGATCCAAACCCCACTGTACGAACATACCCTAACACATCTGCATCTATTAACTCCCAGCTAGAAATTTCGGTGGAATGGCATGTGATCCGTAATGTATCATCTCCTTTCACCATGTCTATAAAATGAAAGAGAATTATCACCACATTTGTCAAATAACTAAATGATACAATAAAATTATAACTCAATTACACACTATAAAATTTTCACTACATGTATAATAAAATAAAATCTAATAGTTTATTAAATGAACTAATACGTAAGTAAGGAGAGAATTTTATTCATCCTTCCCTCCTCATGTGAGTAAGAAAACTAGGATTACATCTAGAGATTTCTTAGTAGAACTAGGTGTACATATATCATTCTTAACCATCACTTTTCTTACATGTTCTCTCATTATGACCTAGACCTCCACATTTACCACATTTGTTAGAAGTGCGATTAGGATCAATATCCATATTTATCATCCTTCGCTTCATCTTAGGTCTTCCTGCATGTGTTGCTACAACTGGTGGTAGAAGATGAACAAGACCCATGGTTGGATCAAAGCTTGGCCAATATCTTTTATCAGGAATTCCACTAAATTGAGGGGCATATGTCAGCCTATAATTCCTTAGGGTGTACCAACTGCTGATAAACTAATAATACTCATAGTTTATGAAACTCGTAGATGCCATTACATGTTTACATGGGATATGATAAACTTTTGGTTCACCACAAGTACACTAAGAAGGATAGGGATTCCATAGAAGATGCACCTAAGAACTGTTGTCAGAGCTATCATTGACAATGAATTCAAACTTATTTACTCTGCAACTAACATGAAGTTTCCTTGCCTTTTCCTCCAACTTACTCAATTTGAAAGATATTTTTGAAGTGTATTGGCCAGTTAATGTTGTTGCAAAGTTTCACCATTTCAAGAACATCACAACCAACCGATAGTATGTGCTACATATGAGGGCTTGTATTGGAAGATTGTGAGCACACTTTAAGACTCCATTTATCGTCATAGAGTAATTATTGGTTTTTGTACCGTATCGGTAGTTGCCATCACAAGACATAGCCCATATTCTTGGGTTTATAAGCATAAGCCAATTGTAAGCAGATGGGTCAATGGCTTTTATAACACTCATGTGTTTATCAAACTCTACCACTTTGGTCACTGTAGCAGCATTCCACATCAAATTATATAACTCAGTGGACTTAAAATTTTTATGGAAGTTGCCCCTATAATGTCTTAAGAAGTAACGTTGAGTGGCATGTGGGAACACCTCTCCTAAAGCTTGATGAATGTTGCACATCCTATCAGATATAACACAAAAGTCACTCCTTTGTCTCACAATAGAGATTTGGGATTTCATGCAATTCAAGAACTACACCCATGAAGAACGATTTTCCTACTCAACAACTACAAAAGATAAGGGAAACAATCCATTGTTTCCATCAATACTAGTGGCTATAAGTAAAGTTCCACCATATTTACCCTATAGAAATGTGCCATCAACACTAATCACTGGTTGACAATGAGCCCAACCTGCAACAGAAGGACCAAAACTCCAAAATACACGTTCAAATTCATGCCCACTAGTCATTTCACTAGCTTTGAAATTGTATACAGTCCCTGGAACAGTTTGTTCAACACATCTAAGAAATAGAAGAAAAGACCCATACAATGTCTCCCAATCTCCAAAGATGGATGAAGTGGCTTTCTTGTGTGCATGCCATGCCTTCTTATACGAGATGGTAAGATGCAACTCAACATTCACTTTTTCCATTATCTCTTGAGCTCTCATGTCTAGTTTTCCTCTCAACATAGGCATTATCATCCTTGCAATATATGAAGACTTACATTGCATATGATCCTTGTGTAAAATAGCACTATGGAATGAGTGATTATCATTGTATTTTGTTATTTTCCACAACCCACCAACCCTCTTAGAAGCACATGCATGAAGTCTCCATGAACATTGATCCTTATGCAAGCATACTAAAGTAAGGAATCATTTATTGGATCGATCTGTCTAAAATTGGACATTATTATTAATTGACCAAGACTGTAGACTTACAAGGAGGTCTGCCTTCGTTTCAAATATGTCACCCTTAGTAAAACCTTTCCCCGCCTCTACTTCATCATTTCCCATATCCAAAGGGTTTTCAAAGTCATCAATCCAATCATCCTCTCTAAAGTTTGCATAATTATCTATATCGTTATGGTCCACCCAATCATCCTTCCCTATTTCTGGGTCAACATAAACATCATGATTGCTATCATATATACAAACTTGTTGCAATTCTATGTCATTATCAAGGTTGTCATCATCATCATCATCAGAATCATCATCACCATTACTATAATCTAGATCCTCATCAACATCATCATCACCATCAACATCATTATTCTCATCACCACCCTCAACATGCATATTAAATTTCTCAACTTCAAGATTCATATGCCTTCCTTTCGAGATAGTGAGCAGGTCTTTCCAACTATTATCATCAACAACTTGAATAGGGAATAAGTTAAACGTCGGACCTAAATCAGTTGGATTGGTGTAACTTAAATGTATCCCATGCATTGATGAGTTGATTTGAAGAACTTGATATATAGATGTCATCAACTCAGCATAAGTAGTAGTTGTACATATTTCAATAGGAAAGAATTTCCATCATAATGAATGACAAAATGTCTTGAGGTATTGGCCATAATCCTGAATGTGGAAAATATAGTGAAAATTAGATATAGACTGTGTGATATAGTTAGCACAATTACACTACATATGACCCAAGTTGAAACAATTTGAAAGTTTATGACTTGTTTTTGTTATTTGGTTAAATATGGGAGCACCAATATAACAAATAAGCTCAGTTCTTGAAAATTACTACACTTCATGTCACATCTATGACGTTTATCGATTAATTCATTGAAAAAAACAATGATATAGTTGGATCTCAAGTAATTTTATTTTGACATATTTTTCCCTTTTTGGAAGTAGAAAAAAATATTTTTGAAAAAATAGTTATCATTTTGAAATCCTCAAAGTTTGAAAAACTTATAAACTAGTGGTTTCTAAATAAATCATGATGGATGCCTAAATATATGTTCCTTTTATCTCATTCTCTTCTAGTAAATCTAATACATCGAAGCTTTGAAAACTTATAAACTAGTGATCTTTAAGCTTCTAATCTATATACAATGAACCATAAATCACAAAACATGTATAAAATATGCATGAAACAACAAATAATATATGTTAAACCAAACCATCAATCATAGAAAAAGTAAAAATATATATGAAATCATACTGGTGTAATTGCCTAGAAAATATAAAACGAAACCATCAATAAAAAAAACAATGATCAATATGTATGAAATAGAAAATATAAAATAAACCATATGATATTTAGACAAATGTCTAAATAATAAAAGTTTGTGTATAATCCGATTAGGGTACAGTCTAATTAGTTACAATCAAATAAAATTACATTCTACAAGTACATACATGATACTCACGCATTTCAAGCTAAAATACACATAAGCTACTTAATCTCACCTTTTTGTTAGAAGTAACAAGCTCTCGTCTGTGTCACTTCACCACACCAGAAGTATGACAAGATCAACATCTTGTTCAGTGATCACTTTCACCACACACTTAAATGAGAAAACCCAATCTTTGCAGTGAAGAAGAGAAAGAATGAAAATGAAGAAAAGTAATAGAAGAGTTCGATACAGAGGGAGAATAGTTGACATTGCTAACAAAATGAAAAATAAAAAAGCAAGCAATCTATTGCAAGAAACTAAGATACACCATTTGTTAAGATGATATATTCAATAATGTACTGACGAAAAATAAAAAAGCAAGCAATCTATTGGAGGCACTGATGACCATTTTAACCTATATTTGCTATTTTCTGTAAATAATGTGGCTAAGCGGCTACAAAGAAACAAGGTCAGAGGCTAAGAAATAAGGCCGAAGGCTATGAAGGAACATAAGAAGGGTTGGAAGAATAGGAAACAGAAAGGCATGATGGGGAAGTTGGGGAGGACGGAAAAGAAGGAAGTGGGACAGGCAGAAGAACTTATCGGCAACCCTGGTCGCTGGTTGTAGTGACTGCTCGATGCAATAATTGGTTGATGGTCGCCGGTCGCTGGTCGGTGCAGTATTTGCAGTGGTCGCCGGTCGACGTTGTAGTACTCCCGTTTTTCGGTGGTGGCTACTCCGGAAGAGAAAGCAACTCCAGTTGAGCGATGAGATGTGATCAGAGATGGCTTCCCTGGCTCACAGCAACCTTCTCTGGCATGGAGTAGAGAAAATGGAAGAGAAGAAAAGAAAGATGAAGCATAGAGAAAGGACGGGCGATCATTTCAGATTATAGCAAGCAAAAAATGCCAACTATTGTGACGTTTTACATAAAGACGCCTTTCTGTAGTGCGAATCAGGGAGACAAGACATATGACGTATCAGAACAACTTTGCGCATGTGCCCGTGAATAAATATAACATGCCAAAATATGTTGCGCTTTATGCCACAAGGGTTTGGTTGGCGAGTATTCAATAGAAATGCCAAATAATGTGGTGTTTTTCTATCACCGTTGCCTCGAAGTCATAAAATGCCAAACAATGTTGCGTTTTAGGCCATGCTGACCCGTTTTTTATGAGATTTAGATTAAGACGCCAAATATGGTGGCGTGTTATGCCTGCAGCTGTGCAAGACACCAATAAATGTGGCGCTTTTTGCTGAAACTATGCTAGTTCGGGAAATAAGTTGGAGAGGGTGCTACTTAGGTAATTTTTTTTAAAAAGTGTGCTATTTGGGTTTTTTTGCAAGAAGTTTTATCTCATATTGCTCACTCCTAGAACTTTTGTAGTCCTTATATGTAGGATCACAGAGGGCACTAGTGTCCAAGGGATCCTAGGAGGAGGGTATGCTCACCTCCTTGGTGGGTGGGGTGACCATAAAACACATGCACACACTCAAGCGCACACGCACGCCACACCACGCCTCGTCGGGCATGGGCTCGGGCTCGGGCTTGTGGATTGTGGATTGTGGATTGTGGAGAATGTCTTCCATCTTTTTTTATACTAGGATACAACTACATAATTAATTACTCATTTAATTAATTGTTTCTTTTCTACTTGGATTTATTAATCCTAACTAGAACATGTCTCTTTTGTAGATTTTTTTGCAATGTATATAAGAGCAACCAAGTGGTCGTGTCTTAATAGGAATAGGATTAGTGGGGCGTGTAAGGCTATAAATAGGTCTCTGGTCATTAGGGTAAAATATATCTTTCAAACACAACCGTCATCCATTCATGCGAGTGTTTTGTGAGCCCTAATCACGGAGTCTATAGTCGTCACTCCTATTTGTCGCATGGAGATCTCTCTCCTGGAAGCGACAAAGTCATTCACCCTCTTCCTCTAAGACGCAACCTGTCAAGCGGTAGTTCCTGCAGTTGCTGGGCTACACTGGTGGTGGTGAATCTGTTCGTCTTAACGTTCGTCGTCTATGCAAACGTGACGCTTCTATTCAAGTTCATGACCGGGTCAACTGGGAGAACGATGTTTGTCCTGGAGGATTGCGCGATGCTAATTTCTTTAGGTAAAACATGTTTGTTTTTCAACGAATGATCTGGTCAGGTTCCTAACTCTGTTTATTTTCTCCTGCATTATTTATTCTTCTGCTTCTTATCTGGATCTGGCATGTAATCATTAATTCATTGCATCTATCGTTGTTGCATGTAACGATGTAAAATCCTAAATTTTAATCAATAGTCTTAAAGAAATCACTATCTGTCGTTAATTAACAATGGTCGGTCATGGTGGTTCTGGAAATAAAATTGATACCAACATTATGCCTAAAATATTTACTGGTACCCACTTTTCCCGTTGGTTGAGTCGGATGCAAATTTGGTTGAATATTGCGGGTTTTGATCAGTACTTAGAAGAGACCAAACCTAAATCTGATGATACTATTCCTGATAATGTAAATATAATTTCCAATTGGAAGAAGCGTGACAAAATGTGCCGCGGTTTGATTCTGTTTGGTTTAAATAACAAGATGTATGACTCTTACTCAAAGCCACATGTCACTACGTCCAAATTTTTGTGGGAATCGTTAATTAAGAATTTTAGTACTAAAAACCAAGGTGCTGATAAGTATTGTGTGTCTAAATTTTTTAAGTTTCAGATGGTAGAGGGTTAGTCTGTTTCTGATCAAACACACAATCTTCCACTCCTAGTTCATGAGCTGTCATATGACAAGATAGTGTTTCCTAAGAAGTTCGTTGTTATTTCTATCATAGAAAAGTTCCCTAAGTCATGAGAATTGTTTGGTATATCTCTGAAACACCGCAAAGGGACTCATTCAATGGAAGAACTAATGATGTATATAAACATACAAGAAGAACACTTAAAGGAGAATACAGTCAAGGTGTCCTTGATGCAAACCCTACTGTTAATTTTACAACTGCTAAAACCACCAAAGATAAGAAAACTAAGAATGCACATAAAGCTAAGGCCAAGATCCAGAAGAAATCGAAGAACAAACCTTGTTGGACTTGTGGACAGGTTGGCCACTTGAACAAGGATTGTCGTTCTAAGAAGGCAAAGAAAGCTTCCACATCTACAACTGAGGAGGTTGTAGTCAATATGATGACTACATCCTTGAACCTCAATGATGGGTAGGTGTCTATTAAACCTGAAATTCTTTCTATTTTTGAACCACTTTATTGGATAATTGACACTGGGGCTAATGTTCATGTGTGTGATGATAAGTTCATGTTTGTGTCTTACCAGGCCTCTCGAGGTCGGTCTGTGACTTTGGATGATTCCAGCTCTACAGAATTCAAAGGTGAAGGATGGGTGGACTTGAAGTTCCCTTCGGGGAAGGTGTTGACTTTTCACAGGGTTAGACATGTTCCAACCATTTGATGCAATATCCTTAGTGGCATAATTTTAGTTAGGGAAGGTTATAGAGTAGACTACAAATGTAATAATGCTATTATTACACACCTTCGTGATTCTTTATTTTTTGGCAAGGGGTATTTATGTGACGTGGAGAACTTATTTGAGATTCATGTTGAACCTGTTTCAAATTCCATTTTAAATTTGAATGAGTATAGTTCTGTATGCATGAATCTTGTATCATCCGACGTTTGGGATTCATGTTTGGGACATGTTAATGTTGCCTCAATGAAGCATATGATGAATCTAAATTTAATCCCTAAATATGAAATTATCAATAATAAATGTGAAATCTATGTGCAAGCTAAACTACCTAGGAATCCCTTTCATTCGGTGAATTGGAATTAGGAAATTTTGAATTTAGTGCATACAGATATCTGTGAATTTAATGAAATTGCTACTAGGGATCAAAATGTTATTTTATAACTTTTATTGATGATGTGAGTAGATAATGTTATGTTGTTTTACTTAGAAGTAAAGATGAGGCATTGGATAAAGAAAGAAGTTGAAACTCAAACTGGCAAAATACTTAAACGATTAATGTCTGATAGGGGAGGAGAATACACCTCAAACTTGTTTTTGGAATTTTTCCAATCACATGGTATAGTTCATGAGGTTACTGCTCCTTATTCACCACAGTCTAATGAGATAGTTGAATGTAAAAACCGAACCCTAATAGATATGGTTAATTCTTTAATACAGACATCAGGTCTACCCAACTTCATGTGGGGGGAAGCTTTGAATACGACTAGCCATATTCTGAATAGAGTTCCTCATAAACATGTAGAGAGTAGTCTGTTTGAGTTATGGAGAGGAAGAAAATCAAGTCTCAAATATCTTTGAGTGTGGGGGTGCCTTGCTAAGGTACTTGTCCCTGAACATAAAAGGAAGAAATTGGGACCAAAAATAGTTGATGCCATATTCTTGGGGTATATAGAGACAAGTTATGCCTATAGATTTTTTGATAGTAAAATCTGATGTCTCAGGCATTGAGGTCAATACGATTGTGAAATTATGTGATGATGCATTCTTTGAGGATGTGTTTCCCATGAAAACTAGTGTGCCCAATGAAGTATCTCAAGAAGATTCGTTCACCACAGTATCTATTCCCGAGCACATGGAAAGGATGACAAATGTGGGGGGTGACTCAAAACAAGCTATTTCTGAATCTGATGATTTTGAAGAAATAGTTGAACCAAGAAGTATACAGTCTAGGACATCCAAGGATTTTAGAAGTGAGTTTATCACTTACAATGTTAAGGATGTTCTTGTCACTTTCAAACAAGCTATGGATTCTCCAGAAGCTAAGTTTTGGAAAGAAGCCGTTAATGATGAAATCTAATCAATTATCTTGAATGGAACTTGGGAATTGGTGGATTTGCCTCCTGGTTGTTCTGCAGTCGGTTGCAAATAAATCTTTAAGAAGAAACTTAATGCAGACGGGACGATCAATAAGTATAAGGCTAGGTTAGTTGCTAAGGGTTACATACAAAGGGAAGGAATAGATTATTTTGATACCTATTCACCTATTTCCCGTATGACCGCAATCTGAGTGCTTATAGCATTGGCTTCCATTTATAATCTCTATATCCATCAGATGGATGTCAAGACCGCTTTCTTACATGGTGATCTTTAGGAAGAGATATATCTGGAATAACTTGAAAGATTTGTGGGCCGTGGGAATGAGTCCAAAGTGTGTAAACTTGTTAAATCATTATATGGCTTGAAACAGTCCCCTAAGCAATGGCATGAGAAGTTTGATTCTGTGATATCATCTTTTGTCTTTGTTTCTAATGAATTTGATAAGTGTCTCTACTATAAAATTGTCAATGATGGATTCATTTTATTATGCTTACACGTCGATGATATCCTATTTTTTGGTTCCGATATGAAAGTAGTAAATGAGAAAAAGTCATTCTTGTCTAGCAAGTTTGAGATGAAGGATATGGGCGTCACTGATGTGATTTTAGGTCTTAAAATCATTATGTTTACTGATGGTATAACTCTCTCACATTCTCACTATGTTGAAAAGATACTGGAGAGGTTTAAGTAAACATCACACAAACTTGTTAAGACTCCATATGGTTCATCCAAGGCCTTATTCAAGAATGAGACTAGGGTTCTAGTGTCTCAATCGCAATACTATCATATTATCAAATGCTTGATGTATCTTATGAACTGCACATGTCCAGACATTGTGTTTTCCGTGAGCAAGTTAAGTATATACACCAGTTATTCAGACAAGACCCATTGGGAAGCTCTGGACAGAGTTCTGAGGTATATCAAGGGAATTTGTTCCCTTAGGCTGCAATATGGTAAACATCCTTCTATAGTCGAAGGATATAGTGATGGAAGTTGAACTGTCGTGAATTCTAAGAGTAATGGTGTCTCAGGATATGTATTCATGTTGGGAGGAGGAGTTGTTTCCTGGAGGTCTAAGAAACAGACCATATTGTCTCGATCCACTTTTGAAGAGGAGTTGTGTGCTTTAGATGAAACTGGATTGGAAGTTGAATGGCTACATAGACTTATGTCTAGTTTACCTATGGTAACGAAGCCGCTTCCTACAATTTTAGTTCACTATGATAGCACTACAACTATTGCTTAGATAAAGAGTTTCAATTACAATAAAAAATAGCGTAGAAACATCCAAGTCAGATTGAAATCTGTAACAGAGTTAGTGTCTAATGGGTCGTGGTTGTGGACTACGTCGGTACCAAAGATATATAGCTGATCCTTTCACTAAAGGGCTTATCTTGGCTTTAGTAGAAATATCTAGGTTGAGGATGGGACTGAAACCCCTACAGATTTGCAGGCAGTAGCAACCCAACCCAAAAGAGTAGAGATCCCACAAATTGGGTTCAATGTGGTAATAACAAGCTATCGAGTGAATCATATTACACTATGCATTTTTGTTTGATGCTTCTAGCATCTGTGAGTCTATCTCTTGGAAATATGTTAGTGTCATGACTACAAGTTAGTAACTGATTAGTCTCTGAATTATGTCAAGTCTTAGGATAGGATGTTAGCAGTACATCCTTGGAGACTCCAACTAAATGATTGATGTTGTGTAGGCCGCAACAGGAGAATTGGTTCGTTCTCTAATATTAATCATGATATACCTTTTTGTATGCATGGCCTTATGCATTGTTTCTCTTCTACCATGTCTTTATTGTGTTGTTACCAACCTATACTCTTATACCCAAGGTTCAAGTTCAAGACTTTTGTTCACCTAGTTCCTATAAGGGTTACAGTTAGATAACTTAGGTAGATTCAAACTGAAAGGTATTTGCTAAAAGCAGAGTATGGAAGCCTGAATGGTAGAGCACACTACACATTGTACTTTATGGGGGATTGTTAGATATATGGTTGTAGCAGCCATGTATATAGCATGAGTTAAGCCCAATGTAGTGCAACTAGTACATGTGAGAAAAGTAGTTTTGTCTCTAGTGTAAATGGTAAAGAAGTTTTATCCCATATTGTTAACTCCTTTTGTGGTCCTTATATGTAGGATCACATAGGGCACTAGTGTCCAAGGGGTCCTAGGAGGATGGTATGCTCACCTCCTTGGTGGGTAGGATGACCACAAAACACACACACGCACGTGAGCACGCTCGCGCCACGCCACACCTCGCATGACAGGGTCGGGCCGGGCACAAGCTCGGGCTTGTGGATTGTGGAGAATGTCTTCCGTCTTCTTTTTGTACTAGGATACAACCACATAATTAGTTACTCATTTAATTAATTATTTCTTTCTTATTCGGATTTATTAATCCTAACTGAAAATTGTATCTTTTGTGGATTTTTTCACAATGTGTACAAGAACAACTGAGTGGTCGCGTCTTAACAGGAATAGGATTAGTGGGTCATGTAAGGCTATAAATAGGCATCCGATCATTAGGGTAAAACATATCTTTTGAACACAGCCATCATCCATTCGTGCGAGTGTTTTACGAGTCCTAATCCCAGAGTCTGTAGTTGTCGCTCCTGCTTGTCGTTTGGAGATCACTCTCCTAGAAGCGACAAAGTCGTTCACCCTCTTCCTTCAAGACGTAACTTGTTAGGCGGTGGTTCCTATGGTTGTTGAGCTGCACTGGTGGTGGTGCATCTATTCGTCTGCAACGTTCATCGTTTACGCAATCGTGATGCTTCTCTTCAAGTTCGTGACCGGGTCGACTGGAAGAACGACGCATGTCCTGGAGGAGTGCATGACGCTGATTTCTTTAAGTTAAACATGTTCATTTTTCAATGAACGATCTGGTTAGGTTCCTAACTCAGTTTATTTTCTCCTGCATTATTCATTCTTCTGCTTCTTATCTGAATATGACTTGTAATCATTAATTCATTGCATCTGTTGTTGTTGCATGTAACGACGTAAAATCCTAAATTTTATTCAACAATGGGAGCCATAGAGCTCCTAGAAGGCTTGGCCGGGAATGGAGGCATGTGGGCTCTTCATGACCTGAGGAGGGATGGATGGTGTGTCGGTGTGACCATGGGTTTGAGAATGAGGATGATGAGAAACGTTGCATGGACTCCGTGAATTGAGGCTGATACCAGCTTTGACTCTATGACAATCTCATGATTGACCATTCTCTAATATGTACTAAAACATAATTGTGGATACTCAGATACTGAACCATACCATATAGGGTAATATAGATATCTATACCAATATCAAACATACTGTGGAAAAATGAGATGGGGTGGGTCGGGAGATGGTTATCCAATGGTAGCTGGATTATTTTGCCATCCCTAATTATAACTGGAAAAAAGAACAATCTGACATACTTTGGCAAAAATAATTTACCAATGTAGCACTTTTTATAAAACATTTCTCAGCACACTTTAGTCTAACACACTACTTCATTTGGCATTTTTGAATTCAGAGTCAAAAAGTCATTATCATTTTCAAAATAAAAAATTCAAGAAAATTAAGAATAAACAAAAAGATCCACTTTAGGTGGCGCTTTCTGACTTTGATAACATGAAATGTATAGAGTTTTTCTTATTTTTTAAAATTTTTAAATTTTCAAAATAACCCAATGATTCTAGTGTTTCGTAACTCAAAACACGTACAATGTCTCTCTAAGTGGCAGGTTCTATATAAAATGTGTTATTTTAAAAATATTTTACAAGTAGTACTATATTTGTATTTATTTTTACCAAAGTGTGCTAAATTGATTTTTTTCCCTTATAAATTTATAATGCACAACGATCCTGAAGAGTGGATCGGATTTATGTCAAATTACCACAAGTACATGCCAAAATGACACCTTCTAAATGGACGGTACAACAATCTGCTTAATCCGTAGTAATCCCATGTTGACACATGGGGGTTGTATAGTATAATCTCTATCGAAACAATGAAATACTCTTTTGATGCTAGTTTTGATATTAAAAAAGGTGTTATACAGATAGCTACTTTTAATGAACGTCAAACAAAAAGAATAGAAGGTATAACTATCACCATCTTAATAGAATAAATGAAAACCAATTAGTTGTTGTGATTATACAAGCAATAGTTATCATTTACACGAATAGATTGGGGAAGTAGAGATTTTTCTTTAGTGTGGGAGTGTCATTCTAATTAAATGAAGAAAAAAATTTGTATGCTAATGAAGAAACGAATACCCAAAAGGTTTGGGATAAAGATGAACAATCGTTCTCTTTTTTTTATCATGATTTAATCAAAATGAAAATTGCATTAGATATTTTGATGCTGGGAAAATGAATAGTAAATATTGGTGTGAAAAGAGTTGTGTATAAAAATATAATACGCACCTCCTATCAAAATTATTTTAGTAGTGTTACACTTAGGCTCTGATTGGTTCGTCGCAACTGGTTCGAAAACTTACAAATTGGAGTTTGTTGAGCAGTTTTTCATTATTGGTTTAAAGTAAGTGTTGGAACTTGAGTTATGTGACTTCCAGTGAGTTACATACTTACATACAAAACACATTTCCGGAGTTCCCTCTTAAAAAGAGCAGAAAATAAATTTCGGGACAACCAACAATATTTTTTATACAATTATATTCTTCTATCGTTATAAGTGACACATGTAATGTATTTATAACTAAAAATATTAGTGGTGTGGATATAGTTCATTACTAAAACCACAACATAATATGATAAAATATTATACACCATAATCGCACTATGTAAAATATTTTACAATGTAACCACTATCATCTGTACAATCTACAAAATAAAAAAAGACAAACATCATGAACAAGAAACACACTACACCATGTGAAAATAATGTGATTTATGTCATTTATTTTTATATTCATGTTTAAACAATATGATGTAAAAATGATAATTAACTGTACAAACAATATAGTAAAAATTATGTACAAAAATAATGTAAAAATTAATATTTTACATTGAGTTAAACAATGATGAACCAAAACTTATATTTACAAGTACATGAAATACACATATTTTTTTGAGTCTTAGGGAGACCCCACTCCCCCTCCTCCTCAAACAGGTGCCAGAGCCCGGATGACCCAAGGAGTTGGTAATTACAGTGCGTTCAGGGGGAATCGAACCCGGGTCCCCCAGGGAGGACAAGCCAGAATGAACTACCTGAGCCACACTGGGCGGGTATGAAATACGCACATTATTACAATACTTTGTATACATAAAGTCAAATAAAAATATTGAGCTGTGATTTTAATCATAATATTTTTATTAGGATTATAGTTGTACCATAATAAAATATTTTTAAAGGAGCAACATATGCACCATAGCTACTTGTTGTGGTTATTATGATTTAATAACATTATGATTTTTATGGATATGATTCCTTTTTAATGCCTTTGTCATCCTCACTTATTTATATTATACAATAAATGTTAACAATATTTTTAATAATTTCCATATCTACACTTACAACAAACCAATCACATGGAAGTGAATGATACTTAAGTTCCAAAAACTAACTTACACCAAACTAATAGGAGCCTTAGTCAAAATTTACAGTTACGTCTTATGACACTGAACATTGGATATTATTTTTTGAATAACTATAAAGTATTAAAAATGAGTTCTCAGACATCAATTAGTTTTATCATGATTATGTGTGCTCATACATGTAAGCTGACATGCTAAATCTTTTTAGACAATTATGAGAAGTGATAGTGTATCGATGGATAATACATAATATATATAGTTGCTTACCTTCCTGTGTTAAGCTATGAATATGACATGCCAGTGCAAAAATAAAGTACGTTTTTGAAGACGAACATGATAAATAAGATAACTTTTTGATCAATTTCTTGTGCTTGATGCATGCCACTTGAAATATAATAACAAGAAGATGCATTATTCAATTAATCCAATAAAAGTATTAGATGCAATGAATCATTAATAGTTTTTGTGTATGATGTGGAGGAAAAGAGACTATTCTTTTGACAAGCTCTCTTTTCTTAACGACCGATAGAGAAGATACCAACAATACAACTAAAATGTTGCATGACAATAAGGATCTACAAATTTTGAGTTCTTTTGATATATGCTTTGTTTGGAAAGGCATCCAATAATGTTTGGCACAATTGTAATGATGCAGCCCACATGGATAGTATTGAGAAGAAGAGTGGCAGCATCAACACTAATGTGCCTCACACTGATGAAATTCACCACTCGACAAAATTCATCGCCAATAATACAATTGGGCTCGACAAAAATTAAAATTATTTTGATGGACACCATGTCAAATTAGTAAAGATGGGAGAACAAAGAGTCAAAGTATGTGGTTTCCACTCATTTTATTTCCTAATGGTGATTCTGAGAATACTGAAAAGATCGAGAAATATCTCAAAAAACTTATGGTTCATCACATAAATCACTTCAAATATAGTTAGATAATGCTTCACTTAGACATGTTTTGCGTTTTGGCTTTATGCTAAGAATTTTGTAACAGTCATAGTACGATAGTTCATATCTTTGTGTTGTGTGTCAAACTTTTCATCCATTATGATTGCATGTTTAAACAAAGAATCTTTCTAGGTTGTACAAAGAAAATAAAAGCTAACTTTATGTCATACCTATTTAAAAAATGTAGCCTTTCAACTTCCTTCTAATACCTATTACAATGTTGGTTCAATAATAAAAAATTTAATCTACTTGTACAAAAGTAATTGGAAGAGTCATTGTCTTTGACCATTCTCCTAGTGTGTCATCATTCATCTTTGTTTACAATTCTTCCTAATTATAACCTAATTTTCTAAATGTGGATGGGTTACCAGCCTCCCTCTCCCTCCATCCATGATCATTGATGGCAATCTAAGTGGAACAATTCATTTATCGAGTAGGTCTAGGGTAAAATAAAGGAGGAGAGATCTTAGTAATTTCTTAAACAAAAGTATGCATGGTGGTGGTGTTAGGAATCAATGGCCCAAGGTTGTTTTTATCAGTCATCTATACAACATTGTTGCACATAGAAGGGATTCAAATTATATTATATGATTGCCAATGTGCATATAAAAACTTTGAGTGTTAGATTAAATGTATAAAGTTGATTTAAATGGGTCACCTTCCAGTTTATTCCTAAATTGTGCTTAGACCTAACCCAAACTCAGTAGTTGTCAAATTCACCCTAAACTTGAATTATAGTATCCATGAGTCAATGAACCACTTTGATTGATATTGTGATAACCTAGACCTTTCACTCTCTTCCTATATGTGTTATAAAATTCACTTTTTTACTAATTTCCTCATTATATCCCTTAATATCATGATTTGATATGTTTTGATGCTTTTTGGCCTTATTTTGAGTTCACATAACAAGTAATGACACTCAATTTGATATGGAACTAAGTTTGCACCTATGTGTACACCTCATCATATCTCATTTCCTTTTAATATTATCTAGTTGTCTCAGTCTACCCTTATCTTGTACTCATTGTATAGAGGGCACTCTAGTTTTTCTAAAGCACCACATTTTTCTCAATTTCGAGCTAGCATGAGAGAGATATGCTCTTTTTATTGACCTAACAGTTATACATTGTATATGTTTTGATGATGACTCAACCATTCCATTCATATGTATCTAATATGTCTACTTGAGGTTAATTTTAGGTATTAGGTACAAGAACAAGATCAATTCAATCAAGTTCCAAGTTGACTCAATACAAGACAAAGTCAATGCAAATGAACTTTTGTGGAAATAGCCCTCAATGACTCGGGAAATTTTTTGTAATCATCTGTATAGATGTTATGACTTGAAATTAAGATGAGAAAAAATTAGGAGCACTTAATTCAAATGTTTAAGCATTTTTATGACAATTCCCAAAATGCATAACATGTTGTTTTGACGATCGATTTTCCCTCTTAGAAACTCGACTGACGCCTAAGATGGGTCTTGGAAAATGCCCAGGTTCGGCCGAGTTTGTAGGAAAATATGGCGACATCACAAGAAATAGAAACAAAACTTTAACTGTCATATTCCCCTTGAACCAATGAATCGCGTGAACAACTATGTAATGGGAAGGATGGTTTAGAGGTATACTTGGTCCTGGAGCAAGTCTAGTGACTATTCTCTCATTGTGGTCGCGTGCCCTTTCTCAAAGTCACACTCAAAAAACATATGTGTTGGCCTCCTGGTTGGTCACTATGACAATGGGATTATGATGTCCTCCTAGTAAGAAAAGTATCCACACATCTAGAGTAGTCCACACGAACCACCAGGAACTCATGTCGTTCTAGTAGAACGAACAAGAAGGACTTGTCCCCTCACATTGGCATACTAGTCACAACCTTGCTCCCCCATAAATGTTCTCCCTTACTATCCCTTCCTTTAGTGGGTAGGACTTGCTCGGGTTCTCTCAGTTACCAAAACCCGAGAAGACAAACAATTCTTAGAGTCAATTGAGTTGTGTTTGAGAAGTCCCCAATACCCCTCTATTTATAAAGGGTTAGGATCAAGGTTCCCAAATTGTGTGGGAGTGGAAGGGACCAAAATTTTATAAAAATTCACAACCTGCAATAGGAAAAAGGCTCAGCTCGCATGGCTAACTAATCGGTTGGCATGCAAGCCGATCAATTCACCCAGTAAACCGATTGTTTAGTCATGTTTCCCAATCACAATTTTATTGGCAATTCTATTCAATTAATGTACAACATGACGTCAACACTAATCCTTGATTCAATTGAATTGAACCATGAGTCAGACATCTCTCTTTGCAAAATGGTCATATCGTGAACTTGAAACGATTGGTTCACTAAGTGAACCAGTCATTTGACACCCTAGTTCATCTACAATTCATCTAATGCAGTACCCACTCAACCTAACACTCCAAATGGGAAGTTGAACACTTGAATCGATCGGTTGGGAGTCCAGTCAGTTAATTTGTTGCTTAATTTGAATACCTAAACACTTTAGAAATTTTATTCAATATCATTCATGAATAGACTTCTATTCCAAGTGAATTCCTTTGTGTGTGGCCCTATAGGCTCCATATTACATTGGCAGTGAATGTCCATAAATCATTTATGACAACACACACAAAGAACAGTGCCTAGTCACACATCATTTCTACCCAAGTAAATGGAAAGTTGGAGAACAACTTCAACCTACAATGTACGATAGGTGTTATAGTGATTGTATAATTCTTTTGTCTTTGATAACCAGATTTAACTCGAGGCATGGAATCATTATCCTTTCAATATTCAATCCATGTTCCATGATCTAGAGAAAATTATCTGAGATATATGTGACCTCAATATCATATATTCATTCACATATTCATGTGCATGCTTTTCTCACTCTCACTTATCAAGTGGACATGATATCAAACTCATGTAGGAGGTAAAAATCCCATCTACCTCACTCACAATCATCCCCATGTGTCACAGTGCATCTGATTATCACCTTTATGGAAACCCTCATTCAAGATCATAGTGGATGATGTCAAAACACATTGAACGACATGTGATGAGTGTAGTGATTTCAGGTCTAAGAACCACAATCACCACCTTCACTATGAGGGATGACTATGACCACCAAGTATGGTTTCCATGTATCACTCTCAAGGTGTGTCTATTCGATACATTGTTCTCTAACAAGTTTCTATGGGAATGAATAAGAATAAATAAAATATAAAAGAAAATAAAAAATTCAGCAAAGGGGTTCAATTTGATTTGTATTGTATCTGAAATGAATTCTATTATTATTTAACTCTTCTAGATTCAATTTTGGCATTTTTAACCTACTTATTTTGGATATATTATGAAGAATTAACATTTCAAATAAAATAGGGAAAAATACATTATTCTCTAACAAGTTTCTATGTGCTTGGTTTGATATCATATATAATGACTGATGAGATTATATCATCAAACAACACACACTCTAGTCTTACATTTCATTGTTGTCTATCAACCTTCCATAATAGCATCTGACTAGGGACATAAAAAGAACATAAATACTCCTAATATTTGTATAATCTAATTGTTCAAATCTCGCACTTGAAGACATACATCATTGAGTAATGTTATTCTTTAGACCTTCATTATGTTTCCTCATTAACTCATAATTGAGTGAAAGAGAATGAATCAAAAGCTTGCTTTTATTATTATTTAGCAAATCCTTTATATAATATGTCGTTGCAATCATCATATGATTGGATCTCTCAGCATACATACCAACAAAGTCCCACATTCACTTAGATCCAATCACCCATGAATCTTATTCTTAGTGATCTAAACATATCCATCATGTTTCACTAGTACATAACCGGCCTTTAGTGTCAGTTATTTAAAGCCTTTAGTGTCAGTTTTAATGCGACACCTATGTGGGTGCCGCTAAAAGGCCAACCATTAGGCGTCGGTTCTCAAAATGACGCCACAACCCTTTGTGTGCCTCCGAAAACATGCCAGTAGGGGGGTATAGGCGTCGGTTATTAGCTTTGAAACCGATGCCATAAACCTTCGTGCCACATAAAGGGCGCCATCTTGGGCACTATCAGCGTCGGTTTATTAGTGATAACTGACACCATATCACCTGTGTTGTCTGGCCCGCTGCCACGGCCGTGATGGCCAACACGACCGTGGTGTCTGGCCTCATTAGGGAAATCGACGTCGGTTATTGATAACTGACGCCACATCACATGCATTAGGCATCATTTATAAATATTTATCCGATGATGTAACCATTTGTCATTGGTTTTAAACAAATAACCGACGCCTATTGCAAGTTTTTTTTTCTATCAGTCTGCAGACCTGCTGTGGTTGGTCACAGGATGAGAAACCTGCAGTTCAGTTATAAACTACAAGTTTTACGACATCGATTGATATCAGCCAACAACATGCCACAAATCTACAAAATTAACAACATTAATTTTCACACATTTAGCAACCTACAGTTCCATTCGATTTTCACACATGTAGAAACATTCATGTAGCAATCTGCAGTTCCATTCATTTTCACATTCACACATGTAGAAACATTCATATAGCAACCAATAGTTTCATTCATTTTCACATTCACACATGTATAAACATTCAAACACATGTAGAAACATTCAGACATGTAGAAACATTCACACATATTATAATTCAGAAATTCATTTATAAAATATCATTCTTTAGTCATTATTGGCTATCAACATCCCAATTATATGTTAAAAACCCCACTACTTGTATGGCTGTTGCCCATTCTTCTCTTACATCATTTAATTCTCCCATCATATATGGAGCATGTACATGGTAAGGCCTTACCTGTAGTGTGGTCAGTTTTAAACACCTGCAAAGAGAATGATGTATACATATAATTAATAATATATAAATAAGATTGATATATTTCATATTATCTAATGAGACTATATATAATACCTCAGGAATGGTATCGATGTCCACTGCGGCATATTTGATAATTATGTGCATAAATCACATCACATAGTATGCACATGCCCATCTGTTGTCTTGTGTAGCACACTATAAATTGAAACATACAAAATATTAAAAAATGCAACTAATTAAGCACTGTTGACATAAATAATATATACATTGCAGTCGGGAACTTACTTCCACATTCTTCCAAATTATTTGTTGGTTCTTTTTCCTGGGGACCTTTCCTCCAGCCTTTTTGAAGTCATCTAAACCCCTACATGTTAATGTAACATAGTACATTGCATAATTAAATAGTAATGTAATAACATATGTTAACGGATATGAAAATGAAATATTTCTCACCGAAATAATTCCATTTTCATTTTGTGTCCATATTTTGAATTCAATTTAGTCCCCTTAGGATCTAGATAATAGACAGTGAATGTTTCGGGGATAATAACTAGTAACACCCAATGCATACCACTAGAGGTAAAAAAGTAAAAAATTTATAACTCAAAATCCACAATAAAAATGTAACTTTCTTAAGTCCAAATTATAATAAGCAAAGTAAACTTACTCCACATTGAATGGAGCTATTATCACCATCTTCTTATTTTGAGCAAAATTTGTAAAAGCATCACAGCATTATTGTTGAACTGACAGAGGGTTTTTAGCTACTAGACTAATCAAATTTGGAATAAAAAATACTACATGTTCGAATGAAAATTTTGCACATATCTTGTCTAAGTAGATGCAAAACATGTATTACGTATGCATTAATAAATAAGAAACCAAATCACCAGATCCAACACAAGGTATATGGATGTATAAAGAATATCTCACCTTAGCCATAGCTCTATCACAGATGTATTCAACCAATCATATCGAAGCATGCTCCAAAATATCTTGTATAAATAGATTGCTTTCTTATGATTGACCTGCAACATCCGCATCTATAGAAACAGTTATAGGGAAATTTATATCATGTTCCCCTAACCATATTGCCATACCCCTACAATTAGGACCTAACGATATAGGTAGGTCCTGTGGAACCCAACTTGGTAATGTAGGAGGTGGAGGCCTAGATGCTTTGGGTGTCTTATTTTTAACCTATATATATATAATTTCAGATCTATTGACATCATATATACACACTAATAATTTAACATAATGTAAATTTACCATATAGTTTTAGTATAGAGGACATCCACTTTTGGCCACAATATCACTCTGCCTTCTGCCTCACAAAGCGTTTCACAATCTGGGTGGGCATATGGCAATGGAAGATCCATCCAATTGGGGAAGATACGTACCGGGCTCACATGAACCCAACCAGCTGGTAATGGAGACCCATGAAACATTTTCCCTGGTAGGGATGGTAAAGCCGATGCCTCTGCAATGACAAATTCTTTACTTTTTAGACGGCATGGCTTCAACCCCTACAATTGTTTGTGTAAAGAATGTTATATACATATATACATATCATCTTGAAAACATATCATCTTGAAAAGACTAGTTACTATGTCATAAAAATACTTACAGCGGATGTGCTAGGTGGTGGGTCTATAGGATTACTCCCAACCTCTATAGTAGGAGTAGAGCGAGACGCCATAGGTACTGTCTGCTGAGTGGCAGTTAGAGATGCCTGCCACTTGCTCATTACTTCTTCGAGTTTCCTATCAACTAACTTATCTACCTATACATGGATAAAAGAAATATTAGCTTATAATTATTGAATTCTCTTTTACAGTAACATTATAAAGAAAGAATAGGTTACCTCTTCTTGTGAAAGTCCTGCTTTTGGGACATGTTTGCTTAGGGATGGCCCAAAGAACGCTTTGATGCCCATACCAGTGCTTGCAGCCCTAACACATCCAGGATGCTCTGGGTTACCCAGAGCAACTATCAATTCATCCCTTGTGCCCTTAGGGATGAACTTGACTTGTTTCCTCAGCTCATGCAGCTCCCGCTAATCACCAAAACAAAAATTTGTAATTAAGTAAACGCCACAAATAATCAATATTCGAACGATTGCTCTAATAGTTGGATTGTAGCATTTTTGCAGCCGCCTCAGCAGTTGCGGGCTTCCTTATTTCTCCCTTCTTATTTTGCCTCCCAGCTATCCAGACATCATGGTGAGGCAATGGTGTGGAACCTATAGTAGAGGACTCCTGAGTAGCAGCAGACTGATCATTAGACTCAGCCTGTAGTCTTTGGCGAATGCCTGCATACCCCTTTGGACCCATTGTGTGGTCATGCACATTCAGTGCACGCCTTGCTTTTTGTGCCTCACTGAGGGCCTAGTTAGGTAACACTAAATGTTAATCATGAATAGGTGAATACAACACATATTAATTAAATTGGGAGTGACGCCTAATACCTTGAATTCATCAGTTTGTCTTGAAGCAACAAACACGTCCCATTCTTCTTGGTCTAGGAAGTTCCACTGTTCAGTGGCTATCTTATTCTTCTTGTCACCTTCTTTTATGTATTCTTGGGTGAGATTTGTCCTATAGTTCCTTAGGACTCTCCCACAACATTGCATCACGCATTTACGATGCAACTTTTTATCCAATTCAAATATACTCTATAAAATAGAATTGCTATTAACTAGAATCTAAAAAATTAGTAATCTACAAAATAGAATTGCAAATTAATAATAACTCACGCATAAATCCTTCCATATTACATCTTTCTTCCCTTTAGGAACTTTATGCCAATAATCTATCTTACAACCGCAATGGCTTGAGTAACATACCCAAGATATGAAACAAACGAATTGCGATTCACTCCAATTGCATTTCCTACATTATCAAAATTCACAACAAGTTTGGGTCCATTGCCCCTTTGCGCTATTAACTTCTTCATCATAGTGATGCCCCTTCTCTTGTCAACTTTTTGGTGCTGCTGATCAAGTGCCTCAAGTGCTTTAGAGGGTACATGTGCATCATCAACCTAAAATTTGACAAAATAAACACACTTACAGGATATAACTATAAATGGACATGTACATATAAATATATGATATATTTTTAAAACTTACATTGTGAGGCGGCACATTGATGTCCTCACCCTCACAGTAATCATCAGCACGCTCATCAGGAGAATGCTCAGCCATCTGAAAGTCCACATTCATATTGTAAAGTTCACATTGTAAAGCTCACATTGTAAAGTTCACATTCACATTGTAAAGTAATTCACACCGTAAAGTTCACATTGTAAAGTAATTCACATTGTAAAGTTCACATTCACATTGTAAAGTAATTCACATTGTAAAGTTCACATTCATTGTGATTCACCTAATATAAACATGCCTCTAATATTGCGAGTTGTTATCAATTAACAATCCTTCATTGTGATCTCCGCGCACATACAAGTCATCATTAGCTTCAATATTTGCTGGTGTTGGCAACCCAACTGAGAATGGACTGGAGTCATCATACTTATCATAGTACTCTTCTTCATCTATATGATCTTCAATGAATTGTCTTTTACCATGAAGAACAACTGACCATTTATCATTTGTAGGATCATCGATATAAAATACTTGTTTCACCTGTGATGCCAATATGAATGGTTCACCCTTCTCGCCAATCTTTTCAAAGTTCACTAAAGTGAAACCCAATTCATCCACTATAACTCCTTTGGTGTTATCAACCCAATTACATGTGAAGAGTGGAATTCTGAAATCGATGTAGTCAAACTCCCATATGTCTTCAATGACACCGTAATATGACATTTTAGCTTTACGTGGACTCTTATCCTTTGCACTTGCAAAAAACATAGTCGACACTTGAAGGGTGACCCCACTGTTTTGGATGACACTCTTATCATCTTGGTGCTTTGTGTAATATGTGAATCCATTAATGTCATACCCTTCATAAGACATAACATTCAATTTTGGTTTAAAGGAGAGGCATTTGATAGTTTCAGTAATATCATCTGGTGTTTGAGATAGTTGATGTAAGACTTTATCTTCAAACCACTTAATAAATGTCTTGTTATGATCTCTAGCAAGCCACATAGTATTGGCTCGAGGATATTGTCTTTTGATGAAATTGGTATGTTCCTCGATATAAACACTCACTTCGTCCATGTTGTGTAAAATATGCAAGTGACCTTGTTCCAACTGCTCACGGCTGATTACTTTCACCCGTGATCCCAAAATTCCTTTGCCAAATTGCTCCTCAATATTCTTGTCATTACCAGGAGTGTCATTACAACTGAGAAAGTCATTGCAAAAATCCATAACCTCTCTCTCCACATAACCCTCAATAATACTCCCTTCAGACCAATAATGGTTTCGAACATCACTTTTAAAAATGCTCATGTATCGTTCAAAGGGATACATCCAATGTAAGAAAACTGGTCCCAACATTTTCACTTCCCTAGTCAAGTGGACAACAAGATGTACCATGATATCAAAGAACGACGGAGGAAAATACATCTCAAGCTGACATAGGGTAACAACCACTTCTCTTTGCAAATTATCGAGAGTATCAGGGTCAATAACTTTGCTGCACAGACTGTTGAAAAAGAAACAAAGTTTGGTGATTGCAAACCTTACATGCTTCAACAATATAGATCGAATTGCCACATATAATATTTCTTGCATTAGAGTGTGACAATCATGAGATTTAAGACCTATCAACTTCAGATCTTTCATTGATACCAATCTATGAATGTTGGATGAGTAACCCTGTGGCACCATAACATTTACCAAACATTCGCAAAAAGCTTTCTTCTCCTTTCTAGACAATGTGTAACAAGAGGGAGGTAAGTATGTTCTCCGATTTCCCATTTCACGTAATTCTGTTAATTCAGACCTTATTCCCATTTCATGTAGGTCCAGTCTGGATTTTATCCCATCTTTAATCTTACCTGGTATATTCAACAAAGTACCAATGATACTATCACAAACATTTTTCTCAACGTGCATGACATTGATACAATGCCTGACTGTCAAAGAGCTCCAATAAGGAAGATCCCAAAATATTGACTTCTTCTTGAATAAAGATTTGTCACTCCGTGTGGCCATACATTGTGATCTCTTACCAAATTCATTGACAAAGTCTTTTACTCTTTCATAAACAACCTCCCCTGGTATAGGTTTAGGTGCACTCCGTTCCTCATTCAATCCATTGAATGCTTTGCACCTCCTACGATATGAATGGAATTTTGTAAGAAACCTTCGATGATCGAGATATACAGTCTTAACACCATGTTTTATTCTTGTTGAATCAGTGTCCTCTTCACATATAGGACACACTTTAGCTCCTTTGACACTATATCCAGACAAATTCCCATATGCTGAAAAGTCATTAATAGTGCAAAACAACATAGTATGCAAACGAAATGTCTCTCTTTTTGAAGCATCATAGGTCATCAAACCTTCACCCCAGAGTTTCTTTAAGTCATCAATCAGAGGTTTAAGATAAATATCGATATCATTTCCAGGTTGTTTAGGGCTCGATATCAACAACGACATCATTACGTACTTATTTTTCATACACAGCCAGGGAGGAAGATTGTATATAACAAGCATGACTGGCCAAGTGCTATGTTGGTTGCTCAATGTCCCGTACAGATTCATCCCATCTATACAAAGCCCAAATCTTAGATTCCTGACTTCTTCACCAAATTCAGGGTACAATAGATGAATCTTCTTCCACTCTGGGGAATCAGATGCATGTCGTAGGATCCCATCATTATTTTTCTTAACATCTGCATGCCACCTCAAATTCTTCACATCTATCGAATTGGAAAACAAGCGTTGAAACTGTGATATTATAGGTAGATACCACATCACCTTGGCAGGAGAACCAGTTTTGGACTCCCCCGAACTCGTCAATTTATACCATGACACACCACATTTTGGACAATCTTTCAAATCCACATAGTCCTTTTGAAATAATACACAATCATTTGGGCATGTGTGTATCTTCTTGGCATCCATTCCCATTGGGCACACCAATTTCTTTACCTGGTATGTTGAGATTGGCAGCTCATTTCCTTCAGGAAGCATTTCTTTCAACAAAGACAACAATGACGTGAAGCTTTTGTCGCTCCATCTATTGTTAGCTTTAAGCTTATACAATCTCAACACAACTCTAACCTTCGTAAACTTAGTACAACCTATGTATAATGATATCTCAGCATCATGCACAATGTTTCTAAAAATGGGAGGTGGATCGGTGTGCTCTACCCCACAACTATCCAACATCACATCAATGATGTCTACTGGAACTGGTTCATTCACATCTACGTCATCGGAGGTAATTTCTTCTTCCACACAAGCAATGCTATAGACATCCACTGGTTTCAGGTTTGAAATCTCTCCATGCCCTGTATAGCCTTGTATAATCCCGTTGCACATGACATGACTTTTGATTTCGTCACCAGTGCTGACTTTCAAGTTGTTACCTCAATGCCTACATGGACAGTAGAACCTATCTCCAGGTTGTTTCCTATGTTCCTCGACAAATCTAATAAATTGGTCAAGTCCAGATATAAACTATGGGGTGCAGCGATTGCAAATGGACATCCATGATCTATCCATTCTATGATCAAAGAGAAAATAAGTATATATTACAACAAGATTAGGGTCTAGGGTTAACAGATTAGAGTTTTTGCATGGTTAAAACTTTAAGCCAACAAATACATGTGCTGTCATTCTTATATATAATAAATGTGTACCACCTATCCCATTCTTGAACACTTAATCTCACTAGTAAGTGTATAATGTGTATTGGGTTTTCAAGAAAATTTCGCCAGCATTTCCCCGTTATTCTCCAAGTACATATGTACTTAGAGAACAAACGGGGAAATACTGCCAAAAATTTCTTGAAAACCCAATACACATTATACACTTACATCCTAAGTGAGATTAGGTGTTCAGGAACAGTCCCAAACCGGGGACTATCCAAGATTTACTCCCAATGAGTAAATCTTAGACGGGTTTCTAGGCCAACAAATACATGTATATATGTTGTCATTCAAATACCTACAATCCTAGTTTCATCATTCATATCCTAGGTTTCATGTAACTCATTTAATCTAGGTATCATATTCTATAACATTGATTTCAACATTTTGAGTGTCCATGCATGTTCATCATCAAGATAAGACACACATAATTAAATTAATATGACCTAGGGATGGAGAGATATTTCATAATTGATTTCAAAATTTCAAACTAGCTCATACATTATCATCAATCTACATCATACAATATAGGGATTCAATGTATCTTTAGCACGCATGTTTCAAGGTTCAAAGCACATAATCAAATCAAATTAGGATGCTAGAATGGACAAGTTTAAATCTTATTTCAACATGCATAAAAATTTACTGAATTAGGTCAAGCATGAGGATTAGAAACATCAATTCAAATTAGTATGCATCAAAATATTATTAAAAAATCATTAGATGAACAAATGAGTAGATAAGTAAATACAAATCAATATTTAAGTAAATATAAATCAGCACATAAGTAAAAACAAATCAGTAGATAAGTAAATACAAATCCGTAGATAAGTAAATAAAAATCAGTAGATATATCAATTCATATCAATAGATAAGATGAATTCAAATCAGTAGATAAGTACTCAAACATGTATAACATCCAACCCATTGCCAGCACCCTCAGGGTAGGGGGCCAGGAGCAGGAGCAAGGAGCAAGAAGAGGAGGAAGAAGGGTACCAGGTGCAGCGAGTTGGTGGCTAGAGCAGCAAGCAGGAGAAAGGGTGGCGGCGGCGAGCGGGCAGCGACAATGAGTGGGTGACCAGGATGCAGTGAGTGAGTGACCAGGAGTAGAGTGTCGGTGAGGAGAGAGCAGCGACGGTGAGGGGAGGAGTGTCGACGGTGAGAGAGAGACCAGGAGGCAGCGTCAGCGAGGAGAGGAGTAGCAACAGTGAGTGGTGGCGTATCGGGGGAGCAATGACAACGGGGGCAATGGCCGTTGGGGCAACGACGGTGGGAGCAACGGCGGCGGGGAGCACCGGCAACAATCGCCAGACCTAGCATGTTCGCAATGAAATAGACACAATGGGGAAAAGTTCTCTGTTTCGCGGGGCTATTAACTGTACCATGGGCGTCAGTTAGTCAAAAAAACCGACACATAAAACTAAAGGTGTCGGTTCTACAAACACACCGACACCTATTCTCAATGATAGTCGTTGGTTTTTACTACAAAAAAACCGACGTCTATCTACATATGCCGATTAAAAAAATTGTTCTCGATTAATGACCATAGTTGTTAGTTTCTTTCGAAAACCGACACTCAAAGGGTGTGAAAAAATTCCCGGGAACAATGCGGGAAAACCCATAAGCGTCGGTTATTGTAGTAAACCCGACGACCAAAATATGCCCGATTTCTGTCTCACGAATAACCTTTCATCGTCAGTTTAATATTTAATAACCGACGCCATATGTTAAATTTTGGAGGTAATTTTTTTCACTGGAAATTTTGTATTTGGCGGTTAATTTTAGGCGTCGGTTTATTATTAGGGAACCGACTCTGAATAAAAGTGATACTCGTGTCTGGTCAGCCTTCACAGATAGATGCTGGTTTTTTAATTAAACTGACACTTTAGGTTTTAGGTGTCGGTGTATTTATACAACCGATGCCTTTAAAAGTGACGTTATAAGCCATTTCTGTAGTAGTGTTTCTGTTGTACAAGTGCTAATCCAGTGGGTTAGTAACATATTTCCTTTAGTCGATATTTTGCATGTTTCACATCTCTTCACTCAATGACATTTCGTATGAGATGGAATTATCGTAGTATGTTGTCCAATATTCCTTGTATAACCAGTATCTCAATTGTTGTCATAGGATTTGTATTGTGTCATCAATGATTGGAACATCTCACAAGTTCTTCTATATAAACTTGTAGATCCAAACAATATTCTCTCAGTGTTCGTAACACTAGGACATACGACTTGTATTGTAGAATTAAAATAATGGTCTATAGTTTGACACCTTTTCCAACTTAGATCACTTCTCTTAAGATTAAACACAATTTAATATTATGATCCTTTCATGTCATTTTGGAAGTTTGCATCGATGTAACCCTTTACATCCAACTCTTCCTTCATTACCATTATGTAGCAATTGATCCTTAGTGCTTCTTAAGTACTAATTGATGTTTTATTGCATTCCAATGACCTTCATTTGATCTTAATTAAAATCTTCTTATCATGTCCAATACATAAAGGATAATGGGATGAGTACACTATATTGCAGATAGATCCAAATGTGGATGCATATGGCATTTCTTCCATTCTTCACAAGAACTGGAACATTAGATTCTTAAGAAACTGGTCCCATCTACATGGATAGATTCTATTTTAGTGAATCTTTCATGATTAACTCTTTAAGAATCTGGCCAATATTTTTGCTCGTATTATGGAAACTTTCTGGAACTATCTCTATAGATCTCAATTCTATCACATAGGATGTTTCACCTAATCCTTCATACTGAAGGTGATTTCCATGACATGTTTCCATACTTGGTATGGATATGTCATTCCTCAACAATATGTGGAATATTCATATGCTCCCACTAAATCTTATGTAATCACAAATATCATCTTTTATCTTGACTTAAGTCAAACTCTTTGATTGTCTTATCAAGTCAAAAGATCCTCAACTCTAAGATGCTTGTTTCAACCTCTAGATTGAACATTGTAGCTTATAGACTTTATATGCATTAATGGAGTTATAAAACCTTCATGGAGTGTCATGTACATATCTTCTTAATTATTACTTTTCAGGATTCACTTTCATCTGCATATCCCAAATCACATAGTCTTAATAAGCTTCAAAATAAGCACGTCAATTGGTCAAGGGATTTCATCATGTTTAACACCTTGAACTCATTTGGAAAAGCTTTGCATCTAAAGTTTCCTCTTATGTCATCCATGTTGATCTTCCTTATGAAAATCCAACTACACCTTATGGGTTTTACCCCTTTAGGTGGTACCACAAAGGTCATACCTTGTTGGTGTTAATGGATTCCATTTTGGATATGATGGACTCAAACCATTTCTGAAACTTTGGTTCCCTATGGTTCTTATTTCATTGTTGGCTCATCAACATATGAGCAACTCATAACTTATATGAGTTCTCCTTTGCCACAATTTCACTTCCTTGGCCTTGAGGAGTCTTCTGAGCTTGACTTCAGCCTGGTTCCACTGCTTTGCTTTGCCCTCATTATCGGGATCATCTCTGGCATCCACTGCAGCTTCCTCAAACTCCTCTTTAGCTGAGGCTATTCTGTTCTTCAGATTTATGACTTCCTTGGACCAATGTTTCAGCACCTTCTTAGCATTTTGGGTCTAGCTTCTTCATGACCACGAACAAAGGATTGCCTTCAACCTGCAAGTCCCAGGCTTCCTTGGCCACTCTCTCGAAACCATGTCAGTCATACTACCAATTATAGAACCTGAATGGTTTGATGATGGCCAAACCTTCAACCAAGCCGAGTTTACAAAACCTCGGTCAAGCACACTGGATATGCGCTTACGCCCCTCCTATTTATTCGACCAGGAAGTCATGCCTCTTACCATGTTCAGCTCCACTAAACCTACCTCGTCCATGGTGTTGTTGAAAGCATCCATGACCCGATCGTGTACTGGAAGGCCACCGTACTTCTCATGTGATCTCCTGACATTGTTGAAATCACCCCAAACAATCTCAATGTGGGATTTAAGTAAAATGGTACTTGAACTGAATTGACACTTAAAGGTCGATGTTTATCAATTGTACATATTTTTGTTTCTCAACTAAATTCTACACCTATAATTTTACCAAATTGACCATTGTGGTACCGTGATGCTTTTATGTACATGTATGAATCTTGATAATTGTTGAACTTTTTGTACCAAATTACGAAGTAAAATTTTCATATATATATATATCCAAATTGTATCCATTTGTTTCCAGAATGGTTGACCGAAACTTTTACAGTATCTTTGCCTTTTTTATCCGAAGTTCCTGCATAATTCCCGAATACCAAAATTTTCAACCTCGCCGAATAATGTCGAATGCTGAATTTGTGACTATACAACATGCTATACATGTTGTTGTATCTACAACATACTCCTACTTCTTATTATATATTGTGAACTGAGACGAACACAATTTGTTTTTATAGAATTTTTTCATGAACATGTAATCAGATCATGATTTTTTTATAAAATTATTGTCAAATATGGGTACAAGTTCTTTTTTGCAATTTAATTTTCTCAATATGGGCATTTTTTATAGATATGTGGCTACCACCCCTGAGGACGGGCCGCGATTAAGAGAGACCCACCCTAGCGGTGTAAACCATTGGTCCCCCCTCACCTACCCGCACAACGGGGAGAACATTTAAATCAGACATTGTGCCGGCCTACGTGACGGGACAAATCAATTTCTGAGGAGATGAGTTTCGAACCAGGGTCCCTTTATTGGGGAGCCGACCTTTTAACTACCCAAACTACTACCTCACTGGAAATATGGATGGATTTTTGTTTGAGGTGTCGCTTGAACAAAATTAAATTTAATGTCGTCATGACAATGACAGTTTTTCACTAAATAACTAATTAACCTACATATATTTACATGTTATTTTTCAAAAAATAATTAACATACATATATATTAGTCAGGAAGAGGTTTTGGTTTGTCTCCTTTTCTCAGTGGGCGATCCTCAAACTTTCCCTAAACTAAACAAGCCCTTCCACTACCCAAAAGAAGAAGCGATCCCGACTGTCTCCCGCGCACACACATCTTTAGTCTACCGATCCCCTCCGCCGACACCCCTCTACTGCCAAAGTCTCCCGCGAATGGGCCGAAGTCTCCCATCGGTCATCCTTCCTCTGCCTGTCCGTCCTTCCTCCGCCTTCCTCTGCCCGTCTTTCCTTCGCCGACACCCCTTCACCCGCCAAAGTCTCCGGCGGCTCATGCATCAGTTACCGCCTGCACCCGTCCTCCTACGTCTCCGCTCCGTTGAACCGGTGAGATGGCCGTGTGTGAAGACAACAAGGTCGGATACATCCTCCGACTTTCTCAGGGCGTCGGAACTGCCTTCTCTAGGCTTAGCTTGAGCTCCCTTCAGTCCAATTTGGTAAGACTAAATTTCTAAGTTATGAATAATTGAGGTACATTATTTGGTTTCGTTTCCCTCCAAGCCTCTTTACTAAATCAAAAATCTGAAAGTAGAAGTCAAAAATCAATTAATAGTTATCCAAGTTATATATGTATACCAAGATATATAATTCCAAAATATAAGCATAAGACCGATAAAAAGCCTGCTATGCGTTAAAAGATGTATACCAATATATAGAATTCCAAAATATTCAGATATAGGATATAGTGCAAGTTCAGCAAGCGCCCAAATAGCATGTTAGTATAAGAAGTAATTCTTATAGTAGGTCTACAGTAGCATAAACTAGAGAATATCAGAAACTACTTAACCTTACTACCGCCATTCTTTTCACATGCAATTAGAAATCAGAAATCTGAAAGAAGAAGTCAGAAATCAATTAACAGTTATCCAAGTTGATGGAGGAGAGTAATCATATAATTGATAAAAACCATGCCATGTGATATAAATTGTATACCAACAATATGATATTTCAAAATATTAAGATCTAGGATACAACTCTGCGATGCAAATTCAGCAAGTGTCCAACTAGCATGTTAGTATAAGAAGTAATTTTGTTAGTGGGTCTTTAATAGCATCAACTAGAGAATATCAGGATTTACTTGATTCCATAAGTTCATAACAACTATCACAAATGGTCTTCCCAACAAGAACCCAAGATCCATGATAAGTATCTAAAATGGAAGAAACTATAATCATACCATTTAATATAATACAATATTTTAATGTAGGAAGCATAGTATGATATAGTTGTTAGATAATGTATCATCCACAATTGATTGGAATTATTTATTTAGATTATATGTTCAATCAAACATTGATTAGTGAATTGTAGCAGACAAGAAATAAATACTTAAATTTTGTCTGAACCGATAATATGATTTTAAAGTGACTAAAACCATTAAAAGTGGCAATCACCATACATAGGGGAATAAATTACTTGCTCCCACCGTGTGGAGGAAAGGAACTTCTCATATGGAATTTGGCTATTATGGGATGATATATGGCGTACCATTGATATACTAGTGAGTCACATGCAATTTGTTTATTGTAATGTAAAAAATGATATTGTCCTTGTTGTGGTGTATGCTAGTCCAAATACAATGCCAAGGGGGGTACTTTGGAAACACGCGATCAAACTCAGCCTGAACGTGAATGGAGGTTGGGTGGGAGTATGCGGGAGATTAATTTAATAATTAGCTCAACTAAAAAGAGAGGCATCAACTTGTTGAATCAATAGGGTGAAGCTAAATTTAATGAGACCTCATTGGAGGTTGTACTATTTGACATTGGGTACATGACCTCAATTCACTAACAACAAAGAACTGCTACATGAACAATTGGACATATTCATAGCTAGTGATGTCTACACTAGGGATGGTTAGAGATTTATTGTCCATTGTCAGGGCAAAGAATGAACGTACTATCAACTCTGAAAAACATTACATGGCATTGGATTACTAACCCTGGTTAGTTGGCATATAGAAAATTTGTCTCTTACTAATGACTTAGAGAAGAGAATACCAAACAAATTATTGATTGTTTTAGGCACCTTGCTATGAATAAATAGTATAACCAACACAACAAAGCAAGTTGATAATAATGAGAGAAAATTTGAACCGTTATTTATTTGGGATGAACAGGGCAGACTACAACTCTATTTTTGATTCAGATCTTCTCCAGCCCTGATCTGTCTTTGATTGGGTAATCTGCTGCAGATCTGATTTAATATCTTGAGTGTTCCCTATCCATAGACAGAACTGATTTAATATCTTGAGTGTGTCCTATCCGCAGACAAATCTAATTTAATAAAATGTTCGCCTCATAAATTTTTATATAGTATGAGGTGGAAGCATACATGCATCGGTCATGCTCCTAGTTGATCTTTGAGAAGTGTCTCCATATCTGAACTATGCTCTGTAGTTGTGTTTTCATCTGGTGATATAGTGGCATTATATTGTACTGATGATGTTTCTCTATTCTCAGCCATCAATTGTTTCAGATGCTCAAGTTCTCCTCAAGAGTCAATCTGATGTACTATATTGTGTACCCTTTGTGTGGATCCATTCCTTGGTGGGGGATGTGTGTGATTCTGACAAATGTATGGTTTAATGAAGAGTGATTGATCAATCTCTTATATTAAATTTGTGGGAAGAGGTAATGGTTAGCCAATTTCATCTAGTATCTACATGGCTATGTTGTAGCCAGTTACACTACATGTATTTTAGTGCTCAACAAGGAGGAAGCAACATAATGCTAGTTTTGAGGTTAAGGTTGTTTAAGGTCAACTTCCATGTATATTATAGGATAAACTGCAAAGGTGCTAATTTCACAAACCTCTGGATAGTAATTGCTATCAATCTTTTGGATCTCTAAGAAGATATCTCTAGCAGGTTTTGAAAATCTATGCATGCGCTATACAATGATTCTAGCTAAATCAATTTTCATAGAAAACAGTTTTAATGTTCTCGTGTGACATGTCTGATTATTGATGGATGCAATTGATTTACATCGGTGAAATATTACGGTTGTTATCTATGTAGTTTATTTCAAGTTGAATCTTTCTAGTATAGCAATGCATCTTGGATGGATGTCTGAAATCACATATAAGAACTATCCACATATTTGTACTCACCCCTTTTATCGTTGTACAACAATGGATTGAAAGTGGATGTCTTCAAATTGCTTATATGAAGAGTATGAAAAAGGAGTGGATGAATTTGTAAGGTGTGCAATGGAACATGTAGGAAATGATACTAGACTTCTTTGTCCTTGCACAAAGTGTGATTTCGGTAAGAGGATTAACAAAGATGCATTGCGTCATCACTTATTTCGAGACGACATTGATACGACTTACACTCGATGGATACATCATGGCGAGAGGGAAGATTTTCATACTGTAGATCACAGTGAACAATTTGAGGGAGGCGAAGGAGACACATTACTGGACATGGCTTACAATGTAGAGGAAAAGATATGAGACTGTCCTAAAATGTTTGAAAGGTTAATGACTGACTCCGAAACACCATTATACAATGGTTGTGTCAAGTTCACCAAATTATCTTCTATTTTAAAGTTATATCACCTGAATGCGAACAATGGTTGGTCTAATAAAAGTTTTACGACCTTGCTACATCTCTTGAAAGATATGCTTCCCGAGGATAATGTGCTTCCTCGTCACACTTACGAGGCAAAGAAAGTGCTTTCATCTATGGACCTTGATTATGAAAAGATACATGCATTATCCAATGATTGCATTTTGTATCAAAATGATCATGCTTTGAAGGACAGTTGTCCAATCTGTGGAGAACCACGATACAAGAAGGATGTCAGCCCTAGTAAGGTGTTGTGCTATTTACCAATAATACCGAGATTTAGGTGCTTGTTCAATAATGCTGATGATGCGAAGAAGTTGGTTTGGCATGCTGAGGATAGAAAAAGAGATGGTTTTCTTAGACACCCTGTAGATTCTTCGTAATGGATGACAATCGATAATATATTTCCAGAATTTGGTGGTAATCCTAGAAACTTAAGACTGGCACTTTCTGTAGATGGAATGAATCCCCATAATTCAGGAAGTCATAGTACATGGCCTGTAATTTTTGTTATATATAATCTTGATCTAGATGTATGCATGAAACGCAAGTATATGCTTTCGACTTTGCTTATTTCAGGACCAAAGCAGCCTGTAAACGAAATTGACGTTTACTTTGCTCCACTTTTTGAAGATTTAAAGATTATGTGGGACAAGGGTGTTGAGTTGTATGATGCATACCGCAAAGAGAATTTTAATATGAGGGAGATGCTATTTTGTATGATAAATGATTACCCGACAGATGGAAATCTATCTGGGTACAGTATCAAATGACATCTTGGTTGCCCTATTTGTGAAGACGAGACCTCTTTCTGCCAACTGAAACATGGGAAGAAAACTGTTTATCTCGTCCATCACATGTTCTTGCCTAAGTATCATCATTATCGTAGAGTGAAGAAAGCTAATAATGGAAAAGTAGAACTACGAAGAGCTCCACAACCATTAAACGGTCAAGAAATCTTCACTAAGGTGAAACAATTGAATGTAAAATTTGGAAAAAAGAATAAATCTCCAATTCTCAAAGGTCTCTACAAGAAGAGGTCTATATTCTTTGATATTCCTTATTGGAAGTCTTTATATGTGAGGCATTGTTTAGATGTGATGCACATAGAGAAGAACATATGTGATAGTTTGATTGGAATATTACTTAATATCCCATCGAAGACAAAAGATGGCCTCAAGGCAAGATTGGACATGGTTGATATGGTTATTCGAGATAGATTGGCTCCACAAATGAGGGGAAGTCAGACCTACTTGCCCCCATCATGTTACACACTTTCAAAGTCTAAAAAAGCTGTATTTTTTGGGTTCCTAAAAGGAGTTAAGGTTCCAGAGGGATGTTCTTCAAACATGAGTAGATTTGTGGATATGAAAGATTTGAAATTGTTGGGCTTGAAATCACATGATTGCCACATCTTAATGCAACAGTTTTTGTCGTTGGCTATCCGTTCCATTTTGCCTAAGCTGGTTAGAAATGCAATCATTAAACTTTGTATGTTCTTCAATGCTTTATGCTCAAAAGTCATTGACCCTGAGACGTTGGACTCATTGCAAAATCATATCATCATCACTTTGTGTCATCTTGAGATGTACTTCCCTCCTTCATTCTTTGATGTAATGGTTCATTTGACTGTGCACTTGGTTAGAGAGGTCAAACTATGTGGTCTGGTATTTTTACGTTGGATGTATCCATTCGAGCGATATACGAAGCTATTAAAGGGATATGTGAAGAATAGATATTGACCCGAGGGTTGTATGGTGGAAAGATACATAGTAGAAGAGGCTATTGAATTTTGTGTCCAACATTTATCCAATGTTGAAGCCATTGGTCATCCTAAATCACATGTCAGAAAAATTAATGGACAAGGCAGTACAGGATGCAAATTTGTATGACTTTCAGCTGATGAATTACACACAGCGCATGTGTATGTCCTTTGTAATACAACTGAGGTTGAATCATATGTTAAAGAACACATTGATTATTTACAAACTCGTTACCGATCAAAGAATGAGAAGGATATAATGAACTTACACATCTGTTGTTTAACCGACTGGTTAAAGAATCGTATTAGTGAACAGATTGATCATTCACCAATTTCTGTTTCAGAGACCTTGAAATGGTTATCTGTGGGGCCTAAATCAACCATGTTGTCATTTTCTAGTTATTTTATAAATGGATACACTTTCTATGCAAAATTTCAAGATGACAAAAGAATGATGCAAAATAGTGGGGTGCCTTTGGTCTCCAAAGCTTTGCACATTGCTAGTGCTAAAGACAAAAATCCAGTCTGGTGTGACATGTCATATTATGGTGTGATCCAAGATATATATGAGTTGGACGACAACACGTTTTAGATTCCTATTTTTCAGTTCAAGTGGGATGAAAATGATAAGGGTGTACGCACAAAAGATGGATTGATCTTAGTGAACCTAGATAGGGAGGGATGTAAACACGATCCATTTATAATGGCATTACATGAAAAACAAATTTTCTATGTGATAGACACAGCTAACAAGGGTTGGTCTGTAGTCTTATCTCACAGAAGAAGGCCCCATGAAGGAGATTATGATGACGATGACATAATTTTATAAGAAGAAACTTATTTATCTTCAATCATTCCATCTATGTCTGTAAATGATGATCTTGTTGTTGAACAAGAAGAAATATGTGCTCGAGAAGATCATAATGACGGGACATTTGTTGATGATGTCAGTATGCATAAAAATAAAAAATAGAGTACGCATAAGTGAGAGTAAGTATTAGCATTTTCTTGATGTGCACTAATATCTTTCTGTAATGAATGTAAATATGTCTTAAATTTTGTAAGATTTCATTATGTTGTTTGTAATTGTTGTTTTATATGCAGTTTGCTAATATTTTTTTGTTCCAAATTTTGTTGTAGATGTCTTCCAATTAAGACGAATCAATGACCACAAAGATTAGTAGGGGCCGTACCACAATACCTAAAGTTTTGAGAAAGAGACGTAAAGGACTAAAAATTCAATTGGAATGGAATTTAGAAGGACAATCAATTGGGAAAACCCGAAACATTTTTAGCAGCTATATTGGAGTCGCATCTCGAGAGTGAGTTCCAATCAACATCGATACTTGGAGTGATGTGGGCGAAGGTCTCAAGGACCTTATTTGGGAAGAGATTGAGGTGAGTATGTAGACATTAATATTTTTTGTATAAAAATACTATATTATATTTTATGTGCATGTGATTTTGTTATTTGTAGGGTGTTTTTTTGATTGGATCTGTCAAAAAGTAGTGGGTATTGCAAAGAGCCAATGATAGATGGAGGGAATTCAAATCTCGGTTATCAAAAAAATTCATGAGGGATGAAGATGGAAACATATGCAAACACCCACCCAAAGAATATGATTTTATATCTGCAGATCAATGGGAGGATTTTGTCATGAGTCGATTGACCAAAGAATTTAAGGTGATAATATAAACTAGTGTACAAAATCATTTTTGTTGTTTTGCTTGTAAGACATTTAAATATATTTTCATATTTATTGTTTGTAAAAATAACCAGATAAGAAGTAAGGCTGGAGAATTATCGTCTACGAATGAGTATTAGCCTAGAATTTCTCGTAAGGGATATGTTGGCCTAGAGCAAGAAATTGTAAGATTTGATTCATTTTAAAGTGATTTGTGAAATTTCATATAGAGATATAAAAGTATTGTGGTTTTATCATATTATAAACAGATCAGTGAGAATAGTTTAGATTCAGTTATTTCAAAGATTTCTAGAGCAAAATTATGGAAAAGAGATAGAATGGATAAACCTGGTGTTGTTACTAGTGACAAGGTCAAGGAAGTGGTGTACAAGATTGTAAGTTTAATTTTTTATCTCGTTGATTTTTCATCACAATATATAGTTTTTATTATTTTTACATATGTATGTTTTATATTTTGCGAGGATGCTCTATCTAAGGAAGTTTCTGAGGGACTCATTAGTGAGAAGGGATGTAATGATGTGTTAACAATGGCATTGGGAAAAAAGGATCACCCAGGACATTCGAGAGCAATCAGACCAGGAATAACAATTACAAAATATTGTCAAAGTGTGGCTCGAACAGATGATCAACCATCCCATATGATGTTACAAATGTAACAGACCATTAAAGCTTTGGCCATGAAGATCAAGTATCTTGAAGGAAAGAATATGAGCAAGGATCTCGACAATGTTGGGGATACAGACCAATACCCTACTTCCAATTCTAATTGCCCACTTGCACAATTCTCACATCTACCTAAAGTAATCAACAAGTTTGTTATGCAGTAAATTTTAGAGATAGTGATTTCTCATGTTGACAATATCTATATTTGATTTTTGTAGGGCTATCACAAGTGTATTTTGATGTTGGATAATCCATTACATTCAGTAGCTGATGGACGGGTGCATATATCTCATACAAATGAGCCAATTATCCTTCACAATGTGGCATTGGATCCAAAACACAAAAAAGTGATAATTGATACCCCGTTGATGCTTGAAGAAAGTGTGCCAATACCTTTTATATATGGCTCAAGTTTATCAAGTTGGTCAAGGCATAGGCACCTACCTTCCTTGGCCTACAGAATTGATCAAAATAAATATGAAGGTATATGCGATAACTTGATAGTGTTTTTATTAATTTATTGAAATGAATCATGTATATTAATAAACTATATATTTTTATAATCATATGCAAGGAATCCCAGGACTCATTGTCTCAAAGAAAAGTGAGGGAATCAATAAGCACACAAATAGGAAATTCAAAAACTAGAAAAAATTGTGATGAAGTCTCAAGTCCCGTCAAGCCAACATGCAAAAAATCTCCAAGGAAGCTGAAACTGTTGATGCTGTATGTGGAAGATGATGAGAATTGTAACATCTCTCTTCAGATGTCTGAAGATGTAGTAGGTTACACACATGAGCTGATTATCACACCGGAATTGATTGAAATATGCCATGATAAAGACCAACTAGAAGCCTCGCACATATCGGTGTACATAAAGTAAGTTTCTATACGAGTAATATGTGTTTCTATACAAGTACAAAGACTAAATATGTGTTTCTATACAAGTTTCTATACAAGTACAAAGACTAAATATGAGTTTTTTTTAGGCATTTGTTAAAAAAGTGACCTCGGGAAATATATTTAATATATTTGGATTAATATGTCCACATTTTATAGATCTGTTATACAATGATAAAGTGGAGACTCGGGTGCAGTACATAGCATATCAGTTCATTAGAGGGGAGAAACAAATATTAGAATTGTTCTTTACACCTTATAATGTGGGGTATGCATACATTTTGTCAATTGTCTGTTATTTGTTTATGTTAAATGTTGCTTAAAAATACATTAATCTTACAATGTAATACTCATGTATGCGTAGGGGACATTGGATACTTTGTGTCTTCGACCCTATGTGGGGTAAGTGCCACTATCTTGATCCGTTACGAGGAAAATTACATGGGAACGTGGAAAAACTCATGGAGTTGTAAGTACTTCATAAAACAATTTCAATTACACAATACATGTATTGAAAGTTCCATATATAGTTACTAATGCATAGAATTCTTGATATGAATTTGAATAAGACTCAAAAAGTTTATCAAAAGAGAGATGTGCAATATAGGAAGAATTTGAAATGGGAAATTGTCAAGGTAATTTACCATTTTGATCCAGAAAAAATAATGCTTTATGATTCACCAATAGAAGTGTTGTTCTAGTTTCTTCAGATTCTGTCACTTGATTTGATATGGTGTTGTTTTTACAAATGCTCTTATTTTTACATATATCGATTAGATATTCTTTGGGTCAATATCATCAAGTTGCTCGGGCATTATGCTTTGAAACAAGATATTACACTTTGGGTTTACAAGTAGACCATATAGGTAGGTCCCAGTTGTAAGGACATTTAATAAGTTTGTAAAGAGCCTTCTTCTAGAATGTATGCAGGAGTTTAATGACTGTTTGCTTGACATTGGTATGCTTGAATTGAATTTAAATGTTGTGTTCTAGACTTGGGATGACCACCAAAGTGACGGTGACTTTAGTAGTTATATGCAAGTAGTACAACATCCCATCATGTAAGGGTCATAGATACCCAGACATCTTATGATATTATATGGGTTTGCTAATATACATTTCGCACTCCGGCATCTGAGCCCACATAATAAATCTAGACAAGTTTCCTAGTACTGAATACTACTGTGTATCCTTTAACATGACTTGCATATTTAACATACCTATATCGTCCATTGTCCATACTTCTATCGGTCTTACTAGTCTACATGCTCCTTAATTGGAGTAAGGGTATTCTGTGTGCACACAAAATAATAAGATAAACATGCATGATAGTAATATGGATAGATAATGGATGTAGAGGTATGATCCGTATGGAAAGCATAGTAAATTAGTAATGCTTGGAGAAACAAAGCCTATGACAATTCTAAGTTAGATTCATACGAACTTTTGTGAGATACATATAAGCAAATGAAGGTTAGGGATCTAGTTGGTTCAAATGTCCAATAATAGGAGTATCAATTATCATTGTTACCATACTTGTCAAGGCGCACGCCTAGGCGGCTGCCTAGGCGTCAAGGTGCCCCAGGGCTGCGCCTAAGCAAGACGCTTTATTATAATTCTATAGTGACCTAGTTTTATGGGTCTAGTTGTATATTCACTTATTTTAATGTTTGATATGTCTACACCAATGCTCAACATTAATAATGTTGCCTATTTTATGTGCCAAATATCACTTTTTAATTGGATCAAATACTCTTTTTTGGGTTGGACTGGATCTAATACTCTTTTTTGTTTGATTGGATCTAATACTCTTAGTACACATTTGATTTTTCTTAGTTTTCACCTCCAATTCAGATTGTACTAAGTAGCTATGCTATGAAGGATATTGATTACATTGCTTAATATTTGTAGGTATGTATGACAATAAATATATATTTATATGTTGATCACTCTTACATTCTTTACAATAATTCTTTTCATGTCCTTGACATTATTATCAAATGATAATATATTAGAAATGTAATTGGTTATTTTTTTCATACAATAAAATATATATATGGAGTGCTCGACTATAAATATGTAGATAACTACATATATAACTAAACTATGACACATGTATATATACATAAAATACATACATAAATTATTATTTTTAAAGATCGCCTAGGCGCAAGGCGTCCGGCCCCAACGCCGTGTCACCTTGCCGCCTTAACAAGTATGATTGTTACTTTTAGAAGAGTCTTTTATAAGGAAAAAGATGCATGTCATATTTCTTTCTATTTAAGAAACTCATCAAAGTTGATGCATTCTATCCTGAGGCACCATTACTCTCTTCTAGGTCTAATAGTTTCCAGATGTGTCTCTGCAGTAAAGGAACGACAACATCCTTGATATTTATGCACAATATATAACACAAAGAGTTGTTTTCTAGATGATTACCTAATCAAATTTTAAATTACTATGGCATTCTATCTGATGAGCATTCTTTAGCTGTGATTTTCTTGGTATACATTTCATATGGAACCTTTAATCCAAAATATATCCAAGTATAACACAGAGAGTTTTGTTATAGATGTTTCCCTAATCCCATCTAGAATTACAACTTCATTCTATCGGGTGAGTATTGTAACGACCCGGCCTCCCGGTAACCCCCATTTAAGGGAGACCGAAAGTTCAGAGCTGTTATCTAATAACCTGGATCAAAGGTTTGACAAATAATCAATAACAATTATTAAATTCTACCAACTGTACTGAAATATGGTAAAATTAAAAACATTGCATACCATTTGAAAACTTGTATTTCTAAACTTCTATCCATGAAGATACTAATCTATCTAATCCTCCTTTGCACGTTAATTCTCATTTAATTCCACATATGCCACTTTACTGTTTGTTCTTTTCATTTGTACCTAAAATGCCGACAAACAAAATGTCAGTCAGCAAGAAGCTGGTATGTGGGGGAAACAATAATCATGCAATTAATCATTTAACAACTAAGATTACATTTTAAGCCATACTACTCAATCCTTACCTATCCCCTAACTTTGTACTATCCCTACAGTGGACTTGTATGCTACCTCTCTTTTAGGTAGATTCTTACCCCCATGGTCCTACCTTACAGGTAGCCAATACATAGGGTAATAGAGTTGCATGGCACTACCCGAAGGTAGTCCAATATCTAACTCAATGTGACTTGATGGACCTACCCCATAGGTAGCCATTTACTAGGTCAACTATTAAGCCACAGAGGGGACCATGATCTGAGCTGGTAGGCACATATGTTATGTGATAGTCATAGCCACATTATAGTTTGCATGAACTAAATTCATCCAACAGTTTATTTCAAGTCATTGATGAAAACTTTGGAAAACCTCATAAAACTAACTCGAGATATTCATAAGCATAACCACATACCTATTCAGTAGATTTCTCAAGCTAATATCAATTCCAACCAAGAAGGCAATCCAAGCAAGTAGTTCAACCACACAATCAAGAATCCTAAGAAACACATGTACTCTATTTACTACACACTTTATCAAGATTCTTTCTATTCAACTTGAAATTGCTTCCTAAGGTTTCCGTATCTATTTTAGGGTTTTGTTTGCAATTAGGGTTTCACTTCATTTAGTATTTTAAACCCTAATTCTATACAATTACTTACAAACCCTAATTTCGGATTAAAGGCACACTTAAACATTAATTAAGCCCATTATGCCTCTTTTATATTAAAACTACCATATTTATCCTTTTAATCTATGGCAATATCATTATACGCATTTATCATCAATTCATAGTTCATTATGGTCTAAGTCGCATATGAATTCTATTTGTCATTAATTTCACATTAATCCACTAGAAAACCCTAATTATCAAATTAAGGGTTTTCATCCATAGTTAAGAGCTTTTATAATTAAAAGAGCTTAGAACCATCATTTAACAACATATTTTCACATTATTCAAAATAAATATGATCTTCTCCTCTTTTACCCTAAGTTAGGGTTTATAACTACTTAATCTCTCATAATTGGTGTAAAATCTTGAACTATGCAATAAATCATCTACATCAGGTCCAAGTTCATCGTTAACATTTCAATAGGTTGCTATTACTTAATTTTGTCAATTAAGTATCATGAATTTAACCATTAACTTCAATTAGGGTTCCTAACATGATTTCAAAGTACTTTCCATTAATTTAGAATACTTTTGCAAATAGGAACAAAATCATATTCTAAAAGTATTTTTATTGAATTCTATGCATTCTCCTGATCAAAATTCATATATAACTTATCTAAATCTGAGCTATAAATTAGTGATTAGTTATAAATTTTGTATGAATTACCTGTTTGGACCAATGGCATGTTACCACGTCCTCCTATTCATGCGACATTGTTTGCCAATTGGAAATATAATAGAGTGATTCTTTTACCCTCACTTAAGCAACCCGCTCTGTACAGTGTGGAGGGGTAGAACTATCAAATGGGTCAGATCTTCTTCAACCTTGTGTTTTCCTACTACAGACGCCCTAGTCGCCAAGGGTGCGGCTCCTCCTTGCCTTCCTTGGCCTCGACGGCCACCAGGGAGGGTGTTGCTGCCCCCGTCGCACCCTGGCACATGCAAAGCACCTTGAAGATGTGGCCATAGCGGCCGCATGCAAGACCAGATCATCCATAACTCACTGCCACAATGCAGATGTGTTGCAGTTGATTGTGGGATCTCTTTCCACCTTTCCAAGGCACGAACCTCCTCAGGAATCATAGCCCTGGTTCCGCTATATCCCCACTCACGGCCAGCACTGCTGGTTCAGGTTGGTTTGTTCTACAACTTGTGGCCGGTCATGGAAGTCATGCTGCGGCCGACAAGCATGCACTGGAGCCCAAGGGGATGGCAGAGATCCTCTCCGGGAATGCGTGTCATTGTGCAACAAACGAGATGACCTCCTGGCTTCTTGTTTCCCTAGGGGAAACATGATCTTCAAGGCTAGGGTTGAACAAAGAAGATGAATAGTAGAGAGAGAAGAGTGCATGGAATTCTCCTGATCTCGGCCAAGGGCTCTACCCCTTATATAGGGGAGGGTAGCCACACCCTAATATGCTTTCTCACAAAGCAAACAAGGCCCCTTTATCTATAGGAAACCTACTTTCCATAATTGAGACTAAATTCTCTCTTTAAGTTAATTCATTGTTTCCCCTTGATCCTTGGTCATTAGGGAATTCGAAATTTTCTCTTTTTACCTTCCTTGTTCTTGGCTTTAAATCTATTGTCCACAAAAATTATATTTTCCTTAAGTAGAAAATACTTCCTTTTTAACAATACCTCATAATTCATTAATAATGTATTCCCATTATCTTCTTATTCTCTATTATTGGTATATTCTCTTTTATTTTCCTCATTGTATTCCTTTTATCATTAGGAACCTTTAGGATACGAAATTCCACTAAGGATAACTCAATTACACCTCTTTCCACTTATTTCCAATATTTTATCATTATTTTCAATTTCTTTCTTAATAAAGAAATACTTAATTGATCTCTTTTTTTTCTTATTGCACTCTCTATGCAACTTTGGACTCCTTGGAACCCAAGGAACCCAAGAGGCACTAAATCCCTCTTTGGATTTGCCTTCTAGAGGTTTCCACATTTTTCTTTTCTCAAATATTCAATTATTCATTTACTCATTGAATTTTCTTATTATTTGGACCCAATAGCCAATAAAGCCCACAACACAATCATCAAGGCTATTGTAAATGAAATCCATTTATTCCAAACAAATTATATCATTATTTTTTCAAATATCCTTAATATGAGAAATTACATTTCTCACCAAATGTACCCAAAAATTGGGGTTGTAACATCCTTCCCCTCTTATAAGAATTTTGCCCTCAAAATTCCATCAAGCAAGAAAACAAACAGGATAAGCCTTTCTTATGTCCATTAGGGCTCCCATGTGGCTTCACCCCCTTCCATGGAGCTTCCCTCGAACCTTCATCATCTCATATTCTTCCATATGAGTTCTTTCTTACCTTGGTATATCGTACCCTCATAGGTGACTCAGGACATTTCAACCTCTCATAAAGTTGAATAGGTTCATGTCTCAGCACATGGCTTGGGTACCGCACATAGTGCCCTAGATCGGACTCATGTAACACATTATACATTACGTTATCCTGAGGGGTAAGGCTAAACACAACCTTCTCCACCAATCCATCTCAAATGGACCCATATATCGGGGACTCAGCTTTCTCAGTTGTAGCTTAGGGGTGTCGGATTTTCACATCATATTCTCCCACAGTGAACTACATGTCAGTCTACTTTGCATCAGCTCGTGACTCATGTCACCACTGGGCTCTCTCTCAGCCATTGCATGATCAAAGTGACTTCATTTGCACCCACTATGGTTCTTTTCTGACCTTCATGAGGCCTCCTTCACCATCATCATCTTAATGAAGTGGTGACCGACACAACCTCCTTCTAGAACTTCTTTAAATCCCGATACTGGCTATGGTGGTTATCATCACATCTTTCATAGGACAAGAACTGTCTCTAGATATCACCCTGAATGAGCACACATGCTCTCATCAGACCCTTTAGTTTGGATAATACTAACCATTAGTTAGGGGTGATAAACTGTATTAACATAGAGTTCTTCATGTTTCTACTTCCACCTCACGGAAGTGAACCTTTAGGTTATACTCAAGGACTTTTGAACTCTCCTCATGGTGTAGTTGAACCATCTCTCTCATATGTAGTTCAACCCAATCTGTCCCTTGATAGTACTCTTTCTTTCTCATGTCATCTAGGTAAGGTGATCTACCATAACCCACATTGCATCTTGACCTTCCTTGTTCTAGGGGAGACTTATCACAACATCCATAGTGATGAACTCCCATTCCCACTCGGGAACTCTTTAACATCTATATCAATGCACTGGGTTACAGGTACTCATCCTTCACCTTCTGTCATGCATGGCAACATACCACATGCAACCTCATCTCCAGCATCCATAGTACTACTACCACTCATTATCTCAGTAGTACCATGGTGTATGGTGATCTTAAAATCATGATTTCCTATATGTCATGATTCCTCAAGATCGATTCCTCGGAAACCCTAAACCACTCTCATCAGGGTTTTATTACCTTCCTATCCAAAGAAGTGTATCTGAGGTTCTATCACCATCCTTTTATTATATTAAGGACTAGGATGACTAACCAAACAACCACTAACTTGTTCAACAAATATTGTTACATCTGAGTGTTAGGCAAACATATCTTCTTTCTCGATCTTAGGGTTAGCCTAGCAACCCCCACTTCTTCTAGCTTCTAGCTAAACTAGGTAGCTATATCTCAACCAGAGCATCCATTACCACTTCACATCTTTAGGTATTAGGTAATATTGAAGACATACTCCTCCATGTATTCCACTTATTATCTCATCTCAGCTCTAAGTATATCTTCATCGAGAAAACTCTGAGCTCATCCTCTTGGTTTTTGAACTCAACCTTGTATAACTCATAGCTCATGATAAAAACATCCTCATAAGATGATTACCTTAATTCTCTTACTATTTGTAAACCATCCATGTATTATTTCCTCCACAAGGGTATGCTATCATCTCTGTCCTCATACCTCATAGCAACGTTCTAACTCACATCATCTTTTATCCTTGGTGTATGGCATGCATACCATCCTATCTCTTACTCCCATAACAAGAGGAAATAAGCATTTGGTGGCCGTCCAAACACAAAGTTCTTCCTGTTCCAAGAGTAAATATGGTACATCCCACATTGCTAGTACACCTTCAAATCTAAGTTGAAACGTGCAACTTATGTCTCTACATCACAATCATCTTGATATCAAAGTTACCTCCATGGGAAAATTGGTCTCGAACCTACTTGAGTCCACACATATTCCATGGTCATCACCTCTAGGTCTACAGGGTGACGACGCTTTTGGGGTCATCCCTCTTCCCTTATGCATCCAGAGAGTGCCCTACTCATCTGCCCTTTGGGTCCCATGAGTTCATGAAGGTGATCAATCTCCTAACGCATGGCCCTCAGACAATGATAGATGTTACCTCTCGACCCTATGGTCATGTGCAACTAGGGAATTAGGCAACTCCTACTTCCATCGGTCTCATCCCTGCCTGACCCTAGGATAGACTTAGGATTCTATTATAGTACATGTCAACTTGGACCCTTACCCAAGCCTTCACCGTCTCTCTCTCTCTCTGCATTCATTGGCTGACTTCCATCCTTTCATAGGGGTCATGGCAACCTGCCTACCTTGGTCAGGCCCCATACCGGTTACCTCCATGGTAACACATCCACATGCACTTAGAGATGGTTATATATGGGTCTTACAGGTTCATTCTCATACCGTGTACTTTCCACTTAGCTTCTCAAGATCCTATGAGACCTCTTTAGATTTCCTCAAAACCCACAAAACTGGTATACACCCTTCCAAAGGGTCCCTCTCCCAGGATGGGAGGAACTACATCTTGACAACAAGGTCACAAACGTGCTTAGGTCTAGCATGCTTAACCCTAGAAAGGCACAAGCAGACCACCTACTATGCTAGGTCACACTTGTTCTCGTCCTCCACATTGGATCAAGGTCATACTTTCCCGTGTCATCAACTTAATTGTGAGGGATTCATCAAACATACCTTTAAACTTAAGGGGTTTCCCTTTCTCCTCTATACAGGAGGAGTACCATGCTTGAAACTATAGCAACTTAATTCTCATTATGAGCATTAGGTACACCACTTCCCCTCTTAGGCCTAGGAATGCTAGGTTCACTTTTGGGTATCCAGCTGCATGCTCAACCTCTCAACCATGAATCAAGCATGTATAAGGCATGACATGCCCTTCCTATCATCCTTCTACTCGAGCAACACTTCCAAGTGGAGTCCTCTTCAAGGACAACCAACATGGTACAAGGCCTCACAACCTGTTACTAAACCATCCCAAGTCTAAGGAACTCTTCTTCCTACCTCATAAGGTAAACACCTATACCGTAGGCACATAGGTACCAGAAGCTTCATCCTCTTTCTAGGGTTTGGTTCCTATAAAGGTAACTAGGATATCATCATCTTCTAGGGGTCAAGCATGAGGCAAACACTATCATCCATTAGGTCGCATCATCCTCAACTCTCCACTGTTCCTCATACCATGGGGTCTAGGCTTTCCACCTTCTTGCATGGGTCTTGCTCTCTCTCTAGAGATAACCCTACAAATGCTTCACAACTAGAGGTACTCTCTCCATGAGGGTGGATCAAACTCACAAACATACCCCTTCATGGGTGATACTTATGTTCAAGCCTATGTTTGCTCGAGGTCATCCCTAGCCCTTTATGCTTATCTCATCAGCTATCCAGCATACTCCCTTGGCCAGGGTTTCAACCTACTGCTCACGCTACTGACATATCTGGGTGCCTACTATTCCATGCTCATATAAGCTCACGTGGTTTCCATAGGTTCTTCTCTAACCTCATCAATGAAGGAGTTATCCCTCACTCTAACATGCATGACCCTTCCCAGGGTTGGGTCGCCAAAGGTACTAGGTCATCCAACCTCTCATGGCTCATATAGAATCCAAGGCATGTCTATCCAAGCAACTGGTCTACCATGACATCTGACTCATCATGTCATCTCTCTCTTTAACCTTCACTTAGGGTTAGGGTTAACATCATCCTAAAAGGATGTGTTAGGTCTCTACTTTTAATGGAGGTCTCTACCTCCAAGACTAACCCTCTCTACACATCCTCCTGACAAGGAGGTCCATCCTCATGTCTCTTCTGAGGGCAAAGACGACTCGTGTAATATGACCTAAGCATGTATCTATTCTTTAGTTCGCGCTTAATCTATTAAGCTTATGTCCATGACATCTTATTTACATGCTTTTCATTAATTTGGTGGAGGATTCCTTAAACCTTATTAACCTTACCCATACCTCAAGAGGGTGAGGAGAAGAGAGGAAACCCTAATCCTTAAGTTCCTTAACAAAATTTGAGTTGAGAAGGGATGAATAAGATGGGAGAGTCCTAAAGGTATCTTATTTTGAGTCATATCCTAAGACATCGGCTAGGAAGTCACACAATCTGGGAGTCCTCATATTCCGACTAGCGGTGCGGAGGAAAATATTGCTAGCCCCTGGACGTGATCCTTTTCTAGACACCTCAATCTTTCGAAAAATCCTCTAATAACTCCCTCGGTTCTATGGAATTTGTAAAATTTAATAATTATTAATGATTAGATGAGGAACCTAAGCTCTGATACCAATTCTAACGACCCCGCCTCCCGGTAACCCCCATTTAAGGGAGACCCGAAAGGTCAGAGCCTTTATCCAATAACCCGGATCAAAGGTTCGACAAATAATCAATAACAATTATTAAATTCTACCAAGTATACTGAAATATGGCAAAAATAAAAACTTTGTATACCTTTTGAAAACTTGGATTTCTAAACTTCTATCCATGAAGATACTAATCTATCTAATCCTCCTTTGCACGTTAATTCTCATTTAATTCCACATATGCCACTTTATTGTTTATTCTTTTCATTTGTACCTAAAACGCCGACAAACAAAACGTCGGTCAGCAAGAAGTTGGTATATGGTGGAAACAATAACCGTGCAACTATAATAACAATGTAATCATGCAATTAATCATTTAACAACCCAGATTACATTTTAAGCCATACTACTCAATCCTTACCTATCCCCTAACTTTGTACTATCCCTGCAGTGGACTTGTATGCTACCTCTCTTTTAGGTAGATTCTTACCCCCATGGTCCTACCTTACAGGTAGCCAATACATAGGGTAATAGAGGTGCATGGCACTACCCGAAGGTAGCCCAATATCTAACTCAATGTGACTTGATGGACCTACCCCATGGTAGCCATGTACTAAGTCATCCAATGACCTGATGGACCTACCCCATAGGTAGCAATGTACTAGTTCAACTATTAAGCCACAGAGGGGACCATGATCTGAGCTGGTAGGCACATATCTTATGTAATAGTCATATCCACATTGTAGTTTGCATGAACTAAATTCATCCAACAATTTATTTCAAGTCATCGATGAAAACTTTGGAAAACCTCATTAAATGAACTCAAGATATTCATAAGCATAACCACATACCTGTTCAGTAGATTTCTCAAGTTAATATCAATTCCAACCAAGAACGCAATCCAAGCAAGTAGTTCAACTACACAATCAAGAATCCTGAAAAACACATGTACTCTGTTTACTACACACTTTATCAAGATTCTTTCTATTCAACTTGAAATTTCTTCCTAAAGTTTCTGTATCCATTTGAGGGTTTCATTTGCAATTAGGGTTTCACTTCATTTACTATTTTAAACCCTAATTCTATACAATTACTTACAAACCCTAATTTTGGATTAAAGGCACACTTAAACATTAATTAATCCCATTATGCCTCTTTTATATTAAAACTACCATATTTATCCTTTTAATCTATGGCAAGATCATTATATGCATTTATCATCAGTTCATAGTTCATTATGCTCTAAGTCGCATATGAATTCTATTTGTCATTAATTTCACATTAATCCACTAGAAAACCCTAATTATCAACTTAAGGGTTTTCATCCATAGTTAAGAGCTTTTATACTTGAAAGATCTTAGAACCAGCGTTTAACAACATATTTTCACATTATTCAAAATAAATATGATCTTATACTCTTTTACCCTAAGTTAGGGTTTCTAACTGCTTAATCGCTCATAATTGGTGTAAAATCTTGAACTATGCAATAAATCATCAATTAGGTTCAAGTTCATCATTAACATTTCAACATGTTGCTATTACTTAATTTCGTTAATTAAGTAACATGAATTTAACCATTAACTTCAATTAGGGTTCCTAACATGATTTCAAAGCACTTTCCATTAATTTAGCATGCTTATTCAAATAGGAACAAAATCATATTCTATAAGTATTTTTATTGAATTCTACGTGTTCTCCTAATCAAAATTCATATATAACTTATCCAAATCCGAGCTACCAGTGATTAGTTATGAATTTTGTATAAATTACATGTTTGGACCAATGGCATGTTGCCACGTCCTCCTATTCATGTGACATTGTTTGCCAATTGGAAATATAACAGAGTTACACTTTTACCCTCACTTAAGCAACCCGCTCTGTATAGCGCGGAGGGGTAGAACCGTCAAATGGGTCGGATCTTCTTCAACCTCACATTTTACTGCTGCAGACGCCCTAGCCGCCAAGGGTGCGGCTCCTCCTTGCCTCCCTTAGCCTCGACGGACACCCGGGAGGGTGCTGCTGCCCCCACCGTACCCTGGAACACACAAAGCACCTTGAAGACGTGGCCATAGGGGCCGTGTGCAAGCCCAAATTGTCCGCAACTCACTGCCACGATGCAGCCATACTATAGTTGATTGCGGGATCTCTTTCCACCTTTCCAAGGCATGAACCTCCTCGGGAATCATAGCCCTGCTTCCGCTGTATCCCCACGCATCCAAAGCTGCCCCCCAGTCATGGCCAACACTACTGGTTGAGGTTGGTTTGGTCTGCAACCTGTGGCCGTCATGGAAGTCATGCTGCTGTCGTCAAGCATGCACTGGAGCCTAAGGGGATGGTAGAGATGCTCTCCGATAACGCGTGTCATTGTAAAGCAAATGAGATGACCACCTGGCTTCTTGCTTCCCTAGGGGAAATAGGATCTTCAAGGCTAGGGTTGAATGAAGAAGTTGAAGAGTAGATAGAGAAGAGTGCATGGAATTATCCTGATCTCAGACAAGGGCTCTACCCCTTACATAGGGGAGGGTAGTCATGCCCTAATATGCTTGCTCACAAAGCAAACAAGGCCCCTTTATCTATAGGAAACCTACTTTCCATAATTGAGACTAAATTCTCTCTTTAAGTTAATTCATTGTTTCCCCTTAATCCTTGGTCATTAGGGAATTCGAAATTTTCTCTTTTTACCTTCCTTGTACTTTCCTTTAAATCTATTGTCCACGAAAATTATATTTTCCTTAAGTAGAAATACTTCCTTTTTAACAATACCACATAATTCATTAATAATGTATTCCCATTATCTTCTTATTCTCTATTATTGATATTTTCTCTTTGATTTTCCTCATTGGTATTCCTTTTATCATTCAGAATCTTTGGGATACAAAATTCCACTAAGGATAACTCAATTACACCTCTTTCCACTTATTTCCAATATTTTATCATTATTTTCAATTTCTTTCTTAATAAAGAAAAACTTAATTGATCTTTTATTTTCTTATTGCACTCTCTATGCAACTTTGGACTCCTTGGAACCCAAGGAACCCAAGACGCACAAAATCCCTCTTTGGATTTGCCTTCTAGAGGTTTCCACATTTTTCTTTTCTCAAATATTCAATTATTCATTTACTAATTGAATTTTCTTGTTATTTGGGCCCAATAGCCAATAAAGCCCACAACACAATCATCAAGGCTATTGTAAACGAAATCCATTTATTCCAAACAAATTATATCATTATTTGTTCAAATATCCTTAATACGAGAAATTTCATTTCTCACCAAATGTACCCAAAAATTGGGGTTGTAACAAGTATTCTTTAGCTATGATTTTCTTGGTATAACATTCATTCGGAACCTTTAATCACATACCTTAATTATGTATTTGTAAGATAATCATTGATACACCCACGTCATGCACTTAATACTTTTTACGCCATAACTATGATACTCAAACTGAGAATCACATGATGCAGGCATGATTGCTCTTCTTCATTTCTATATTGTAGGGCTTCTTCCCTGTGTTCACTGCCATCTTCACATTTCCACAAGAAAGAACCATGTTAAATAAAGAACGATCAGTGGATATGTATAGGCTAAGTGCATACTTCATGGCTAGGACAACAGGTGACCTGCCACTGGACCTCTTTCTACCAGTAGTGTTTCTCATGATCGTTTACTTCATGGAAGGACTGAGATTAAGTGTAGTTCCTTTCTTTCTTAGTATGATAATAGTCTTTCTAAGCATAGTGGCAGCTCAGGTATTACTGAAGGTTTTTCCATTCATAACTATCATGGCCAAATATAAAATAAAAATCATCAAGTATACATTGCGAATTGCAAGGACTAGGCCTAGAGCTAGCAAAAGCTGACCTGACCCTAGAAACCTGACCCAACCTACTTGAGACTCGACCCATTTGAACCCAAAGAAAATGTAAACATAAACTTGACCCGACCCGACCCGACCCGATATTTACATAAAACCTAAAATGACCCAAAATGTGGGATCCGGATCCAACCTGAGACCCGATCTGAAGGTGACCCATGACCCAAATCAAATTGACAAGATCACACCCGAATTAAACCGACCCAATGTTAACCTGACCTGAGATGGACCCGACCTGGAGTCAACCTGACCCAACATTTGCCCGACTCGAAGTCAACCTGACCCAACATTGACCCGACTCGAATTCAACTCAACCTAATTCCAACCCAACTCGACGTCATCCCAACTTGATATTGACCTGACTAAACATCACCCGAACCCACATAGACATGACCCAAGATCAGGTAACCTAATTTGACTCAACCTAATTGGACATCACTTGGACTTGCATCAAGCCTAAACAATATAATGTGAACCAATATCATCCCCAAGGACCACGATCCCACCTCAATATTTTACCCAATATCAATGTGATTAACATATTTCCTCTCTTTCCCAACTCTATATGAAATTTAGAACGCCATCCACTTTACTCCTCTGACCACACACACTAATTTTCTCTCTTTTCTCAACTCACAATCATATCCTTGTAGGCCCTTAAAAACATTTTGCATCTCTTGAAGTGGTGACATATAGAAAAATGAAAACCACATTTTGATGACCATGTATTATTATCGTGGTTTTTACTTTCTCTCAATAATCACTCGTTGAAGCAAGTGTGAAGAAAAATACTAATTCTTCATTGACATATCTCAAATAATAACCTATATTGATATTGATAGTTCCACGCTGTAAACGTATATCCTTTGTTAGTTTTTTCACATGTTGTGTTAATAATAAAATTACCTTTTACTGGAGATAAAACCTTATGACGAATAGATGGTGTGAATAAACTATTTTAGTTTGATTTGTATCATTTCATGATTTGGACCTTTACCTTTGTCAATGGTGCGAGTAACTGTATAGTAGTTTATATATATTGAATATTTGAAGTCAATGAACTCTTTACTTAGAATTTGTACTAACAATGTAAAATGTTCATATACTTGATGGATGTGAACTAATATAAAATTGAATAAACACTTCCAACTATTCATATCATATCTACGTTCAGATACATGTTTCACCTTATGAACTGAATACATTTGATCTTAAAATACAAAACACACAATCCATGCGATAACTGAAGTTTAGAGTATTTGTTTACTTTACAAAATTGAATAAAGTATATGATGTAGTTTATCAAATATACATAACTAATCTAAACAATTGTATTACATTGCATCCACATTCATCTAGAAAAAGCTGTGGATGAATTAAATATAGTTCAAGACCCAAATAATTTCATGCAGATGGCATGGGGGTTTAATTTTTTTCAAAGAAAGTACAGCTGAAGGGAGGTCCATAACCCATCAGGCCATCACCACGAATCAAACCAGAAGCAACAACATGTACTGATGTACACTAATAGAGCAACCTTGGTGCTGCCAATTTAATTCCAAGATAGCACCATTAGTGTTAGATGTTGTGGCAAATCTGAAAAATTCATAATACAACTATAAGCAATGGCATGGACCGTCGATGCTGCTCAAAATGGTCGTCTCTCAGGTATCTTGGAGCATATTGTATAGGGTCTTGAAATTTACATCCAGATTGCCAACATATTCAAATGCCTTGTAGAATGAAAAAACATACGAGAGGCAACAAGTCAACAACACTACTTATTGCAATCCAATTTGCCTGACTAAGGAGCATAGATCGTGGAGATGTTAATGTAAGACAATCAGTCTTAAAATCATGCATCAGGTATGCTAATATGAAACTACTGACTTTACCAAACCAGAACCAACCAAGCATACAACTGACCATCCTTTCCCACCCAGGCATCAAGGATAAACAAGAGAGCAGGCTTGCAGTGTAGGCCATGTTCATATTAGTTCTCCAGCACCATAGGCGTTGTAGAACCCAGAGCTAGTGCTAGGTTGTAGACGATGATGTCTATGTCGTTAACATCATAGTACCAATTAACCTCATGGAAAAGGTAAGGGATGTCAATACTAGAGATCACAGTGAAGATGAGGTATCCATAGGTTGTATATGAATATCACTAAATAGGCCAACCAAGTTGAGATGCTTCCTCTCATAAATAACTTGTCCTTTTGTAGGTCGCCCGGTATTTTCCCATCATGGGCCGTCATCTCTGCAAATTATAAATGGATCGTGTCAGGATATTATTTTCATATAAATACACAAAGTTTGACTTACAAATTATATATGGATTTTTTCAGGATACTATTATATGCATATACAAGTTTGAACTATCCATAAACAGTCTATATACCTGTGTTGAATTTCCTATTCTGGCATCGTTTGTTGTATCTTATATGGCACAACCACTAGAAGAAACTCCATATGAAGTTGAGTGAAAACTCTGGCAAATCCTGACACTTGCTCCCTGGAAGGTTTTGACAAAACAAGATCAGTGTGACAACTGACAAGATGCATCTAGAAAATGCAGTCAGAAGGTGCTAGCCCATACATATGTCATGTGGAAAGACAATTGCAGGTATACCTTGTCATCTTATCCCCAGGATGGGTAGGAAACCAATAATCAGAACAATAGTTGTAGTACAACTTGGATATCTTAGATTGTGATCAATAATCACAGTCTGCAAGAAGATGAAATTAATAGAAGTAAGAATTTAACTACATGATTACAATTTTTTTTATAGACCAAGAACAAGGTTCGGTCAATATACTATTTAGATGAGAAATTGCATATATCCCCATACCCTTTAGGCATGCCTATGTTGAACATTAAGCCCGCCATGGTGTATAAATCACCCAATGATTCCAATCCTAATTTCTCTATATCTCCAAGAGTGTTCCCTCCAGCTTTGAAGATCTGACACCCATCCTCTATGGTGGTTGGCATTGCCTCTGTAGGTGGTTCTGGCTGATAGGTGGTTCTAGCTACCTTGGTATGCATGGAAGATACTATGTTGGTGGAGCTACTGCCCCAGGAGGCCATGATTTCTAAGTTGAACATATTGTGACTCAAAAATTATTCTTAATAAAAAAATCATTCTTATTAACAAACAAAAAAGTATACATTTTTAAAAACATATGGCAAACATGAAACATGGTAATCTAGCACAAAAACCACATCCATTCCTCAGCCCTTGAGTATCAAGTCCATGCAATAATTTATAAATAAATGCAATGTTAAAGGTATATGTCAAATCAAATATTATTATGACAACATAACCATTTCTAATCCATACCTATTGAGTATTTCATTATATGAATGGGTAATGGGCATGTAAGTTCTAAAGAATGATCTTCATCATCAATGATTGTTTCAAAGAAATTATTTTCATATAAGAAAAATGATTATATGAGTGACACAATAAAGAATATAGGAAGCATACTTTGCATCAAATAAACCTCTTAGTAAAGAATGTTCATCAATCATCACTTTATAGATGAACTTTTCCTCAATACCAGAAAATCAAATAACACAAGTTACTATCTGTAAAGAAGAAACATTTACCCCATTGGCTGCTTCAGGTAGACGATCCTTGGGAGTGCTTGTAGAAGGTACTACATTTTGAAGCTACACAGGTTTTCCATCTAACCATCTTGCAGTACTAGTGAAAGGGTTAAATTTGGGTCATGTGTTTTCTGGAGCTTCTTCAACTTTAGATGCCTTACTAACAGGAGCGGGAGCAGCAAGACGCTCAAGTTATATAATGTGCTTGGTTTATATAATGTCTATGTAGTATTTTTTATTATTATAAGCTACCATGATACTGTCGCCAATTGTCAAACATGAGTAGTTCCTGAGAGTTGTTTCCAAAATAGCTTTGGGGTTTGATATATCTAAAAAATCTTTCGTGTGAGGTTGTAGTTTAACAAAGGTTCCTTTTGGAAGGGTGACATTCTTCACTCTTACAAAATCCCCCTCCTGCAATAGAAAGTTTTGCATCATCCAGTATGGCATATAAACCACGCCTTCTTCAGCAATAAACCATGCCTTTGTCACTCTTATAGCATTTTTTATTCTGTTTACACATACCCTTTATTAAGTTTTCTGGATATTTATACCTTTCCATCCTCTTGTTTGCTAACAAGTTCTCACAATTATTTGGATAACAAATTAATATTTATTTTGTATAGTGTCCAAAGCAGCCGAATAATACAGATTGCGGGTATTATGTGCTGAAGTATATGAAAGACATATTTGATGTGAGAAATAGAAATATTCCTGAATGTGTAAGCTACTTAACATTATATTCTTTTAGTTTGTTCAAATTTCTAAATAAATTGAAAAAATCACAATACGTTGATATATTTGTCATATGATTGCGGTATTATTCGAAGTATATTGGTCGTTGCTTCAACCAAGAAGAAATCGATGAGGTCCAAAATGAGTGGGCAACATGTGTTCTTGAGCACACATAAGATTATGTGACGTGGGGGAGACATTTGTTCTTTAGCATAGACCAATGTGTGAAACTTTTTTGGTTAGTTTTTAGTTCGATTCTAGAGTGGATACTCAGTACTTTGTATTATTGAATCGTTGTATGGATGATTTAATAATAATTAAATTTAGTATGAGTTTCTTTCAAGGTTTGATGGAAATTTTGTTCAACTATGTGTTTTTTTGTGAAATGAAACAATATAATTGCATATTTATTATAATTTATTAATAATATGGTTAATTTGATCAATAAAATTGGTTCGATATATGACCTGTCAAACTCTAATCAAAGACAATAGTTAATGATATGTTGTAAAATGTATGATTCTACAACAAACAACACATATTGTGTTATCCACACCTATTACAACAGGTTTGTCAGGAAAAAAATACACCTATTACAATAGGTGTTTCAAGTGATCTACAACATGCATAACCTGTTGTATAAATTGTGTATATTACAACAGACACACACCATGTTGTCTAAACAATCCTATTACAACGGTTAAATGTATGGAAAGACAACATACTCCAACTGTTGTATAAACATGTATATTACGACATGTGCACTGCATGTTGTAATAGACCTACCTATTACAACGGGTGTGTTTAGTGAAAGACAACATGCTTCGACTGTTGTATAATATATATTACAATGGGTGAATCACATGTTATAAAAAATACCCCTATTACAACGGGTGTGTTTAGCGAAAGACAACGTCGTTCAACTGTTGTATAATATACATTACAACAGGTGCACCACATGTTGTGTAAAATACCCATATTACAACAGGACATTCCTTAAAAGACAACATGTTTCAACTGTTGTATAAAATACATCTATTACAACACGCGATCACTTTTGTGTAAAGCACCCCCCATAAGACCACGTGATCTAATACAACGGTTAACACATGTTGTAAATTGAGAAAATGAACTGTTGTAAAAAGCATTTTCTGTAGTAGTGAAAAGAGTCTAGATAAACATCAACATGTTCCAAAAATGCATTTCTCATACATGTGTTATAGATGATAATGCTATAATTATTGATTGTTTGAGTTATCAATTGTAATTCTTTAGGTATTTAAGTTATAAACATTAATCTTTTGATCCTTTCATATAAATATCATAAGACATTTGGGGCATATCCATACAAGATCACATCTTTGAAATAGAACCATTAATAACTCTTTATTTATAATCATCCTTGCCCATACAAGATGCATACAGTAAAATGTTTCCATTATTGGAATAATGAAATAGTAACTAAACTAACTCTATTACGTCCCCAATGGGCTAAGATAAATTCTTAAATGTAGATTGAAGTTGCAGCAACTCTTTCTCCACAGTCCATCTTTTCCCTTTCATAAAGGCTTTACTTCTTATCAAATCATGCACAAAAACATAGGTCAGATCTACATCCGGTATCACATACCCAATATGAAGAAGTAATTGGATTTATCTTATAATGTTTATACATGAATTAGAAGTCTCTACCCCCTCCTTCTTATTCTTTAATTCCTCTAGGAAGATAGGACAATTCCTTTTCCTATGTCTAGGATAGTGACAGTGTGACAATTGCCTTCCCTCTTTACTCCTCCCCTTGCCTTGAGTGCTGACGAGTGGGGCTTCTGGCCAGCTCTAGAACTTTTCTTAGCTTTGCCTTTAGACTTTCCCTTTGTCTTTCTGATCATTATCATAGACTTAGGATTTTCTTTCCTCGTTTGAGCCTCATTTGTTAACAACATGCTAAGTAACTCTATCAATGGCTTGTCAAAGTCA